>CM060429.1:32901069-34262069 GCA_030545235.1 Helianthus tuberosus
TAATCTATGTTTTCAGTAATGCAATGTTTGGCATTTGAAGTTATTTTTAGGAGCATGTAGTATGTTTACCAATCGTATGCAATGAAAACCTTTCATGATCACACCTCGTGCTTCCGCCTAAGAAAGGGGTGTGACAGATTGGTATCAGAGCTGTGATTGTAGTGAACCAGGATTCCTTCTCGAGTCTAGTCTACAATCTCTAGGATCCTTTCACGAAAACAATTGTCCAAAAACTTTTCATTGCATAAAACTTCCCGCGACATCCACTACCTGAAACTGTTTACAAAAGAGTCAAGAAAAGACACTACGAGACTTAGGGTGCACTGGAGTAGCACTTGTCTTTGATTAAAGAATTACTTGCGATTATGTGTGATAATTGATGTTTACATATACTAGAAACAGAATATCTCAGGTACTTGTGACTTTACCTGAAAACAATAGCCTATCTGAAGGAAGAGATACAAGGATGAAACGAACTGTGCGGACTGTGCAAGGAGTTACATAATTATGGATGCATACATAATTATGGGATTCAGTGCACAGAAACCACAGCAAGTCTTGTCACGTATAGATTCCCTCAGTACAAGAATAGGGTAATGATTTAGGGTATAAAGACAAGAACCGCCATTGTAAAGTAAGGTGTAATCCAATTATACATGCTTGTTGCTGTATGAAGTGATTTATACATCTGGCGGATTGTTTGATGTCACTTATGTGGTATATGCCTGTGTATATATATACTACTACTGTCTCGTAGGACGATATCAAACAAATGTCTAACCCTATTGTGTTGTGTTCTGTCATAACATGGCACCCAGAAGAGCTGTGAACGCTCATGATCAACCTCCTCCTCCCCCACTGCCAAGAACTGCTGAAGAGCTGAACGCCCTATTGGAAGAAAGGATCTCCGCAGCTATCGCTCAGTACGAGGCGAACCGCACTGAACAAAGTGGAGGACCAAGCAATGCAAGACGCAATGGGAATGGAGATTCATCTGGAGGAAACACAGCTCAGGGCTGCACATTCAAGCAGTTTCTCGACTGCAAACCACTGAACTACGACAGCACTGGAGGTGCAGTGGTGTTTGTACGCTGGACAGAGAAGACTGAAGCCACTATCCGCATGAGCAAGTGTACCGCAGATCAGCAAGTCACTTTTGCTACTGGGTTGTTTGTTGATGAAGCATTGACTTGGTGGAACTTGCAAGTCCAAACTCTGGGTGATGATGTCGTGTATGGCATGTCTTGGGATGAGCTGAAGGAGAAAATGAGAGAGAAGTATTTCTCTCGTGCTGAACTCCAAAGGTTGGAGACTGAGTTTTGGCATTTGACCATGGAAGGTGCAGACATTACTGGTTATACTCGAAGGTTCCACGATTTGTCTAGAGTGATTCCCTACATGGTGACTCCCGAATTTAAGCGCGTTGAACGCTACATTTGGGGATTGGCCTCAGAATTTCGCGGCATGGTAACTGCGGCCAAACCTGCAACAATCACTGAGGCTGTAACTCTGGCTGTCAGCCTTACTGAAGATGCTGTTCGCATGAAAAAGTTATCACTGAACCCAACCGAAAAGACCGAGACGCATGCTGAGTCGTCTGGTGACAAGAAAAGGAAACATGCAAACCTGAATCAAGCGACACGTAACAACAAAGGTTCAAACAACAAGAAGCGTGACACTAACCCGCCTCAGGAAGCGCAAAACTCTTGCAACCATGAATGACGCTCCTGCCAAAAGATACCTGGGCACTCTGCCCATTTGCAACAACTGCAAGCGTCATCACGAAGGGGTTTGTCGCATTCCAAAATGCGACAAGTGTGGAAAACTGGGTCACCATACTAAGGATTGTTGGGGAAAAGGAAAGAACCGGAATGGGAATGGTGCTGGTAACAGGAATGGTAACGGAAAGGGGCAAAATCAAGGATGCTTCAGTTGTGGAAGCAAGGATCATTTCATAAAAGACTGCCCAAAGAGAAACAATGCTTAGGCACGAGCATTTGTGATTGGAGCAAGGAACGCACGCGAGGACCCTAATGTGGTCACCGGTACGTTTCTCGTTAAAAATCACTTTGCATCCATATTATTTGACACTGGTGCCGACTATAGCTTCATGTATGTGGAATTTAAACGCATGCTTGGAATAGAATCTAGTAGATTAGATATTCCTTATTCTATAGAGCTAGCCAATGGTAAACTTGTTGAGTCGGGCGAAGTTGTTAGAGGTTGCACATTAGAACTTGGTGAACGAAGATTTAACATAGACCTCTTACCTATTCAATTGGGTAGTTTCGATGTAGTGGTCGGAATGGACTGGTTATCCAAGAACAAAGCTGAAGTCATTTGTCATGAGAAAATCATTCGCATCCCTTTGGCGAATGATGAAACTCTCATCGTACATGGAGAAAAACGAGACGCGCCCCTGCGAATCATCAGTTGCATGAAGGCACAGAAGTGCTTAAGGAAAGGATGTGTTACTTTCCTAGCACACGTTGTAGATAAGAAGGCTATGGAGCCGACACTCGAAGACATTTCTGTGGTGAAGGAATTCCCTGATGTTTTTCCCGAAGATCTGCCAGGACTACCTCCGCGAAGACAAGTCGAATTCCGTATAGACTTGGTTCCAGGAGCCGCTTCTGTAGCCAAGGCTCCCTATCGACTTGCACCATCTGAAATGCAAGAATTATCCACACAACTCCAGGAGTTGTTGGATAAAGGATTCATAAGGCCAAGCTTCTCACCTTGGGGAGCTCCAGTATTGTTCGTGAAGAAGAAGGATGGAACTCTACGGATGTGTATCGATTACAGAGAACTGAACAAGCTCACAATCAAGAATCGATACCCGCTACCGAGGATTGATGACTTATTTGATCAATTGCAAGGATTGATCTACTATTCCAAGATCGGCCTTCGATCTGGATACCATCAGTTAAGGATACAAGAGGAAAGCGTACCAAAGACTGCATTCAGAACACGTTATGGGCATTACGAGTTCCTTGTGATGTCACACCCTGGCTTTGCGGAAGCGTGGTTAATTTGGTGTAACTTCTTAATACCATAGCTTAACCATAACAAAGCTATATGAAATAAAATCATGCAAGATCATCCATTTGATTAAGTTTTAAAACCAGAGTAACATACCATTGTCTTAGAGACTTACAACATCGTAACATAAAACATTGTCTTTAAAAACATAACCATTAACATGAAATAAAAGCAGTTTAAGATTTGTGACTCGTCCAGGAAAAAGTCACATTTCCTAAACCCGGATGACCTCGGAACCCATATGCAGCGGGAAAACATAACATACCGCGCCAGATCTTTAATTTCCTGAAATACATGTAAGTTGAAAAATCAACAATAATGTTGAGCGAGTTCATGTGTAAGTGAGTAAGTAAACCTTTGTGAGTATAAAAATAGTCTTGGTATGTAGCAAATAAGGGAATTGAGATCACCAATGGTTTGCAAGGCCACTGATATATGTGAAGTGCAAATAGGGAGACTCAAACCTAGCAGATTTCGCCACGGCATTAGTATGTGGACAAAGTCACCCCGATGTCCGTTTCTAGTTTGGCCTGGGGCTGGGCTCGCTACACCCAGATAGATCTACCGCTCCTGTCCCTCGGTCCCGTTATGAGGACTAATGGCCTCATATTGCTCCTACCCACTCACATGATCTAAGTAGTAAACCTCCTTACGCTAACCATACCATGTATAAAGTACTTGTAATCAAAGTAACATGTATTTCACCCCCGCAGTTAAGAAAACTGAAAACAGTTAGAGAAAAGGGGGACATGAACTCACAGTGGTGCGTCTCTACCAAGTATGCCTCCAAATCAATCAGCTGTATGACGACCTACACGTGCTAACTCTATTAGACGGACGGCCGTGCCTTAGCTTTATGGTTTAAGTTTTTTTTTTTTTTGGGAAATAGTTAGGCAACTATTTCGTGTTTACGTTCTGTATATACTTGGTAGTTATTCTCCTTCCCAAGGATGGGGGATTTAATACATGTGTGTTCGTAACATTCAGATTTCACTATTAAGTCTCACTTAATATATTTTATTTCCAACTCCAAAATATAGATATTCTTCCCAAAAATATTATATTTTAATACATGTGATTTCCCAAAATAATACTTAGTAATATTATTTTTACTCTAAAAATAATATTTACGTAGTTCACAAAATAATCATAAACACTTATACAAGTGATGTTGTGAAAGAAGAATATATACTAAATATATATATATGTATCACGTTTTATTTTGTGAAGATCCCACCTCCGATGTTTTGTAAATATAGTCGTGGCGAAACTTATATTTTGAAAACAAGTCAAAATGTCTTTCTAACACTTATAGTGAAAATATTTCTAAGTGTTAGGTTTTTGGAAAAATTTCGCCAGAGTTTCCTCTGTAACTGGAGGTGACCACGCTTTCAAGCGTATCATTTTCTTTTACAAATCAACCAACAATTTTCTCATTCAACCAAAACAATGTTCAAATCACAAACTAGTCAAAATATGTATATAAATCGCATAAATTTCATGAACTTGTGATTTATCCAAACTGTGAAGTAAATCTCATTACTTTTGGTGGATCTTTATATAAAATAATCCGATTCTGTGAAAACCTCGTTCTTATGGAAGTTCCATCTTTACAACTTCTCGTCATCTTTTTCAAAAATAGTTATTTTGTCGAAACTGTGTGTTACACAAGTGTTTACACACTTGTGTGTTCTAACCATTCTTGTTAGTGTAAGATCCATTTTTAGAAAGCATGATTTCTTTAACGCTTGGTCCTTTGAAAATACCACTTGCAGATACGTAGATCTGCTAGTTTTAAACACTATTCCACAAGTAAAACATTTTTACACAAGTTCATGATTCGTGTGTGGTAGAGTTTCACCCTTTAACCCTTGTTCTATTCAAAACAACCTTATGTCATGATTCGTGATCATGACCAAACCGGGTTAAGTGATGATCCGAGCTACCACAACATAGATCGGGTCTCAATAATATCAAATTTCAATTACTATAACATTTACACAACTAGTGAGCTTTTAACCATCATTTTTCATGTTTTTAGTAGACTTTAATGCACCATTTTGTAAGATTTCGAGTTTTAATCATTACGCCACATATTAACCGCTTTAGATTAGTTCAAGATAGGGATTTAAACAACATACCACTAGCTCAAGGCTAGGGAAGAATCTATGCGAAAAAAAACGCGTGGATAAAAGCAAGATAAAGAGGTCCTTCAAACTCCGAGTGCACCAAGCCTCCTAATACGTGATCCTTGAAGCTTGTATGATGTTGGAATGGAATGAACTAAACTCGAAAATGGATGTAGGGGAGGGGGGGTGTTCGGCCGTAAGCTAGAAGAGAGGAAGAGAGAGTTGTGGAGTGGTATTGAGTTGTGTAATGATCACATGTGCAACCCTTGTTACTTATAGACAAAATTAAAGTTATGATCCAATGGTTTCTATGTCATTTAGATATTAAGCATAATTGATTAAAATAATCAACAAGGGTACAAGTGTGTCCCCTCTAGTTTGGGGACGGTTAGAGAGGGGGGGTCTAGTTCGAATCCAACTAGATAGTTAGGCACATAGTTAGGTTAATATAGTTAAGTTTAGGGATTAACCCGGTTAGTTGTGTGTCGTGTTTTATAATGGGTGTTAGGGTAATCAGGGACCCTAACTGGCTCAGAAAAAGATAAATAATGAAAATAACAATATTTTCATGTTCCGGGTATAGTCCGGTTGTTCGGTTGGATAGTAATCCGTTAAAGTGCTTAACAAAGCTTTAAAGTGTCGTTAATACCCTTTTTAGTGACACAACTTATTTCTGACACTCTGGAAAGTGTCTAGTAATATTTTTCTCATGTTTTGGCACTTTGTTAGTTAGCTAAAAGCTGAATTATTGTGTAAAGTGCTGAATTTTGTGCTTAGAGCACGTTTTAGGCACATCCAGTCATTGTAACTTATTCCTAGAGACGCAGTTCTACAACCCTTATATCCCTACACTCACCACTAGTGTAGCAAAATATTTCAGGCTCTTACAAGCCTTAGAGGCAGTGTCTGCCTGATGCTGGCTTATCAGCATGTTCAATAGGTTATCCGTTATAGTGCTACTGTGCTTTTTGTGCATCATGTTTGTCACTAAGGTTCAGCATGTAAATAATGTAGTGACAGCAAGTAAAGTATGATGCAAGTAAGTACATGTGTCAGTATTCAAGTAGCAGTTTATTCACAAGTTCAAGCAAGCACAGTAATTAAGCAATAATTAATTATTAATTAAGTCGTACGGATACCTGGTTTAGTGAGGGTTGTCACATGTGATGCCATTCGGACTGACGAACGCACCAGCGGTCTTTATGGATCTGATGAACCGCGTATGCAAACCATATCTCGATAAATTCGTGATTGTATTTATCGATGATATCCCGATTTACTCGCAGACGAGAGAAGAGCACGAGCAACACCTTAGAACTATTCTGGAACTACTGTAGAAAGAGAAACTTTATGCGAAGTTCTCAAAGTGCGAATTCTGGATTCGCGAAGTACAATTTCTTGGTCACGTTGTGAATGAGAAGGGCATTCATGTGGACCCATCCAAGATTGAAGCCATAAAGAATTTGGAAGCCCCCAAAACCCCAACTGAAGTTTGTCAATTTTTGGGCTTAGCGGGCTACTACCGACGGTTTATTGAGAATTTCTCAAAGATAGTTCAATCGCTAACTACCCTTACACAGAAGACAAGAAATACAACTAGGGTTACAAGCAGGAAGAAGCCTTCCAACTGCTCAAAAATAAGCTATGCGATGCACCGATACTATCATTACCCGAAGGCACTGAAGACTTCGTGGTATACTGTGACGCTTCACGACAAGGTTTGGGTTGCGTGCTCATGCAACGCCAGAAAGTCATCGCTTATGCTTCTAGACAATTGAAGGTACATGAAAAGAATTATACCACGCACGACTTGGAGCTCGGCGCGGTGGTATTCGCCTTGAAGATTTGGCGACATTATTTATATGGTACTCGATGTACAATCTTCACAGATCACAAAAGCCTACAACACATATTTGATCAGAAAGAATTAAACATGCGTCAGCGATGATGGGTTGAGTTACTAAACGATTATGACTGTGAGATTAAGTACCACCCTGGAAAAGCAAACGTTGTAGCAGACGCGCTAAGTCGAAAAGAAAGGGTTAAAACTCTAAGGGTTCGAGCATTGGAAATGACTATTCGAACGAACCTCACTACACGTATTCGTGACGCACAACAGGAAGCCCTTAAGATAGAAAACCGTAAAGCTGAATACCTACGGGGTATGTTGAAATACATGGTGCCAAATGAAGAGGGAACCTTATACTTTGAGAAGCGTATTTGGGTTCCGCTCTATGGCGGTATTCGAGAAGTCATCCTTGATGAAGCACACAAGTCGAGATACTCGATCCATCCAGGATCGGACAAAATATATCAAGACTTAAAAGAATATTATTGGTGGCCGAGACTCAAAAGCGATGTTGCTATATATGTTGGAAAATGCCTAACCTGTGCTAAGGTTAAGGCTGAATATCAAAAACCGTCCGGCCTACTACAACAACCAGAGATACCCATGTGGAAGTGGGAGCAAATCTCTATGGACTTCATAACAAAATTACCCAGGACCCCGAGAGGGCACGATATGATATGGGTGATAGTCGATCGATTGACGAAATCTGCGCATTTCCTACCAATCCGAGAGAAGGATAGCACTGGAAAGCTTGCTGAGATATACTTAAAAGAAATCATGGCACGTCATGGAGTGCCTATCTCAATTATCTTAGACCGAGATGGACGCTTTGTCTCAAGAATCTGGCAATCCTTTCAGGAAGCCTTTGGATCTCACCTAGATCTAAGCACGGCCTTCCATCCGCAAACAGACGGTCAGAGTGAACGAACCATACAAACACTAGAAGATATGCTTCGCGCATGTGTTATGGACTTAGGCGGCAGCTGGGATACTCATCTACCTTTAGTTGAGTTTTCCTACAATAACAGTTATCATACGAGCATAAAAGTCGCACCGTTCGAAGCTCTGTATGGCCGCAAGTGCCGCTCACCCTTATGTTGGGCAGACGCTGGAGATAAACGTATGGTTGGTCCTGAACTGGTACAAGAGACAACCGACAAGATTATGCAGATCCGAGAGCGCATTAAGGCGGCTCGAGATCGACAAAAGAGCTACGCTGATCGAAGACGAAAACCATTAGAATTCGAGGTGGGAGACGAAGTGTTGTTAAAGGTCTCACCTTGGAAGGGCGTAGTAAGATTTGGAAAGCGTGGAAAGCTGAATCCACGATACATCGGACCATTCAAGATGTTGGAAAGAATTGGTACCGTGGCATACAAGTTGTAATTACCGGAAGAACTTAATGGAGTACATGATACGTTCCATGTATCCAACCTCAAGAAGAGTCCAACACAAGAAAATGTGATCATCCCTGCGGATGAAGTGCATATTGATGACACCCTCCGATTTACAGAAAAACCCGTTGAGGTTACCGACTGGAAAGTCAACAAGACCAGGAGGAGCAGTGTGAAACTTGTCAAAGTACTTTGGAACTCTAAGCACGGACCGGAGTACACGTGGGAACGTGAAGACCAGTTTAAAGAAAAGTACCCCCACCTATTCAAGAAAACTCCTGCGAGAGATAGATCGACCTGAATTTCGGGACGAAATTCTTTTAACGGGGGGAGACTGTGACAACTGGCACCCAACCGGTAATTTCCGTACACTTCAATTATTATCTAACGACTGCAATTATGTGCTTAAATGTCAACATTGTTTGATTACATACTAAACAAGTGAATTCATGCACATTTTATACTACAAGAATTACTTTATGATAGCGTTGCGTCAGAAATACTAGTAAACTCACCGGTAAGACACATTGTGTCGACAATTCTGCAGAAAGCAGTTAGACAATAGAATTGAGGCCTAGGTGTAGGTCCAACGACAAGAATACATTAAAACCCAAGAGTACATACAAGGGTTAACATATAGACTTTCCGGAAGCTAAAATACGCACTATAAAGCACCCGAAACGCACTTTAAGTGCAGAATTTTACAAAATTCAGCTATAATCAGCTTTATAACCTCAAAATATTATGCAAAATCCATGTTTTATCATCCAGAATACTTCCCTAAGTGTCGGGAATTGAAAGTGACACAAAAGGGGACATAAAGGACACTAAACGGTGCAATTTAGCACTTTAACGAACCGGTATTTAACCGAACAACCGGACATTACCCGGAACACCAAAATATTGCTAGAAACATTGTTTATTTATTTTTGAGCTAGTTATGATCCCCCAACACCCTAATACCCACTATAATCATCTAGTAACTAACACATATAACTAGATACTTGGATTTGAATTATGAACTAACTAATTGGTTAAAAATTACAATTAGACCCCCTCCCCCTAGCTGAAAATCGACCCACATGTCTATTAGTGGGATTTTGTTTGATTTGTTTGTAAGATATGTTATGTACTCTAAAGACATAATACCCAATGGTTAAACTCATGTTGGAGGTTATAAGAACAACCCTTTAGATCACAATCTTCACTTCACTTCACACATTACACCAACCTTCTTCTCCTCCCTCCTTTCCCCCACTTCGGCGGAGAACCACCAAGGCACCACCACCATCATCATCAACTCAAGTTCATCCAATTCCAAGCTTCCCTCAAGGTGTAAGGAGCCGTATTAGAAGGTTTGGTGGACTCGGAAGTTGAAGGACCTTCTTCGTTTGCTTTTATCCAACCATTTTGTCATCTTCAAGTTCTAGTATTCTTCCCTAGCTTGAAGCTAGTGGTAAGACTCTTTTGATCTTGTTTACTTCATATTTTGATTGGTTAAAAGATATATTATGATGAAATAACAAGAACACTAAAGATCATAAACATGAATCTTGAAACATAAAGCTAACATAAGATGAAAAATGGAAAGAATGATGTTGTTTAGTGTATAGATGATGTTTGCTTGTTGATTACTAGAGAGATTGATGTTGATCACTACATGGAGCTTGCTAGATTGTGATTAAACACATGATCTAGCAAGTTAGAGGATGATTATGTGTTAACACAAGAAGATCATCCTTATACATAGACGTGAACTTGAAAACAAAATAATTTCTTGAAAAGTAATAAACAAAATGAGTTGTTAAACTTGTAAATCCAAGATTTGTGAATGATTTTCCAAGAAAACCAAGTTTAAAATATGATTTTTAGAAGATCTTGGTTTTTATTAAACCTACACTATTTTTAGTGGAAAGACAAGTAAATAAACACTAGAGAAACAAGAAGATGTTATGGATAAACAATTTTGTAAATTATGTTTACAAGTTGTAAACACCAAATCTTTTCAAGAATGAGATTTAAAAACAAATAACCATGTTTTTTAGGGTAACTAAACCTACTAAATAACATGGTAAGTTACTACAAGTTTTTACAAAAACTTCAAGTTCATGATGTAGTGTAAATTACTTGATTTTGACACTCGGTAGGTGTTGAATGAGTTGATTATTGATTGTGATGATTTAAAAGAAAATAAACACATGTTTTGAAAACATGGGAAACCTCCATTTTTAGAGGAAACTATGTCAAAATTTTTATAAATGTTGACACTTAGAAAAATATAAGTTTTTGAGAAACTTATCCCCTAAAAATGTATCTAAAAACATTTACCAAGGTTTCCCTAATTTTTGTGTTAATAAATGATGATTTCTTCAAGATAAAAATTGATATTAAGTATGTATATTTTTTAGAAAAATATATATATTTATGAGTAAATTGCCATTTTAGTCCCTGAGTTTTGTCCAAATTTGCCATTTTAGTCCAAATAGTTTTTTTTGCCTCTGGGTCCCTGACTTTCACATTTTGTTGCCATTTTGATCATTTTGTCTAACTCCATCCAAAAACCCAGTTTGTAACAGGGGTATTTTGGGGATTTCCTTAAAAAATGTTTTCAGTTGCCATTTTGATCCAATTCCAAAAAATCAAAAAAATTCCAAAAAATCAAAAAAATTCCAAAAAATTCAAAAAAATCTAAAAATAAAAAAAATTCAAAAAATCATAAAAATTATAAAAAAATCAAAAAAATCTAAAAATCAAAACAATTCTAAAAAATCATAAAAATTCTAAAAAATCCAAAAATCATTAAATGTTTCGGCACCGAACCGTTTCGACGCGAACCAAACCGAACCGTTTCGACGCGAACCGTTTCGAACCCGTATCGTATCGAACCGTACCGTTTCGACGCGAACCGTTTCGAACCGTACCGTTTCGACCCGTACCGTATCGAACCGAACCGTTTCGACGCGAACCGTTTAGAGCCGAACCGTTTCGACTCGTACCGTTTCGAACCTGAACCGTTTTGAGCCGAACCGTTTCGACGCGAAGCGTTTCGACCCGTACCGTTTCGACGCGAACCGTTTCGACGCAAACCGTTTCGAACCGAACCGTTTCGACCCGTACCGTATCGAACCGAACCGTTTCGACGCGAACCGTTTCGAACCGTACCGTTTCGACCCGTACCGTATCGAACCGAACCGTTTCGACGCGAACCGTTTCGAGCCGAACCGTTTCGACCCGTACCGTTTCGAACCCGAACCGTTTCGAGCCGAACCGTTTCGACGCGAAGCGTTTCGACCCGTACCGTTTCGAACCGTACCGTTTCGACGCGAACCGTTTCGAACCGAACCGTTTCGACCTGTACCGTATCGAACCGAACCGTTTCGACGCGAACCGTTTCGATACGGTACGGGCTCGAAACGGTTCGCGTCGAAACGGTTCGGTTCGATACGGTACGGGTCGAAACGCTTTGGTTCGAAACGGTTTGCGTCGAAACGGTACGGTTCGAAACGCTTCGCGTCGAAACGGTTCGGCTCGAAACGGTTCGGGTTCGAAACGGTACGGGTCGAAACGGTTCGTGCCGAAACATTTAATGATTTTTGGATTTTTTTAGAATTTTTTTTTATTTTTTAGAATTTTTATTATTTTTTAGAATTTTTTTTTATTTTTAGATTTTTTTGAATTTTTGAATTTTTATGATTTTTTAGAATTTTTTTGATTTTTAGATTTTTTTGAATTTTTTGGATTTTTTTTTATTTTTTGGAATTTTTTTGTTTTTTTGGAATTGGATCAAAATGGCAACTGAAAACATTTTTTAAGGAAATCCCCAAGATACCCCTGTTACAAACTGGGTTTTTAGATGGAGTTAGACAAAATGATCAAAATGGCAACAAAATGTAAAAGTTAGGGACCCAGAGGCAAAAAAAAACTATTTGGACTAAAATGACAAATTTGGACAAAACTCAGGGACTAAAATGGCAATTTACTCTATATTTATTGATCACCAAATTTTGTGCTAAGTGTATGTAGTATGTATTACATGTAATAGTGTATTAGGACTTGAAAATACACTAAATACTCCTAAGGAGTGAAAAATACA
Source organism: Helianthus tuberosus (assembly GCA_030545235.1). NCBI lineage: Eukaryota > Viridiplantae > Streptophyta > Magnoliopsida > Asterales > Asteraceae > Helianthus > Helianthus tuberosus. Next base: position 32,913,577 of record CM060429.1, read on the forward strand.
CATACAACATGCTTAGACAAATACAAGAAAATATATTTATGAAAATATATTACTTGATAGAATAAATAACTTAGACAAGTTATGAACATGAAATGAAGTTTTGGACAAAATACATAATTCGGGTGAAAAATACAAGATACTTATATTTATTTTTGAGAAAATAATATAAGTAAGACACATAGTTAAAAATATAAATTATTTTTAACACAAGAACATATACAAAAGATAGTGACTTGTACTTGTGCGATACAAGTCTAGTGACTAACGTTAATAAAACACGTTTAGGTCACGACGCTAGATAAGCAAAAACCGGTGAAGTTTATGGCGCAAGGAACGCAAAGTTGTGAGTTCATGCTCCCCCTTTTTTAACTGTTTTCAGTTTTGTAACTCTGGGGGTGAAATACATGTTACAAATATTACAATGTTTATAAATGGTATGATGGATACAAAAACAAGAAGCACTCTTGGTGATAACTAGTACCAAGTATGATGCGTTTTGAGGAATGATATGAGAAATGATACGAGAAATCGTGTCACGAATAGGGTACCATAAGCACCATTAATCGTGTACATACTAAGACCACAGAACAAAAGGTTAGATCTAATGGGTTTTCGGGCAGCCACACTCTTGGTGAAAACTAGTACCGAGTAGTGCTTTTGTGTCTCCGTCGTGAATCGACAACTAGAAAAATGCCTATGGTTTGGTTGCTTCCTATGTCGTGTCACATGTTAATGGCATTGAAACCCATTAACAACTTGATACATACAGAAATACTTGACTTATACAAGAATACTTGATTTATACAAGAATACTTGATTTATACAGGAATACTTGATTTATACAAGAATACTTGATTTGTACAAGAATACTTGATTTATACAAGATACATACCATGTTTTTCATACAAAGTATACAAACGTTCAATACAAGAACTGCATGAATTCACACCAACATTATGTTGACGTTTTTCCAAAACTCACATGTATTTCAGGTAACTAAAGTGGATGTGCGCGCGGTCTTACTCATGCTCCTGGATGTTGTTTATGTTATCCTTAAATAAAGTTGTAAAATTTCAGACAATATGTTGTCTCGTGATGTAAACACTTAATCTATGTTTTCAGTAATGCAATGTTTGGCATTTGAAGTTATTTTTATGAGCATGTAGTATGTTTACCAATCGTATGCAATGAAAACCTTTCATGATCACACCTCGTGCTTCCGCCTAAGAAAGGGGTGTGACAATGAGGGCCGATGAATGCTTGAAACCAAAGCTTGTTCTTCGTCAATTAGAGAAAAGGCAGAGAGAGGTGTGTGTACGTATGGGGTTGTGGGGCTGGTTAGGGTTGGGATTTTATTAAAAAGGTTTTTTTTTTTTAAGTTTGTTACATGTCGCATCTACTCCCTCAATTTTCTACTTTCTGAAACTTGGATAGAAAGTAATTATGTCTAGTTTGGTATTTCACACATCAAGTCCCTCATGTTTCTAATTCTCAAATCTTGTACAGAAAGTTATAACTCTAGTTTGTTATTACACACATCTAGTCCCCCAAGTTTCCAAATCTCTAACTTGTGTAGAAAGTTACATAAAATAACTTCGTGTGAGTGACCAAACAAGTCCCTTATGTTTTCAGGTTTCTAAATATTGTGTATGAAGTTAACCAAGTTAACTTTCCGTAATGAGGAGATAAACCCTCGTGTTTTGTTAATTTCAAATGTTGCCACGAAACTACGTCGTGTGTTATAATTATTCGATAATTCAAAAGGAATATGAAATGTGTAAAACATACGGTAATTACTTAAAATTGCGGGATGTCACATTATCCCCAAGTTGAAAGGATTTTCGTCCCGAAAATCGAGTAAGTACAAGTTATGTCGCTAAGTTAGTGTGAGGTTTTACAGTATTTCCACAGGTAACTTTACGTAATCAACCAGTGTCTAAAACACGGGTTGTTACAACTTTGCTAGAGACTTAAGTAATCCATGTCAGAGTTGACACCAAATGCTGGTCTTCAAGAGGAATTAAGGGCTGACTATTTAGGCTTCATCATGAAGAACAAGCCCTACAAAGCTAACAAGTCTCAATTCAAAGATTGGTCTTTAGATGCTCTTAAAGAAGAAATTAACAGAATTAAAATGATAAGCAAAGATCCTCAAATGAAGAAAACTGCACCAAATTGGAACAAATACAAGCATGTTGATACAAAGGATGCATTGAGATTCAAAAGAATGAGAGCATAGCTTGTTACTACAGGATATGGGTCTACTAGATCAATTTCCAGATGATCAAAGCAAAATGTTGATGAGACCTTTAGAAGACTGGAAGAGCTTAGAAAGAAAGACCCAAAAGTTCCTCAAAAGCCAGTTTATCCTGAAACCACTGCTGACAAACCTCAGACCCAAGCCTCCAAAAGGCTTACCTTATCATCTGCTTTACCCATCAGTGCCTTGAATCAACTAAAAATGCAAAAGCAGATTAATGAGGAGGATGAGCAGAGGTTTGAAGAATACAGAAAAGAGGAAATCAAATGTCAGCTCAAATTTCAAATGGATGATGCGACTGACCTACTCACTACTCAACTTACTGAAACAATTGAAAAGTTGGCCAGTAGACCTCAATCCCCAAACTCATCTCAAATAAATCTCATCCCCAGAAAGCCATCTGATCCAAAAATACTAAAGTGGAAGTCTGATCCAGACACCCACGTATTGACTCTGCTCAGGTCAAATGGTAATGTTGAAATGATATCAAGGAAGGATGCATATGGTCTGAATGCAGGTAACCTTCAAGATCTATTGAACCTTCAACTGAGTAGGGATGAAGAAGACACAGATTCCTTGGACTTTGAACTTCAATTCAAAGGGCAAATTAGGGAATTTTTGATGTAGAAATAAAGATCAGATAATAATGAAGGGTTTTGGCATCATCTGTTCTAGGGGGGATTGTTGGCTCATGTGATCCTTCCTTGAAGAACAGATGATACAAAGCCAAAACTATCCTGCAACAACTGATCCTAAATTAACAGTGTTTTGATCTCTATTCCCCCCAATGTCAAAGGCATCTAACATCTGCTGGTCTCTAAGGTCGTTTAAGTACAAAGCTCTGTGAAGTGTAAAGAATGTTGAAGACCAATCCACTAAAGAAGTCAAAGATCTGCTCGAAGTCAAAGGACTAATCAACTTTTGTGGAAAGCACTGCTAAAGCTTCATCAACGGTTGAGCCCATCAGATGATAGCATCAACAGCACTTTAGTAATCAGTGTTTAATTATATCAGTGTTTAGAGTTGTTTAATGTTGTTAAAATGTCAATGTCTAGGTGACGTTAGCCAAGATGCCATAGTGGTTAGGATTGTACTATAAATAGACTGTACTATTCTATTAGCTTACACACTCACTTGCATTTTGTACGAACAATGACTTGTGAGCTCAGGCTGAGGGGGAGATAGTAGTTCATGCATGCATATTGAATCATTGTGTAATACAATCTTTTGATTAAAAGTATTCATGATGAAAGCTGTTCTTCCATTGTTTGTGTTATAAAGTTTTCTTCATTTATGGTGCAATTATTCATCTGTTTATCTCCTTTCATCTTACATTTCTTAAAACAAACACAAACAATTAAACACAGATCCTAACATCGCAACATATTGTTCATCTTATTATCATCTTTCATCTTTAAAACAAACACAAGCAATTAAACTCAGATCCTAACATGTATGAACAAACTCTATGATCTCAGGTTGAGGGAGAGTTGTAATTCATGCTTACGTGAATCATTTGTGTATTCAATCATTCAACAAAAAGTCTTTGTGTATTCAACAGTTTGTAATTCAGGCTTACATGAAAGCATATCTTCCATTGTTTGGTACAATATCAATATACCTATCTATACTTTTTATTAAAATGTATTATGCATAGTTTTCTAAAAACCACCCGTGTTTGCACACGGGTTTTACTACTAGTGCTATATAATAAAAGAAACCTATAAGGGACACGTGTCATTCATTGGAGCTCTCTCTCCTACTTAATTCTAAATATTTATTTTTTTTATAATTAAAAATAGTCATTATATCACATAATTAGTGATAAGATAGAGGAAATAACAAATTTAAAACATTAATATTAATTAAAGTATTAGATTCGTTAGAGTTTGTAACAAACCATATACAATCTTATAGATAAATTTTTTGAATTAATAATTATGTTTGTTGATAAACATTACCACGTAATTAAAAGAAATATATATCATTAATTACTTTTTGTAAATAAGAAAATATTGAAATATGAAAAAGTAAATAAAAGTTTTCATCGTTATTCATGTTTTGTTGCATATATATACACACTAGGTTAGAATTTTGTGTATTACATGGGTTAAGTAAATGTAATTTTATATATTAAATAGTAAAACAATATATTTTTAAAAACAACTTTTATTAGTAGAGTTAAATAAATGTAATTTTATTTATTAAATAATAAAAAAGAAAGTTTTATATTTAATAACCTCTTGTATTGTAGGTTAAATAAATGTATTTTTATACCAAATAATAATAAAAAGGTATAGCTTTAAAAACCTTGTATATTTACACGGGTTGAATAAATGCAATTTTGAATACTAAATAGTAAAAAGTTATATCTTTAAAAAACCCATGTATTGCATGGGTTTTGTATATAACTTTGTTAGGTCTGAATAGTTAAAAAAAAATAGTTTGTGTAGTGATTGGTGCGCTATATCTATACCAATTAGATCCAGGTTTGAATCCTACAAAACATTTATCTCATCTACTTTTATTTTAACGTTAAAATCATATCACACATGCCCTTAATAGGATTTAAACCTACTACCATTTGTAGGGGTGTGCACGGTTCGGTTCGATTCGGTTTTGGGGCAAAACCAAAACCGAAACCAAAATGTCGGTTTTTGCTAGGGCTGGCATATCGTGTATACCCGTACACGATAAGACATGACACGATAAGACACGATACACGAAATCTCATACACGAACACGACACGATAACTTATCGTGTCCTTTTTTTCAAACACGAACACGACACGATATACACGAAAATTACCTGTTAATACATGTTAACACGACTGTTCGACTGTTATACACAAAAATTACCTGTTAATACCTGTTAACACGAACAAAAACACGAACACGACATGCTATCTGAGAGTTACAGAGAGAGTTTAGGGGTTCTATTTATTTGAATTGAATGAGGAATGAAAATAGAAAGGAATTAAGGAACCCACACGCACATCGCTGATGAGTTTTATTTAATTTAATTTCTTATCGTGTACTAACGGGTATTAACAGGTAAACAGGTATTTAACCTGTTTATACACGAAAATTAACAGGTAATTTCGTGTCTACCTGTTTGGTACACGATACCTGTTAAGGCCATACACGATACCTGTTAACTTCGTGTAGGTTCGTGTCGTGTATTCGTGTAAAATTGCCAGCCCTAGTTTTTGCTTTTTTAAAACCGTTCCGTTTCGGTTTTTTTTTGTTTCGGTTTTTTCTGTTTTATCACCTGTTCGGTTTGATTTTTGAAACAAAATTATGTAAGATTCAAAAATAAAAGGTATAATTTAAATGTAAGAATCTTTCTTATATGCTTACATTTAAGTTATTATATTTAACCTTTTTAATTAATAATGTTCACATAAACCTAACCTTGTAATATATTTTTATGTTTCTCCAAAGTTTTTTTAAGACATTTTCTTTTATAATACTTTGGAGATTATGTAATTTATATATTAAATTTTGTTATTGTTGTAAGCAATAAATAAAGGCCCCCCTTATTTACACATACCCTATATCTTATTTTAACACTCCCTATTGTATACGGGCCGTATAAAGTTATACGGCCCGTATAGAATGTTTTTTAATAGGAAAATGCGTAGGGAATGTTTTTTTTTATTTTACTATATACGGCCCGTATATAGTTATACGAGTCGTATACATGTGTATACAATTTGTAAAACGTATACGGCTCAATGGATTTATTTTGTGAGGTTTTTGATGTTACCAAATGTATACGGGCCGTATAACTTTATACGACCCGTATATAAGGATGTTTTTCCATGTACCACGTTTTTTCCAATAAAAACACAATCATTCTAGGGTTTCTAAACTCTTCATTACCTTTAACAATGTCGATAAACGTTGATCGGAACAAGCCGCTTAAATCGGAGCACAAGTAGAGTAACGTTACCGATCAGTCCGTTGATTGAAACCTTAGCGATCACAAAGATCTTCGTGTTGGTTATTTATCGATTCTGCTAGTTATCGGCGGGGATGGGTACAGAAACCACCAAGGGTGATAATGGATTGGTTACAAAAACCACTAGCAGAAGAACCCGACACAAACAAGTTCTCCACAGTTTGTTATTCAGATCTCTATTCGGTCATCTTTCCAAACTACAACACACGATAACTTTAAACTTTATATTGTGTGATTTGACTAGAAAAGGATTGGAGGTGATTTCTACTTTTAATAAGTTGTCACAGTTGTCAAATTCGGTGCGTGCAGTCATATTGTTGAGACAACAACAGATAATGAACGGATTGTTGGAGTTCTTGTTCCAAACGCAGCTGTAGGATCCGTACTTAAAGGTCTCCCTAAAATATGCAACCGAGACCGCCTTGTTAATTTTAATGAAGCAATGAAGATTGACTGTGCAAACCGAAACCATTTTTTTACTACGGAAACGGTGGCTATGGGAATAAAATCCGCAATCGTTTGTGACTATGGGAAACACAAGTTTTCCTTTTGAGCTTGATGGATGTTCGTTATCTAAACGCCTCTCCTTACATTACTAATCTGGAATTGGAGAACCGTTGTTATTTTAGTGCTTCTCAATCAGATATTAAACAGTACTTGCCAGAGAACATTTTCTTAAATGTACCGGGACCACTGGACCAGTCATATGTCACATAGTTTGTCAGTGAACAAAAAGATATGAATAACAACTTGAGGGGTCTAGCCCTAGCTAGTTTGTCATGACAAAAGATATAGATATAGGAATATAACTAGATGTTACGTGTGTCAGCCTTTAAAAAAGCACCATGAAAAGATATAAAGGGCACAAGGCATCTTTTCTTTCGCATCGTATAGTCCTATAAGATGAAGGTGTGGCTTCATTAAACCAAGAACAAAGCCTATTTCAAAACACATGTAGACATCATGTAACAAAAAGGTGTAGCTTCATTAAACCAAGAACAAAGCCTATTCGGTCATCTTTCCAAACTACAACACACGATAACTTTAAACTTTATATTGTGTGATTTGACCAGGAAAGGATTGGAGGTGATTTCTACTTTTAATAAGCTGTCACAGTTGTCAAATTCGTTGCGTGCATTCATATTGTTGAGACAACAACAGGTAATGAACGGATTATTGGACTTCTTGTTCCAAATGCAGCTGTAGGATCCGTACTTAAAGGTCTCTCTAAAATATGCAACCGAGACCGCCTAGTTAATTTTAATGAAGCAATGAAGATTGAAGAACCGTTGTGTATTTGCTTACTGATCTGGAATTAGAGAATCGTTATGTATCTGAATCGGGTTCTCAAACAAACACCACTAAAGATGAGTTGGTATTGAACCAAGAATATGAAGATCACGGTGCAGACACGTGGGAAGAAAGTCATTGGACTGTCGTAGATGAAGTCAAATGTGATCAAACTTGGACATCAGACGTAAATTTTGAAGCAAATATGTGGTTCCCAATTGGTTACAGAAACCACTAGCAGAAGAACCCGACATGTCTTCTATCTAGTCTAAAACTTGAAATTGGATATGATCATGTCAAGATCTTTATCTATCATGTCATCGACCAACTACTCGAAATCTCTTTCGTTTCTCATGTTAGGGAGAATGTTCTTGAAATTGAAAAGGAAAAATGGTTGTTGATGTTTGAGAATTAAACGCATGTACGTGACAAAACAAGGATCGTTCTAATAGATTAAAGATATTAAAAAGTTGTCAAATTCGTTGCGGGTTGGTTTTGGGAAGAAAAGAAGGGGTTTACGGTGTTTTGGTAGGTTGAAAGAGGTGAATGGTCTTGAAAGATTTGTTGAAATCGAAGAAAAGAGTAACTAGCAGAAGACGTGTTGGGTTCTTCTGCTAGTTATTCGGAATGTTTCGCATCATCACAGAAGACGTATCGGGTTTGTATTTCCCATAGCCACCGTTTCCGTAGTAAAAAATGGTTTGCACATTCAATCTTCATTGCTTCATTAAAATTAACAACCTGATTCGGATCATCTTTCGTAGTGTTTGTTTGACAACCTGATTCAGATTTAAACAATGCACGCCTCATTTAATCTTTTTTACTCATTTCTTCGATTTCAACAAATCTTTTCAACAATCAGTAAGCAAATACACAAACCGATTCAGATCTCTATTCGGTCATCTTTCCAAACTACAACACACGATAAGTTTACACTTTATAGTGTGTGATTTGACCAGTTGTCAAATTCGTTGCGTGCATTCATATTGTTTAGACGACAACAGATAATGAATGGATTGTTGGACTTCTTGTTCCAAATGCAACTGTAGGATCCGTACTTAAAGGTCTCTCTAAAATATGCAACCGAGACCGCCTAGTTAACTTTCAGATTCAGATTCAGATTCAGGAAGCAGATGATGTGTCAAAAGACATGGCAGACTGACAGGTGCAGGTTATGTTAGGTTATGATTTGTACGTGGTTTAATATCTTTAATCTATTAGAACGATCCTTGTTTTGTCACGTACATGCATTTAATTCCCAAATATCATTACAAATTCCACGTTTAGTTCCCGAATGCATCTACTTCTCACAGGTATAACACATAGTCAATGTAGTAAAATGTGAGCTTTTACACCAACCATATCGATATTCTAGTTCTCCTTTTCCTTCAATGATTAATTTGTAAATATATGAATAAGATACCTTCGAGATACTTCGTGTTAATTTGATTTGAATTTTGAAAGTTGAAAAAAACTAAACCGAACCAACATAGTTGAAGGTGCATGTCTGCAAAAGGTGCAAGAGAATGGCGAATAATCAGTTGTATTTTTACAGTTTTGTTTCTTATTGGCCATTATTCGACCGAGTAATCAGTTGTATTTTTTCAGACAAAACAAGGATCGTTCTAATAGATTAAAGAGAATAAACCACGTCCTAAATATAATATTTTTTACCATTTTTACCCTAACAATACGGGTCGTATACTATTATATGACCGGTATAAAATCATCGTATACATTGTATACGACCCGGTAAATTTTTTTCACATGGTGTATACGGGCCGCATAAGTTTATACGGCCCGTATATAATTAAATAAACTGACAAAAGTCTGTTGGCACAACTTTTATCATTCACATCATCCTTCTCGATCTCAACCGAAGGGAAATCCAAGAAACGAAAGGGATATCGAGCAATTGGTAGAAGACGTGTCGGGTTCTTCTGCTAGTATTGAACCAAGAATATGAAGATCAATAAAAATGAATTGGTATTGAACCAATGATTTGTTGATATATATAACAAAGTAACCCTCACTCTTAGTCATATCTATAGAGAGAGTTGGGTTTTCAACAAATCTTTGTGTAGTTATTCGGAATGTTTCGGATCATCATAGATGTATCTGGTGGGGGTGATATAGTAATTTTCAATAATGTAGGAAGGATTGTAGTTATAGAAACCACTAGCAGAAGAACCCAATAAACCAACAAAATTTGAATACTAAAAAACATTCTAAACCCTAACTGTGTATGTGCTTGTGCTGTAGAAACCGGTGTTGAATTTGTGTACACAACTGAACGTTCAGTGCACGAAAACTTTCTTACTAAATGCATTAATATTACTTTAAAACCGAGAAGTAGATGCATTCAGGAATTTGCGTACACAACTGAAGGTTCAGTGCACGAAAACCGTTGTCAGTCTGCCATGTATTTTGACAAATCATCTGCTTCCTGAATCTGAAAGTTAACTTTGACTCATAAACCCTTGAATCTCAATTCTTCTCTAAAAAAATTTGTTTCTTTCCTTTTCATGAGGTAAAACCGGTTTCAACATCAAGGGTTGTTTTTCACCCTGTGCGAGCATTGGAAGCCCGATAAACAGTCTTGCAATTACATCTTCAATCGAGACCGCATTGTTACTTTTAATGCTGATTCAAAACATTCTGAATAACTAGCAGAAGAACCTGACACGTCTTCTATGATGATTCGAAACATTCACGAACCACAATGGACTCAGACTCATACTACTCACCCTCCCCTCAGGAAAAGTTTTCCCGATGACTCAAGATAAAGCAGTTGGTTTGTGTTCATATCAGCGTTGTTTATCACCCAGTGTGAGCATTGGAAGCCCGACCACTAGCAGAAGAACCCGACACGTCTTCTTAATCAGATGATAACAACTAGCTAGGTACAGACCCCTCATTGTTGCAAATTTGGTTTCTTTGGTACAGGCTGATGAACCGTCCGGAGAAGAGTATCTTGATATAGGAGAGTTGATGCAATTTTCCAACTCATCTTTAGTGGTTTCTGTAAGGATGTATTTCACGGTAAACGATGCAGCTAATGAAACCGAATCTGTTATTTCGGTTGTTCAGTACTTCCGAGACGATTCAAGTGAGTCATATGAAGCAAGTATCTGTCTATTCAATTGAGATGAATCATTGCATTACATCCCCGTTGGAAACAAGTAGTTGTAATGACGGGACCCTTGATTTGAAACGCAATCGTTTGTGACTATGGGAAAGACAAGTTTTCTTTTTGAGCTTGATGGATGTCCGTTATTTCAACGCTTCTCCTTACATTACTGATCTAGAATTGGAGAACCATTGTGTATTTTCTTACTGATCTGGAATTGGAGAACCGTTGTGTATCTGAATCAGGTTCTCAAACAAACACTACTAAAGATAAGTTGGTATTGAACCAACAAAATCCAAATACAGAAAACCGACATTCCTTCAAACATTCTAAACCCTACCTGGAAACAAGTGGTTGTAATGACGGGACCATTGATTTGAAACGCAATCGTTTGTGACTATGGGAAACACAAGTTTTCTTTTTTAGCTTGATGGATGTCTGTTATCTCAACGCTTCTCCTTACATTACTGATCTGGAATTGGAGAACCATTGTGTATTTGCTTACTGATCTGGAATTGGAGAACCGTTGTGTATCTGAATCAGGTTCTGAAACAAACACTACTAAAGATGAGTTGGTATTGAACCAACAAAATCCAAATACTGAAAAACCGACATTCCTTCAAACATTCTAAACCCTACCTGGAAACAAACCAACAAAATCCGAATACTGAAAAACATCAGCAACCATTTTTCCTTTTCCTTCAATTTCGAGAACATTCTCCCTAACATGATAAAATCACTTATTTTGCTAGTGGGTTTTTTATAAGTCAAAGTTAACTTTACTATCCCCACGTTGATAGCTTCCGTTTTATTACAGTCATACGACACGGCTTTTGTTCTTCAATCTTTGTTACTTGTTAATGTTTTATTTTTTCTACTTTTAGAAAGGTTTGACCACCTCACGACTGTAAAATGTCTCGTGTGATTGGCACCTTAAACCCCTTATATACTTTGAGAAAAATCCAATTTTTGAGGAATACGGGTCGTATAACATTTTACGGCCCGTATACTATGTTCGTATACATTGTATACGACTAGGTAACTTATTTTCAAATGATGTATACGGGCCGTATAATGTTATACGTCACGTATTGAATTAAAAAAACTAACAAAGTCTGCTGGCACAGACTTTGTTAGTTTTTTTAATTCTATACAAGCCGTATAACATTATACGGCCCGTATACACCATGTGAAAATAAGTTTTTTCCATGTGTTATTATTAGGACCCTAAATAAATCATCTCAATTATAAATAAACATGTTAATATTTTTATTATAAATACTTAATATTCAAGAATAAAATTAATAATTTATAATAGTATGAGTTAAACACTTGAACAACTTTAACTTAAACATAAAAATAAATATTTTTTTTCGTTTCGGCTCGGTTCGGTTATATTCGTGTATGGAAAATGGTTATCCGAAAACCGAACCGAAATTTTCGGTTTATAAAAATCCGAAAACCGAACCATCGGTTTTCGTTTCAGTTCGGTTTTTCGGTTCAGTTTTGTCGATTATTTCGGTTACGGTTTGGTTATTTCGGTTTTCTGCTCACCCCTAACCATTTGGTTGGAGAATACACCGCTTTAACACCAGCCTATCCCCTTAAGGACTTATCTCATTTACTACTTTCATACTTTTTTTCCTGTTGTACAATTATTGCCGCTTATTAAAACCTACTTAATTTAATATTTTATTGACCCAACCACGTATAATACATGTGTTTTAACCTAATAATAAATAAACAAAATAAAGTACAATGTTATAAATAATAACAGTGCATCAACATTCATTTTTAAGACACATTTTGATGATTGTATCCGTTAATCGATTAAATTAAAAAAAAACTCTTGGTATATTATTTCTTGATTATGATAACAAGCAAAGACAATACATAAATAGGAAAAGATGGGAACATAAAAAAAGAAACAATATAATGGTGGCGGAAGACTTGGCAGAAGACTAGGCTTATGATAACAAGCAAAGACAATACATAAATAGGAAAATATGGGAACATAAAAAAAGAAACAATATAATGGTGGCGGAAGACTTGGCAGAAGACTAGGCATGATGATGGGCAAGATATAAGGAATAAAATATGGTAAATATTATCCCACAATATTCCCCCTCAAGTTGGAGTGTGAAGGTTACGAACACCCAGCTTGCCAAGTAATGTCTGCAACTGCTTTGATCCAAGAGCTTTGGTGAATAAGTCTGCTATCTGGAGTTTCGTGTTGATGTGAAGTGGTTCAATCTCTTTCGATTCTACGCGTTCACGAATCCATTTCTACATGTTTGGTACGTTCGTGAAAGACGGGGTTGTTGGCAATGTGTTTTACCTAAGGTTATCACAAAAAAGAGATGTGGGAGTCGCTTGCATGGTGTCGAGATCCTTGAGGAGCCACCTCATCCAAAGGATTTCACTAACGGTTGTGGCCATGGCTCTATACTTAGCTTCCGCGGATGACCGTGATACGACAGATTGCTTTTTGGATTTCCAAGATACGGGGGCGCCTCCAAGGAGAAGTAGATATCCGATCCTTGATCTTCTGGTGATAGGACAACCGAGCCAATCGGAATCTGTGTACGCAACAAGGTTGCTTCCCCCTTTCTTGGGAAGTAAAATCCCTTGACCGGCTGTGGCTTTTAAATATCTAAGGACTCTTAAAGAAGCATCAAGATGGGTTTGACGAGGGTTAGCCATGAATTGACTTAGAATACTGACAGAGTGTGCAACGTCGGGACGTGTGGCTTGGAGATAAAGCAGTCTTCCAATGAGCCGACGATAATGACTGGCATCATCACGGTCTTCTTCTTCCCTATGCCCAGCTTCAGATTGTGTTCCATGGGCATAGGACTGGGGCGACAACCAAGCATTCCTGTGTCTTCAAGAATGTCAAGAGTGTACTTTCTTTGGCTGAGAACCATGCCTTCTTCTGTTCGAGCAACTTCGATTCCCAAAAAATATTTGAGATTTCCAAGGTCTTTGATGCTAAATCGTTCATTCAAGAAGGACTTTGTCTCGCTTATTTTGTTGGCATCATTTCCAACCAAAATCACATCGTCTACGTAGATTAGGACTGCAACATATGTCTCTCCCCTTTTAAATATGAACAAGGAGTGATCCGCCTTGGACTGTGTGAATCCGCCTTCGAGGATGGCCGAAGTGAATTTGTGATACCAATTTCTTGAGGCTTGTTTAAGACCATATAAGGATTTTCTCAAGCGACACACTTTGTTTCCCTTTTCCTTCTCAAAACCTTGTGGTACCTTCATCTAAACTTCTTCATGTAAGTCTCCATGGAGAAATGCATTGTTTACATCCAACTGATGAACCAACCAATTCTTCTTGACTGCAACGGCCAGGATAGTTTGAACTGTAACTAACTTTGCAATAGGAGCAAAGGTGTCATGAAAGTCAAACCCTTCCAATTGTGTAAAGCCCTTAGCAACCAAACGAGCTTTGTATCTTTCAATGTCTCCATTTGGTTTGTACTTGATCTTGTACACCCATTTGGAATCAATGGCCTTTTTCCCTTCAGGCAAATCTTCAAGAGTCCATGTTCCATTCATTTCAAGGGCCTCTATCTCTCGTCTCATAGCCGCCCTCCAATTTTCATTCTGCACGGCTTGATTAAATGTTTTGGGCTCATCGTTATGATCGATGGCCGATAAGAAAGCTTTGTGAGAATTTGAAAATTTATCATAAGAGACATAATGAGACATAGGATGTACCGTCGAGGAGCGTTGATCAGGGATGGATGGTGCATGGTCGAGGGACGGTGGTAGTGTAACGTTATACCCATCAAGGCGCTTGGATCTTACCCTTTCTCTTCTTTCTCTAGCCACTGGTTCGGGTTCGGTTTCACCCGTTTGTGGGGGTTCAGAATGCACGGGTTCTGTGAGCTTGATTTCATTGGTTTCAATGGGTTCAATGGGCTCGATTTCAGTGAGTTCAACATCAACCCCTTCCTCATTTAGCTCTGCTTCTATGCAATCATCATTTTCTATGTCATTTTCAGTGGAATTAGGCTCATTGTTTTTAGCTGGACTTTTGTTATAATCTTCATAATACCAAGGTGGGAAGCTGAAGACCCCATCAGTTTTGTCTAAGCATTGGGTTCCATTGTTTTTGTAAGGAAAAATATTTTCAAGAAACTTTACATCCCTTGAAATGATGATCTTATTTCTTTGTGCATCAAAAATCTTGTAACCCTTCGTTCCTATAGGGTAACCGAGAAATACCCCAGGCTTCCCCCTTTCTTCCAGCTTGTCTCCGTTTGTATCTGTGTTTCTGTAGTAAGCGAGACAGCCGAAGACTCTCAAGAGGTCAAAGTCGGGTTTTTCTTGGTGAACCAACTCGTATGGAGTTTTATTGTTTATGACTTTGGAGGGAAGTCGATTAATGATGTGGGCAGCGGTTAGGATACACTCCCCCCAGAATCGTTTTGGGAGACTAGCCTCAAACCTAATCGAACGGGCCGTTTCAAGGAGATGTCGGTGCTTCCTTTCTGCGACACCGTTTTGTTGAGGCGTATGTGGGCAGGTGGTTTCTAGGAAAATGCCACATTCGGCGTAAAATTTGGTCATTCGGTTAGAGGTGAACTCCCCACCGTTATCACACCGGATGCGTTTTATGTTTTTGGAAAATTGAGTTTTGACAAATTGATGAAAGTAAATGAGACAATCGCTCGCCTCGCTTTTATGTTTCAATAGGAACACCCAAACCGCCCGACTATAATCGTCAACAATGGTAAGGAAATATCTTGCCTGAGTGAGTGAAGGCGTCCTATACCTTCCCCATATATCGCAATGTAAAAGTTCAAAGCAATCCCCAGTTTTAATAGAACTAACAGGAAAGGGCAATCTTTTATGTTTAGCTTTAACACAAGAATCACAAAAGAACGTACTGGTTTTTGAAGGAAGACCAACGAAATCAAAACGTGAAAGTTTGTCTCGTGATGCATGTCCTAAACGTTTGTGCCAAACATCTAGAGTCACCATCATAGCTCTTCTTTCACTACCCACCATGTCCACCTCGTAAAGACCATTTTTTGCACTCACCTGCTCCAATCAATCTCCTCGTGGTCAGGTCCTGCATGATACAAAAAGTAGGGAAGAAGGTTACTGAACATTGCAAATCTCTTGATAGGCGGCTAACAGAAAGAAGGTTGCATGTGAACTTGGGAACATGCAAAACATTCTTTATTTTTAAACCATTTGGTAAGATGCAGGTTCCCTTTCCTTCTACTGGGATTAAAGATCCATTTGGAATGGCAACTGGCATCTCATTCGATGCCTTTGCTTGGTTATCAAGCCATTCTTTTCTATGTGTTATGTGTTCCGAAGGACCCGAGTCGACGATCCACTTATCTTCGCGGTTAACTTTTCCTGCGAATCTGTCCGTCAGCGGTATTTGTGACAGTCCCTTGTCTCCAAACATACTCAGGAACTGCCGGTATTGTTCATTATTCAGCCCCGGTATTAGGCTTTCTTCGACACACGCTGCCTTGGGGATCATCTTCTCAATTTTACCTTTTCCGGGCCACCATTCCGGGTACCCGATGAGTTTGAAACACCCATCACGCTTATGGCCGTCTCTTCCGCAAAAATCACAGTGATCAGCTTTGTCACTGGCCATGTGTATGGTGATCGGCTGTTTTGATTGAGCGTGTTAAAGACACCGCTCTGATACCATAAAAAAACTCTTGGTATATTATTTCTTGATTATGATAACAAGCAAAGACAATACATAAATAGGAAAAGATGTGAACATAAAAAAAGAAACAATATAATGGTGGCGGAAGACTTGGCAGAAGACTAGGCATGATGATGGGCAAGAGATAAGGAATAAAATATGGTAAATATTATCCCACAATATAAATTACATTTTATTCGACTTATATAATACACAGTTTTATTCAATCATTTCAACTAGTGCAACACACAAGCTTTTTTTAAGAAATAATTTTTTTTATCACTTAATATATAAAACTATATTTATTCAACCCGTGTAACACTCGGGTTCTAACCTATTATATTAATATAATTAGTTAGTAATTGTTGATGGACCATATTACCGTTATTAACTAATTAGGTTTCCCCTTAGATATATAAGAAGATTACTAGAGAAGGAATAAGGTTAGACTCTCATAACATCAACACACAAAATCGTCTCCCCTCTCTCCATATTACGAAGTCCTAACCCTAGATTTCGGTACTACCATCAAGAACATACATCCAAACGGGAACCAGATCAAGCTGACAACTATGTCGAACTCTATGGCTGCGTTCCTGACTGGATTCTCTGTTGGCCTGTCTGCCGTAATAGGTATGATTTACATGTTTCCCATTATGTTTAAACATAACGGATCAACAAAATGTTCCCATTATATTTGATTATTAGATAGGTTTTTTAGGCCTAGACGTGACTTGCATCTCATCCGTTTTGGTAGTATATCCGTGTCGGTAACGACAACCTAATGATCTGGGATATCAAAAATCACCAATTTGTTCATTTGTTATACAACGGCATGAATTGGATATTCGATCTCGTCATTTAAATCCATTTAGAGAAACATGTCATCATTTTGGCACATAAGTAGCAGAGATGAGGATGCTAAGGTGAATGTGTGGGCACATCAAGATGGATAAGATAAGAAATGATGTCTTTGAGATAAGATAGGCAAGTTAAGAGGAGGTGACGGCCATGGTTAGAACTATGGAAACGCTTACTATGTAGGGGAGAATGAGTAGAGGCAGATTGAAACTGAGTTAGGAGTAGCAGATTAGGCAAGATTTATTACATTTGCATCTCTCTCTAAGGACAATCGAGAATGGGAGTTTGTGGAGACAAGGATTTAAGGGTAAAGGCTTTTAGGAGTAGGGTAGGGTAGGGTTTGTTTTTTTTTTTTTTTTTTCTATTCTCGCCTTAGGAGTTTAGTTTCTTAGTGTTTTTTGGGTGGTCGTTGCATTTTCACTTTTTTGCGTGTTTTTCTTGACGTGGTACTTGCATGTAGTACTGAACATATGCCGTGTATCATAACAAGCTTTCAGTTGGCATATAGCAAATATGAATCTAATAGAAAATCTTGTCAAATAAACCCATTTAGAGGAAAAGAAAACAAATATATAAAGACCGTTAGATCTAGGAGGTTTTGTTAAAGAGATCACAAGCATTGAAATCACTTATTATGTAATATCGAAGAAATCCTTATTACAACATCAGTTACTGTTTGTGATCGAGAATTCCTTATTACAACATCAATTACTGTTTGCAATCGGTTCTTGTAAGAAAAGGAGTTGTGCCTGACCACGAGAATAACCATCTCTGGCCAAGACATCCTCTTTATAGCTTTGCTCTCGTGGTCATGGTTGTAAAAATCCCGACTAGTCACCGATTAGTCTCCGATTAATCACTAATCGGAGGTTCACCGATTAATGGCCGATTAATAGCTAGGCAGTCAATGGCGGTCCTATTCTGGCCAAATTTTGGCTAGATGCCGGCCAAATATTGACCAAACCATATAAATTCCTTCCAATTACTTACAAAAATGGGTTAGTGAGGGGTTAAAACATGTCTACTATAAAAAAACTACATATAAAAATGTGTGTGTATATATGTAACTAAAAATTACATATAAAGTCTCAATCCGATTAATTCCGATTAATCCCTATTAATCCCGATTAATCGCTAGTCGGTACCCCACCGCCCGACTAGCGCCTAGCGATTCTTACAACACTGCTCGTGGTCAGGCACGGCTATTTCAATATTAGAATGGTAAAGGAGTTATGCCTGTCCACAAGAATATCAAACAATAGAAACCAACCATTATCGAGTCTAAAAGGCAATAGTACTGGTATAATCCGATCAAAATGTTAAAGATTTCATATTCAAGTACAAATTGGAGAAACATGTTAAAGTTTTTGAAACCACTCCGTTTGAGCATTGCAATTTGCACCCATCTTCACAATCGATACCTGCAACACGTTATATTCGTCCTTACTTCCATGCACGTAAAAATAAATAAAACTCATATGCATGCAGTGTAATACAGTAATAGCCTAGCCGGTATAACAAAAATCACACAATCAGCTTACCAGAGCACACACGATGTTTTCACTTTTTGTAGAGTATGTCATAGTGACCAGGTCGGTATAACAAGACAATGAACGGGTTTGGTTCAGACCCAGTCTCACTAGTACTAGCGTTTGCACCATCTGCGGGTGTGGGAACAAAATCATGATGGTTCACACTCACACCGCCCTCCTTTTCACATGAGCTACGGTCTAGATATACAACACGAATGGGTACACCCAATGCATCACACAATGCTGTGATGTGCACATGGTCACTTTCTTCCCCCATGGGCTCCACTGACGTCTTGCAAAACTTCCATATTTAAGAAAACATACTTCAGTAAGTAACAACTATGCATTTTAAGATATTAATATCAAATTTTGGTTTAATACCTTACCCAATAAAAAATCATAAATTTCAAATATACACGCATTATATTATATATACTATAAATATGCTATTTTGTCACATCAACCAACTTTGGCTCCTCAACTTTGCCATTAACCAACTTTAGCCACTCAACTTTAATAATGGCATGTCTAGCCCCTCAACTTTGTTAATGACATGTTTAGCCCCTTAACTAAAACAATTTTTGCCCCTCAACTTTTATAATAAACAACTTTAGCTCCTCAACTTTTATAATGACATGTTTAGCCCCCTTAACTAAAACATCAATTAACTTTAACTCTCGCAATTTGCTTATCTACGTGTCTAACTCGCGTAATCCACGAGTTTGATATTAAACTCTTTTGATTGGTTAAATATGATATTATGCAAGTTTTCAGGGGTATATATGAAATTTCCCCGTAAAACAAAGCCATGAAATTGGAGTTTTAAGTACAGAACCAACCTGCTCTACGGTTGTATTTGACAAGCCAAGTATGAAAGGTTCAAAGAATTCCGAGCGTTTCTTGATTTCTCCAGAGGTGACGAATCTAAAAAACATCACAACTACAAAGTGGACAGATCATTAAATAATTGGTAATTTACATAATAGGTGGTTATTAACATAATAGGAAAGGTATAAATTATTCCAAATTGCCAAAACTAACCATAATCAGATACACACTGATCGCGACTTCTTGCTACGAGGTCATCATGACTGAAAAAGAAAAGAGATTATTTCAGGCTCACAAAAACACTTCAATCCATATTCAGACAAAGGCATTTCAGTTTTGCTTTTATTAAATTATTTGAAGAAATATGAAAAAGTTAATCCCCAAACCTTATAGAAGGCTCATTCCCTTGAAGAACACTATCCAGCTGCTCGATAAACAACTGTTTGGAACAAGATCTAAATATATAAGGCTTTTATATGTTAAAAATTCAAATACAACTGGAAAGTTCCACCCGCGCGTTGCGGCGGGTAGGCTTTTAAACATTGAGACGTAGATGAAGAAAGCTTACGGTTACGATAAACATTATTGCAGTCCAAATAAATGTTAAGAAACACAAAATTGAACTTAAAATTAAAAGTAAAAACTTGAACATATGAAAAACCTTAACAATAGCATTTAAAAATTGTTTAGTTAAGAGAAAAAGTTGAAAAAAAGAAAATAATTTTAGTTAGATTAATTTTATGTATGCTAAATATGAAAATAAAAAAAAAAGAACTTATAATAGTTTAATTCATTTTTATCTGAATAAATTGGATAAACCTAAGAAAAAAACTTATTACTTATATTAGAGATAAATGCAATTTGTTTACATAGTAGAATCCGTAATTTTGTATGAGAAAATAAAGGAAACATAATATATTAATAATCAAGCTGAAATTGAAAAGAACTATTTATATATATAATATACAGTACTACTTTAAAATAAATAATTATGACATTTTTACCTTTGTGCACACAGATATTGTTCTTTAACATATATTGGTATTTTGGTAACTAAATTACATTAGCCGTCATTAAAGAATGGATTCATTATGCATTGAAACTTACTGAGAAAAAATCTTCAAATGTGAAGTCAGCATAACCTAAATCCTGAAGGGTCTTTCTGCATTTTTCCACATTTGCTTTAACGTGTTCGACCTCCGCTTGGTCTTGCGATTCAAGAATATGTTCCTTTTATGCATAGAATGAAAATATAACTCTTCAGACCAACAAATGGATGCAGATATTAGGATAAGAGAGAAAAACGAAATGAGCATACGAGATAAGAGAACATAAAACTCCGAAAGAAACAGTTCCCATCCCCACGCGTTCGTCTAATGGCGGCATATTTTTCACTCAGCACCTGCATACAAGTACAAGTCAAATTTCAATGCAAAAAAAATATATATATATTAACATGAAACACAAAGAGATAAAAGTAACCTTTATTTTCTCCAGTAAAATAGGGCTTCCAGACTTATACTCAGCTTCTAATGAAGAGAGAGGTTCCTGTAATGACACGAATAAAATGTTTAAACTAAAAAAGTATACTTAGCACAGAGCTCATCGTATAATAAAAACAAGAGTAAAATGCCATTTTCGCCCTTGAGGTTTGGCCAGTTTTCCAACATTCGTCCAAAGGTTTGTTTTTCTTAATCTGGATCCAAAGATTTGAAATCTTGCCATTTTCATCCGGCTCGTTAACTCCATCCATATTTCTCACGCTAAGTCGGGTATTTCCGTCTTTTTTGTTAACTTAAATGGCAATTTCCGAATTGCCCTTTAAGTACATTATATGCTAAATGCTTGTACATAAAGTGAAAAGACCGAATTGCCCTTTAAGTTAACAAAAAGGTACCCTTGACATAACATAGAAAAACGGATGGAGTTAATGAGCCGGATGAAAAAGGTAAGATTTCAAACCTTTTGGATCCAAATGCAAAACAAACCTTTGGACAAACTTCGCAAAACTAGCCAAATCTCAGGGACGAAAATGGCAATTTACTCTAAAAAAAAAATAATCCTTGAACCAAACAAGCAAAAAACACCACACCGGAAAGATTTACACCATGTATTCATAGAATATAATATAGTGAATATACAAAATATAAACTTGATAACGACTTCCAAAAGGAAACTGCAAACAGCCATGTATATTAAGAGAAATTTGTAAACATAGACACCACTACAAAGGGATTTATTTATCAGCGATAAAAAACCTTTAAACAGTTATTTTTATATTACCTTATCACCAACAAATGGAAACCTAGCTGCATCTTGTTCAAAAATTGCAGACTGTTGTTGCATAACATCACTATCCTTGTAATTGGACCAATCATCATCAGCTTCATAATCTATGTTGAATGCGGTGGACTCTGATTCAGATTCCACAGGGATCTCATCATGATTCTGCATCTTTTCCAGCAACAACAATACTGCAGGAATTGTTTTCGTTTATGTGGTTGCTTTCACCTCTGCCAAGAACCTGCTAAAAGTTAAAATATGCAAAGAGAACGGTTACATTATATATCTAGAAGGATAATGATAAGTTAATGACAAATATAAAAGGAAATTAAATGAGTATATTTGCTTAAAGTTAATAGATGAAGAACACTCATTAAAGCAAAGATATAATTGGCCCGTAGCATTATAACTCAAACAATGCTTACCCTCTAATGCTCGTTTAACTAGACCATCTTAGGTAGAAATAGACGACATGTAGAACATTCAAACATGAAGGCGGTAAGAGTGGTATATCCCTAAGAGCTTCTCAAATAGAAGCCCTAAGAACGCAGTCAGGTTACACCTGCCAGGCGTTTGCCCCATAGTCACCAAATTCGCGGTTTGCTCCGATTTGGGTATGTGGTTCTAGTTTGCGATTCGCTAGATGGGACGAATTCGGTACGTAGGGGGGTAGGTTCATTTCGGTAAGATCCGGTACGGTGTACCACTGAGTCTCGATATACAAAAATTAAAACAGAAATTACTATATTCGTTAATCCATATACCAAAATCCAATATTCATATTACCAAATAGAAAACATAAACATAAAGTTCTAAAATTCTAATCTAGAAAACATGAAATTGGCCGATATTTATATATGATTCTGTTATAATTTCTGTGTAAATTCTTTTTGGAAATTGGAAGAATTAAGGAAATGAATCGTCGCTGGTTATACATATTCTGGGGATTTTCCCGCTTGCCTCTTTCCCGCCAATTTTATACGTACCCACAGTGAAGGTACGTATTAAAAACGAACCAAAAAACATACCCCAAAACGAATTGAACGCTGAATTGAAACCCTAAATTCGCAAATTAGGAAGCAAATTGGGTTGTATACGTATTCCGTATGGTACGAAACGTACCAAGTCGATGTACGCTGGTTGGCCAGCGAATTTGTATACGTATTCCACATCCCTCACAGCCAAAAACGTCCAGAACTCCAGATTGAGGATGCTCTAAGAAGCAACTAAAAGGAGACACAATTACGACAGCAAGCCCAGCATGTTGAGAGCTCACAGCCAAACACGCAAACAGCTTGAACGACCATCATGGTTGACTACATGACTTAACTCGTGTTCTTGTTTCCGTGTGTTATTTGTCAAGTATTACTTCTAATTATTCATATAATCCATTAACAAAACACATCAACAATACTTCTTAATCTGTTTGACTAACGGCTCCTTACTAATTCAGTAAACTTCATAATCACAAACGGATGAGTATGATATCAATATCACATCCATAGGCATATGATACCACATTCATCATTAGATAATTACATCAAAAATCAGAAATAAGTTTAAAAAATCTAATAAAACTAAAAACAACTATGCAGAGTACAAATTACACAACAAAACCGAATACAACTAAACAACAAGATGAATTCAGATTATCACAACACAAAATTCCAACTATGCCCTAATTTTAACAAATAATTCAAAAGCATCAACCCTGTTTTAAACAGAACAAAATATGTAACCTACAAAACCCTAACTTCAGTTAAAAATAGAAAATTACGAACTTGTGCATATAATTCCACATTTATCATCCATCATAAAATAACTACATAATAAAATAAAATAAAAAAAAAAACACTAAAAAAAGTTGAAAATCAGGTAAAAACAACTACAAAACTGATCCGCAACAAAAGAACAAGATGCATTAATATTATCACAACACAATTTCAAACAAACACCCAAATTTTGACGGAATAATGAACATGAAATGTAACGTGTAACGTACAAAACCCTAATTTGAGTGAAAATTGGAGAAATTCGAACCTGTAATGTGAAGATCTGAAGATGACGATGAAGAACCGATCAGAAATTAGAGAAATTGAGAAGATGAACAGCAGAAATTAGCGCAGATGATCCATGATGAGTTGTGAGTAGAGTAGTTAACGAAGAGAATGATGTGATGATTGACGTACGATTGGCGGCTTTTTAAACACGTTCGACCCGGCCCGTATCTCGGTATCCGAGCGTGGAGTGGTTTGTGAAGTGTTAATATTATATTATTAAAGTACAGTTTCGGTCCATGTTGTTTACATCTGCTCGCAGGTTCAGTTCCTATTTCAAAAAAATCAACACTTCAGTCCCTGACGTTGTCAATTTGATTCAAGTAAACCCCTGCACCAAACAGCCATCAGTCAACCGTTAGTTGACCAGGGTATTGTTGTCTTTTTACTTAAAAAATGAAGGGCAATATCATCATTTTGTATTTTCTAACCCAATATAGCACATACCATCCCTCTAAAAGCCCAAAGTAAACAATTCAGTCCTCCCATCTTCTCCATTACCAGCAACCAGCTGATTTTTCCGGCTAACACTATTGGAAAACTCGAATCGTTACAAGTTCTCAGCCTTAGATTGGAGTGGTAGTGGTAAGCCGTGGTTGCGGCTTGATTTGAGACAACCGTGCCCGTTAGATGCGTTATGGGCGTCATGATTTGTATGGTTATAGCTGGTAATGTCAAAACATAAGAAAAACTAAGCATAACCAAACTTTAAAACTAAAATTAGTGTACCTTGTTCTGGTAGGGGTGAGCTGAAACAGAGCATAATCTAACCGGATTCTCGAATCCATCTTGGTTCTAACTTCTACTTCTATCCACCACAACAATGAACTAATGGCTTTTAGGAGTGATTTAGAACCACCAAACACATTATGATCAAATCGAATATTCATGGGATATCTTCTAAACTGATTCTGATTGTGACAGTTTTCATGTTTTAACTTTAATAAGTATAAGAGAGGTATTACTTGATCATCACTTTTCCGACATCGTTGGAATGGATAGAAGCATTGTGATGCAAAAAGTAACCACTTTATAGCAACAACCACCTCAACCGTTTTATGTTGTCTTTGGGGTTCTGTATTCTTTTTTTTTTTTTGGTAAAGGGTTACCCCGGTGATTCTATATATTCACAACCAAAAAACACAAGTAGTGTAGAAAGCCTACACTAGTTCAATCATAGGACATGCCCCATGAAAGTAAAAACCAGAAATAAACCAAAATCAAAGAACCAACCAACAAATGGAAAAAACCACTAGACTACAAATCTAGACACAAAACACGAAACTATCAAGTATAATCAGCCGCCATCATCATGTAATTCTGTACCATCAATATCCCAGGCCCCTAGAAGTCTTCGAACATTTTCACAATTTTTCAGCTTCGCTCCCATCAGTTTGTACCGGACTTGTTGGATAATAATTTCACTTATAGTTTCCGGAGGCCTCACTTTGTTTTTGAATAATCTAGCATTACGCTCCTGCCAAATGAAGTAAGCACTAGCCGCCACTAACAATTTAGCAACATAAACCGTCACAGATTTCGAATTGGATCGATCAAGTAACCACTTAATAATATCATCCCACCTAGGTTGCACCGAAACCATGCCCGCCTTTTGTCTAATCATAAACCACACTTGCGTCGAGAACTTACATTCAAAAAACAGGTGACTATGAGAGTCGTGATTCGCATAGCATAATAAGCAACACATCATATTCATGTTTTTCCTACGCGAGAAATCCCAGCTCAAGATCTTATCTTGAGTAAGCAGCTTCCTTCTCATGATAAGCCATAATAAAAAAGCATGTCGCGGAATACACTGACCAAACCACACAATACGACACCAATCAACCTCCGCTTCATGATGCCGAACCGACTCCCAAGCTCTAGTCGAAGAAAAATCATGTTTGAGATCCCCTTGACGCCACAAGATTTTATGAGCCTTATTCGGATTCAAAACCACACTATCAAGCTGAATAAGAACCGGGTAAGTATCCCGCCAAGCAACCGGCCACCTCCAAGAATTGTCAGAATAAATATCAGACACCTTAGAATCCATGTTAAAACCCACATTAGTGATAACTCTGGGAGAAAGAAACTGATCCAGCGACCCTAAATCACTCCATGTATCGAACCATGCTGAAGTAGCCGAACCATTACCAATATCCGACCAAATAAACTTCCTCATAATCGGCCGAAGCTGAAGAAGCTTTCTCCAAGACCGGCAACAAGCAGAAGGAACTTTGCATGCCCAAAAACTTTTGCCTTTCAACCTGTAAGAATGAATCCACTCAACCCACAAGGATTGACGCCTCGAAAGAATACTCCAGATATGGGCTGTCATAAGAGCCATATTAACATCACCAATCCGACGAATACCTAAACCACCCTCAAGCTTAGGAACACACACCGCTTTCCACGAAACTTTGGCCCGACCTTTCTGAAACGCACTATCGTGAGACCATAAAAAATTCCTCATCAACGCCTCCAAATTAAGAATGACCCGGTTCGGCAAAATAAATACAGACGACCAATAAATATGCATGGAGGAAAGGACAGAAATTATAAGTTGCAGCCTACCTGCAAAAGAAAGTAACTTATTCCTCCAATGCAGAATGCGTTTCTCAAGTTTTTCCACCATCACATAACAATCTTTATAAAGAAGCCGCGAAGAAATAAGCGGAACACCCAAATATCTCACAGGCAAAGAACCCTCCTTAAAAGGCATAATATTCAGAATAGCAGTCTTCACATAAGAAGGCACATTCGAGAAAAAAACTGTACTTTTCTGAAAACTTGGCAACAAACCCGACATTTTAGCAAAGGAATCAAGAGACTTCATAATACACCTAGCTGAAGCAATCTCACCCTTTGCGAAAATAAACAAATCGTCCGCGAAACATAGGTTGATAATCTGTTGACGTTCACATTTATTATGAAATTTAAAAGAATTATCAATCCTAACCGTATGATGTAAGATGGCTGTAAGAACTTCCATGATGAGAGTAAATAAATAAGGAGATACCGGATCACCTTGTCTTAAGCCCCTGTTGCCCTTAAAGAAATCTCGCCATTAACACACACCGAATACGTTGTAGTGGAGACACACAGCATAATCCAATGAACCATCTTAGGATGAAAACCGAAACCAAACAGAATACCCTTCAGAAACTTCCAATCGACAGTGTCATACGCCTTCTGAATATCAACTTTGAACGCACATTTAGGGGGGCCAATATTGCGATGATAGTTGTGCATCAACTCTTGTGTTAGCAAAATATTGTCAGAAATCTTTCTACCTGGCACAAACGCGGATTGGTTCACACTAACGATATCATTTAAACCCACTTTAATTCTATCAGCTATAATCTTGCTAATGCATTTGTATAAAACATTGCAACAAAGTGTTGATTTTTTTGAAATAGGGACTGAACCTGCGAGCGGGTGTTAACCTCAGGGACTGAAACTGTACTTTGCTCTTATTATTATTATTATTATTATAAGAGTAAAGTACAGTTTCAGTCCCTAAGGTTTACACCCAATCTCAGGTTCAGTCCCTATTTCAAAAAATTCAACACTCCAGTCCTTGACGTATTCAATTGCTCACAATTAAAACCCTGGCACTAACTTTCGTCAGTTGACAGTTATATACTTAATGGTGTGAAGGGCAGTTTGGTCATTTCACCAAAAAATGACCTTTTCACACCATTTAACCCTCTAGCTTCCCAAAGAAGCACACAATCACTCCATCTCTCCTCCAAAACCCTCTGGTGAACAACGATTTTCCGGCGAATCCCACATACAACTCCGATCAATTCCGATCTTTGAAAACATGAGGCAATACGAAATAATCTTGATGACAATCCACATTGTTGGTACGACATTGTGTAAATTTTACTTAAATTCATTGATTTCAATATGCGTGCCATGTATATAATTTGAAATCTGGGTCGGTTTACAATGAATTCTAATTGGAATTCACGTGCAGGTGTAACACCCGTCTCAAATTAACATGAATTTACTACTAAATACGCATTGAGTTTGCGTAAAATAAGGGGTTATCAAAACTTCGTTAAGTCTAATATCCAATACATGGTTAGAGTATTTAGGAATAACATCCCTACTAGTTTAAAACGTTCGAAAAGTGACATCAAAGTTACATGTTCATATTTAGTCAAAACAAACTACAATAACGCGGAAGCTTCAAAGTGTTGTGTTCGGTTCACAAGATCTTGCTTGATCGCCATCCGGAGTATTGTCAGCTTCACCTAAGATCAAAACCAACTTAAATGTTAGTCTTGACAATATTAAAACATGTATAATCAAGTTCTATTGCCAAACAATGAAAACAAAGCCAAAAATTCTGCAATATGGGTCTGTCGCGCCGCGCGACAGATCCCACTTCGGCTTACGCGGTCCGCGACCAATCGTCGAGTGACGCGACTCTGTTCCTGGTTGGTGTCGCGCGACGCGAGCACCCCATTTCGGCAGAAGGGTTGGGTCCTTGATGCTGCATATTCCCAGCTCTAATTTTTTTTTTTTTTTTACCAAAATCAACTTTAAATCAACATAACTTTCGTTCCACAAGTCCGTTTTTCATGATTCTTTTTCCTACGCGTCCGTAATTAAATTACCAACGCGTTTATCATGATCGTTGTGTCAAAAATAAAGTGTACGGGCTGGAAGTATATAAATGCCTAACGTATTTGTTTGACCCGTATAGTTTTGCACTAATTCAACCACTAACAAATTTTATGACCGCAAGGCGTATTTACCCAACATCCGGGGCTTATGATCATCGGCGTTTCATTACCAAATCTATGGTTTCACGCTCTTGTGATCCGTCACCGCCGAATGCTATTCAAAAACACACTTTTATTACTTATTAAACAATTATTCGACCCGTTTGGCTCATTTATGGAATCCTCCATTTCTAATGACTACCAAACGCTTCCTAATCTAATTTTAACTTATTCAATCAAGTAGTGAACATTGTCACTTCAACTAATACAAATCTTTATTCTAAAACACAATTATGAATGATTTAAATATCAAATTTACATAATGTAACAGAACAAGTTACATACCTTCATAATTTGTCGACATTGCTTTCAAACCATAATTACCCATTCCCGGGCCCAGCGTATCCCTTCTAATCCATGGTTTCTGCTTTTATAACTCAATTTAACAAGTGACGTTCGAGTCACTCCAAACACTACCATTTCGTCCATTATTTTAACCCGTTCTTTATCTAGTGAATTACCTCACTTTACTTACATCCCATTATGACTAATTAAGCAATATTTTCAATAAACATATCTAACCAACTATTTCTTTTGGCCCGTTTGGTTTGTCGAGTGAATTCCATCACTTCCTAGATTCATCAAAGGATTACAATTTCACTATTTCGACATCATACCTATTTCAACTATTTCTTTTGACCCGTTTGGTTTGTCGAGTGAATTCCATCACTTCCTAGATTAAACATGATTTTATACAATTAAAAATCAAGTTCATGACTAACTATTTAGCCAAGATTAAACATCAATTAGACAAATTCATGCCAAATTTTCACATCAACATTCTAGATTTACTTCATAGAACTCAAAATACACTAGAATGACAATCATAATCCTAGTGTTTAACATGTTCCTACGAAACCCACTAATCACCTACATTGGTGATTATGGAATTCACAAGTAATAAGCATAATTTCAACAATCTAATGACTAGGGTTTACTCCTAGACACAATTTCATTCCAAATTCATCTAAACAACAATCATGCAAACATAATTTCGAATCATGAGTGTTCATCCAGAAATTTGGATGGAACCTTTCTATGAAATTCTGCATACCTTATGACCCCTTTACTGAGGAGATCACTATCTTATGCTTGGATTTTGATTTGGAACAGAATTTGGCCTTCAATTTGGGAAATTTTCATGAACTAGGGTTTGTTGAAGGGTTCTTGGTCGCCCCCTGTGTTTTGCTCGTACCAGACACACACAAATGTGTGTCTGGTATTTTTTGTTTTAATTAATATTAGTTTCAATGTTAACACCTTTACCCCAAACTATTGTTAGGTTTTTAATTTAGGTGTTTTAACTAGCTCACATGTCACTACAAGACTTCTATCTAACTAGGTTATTTTTTTATTCCTAGTTAGTTCATTTTATTTATTACCGACATCGAATATAATAAAATGTTTATATTTTTGGGGTGTTACAAGTCCACCCCCTTAAAAGGGTTTCGTCCCTGAAACCTTCTTTAGTTCTTTGGTTTGGACCAAACTAACTTAGTTTCGTTTTTAAGGCATTCTTTCTTTTAGTCAGAAGTTATCCCTTGCCTCGACGCATGCGTCTTTCACGTGTAAGTCCTCACGGACTGTAACTCGTGTCTTGTATTTCCTATCTTGCCACCTATTTATCCCAATTGTCACTTGACCACTCAATAGTATGAGTTCGTCAATATGTTTATTTCATATTACCCTAAATTGACAAGCGTTTTATGATCTCCTATCCCGTAACTCGCGTTACAACATGATTATCGGCTAGACTGAGTAGTCACCGTCACCTCATGTCTCGTTAATTTGAGTCTACTCTTTGCTATATTCGGACCTACGTGAGTTTATGATCTCCTATCCCGTAACTCGCGTTACAACATGATTATATTCTATATCACTTTTTATGACCATGATCGCATCGCATCACGTCATGTTTAAGTTTTCATAACTTTTCGTTATTAAAATCTTCTTTCTAACGTATCGTCTTACACCCATCGGTGTTAAGACCTACATCCTTTATTAACAACTATTTTCTAAACTGTCTCGTAGCATTTATATTTGTTAAACGTTGTTTCTCACTAAAACTGAATATTAGTTTAACGTTTATCTCTTTAACTTATGTCAATTACTCATATCAGAGAAATTTACTTCCAAGGATTTATTCCTTTTCATTATTATTTTGGGTGGGGAGTTATAACTCGTTTCCTTACTTAACCCTAATAACCCGTAGGTTCTTTCACTTAGCCTTGTAGGCTATTTCTTTAGGTTTTCACCTTTTTAAGGTGAGACCCCAATAGTTCGTTTCTTTTTATTTGTGACCCAAGGGTCTTTTTGGTCCCGTAGACCTTAACATTTGCTTGTAATCCCGAAGGTTATGATAACCCCGTAGATTCATCTTTTACTCGTGTCATTATTAGAATGTATATCTGTAGGATCGTGTATCTGACTCGAATGAGTCGTTCAGGGGAGTTTTACTTCGTTTCAGGTGCGGAAAACAAGAAACAAAGGTAGAAACAGCTTGTTCTTCACTTTAAACACCTTGTATATTGAATTAACAATGATTACAAGCAAACGTCACACTGGCAGCACTTCGGTATGGAAATCAGCAACTATTTCAAATGTGATCGCTTGAAGGCTATTTATAGACATAGGGTTTCGCTTGAACATGCTCAAGCGAAACACCCTCAAGCGAACCTACACTCAAGCGAACTCATCTATTCAAGCGAAACCTGCCATTTCGTTTGAACCTGCCTTGAACTCTTCAAGCGAAATCAGCTTGTAGACTTGTTTCCTCGATCTTCGTGCAATATACAATGTAAGACTCGATACAAGACAAAGTCGACAGATGTATGCACTAACAGACTCCCCCTCAGATGTTGACAAGTCTATCGTGTCGAGTCTTTACGTCTTCAGTCTTTATCAGTCTCTGGGCATTCATAATCTCTCTCTAGCTCTTTCTTCCTGGATCTCAACCTGGCTCTTGAGCTCTCTTTTTCTCTAGCAGACTCCCTCTCAACTTGTGCTGGAATCGAAGATTTCTAATTCTCTTAATCAGATCTCTTGAATCCTTAAGTTCAAGGCTGATACTTTCCACAGGTTCAGGATTGAAACCTGGCTCTCTTAACACTCAGAATCTTTAAGTATCGAAAACTGACTAAACCTGCACATTCTCTACCCAAAAGTAAATTTTCTGATGTCCACTTGTAGAGCAAATCTTAGAATGATTTAGCATTTATATTCTGATGAACCACTATAAAATAAATTTTCTCATTAAAACATTAACTCCCCCTCTCAAATTGCTTAACCTTTTCAAATACTCTTTCCCAAACCTGTTCGTCATATTTAGCACTTGGAATTTTGAAAATCAGCTCTCCAATACCAGTTGTCGAAAATCTTTTTGAATTTTCAAAAAATTATGCTAAAAAACACTGAAAATCTTTTTGGATTTTTGATTTAAATAAAATGCAGTAAAGAAATATTTACAGACACTATTTTTGTGAGATTGCGTAAGAGGATCATATCAGTTTCTGACAAGTCACTAACACCGTTAAGCTTTAAACATTTTCAGCTCTAAACAATTCACGTTGATTGACGGTATTGTTGTCCACTTAAACTCAAACTAAAAACTTTCGAAATGCTTACCGATACGTTTAAGGTATATTTAGATAGCACTAAATTCTTATGGACCCCACAATCTCAGCATATCCCCTCATCATGCAATACACTATCTCAAGTAATGCGTTTAAACTTTTATCAACTGTGAATTGTGCGAAAACAAAGTAGAATGTTTAAACATTAACAATCAGGTCGATACTTCCGTATACGCAGAGAAAGTCCAATGTTTAAACAAAATAAGAAAATAAAAACAAGTTGAAGTTGTTTAGGCTTTAACCACCAGGTCGATACTTCCGTATACGCAGAGGAGGTCCAAAGCTTAAACGAAACACCAAGAAAATAAAGCAGAATGTTTAGGCAATAACATCCAGGTCGATACTCACGTATACGCAGAGGATGTCCAATGCTTAAACAAAATAAAGAAATAAAACAAGTTTAAATCTTTGCAAAATAAAATGCACAATCACAGCGACTTTTCAGCAAAGTTGTGAAAGTTCACAAACTTAACCAGTTTTATGCCTTTCGACAATCAGCGATTACTGAGTAGGCACACAGTCAAGAAGGACAAAACTAAGTACTATGCTTTCAACCATGTTTCCTACTAGAACTAGGCTTTTTCTTTATGTTTGTATCGTTATCGCAAATCTACTAGTCTAGCTGAGCCTACCGTCACATCTTTAGTAAGATCGTTTATCACATTTTATCTCTCCATTTCTTTAGCATGTTGTGACAGTCTCACTGATCTACTATCATTTCCTCTTTTTCACAACAAAACTCATTTTTGATTTTATCATGTTTTTGGCTTTTTCAAATTTTCAAATGTTTTTGGATTTTCTGAAATTTTTTACACCCCCTAAAATGCAAACACATTTTAGGAAATTTGAAAATAAACTGTACAACAAGGTGACAACCGATATCGAATCGCTCCAATTCGCCATCCTCTAGGCATAAACAATCAGAACTCCCCCTTTCACAAAAATATTTTCTCATTATGATTTCAAAACACTTAAGTTTGTTTTAACCAAAATGATTTTTCCGGAAAATAAATTTTGTTGATTTTACCACTTGTAGGTTTGGGGTTTGGTTCATCACACTGTTTTCAACCACTTGTATAAGGATTACATCAAGTTCAAATTAATGACCTTGAGTAATTACTTTGTCAAAACAAACCTCTGTACCAAATGTAAGAAAATCAAGTACAACTTAATGTCCCTGATTTATCTCTTGTAGGAATATCACATCTACACAAAATCATTTTACCAATAAGGATGCCGATTCCTGCTTCACACTTACCAACCTGGAAGCTCCGGC
Organism: Helianthus tuberosus; assembly: GCA_030545235.1. Taxonomy (NCBI): domain Eukaryota; kingdom Viridiplantae; phylum Streptophyta; class Magnoliopsida; order Asterales; family Asteraceae; genus Helianthus; species Helianthus tuberosus. Next base: position 32,947,186 of record CM060429.1, read on the forward strand.
AATTCACAATTAACCTGTAAAAAAATTTAACTTTATAAGACTCATTCACAAATTCAATTATCAAGAAAGATGCCGATTCCTGATCCACGATTACAAACTTGGGATCTCCGGCAATTCCAGATTTTTCAAGGGAAAAGAATTTCCACCCAAGTCTTACCAACCTTGGGTGTTTTTAATTCTTGTTCAGTAGGGTTATATGTTGCTTTCTTTGTTGCATAGAAATCTTTAACCCCTTTGGCCTTTCCCTCGACCATTTTCCCAAAAAATTTCTTAACATTTCCATTGAAAACTTTCTCAACATCAAATTCCTTCTCATCAGAAAAGAATTGATTTGAGATCTCAACCTTACCAACCTTTTGTTTAATTTTCTCAAATGTTAAAGATGGAATTTTAACATCATCTTCAACTTGTGGCTCCTCTGATTTTGTGGAATCAGGTTCATCGCCAACTTTTACATCACCCTTCTTGACAACCCACATTTGGTTATCTTTTGCTTTCTTTTTGTAAAAATTTTTCTTTGAACTCTCACCAACTTCATAAATTGAATTTTCAAAAATTTTGAATCTTTCAGTTGGTGGTTCAACATCAACAACTATTTCTTTCAGTTTTTCAGATACTCCCTGTTTTGGTTTTGTCATTTGAGAACAAACTGATGCAATATGACCAGCTTCATTGCATTTGAAACAGGTTCGAGTATCCTTCCTGTGAAAAACTCCAGTTCCTTTTCTCTTTTGTTCAGCAAGAAACTCCTGGTTTGATTGTTTCCAGAACGGTTTCTTCTGTTCTTCTTCTGCACTTCCTCCTGAAACAAATTCTGTTTTTGTTTTAGAATTTTTCTCATTTTTATAATTTTCTGGTGGAATAAAACCTAATCCTTTCTTTTTGTAGCTACCATTATGGTTTGGTTTCTTTTGAAAACCAGAACCAGAATTGTAACCCTTTTTCTTGTTTAATCGTTGTTGTACTCTTGAAGTGTATTTTTTAGGTTTTCCAGTAAGATTTAAATCTTTTATTTCAGAAATGCTAATTTCTGTCATTTTGAAAACCTTTTTGATCATTTCAAATCGAACACTTCTTATTGGAAACTCTTTGTCAGAATATAATTTGTCAGAATCATTCAAAGTATATGCTACTTCGAATGTTTCATCATTCAAATTTAATTTTGATAACAAAAACTCTTTACTGTAAGCCCTTTTAATCGAAGATTTTGAACTGTTGACTGACGAACTTGAATCTCCAGACTCAGACTTTGACTCAGACTCCTCATCTGTATCAAACACCTGATCGACCACCTTTTTAATCAACTCAGACTCATGATCAGTGTCAGACGATGTAAAAGTGACGTCAATGTTTTCTGGTAAACCATCAGTTGTATCGGATTTTAGTTTTATATTGACTGTTTTATAACTTGTTCCTCATTTGGTTTTCTGGGAGAATAACCTTCCCAGATTGGAGGCGGACACTTGTTATAGCTAACACTCGGTTTCTTACCAGTATCCTTCTTCTTAGGCTTCTCATCATCTTTAAAGACTTCAAAACCTGCAACAGTCGGATAAATTCGATCAATAAGATAATCAGAACTAGAATAACTTTGCAATAAACGTCTGATTCTCTCATTCTCAATTTTCTCCTTCTCCAACTCTTGTTTCAGTGTAGCACATTCTTCGATGTAATGATTTATAGCTTTTTGCTTCGACATCATCGTTGCATTCATCATCGTTAAAGCATATTCTCTCTCAGAGTTAGTCTTTTGAAGACCAGTTACTGTTTTGTTCAATACATCATAAGATTCTTTCACGTAATTTAGATTGAACAGCAATTGTTCCTTCATTTTCTCAAGCTCAGCCAACTTTTCATCCTTTGTTGCACATTCTTTGCAAGTCTCCAAACACTTTTGGCATGGTTTGATGACTTCCACAATCTTTTCAACTTCTATGATCTTTTCAACTTCAACAACTTTCTCAGCTTCAATCACCTTTTCTGCTTCAATAATCTTCTCAGCAACACTTTCAGTCTTCATTTGATTTTGTTCTTTTGCTGCACGTCTCTCCTTCAGCTTCTCCAGGCGATCTGCAAAATAAAAATGAAAACTTTCAGAAGAAAGATGAAATTTTGCAATATTAATATGATTTTCTTCTTCATCATCACTACTATCATCAGTTGGTGATTGATCAAACTCTATTGTTTTATCAGAACTATCATCCGAAGAACCAGAATCAGATGGTGTTTGATCAAAAACAACTTCTCTTTCTGAACTTTCATCACTTTGTAAGCTTTCATCTGAACTCTGTGAGCTTTCTTATGATGAAACAGATTTTTCATCTTCATTCTTCACACAAACACCAATAGATTTCATCCACTCGGTGAACATGTCTGGTTCTTTCACAATTTTAGCAATGAAAGCTTTAAAATTCCCATTCTCATCTGCAAACATATCCCAGCTGAATCCTTCAGGTAACCTTTCATCTTCTTGATTGATTAGGCATGCTTTGTTGTCGGATGAAATGTATTTTTCCCAGCTGAAACTTTCTTGATTTCCCAAACAGGCTCTCTTTGAAGAATCCTCTATCACTTTTCTACCATGAGCCACTTGCGGTTCTTGTTGTTGTTGTTGACCAACTTGTTGATATATGGCCCTTCGGTAGTAATCATCTTTTCCGAACGGATTCTTTGGATCGTTTACCTCTCTATTCTTGCATTCTCTCTTGAAATGACCTTTCTCCCCGCATCGAAAACAAGTAACTTTAGATTTGTCAAAACCAAAAGTAGAAACATGTGCATCAAGAAAGTCATTTCTTCCGGTAATCAGTTTGAACTTTTCGGCTCTTCTAAGGACACTAGCTAGACACCATTTGATGTCCATGAGATCCATTTCTTCAGCGTCTATCTGATCGTAATCCTCTTTTGTTAGCATAGGATTCCCGATCCTCCCTGCAACCAAGCCTTCATATGATAGTAGCACGGAACCAAGTAATGCCATATGATCTTTAGCAACTTCTTCAGAGAAACTTTGACCATCAGGAAGATTCAAAGCAATGTTGCATTGTATCACACAACCATTTCCACTTTTAGAACTTTGATGCTGAAAGCTTGATGTTGTATCTTTTGGATTAACACTAGGATATGAAGAGAATCCACTGCTTTTGTTTGAACTTTGATCAACTTTTTCAGATGAGTCTCCAGCACTAAAAGCAGTTTGAATCTTTGGGCTTCTTTCAATTTCTGGAATACTTCCTTTGTAGTACATTTTCACGTCTTGTTGACTACTTGGATTGTTCATCCTCGCAATCTTTTGCTGTTCCAGATCTTGACCTTCAATTTTCTCGATGAATTGAGAAATTGTTAACCCATCATATACCCCAGTGTTCTTCAGAATCATCAAGTAAGTAACCCATTCTTTTTGCGGTAAAGCGTCAGCTAACTTGTCAACCCATTCTTCACGATCTTTGGTTATGCTTAGCATTGACATGGATTGCACTAAGTGGCAATATCGTTCAATTAGCATCTTTGTATCTTCCCCAGGCAAACTAGTGAATAGATCAAATTCTTTCTTAAGCAGTGCCTTTTTACTCTTAATCATATTATCACTACCCTCAAACTTGACTTTAAGTGCATCCCAGATTGATTTTGAAGTTTTGTCATGTTGAAGCAAGATAAAGATGTCTTCTTTAATAGCTTGCTGTAACAGACTAATCATCATCTTTTCAGCTCGGTACATTTCACGTTCTTTGTCATTGAATTCCGAGATTTCTTTTATAACTTGCAGATCTGTACGCGGTAGAACATACTTCTTCAAAATACATTCCCATGATCTCAGATGGTTAGCTTGAACCCAATTTTCGAAGCGATCTTTCCATCCGTAATATTCTTCAATACTCATTAGCTTCGGGGGTTTTTGAGTAGTTCCGGTTTCAATTTCCAGATTCATGTTTTGAGCAATGGAAGCCGGAGTAGTCGGGGATGTTGCAAATGCGTTGTAAAAGTCTTCACTCATGATTCGGAAACTTTTTCACAAAACAGCACTTTCAAGCGAGATAGGGTCTTTAAGCGAGAACACCAACTTGCAGCTTTCAAGCGAACTAACTAATTGAACTTATTTCAAGCGAAAACCCCAACAACTTTCAAGCGGAAACCTACTGAAGCGAAATACCAAGTTTTTCAAGCGATACCTTCTATTTCAAGCGAAAAGACTTAGTTCGCTTGAAATGAACACAATTTTTCAAGCAAAACCTGATGATAAGTTCAAGCGAAACCACTTCGAAGGTCTATTTTATCCATTTTTAGTCCGAATTTTAAGCTGAAACTTTCTAGGGTTTGTCAATATGTAGTTTTACACAATCTGTGAAAATTTGATCCAATTTTGACCGTTAAAACTTCCTGAATTGATGAAAGAAGGTGTAGAAGATAGAAAATGCTATGAAATCCAGCTGTAATATGCAGAACTCCTCCTCCTGAGCTCTGATACCAATTGTAGGATCGTGTATCAGACCCGAATGAGTCGTTCAGAGGAGTTTTACTTCGTTTCAGGTGCGGAAAACAAGAAACAAAGGTAGAAACAGCTTGTTCTTCACTTTAAACACCTTGTATATTGAATTAACAATGATTACAAGCAAACGTCACACCGGCAGCACTTCGGTATGGAAATCAGCAACTATTTCAAATGTGATCGCTTGAAGGCTATTTATAGACATAGGGTTTCGCTTGAACATGCTCAAGCGAAACACCCTCAAGCGAACCTACACTCAAGCGAACTCATCTATTCAAGCGAAACCTGCCATTTCGTTTGAACCTGCCTTGAACTCTTCAAGCGAAATCAGCTTGTAGACTTGTTTCCTCGATCTTCGTGCAATATACAATGTAAGACTCGATACAAGACGAAGTCGACAGATGTATGCACTAACAATATCTACACATATAACGTCAAGGCACCCCTTGTTATGTTTGGAATCATTCATTTTTGCTTTTGAATTTTATTGACCTTGACCGTAGTCCAAGGCTACATTTGTTTTCGTTCGAACTATTCTTCCGACTCTATGACTTAGCCCGTCATTTACACGTCGGTTTGTTCTTCGCTTACCGTTATCCGGTTCATACTTATTTTTCTTTACAGCTCGTCACCCGGGCTTTCTATCTTAATATTTTTAACTCTCCAGTTTCACTGGTTTGCGTTTTCCTTTATTGTAAAACATTTTACTTATTTGATCTGAACACCCAGCTTTCTTTCTATTAGCGACCCTTAGGTCCGTCTCTTTTATTAACGTCACAAAGGTCCATTTCTTAAGCCTTATTCGGTAAAACCACTACTATTGTTATATGACTTTTGGGGTTTACCCGTTTTCGTTCCATCGCTTTTAAAAACGTTAATTTTACTACTCTTTTATACAATCACACCCATCGATGTGATCATTGTTTTTCCTCATAAGGATTTAATTAAGAACATATTACTTGGATGGTTACCCATACCCAAGTTTCTAAATCCGCATTTAATGATACTTTCTTATTCGCAGTGGCGAATAATACGTATCATTCATTTAGTCTTTCCTTGAGGATATTTTCCTCCCAAGTCTTAATTTCTCATTCTTAGCCTTAATTCATTATCTAATTGTTGCCCAACGTTATCTGAATGAAGTTTTTAATACGTGTACCTGCAATACTTACTCCGATGGGCTATTTCCCAACTTGTTGATCTTTTCTTTCTTTGCCATCATCATGGTGACTTATAGCCTTCTCATTATTCCGGGTTAAACGGCTTCAGTAGCCTTTTCGACTTCCCCCTAGATCCTTTCGTGCATCTCCTCAGTCATGAGGGATACCGTATTGTCGCCAACTATGGTTGACATCATTCCATTATAACAATAATGGAAATCCATTCATTTCATTTTTATTATTCCATGTCGTTGTATGGAATTTTCTCACATCGTTTATCGATATAACGATGTTCCTACATGTTTTATTTGGTTTGACCAAGTCTATAACCTTGTCCTTGCCATTCACTACTATTACAATTTTCTGGGTTCGGGTGTAATTACACTCCTTCCCAACACAACATTTATTTACTTCATTAAGTTCCCGGGTTCGAGTGTACGCACACTCCTTCCCATTATGACACTTGTCTTTCATTGCATTCCCGGGTTCGAGTGTACATGCACTCCTTCCCATTGCAATATCTATCGAGATTACTTTTACCTCGGTTTCACATACTCGCCATTATTTATTTATTTACATATACTTATATATATATATATTATTTTTTTACATAATTCATTCATTTCACTAATCATATATGCTCATATGCAACTATCGTTCATTATGTGAATTATTGCATTCTACTTATCTTATCGTAATTTATAACGTGTACCTGATTGATATTCGCCCTGATGTACTCCGTTGTCTCAAGTCATCGCTTGATTTGAGTTCTTTGTTAGCATGTTCTTTGTCATGCTTCCGAACCTTCCTTCATTTAGATTATTTATCTCCCGTCATCTTCAGATGCGGTTATCATATCATTCGAACATTTCCAATTTATTATTAGTCTTGTTATTCAATGTTGCCCGTATTATTATACGAGGCATTTAAATATACGTATTTCATAAGTACTTATTTTATAATCAATCTATGGTTAGGGTTTATACTACCTAATCATCTTTTATCAACACTAGACATCTCGAATCCGTAATGTTTATGTCACTATTAAACATTTCGTTTTATAACATATGTATCATTCGCTTTAGTTTAGCCAAGTTTACCACTTGCTTAAACCATTCATGTTTAGTGCACTTTCCGGGTTTGTGTGTGTTAACACGCTCTTCCCGTGCACATCAAATCAATTTCCTTTTTCTAATATTCAAATAAAATTTACTAAATGACCAATTCTTACCGGATGTTTGATCAAGCTTGAACCGAACACACTTTGTTAACAACCTTGAGCTCTGATTACCAACTTGTAACACCCGTCTCAAATTAACATGAATTTACTACTAAATACGCATTGAGTTTGCGTAAAATACGGGTTATAAAAAATTCGTTAAGTCTAATATCCAATACATGGTTAGAGTATTTAGGAATAACATCCCTACTAGTTTAAAACGTTCGAAAAGTGACATCAAAGTTACATGTTCATATTTAGTCAAAACAAACTACAATAAAGCGGAAGCTTCAAAGTGTTGTGTTCGGTTCACAAGATCTTGCTTGATCGCCATCCGGAGTATTTTCAGCTTCACCTAACATCAAAACCAACTTAAATGTTAGTCTTGACAATATTAAAACATGTATAATCAAGTTCTATTGCCAAACAATGAAAACAAAGCCAAAAATTCTGCAATTTGGGTCTGTCGCGCCCCGCGACAGATCCCACTTCGGCTTACGCGGGCCGCGACCAATCGTCGCGTGACGCGACTCTGTTCATGGTTGGTGTCACGCGACGCGAGCACCCCATTTCAGCAGAAGGGTTGGGTCCTTGATGCTGCATATTCCCAGCTCTAATTTTTTTTTTACCAAAATCAACTTTAAATCAACATAACTTTCGTTCCACAAGTCCGTTTTTCATGATTCTTTTTCCTACGCGTCCGTATTTAAATTACCAACGCGTTTATCATGATCATTGTGTCAAAAATAAAGTGTACGGGCTGGAAGTCTATAAATGCCTAACGTATTTATTTGACCCGTATAGTTTTGCACTAATTCAACCACTAACAAAATTTATGACCGCAAGGCGTATTTACCCAACATCCGGGGCTTATGATCATCGGCGTTTCATTACCAAATCTATGGTTTCACGCTCTTGTGATCCGCCATCGCCGAATGCTATTCAAAAAACACACTTTTATTACTTACTAAACAATTATTCGACCCGTTTGGCTCATTTATGGAATCCTCAATTTCTAATGACTACCAAACGCTTCCTAATCTAATTTTAACTTATTCAATCAAGTAGTGAACATTGTCACTTCAACTAATACAAATCTTTATTCTAAAACACAATTATGAATTATTTAAATATCAAATTTACATAATGTAACAGAACAAGTTACATACCTTCATAATTTGTCGACATTGCTTTCTAACCATAATTACCCATTCCCGGGCTTGTCGACCTTAGCGTATCCCTTCTAATCCATGGTTTCTGCTTTTATAACTCAATTTAACAAGTGACGTTCGACTCACTCCAAACACTACCATTTCGTCCATTATTTTAACCCGTTCTTTATCTAGTGAATTACATCACTTTACTTACATCCCATTATGACTAATTAAGCAATATTTTCAATAAACATATCTAACCAACTATTTCTTTTGACCCGATTGGTTTGTCAAGTGAATTCCATCACTTCCTAGACTCATCAAAGGATTACAATTTCACTATTTCGACATCATACCTATTTCAACTATTTCTTTTGACCCGTTTGGTTTGTCGAGTGAATTCCATCACTTCCTAGACTCACCAAACGCAACCATTTTCGCTATAACAACATTAAACATATTTACGACTAAGCTTATCTACATAAATGTAACGAGACGATAAGTCGCGTACCTTTTAAAGCATATCCTTCAAGCGCTCGTCCACTCCGACTTGAGTGCTTGAGGATTCAACCACCGAGCCTATAGAGTTCAACCAACACCGTGTTTAGAACTCATATCATTTCATTTTACACGTATTTCACCATATTATTCAATTACGCGTTTCATTCGAAATTTTCGATACATTAGCATTCATTTAGGCATTTAATCAAACACCTTGTGGGAATGATTTTATACAATTAAAAATCAAGTTCATGACTAACTATTTAGCCAAGATTAAACATCAATTAGACAAATTCATGCCAAATTTTCACATCAACATTCTGGATTTACTTCATAGAACTCAAAATACACTAGAATGACAATCATAATCCTAGTGTTTAACATGTTCCTACGAAACCCACTAATCACCTACATTGGTGATTATGGAATTCACAAGTAATAAGCATAATTTCAACAATCTAATGACTAGGGTTTACTCCTAGACACAATTTCATTCCAAATTCATCTAAACAACAATCATGCAAACATAATTTCGAATCATGAGTGTTCATCTAGAAATTTAGATGGAACCTTTCTATGAAATTCTACATACCTTATGACCCTTTTACTGAGGAGATCACTATCTTATGCTTGGATTTTGATTTGGAACAGAATTTGGCCTTCAATTTGGTAAATTTTCATGAACTAGGGTTTGTTGGAGGGTTCTTGGTCGCCCCCTGTGTTTTGCTTGTACCAGACACACACAAGTGTGTGTGTGGTATTATTTTTTTTTGTTTTAATTAATATTAGTTTCAATGTTAACACCTTTAGCCCCCAAACTATTGTTAGGTTTTTAATTTAGGTGTTTTAACCAACTCACATGTCACTACAAGACTTCTATCTAACTAGGTTATTTTTTATTCCTAGTTAGTTCATTTTATTTATTACCGACATCGAATATAATAAAAGGTTTATATTTTCAGGGTGTTACAGCAGGTGACCTGACGCACAATCCGGATCCAATAGCGGGTTCTTTTGAGGACTGGAAGGGGTTCATGATTGAGCTATGTTTCAGCCGGCGAGGATGAAGACGGGGGTGTGCTTGGTTTGTTATACATATTATATCTAACTATTAGGATAAGTATAACACTTTAAAGGGTTGATTTTGGACTGATCCTGATCATTTTTGGGTTTTTGAAGTTTATGATCAGGATTTACCTTTTTATGATGTTCATTAGGATGCTAATTAAACTATTCTTGATGCTTATTAAACTGTGTTTTACTTATTAAGTGGATGCTAATGTTAGTCTTTAATGGTTAAATGAAAGTGTTAATGATGATTATTCTACTATGTTTGAAGTTATTAAACATGGTGTGGCTAATAAAGTGGATGATAATGACTTTGATAACATTAACTGTGTTTGGTAGTCAAACATGATTTTAAAGTTGGGTTAGAATCAATTGTGTTTTCTATGTTGTGCATCAGGATCATGTCAGTTTTGTTGTGCGTTAGGATGATGTCAATAGCATCTTCATTATATTACATTCAGTTGAATAGTTGCTGCAAATAAGTATTGAATGCACATAAGCCTTTGAAAATGAAATGCACAATTGAACTTACATATAAGTTGAATAGCTGTTGCATATTAAGTTTTGAAATGCACATAAGCCTTTGAACATGAAATGCACAATTGAACTTACTTATAAGTTAAACAACTGCTGTACATTTGGACTTGCTTATAAGTTGAACATGCATGTGTGACATTTGTTGTTGGCGGCTGGAATGTTTGGCAAAAGGGTTTTTAGGGTTTTGGACCATGTGGGTATTTATAACCTTCCAAAGATGTCGCACAATTATGAGAAATGGATTCCAGCTGTCATTCTTTGTGAGATGCCGCACACTTGTTTGCAATATAAGTGTGCGGTATGGACAAGTTGTGGGTGTAAGGACAAGCAAAGGCCAAGTCATGCCCAGCTGTGCGGTCCAAGTAGGTTGGACTCAGTAGTGGGCAGGCCCACTCTAAGGGAGTGTACGAGTGGGGGTAAGGGTGTGCGGATGAAGGAGTGTGCGGTAGGGGTTTAACAACCACAACATAACAATAATTATATGTCGCAGCCCCCGACCCCTGCCCCGGGAGCGGGTGCCGCGAACCAGTTAGATGGTATCGGTGTTTATCAATATGGCAGCGGAATTCATACATCAGGACGGTAGTTAGGAAATATTTTTATCAGAGTTAAACGCCAAACTTTTATAATAATAAATGGGATAAAACCCAAGTTCATTTGACAATACATTTGTAGGGATAAACCCTAATTATTGAAAACATAAACTCCGTTTCTTATTTGGTAACTTTTATAGCTACAACTTTAAGCCTTCAGTGCTCTCCAGCTGGCTTCTATTAGCTTCACATAAAGTTACCTGAAACGCATTTTAAAAAAGGTTTTATCAGCAAGAAATACTGGCGAGTGCATCTCAGTTTAATCAAAACAGTTTTATAAACTTTACAGTATTAAGATTTACAATATCCAATTAATCAACACAGTATTGCTACTGGGCAACCAGTGTCCCCCGTGCTTGCGGTCATGCTACTATTCGCAATAGTAACGAGTTTCAAATAATGTATACAAAACCCCACATACTGATGATAATTGTAGAATTACAAATACTTAATCACTGTAAGTATCTTGATAAACATTTAGGGTTTTGTAAAAGGTTTGGACAATGATTCACAAAAAGGATTTATAAAAAGGTTTACAAAAAGAGAATGTACTCAGAAACTGTGATAAAAGAGAATGGACTCAGTAAAATGTGACAAAAAATAAGATGTACTCACTTTGTTTATTTAGGTAAAACTAAAGCTTCCTGGTGAATCTCCTGATTATTATCTATTAAAATTAAAAATGCACACGTGTTAGTAAAATAACCCAAATCACATTAACCGTACAACTCGAGACAGAAATCCATATTTTGTGTATCTGACAAGTTTAAACTCGAGATCCTGCAATAATCGGATGATTAGAAAAATTCCTAAAGCAAGATAAACTTTGAGCTCAAAGCCCGTTAATATAACGCTAATAAGCAGAGGTGGTGATTTCAATCTATTTAATTAGACGGGTCGATTTGAGTTATGTTTTATCTTAAACGATCCAATTGAGTGGAATAAAAAGATTTAGCTAAATGGGTAGAAATCACCCAAAGTCTATTTTCTATTTACTACATCAAAGATTTATTAAAAAATGGTCAAACAGGTCAACCAGGCCGAGTCTGTCTTGACCGCAAACTAAAAATGACCCGTTTTAGTGCAAACCCATTTCACGTTACCCAACCAGCACGACCCAATAATGTTTCCAACCAACCTAATAGTAACACAAGTACAATAAATCAACAAATATCAGGAGCTGAAGCGGTTACATAAGTGAACTTACAGTAAAGGGCTCGAGCAAGACTTCTAGTAGGAATGTTAGCTTTAAACCAATTCTTAATGATGGGGAAACATATACTTCATATATAAAAGTACAAAAATATAAAATAAAGTAAATAAAATATAGAGAAATCAGAAATGCAGGATTTTGAAATAGATTAACAATGTGACAAAAATGAGGAGTTGTACAAAGCATCAACACAGTTCTTCAGATCGCCCAAGCGAATCGATTTTTCAGAACGGGTTGACTTTAACATGTATTATGTACATCCCCAACAATATAAATAAAGTTACAAGCTTTTTTTGTTTTTGTTTTTTTTTCTGAATTTTTCCAAAAAGGTTGTAGGAAATATAAGTCACTTGGGAGATCTTCATCCCTCTGTGTCAATATTGTCATCACTTGTGGACATTTGTCTTCTTTCTGGAGTCATATTTAACGCGCCACTTGTGGAAGATGAGCCTAAAAAGCGGCGGACAGCTGGACCGTCTGCTGAAGTGGATGCTGCGATATTGTAAGCAAAGACTCCCATCGGGTGGTCAAACTTGCAACTTGGACCAAATTTGCATATACCATAACGCGAATAGAATATGCACAAAGGCTCTCCCTGCAAAAAAATTAAAAACAAAAATATGTCAGTTATTCTTAGGGATGGCACTTTCCACACGACACGAAAAGTAATCAGATTTTGGGTTCTCATATCTAACCCATTTAATAAATGAGTCGTATTCAAGTTGACTTGTTTAATCCATTTAATCAAACCAGTTGACCCGCTAACCCGTTTTAACCCGTATTTTTAAAACCAACCAACCTGACATGTTAAGGTTGACCCGTCTAACCCATCTTTTTTAGAACCCACCAACCCGACATGTTAAGGCTGACCCGTCTAACCCATCTTTTTTAAAACCCACCAACTCGATTAACATGTTTACAACCTGATTACTACAGTACTATCGCTAGTCTGTCAACTTGTTTGACAGTGTCATGACTGACGTAACGGAAGGCCCATTGGGCTAAGAATGAAGTTTATAAATTATGGAAGTAAATCGGTAGAACTAACCGGACGTAAAGGGAGGCCCATTGGGCTAAGAGCACAATCAGGCACAGGAATAATTCTTTCTCTGGGATGATGAAATCTACAAACTGCACCAAATTTACAGTCACCGGTTTTCATGTAAAATTGACATTCGGGTTGACCGGGTCTTTCAGGGAACACATTTTCACTTGGTAACGCGTAATATCCAGTACGATATGAAGGATAAGTTCCTTGTGGTGCTTCTCCTTCATTTTGGCTTGAACTGCCATATATTTGACTGTTTGCAGCAGTTTGTTGGTGATTTTCTGAAGATGAAACTGAACCGAGTTGACCCTGAAGAAAAGCTAGTGTTTTACTAGTTGTCTTTGTAAATTATTTAGAGTAAAATGTCATTTTCGTCCCTGAGGTTTGGCCAATTTTGTGATTCCGTCCAAATGTTTGCTTTTCCGTATTTGGATCCAAAAAGTTTGAAATATTGCCATTTTTCATCCGACTCGTTAACTTCATCCGTTTTTCTCCGTTAAGTCGGGGGGGGGGGGGGGGGGGATTACCGTCTCTTTGGATATTTTTTTTACCAAAAAAAACACCATCAGAAGTAAAGATCCACCTCTGTTGACTTTATTTCTTATAATGTTTTCAGTTTAATAAAAAATGTCTGAAAAGACGGTAATACCCTTGACTTAACAGAGAAAAATGGATGGAGTTAACGAGTCGGATGAAAATGGCAAGATTTCAAACCTTTTGGATCTAGATGCAAAAAACAAACCTTTGAACAAAAGCCGCAAAACTGGACGAAAATGGCATTTTACTTGATTATTTATCTTTTTCATCCTATTAAATAGTAATTTAGTGAATTCATCTCTTCAATCTTAGAAGCTATTAGAATGGGATATTCAGGCCCAATAAGACAAAAACTGAGGTCAATTGGGTCAAAGGCAGCTTACACTGTATGCACTCCATCCCGGAACTGATACGACACCTTGTGGTAGAATCATTGGTACATAACTTGAAGGGGCTTGCCAGCGTGGACTAACGAATGGAGCTCTAGACAAAGACCAATTTGTTAATCCTCCAGGGTATGACTGCTGACCTGGACTAGTTGGTGACTGGACTGTAGGATAAGCAGGGGAACCGCGATATGAAACCATCATATTAGACGGTTGCGGGTGGTGGAATTTACATGTGCTTCCAAATTTGCATTGTCCTGTTCTCAGATAATAAGCACATTCAGCCTCATTCTGCATCACAAAATAAAGAGATAACATATCAATACTGATCATTTCAATATTCTTATTGGAAAAAAATGATAAAGTAAATATAACTATAGAAGTTTAGCGCCATAAAAATCCAACATACTTTTCCATTTTACATAAAAACGTATGTTGGTTTTTTTGGTAATAACCGAGCAACAAAAGATGCGAATGCGAACCGTTCGAAGCGGATAACCCAAGACATTTAGTGAAACTCTTCCTGCAATCCCAGCCTTGTCCCGGGGATGATGAAACTTGCATGTTGCTCCAAATTTGCAGGTACCGGTTTTCAAATAGTACTGTCATAAATTTTGGAAAAGAAAAAGAAATAGAACACCAATAGCTAGTCATTACATATTTTAAATAAAAGGATATTTTCACAGTTGGAAAATAGATACTTGCCTGGCATTCAGGTTGTCCTGCTCTTTCTGGATATTCTCCTCTCATTTTCGCAGTTGCAATTGCCTAGACACAAAAACAGAACAAGATTACAACAGTTATTTGAATACTATTAAACTTAACAAACCATTATAAAAGTATTATAAAAACACAAAAACAAATGTTCAATACAATTAATAACTATTATTGAACACGCATTACCAGTTTCCTGTTAGGAGGATGATTGAAACGACATGTTGCCCCAAACCTGCAAAGGCCAGTTCTGATATAATAAGAACAATCGGGCTCTCCTTCACGCACAGGATAAGGTCCCGGTTCCATCACTTCCATTGATCACTAGTTCAATTTTCAAAGTACATCTGGAATATCATGAATTGTGTTAATCAATCCAGATTATTTAAAAAGATGCTTAAGTATTAATTATTCCTTTGTCTTCTTGTAAGACTTCACTCATGTAACAACATATTCTCTTCCTTAACTTTTTCCTCTTCCTTTGCTAATACTTGATGTCAATTGCATGCACATATTCTTATTATGGACTTAAATTAACTCTTTTTGGTTTCTTTATTTGAAGAAAACAAGTTACATAAATATAACTATACACACACATGAACATAGATTAAATAATTATGTACATGACACACACACAAACATATATCCATGGTGGCTTCAAATGAGAACCACTAAATATTCAAGAATCATTTTATTCACCTGGGAATAAAATATACTACCAGTAAAAGATTATAATATATTCACGAGTGACGTGAATACATATATTCATCCCTGAATAAAATGGTTCCTATATATCTAACGGTTCTCATTGAACCCAACACTATATCTATACACAGACACACATGCATGATTGAGTTCAAATTATAGCCACTATCAATTTAAAAATATTCTATACACGGTTCACTGTGTGCATATATTATTTGTTAACTCATTATGAATAGTAATGTATCCATGGGTGTATATAATACTCCTAAATATCAAGTGTATAACCACCAGTATACATACATTGAACACTATAAGATAAGATGTCATAAATTGAAGTACAAGTGTAACTAGTAGCATGTTTAAAAATCAATAGTTTCCTTTATAACAACAAAAAGAGAGAGCTGCCAACTCTAGTTACTCCAAACCAGTGCTAAATGATTAAAAAGTCTTGTCATGTCACATAACATACTCTTCCTTCCTTTACATCAAAACAGATTAAAACAATAAAATAATATTATTCAAAAAACACTTTCAGACAATCGCATTAACAATATCAACAATCATCTGAATTCTGAACCAATAATCATAAAGCACGAAATCAAAGATGACACTCGCATTCGATCATCACAATTCAAATCAAAACCAGCTCAAAACACAAAACAACAATTTCATTACATATTCATAATCACGTTATTATTATATATACACACGAACATATAAACGGATCTAGAAACAGAGAAGAAGAAGAAGAAACACCTCGACGGTGAGAGTGGATCGCGAGAGTAGGTGTGATAATTCAGCATACGACGACAGTAGAAACGACGTCGTTTGATTAACCGGCGGCGAAAGAACGTCTCCGGCAATCAGTAAGAGAAGCGATGGAATGTGAGTTTTAGAGAGAGAGAGAGAGAGAGAAATGAAGAGAGAGAAAGAGAGATTTGGGTTCGTTCTCTGCTCTCCACAAAACCAACAGTAGAAGAGAGAGAGAATGAAAACCAACCAACCATTTTTCCCCAACGAAACCCCCCCAAAACCAAACACTCACACCAGTCATCTCTTTTTTATTTTTAACTCACACGCGCCCACACTCATTTTCTAAGCTGCCTTCACGCGCCTGCCTGCCTTTCTTTCTGCTGCTTTACTTAACACGTGCAACGCGTTTTTATTTAAATTAAAAAATAAATATTTTGTTTTCTTTACACTCTGCAATGCAACTGGGTAAAATATTTACATCCACTTTTCAATGATTGAGTAAAGCTATTTTAGATTTACTAGTTAAAAGTTTTAGTTTTATCTTTTAACTAGTTAAAAGTTTTAGATTTACTCTAAAACTAAACTTTCTATCTTGGCGGGTTGTTTTAAACAGGTTAAGAAAACGAAATTTGCATATTCCTTTAGTGGTGTATAATTTTTATGGGGACCAAGATGAAGACGCCATCACTTATTTATCGCATGTGGGCAGACCCAACAGGTTTGGGACTTCGTTGCCACATTGTGCAGACTTGGAAGTGTGTTTTTTCTGTATAAAGGATGTCATGAAGGTGCAAGACAGGTACCGCGGTTTCGGAGTATGGCACAAGGTTATTCTTTCCATTCTTCAGATTACTCTATGGATAACATGGAAGAATCGCAATGACGCCATTTTTAACGACAAGCAAATAACTTTGGCGAGCATGAAGGAGGAGATCAAAACGTATAGCTTTCTTTGGGTAAAAAATAGAGCAAATTGTCGTGGGTTGACGTGGAAAGACTGGTGTAGTTTTAATTTACATTGTATGAGAGCTTAATGTTCTGTTTTTCAGTGGACCTTGTATTAATGCCGGTTAATCAGTTAGATTAACTGGTTGATTTTTAATAAATTTCATTGGCGGTTAAAAAAAATATATCATGTTGCACAGCATTGGTACCTAATATTAAATAAAAAAAAAATGATTCATTGAAATTGAATGAGTGGTGTAAATTTCAAATCCAAAATGTATCTAAATAACTGGTATTGCTTTTGTTAGTTGCATGTTCTTTTTTTTTTATATATAATATTTCCGCAGTTCAAAGAAAAGATCTGTGTATACATCGATATATATCGCCGTCGTAGAACCACTCATGAGTCATGACCAATGCCAACGTCTCATGTCGCTCACCACCATAGCACACTCTTTATCTCGGATCACTTTTGTGTGTGATCTTTGGTGTATCATGTATGATAGTTTCTCAATTCACAAAATATTGTTGTTTATGTTTATGGCAAAGAAATGATGAGTAGGTTGATGTTGTAGCAAAATCTCATGAAAATAAATCTTCATGGAGATATGATCAGTGGTGAAGCTTGAGATTTCTGACCGAGGGGTCGAAAACGTATATACCTAAAAAAAATTATAAAACCGGGGGTTCGAAAACGTATATACCTAAAAAATTCTATACGAAAACTACATATCGGGCACTACTGTACTGAGCGAAAAGTTCGAAGGATCGGGCGCCCCTCCTGCCCCCACTATGTTGCGCCCCTGGATATGATGGTTATGTGGCATGATTTAACAAGAAAGAAATCATTGAAGTTGTGTGTCGTTTCACCCAAAACTTTTATGGACATTACTTAGAGTTAAATGCTTGGTTGGTCCCTATGGTTTGCGAAAATTGTAGATTTGGTTCCTAGGGTTCACTAATTACACACTAGGTCCTAATAGTTGCAATTTTTATACTCGGGTGGTCTTTATAACACTAACCTTTGTTAAATTTTCTAGTTAAGGTGGTGTTTGTTTTTTGGCCAGAAGCACTTCTGGCCACTTATGTCTGCGCCGCGCAGACGCGCGTGTGACAACCCGCACTAAACCAGGTATCCGTACGACTTAATTAATGATTGATTACTGCTTAATTACTGTGCTTGCTTGAACTAGCTGATAAACTGCTACTTGAATACTGATACATGTACTTACTTGCATCATACTTGCTTGCTGTCACTACAATACTTACATACTGAACCATAGTGACAAACATGATGCACAAAAAGCACAGTAGCACGATAACGGATAACCTATTGAACATGCTGATAAAGCCAGCATCAGGCAGACACTGCCTCTAAGGCCTGTAAGAGCCTGAGATATTTTGCTACACCAATAGTGAGTGTAGGATACAAGGGTTGTAGAACTGCGTCTCTAGAAATAAGATACACTGATTGGATGTGCCTAAAACGTACTTTAAGTACAAAACACAGCACTTTAATAAATAATCCAGCTTCTAGCTGACTAGTAAAGTGCCAAAACATGGGGAAAATATTACTAGACACTTTCCAAAGTGTCGGAAACAAGATGTGTCACTAAAAATGTTAATAATGACACTTTAAAGCTTTTGTAACGCTTTAACGGATTACTATCCAACCGAACAACCGGACTATACCCGGAACATGAAAATATTATTATTTTCACTATTTATATTTTTTGAGCCAGTTAGGGTCCCTGACTACCCTAACACCCGTCATAACACATAACATACAACTAACTAAGTTAAACACTTAACTTAACTTGGTTTAACATAACTAAACCTCCTAACCACCTAGTTGAAATCGAACAAGGTACCCCCCCCCCCTTTTCAATCGGCCCCAACTATGGGGAGACAATACTTGGTACTTGAATTATTATTAAAATCCTATTGTTTAGTATCAAGAAGGCACAAGATCCATTAGATAATACCACTAATCTTTGTCTATAAGTTTACCACTTAACACCCTAATCACTTTACAACTCACCACTCAAGATCAAACTCTCTCTCTTGCTCCCTTATACTCTCGGCCGAACACCCCTCATTCACACACCCACTTTCGGTTTTTGATCTTGCCATTCCATCATCATACACGCATCAAAGGTCACGTATTAGGAGTCTTGGAGCAAGCGGAGCACGAAGGACCTCATTCTTTGGCTTTTATCCACTCGTTTTTCGCCAAGAATCTTCCCTAGCCTTGAGCTAGAGGTATATTGTTTACAACTCATTTTTGAACTAATCTAAGGTGGTTAAAAGGATTTGTGCCGGTTAAATATCGTTATCATACAATTTGATGCTCAAAAGTTTACTAAAAATACTTAAAATGGTGGTTAATAACATATAAGTGGTGTAAAAGTTGTAGTGTTTGAAATATGTGCTTATTTAGACCCGATCTATGTTGTGGTAGCTCGGATCACCATTTAACCCGGTTTGGTAAGATCATGGATCTTAACATAAGCTTGTTTTGGTTAATACAAGGGTTAAAAGGTGAAACTCTACCACACATGAAACAGGAACTTGTGTAAAAATGTTTTACTTGTGTAAAAGTGTTTTAACATGTACAATAGTGTTTAAAACTAGCAGATCTACGTATCTGCAAGTGGTATTTTCAAAGGACCACATATCAAGGAAACCATGTATTTCGAAAGATGGATCTTACAATAATAAGCATGATTTTATAAACCACAAGTGTGTAAACACTTGTGAAATGAAAAGATCCGACAAAGAACTAGTTTTGTCAAAAGTTACTAGAAGTTGTAAAGATGGATTTTCTCTAAAAACGAGGTTTTTACGAAATCGGATTATTTACACAAAAGATCCAGTAAAAGTAAAGAGATTTACTACATATTTTAGACAAACCACAAGTTCGTATATTTTTGCGATTATGTCTATTTTTGACTGGTTAAAATGTTGAAAAGTTGTTTGATAATGTTGAGAACATTGGTTGATTTGATTTGTTAAAAGAAAATGATACGCTTGAAAGCGTGGCCATCTCCAGTTACAGAGGAAACTCTGGCGAAATTTTTCTAAAAACCTAACACTTAGAATTACTCACACAACAAGTGTTAGAATTATTTTTGACATATTTTCGAAATATAAATTTCGCCACGACTTTATTTACTAAATATTCGGAGGTGGGATTTTCACAAAAATTAACGTGATAAATGTATATTTTTCACACACTGTTTATGATTATTTTGTGAAAATACATAAATATTATTTTTAGAGTAAAAATAATATTTACAAGCGTTAACGATTCCCAAAATAATACGAACGCTTTCACCATGAATATATAAGTTACACCGGTAATTATATTACCACTCGATTATTAAAACGTAACTTACGCACATGTATTGTATCCCCCATCCTTGGGAAGGAAATTAACTACCAAGTATATACGAAATGTAAACGCGGAATAGTTGCCTAACTATTTCCCAAAAACTTAAACTATAAAGCTAAGGCACGGCCGTCCGTCTAATAGAATTAGCACTTGTAGGTCGTCGCACAGCTTTCAGATTTGGAGACACTTGGTAGAGACTCTTCACAGTGAGTTCATGTCCCCCTTTTCTCTAACTGTTTTCAGTTTTCTTAACTGCGGGGGTGAAATACATGTTACTTTGTTTACAAGTACTATTATACACGGTATGTTAACGTAAGGAGGTTTACTACTTAGATCATGTGAATGGGTAGGCAGAACACCGAGGGACTTAAGCGGTAGATCTATCTGGGTGTAGCGAGCCCAACTCTAGGCCCAACAGAACGGACCTCTGTGAGGACCAACAGAACGGACCTTGAGTGACTTGGTTGCCCGACGCATAAATCGGCTAGGGTTGAGTCTTCCTACTTGCATTTCACACATGCTAATGGCCTTGCAAACCATTGGTGATCTCTTTTCCTTACACTGCTACATACCAGGAAACTTTTATACTTACAAGTGTTTTACTTACTCACTTGCACATGAACTCGCTCAACATTATTGTTGATTTTTCAACTTACATGTATTTCAGGAAATTAACGAGATCTGGCACGGTATGGCATGTTTTCCCACTGCACTAGTTTCCAAGGTCATCCGGGGTTTAGGGGATGTGTCTCTTTCCTGGACAAAACACAATCCTTAAACCATGTTTATATTATGTTTAAGTTTGTAATGTCTGTTGAACAAGGTTATGGTTGTTAGGGTATGTTCCCGTTAAAACAATGGTACTGTATTTGGTTTTCAAAACTTAATGGATGATCTTGCATGTTTTTAATTCATATAGCTTTGTTATGGTTAAGCTATGATATTAAGAAGTCACACCAAAATTAACCACGCTTCCGCAAAGCCAGGGTGTGACAGCGCGTAGACATTGGAGGTCTGCAGCTCGTTTGTTTTCCGAAAGAGCTTCTCACCAAAAACGTCTGCGCAACGTCTTCCCCACGCAGACTTGGGTTCATGTCTGCACACCTCTGCAGACCTCTTCTCACCTCCATCTCCAGCCGACACCACCTCCTCTGCCGACACCACCTCCACCTCCGACACCACCTCCTCCGCCGCCCACCTCCACTCCGCCACCATCTCCTCCGAGACACCACCTCCTCCGACACCACCTCCTCCGCCGCCCACCTCCACCCCCACTTTGAACAGACCGGAACCAACGACCTCCACCTCCGCCGCAATCATCATCATCATCATCGATCCCAAACAAAACCCCCACCAAAAACACACATACCTGAATCGATCTCTGCATCATCATCGAACAAAAACCCCAAATCGAACAAAACCCCCAAATCGATCTCTGCTACACACCCCTCTCTGAAACCCTAATCGATCCCAAAACCCCCAAATCAAAACCCTAATCGGTGCGGCTCCCAAAACCCCCAAACCGAATCATCATCATCATCATCGATCGCGACGGGGTGGAAGGAGGAGGTGGGTGGTTGTTCGGTGGAGGAGGTGGAAGTGACGGGGTGGGTGGTTGTGGAGGTGGCAGCGAGGTGGTGACGGTGGTGGCGGTGGTGTCGTGGTGGCGGTGGTGAAAGCAGAGAGAGAGAGAGTGAAGAGTGTGTGTGTATTGTGTGTGTTTTTTTGTGTGAAGAGGTTTATGTAAAAACAAAAAAAAAACAAACCCTCTTCTCCTTGCAGACTGCAGACATTTGGTCCACCTCTTCACCTGCAGACGTCTGCAGATGTGGTCCGCAGACTGCAGACCCTTTCTCGCAGAAAAAACAAACACTTGTAAAATAGCTAAATTGTCCCTGAACAATTAAAAAATAAAACCAAAAAAAGATAGGCCCACCCCTCATCTTCTTCTTCTCTCTCTCTCTCTCTCTCTCTCTCTAACACCATCACCACTAGGGGTGTGCAAAAAAACGAGTTAATCAAACCATAATCGAATTAACCGACAAAACCGAACCAAATAAAAAAACGGTGGGTCGGTTAATTTTTTTTTAAAACCGAAAGTAGCGGGCCGGTTATGGTTATCATTTTTTTCATACCCACCATAACCGAACCGAACTGACATGTAATAAATTTTTGTAGAATTTAGGATTTTTCACCATATTTTCAATATTTGATGTTTTTGACTGAAGATTTTTAGAACTTATGAGTTTTTCATATCATTTTGTGGTTTTGGTTGAATGTTTATTTGAATTCATATAATGTATCATATCACTTTATTTGAATATTCGATAATAATTGGTATTAATATTATAGATTATATGTATTTTTTAATACTATGTAATATGCTAATATATACAAATATGCAATAACAATTTATTCTATGTTAAAAAAATTTTAGCTATTTTTAACTAAGCTAAATACACGGTTAACCACCCATAACCGACCCGCTATAACCATCAAAACCAAATAACCATAACCACCATAACCGATCGGTTATGGTTATGGTTATCCAATAACCGATATCACGGTTATGGTTATGGTTTTTGGTCAAACCCGACCCAGACCGACCCATGCACATTGTCCCTGAACAATTAAAAAATAAAACCAAAAAAAAGATGGGCCCACCCCTCATCTTCTTCCACGTCTCCCCCCCCCCCCCCGCTCTCTCTCTAACACCACCACCACATTCAACCCACCATCTCCTCCACCTCCACTTCCACCTTCACCTTTAATCCATGATCTATGCTCTTTAACCCAACTCCTTCAATTTATTGACTTAACTTTCTACGTTAATCGAGGGTTCAACTAAGTCATTCCGCTTCACCAATATCATCATTGAAATTCTTCTCTCCACAGTCGCTGAAATCCGCTACACCCGTTGGTTTCGGGGACGCATCAACACCACACTTCTGGTCGACGAAAACAAAATGGAGGAACAAAGGTTTTAGACCTTAAGACAGGGCTGAGACGGCCAGCTAAGGTCCCGTCATGGCACGGAGGCAGATGTAAACAACGGGTGGTCCCGCCACTTCAAATCCACTCAGATCGATAAAAAAGGTTCGATGTTGTTGATTGTTGAGTTTTTTTTTTAGTTTAAGTTGGACCTAGATATGTGGGATTCGATGTGAATTTGTGTTGTTTTTGTTTGATTTGTTGGATGTGGGTGGTGGTTGCGTGGAGGGTTTTCAATAGTGGAGGTGGGTGTTCAGAGGTCGGAGATGATGATTCCTAACGCTTATTCACTGCTCCGATTCGAATTTTTAGAAATTCAATAGTGGTGGTGAAGAGGTGGTGGTGGGTTAGAAAAAGAGAGAGATGGGGGAGAAGAAGATGAGTGGTCGCTCATCTCTTTTTGGTTTTTATTTTTATTTTTTAGTTGTTTAGGGACAATTAAATCATTTCACAAAGACTTAACTAGAAAATTTAACAAAGGTTAGTGTTAAGGACCACCCGAGTTAAAAAATTGCAACCACTGGGCCCTAGTGTGTAATTAGTGTGTGACACCCGGCCTCTCAGGCCGTATCGGACAATAGAAATATGTGTAGTGAACATGTAACACGACTATTTTGACTGAGTGTGATGTTAATATATGATATTTGATGTGTTGGTAAATTTAGATGTGTATAAAAATTATGTTGGCAACGATAAAACTAACGCTTATCGCGTAACGTTTAAAATGCGAAACGAACGTCGGTGACCACCCGATCAGTGTTAAAATCCCAAAAATAGCCTATTATGATTAGAATAATAATTTTAATCATATCCGTGTGGAAAAATAATTTAAAACGCTAAGAAACTCTATTTTTCGAGTTTTAACGCGTACCGCGCGATACTGCGCGAATTAAACAAAAATACCGTCAACGCAGCCAGTCAAGGCAACTGGTAATTATTTCAGTAATAATTTTAAGTGATTATTTTTATAGAATGATAAAAATAATTTAAAACGCACTAAAAATGGATTAAAACACTAGATAAAATACCCGGTAATCAGTAAAATACCTGTTTTTGATCCTAAATTTATATATATAAGTGTATGTATACATAATTAGTGTGAGAGAGGGCATGTGTGGCGGCACCATGGCTGCCCAAATAGCCTTGATTCTTGCACTTTGGACACTTGTCCATTCTTGAGAATGATGGTGATGATTAATCTTGTAACACATCTCCATAAACTTCACAATTCCAAGACACAAATTCAAAAACTTTATTCTCTCTCTCTCTTGCATATTCTCGGCCGAACACCCCCTTCCCACTTCAACATTTCATTTTCAAAATCAAAACATGAAGAATCAAGGTCTTTACATTTTGATTTGAAGCTCATAAGGAAGTTTGGAGGTGATTTCAAGTGGATTCAAGCAAGAACAAGTTTCATATCACCATCTTTTACCAAAAACCCATCTAAAAACTTGAAGGAAACATTGTTCTTGATTCATAATGATAAAGAAGATAGTAAAAGTTTCTCTTGATTCTTGAATCTAAACATTAACTTGAAACTATCAAACAAATAAGTTTTGAACAAAATAAAAATGGGTGTGTGTATGTGTGTGTTTATGGCCGATTATGTGTGTATGTATGTGTATATATTGTATTTGATTTTTGAAGAAAGTGTTCTTGATTTATTTGATTTCTTGAAAGGTATGATGCATGAAGGAACTTTTAAGTGTCATACAAGAATGTTCTAAAGTGAATTAGAGATTGAAAGTGATATATTGAAAAGTGAAATTTTGGAAGTATGTGTGTATATGTGTGTCGTATATATATATGTATATATGTATGCATGTATGTCAAAGTTGTTGTGTAATCATAAAAGTGAAGGATCTAAGTATGAATGAGCATGAATGATTGAAGGATTAAAGTGTTATGTATGATATTTGAAAGAATAAGATGTTAGTAAGGTTTTGATGTATTGAAATCATATTAGATGATAAAGTTGTGATATGAACATATTAGATGCATATACTTAGACATGCATGATGATATATGATCTTAAAAAGATGATTTGAGTATGAATGAGTAAAAATCACTTATGAGCAGATTATAAACACTTAAATGAAGTTATTTTAAAGTGTTTAGTGGCTTATAACTTTGTCATAATGTTTGCTAGCTTTGCATGTTGTACATGGTGCGTTAAAAGTTGTAAAATACGTGAAATCGCATGATTTATGTGGCTTATACAAAAACTGCACTAATCCGATTATAACTATTATTTTAATCAGTAAATAACATGTATTGTGTTAAAATATCAAGTCGTTTCGAGTTGGGATGATTATAGTAACGTTTAACGCAAAACTGTGCGTTAAAACGGTAAAAAATCGGCTTTTCAAGTGATTTTTATAAAACTGATTTAGGTCAGTAAGTAAACTAATATTTTAGTTTAAAAATAATTATTTTAACTAATTTTAAGTTTACTTGGTGTTTGGTTGGTCATACGTGACTTCCGACGCCCGAAAACGTTACCGAATCGCTAAAATACGCATTTTTCAATGTACACTAGTGTGGGTAAAATTTTGGGTAAACTTTATGTGGCAAAATGTGTCATGTGATTTAAACATAATAATATGAAAATATGTTAAGTTTTTAACATGATGTTAGAAATCTAGCTTACGCATGTATGCATGTACGTTTTGTGCGGTAGAAACAGTGAAAATTGTGTTAGACGTGAAACTTGTTTGTCGAGCATGAAATTTGATACATATATGATATTTTATGTATATTTGCTTTAAAAATGACAAAATAGATAAGTTAGCAATAATTCGCGTGTTTCGGTGTTAAATTATATGAACGTTTATGTATATATATTACGACGCGCAAATCGTAGATATATTGCGTATAAACGGGAAAGTTAATGGATTTACACAATAATGGTCACCAATAAAATCGTTCAAGTCGCAAAATCATAAAAAATATATATATGGACTCATGTATATATTAACGTGCCAACATAATCCAAAAATACCAACTTTTCGAGATAATCTCAAAGTTATGTGATAATTCTAAGAAACGGAGAAACTTTGGATTTTTGTGTTATGTATATTGATTTAGAATCGTTCCTATATTAGGACGTGTAGAAAATCAATCTCTGGGATTGCGCTATTAAAATACGCACCCAAAGGTGAGTGTCACTAAACCCCTCTTTTTACTGCTTTGTATATATTTTGGGGGTAGAACGCGTCAATAAAAGGGTTTAACAATGTTTTTGAAATAAACATACCTTTTAATATAAAATATATATTTTCGATGAAAATATATGAAATTTGATAAGTCATACGTTTCGAAGTAAAAACGTTTTTGATGAATAAATGTTGGACATTGGGATGATACGGTATTTCCTAGGTGAAACATGACCGTATAGTTGGGACGGATGCCGGCCTAGGTCTCGAATGATGTAGATTCAGGGGATTCGTACAACATCGTGTATTAAATTGTCATATTAGTAGGATATATCTATTGTAGGTGAGGCAGACATCATATTGTTCTTCAAGAGGACCCTGCGCCCATGATGTCGTTTAATCATTTAAGTATTGCACGCGAAGAATTGTTGGTAGATCTATCGGGTTGACAACCCCGTCATGACCGGTTGCTCCGTGTCAAGTCAAACGACGAATTGATATTCTGTTTATTGTCTAGCTTTGATTATCCCTGCATGGTTAATATATAGTTCGTATCGTCTAGCTAACATACGAGTCTGAAAGTTGACGCAATAATTTAATATACAAAACCTGGGCAATATTACTGTTGTCGGATTGATGAACCGACGGAAGGCCCATGGATTTTAATAAGGAAGTAAAATGGACTTTTTTAAAATTTATATGGATGTTTTCAAATAAACACCTAATCAGAAAGTTTTCCTTGGAATAATATTGTCTGTATGTGAATATGTGAACTCACCTTCCTTTGTGTTGACACTTGATTTTAACATGTTCTACAGGTACTTGAGTTCAGCTTCGGGAAATCATGGCGTATCTTGTGTTTGATGATGCATGTTGTTTTGCTTAAATATGTTGGACAACATTTAAACTATATGGGACGTTTGTAATAAGATCCGCGAGGATCAAAACAACTTAACTTATGTGGTTGTGTCATGACTTTAAAATGTAATGTTTAATACTTATGTTTTAAAGTATGTCAAAATGTCCAACAAATGAGTGCATCGTCCGACAAGGTATAAATGGGCACCAACTTCCGTCACCACTATGTTTTATATTCTGCTGCGACGTTTTTGGGGTGTGACAGAAGTTGGTATCCGAGCCATTGGTTGTTAGCGAACTAGATGTTTTCGGGGAAAACACTAGACTTCAACCGGAGAATTTTGAAATGTAAAGTCCAAAATTCTCGAAGCCAAGATTTTTAAATAAACATAGAAAATATTTTATCATGTATGAAAACCATTATGTGTTTTATGTGCATACGTGATTTTCTGTTTATTTGACCTTATTTGTTACTGTTTATGTTGACTACGCACTTACTTGTACAGTTATATATGTGTCACAGATGTCGCACGAACACGAGGTCATCGAGATCCACGACTCAGGTTACGAGCCAGATTTCGAGACTTCACCCAGACCTACGCTGCCAGAGACACCTATCACGGCTCCACAGATAGTTGGTACTACCGAGCTTACCTCATCTTTCCACGTCAATCCTGCTACTTTTTCCAGCCAGGTAGACCCCCGATGTGCTTTCACTAGCAACGGGTGGATAAATGATGATGATGTACCTCTCTCAATCCATGAGACGGGACGATCATCTGGCACTGTACCAGTTATCAATGACGTGACCAGGGGTGTCCCTAGTGTCGAAGGATCTTCTAGCATCGCACCAGTAGTGGACGCCACTATCGTCATGGCTCGACCCTTAGAGCCATCAGTCGTCCCACCTGCTACTGAGATCCCTCCGCTTGTTTTGTCTGAGTCTTCTTTGCCTGTTTTAGAGTCACGCACTTCTTCTACGCCGCTGTTAGTTTATTATCGTCATAGGAAGAGGATTAGGCCTGCTGGGGACATCGCATCTACGTCATGTGCTGAGACGGTACCTGCTTCCAAGAAGCAGAAAAGAGATAGGGTAGATCGATATTGCCATTGTGATCGTCAGCTCGCCGCATTGCGCAAAGACCTAGACATAGCCAAAGGAAAGGCGAAGTATCTTGAGGGACAAATGGACGACCACGAGGAGTTGAAGGTTATAGACGACATCGCAAGAGATGAGACGCATTGGAGGGTTGTGGATTTGGAGAAGCTTGTCCAGGAGATGTTAGAGTCTCTAGGTTTGAGGCGTTGATGATAGTTGTTTGTTTGTTTCATTGTTTGATGGATTGTATTGTTAGACATTTTTGATGTTCTTTGTGTTTGTGGCCTGCATGCCAGTTTCATTTTTGGATATTATTTGGGAATTTTGTGTGAACTTGTTTATGGGTGTCGATGTAGACATGCCAAGAATAGTCTTTTGTACTAAAAATGAGTTTAAATAATTTCTATAATAAATACCAATGATATACGTTTGGTTCAAAATTTTCTCATTAATATGTGGATATTTTACATGCGCAATGTTTGGTCAACTAACATTTAATGATTGAATTATTTTTTGTTACCGTCTTATGTGGATATTATTGTTATGATAATAGAAACGGCGAAATGCCGCCAAAAGCAAGACAGGGTACCGGATTACCTACCACACCGGAAGAGTTGGCTCAACTCATAGCCCAACACGTTAATACTGCCATGAAACAGCTCAATGCTAACCAAAATGATGGTCAGGGACGTGGACGTGGTGCACACGGGCAAGGTTTTGGTGAGGCACATAATGGAAATCCTCCAGGTAAAATGTGATCGGAAAGTTTTAGTAGTTCATGTGTTATGTTATCATTGGAATGAATTTCTGATTTCTATTAACATTATTGAACAGTGCACGGATGTACATATAAAACATTCCAGGGCTGTAACCCACGATCATTTACCGGTGCTGAAGGACCCTTAGATATCACCCGATGGATTGAGAAGATGGAATCTGTCATGGCAATCAGTGGTTGTGCTGCTGATCAACGGGTGAGATATGCTTCTTGCTCTTTTCTTGATGAAGCGCTGTCCTGGTGGAACTCGCAAGTTCAAATTTTGGGTGAAGACGTTGCCTACGGTCTGAACTGGAACGAACTTAAAGAGATGCTCCTGAAAGAGTACTGCCCGCGCAGTGAAATTCAGAAAATCGAGATAGACTTCTGGAACCTAACCATGGAAGGTCCGAATGTCAGAGCTTACACTTCTTGTTTTAACGACTTGGCGAGGTTAGTTCCACGAATGGTTACTCCTGAATATGTAAAGGTAGAAAGGTATATCTGGGGATTGTCGCCACGAATTCACAGTATGGTTACATCCGCGAAACCTACCACCTACCTAGAGGCTACTACATTGGCAAAATCATTAGCCGATGACGCTGCTCGCAAAGGTAGTCTTGATAAAAAGGAGGAAACCGGGAAGTCATCGGGCAAGGCCAAAGCAGACGTAAAATCTGAATGGTCGGGGCGTTCTGAGACTAAGACAGAAGTTACGAAGAAGCGCAAGTCCGAGAGCTCGAGGAAGGAGACTGAAGAGAAGCGCGGCAGGAAACGCAGTTCGAAGAAGGCATATGCAGCAAGTTCTAGTGGTACTAGAAAGGATGGCACCGGAGATAGCCGAGGCGGATCTGAGAGAAAGACTCGCGAAGAAGGACAGAAGAAATGTAACCGATGCGGACGAAATGGGCATACTACCCGCGAATACTATGCCAAAAATACTTTGGAGGGAACAAGGCTTGAAGGATGCTTCCAGTGTGGGGAACAAGGACATTTCAAGAGGGATTGTCCTAAGACGGGAGGTCAGAATTCCAAAGGTAGAGCGTTCGTGCTAAACGCTGGGAAGGCATGTGACGATCCTGCTGTTGTCACTGGTATGTTTTTTTATCAATAACCATTCCGCATTCGTACTTTTTGATACTGGAGCTGACTTGAGTTTTGCCTTGAAAAACTTTGAACCATTCCTGTGTTCACCTACAAGTAAGCTAAATAAGAAGTACTCGATAGAACTAGCAAATGGTAAACTTATAGAGACTAGCGAAGTCGTTCGCAACTGTAGTATTCAGTTAGACGATCATAAATTTAGTATTGATTTACTACCAGTGGAGTTGGGAAGTTTCGATGTAGTTGTGGGGATGGATTGGCTGTCCAAGAACAAAGCGGAGATTGTTTACTTGGAGAAGCAAGTGCGGATACCTCATCCTGGCGATGGCGAAGTGATAGTTATCCATGGAGATCGATCGAGTCGTGTGTCGAGTGTTGTCGGTGTTATGAAGATGCTCAAGATGTTGCGGAAAGGTTATCCTGCGTTCTTGGTTAACGTGATAGATACAAAGGCCGAATGTAGGAAGATCGAGGAGATTCCTATTGTTCGTGATTATCCAGAAGTTTTTCCTGAAGACTTACCTGGATTACCCCCTGCGAGACAGATCGAGTTCCAAATCGATCTGGTAGCTGGTGCTGCACCAATTGCAAAATCTCCCTATAGATTGGCACCGTCTGAAATGAAAGAAATGTCGAACCAGCTTCAAGAGCTACTAGACAAAGGTTTCATTCGACCGAGTTATTCTCCATGGGGTGCGCCTGTTCTGTTCGTAAAGAAGAAGGATGGATCCTTCAGGATGTGTATAGATTACAGGGATCTGAACAAGTTAACTATCAAGAATCGGTATCCTTTGCCGAGGATTGATGATCTGTTTGACCAGCTTCTGGGATCAAGCTACTACTCGAAGATAGATCTGCGTTCAGGATATCATCAGTTGAAGGTTGCTGATGAAGACATTCCAAAGACAGCCTTTCGATCACGATACGACCATTATGAGTTCCTAGTCATGCCCTTTGGTCTAACTAATGCACCAGCTGTGTTCATGGATCTCATGAACAGGGTATGCAAACCCTACTCGGACAAATTCGTGATAGTATTCATCGACGATATACTTATTTATTCACGAACCAAAGAAGATCATGAGCATCATTTGAGGTTAATTTTGGAGTTGCTGAAGGAAGAGAAGATGTATGCCAACTTCTCTAAATGTGAGTTTTGGATTCGAGAAGTTCATTTTCTCGGACATGTCATAAATGAGAAAGGTATACATGTAGATCCGTCTAAGATCGAAGCAATAAAGAATTGGGAAGCGCCAAAGACTCCGTCAGAGGTGCGACAATTCTTAGGGCTTGCTGGGTATTACCGGAGGTTCATTGAGAACTTCTCTAGTATAGCGCAGCCATTGACGCTATTAACTCAGAAGGAGCTCAATATGCGACAACGACGTTGGGTAGAGTTACTCAACGATTATGAATGTGATATCCTTTATCACCCAGGGAAAGCAAACGTTGTTGCAGATGCTCTCAGTAGGAAGGAACGGGAAAAGCCTCTACGTGTGCGTGCTTTGGGTTTGACCATACAAACGAGTTTGACCGATCAAATTCGTGATGCACAGCGAGAAGCTTTGAAGGATGACGGTTTGAGAGGAGAAGGTTTGAAGGGCTTAGAATGTAAACTGATATTGAAAGCGGATGAAGTAATGTACTTCATGAACCGAGTCTGGGTTCTGCTTAAAGGTAACCTCCGTGAATTGGTTATGAACGAAGCTCATAAATCCAAGTATTCCATTCACCCAGGTTCTACCAAGATGTATCAGGACATTAAGGAGTTTTACTGGTGGCCGAAGATGAAGAGAGACATTGCGGCTTACGTGAGTAAATCTCTGACATGCTCTAAGGTTAAAGCTGAGCACCTGAAGCCGTCTGGGCTTCTGCAGCAACCAGAGATCCCTAAGTGGAAATGGGAACATCTTACGATGGACTTTATCACCAAGTTACCCTGTACGTCGCGTGGACACAATATGATCTGGGTAATTGTGGATCGATTGACAAAGTGTGCTCATTTCCTGGCACTTAAGGAAACAGACAATACGGAGAAGATATCACAGTTGTACCTTAACGAGATTGTAGCCCGTCATGGAGTACCTGTGTCAATCATTTCGGATAGAGACGAACGATTTGACTCCAGATTTTGGCGATCTCTCCAGAAATCGCTGGGTTCTCATTTGGATATGAGTACTGCATATCACCCTCAAACGGATGGTCAGAGCGAAAGGACCATTCAGACGTTAGAGGATATGCTGAGAGCGTGTGCAATTGATTTCGGTGGAAGTTAGGATACTCATTTGCCCTTGGCAGAGTTTTCTTACAACAATAGTTACCACGCCAGCATAAAAGCCGCTCCGTTTGAAGCCATATATGGAAGGAAGTGTCGATCACCGCTCTGTTGGGCTGAAGTCGGCGAGAAGCATTTGACCGGACCCGAGATTATTCAGGAGACCACGGACAAGGTTGTCCAGATCAAGAATAGGTTGAAGGCTGCCGCGGATCGACAGAAGAGTTATGCAGAACCGAAGGAAACCACTGGAATTTCAAGTTGGTGATAGAGTTATGCTGAAGGTATCGCCATGGAAGGGTGTTGTAAGGTTTGGAAAAGGGGGAAAGTTGAGCCCGCGCTATATAGGTCCCTTCGAAGTCGTCTCTCGAGTTGGACCGGTCGCGTATAGGCTCAAGTTGCCACAGGAGCTGAGTGGAGTTCATGATGTATTCCATGTCTCCAACCTGAAAAAGTGTCTGTCCGATGAGACACTAATTATACCCCCCGGAGAGGTTCGAGTGGACGAAAAACTAAGGTTTATCGAAGAACCAGTGGAGGTTCTGGATCGGAAAACCCAGAAACTCAGGAGGAGTAAGATTGAGTTGGTCAAAGTCCGTTGGAATTCTAAGTGCGGACCCAAGTTCACCTGGGAGCGAAAAGACCAAATGCAACAAAAATATCCTCACCTCTTCCCACCGAGTGCGAAAACGAAACCTGTAAAGTAGAATTTCGGGGACGAAATTCCCTAAACAGGGGGAGACTGTGACACCCGGCCTCTCAGGCCGTACCGAACAATAGAAATCTATGTTGTGAACATGTAACACGACTATTTTGACTGACTGTGATGTTAATATATGATATTTGATGTGTTGGTAAATTTAGATGTGTATAAAAATTATGTTGGTGACGATAAAACTAACGCTTATCGCGTAACATTTAAAATGCGAAACGAACGTCGGTGACCACCCGATCAGTGTTAAAATCCCAAAAATAGCTTGTTATGATTAGAATAATAATTTTAATCATATCCGTGTGGAAAAATAATTTAAAACGCTAAGAAACTCTATTTTTCGAGTTTGAGAGCGTACCGCGCGATACTGCGCGAATTAAACAAAAATACCGTCAACGTGGCCAGTCAAGGCAATTGGTAATTATTTCAGTAATAATTTTAAGTGATTATTTTTATAGAATGATAAAAATAATTTAAAACGCACTAAAACGGGATTAAAACACTAGATAAAATACCCGGTAATCAGTAAAATACATGTGTTTGATCCTAAATTTATATATATAAGTGTATGTATACATAATTAGTGTGAGAGAGGGCATGTGTGGCGGCACCATGGCTGCCCAAATAGCCTTGATTCTTGCACTTTGGACACTTGTCCATTCTTGAGAATGATGGTGATGATTAATCTTGTAACAAATCTCCATAAACTTCACAATTCCAAGACACAAATTCAAAAACTTCATTCCCTCTCTCTCTTGCATATTCTCAGCCGAATACCCCCTTCCCACTTCAGCATTTCATTTTCAAAATCAAAACATGAAGAATCAAGGTCTTTACATGGTGATTTGAAGCTCATAAGGAAGTTTGGAGGTGATTTCAAGTGGATTCAAGCAAGAACAAGTTTCATATCACCATCTTTTACCAAAAACTCATCTAAAAAATTGAAGGTATAATATATTTCATTAAACATTGTTCTTGATTCATAATGATAAAGAAGATAGTAAAAGTTTCTCTTGATTCTTGAATCTAAACATTAACTTGAAACTATCAAACAAATAAGTTTTGAACAAAATAAAAATGGGTGTGTGTATGTGTGTGTTTATGGCCGATTATGTGTGTATGTATGTGTATATATTGTATTTGATTTTTGACAAAAGAGTTCTTGATTTATTTGATTTCTTGAAAAGTATGATGCATGAAGGAACTTTTAAGTGTCATACAAGAATGTTCTAAAGTGAATTAGAGATTGAAAGTCATATATTGAAAAGTGAAATTTTGGAAGTATGTGTGTATATATGTGCCGTATATATATATATATGTATATATGTATGCATGTATATCAAAGTTGTTGTGTAATCATAAAAGTGAAGGATCTAAGTATGAATGAACATGAATGATTGAAGGATTAAAGTGTTATGTATGATATTTGAAAGAATAAGATGTTAGTAAGGTTTTGATGTATTGAAATCATATTAGATGATAAAGTTATGATATGAACATATTAGATGCATATACTTAGACATGCATGATAATATATGATCTTAAAAAGATGATTTGAGTATGAACATATACTTAGACATGCATGATGATATATGATCTTAAAAAGATGATTTGAGTATGAATGAGTAAAAATCAGTTATGAGCAGACTATAAACACTAAAATGAAGTTATTTTAAAGTGTTTCGTGACTTATAACTGTCACACCCCGACCGCGTAAAACAACAAACCGCGGCGGAAACGTCGGGAAGTGCTGTGGCAGAATTATTGTTACAAAACACATGATAATTAAAGTTAAGTTTTACAAGTTTAAATTATTACATTGTCTTAGTTCAAACGAAACACATAACATGAAAGATGATAACTTTCTTGATTTTAGATTGCTAAGGCCCAAGTCGCCCTAAGTGTAGCTTGTTCACATCAAATATTCACTCCTGAAACATATGTGAAAGTATATACGTCAGCATAAAAATGCCTGTGAGTAACATAGGTTTAGTGTTGAAGATTCATGACTTTAAAGGTTAAAAGAAATGTTTAACGAAAAGTAGTCATGAACCTTATAAAAATGTCTTCTTTTATAAAATCATATGAAAATCAAATGATATAAAAGAATGATGCATGGTTAAGTAAATAACCAAATGAAAATAATATGTATAAAATATGTCAATGTCATGTATAACCAATGTCCAATGTCCAATGTCAAATGTCCAGTATAAACCATGTCTTGTATGGCGAATAAATAGTATTTACTCAAGCTAAATGCACAATGTCGTGTATAAACAAATGTCTTATGTAATCAAATGTCACATACAAAACAAACTCTTTGAATAAACCAAGGTTTAAAACAAAGGTTATGTTTTGAAAACCATTGCTTTTATTGATATGAACATTTATACGGTTTGTTTATAGCATACACTCAAGCCTTGAGACTGTCGGATAAACCCTTATCAGGATCAAGGTTTATAAAAAAAAAATGTATTCGGATTCTGTCATTCCCCTAACGAAATACCTAGAAAGCGGGAACGTGATTTGTCAAG
The DNA here is from genome assembly GCA_030545235.1 of Helianthus tuberosus. Lineage (NCBI taxonomy): Eukaryota > Viridiplantae > Streptophyta > Magnoliopsida > Asterales > Asteraceae > Helianthus > Helianthus tuberosus. Next base: position 32,983,087 of record CM060429.1, read on the forward strand.
TCCTATAACGCTATTACATACTACCGAGCGACGTGATCAATGTTAATGAATGTACTACTTTGTTAACCATACCAAATGTCTTTTTCAATGTAAGCATGTCATGAAAATGTCTTTGTAAAACCATGTAATAGGCATACTAAGTCAATATGCAAAGTAAAATGTCTTTGAAACCAAATGTTAGGTATACTAAGTCAATATACCATAAAAATGTCTTTGAAATAATGTATTATATGTAATATGTAATAAAAATGTATGATGTCATGAAAACGGAAAGTAAAGTTATGCACATATGCTTCACCCAAAAACATTTGAAAACGTAAAATAGGGGAACTATGTACTCACCTTTGGGTGCGTTTTTATATGTTAATACAATCCCTCAAATTGTTTATTCGTCCTAAATTAAATAAGAACGATTTAATAATAAAAAAATCACAAAAATACATAAGTTTCTCCGATACTTAGAATTTTCACATAACTTTGAGATTTTCTCAAAAAGTTATTATTTTTTATTATATTGGTGTATATATATATATATATATATATGAGTTCATATATATATTTTAAAAACTTTGCGAGTTGAACGATTTTATTGGTGACCCTCATCATGTTATAAGCAATATATCTACGATTTGCGCGTCGTAATATATATACTTATTGTGACATAAAATAAATATCGTAATACACATAATTTTGTCAAGTATTAACATGTCATCATACACATATTATAAAACACATAACATCTTGTAACACATAAAACTTACCCATGAACAACCCATTCTAGTGTACATTGAAAAACGCGTATTTTAGCAATTCGGTAACGTTTTTAGGCGTCGGAAGTCACGTATGACTAACCAAACACCAAGTAAACTTACTATAAGTTAAAATACTTATTTTTATATCAAAAATATCAGTTTACTTACTGATCTAAAACAGTTTTATAAAAATCCTCTGAAAAGCCGATTTTTAACCGTTTTACCGCATAGTTTTGCATCAAACGTTACCCTAACCATCCCAAATCGTAACGACTTGATATTTTAACATAACCCATGTTATTTACTGAATAAAATAGTAGTTATACTCATGATAGTGCAGGTCTCACATAAAGCACATAAATCATACAAATTTCACATATTTTACCACTTTCTAAGCTATATGTACAACATGCAAACCTATCAAACCTATGACAAAGTTTCATGCCATTATAATATACCAAATAATGTTATTTTTTAGTGTTTATAATCTGTTCTAAAACATTTTTGTAATACATTCATTTTTTATCATTTCTTGAGTTTTAAATTAACATGTATTCTCATGTACAAGTGTCTAAAGCACACTATCATATCATCATCATTTCATATGAGTTTAAATGCATCAAACATGTAATTTATTCATGTTTATTTGCTGATGTAATTGAACATTTATCATATCATACACAAATCATCAAACACTTGCATTTTAACTATCATTCAAGAACAAGCAACAACTTAAAACTTCTCAAATATGTCTAATAAATTTTTAGCCATTTACATGTCGAAACACTAACATTATTTCAAATTATAACTCATGACTCAATCATCTCTTTATATCTCTAACATGTTTGCACATAATCTTGTTTATGCAAGCAAACATCCTAAACAAGTATTTATCAAAAAATAAAACTCAAATCTCATATACATATATATATATATATATTCGGTTATATATACACACATATATACCACCATTCTTATTTTGTATCAAGACCCTTTTCTTTTTAGATTTCAAGTTTGTGAAAAATTCCAAGATTCAAGAGAAACTTCAAATCATCAAGAACAACCAAGAATCAAGTATATGATTTAAACATAAACTTTATACCTTCAAGATTCAAGTAAGTTTTTGATGAGATTTTGATGATATGAAGCTTGAAATCACTTGAAAACACATTGGAAACTCCTTTGGATCTTTACACCAACTTGAAATTAGCTTGGAATGGGGTTTAATCTTGAAGAACAAAGTTGAAGATTTGAAGATGGGAGTGGTGGTGGTGTGGACGGTTGGGAGAGAGAGAAAAGGAGGTTGAGTGAAGTGTAGTGTTGAGTGTGATGATCTTTAGAATCCCTTGTCATACTTATAGATCTTCCATCAAATATTATGTCCATACAATCAAGAAAGAATCAAATAAAATAAGAATCAAAATCTTTGAGATATGGGTGATTTTGGTGGGGTCCTTGTGACCGTGAAAAATCAAGGGGGGGGGGGGTAACTGTAAATTTTGAATGGTTAAAATAGATAAAAATAGGTATTTAACTGGATACCGGGTATTTTATCTAGCGTTTAAATCCCGGTTTATGGCGTTCTAAATTATTTTTATTATTCTATAAAAATAAACTCGCCAAAATATTACTGAAATAAATTTCAGTTACCGAGACTGGCTGTGTTGTCTGCGTTATGCAGTAGAAGCACTGTGTTACGCAGTAACACGCGGTACGCGCTTAAACTTTGAAAAATAATGTTTTTAAGCGTTTTAATTTATTTTTCAACACGAACATGATTAAAAATAAAATTTTAATCATAACAGTATATTTTTAGGATTTAAATATTATCCGGGCGGTCACCAACGTTCGTTTCGCAGTTTTGTCGCAAATAGTTCTTTAGTTCGAATAAACATGTTTTTGCCATACCGAATCCTTCGAAACTTATTTCTAAGTTATGTAAAGGGTATTTAGGGTATGTTTGGCTTATGTCATTGTTCTGGAGTGTACGTCGCGTTAAACTGATTACGTTCACGTAACGGTTTACGATTTCACTTCCAGAACAGGTTTGAGAGTTTGGAATTGAACAATGATTGAAAACGTACTAATGTCACAAATAATTAAACAAATATTGAAATTAAAACACCATATTTCATTAAATACAAAGTTGTTCGGAACAGTACAAGGGTTAAAATACACAGATGTCACAGTCTCCCTTACTTTAGGAAATTTCGTTCCGAAATTTAATTAGAGGAAACTTGTGGGAAAAGATGTGGATATTTCGCCTTGATTTGATCCTCTCATTCCCAAGTAAACTTTGGGCCACGTTTGGATTCCCAGCGAACTTTGACTATCCGTATGCGCTTGCGCTTGAGTTTCTTGACTTGATGGTCCAATATTTCCACAGGTTTCTCGACGAAGTGCATCGTGTTATCGACACGAATTTCATCAAGGGGGATGTGGAGGTTTTCATCAGCCAAGCACTTTCTCAGATTGGACACTTGGAAAGTTGGATGAACATTTCCAAGTTCAGTTGGCAGCTCAAGTCTGTAGGCTACTTTTCCGATTCTTTCAACGATCTTGAATGGTCCAACATATCGCGGTGCAAGTTTTCCTTTCTTCCCAAATCTGATTACACCTTTCCAAGGGGATACCTTGAGTAGGACGAGATCACCGACTTGGAATTCCAAAGGTGTCACACCCTGTCTTTTGCGGAAGCGTATGATGTGTGACTAGCTTGTTATCATTGCATTCAATCGTAATAAACAACTACATGATCAAAACGATGTTCATCCGTTCATGAAAATTTGAGTATTACAAACACTTGTTATTTAAGTTTTCAAAACACGACCTTTGATAAGGTTACAATTCAACAAAAGTGGATGACATCTAAACTTGTAGTCTACTTCTAGTTATGACACTTGCGCCCAAGATCCATCCTGTCACCTGAAATACATGTAATTTTGGAAAACATCAACATAAAGTTGAGCGAGTTCATGCGTTTTGTATATCTTGTATGAAAACATAGTTTGTAACCTTTACAAATCAAGTATTCATTGTATAAATCAAGTTTTCTTGTGTACACCACGTACTAAATGAGTGTTTGTGCAAGGACATTAAGGCATGTGAGGACATAGGGAGCTTTAGTATTTTCTCCTTTCACTGTGTCGATTTTCCCTCGACTGTGTCGATTAACCTCGACTGCGTCAATTTTCCTTGACTGTGTCGATTTCCCTCGACTGTGTCGATTAACCTCGACTGTGTCGATTTCCCTCGACTGGGACACCGAAGCACTCAAGTGGTCACATAAGGACCCTGAGTGGGGCTCGGCCGTACCCGTTAGATCTAACCCTCGTCCCTAATTAAGTATTAATGGCAATTCTGTATTTAGTCTATGCTCACATGATCTAGTATTTTCTAGGCTTTTCTTAAAGCTCGTCATGTTGCACTCACCACGAGTGCTTCTCGTATTTTTTCCCTTTGTAAAAATTATAATATTTGTAACATGTATTTCACCCCCGAGAGTTATAAAACCAAAAACAGTTAGAGAAAAGGGGGAGCATGAACTCACAACTTTGCGTTCCTGTGCGTCGTAAACTTCACCGGATTTGCTTATTTAACGTCGTAACCTATACGCGTTTTCTTAACGTTAGTCACTAGACTTGCGTCGCACAAGTACAGTCACTCTCTTTTGTATTTGAATCGTTGTGTTAAAAATATTTTATATTTTTAACTAAGTATCCTACTTATATTATTTTCACAAAATTTAATATAAGTATTTCATGTTTTGCACTTTGCACCCGAATTATGTATCTTGTATGTTGTATGTGTATTTTTATGTTTATACTTCTCATGAGTATTTAGTGTATTTTTAAGTCTTAATACACTAGCACGTATAACACATACTATATACACTTAGCACAAAAGTTGGTGATAAAATAATATATATTTTTCTCTCAAAAATATACATACATATATCCATCTTTATTCTTGAAGAAATCCTCATTTCTTATCACCAAAAATTAGGGAAACCTTGGTAATACTTTTAAATACCTTTTTAGGGAATAAGTTTCTCAAAAACTTATATTTTTCTAAGTGTCAAAATTTATAAAAATTTTGACAGAGTTTCCCCTAAAAATGGAGGTTTCCCATGTTTTCAAAACATGTGTTTATTTTCTTTTAAATCGTCAACAACAATTATCAACAATAATCATCAACAATGATCACTAATTTCTCCATTTCATGAACTTGAATATTTACAAAAATGTGTAGTAACTTACTAGCACATTTAGTAAGTCTTGTCATCTTTAAAAATAAGTTTAGTTTCTTAAAACTTTATTTTTAAAGAATATGAAGTTTCACAACTTCTAGTCAAGATTCACAAAAATATTTCTTTGTTGAACTTCCTTGTTACACAAGTGTTTACACACTTGTTTATTTACTAAAAATATATTTAGTTCATGTAAGATCCGGGTTTTAAACAAGACTAATATTTTTGCTTGGTTCTTCCGAAAAACCACTTGTAGATCTTTAGATCTACATGTTTAGAGTCTTATTTTACAAGAAAAATTACTTTTACTCAAGTTCATGTTTAGTGTGTAGTAGAGTTTCATCATTTAACCCTTTTCATTCTTAACATATTCTATGTCATGTTTCATGAACATGACTAATCCGGGTTAGATGATGATCCGAGCTACCACAACATAGATCGGCACTAAATAATCATAACAAGACAAGTCTTACAAGATTTACACAACAGCATAGCTTTTATCCAACATTTTTAACATTTTAGTAAACTTTTAGCATGTCTTCTTGTATGTTCATAGTTTTTAACCGACAAAGTTCTTTTTAACCACTCTAGACAAGATCAAGAAGGTGTTTTAGAACACTTACTACTAGCTCAAGGCTAGGGAAGTTCAAGAGCGCAAATGAGGTGGATAAAAGCAAATGGTGAAGGTCCTTCAAGTTCCGTTGCTTGCAACCTTCCTAATTAAGCTCGGGACACCTTAGAATCACCATAGATTGCTTGGAAAGGGGTTGAAAAGTGAAGTGTGAAAGAGGGGTGTTTGGGCCGTAGCCATGGAGGGAGGAAGGGAGAGAAGAGTGTTGTGATGAAATGGTGGTATTTATAGACCTTCCATATAGCATATTCTTGGTATATTCCTGGCATATTCCTGGTATATTCCTGGGTTTGCTGCGTTGTCTGCGTTTTGCAGTGTAAGCATTGTGTCGTGTAGGAACACACGGTACGCGCTTAGACTTGAAAAAAAAAATAACGTTTTTAAGCGTTTTAATTTATTTTTCAACACGAACCTGATTAGAATAAAATTTTAATCATAACAGAATATTTGTGGGATTAAATATTATCCGGGCGGTATATATGTAACCCTTGTATGTATCCTTGGGTTTTAATTTATTTTTGACGTTGGACTTACACCTAGGCCCTAATTCTAATGTCTGACTGCTTTCTGCAGTTCTGTTGACACGATGTGTCTTACCGGTGAGTTTACTAATTTTTGACGCAACGCTATCATAACGTAATTCTTGTAGCATATATCATGCATGAATTCACTTGCATGGAATTCAGGAATTTATTTGTCTGGTAAACTAGATCATGTACAGTCATTAAAGCACAAATTACTGTTCATCTAGTGTACGGAATGTACGGAAAAGTGACGGTTGTCACAGTCTCCCCCCGTTAAAAGAATTTCGTCCCGAAATTCAAGCTATGCCATCGGTCGCAGGGGAGTTGTGAAACCAATATGGTCACTTAGATTCATGATTGTCTTCATGTTCCCAAGAAATCTCTCGGTCATGTCTTGAGTTCTATCACACTCAAGTAGATCAATCATGTCTTTTCTGTATCTTGTGGACTCTTGGTCCATAACCTCAACATGTTTCTATAGTGTCACGGACTCTTGGTCCAAAACCTCAACAGGTTTCTATAGTATCACGGACTCTTGGTCCAAAACCTTAACAAGTTTCTATAGTATCACGGACTCTTGGTCCAAAACCTTAACAGGTTTCTATAGTAATTCTTGTTGTTTTTCGTTGACGTGAATTTTATTTATGGGAACAATGACCGTTCCTTAAGTCAGACTCCTCTACAGACTAGACACATGAATGCGTCGCGATCACTACTGATCTTTTTCTGGGAGTTTCATCTTGTGAACAATGGTTCTGATCCCTACACCGGGGATTCAACCTTTTCGTTTTCCAACTCACACTATGCCTTCTCTAGGCGAGGCTCTCATTAAAGCCATACTTCTTGTCTCAAATTCTTCGACTTCTGCCGCTCATCAGCGTAATCTTTCTGTATTCTACGGGCTGTCCTGATATGATTACATATCTGAAGGATCTGGCCTCTAGTTTTCCTGGGCCATCTCGGGCCAGTTGGTTGTTTATTTCTCGTCTCCGTTCAACATGACGGGAATTTACTCAATGTGTTTCGTCTAAAGCTTTACACGAAGCGGTTTAGACGACTGTGTGATAGATACCGTTTTAGGAAAACTCCACTAAGGGCAAGTGAGTGTTCCGGCTTTTCATCAAAGTTTATCACACAAGAACGTATTGTGTTCATACAGTCTGCATTGTTCAGCAGCTCAGTTCATAATCGAGTTCTTACGATCATCGGTGTGTTGCAACCCTTGTGATCAATAAAGATCGTGCAACGTTTTCTTTCAGGTAATGACGTCCAGTTGCGGCGCGCAATCACTGTATCTATCTCAAGATCTCTTCTCGTGATTCCTTAATCAATGTGCCGCGTGTGCAATGTCGTGGTCTCGTTGCATCGACGTACAATCGAGACTTTGTCGAGAGACGTCACATAATTGCAACTCTAGCTCCTTAGCTCTTGGTTGCAGGGTTAGCATGAATTTCGTTCTTATCCACCATGTATCTTAAAGTTCTCCCTTCGTGAACTCGAAATCCGCTTTTCGTCATCATTGCACATAACTGTGCTTTCTCTAAGAGTTGCAAGGTAAATTGCGGCTGTTGCCCACGACCTTCCTTGGTCGTTGGCCCTATAAGAATGTAGTCAATAAGTATATGACTTATCCAGGTATGGCTCACACGTTCGATTCATGAGGTCCATGAATATTGTCGATGCATGTGTTAAGCCAAATGATACGACAAGGATCTCGTAATGCTCGAAGCAAGTCCTAAAGGTCGTTTTAGGGATATTTCCTCTTGTATTCACAGTGGAGGACCTCTTGTCCTCAAGTTGATCCTTGGCAAAGGATTCTGATTCTCAATTTTCTGAAGTTTATGTAAAGTGGAGACTACCAACTTTCTCCTTGTCTCCTTAACTAAGGATGTTATGTCCTTAATTTCCCCTGTTTAGCAGCTCTTGCCGTTATATCAGAGGTTCATGCTTCGCTGGTGAAGCTAGTCGGTATGGCGTCATTCGTCACTGGTGCTGCTTCTGGCATGCGATTTATCCGGAACTCTTCTCGTCACTACGGAGAGGCGTTCCTGGCAAGTTTTCCGAAAAGGCTACTGGGACATCTTCCGTCACGGGGATGTTCTCAGGCTCTGCAGTCTACTCGGGGGCGTTTCTATGCCTCTTCGATCAATGAGGGATGTCGTAGATCTGCCGCCTTGTGGGGTCTAGCATCCTTGCACCTATTGAAGGAAAGTTGGGTTTCATCATCCGCATGAGGGATGTGTCTGATTTTCTCATATCGAACAACTTTAGCTGTATACTTGGATTTCTGATCCATGCTGACTATCATATTATGACATCGCGAGTCAATGGTAACATAAAGTTCCGGCCTTCTGAGTCCCTAAATGCAATCCTCAGTTGCTTCGACTGTTTAAACTAGCCTTCTTTATGTCCATTTCTAAGGAATACGGGACATCTATTTTACTAGGCCAAGCGGTTTCTTAAGTTCTAAGCATGCAAGGTTAAAGTTGGTGCCAGTATTAAAAGTAGATGCATTAGGTTGGTTAATAGGGAACGTACCATTAACCGCATCTGGATTCTGGCGTGCTTCACGAGTTCAATCGTGAAAACCCTTCCTTGCTTGTTTCTTCCTAGGGCAATCTTTCCTAAAGTGCCCTGTTTCACCACATTTGTAGCAACCTGGTACTCTCTTATTTCTTCCATCTGGGTCCTTCGCCCAACAGGCATCCTTGCTGTGCCCTTCTTTTCCACACTTTCCGCACTTAGGCTTCAGACATCGACCTTCATGGTGAAAATTGCATTCTCCGCACTTCGGCTTAGTTCCCGAGTATATTCTACCACCGGCCTTATTAGTGGCTCCATCAATTTTCCTGTCACGTGGCGGATTCACTTTCTTTCTTTTGTCTGTTTTAGAGCTTCCATAGTTGACTTGGGTGCTCATCTTTAGATTCGAAGACTTCCTCTTCTTATTGCCTGATGACTCCACATGAGTCTCTTTCTTGTTATCCTCGGATTCTGAAAATTTTCCCGCACGTAGAGCTTCTTCAGTAAGGGTGACACTCATATCGATAGCCTCTGCAATGGTTGAGGGCTTTGAGGTAGTAACCATGCTCCTGATCTGAGGTGCAAGTCCCCAAATGAATCGTTCAACCCTTTTGAATTCCGGTTTGGCTAAGTAGGGGACGACCCTAGACAAGTCGTGAAATCGTTGGACGTATTCAGAAATCTTCGGTCCGTCCATTTTTAAGTTCCAGAACTCCACCTCAATCTTCTGGATTTCAGCCCTAGAACAGTATTTCTTTTCCATCATTTCCTTGAGCTCGTCCCAGCTCAGTGCATAAGCAGCATCTGCACCAAAGGTTTGAACCTGAAGGTTCCACCAGGAGAGTGCGCCATCTACGAATAACCCTGATATATAGGTAACACTCTGTTGGGGCGAACAGTTACTCATTCTTAGAATGGAGTCAGTCGTTTCTGCCCAACGAACAAATGCAACGGCACCTTCTGTGCCATCAAAATTCAATGGCTTGCAGTCCAGGAATTGTTTATAGGTGCAGCCAGTTGGAGGGTTATTTCCAGTAGTGCCATTGCTGTGCTCAGAGCGGAGGGCTTCATGTCGTGCAATCGCCTGTGAGATGCATTCTTGCAGCTCGGCTTCTGTTCTTGGCAGCGTACTGGTGTTTGTGTCTCGCCTGGGTGGCATTCTCTTCTGCCAAAATGGTATGAAGTAGGTTAGACAACATTTCAATTGTCTATGAGATACATAGCACCATAAGCCATTATGTAATCACCCCATTTCACACGTATATATAATCAGTGTATAAGCGAGGAAATAGTTATTGAGCCTTCACATAGGCTTGCCAACTTGGCTTATTGTTTGAAATGAACTCGAGGCTACATCGCCTTGGTCATTCCAGCTTCAGTTATTTCCTGCTACATTGGTTTTCTTAGGTCTTTAGCTTTACTGGTGCGTATCTCTCCCCTTTGATGGGGTTGTTTGTGTAGAGGTGATAGGGAGTGTATCGTCACTGATTCTTCCTGAATGTCATTCCACCTCTCTTGCTTAAACATCGTCTTCACAAACGTCTCGTATGCAGGTAGATGTGTCAGTCATGAAGTAGGCTAAGACAGGCTTCCTACTTTCTAACGTGCTAAAGCACTGATCTATGTGCTGTTCTACCAGATGAAGGTGAGGACACCTATAGATTAATTTTGTATGGTTTTCATTAGCTCGGCCCGCAGAGTCCACCAGGATTCCTGTGCACTACAAGTCGTTATTACGTGGGCCCCCGTAATAATAAATTGTCTTGCACAGTTACCCCAAATTTTCTCTCGTCCAAGCAGATGATCAATCAAGGAGGGGACACTATTGTCCTTATACCTCTTGTCATGGAAAGGACCTTTGCGATGGTCCACGCGCTAACATTCGTTATCGTTACGCGCGTATAGGCACGATGATTAGATGGAATAGGAATAGAGAGAATTCCTAGTAGTTGGAGGGGCACCTACGTGATGAATACTTCATCTTCCTTTTCTGGTCGAGTATGTCGTCAATCTTGCTTCACATAAGCCGCAGGGATCTCGTCCCGTTGATTGAGAATTTGATCAAGGTTGCCGCCTCTGCCTCGTCGTCATCACCGTAGTTAGGCATCTTCACGATCGAGAGGGAAGAGCAGCCATCTCCTACGGAAGCAAGCTCAGCATCTTGTTTGGTAATCACTCCCAGCCATGAGCTTTGCAAAGGACGCGAGGTCGGTAGCTTCATCGTGCGAGTCACGTACAGTAATAGGAGTCGGAGTCGAAAGTATATTTATTCACGTCAATAATCATTCCGTACACTTATTTGTATGTATGTATATCAATAACATATATGCTATTTAGCATAATCAAGCATTTTAATGCATTATATCACGTATAACTCTCGTTTTTGGGGGTCATTTTGTTTTTGGCAAGTCTAACTCGTGTAGACTACGCTTTGATTGGCACCTTATTTTAAAGGTATTCCTCACTAATGTCCTTGCCTTGTATTTTCTTTGTAAAGTGTCTGACTCGTGGATCTTGGCGCATTTGTGAATGCAATGAAAACCTTTTTGAAAAATGTTTTCGTGAGAGAACTCTAGTGATTGTAGTCTAGACTCGAAAAAGAATCCTAGTTCACTACAATCGAAGCTCTGATACCAAACTGTCACACCCTGTCTTTTGCGGAAGCGTATGATGTGTGACTAGCTTGTTATCATTGCATTCAATCGTAATAAACAACTACATGATCAAAACGATGTTCATCCGTTCATGAAAATTTGAGTATTACAAACACTTGTTATTTAAGTTTTCAAAACACGACCTTTGACAAGGTTACAATTCAACAAAAGTGGATGACATCTAAACTTGTAGTCTACTTCTAGTTATGACACTTGCGCCCAAGATCCATCCTGTCACCTGAAATACATGTAATTTTGGAAAACATCAACATAAAGTTGAGCGAGTTCATGCGTTTTGTATATCTTGTATGAAAACATAGTTTGTAACCTTTACAAATCAAGTATTCATTGTATAAATCAAGTTTTCTTGTGTACACCACGTACTAAATGAGTGTTTGTGCAAGGACATTAAGGCATGTGAGGACATAGGGAGCTTTAGTATTTTCTCCTTTCACTGTGTCGATTTTCCCTCGACTGTGTCGATTAACCTCGACTGCGTCAATTTTCCTTGACTGTGTCGATTTCCCTCGACTGTGTCGATTAACCTCGACTGTGTCGATTTCCCTCGACTGGGACACCGAAGCACTCAAGTGGTCACATAAGGACCCTGAGTGGGGCTCGGCCGTACCCGTTAGATCTAACCCTCGTCCCTAATTAAGTATTAATGGCAATTCTGTATTTAGTCTATGCTCACATGATCTAGTATTTTCTAGGCTTTTCTTAAAGCTCGTCATGTTGCACTCACCACGAGTGCTTCTCGTATTTTTTCCCTTTGTAAAAATTATAATATTTGTAACATGTATTTCACCCCCGAGAGTTATAAAACCAAAAACAGTTAGAGAAAAGGGGGAGCATGAACTCACAACTTTGCGTTCCTGTGCGTCGTAAACTTCACCGGATTTGCTTATTTAACGTCGTAACCTATACGCGTTTTCTTAACGTTAGTCACTAGACTTGCGTCGCACAAGTACAGTCACTCTCTTTTGTATTTGAATCGTTGTGTTAAAAATATTTTATATTTTTAACTAAGTATCCTACTTATATTATTTTCACAAAATTTAATATAAGTATTTCATGTTTTGCACTTTGCACCCGAATTATGTATCTTGTATGTTGTATGTGTATTTTTATGTTTATACTTCTCATGAGTATTTAGTGTATTTTTAAGTCTTAATACACTAGCACGTATAACACATACTATATACACTTAGCACAAAAGTTGGTGATAAAATAATATATATTTTTCTCTCAAAAATATACATACATATATCCATCTTTATTCTTGAAGAAATCCTCATTTCTTATCACAAAAAATTAGGGAAACCTTGGTTCTACTTTTAAATACCTTTTTAGGGATTAAGTTTCTCAAAAACTTATATTTTTCTAAGTGTCAAAATTTATAAAAATTTTGACAGAGTTTCCCCTAAAAATGGAGGTTTTCCATGTTTTCAAAACATGTGTTTATTTTCTTTTAAATCGTCAACAACAATTATCAACAATAATCATCAACAATGATCACTAATTTCTCCATTTCATGAACTTGAATATTTACAAAAATGTGTAGTAACTTACTAGCACATTTAGTAAGTCTTGTCATCTTTAAAAATAAGTTTAGTTTCTTAAAACTTTATTTTTAAAGAATATGAAGTTTCACAACTTCTAGTCAAGATTCACAAAAATATTTCTTTGTTGAACTTCCTTGTTACACAAGTGTTTACACACTTGTTTATTTACTAAAAATATATTTAGTTCATGTAAGATCCGGGTTTTAAACAAGACTAATATTTTTGCTTGGTTCTTCCGAAAAACCACTTGTAGATCTTTAGATCTACATGTTTAGAGTCTTATTTTACAAGAAAAATTACTTTTACTCAAGTTCATGTTTAGTGTGTAGTAGAGTTTCATCATTTAACCCTTTTCATTCTTAACATATTCTATGTCATGTTTCGTGAACATGACTAATCCGGGTTAGATGATGATCCGAGCTACCACAACATAGATCGGCACTAAATAATCATAACAAGACAAGTCTTACAAGATTTACACAACAGCATAGCTTTTATCCAACATTTTTAACATTTTAGTAAACTTTTAGCATGTCTTCTTGTATGTTCATAGTTTTTAACCGACAAAGTTCTTTTTAACCACTCTAGACAAGATCAAGAAGGTGTTTTAGAACACTTACTACTAGCTCAAGGCTAGGGAAGTTCAAGAGCGCAAATGAGGTGGATAAAAGCAAATGGTGAAGGTCCTTCAAGTTCCGTTGCTTGCAACCTTCCTAATTAAGCTCGAGACACCTTAGAATCACCATAGATTGCTTGGAAATGGGTTGAAAAGTGAAGGGTGAAAGAGGGGTGTTTGGGCCGTAGCCATGGAGGGAGGAAGGGAGAGAAGAGTGTTGTGATGAAATGGTGGTATTTATAGACCTTCCATATAGCATATTCCTGGTATATTCCTGGCATATTCCTGGTATATTCCTGGCATATTCCTGGTATATTCCTGGGTTTGCTGCGTTGTCTGCGTTTTGCAGTGTAAGCATTGTGTCGTGTAGGAACACACGGTACGCGCTTAGACTTGAAAAAAAAATAACGTTTTTAAGCGTTTTAATTTATTTTTCAACACGAACCTGATTAGAATAAAATTTTAATCATAACAGAATATTTGTGGGATTAAATATTATCCGGGCGGTATATATGTAACCCTGTATGTATCCTTGGGTTTTAATTTATTTTTGACGTTGGACTTACACCTAGGCCCTAATTCTAATGTCTGACTGCTTTCTGCAGTTCTGTTGACACGATGTGTCTTACCGGTGAGTTTACTAATTTTTGACGCAACGCTATCATAACGTAATTCTTGTAGCATATATCATGCATGAATTCACTTGCATGGAATTCAGGAATTTATTTGTCTGGTAAACTAGATCATGTACAGTCATTAAAGCACAAATTACTGTTCATCTAGTGTACGGAATGTACGGAAAAGTGACGGTTGTCACAAAAGGCTTGCGTCGTCTATCCGCGTAACTCTTTTGACGGCTTCTAGCTGTTAGGAGGTTGTCGCGAATTTTCTTGACTTTGTCTGTAGTCTCTAGAATGAGTTCAGGTCCAGTGAGCTGAGCTTCACCAATCTCATTCCAGCAGACCGGCGAACGACATTTTCGACCGTATAAAGCTTCGAAAGGAGCCATGTTGATGCTAGAGTGATAACTATTGTTGTAGGAGAATTCGATCAACGGAAGATGCGAATCCCAACTACCATCAAAATCGACCACACAAGCTCTAAGCATATCCTCCAATGTCTGGATTGTTCTTTCAGATTGTCCATCCGTTTGAGGATGATAAGCTGTGCTCAAATTGAGTTGGGTTCCCATAGCAGATTGCATGGTTCTCCAAAAGTGAGATGAGAATCGAGCATCTCGGTCTGATATGTTGTTCAAAGGAACACCATGTCGGGATACAATCTCATCTACATAGATCTTGGCAAGCTTGTCAGCAGATAAATCCTCACGGATTGGCAAGAAATGCGCTGATTTTGTTAAACGGTCAACTATTACCCAAATGGAATCATGACCTCTATTAGTGCGCGGTAGTTTGGTAATGAGATCCATGGCAATGTTTTCCCATTTCCAAACCGGTATCTCTGGTTGTTCCAATAATCCAGAGGGATGTTGATGTTCTGCCTTAACCTTCAGATAAGTAAGGCATTTTGATACGTATAAGGCAATGTCTTTCTTCATTCCCGGCCACCAAAACTTGGTTCGAAGATCCTTATACATTTTATCTGCACCAGGATGGATTGAATAACGAGACTTATGAGCTTCATCCATAAGCAAGGTGCGAAGATTGTCTATACTTGGGACCGACAAACGGCCCATGAAATAGAATATCCCAAAGTCTCTTAATTCAAGCTCAGGTTTAATGTGACATGGTTATTATTTACCCATCAAGCCTTGTGTAACACAAGTATGTTGAGCTTGAAAGATGCGGGTTTGAATATCAGTTCGAACTCGAACACAATGAAGCTTGACTCTTTCTTTTCGACTTAACGCATCGGCTACGACATTCGCCTTACCAGGATGGTAGCGAATCTCGCAGTCGTCGTCGTTTAGAAGTTCTACCCAACGTCGTTGCCTCATGTTTAGTTCTTTCTGATTGAAGATGTGTTGGAGACTTTTGTGGTCTGTGAAAACCACACATTTTGTTCCGTAAAGGTAGTGTCTCCAAATTTTGAGAGCAAAAACCACAGCGCCTAACTCAAGATCATGAGTCGTGTAGTTTTTCTCATGGATTTTCAATTGTCTTGACGCGTAGGCTATGACTTTGTTCCTTTGCATGAGAACGCAACCAAGGCCTAGATTCGATGCGTCACAATATACGACAAAGTCATCGTTTCCCTCAGGTAAAGATAACACAGGAGCATCGCAGAGTTTATGTTTCAAGGTCTGAAAAGCTTCTTCTTGTTTGGGTCCCCACTCAAAAGGTTTATTCTTTTGAGTTAAGGCTGTGAGAGGAACCGCAATCTTGGAGAAGTTTGCAATAAAGCGGCGGTAATAACCCGCAAGACCCAGAAATGAACGAACCTCGGTAGGTATAGTTGGTGTATTCTAATCCTTAATCGCACTGATTTTGGTGGGATCTACATGTATACCTTGTTCGTTAACAATATGTCCCAAAAATTGAACTTCCCTAAGCCAAAATTCACACTTGGAGAATTTAGCGAAAAGTTGTTCCTTCTTTAGGAGTTCCATTGTTAGACGGAGATGTTGTTCGTGGTCAGCTCGTGTCTTGGAATAAATCAAGATGTCATCAATGAAGACGATGATGAACTTATCTAAATAAGGCTTACAAACCCTATTCATTAAATCCATGAAGACGGCAGGAGGATTCGTTAAACCGAAAGGCATAACAGTAAACTCATAGTGGCCGTATCGTGTGCGGAAAGCAGTCTTGGGAATATCTTCTTCGGATACGCGAATCTGATGATACCTAGAACGTAGATCAATCTTCGAAAAGCAGGTAGCACCCTGAAGCTGATCAAAGAGATCATCAATGCGAGGTAGGGGATATCGATTTTTGACGGTGAGTTTGTTAAGCTCACGGTAATCGATACACATTCGGAATGATCCATCCTTCTTCTTTACAAAAAGAACAGGTGCGCCCCAAGGGGAAAAGCTCGGACGAATAAATCCTTTGTCTGATAACTCCTGCAGCTGCTTCGATAACTCTTGCATCTCGGATGGTGCAAGACGGTATGGAGATTTGGCAATCGGGTTAGCACCAGGTACAAGGTCAATACGGAACTCGATTTGACGTGCTGGGGGTAAACCATGTAAGTCTTCAGGAAAAACCTCAGGATAATCCCGAACGACAGGGATGTCTTGAACAGTTTTACCCTTTTCTTTCTCCTCTACGACACGTGCCAAGAATGCCACATAATTCTTTCGTAGATATCTATGAGCTTGGGTGCTAGACATTAGTTTAAGGCTACTAGCGGGTTTTTCTCCACGAACTTCTAAGACTTCACCAGACGAAAGAGGTACACGAACAATCTTGTCAAAACAAACCACTTCTGCACGGTATTTGGTCAACCAATCCATCCCTACTATAATGTCAAAACTCCCGAGTTGCATTGGCGTGAGGTCAATGGGAAAGAGATGATCGTTAAGGTTCAACTGGCAATTTAGAATGACGGAATCAAGTACAAGGGATTCACCACTGGCTAACTCTAATGTCAAGGGTTTTCCTAGTTTTGTTCTAGGCTTTGCAAGCAATAGTTCAAAAGCTAGGGATACAAAACTCTTGTCGACACCCGAATCAAAAAGAATAGAAGCAAGTTGGTTGTTAACATAGAACGTACCGTTGACCACCTCATTTTCGGCACGCGCTTCATTGGCATTGATGTTGTATACTCGTCCACGAGCCTGGTTCGCATTAGCCAACTTTGGGCACTTGTTCCTGTAGTGAGTCAGATCTCCACAATTGTAGCAAGACCCAGGCGGAAAAGGAGGTCGTGTAGGATTTGCTGGCTGTTGGGCAGGGTTTTGAACCACTTGATTCAGAGCAGGAGGAGAGCGACATGTGTTAGCCAAATGGCCATATCTTCCACAGTTGTTGCAAAGACGACACTGAAGATGTGGTTGATGATGACAATTGCACTTGTTACAAAGAGGTGCAGTACCAACATACTGTTTCATAGCAGGTGGTTGTGTTGGCTGGTTCTGAGTGTTCTGGTTGGGTTGTGCAGTAACCGCAAAGTTTTGGGAAGACTTACGCTTCCTAGATTTCTTCAAGGTTTCAGCTTTCTTTCCCTTCTTCTTCTCTGTCTTGTCAGATGGTTTCTTGTCACCCTTGCGGTGGAGTTTACCCTTCTTGACTTGAGACTCAGTCAAAGTTGCAGCTAGCTCAATGGCTTGTCTAACCGTGGTAGGGTTGCTGCCGGTGACAATATCCTGAACGGGATCAGGAAGACCATCTATGTACTTCTCAATCGCCTTGTCCAAAGGCGTGACCATGGTGGGACATAGCAGGCTCAGTTCTTCGTATCGGTCCGTGTAGGCATGGTGTTCTCGACTATCTTGCTTGAGATCATGGAATTCGTTCTCCAGTGCCCTCAGTTCATGACGAGGACAAAATTCCTTCATCATAAGAGCGAGAAGATCTTCCCAAGTTTGAGCCATTGCCACGTCGGCACCTCTGTCCCTCATCACACCATTCCACCAAGTAAGCACCGTCTTCTGAAACACACTTGATGCAAACTCAACCTTTCGCTCATTTGGGCATTGAACGTGATGAAACGTACTTTCGAGACTCTTGAACCACTGTAGGAGCCCAGTTGCTCCTTCTGACCCAGAAAACTGAAGCGGTTTAGCCGAATTAAATGTCTTAAAGTTGCACGGAACAGGCGCGTTGTTGTTGTTGTTTGCTTGGTTTAACTGGGTTACTAGGTTCGGGAGTACATCAGCGATTTGCTGAGTGATCAAGGCTGCCATTGCGGCGTCTTGAGTTTGATCACGTCGAGGAGGCATCTAAAAGAAAAGGAACACAAGGAAAATGTGTGAGATTGACATAGGACGATCAAAAGGAGCATTGAAAACATCGACAACACAAAGGAAGGTGGTCATTTGTCCATTACTTAAAACAAACAAACGACACAGTGACTAATCAAAGTAAATAGGTCTACATAGTGCATAATGAAGACATGCTTTAGCCTATAAGTGGACACTCACCCCAAGAGTTCCCAGGTAAGAGGGACTGGTCCAATTATGTAGATTTGTAC
The DNA here is from genome assembly GCA_030545235.1 of Helianthus tuberosus. NCBI lineage: Eukaryota > Viridiplantae > Streptophyta > Magnoliopsida > Asterales > Asteraceae > Helianthus > Helianthus tuberosus. Next base: position 33,001,698 of record CM060429.1, read on the forward strand.
GAACACTCTAGCCTTAGACAGAAAACTCAGGGTACAGGCACCCACCCTTCCAGATTGCACGTGTTCACATTATTAAGACCCAAACTTTGACGAGATTTGAAAACTTTAAAGGCGTAAAGCCTAAAAACAAATCATCTAAGGATAGATGATTGATTTTCAAATGGAATTAAGATTTGTGTACTTGTTTTTGGTAATCACCTAAGGATAGGTGATAGTATTGTTTTAAGATCTAAACACAAGGTAACTTGTGTTAGGGTCCTAGAAAGGTTATAGTCTAAGTCAAAATTTTACTAATAACCTAATTCCCTATAACCATGAGCTCTGATACCAACTCTCCTGTCACACCCCGACCGCGTAAAACAACAAACCGCGGCGGAAACGTCGGGGAGTGCTGTGGCAGAATTATTGTTACAAAACACATGATAATTAAAGTTAAGTTTTAAAAGTTTAAATTATTACATTGTCTTAGTTCAAACAAAACACATAACATGAAAGATGATAACTTTCTTGATTTTAGATTGCTAAGGCCCAAGTCGCCCTAAGTGTAGCTTGTTCACATCAAATATTCGCTCCTGAAACATATGTGAAAGTAAATACGTCAGCATAAAAATGCCTGTGAGTAACATAGGTTTAGTGTTGAAGATTCATGACTTTAAAGGTTAAAAGAAATGTTTAACGAAAAGTAGTCATGAACCTTATAAAAATGTCTTCTTTTATAAAATCATATGAAAATCAAATGATATAAAAGAATAATGTATGGTTAAGTAAATAACCAAATGAAAATAATATGTATAAAATATGTCAATGTCATGTATAACCAATGTCCAATGTCAAATGTCCAGTATAAACCATGTCTTGTATGGCGAATAAATAGTATTTACTCAAGCCAAATGCACAATGTCGTGTATAAACAAATGTCTTATGTAATCAAATGTCACGTATAAAACAAAGTCTTTGAATAAACCAAGGTTTAAAACAAAGGTTATGTTTTGAAAACCATTGCTTTTATTGATATGAACATTTATACGGTTTGTTTATAGCATACACTCAAGCCTTGAGACTATCGGATAAACCCTTATCAGGATCAAGGTTTATCAAAAAAAAAAAATGTATTCGGATTCTGTCATTCCCCTAACGAAATACCTAGAAAGCGGGAACGGGATTTGTCAAGTCCTATAACGCTATTACATACTACCGAGTGGCGTGATCAATGTTAATGAATGTACTACTTTGTTAAACATACCAAATGTCTTTTTCAATGTAAGCATCTCATGAAAATGTCTTTGTAAAACCATGTAATAGGCATACTAAGTCAATATGCCAAGTAAAATGTCTTTGAAACCAAATGTTAGGTATACTAAGTCAATATACCATAAAAATGTCTTTGAAATAATGTATTATATGTAATATGTAATAAAAATGTATAATGTCATGAAAAAGGAAAGTAAAGTTATGCACATATGCTTCACCCAAAAACATTTGAAAACGTAAAATAGGGGAACTATGTACTCACCTTTGGGTGCGTTTTTATATGTTAACACAATCCCTCAAATTGTTTATTCGTCCTAAATTAAATAAGAACGATTTAATAATAAAAAATTCACAAAAATACATAAGTTTCTCCGATACTTAGAATTTTCACATAACTTTGAGATTTTCTCAAAAAGTTATTATTTTTTATTATATTGGTGTATTATATATATATATATATATATATATATATATATATATATATATATATATGTATATATATGAGTTCATATATATATTTTAAAAACTTTGCGGCTTGAACGATTTTATTGGTGACCCTCATCATGTTATAAGCAATATATCTACGATTTGCGCGTCGTAATATATATACTTATTGTGACATAAAATAAATATCGCAATACACATAATTTTGTCAAGTATTAACATGTCATCATACACATATTATAAAACACATAACATCTTGTAACACATAAAACTTACCCATGAACAACCCATTCTAGTGTACATTGAAAAACGCGTATTTTAGCAATTCGGTAACGTTTTTGGGCGTCGGAAGTCACGTATGACTAACCTAACACCAAGTAAACTTACTATAAGTTAAAATACTGATTTTTATATCAAAAATATCAGTTTACTTACTGATCTAAAACAGTTTTATAAAAATCCTCCGAAAAGCCGATTTTTAACCGTTTTACCGCATAGTTTTGCATCAAACGTTATCCTAACCATCCCAAATTGTAATGACTTGATATTTTAACATAACCCATGTTATTTACTGAATAAAATAGTAGTTATACTCATGATAGTGCAGGTCTCACATAAAGCACATAAATCATACAAATTTCACATATTTTACCACTTTCTAAGCTATATGTACAACATGCAAACCTATCAAACCTATGACAAAGTTTCATGCCATTATAATATACCAAATAATGTTATTTTTAGTGTTTATAATCTGTTCTAAAACATTTTTGTCATACAATCATTTTTTTTATCAATTCTTGAGTTTTAAATTAACATGTATTCTCATGTACAAGTGTCTAAAGCACACTATCATATCATCATCATTTCATATGAGTTTAAATGCAACAAACATGTAATTTATTCATGTTTATTTGCTGATGTAATTGAACATTTATCATATCATACACAAATCATCAAACACTTGCATTCTAACTATCATTCAAGAACAAACAACAACTTAAAACTTCTCAAATATGTCTAATAAATTTTTAGCCATTTACATGTCAAAATACTAACATTATTTCAAACTATAACTCATGATTCAATCATCTCTTTATATCTCTAACATGTTTGCACATAATCTTGTTTATGCAAGCAAACATCCTAAACAAGTATTTATCAAAAAATAAAACTCAAATCTCATACGCACACACACATATATATATATATTCGGTTATATATACACACATATATACCACCATTTTTATTTTGTATCAAGACCTATTTCTTTTTAGATTTCAAGTTTGTGAAAAATTCCAAGATTCAAGAGAAACTTCAAATCATCAAGAACAACCAAGAATCAAGTATATGATTTAAACATAAACTTTATACCTTCAAGATTCAAGTAAGTTTTTGATGAGATTTTGATGATATGAAGCTTGAAATCACTTGAAAACACCTTGGAAACTCCTTTGGATCTTCACACCAACTTGAAATTAGCTTGGAATGGGGTTTAATCTTGAAGAACAAAGTTGAAGATTTGAAGATGGGAGTGGTGGTGGTGTGGACGGTTGGGAGAGAGAGAAAAGGAGGTTGAGTGAAGTGTAGTGTTGAGTGTGATGATCTTTAGAATCCCTTGTCATACTTATAGATCTTCCATCAAATATTATGTCCATACAATCAAGAAAGAATCAAATAAAATAAGAATCAAAATCTTTGAGATATGGGTGATCTTGGTGGGGTCCTTGTGACCGTGAAAAATCAAGGGGGGGGGGGTAAATGTAAATTTTGAATGGTAAAAATAGATAAAAATAGGTATTTAACTGGATACCGGGTATTTTATCTAGCGTTTAAATCCCGTTTAATGGCGTTCTAAATTATTTTTATTATTCTATAAAAATAAACTCGCCAAAATATTATTGAAATAAATTTCAGTTGCCGAGACTGGCTGTGTTGTCTGCGTTATGCAGTAGAAGCACTGTGTTACGCAGTAACACGCGGTACGCGCTTAAACTTTGAAAAATAATGTTTTTAAGCGTTTTAATTTATTTTTCAACACGAACATGATTAAAAATAAAATTTTAATCATAAAAGTATATTTTTAGGATTTAAATATTATCCGGGCGGTCACCAACGTTCGTTTCGCAGTTTTGTCGCAAATAGTTCTTTAGTTCGAATAAACATGTTTTTGCCATACCGAATCCTTCGAAACTTATTTCTAAGTTATGTAAAGGGTATTTAGGGTATGTTTGGCTTATGCCATTGTTCCGGAGTGTACGTCGCGTTAAACTGATTACGTTCACGTAACGGTTTACGATTTCACTTCCAGAACAGGTTTTAGAGTTTGGAATTGAACAATGATTGAAAACGTACTAATGTCACAAATAATTAAACAAATATTGAAATTAAAACACCATATTTCATTAAATACAAAGTTTTTCGGAACAGTACAAGGGTTAAAATACACAGATGTCACAATAACTTTGTCATAATGTTTGCTAGCTTTGCATGTTGTACATGGTGCGTTAAAAGTTGTAAAATACGTGAAATCGCATGATTTATGTGACTTATACAAAAAATGCACTAATCTGATTATAACTATTACTTTAATCAGTAAATAACATGTATTGTGTTAAAATATCAAGTCGTTTCGAGTTGAGATGATTATAGTAACGTTTAACGCAAAACTATGCGTTAAAACGGTCAAAAATCGGCTTTTCAAGTGATTTTTAGAAAACTAATTTAGATCAGTAAGTAAACTAATATTTTAGTTTAAAAATAAGTATTTTAACTAATTTTAAGTTTACTTGGTGTTTGGTTGGTCATACGTGACTTCCGAAGCCCGAAAACGTTACCGAATCGCTAAAATACGCATTTTTCAATGTACACTCGTGTGGGTAAAATTTTGGGTAAACTTTATGTGGCAAAATGTGTCATGTGATTTAAACATAAGAATATGAAAATATGTTAAGTTTTTAACATGATGTTAGAAATCTAGCTTACGCATGTATGCTTGTACGTTTTGTGCGGTAGAAATAGTGAAAATTGTCTTAGACGTGAAACTTGTTTGTCGAGCATGAAATTTGATACATATATGATATTTTATGTATATTTTCTTTAAAAATCACAAAATAGATAAGTTAGCAATAATTCGCGTGTTTCTTTGTTAAATTATATGAACGTTTATGTATATATATTACGACGCGCAAATCGTAGATATATTGCGTATAAACGGGAAAGTTAACGGATTTACACAATAATGGTCACCAATAAAATTGTTCAAGTCACAAAATCATAAAAAAATCTATATATGGACTCATGTATATATTAACGTGCCAACATAATCCAAAAATAACAACTTTTCGAGATAATCTCAAAGTTATGTGATAATTCTAAGAAACGGAGAAACTTAGGATTTTTGTGTTATGTATATTGATTTAGAATTGTTCCTATATTAGGACGTGTAGAAAATCAATCTCAGATTGCGCTATTAAAATGCGCACACAAAGGTGAGTGTCACTAAACCCCTCTTTTTATTGCTTTGTATATATTTTGGGGGTAGAACACGCCAATAAAAGGGTTTAATAATGTTTTTGAAATAAAACATACCTTTTAATATAAAATATATATTTTCGATGAAAATATATGAATTTCGATAAGTCATACGTTTCGAAGTAAAAACGTTTTTGATGAATAAATGTTGGACATTGGGATGATACGGTATTTCCTAGGCGAAACATGACCGTATAGTTGGGACGGATGCCGGCCTGGGTCTCGAATGATGTAGATTCAGGAGATTCGTACAACATCGTGTATTAAATTGTCATATTAGTAGGATATATATATTATACGTGAGGCAGACATCATATTGTTCTTCAAGAGGACCCTGCGCCCATGATGTCGTTTAATCATTTAAGTATTGCACGGGAGGAATTGTTGGTAGATCTATCGGGTTGACAACCCCGTCGTGACCGGTCGCTCTGTGTCAAGTCAAACGACGAATTGATATTCTGTTTATTGTCTAGCTTTGATTATCCCTATATGGTTAATATATAGATCGTATCGTCTAGCTAACATACGAGTCTGAAAGTTGACGCAATAATTTAATATACAAAACCTGGGCAATATTACTGTTGTCGGATTGATGAACCGACGGAAGGCCCATGGATTTTAATAAGGAAGTAAAATGGACTTTCTAAAATTTATATGGATGTTTTCAAATAAACACCTAATCAGAAAGTTTCCTTGGAATAATATTGTCTGTATGTGAATATGTGAACTCACCTTCCTTTGTGTTGACACTTGATTTTAACGTGTTCTATAGGTACTTGAGTTCGGCTTCGGGAAATCATGGTGTATCTTGTGTTTGATGATGCATGTTGTTTTGCTTAAATATGTTGGACAACTTTTAAACTATCTGGGACGTTTGTAATAAGATCCGCGAGGATCAAAACAACTTAACTTATGTGGGTGTGTCATGACTTTAAAATGTAATGTTTAATACTTATGTTTTAAAATATGTCAAAATGTCCAACAAATGAGTGCATCGTCCGACAAGGTATAAATGGGCACCAACTTCCATCACCACTACGTTTTATATTCCGCTGCGACGTTTTTGGGGTGTGACATAGTGAACCCTTGAAACAAAGTCTGTAATTTTCACAAACCACAGTGACCAACCAGGAATTTAACTCCATTACTTATTATGAGTCGAATGAATTGCTTAAATGCATTTCTCCATAGATTAATTGTATCTTATGTCCTAGAGACATTTTGGTGGTAAGGTGTCTCCCCACTATCCTAAAGGTGAAGAGTTAAACTTGTGACATCTGTGTCTCTACGACCATCAAACAAATACCAAATCAATGAAATATTGTGTTTCATACTTGGGATTTGTATAAATATGTGTATCATTTGCACATATCTATTCTTGTTCGATTTCGAGCTCTAAATCGCTTTCTGGAAAGTTATACGCGAACTGATGCGTAAATGTAATCAGTTTAACGCGAAAAACACCCTAGAACAGTGACATGGGCTTAACATACCTTAAATAACCTTTACATAACTTAGAAATAAGTTTTGGAGGGTTTAGTGTGTCGAAATCAAGTTTATTCGATCGAAGGGACTATTTGTGTCAAACTGCAAAAGTCTGCTGATTTGTATGGTATCGAACATTCTGGAACTTGACCATAAGTTAAACATACCATAAATATCCTTTACATAACTTAGAAATAGGCTTTGAGGGGTTCGGTGTGCAAAAATAAACTTTTTGGTCAAACAGGGACTAAAAGCGTCAAAAAGTGCATAAGTTTGCATTTTCGCGCATATCTTACGTTCTGAATATATCCGGACATCCAAAAATTTATGTAATCATTAAAACATTTTATTTTAGTGATTGGAATGCTCAGATTCCATTCGTCGCGTAATTTGGATCGTTTTTCGCGTCCGTTCGTGTTTCGTCGTAATTAACCGATCAACGCAACCCTACGACCAAACGAACTGACATCCGAGATGTTTTCAAGCATATTTCATCTTCCCTACACTATGGCATCATTGTAGAGCCTCGAAAATGGCTTATCGGGCCTTAAACGTGTCAAAAAATGGCATTAAACATGTGCAGGGGCTGTTTCTGTAATTTTGTCAAACTTTTGCTGAACTGGTCAGTTGTGGCGGGGCGCTTAAGACTCCCACTGAGTCTACGCAGGGCGCGAGAGCCCCCTAGACCTGCAAAACCCAGTTTTCTGCAAACAGCAGCTGGTTTCTGGCTTTTGTACTTGGTTTCTCAACTCTATGGACTGGTTTTGGGCACCCATAGCTTTGTAAAATCAGTGGGCACACATGGAGGGCCAAGATTGAAGCTCAAAGTTCGAGAAACGATCTTAACGATTGTCCAAATCCTATATAAACCCATCATGATTCATTCAATCCTCACACTTGATCTGAATTTGCTCTAAGTTGAGGTTCAAAACTTCATACCTCAGTATTTTTAGATCAAATATTCCTAGCTTGGACCTTTTGTAAGTTTCTTTCATGCTTTTATGCGTGAAAGTCAAACAATGTTTGACTTTCTGCTTTGACCAGTCAATGGTCTACACGAAGTTCATTTAAACTTCGCAACGTGAGCGTAATCACGATGGTTATAGTCCCTTGTGACTATACCTATTGATTACCACGTTGATTAGACATAGTGACGAGTTATAGTTTCGGTCAAAATGCGTGTTTATGCGTATTTTGCAACCAAACTATTCTTGGGTATCAAAACCTTTTGTTTTGATATCAAACTTGTTTTCTAACTTCGTTAAACATGTTTAGCTCGTCACTTTTAGTTTAGTGCTTATATAGGGTCGTAAGATAAGCGGTCTAAACAACCACTTAGACTTTCGAACCCGACCCGTTTGGTCGATCATTAGGATCCGACCAAACATATTTTGTGACCATAGTTGTATAGGGAATAACCTTCCGAGGTTATACCTTATGGTCACTTCGTTTAATTAGTTGTATGATAGGTAATTTATATGCCTTAGGAAAATGACCAAAATGCCCTTTTTACGCATATATTCATTTTAAGCATATGTAACCTAAATTTTTATATCTAAACTGATTAGGTAACATTATTAGACATGTTAAGGCATATAATACTTATCATAGGACTATTTAGGCGGTCCGAACGCGTTTCACGCGAACGACGCGTTAAAGTAGCGTAAGCTACCTAAACGAGTCGTAATGGGTCGTAAGCACTTAGGATAGGTTTCGATTTAGTATGTAGGCTTTGTTAAACCATATCATATGAGTTCCAATACTCATTTGGTCTACGAGACCTCATTCTATCTGATCTTCCGATTTAGGTCCGGTTTTATTAACGTAGTTACTTATATTAGGTGCCGATTGATTTCCGTGATCCCTCTAGCTTTGCTTGGTTGTTATTTAAGTCTTCTAAGCATTCTCAAGTGAGTACATAGTTCCCCTATTTTACTGTTTCCGATTGTTTTGGGGAGATTCATATGTGTTAAATGATTTCGATGTTGTTAACGATGGTTTCATAAATGATTAAAATGGTTTATATTAAATTAATAACGATTTCGATAATGTGAACAAACTTGTTGGACGTAATTACATAACGAATAACATTAATTAGTTTTGGCCGAACCGACCAGTATTAGGTTATGGTATCATAGGATCTGAAAAATCCCGTAATCAGACTGCACCCATGGTTATGTGTGGGGGTTATATGGGTAACGACTGAATCTATGATTGTTAACTTACCCTTTGGTGGTTTGTTAATGTGAGATTGGCGATAGACGAGTTGCGAAGGTTTGGATGTTATTAGCGAGACGACCAAAAGTATTTTTCACAATTAAAACGAGAACGATTTAAACGATTTGAAACGATTTAAACGAGTTAAACGAATTGAACAAACGATTGGTTTTGGGTTGTGATTAGATAATGGGACGGGTGTAACATGATAAAAGCATGGTAGATACGCCGCTGGTACTTCTTATATATAAGTGTTTTTATCATATTACATTTCGTGGCATTATTTAGTTCACTTAGGCAAATGATTTTAAAACGATGTCACATAACGATGTTTTCTAAATGATATAAACCATACGAGTTTTATTAACGAGATGATTTACAATTTGGTTTTCTTAAATAAATGTTTTGGGTTAAGAATCATGGCTACGAGATTTTATAAATTATAACCAACTTGATTTGAGTTCGTTAATTATGTTGCAATACTATACACTTTTCAAAACAAGATTTTTAACTTTTGACTCTTGTAGTCTAATGAGGTATTACAACATGTAAACTAGCCATGAATCCGACACTCTCATAAAACCTATGTGCTCGCCAACATTTTTTTGCTGACTTTGTTTTTACATATGTTTCAGGTGTTGTTAAATGATGTTGATTGCTAGGATGCATGCTCACTTAGGACTGGACGAGGCCTTAGTGACTTAATAACAATGATAGACTATGTTTAACTTGCTTGTTTAAATTTCAAGACAATGTAAATGGTTAATCTTTAAATAAAACAAAACTTCAAATTTCCGTGTGTTATGAAACAATGATTCTGCCACGACACTCCCCGACGTTTCCGCCGTGGTTTTGTTGTTTTAACGCGGTCGGGGTATGACAAAACTCCTATAAGAAACAGATATTGATGGTTGATAAGAGTAGTTTTACATTAGGAGTCGTTATAAAAAAATTGTATCTCATGCATAAACTATTTATATTTTGAGTACATAGTTGGTTTTTCTGCATTTTTTTTGTATTTTTTAATTGGGTAAATTACACTTTTCATCCTTTAAGTTTATACCGGATTGTAATAGATGACCTTTAACTTCAATAATTACACTCACAGTCCTTAATTTGGAAAACTTATTACACATTTCGTCCTTTAGTACTAACCAGGTTAAAAATTTAAGTTAAGTCTAGTCATGTGCACCTCATGTGACTATGTGAGGGCATTTTTGTCTATGTCATTAGTCAACCAATTTTGACCAAATTCGACGGTCAAACCCTCTGCTCCGACCAACACCTATGGTTGGATATCTGCCACGCCACGTGGCCCTCCACCTCCGACCCTCTACTCACCACGCCACCGCTCATTCTTCTCCGACGCCTGCACTTCCCCCACGCGCCGCCTCACTACCTCCACACGCCGCCCCACAAATGAAATAATCTCAGCTGTTGATCTCCGGTACGCCGGAGAACTTACATTTTCTAAAGTTGAGTCAACGAAGACCGTACCGAGTGACTGGTTCCAAACGTCGCCGTTTCGGGTTGATCTACTTGAGCCGAAAGATGTGGTGTTGTCCGAAGTGAAGTTTTCCGGTACCAGAGATGATTACATGATGTTATCGGAGCTTGAGAATAATATGATGTTGAGTTGGATTGTTATTGACCCGACCTGGAAGCGGGCGTTTAATTTATCTAGTGGAACCAGATCTGGATTTCAGTCAAGGAAATGGTGTTGGTGAGCAGCATAGATTTGTGATTGTGATTTCAGTCAAGGAAACAGATCTGGATCTGGACGAATTTTGTGATTGTGTATCTATATATCTGGCAGTGGTAGATGTGGTGGTGGTGGTGGTTAGGGTTGGGGAATTGGGGAAGATGATGCAAATATGTAATTATTATTGGTTTTATTTTTTAAAAACATTTTAAATAAAAGCGTGAAATGACCAGAATACCCTTTTGACAATGGCATGTGTTGCTTTGGTCAGCTCAGAAGCTTATGTAAGCTAATGCAATATGAGTTGAATTCACTGATACAATGAGGTTGATCTTGTTCAATCATATGTGTATAAATGTCGCCATAAGTGGTGTTACGGAAATGTTGATTAAATGGCAAGAAATGTGGGGAAGGACCCGTTTAAGAAACAACCTTATAAGGGTATGTAGAAATGGTTCTCATTAACCCATCTAGATGTTATCCAATAACACTTAAATGTGGGGGTGTCTTGCATTTGTTTTTGGCAATAAGGATTTTGTAATCCAATCTAACATTGCAAATAGACGACTAAGTAGAGGACACAAATGTCGTAGTGCATAATGGAAATGTGTTTAACTTAAATGATAAATATATCATTCTAAGACAAAAATTATAACCAGATTCAGGTGGCCACTGAGGTTATAGTCTTAGAAGTTGACAATAGGCAATGTTAACTTTCGAGTTACGAACACGTCATGACAATTGATCTCAACTGCAAAGTTATCTTTAGTGACTTGTCAAAGACAAAGATAATGTTATGGATCCAATAACCTAAGGGTTTATTAGAGATCAAGTTGTGGAATGAGACTAAAGCCCATGGAAAAAGGGTGTGTGAAGGAAACCTACCTTAGTTGACTGGAGATCCCAAGATCTAAGTTCAATAGGACAACAAATTCATATGCCTAAGGGTGGTCACTGTGGGGGCATAACTGATATGCATAATCTAGTATATATGGTCATACATACCCCCTAAACGATAAAAGGGTGTTTAAATATGTCCTAGTTCATTCCTATGAAATTCAGTGACAAATTGTGTGGCTAAGCATATTATGTGGTAAATGATTTTGTGTAATCATGGTAACCATGATGCTTTTAATGATTTAATGATAATCACCTATGTTAGAGAGAAGTGGGGTCACTTCGAATGGAATTGGGGGCACAATTCCTAGAGCTCTTGCAGAACCAAGAAAGTGTTCCACGACCATTATTGGACACGACTATGAGGGGATAACCCGGCTAAGGAGAGTATTGTGTGAAGTGTATTATCGTCTACACAAATGAGGGTTTGTTCAAGGACATCATGTCTACAAACCGCTAGGAGGCTAAGTATGCTTCACAACGGAAAGTTCAAAGGGACACCTACTTATCCGACAATACTCAACTGTCGAGGTTCCATTGGAAACTTTGTGTGTTTTGATCAATCTCCATTCATGTGGGGGATTGTTGGAAATTTAGATATTATGAATGGATATTAATTTAGTGAGATTATAATTTAATGAAATTATAATTATTTACTAGACTATTCATATGTAACATAAACTCTTAAGTTATGTCAATTTATTAGTTTTTATTTGAGTTTATGTCTCTAATAAATCTCTAATTAAGTACTAGACTCTTCATATGAAACATAAACTCTTAAGTCGAGTTTTTATGTCAATTTGTTAGTTTTTATTAGAGTTTATGTCTCTAATAAATCTCTAATTAAGTGAGACATTTTTCTCTACCCCATGTCTCTTGTATTAAAAGTAGGCTATGTGCCTAACTTGAGGGTTTTATATATAAAAAAAACTACAAGAGTAAGAATATAAGAAAGAGACATAAAGATATGCATGAAGAGTCTTTGGAGAAAAAGTACTTGATGACCCATATGTTGGGAACATACAGAGATAAGTTTCCCTACATGATTCAACTACTTTTCTATTTTTAGTTTCCAAAAGGTCTAACACTATGTTTTTATCCGGTGTAACCTCAGGCGCGTAGCCTTCTCCGGCAGTACAAACTGCTTCGGCTGTTGTACCATGGGAGACAGACGTGTAGTCTTTAGTAGAGGCGCGAAATCTGTTTTAAGGGAAGCGTGTTGAACACATGCCTCAGCTACAACCGTCAACATTTGTTTGTTATTTTTGTAGGAAATTATTGTACAAGAAGACGTGGTTCAAGACCTCGTTGAAGCCTACACAACAGACTGAAAACACAACGAACCATACAAGTAGATGCGGTTAAAGATCAAGTTGAAGACTTTATCTTTTGAAGATATTGGTTTGAATCAATTGCTTTATAAAATATGTTGTAGTTCATATTTATTTTCGTTTGAATTTGTACACGGTTCATGTACTACAATTTCCCAAATGTTTAAAGAGAGTATCTTTATTTTTTATTAGTTTTATTAATAAAATTGTGACCCATTTCCTACAAACTTAAAACAGATTTCGTGAGATTGTTGCTACAATCTTAAAACCTTATTTATAAGGATTTTGGGTTCACGAAAAGATTTATAATAAAAAAAATATTTTTAGAGATTATGATCTTATAAATAATTTTTTTGGGAAATATGTATGTAGTACAACTTGTTGTGTTTGGATTTTTTGAGATTGAGATACAATCTTAAATCCTATACCGTGGTACAAAACGATTAGTTTTGGTTCAAACGTTTCATTTTGAAACGATTTTGGCAATCGTTAATTTTTCTAACTTTTGTGTTAGATCGGGTTTATTAGTGCAAACCATACGTTTTTTTGTAAACGTTAAATTCTCTAACATGTGTGTTAGACCGGAATTATTGGTGTAAACCATACATTTTTTAAACGTTAAATTCTCTTAAGTAGAGTTTTTTTCTGTCTTTAAATAAGAGTTTTATGTTACTTGATTAGAGTTTTACGTCTCTAGTTAAGGCTCTATTTAAAGTAGACTCTTCATCCACCAATGGATTGATATAAACAAATAAGTCTTATAATGATTTTTGTAATCATTTGTCTTCTAACATGTGTGTTAGAAACGTTCATGAAAAGCGTTAGTTTGGAAGCAATTTTTAATTGTTTAGTTTCTAACGTGTGTATTAGAAATGACTAATTTATTTGAACCATATATGTGTTTTTAGCAAGTCGAATTAACATTTTGTGGAAATGTTAATATTCCTAACGTGCGCGTTAGAATTTCTTTTTTTTTTAACATGATTGTTCAAAATGATTAAAATATAAATGCTTTGAAATGTTTTATGTAAACATTTTATATAAGTAATTTGTTGTAGCATTGATTTAGTGCTTTGTATGGTTTAGAAATAAAATGTCATACATTGAAGTTGATATTTGATTAGCTTCAAAATTAAATCACCATAAAGTGATGGTGTAGTTGTGTGGGATTTAACACCAACTTTAATTTATGATTTCTAAATTCATTTGAGTGAAATTATAATTACTAATTAAACTCTTCATATGGTGAAACTCTTGAGTAGAGTTTTGATGATGACATTTGATGAGTTTTATTAGAGTTTAAGTCTATAATTATTGAGACTCTTAACTCTTCATATGGTGAAGCTCTTGAGTAGAGTTTTGTTGATGACATTTGATGAGTTTTAATGATGACATTTAATGCTTTAATTTGGTCATGTTTTGTATATATAAAATGACTTAAATTTTCTAACACGTGTGCTAGAAAATGTGTATCACGAATACAAGGTTAGAGATTGTTCATAATGAACAAGAATGTTTTATGTAAACATTTAATTGCCTATGTGTGCATTAAAAATGATGAGAAATAGTTTATTTTATAAACTATATCTTTGGAAAACGTTTTATGTAAACGTTCGATTCTATAATGTGCTCGTTATAACATTTTTTTCTAATATGCTTGTTAGAAAACGTTTGGTACATGTGTAGTAAGACTAAAAAATATAAAACCATTTGATATTTTGGGTTTGATCTATGTTTTCATAACCCTAATTGATATTATTAATATTGTATATTGCAAAACTAAAAACTGTTTTGAATGTTTTTTAAAACAAAGTTTTGCAGAACATTGATAATTCAAATGATTCGCTACTCTTACTAGAAGTAGCATATGGTGAACAAAGTAACAGTTTCGTGGATGTTATTTGGTGAAAAACAACTTGGTGTTGTTGTGAACAAATTTAGTTGTTCAAGTTTACTACTTAAATGTAGTATTTGTAACAACTTGGTGTTGTTTTGAGCATAATTGTCCAAGTTTAAAGTTTCAAGATGAAATGGGGAGCTTGTCCTTACAAGTGCATGGAGTCTTATTGATGTAGTACCTCAAGACATGCCATGGGACGATATTGTTGAGAAGATTTCGGTCAGATTAAAAAGTGTTGAAGATAAAAGCACTTTGATATTTGATGTCTACATATCGTCCATGCTTCTGTTTAAATTTCAAAAGTGTTCGGCACTTATGATTTAATTTCCAATGTATGTTATTGTTTTGTGTTGAATATCTTCGGATAACACATGCAATTTCTTACAAAGAAATAAATCACTAATGTTTGTGACGTATAAATTATTTTTGTGGAAATAATTTTAACGTCAATTATACATTGTTTAACGGAATATGGTTTTAAACGGATAGCACATGAAAATTCATGGACATAAACAACTTAAGAGTTGTTGCATTGACTAAATGTGAAAGACGAGACATCAAATGTGTAACCACATCATGAGAGAATAATGAAAGAACGTACTGAGTGTATTGAGATGAAATACACAAACGAGATTCATGTCGACATACTTCGTTAGAATTCATTAGAAAATTCACAAGTGTGAATAATAAATCTTGCGAGATTTGTTCCGAGTGATCCACACGTAGATGCGTCTACCACTTGATTATTGTTAGAACTATATAGAGATTTTACCTTCGTTTGGGAGAGCATTCTAAATATACATATCTCCTAATGAATAACAATAATTGTGTGCAAATCACTTATGGCAAAATTATGAATGCCATGTTGTTGAGTGTCAATCCAGTTGACTCTATGTCACACGTAATAGTGATTGTAGACAAGGAACATTCATCTTGTTGGTGATGAATGTGTTCACCAAGTGACTTGGATTAAGACTTATGTTTAAGTCCTTATGAGTCAATGGTAAAGTGTTGAAGATCAAAGGTAAACAAGTTATGTTCCTTAAATGAATGATAAAATTTAGCTATGTGCTATATATAGTAATTTGTGAGACCTTCCTAAATATTGATGTTTTAGGATTATGAATAAGTCTCATTATTTTGTCTTAACAAGGGATGAATGTTACAAAGTGTGATGTGTGTAAAATGCAACATATAAAATACATCAATTGAGGCATAAAACTAACCATTTTTAGTACTAATGTTGGAAAAAGTGTGCTTTTGTCTTCCTTTTGTATTTTCAAGACTAAATGAGCGTAAATGAACAAAAGGAACAAATATGCAGCAAAATCTAACCTAAATACAAGAAAAGGAATAAACGTGGCATGCCCGACCCCTCCACAGCATCTTCCCAAGCAAAAACAAAGAGACAGAAGGCTGACCACGGCCCCGTGCCCAGCGGACACGGGGGCGTGGCCAGAAGCCTGCAGAAAAGACAAAGCCATAGAAACTTCTATTCCCAGCACGGGGGCGTGCCCAGCTCCACACGGCCCGTGGTCAACGCTAAGATTCGCAGAATCTTACAAATCTTGATAGTACAGATACGCTTCTGCACACGGGGCCGTGCCCAGCGAACACGGGGGCGTGTGGAGCTAATGCAGACAAATTACAATTAATGAAGAAAGAGAAAGAGGATGGACACTAGGCCGTACCTAATAGACACGGGGCTGTGTCCGGGTGTCTGTGCAGGCTAAAAATAGGGGTGCTTGGTTCACTTCAAAGGCATCTGTGACAACTCGAAATTTAGAACCTTTCGTGTATCTTAGCGTATCCCACTTGAAACATTATGTGACTAGTTGAAGTAATGGTGTAATGATATATGTGAACATACTATGTGATTACGTGTTACGTTTATGTGGTAATTGTATGTATGTGTGTATGTATATGAACCGAGACAACAAGGACCCGACTCGAGACTGCGGTCTCGAGTGAACAGTAACACTTGGGCCGGATGGGCCACGCACCCCATTTAAACCAACCGAAAGCCCATTAGGGTGCACTACTTGGAACGGATATATAACCTTAGTGATAGCCACACTTGTCATTTTTGGGCAAACAACACACATACTCCTCTAACACACACACTCTCCATTCTCCCTCACTAAAACCCTAAACCACAACATTTCCTCTCCTCCATTCTCGGATTCAAACCGGTGATCACTAGGGGCTCTCGGATCGACTCACACACACACCCGTTTGGAAGCTTCATACTCACCTTTGAAACCCATCAACCGGTTAGTGTCCTTATGATGATTTGTTGTTAAATGATAATATGAATATTATGATTTAGCTAGTATAGTTGTATGCTTAATGATGTTTTGTGAATCGGTTGTGTATGATGTTGATAGTCGGCTAACATGTTTTGGATTTCGGATTGTTGCATAATGAGCTCATGATATTTTGTGTCTAAATGTGAATGTTCATGAAAACCGGCTTGCAAATGTGTAGTACCATGTAAACCGGATTAGTGTAGAGTTGGTTTTGAGATGTTATGTAATGATTTGAAACCTTTAGATGAGTATGTGCAAGTGTGTTGACTTGTTGTTCATGATTATGTTTGAATTAATGATAGAACCGGAAATATGATGAATAAGTTTGAATAATCAACATGAACATGACTTGAATATGTGAAGAACTTGTTGAATATGATATGAAGATGCCTTGAATATTTGAAATTGCCATGTTTGATCCGTTTTTAGTAAGTAATAGACAAGGAAACATGTTTGTAAATTGTGATTGGACAGTACATAGCTTCATGAAATCGGAATGTCATTGGATAGTACAACTGTGCAGAATCAGCCATTGTTGGGGGTCGAGACCCCTGGTCTCGACTCGAGACCATCACATGACAAGTCGAGATCCCCGGTTGCGACACGGGTTGTGAGTCGAAAACCTATAGTCTCGACTCGATACCGGGGGCATGATAACTCGAGACTGCGGTTGCGAGTCCAGTTGCGACTCGAGACCACTACATGCATGACCCGAGATCACCTTAGTTGCGACTCGAAACCTTGTGGACTACAACTCAAGACCGCACAGTCTCGAGTAGAGACCGTACAGTCTCGACTCGAGACCACACACTTGGGCACGCTGAATTGGACTTGCATGATTACGGACTTAGATTATTGGGCCGGACTTTTGGGCCTAATGCATGGGCCTTATGTGTTACTATGGAATGTGAATGTTGATGGACTGCCATGAATGATACTTGAATGTAATGTGCTAGAAACATACGTGTACTACTTGATTACGAACCTGATTTGTATGATACAACTATGATAGGACGTGAGTGGCCACAATATTGCTTGTTTGACCTTTCTGTGTATCTGCCGAGCAAACCAAGGTGAGTTCACACCCTCTACAAAGCATGGGATTCCCTGGGTCGGGAATTGGGGTTAAGGAACGTGGGTTCCTCGTCCTCCTTGGGTAGGACAGCAATGGTTCAGGAATGTAATTCCTCGTCCTCACGGACAGATAACTCGTACTAGACCAAAACTCTATCATGAAGTCCCTCATTTTTATATCGACTTAATCGCCGGGCCAATGGCGAGCGGGTCATTAGTTAGATAGCGCTATTTAGGTTTGACAAACCTCACACCGTGCCGCAGAGGACGGGCGTGAACTAATGGACTATGGCACGTCGGTGATGATAGACACCGACGCTAAGGGCACATAAACATGACTAGCGTCAGTAGTCGATATGGTAACGAGTCTAGTAGATACATGGGGTAGCCCCCACGGCCGAAATGCCAGATAACTAACATGGGGTAGCCCCCACAGCTGGATTGCCAGAGTAACCGGGAATAAACAAGTCACGTTTTCTAACTATGGGGTAACCCCCACGGCAGGATGCCAGATAAAGGAAACTGTTTTCGAAACAACTTAAAACGAACACCCAACCGTGAACTCACTCAACTTGTTGTTGACTCGTTACTACATGCTTTGCAGGACAATAGGTACTCAGCTGGAGCTTGCATGGAAGAGAGTCGTTGTGGGACATGGACAGCTGTGTGCCATGTTAAACTTTGAAACAATTAAACTTATGTTTTGGCTTTAAGACTTATGCTTCCGCTTACAACTTAAACTATGTTTTGTTGAACACCAATTGTATTGGTTGGAGTTTATAACTACTTATATGCTTGTTCAATATGATTGGTGGCTGAATCCTGGTCAGTCACGCCTCCAAGCGGTAGTACTCCGCAGGTGGATTCTGGGGGTGTGACAGCATCCCTTGGCAAACCACCTCTCTCCCACTTCACCCACACTCCACCACCACTACAACCCACATCCACCACCATCATCCATCATCTATTTTAGAGTGTGTGTAGTAGTCTCGGGATCCAAGATTGATAGTAAGAGCTCTTGACAATCAAAGGCCATGTTTGCCTAAGTCTCTTACATCACTTGGTGAAGACAAGCATTTAGTGTAATACTTTTGATTTTTAATCTTTTCACACTTTTTATTTAGTTTTGTATTAATGATTTTAATAACTAGTTTCTTATGTTGAAGGTGAAACTTCCTTATCATTTGTCCGTGGTGTCTTGGCATTATTTTACTGTCTATATAAAATAAAAGATTTTCACCATTCATATCTCTACGGTCTATATAGAGATATGTTGGCTACCTAGTCGGCGGTTAAGGGAATGGTTTGGTAAAGTTCTTGCCTTGTTCAGTGTATAGATCCTGCAAGGACCTGGGTCAAGCTTACTAGGACCTCCTTCAATACCTACTTGTATTGGATGGCGGGGGTGCGAATGGCTTGATCCCCTCATATGTAAACTACTATTAATACATTAACCCGACTACTTGGGATTGTATCCCTGCTGACTCAAACCACTTAGCCGAGGGTAACGTCACCTTCAAAAGAGGGGCCTACCATATTACGCATTAATAACTTAATTAATTATCTTTCAATATTCCGACCCTTTGGGATTGTATCCTTGCTGACTCAAACCACTGGGTTGAGGGTAACGTCACCTTCAAAAGAGGGGCCTACTACTATAACTAAGATAATCTCTTAAAAATTGCAAAAGTGCGGAAATCATCTAAGGTTACACTAAAGGCGAGTCGGATCCAAGTGATTCATCTTGTCTATCTGTTTTTATTTTATTTTTCAGCATTTTTAGTTTTTATTTACATGTTTAAAACCTTTTCTAAAATTTTGATTTGATTAGACGTTGAGGATAAACCGGTACTAAAAGCTCTTGTGTCCTTAGACGACCTCGGTATCTTACCAACGCTATACTACGCTCACGATGGGTGCACTTGTCCATATGTGTGTTTAGTGTTAGTGGAATATCGTGTTTTATAAATTTAAAACTTGACTAAAGTGTTAAAAAGGGCTTAAAATATTAATAAAAATATACCACACTCGACACGCATCAAGTTTTTGGCGCCGTTGCCGGGGACACAAGGATTTTAAGAAAGTTAGGAATCAACGGCCTAATCATTTTTTTCTTATTTTTCTGTTTTTTTAGGATTTTCTTAATTTTTCATATTCTGCAGAGCTCAGCACGAGGCTGTGCCCGCTGAACACGCCCCCGTACCCACTCTTTAGTACTGGCAATCCTGTTTTGTTGGGATTGAACCCTACCAAAGGAACAGTTGACAAAGCCAAAACTGGATCAGAACAGTGGGTTCACAATAAGCAGTTGATTGCAACAATTATTTCCCCTTGAAAGTGTCCTAACAACTGATGACCTCTATCTACTGTCCGTCTACAACAACTGCTGATCTTCAACAACTGATCAAGTCTAAAGACTGTTGAAGTGCAAGCATTGATGCTCAATCTACTGTCATGGTTCAAGTACTGTTGAAGACAAAAAGCACTGCTAGGAGTATAACAGTAGAATGAGAATCAGTAGTTTAGCTTGTCTTTGTATTTATTGGTTATCAGTAGTTTGTAATAGCAGTAGTTGTATAGGTCAGTGGTTACAGGTTGTTAGGAGGTTAGATGTCACTTTCATGGTGACGTCAGCAAAGATGCCACAGTGGTTTGTTTTGTACTATAAATAGTACAGTACCCTGTACTGTTCTATTAGCTCTCTTCTTCTCCAAGTCATTCCGTATGAACAAACCATCTGTGAGCTCAGGCTGAGGGGGAGATTGTATGCATGCATGCATTTGTAATAAATATAATCTTTTGGTTCAATGATAAACATGTTTGCTTAAAACAATTCTCTCTTTGATTGTGTTTAAAGTTTATTTACACATTTCCGCTGCAATTGTTTATCATTCATCTTCATTTTAGTTAAACAAACACAATCGAATCAAACTCAGATCCTAACAATTGGTATCAGAGCTCGGACAGTCAAATTTGATCTAACAATCATTTTGACGTAAAAGTTCAGCTCAAAATCGTTGATACTTTTAATTGTTCGTTTTGTTGAAAAACAGAGTAAGGTTTAATCACGAGCAAAGTTGATTAATCAGTTCCTGTAAAACAACCAGGATGACGTCACAATCACAGGATGTTAACAATAACATCGGTTTACTCTTTAAACCACCTATGTTAAAGCGAAATGAATACAACATCTGGGAGCGAAGGATGGGTAACATCCTAGCTCAACAGAACACCGGATGTTGGAAGTCGGTTATCTTTGGACTACATGTTCAAATGGTGCCAAATGCTGAGGATCTAAAGGTTATGGTCCCTAAGAAAATAGAGAACTATACTGAACAGTATTTTCAGAAAATTGAACTGGATGCCAAGGCATTTAGCATCGTTGCATCTGCACTACCTAATGAGACCTATGCTGGGCTGTTACACTGTAACAGTGCCAAAGAGTTGTGGGATGCACTTAAGGAACAGTTTGGGTGAACTAAAGAAGTACTTGAAAATAACAGGGAAATTTTAAACCAACAGTATGAAACATTTTGTCACATTAAGGGTGAATCATTAACACAACAGTTTGAGCGTTTTAGCTGTCTCATGAGTGAACTAAAACTTGTTAAGGTTAAATTTACTAATGCAGCCCAAAATAGCAGGTTTCTTAGGTCACTTCCTGATAAATGGGACACAATTGCTTTTGTAACCAGGAATTCTGTTGGGTTCAAAGATCTGACCCTAACCCAACTTCATGGTAGACTCCTGACCTATGAAAGGGAGTTGAACCAGAAAAAGAAGTTACAAGAGTCTGAAAAAGTTGCAGATGACTATTCATTTGGCAACACAACTCTTTTGGGTCAGGAGGAGTCTGGCAGTAGTAAGGATCAGAGTTATGATCACTTTATTGACATAACAGCTGGTGGAAATTTTAACTCTGATTCTCACTCATCCAATTATGCTTTTACAGCAAATGGAGAAAGCCAGAACTCTGATAATCTGTGCTTGAACTCAATGATCTCCAGCATTTTGATCCAACTGATTTAGAGGAAATGGACATATTACACCAACTTGCACTGCTGAGTGTTAGAACCAGCAAGTTTTACAAAAGGACAGGAAGAAAATTTCCAGGGTTGCATGGGAATCTAAAAGTAGGGTTGGATAAGTCAAAAATTAAATGTTACAAGTGCAACAGGTTAGGTCATTTTGCTAGAGAGTGTAGGAGTCAAAACAGTGGACCAATTATCACACACCCTAGCCCAAGACCACAAAATAACCAAAGCACTGTGCAGTATTCCCAATATACCCCTGCTGCCCATGCAAACACTGCCCATTATGCACATCCTGCAACCCCTGTTCCTGTGCATTATGTCCAAACCACTGTCCCACAAATTCAGTATGTCCAAGCTCCTGTCCCTCAGGTTCAAGTGCAACTAGTTGCACCTCAACAAGCTGCACCAACAATGGTTCAACCAGATCAACAAAGCTTTTTCACCCAAGGCTTTATTGACTGGAGCAGCTTACCTGATGCGTGTGTGGTGGTATATAAATTTAAGTATATTTTAAGCCCTTTTTACATGTTAGTCAAGTTTTAAATTTATAAAACACGATATTTTACTAACACCAAACACACATATGGGCAAGTGCACCCATCGTGAGCGTAGTATAGTGTTGGCAAGATACCGAGGTCGTCCAAGGACACAAGAGCTTTTAGTACCGGTTTATCCTCAACGTCTAATCAAATCAAAAGTTTAGAAAAAAAGGGTTTTTAAACAAGAAAAATAAAAACTAACTAAAATGCTGAAAAATAAAAATAAAAGAAAAACAGATAGACAAGATGAATCACTTGGCTCCGACTCGTGTTTAGTGTAACGTTTGATTATTTCCGCACTTTTGCACTATTTAAGAGATTATCTTAGTTATTGTAGTAGGCCCCTCTTTTGAAGGTGACGTTACCCTCAACCCAGTAGTTTGAGTCAGCAAGGTTACAATCCTAAAGGGTCGGATTATTGAAAGATAATTAATTAAGTTATTAATGCGAATTACGGTAGGCCCCTCTTTTGAAGGTGACGTTACCCTCGGCTAAGTAGTCTGAGTCAGCAGGGATACAGTCCTAAGTAGCCGGGTTAAAGTATTAATTGTAGCTTACATATGAGGGGATCAAAGAGTTTGGACCCCCGCCATCCAATACCGGTGGGTATTGAAGGAGGTCCTACTAAATTTGACCCAGGTCCTTGCAGGATCTATACACTGAACAAGGCAAGACTTTTACCAAACCGTTCCCTTAACCCCCGACCAGGTAGCCAACATACCTCCATATAGACCGCGGAGATATGAATGGTGAAAATCTTTTATTTTATATAGACAGTAAAATAATGCCAAGACGCCACAGAAAAACGATAAGGAAGAATCACCTTCAACATAAGAAACTAGTTATTCAAGTCATTAATACATAACCAAGTAAAAAGTGCGAAAAGATAAAAAATAAAAAAAGTATTACACTAGACACTTGTCTTCACCAAGTGATGTAAGAGACTTAGGCAAACATGGCCTTTGATTGTCAAGAACTCTTACGATCAATCTTGGATCCCGAGACGACTCACACACTCTATGATGGAAAATGGATGATGGTGGTGGATGATGGTGTTGTGATGGTGGTGGGTGGTGGGTGAAGTGTGAGAGAGGTGGTGTGCCAAGGGATGGTTTGCAAATGAGCCAAGCACCCCTATTTATAGCCTGAACAGTAGCTCGGGCACGACCCCGTGTCCGGTGGGCACGGCCCCGTGTCCATCCTTCTTCTCTGTCTTCATTAATTGCTCTTGTCTGCATTAGTTGACCACGGCCCCGTATCCGCTGGGCACGACCCCGTGTGCAGAAGCATATTTGTACTATCAAGATTTGCCTGGATTCTGCGAATCTTATAGTTGACCACGGCCCCGTGGTGGGCGATAGAAGCTTCTACAGCTTTGTCTTTTATGCTGACACTTGGGCACGCCCCCGTGTTCACTGAGCACGGGGCGTGTTCAGCCTTCTGTTCTCTTGTTTTGCTTGGGAAGATTCTTTCGGGGAGGTCGGGCATGCCACGTTTGTTCCTTTTCTTGTATTTAAGTTAGCTTTAGCTGCCTTTTTGCTTCTTTTGTTAATTTGAGCCCATTTAATCCTGAAAATACAAAAGGAAGACAAAAGCACACTTTTTCCAACATTAGTACTAAAAAAGGGTTAGTTTTATGCCACAATTGATGTAATTTATATGTTGCATTTTGCACACATCAAATACCCCCACACTTGAATCTTTGCTTGTCCTCAAGCAAAACTCTTTATAATGTGGCTTTACACTCCCAAATGGAATGGGTAGAAGAGAAGGTTTTTTGGCTTGTCATAGAGTGTCGGGATTTCCAAGATTCCTTATCAAGTTTTATTTTTTATTTAATTACAATCTTATTCGTCATGATTTATTTAAAACATTACATAAGATAAATTACTTATTAGGGCATAACATGCCTTTTTTAAAATTCTATTTATATACAAGTTCACATACCTCACGGGGGATCAGTCAATACTCGGCCGAAGATGTATTTTAGTGAATCACTCGAGAGCGGCATGGAACTTACTCCTACCATAGGCGTGCCAAGCAATCAATCCTCCTCCTTTTTAACTATATACCTTTGTAAATATCAAGAGGACTTTTGGGTGAAGGGTTAGGCTTGGGTTAAAGGTAGGTGGTTGGGTTAGTGGTTAGTAGAAAAAGGGCGAAAAGCGTAAAAGCGTCGGTTTTCGTAAGACTTTTTATTTTTGCAATTTTTATTTTGATGAAGCCATAATTCAAACAAAGTTATTTTTGATGAACTTGCTTGTTTATTTCTTTTGCTTCATCATCAACAATTTTTTTTTGAAAGTCATACGAAAAACCGAGCTTGTTACTAAAACAAAGGGTTAAAAATAAAAAAGGTTTTGGTGGGTGAAAGGGTGTTTGGTTTGGGTTAAGAAATGAAAAGGTTTAGGCTCAAAGGGGTTAACTAGGGGGATTTTGGGTAGGTGGTAAAAAGAAAAAGAAAAATAGTGGTGTAGAAATAAAAAGGGTTAGTCCTAATGCCTCCATCATTTAGTTACTCGGGTTTAAGTTGGTAAGGACCGGGAATGTATCGTCGTGGCAAGTTCTAGAGTTGTAAGAACCAAGCGGCTATTCACACAAGAAACAAAAAATGAGCATTTAGTTTAAAGATATGTATTTGTATGCTCAATAAAGGCTCAAAACTCACTTTTCCGGGAATGGGTTTTTATGTGATCAAGTATATATAATTAAATTTTAACTAAGCTTGTCATGCCTTTTCATAATTTTCTTATGTTGGTTCTTTTTATCACGACGCTTTCGGTTGTAAATTTGTAAAAATATAACCTTTTTAGAAATTGAAATTCCCAAGTTAAACCTAGACAAGTAAAAAAAATGAAAATTTTTGAAAAACTTTGGGGTGATTAGCGGTTCCAATAGAGTTTTGTGTAAGGCTTGTAATTAGGACTTGCAAGATTCAAAGTTTTAGCATCCCCCCCACACTTAAATTACACATTGTCCTCAATGTGTCCCAAAAAATAAGTTTTTAGGTTTATTGAATGTGTAAAAGGTGTGAAAAAGCAAAATTTTATGTTACTGGGCGTCTGGACACGGCCCCGTGTTCAGGTGCCAGTAACAAAAAGTTGAACAAAAGAAACAGAAGCCTGGACACGGGGGCGTGTTGGGTGAACACGACCCGTGTCCAGTTTACCTGAACTGGGCATTTTCTGCAGACTGTGCAGCACGGGGCCGTGTTGGGCGGGCACGGCCCGTGCTGAACCTGCTGTAATGAAGAAAATTTGTCGGATGACCTTGTTTCGTGCATGGGGTGCTGGTCCAAGTTTCCCTTGTTATCCTTCACCATCCCGAGTGTGTTTTATTCATTACAACATCATCCAAACACCAAATTAGCTAAAACCATCATTCATTAAGTCATAGAGAGAAGTACAAAATAATCCTAAAAAGTTAAAAACAAAGCGGAAAATAAAATTAAAGGGTCCTAAATTAGATAGGTCAAGTGATAAGTAAAATCATCTTATGGAGCTCTACGAGTACAATAAGAACCAAAAATCTGGAAATAGCTTTCCGGTATCTAAAAGCTTTGTAGAACTCTGAGCCGAGGGGCGTTAAAGCCATTCTTCTATCTCTCTTCGGAGGAAGAAGGCGGCGTCATTCTCTTCAACATCTTGTGGAGGAGGAGCGACACCAACCGGAACCCCTTGTAGCACTTCCCGAGGGGGCTCCGGATGTATGGCGTACCACTCGGCCAGTATGATGACTTCAGGAACCACATTCCATGCCCTTTGGGTAATGATTGGAACCAAAGGAGGAGAAGCGAGAATGTTCAACCTTTGGTGCAAAAGGTTGACCTCTCGAAGACATCCCGCTAGCCCTACCGTCAAATGATTAATACGGTCAACCAATGCCTCTTCCACCCCTGTCATCTCATCAAGGGACTCTCTTAAGGCGTAAACGTAGTTTACAAGAGAATCTTCAACCGTTGATGATCTTCTCCCTTGTCGGTTGTTTCTGGAGTGTGATGAAGATGTTCCGCTAGTTCTGCTCGCCATTCTGAGAAAACATACCGAGAAGAGTTCAACTTTATGGGATCAGTACTTCGGACATTGCCCCGTGTTCAACGAACACGGCCCGTGTTCAAATGTCTGCAGATTTTTAGTACAAGGGATCATGGAGTTTTAATTTTTTTTTATGATGTTTAAAACGTTTTTAAGCATAAACAACTTAAAACATTGTTGTAGAACTTATTTTTAACAAGATCCCATGAATAAAAATCTAACAAACATCACAATAAAGCTTGAAATTGTGGAGATTTCAAGTTTTAATGGAAGCATGAAGGAAAATTGAAGAAGATGAAAGTGGATAAAAGAGGAAAGGACAAGAAGGTTGTTGAGAAACTTCTTTTAGAAAATACCTAGGATGGTATGTGAGAATATTCCCCAAATCTCTGTCCCTTGAATGGTTCAAATGTGCAGGATTCTTGGCTGCATTTATAGAAAACGAAAGTACGCTGCACACGGCCCCATGCCGGATGGACACGGCCCCGTGTTCAGGTGGAATCCTGACACATTTTGTCCGTATTCTGACACGAAATCAGACGAGAATCTTTGAGTGGACACGGGGGCGTGTTGACCTGGACACGGCCCCGTGTCTAGAGGCTGTCTTATGGAGTTTTCCCTCTTTTAAGGATTTTATCCAGATCGGGCGGTTCCTTACTGGATGGAACAACCCCAAAGTGCCTAAGATACCTTAATTGCTCTAGATTAAGACGAGAACGCAAGAGGTTGTCGGTGAGGGTGATTCCTATGCTATATGTAGGTGGACAAGTCCAACCCTTTCCCGGGCTCTTGTTAAAGAAGGTGTATGCCGAATCGCTCAGGTCTATGTATGCATCGAACAAAGTCAACGGGGAGTCCTTCACGGCACAATCGACACAGGGATGACTATCGCTCAAGTCCTCATTAGAGTTAAAGGTAACGTTGGTAACAGCGAAGTTGTTTTTATGCGATCCCAACAATTCTTCTTGGTTATCGTCTTGAGATAAATTATTGAAATCTATCCTAAGTTCTTCTAACCAATTAAGAATTAGATCTTCCATTTGAAATAGTTCATCAAGAAGCATTTCTCCTAGAAGATCCGGTTGAGAGCATTCGAGAGAGAGATAAGGATTATTTTTACTTTCGCCCCTCTTAAGGCTACATGAAAACAATATATGGTGGGGCTTATAATTTAGAAAATAACATTCTAATTCTTTATGAGAGCCACCACATATTTGACACCACTTACCATAAGAGTGTGCTGAAAGTAAAAAATATCATTATCACTCATGTTTGTGTCAGAAATTACCAACCATCGGGATCTTACGGTTCTGTTTTCAGTAACTGAATCTTGGGCACGGGGCGTGTTGGGTGGGCACGGCCCCGTGTTCAGCTTACTGTCTGACTTAAAACAGGATTACCAGTTCCAATGATTGGGCACGGGGTGTGTTCAGCGGGCACGACCCATGCTGAGTTCTGCAGAATCTGTAAAAACTAAGAAAAATCCTAAAAAAAAACCTAAAATAAGAAAAACGATTAGGCCGTTGATTCCTAACTTTCTTAAAATCCTTGTGTCCCCGGCAACTGTGACAACCCTCACCAAACCAGGTATCCGTACGACTTAATTAATATTTAATTACTGCTTAATTACTGTGCTTGCTTACAACTGTGATTAAACTGCTTACTGATTTCTGATACATACATACTCTTGCATCACATCTTATACTGTCACTCTATTATTTACACACAAACCTTAGTGACAACCTTGATGCACAAAAGCACAGTGAGCACACTATACGGATAACCCAGTAAACATGCTGACATAGCCAGCATCAGACAGTTACTGTCTCTGAGGCCATTATGAGCCGGGAAATAGATTACTACACTAGTAGGGAGTGTAGGGAGGTGAGGAATGTAAAACTGCGTCACTAGGTGATATTTATAGTGACCGGATGTGCCTAAAACGTACTTTAAGTACAAAATTCTGCACTTTAAATAAAAAATTCAGCATTTATCTAAACTAGTAAAGTGCAAAAAGATGGAAAAATATTACTAGACACTTTCCAAAGTGTCGGGAATAAATTGTATCACTAAAAAATAATAATAACGACACTTTATACACTTATTTAGCACTTTAACGGAGTAATATCCAACCAAACGACCGGACTTTACCCGGAACCTAAAAATATTGTCAATGACACTATTTTTCTTTTTCTGAGCCAGTTTGGGTCCCCGAATACCCTAACACCCTTTATATATTATAACACACACAATACCTTATTCAAATTTCTTAACTAAACAATAAACTAACACTTAACTATCTAGTGGAAATTGAACCATAAACCCAACCCCCCAAACCGAACGGTTCCCCTAGGGAACATCCACTTCAACTTTTGAATAATTTAATCTTGCTTGTCTAAAATCTAGATTGCATATTATCTAGTGGATAAATTGGATGGATGGTTTATAAAAATATACATAAGTTCACCACTTCACTTCTCATAAACCACTTAGCAAATTCCATCTTTCTTTTCCCTCTTTGACACTTACGGCCGAGACCAAGAAGCGATATCCACCCACTTTCAACATTTGAGCAAGCCATTTTTCATACATACTAGTGTGAAGGATCTCATACAAGGAAGCTCGGTGCACTCGGGAACACAAGGACCTCACCACAACGCTATTAACCACCCGTTTTTCGTCTAGTTCTTCCCTAGCCACGAGCTAGTAGTAAGTGACTCTAAACACTCTATTGTTCATATCTAAAGTGGTTAATAAGAAATTTAACGGGTAAAAATTATGAACACTAGAGATCGAAACTAAAAGTCTACTAAAAATAATAAACATGGTGGTTAATGAATGAATGTTAGTGTAAAACTTTTGAAACTAGCTTTTTTATGATTATTTATTGTTGTTGATTGCTAGTGTTGGAATGGATCGTCACCAAACCACGCTAGATCATGTTCATGGAACATGAACTAGCCTTATGTTAAGTCGTAAAGTTATTAGATGACGAACCCTTTCAAACATAAACATGAACTTGTGTAAAAACAATTTTTCGTATGAAATGGAGTTCTAAACTAGTAGATTTAAAGATCTACTAGTGGTATTTTCGAATAACCAACTGTAAGACGAAACCATGTTTTAAAACCGGATCTTTCCTAAACTAAAGGTGTTTTTTTGTGAACAAACAAGTGTGTAGACACTTGTGTCACAAAAGGTTTTAACAAAGAATTATTTTTGAGATTTTTGACAAGAAGTTGTAAACTTACACTTTCTTTAAAAATAAGATTTTAAGAAACCGATTTCATTTATAAAAATAGAAAGATCTACTAAAAACACCGGAAGGTTACTATATACTTTTACATAACCCACAAGTTCATGTGTTTGCGACTTACGTATATTTTTGACTAGTTTAGTGTTGAAATATTGTTTGTTGATGTTGGGAACATTGTTGGTTGAATTTATAAAAGAGAATGATACGCTTGAAAGCGTGGCCACCTCCAGTTACAGAGGAAACTCTGGCGAAATTTTTCCAGAAATATAACACTTGGGAAATATTTTTACGACAAGTGTTATGAATATATTTTCGACTTGTTTTCCCAAACAAACTTCGCCATGAATTTTTATTACAAAATAACCAAGTGTCGGAGGTGGGATTTTCACAAATAAAACTTGTTAAATATATATTTAGAATATATATTCTTCATAATAGCACTTGTGTGAATTTTTATGATTATTTTGTGAACTATACAAATATTATTTTTAGGGTAAAAATAATATTACTAAATGTTAACGGCTCCAAAATAATACGAACGCCTTCAGAAATAAGTGTCTAAGTTACACCGGTATTATTTATACCACCCGAACCTTACAACGTAACTTACGTATTTTCAGAAAATACTCATAAGTGTGTATTTTGACAAGGATATTACTTTGGAAAATTATATGGAATACAATATAATATTTTTGGGAAAAATAATTATATTTTGGAAGTAAAGTATTTTGGACAAATGAAATAAAATATATTATATTAAGTGAGACTTAATAATATATTTTGAAGTTATACGAACGCACATGTATTAAAACCCCCATCCTTGGGAAGGAATATATTTACCAAATAATTACGAAGTGTAATTACGAAATAGTTGCCTAACTATTTCCCAAAGACATTAAACCTTAAGCTAAGGCACAACCATCCGTCTAATAGAAGTTAGTACGTGTAGGTCGTCACACAGCAGGGTATTTTTGGACAGACTACTTCGAGACGCACTTCTGTGAGTTCATGTCCCCCTTTTCTCTTAACTGTTTTCAGTTTTTAAACTGCGGGGGTGAAATACATGTTACTATGATTTCGAATACTTTTTACATGGTATGGTTAGCTTAAGGAGGGTTAGGACGTACAGATCATGTGAGTGAGTAGGCGCAACTTGAGGCCATTAATCCTCATTGTAGGACCAAGGGTCGTAAGCGGTAGATCTATCTGGGTGTAGTGTAACACCTCGAATATTCACCTCCTATAATGTGTTGACACGTGTCATATGTTTGAACGTGTGAAAGAATGTTATAAAAGGATTAAAGTTGACGATCATGGAAAGTATGTGAAAATACGAGTTCTAAATGTCAATAGTGAATAAATATATTGTACATTAACCCTACATGATGCTCATACCTTCAAACGAATAAATCATGGATCATACGAAGCTAAATATGAAAGAAAGTGAGAGATTACAAACTACAGGGGTTAAATGTGTCAACATGTTTAAGTTATACCTCTGAGTGACCTTTTGACAAACCCGAAGCTTTGTAACGGTTAATTATGCTCACTAGAATGCACGATATAAATTTCATAAAGTTTCGTTATCGTATGAGAAAGTTATGATCAAATTCGTATGCGAAGGGTTAAAAGCGTTAACATTGAAGTTTAGGACTTTTCGGGTGACAATAAAGTTAACCGAGGACTAAACAAAGTGGGTAAATATCTTGAAGCCCTTATACATCAATTTGGAGGGCTCAAAATGCAAGAAAATGAAGTCTAAACAAAGTTTGAAGAGCCAAGGATCAAAACATAAAAATCTAAAGTTTTGATTTGTTGCAGGAGGGCCTCGCGCCACGCGAAGGTCCCTGGGGGGGGGGGGGGGCTACGCGTCGCGCTAAGGGTCATCTGATCCGATTTTCTTGGTTCCTTGTCTGCCATAGCTCATGTAATCGACTTTTAACCGATTTTCCACATCTTTCTTGACCCCTAAACAACCCCTAAACATCTAGGGACACTTGTGGATGAGTTATGGTCAGTAGTAGACTTATGTGTCA
This sequence comes from Helianthus tuberosus, assembly GCA_030545235.1. NCBI lineage: Eukaryota > Viridiplantae > Streptophyta > Magnoliopsida > Asterales > Asteraceae > Helianthus > Helianthus tuberosus. The sequence continues at coordinate 33,033,741 of CM060429.1, forward strand.
ACATTTTATGGTGATTAAATCACTATATAAGGCCATGAAGTTGTAAACATTCTTCACACCTTCATTCTTGCATTCCTGATCACTTCTGGAGCTCAAGACTTCTCTCAAGTGATCTCTGGTCATTCATAGGACTCTTGTAAGTTTGCTTGTCCTTCCTTAGTTAAGTTTTTGCTTAGTTATAGCTTAAAAGTCAAACCGTCGTAATTAACGGTTGACTTTAAGATTAATCACTAATGGTCCAGTGATTAGTCGAATCAAAAGTAGTTATAAGTTGGTAATTATGTGGGTAATAAACCCTTAAAAGGGTTCCCCCTGATTCCCACTCTAACTAGGTCAAATGTCGGGTCAAACTTACTAATAAAAAGTCAACAGGATACTTAAATTCTAATTTATGCATGATTAGCAATGTAGAACACATACAACCTGTTTGATCATTAATATAACTTGGTAATTAGTATAAGAACATGTTTAAACATGTTCAACCCGACAATTTACTGTTTAGACCCGGTTCGGAACCGAAAGTCGCAAAGCTTTGACTTTTGCTTTGACTTCAGTTCTGACCCGTTTTGGTATCATTTAGAAATACCTTAGAGCTCTATTTGGACCAGGTTACATGCTAGTATAACCCTCTGTGATTATACACCATGGTTCATTAGTTAACCAAGTAATACGCATGATTCCGTTAATTGCTCATATGTTGACCATTATGCCCTTTTCACTTTAAAACATGATTTTTGAAAATGTAAAAGTGTAGAAACCTTAGTTACTGATATATAAACTTGTATTCAAAGTTTGACATCAGTTTGAGGTGTAGAATGAGAGTTATGCTCGTTAGCGTAAATTGAAAGCTTTATGTTAATTAAACGGCGTAATTAGCGTATAGCCTAGTTAAGCCTACTTTTTGATATCAAACTTATTACCCACTGATGTAATATATTATTTTGGGATTTTTGAAGATTTTTAATTGATTTTAGGCTGAGCATAACTAATAGTCGTAGGCTTAATCCGGTAATTGTCGGTTTTGCCCTTACGGGCCATAAAATGAGTTTTACATATCTAATCGACTCCAAACCTTTTTCTACTGATCTTAAATGATAAATAAACTATTTTAAGCCTTCTGGAATAATAAAAATATCAGTTTTCTATATAGAACCCGGAAACGGCTTCTAATTGCCTTATTAAGCGTTTTTAGCGCATAGTATGTACTAACACTATTTTTAAACATACAAGGGTGATACCTACTGATATTTAGGGTAAATTATAATATTTTAACAGTAAGCAAAGGTTGTTAAACTCAGACTTTAGTTTTGAGCTTTTCGGCTTATGTGAAATTACCAAAATGCCCCTACGGTGCATAGTTTGGTTATAATTGATAAATTTCACATATATACTTTACCCTACTGTTATAAATCAGTAAACTAAGTATTTTTTCTGATTATATCAGACCTGTAACTCAGGTTAATACTTAGACTCTTTTATAACCGTGTAAATGAACAAACTACCCTTACGAGGCATAGTTTGTGTTTAAATTCGTTTCGGGCATAATAAAAGACATCTTACTGATGTCACAACATATTTGAAGCATATTAACTTAGGAAACCTGTATATGGCTCTTATGAATACCCGTTACGCTTATCACGCGTTCGGTTCGGTTTATGTAACTAGTTTACATAAATTAGCCGAAACGGGTCAAACCTTATCGGTTTTATCTTTAAATCCAGAATGTGTATGAAATACCCATAATAAGCAAGTCTCTGAACTTGTCAGGTCTAAATCACATTCTATCCGGTCTTCGCTTAATCGTGCGTACGAACCGTATCATTGAAACTAATCGGTCTAAGCTTAAGCTTAACTAAAGACCCGTTAGGATTCTAATAGGTTATTATAAACCTTCGTTCCACATTAGGAGTACCAGTAAAAGCTACTTGCGTTTGCTTATTGTGATTTATACTTTGCTCAGGTAAATACTTTTAACTTATTTTCCCTATACGGGCTTGGGTTTACGGTATATAAAATACCGCTTAGTCGGGCATCAAATCTTCCATCGTTTGGTGGTTAATTGAATAATTTGATCGGCCCGTTTAAACAGTTGTGTTTACTTAAAAGCCTTTGGGGGGTTAATGACCATGTCCCGGATATCCTTGGCATCATTTTACGAAATGGCCACGACCTAAGCGCGGAGTGTAGGCGTACACTCGTCAGTGCATAAATAGTTGATGTGGTGTGTCTATTGATCTTTAACCCGGTACGTCCGGGCTACTGAACGCACAAGGAACATGTAATTCGTTCACAAGATTATATATTTAAATAATTCTCCCAAGTTATAAAATATTTATGCCACGTGCATCCAAATCAATTTTCAATTTTTTTACAAAATGAGTCAGTTGATTGTATTTACCAGTGTAAACTGACGTATTTTCCCAAAAAGATTAAATGCAGGTACTAAGCGTAATTGGCTGGGATTTCTCCTTAGCATCAATAGAAGTCTCGCAAGCTTAAGATGCCTAAAGTCTGTTGAACTACTATTTATTTTTCGATCCGTCTGTGGATAAACAATCGACTGTTGTGATACACGATATTACAATATTATATTCGGTTGAATTATATCTTTCATTTGCTTCCGCTGTGCATATTAAATATTGTGTTGTTTGACTATTATGTTGCCAACCACGTCACGACACTCCCCACCGGGCCCACCGGTGACACGTGGAAATCGGGGTGTGACATGTAGCGAGCCCAACCCCTGAGCCCGCCTAATGGACCAGGTGGTGACTTCGTACCTGACGCAAAATCTGCTAGGTTTGAGTCTTCCTACGACACTTCACACATATCATTGGCTTTGCAACCCAATGGTGATCTCTTTTTCCTTATTGCTACATACCTGGGACATTTTTACATCAGGACGTACTTAAACCTTTTTACATTGGGACGTACTTTAAAGGTTTTACATACTCACTTTCACATGAACTCGCTCAACATATTTGTTGATTTTTCCAACTTACATGTATTTCAGGGAACTAAGGATCTGGCACGGTATGCTACGTTTTCACGCTGCGTTAGAGTTATGGGATCATCCAAGTTTAGGGGTTGTGGCTTTTACCTGGACGAGTCACAGTTCTTAAACTACGTCTATTTTAAGTTTGTGTTTGCATCTTAAGAACAATGTTTTATTTGGTAGTATTGTAAACTCGAAGCATGTGTCAGCGTTTCAGACAATATTGTGGTGTTTTGTTTTTAAGACTTTAATTAATGGATGATTCTGCATGGTTTTACTTTCTTATAGCTTTGTTGTGATTAAGCTATGGTATTAAGAAGTCACACCAAATAAACCCACGCTTCCGCAAAGCCAGGGCGTGACAGCTTGGTATCAGAGCTCTGATCATAGCGAACTAGGATTCTTTCTCGAGTCTAGACTATGATCACTAGGGCTCTCACGAAAACATTTCTACATTTCATACCACTTAAGTCCAGATCCAGGTCATAAAACGTTTTTACAAACAAAAGTTGAGCACATTTTATTTGTTAGTTATGGCTCAGTCTGGGAGGCTGAGAGGAATTATCTAGTGGGACTAGGGAGTTAGTCTGGGAGGCTGAGAGGAATTATCTAGTGGGACTAGGGAGTTAGTCTGGGAGGCTGAGAGAATTATCTAGTGGGACTAGGGAGTTAGTCTGGGAGGCTGAGAGAATTGTCTAGTGGGACTAGGGAGTCAGTCTGAGAGGCTGGGAGGCTAGTGGGACTAGGAGAACTATTTGATTGCTTATTGGTGACTAATATGTTTATCTGACTATATGATTGAATATTTGTGCATATGTGTGTTTGTATTACAGACGACATGGCTTCCTCTTCAGGCACCGGAGAGTCGGACGCCCATGCCTATAGTATCGGACGACATGGTGTCATCAGAGCGTGAGGTGTACACGTCAGACACCACCAGCACGGCTGAGGACGATTTTCAGCCATTCGCGCTGCCCGATGTCGTTGCTGAGCCCGCTGATGGCCCTATCGCCGGGGATTTGCCGCTCGCGGTGATCCCTGCCCCTGTACCCCTTGCCGCGTACCCTATTGTTGACATGCCCCTTGACGTAGTCGCTGACGACGACGTTGACTTGTTTGACGAGGATCCACTAGAGGACGAATTTGAGGGCGAGGCCCACATAGCTACTGGCGATCTCTTACTTCTCGCGGATGCTCCCGCAGAGGAGGAACCTATCCATTCACCAGTCCCAGACTCTTTCGAGTCCGTGGCATCTGCTCCATCACACGCGCAGGGCGCGCAACACTATTCACATGATACATACCCTGATAGAGCATCGTCCGCTGCACCTGCCCCTAGTTTTGCTATCGACAATGACATTGATGATGATTCAGACCCCGTTTTTCCACCTGGTTATGATCCAGACCAGGAGGTTGAGTTTATCCACCTAGATCAGCCCATGGAGGACCCTGTTGACCCCGTTGATCCCATGTTCGCTGATCCCGCTGACTTCGAGATGGAGTTTGATGATCCGGAGCCTGCTGTGGCCCCCGAGCCAGTAGTTGCTCCAGACCCCGCATTCGAGCATGACCCTATTCATGCTGATGTACCCACTGTTGATCCTTTGATTGCTGATTTGCCTGTTGACGATCATCCTATTATTTCTCCACTGTTGGAGGGTGATCTTGTTGTTGCTGATGCTCACGTTGATGTTCCATTTATGTTAGGGGATCCTGTTGTTGCTCCACCGTTAGTGGACGATCATGTTGCTAAGGTTCCCACTGATCCTGTTGTCGCCCCTCTTCTTGATCCCGTGCCTGTAGAGCCTGATCATGCACCCTTTGCGACACACGTTGACCCACGATATGCTGACACCCGAAATGGGTGGATAGACGATAATGATGACTACCCGCCTCTTGTGGTACCCGTTACACCTGCTTCAGCACCTGTTTCAATTCCTACTGACATTCCGTTGCATCACGTTCATACTGCCGGTGTTCACCACACCGACTTACCTGTTATGTTCCGTCAGTTTACACCACCATCGCGCCCGGGAGAGGGTTCCTCGACTCATTCCGTTGGGCATGTGCCGATATCTGTCCCGGTCATACCACAATTTTCTACTGCTGTTCCCCCTGTTGCACCGTTTGCGGTACCATCCTTTGCTCCATCCAGTGAGCCTTTTCTTTGGACTTCACCACCCATTATGCCACCGACGGATCCATATCACCCATATTATTTCGGGTCTTCTACCGAGGATGTCCTTGTTTCTTTCATGATCCAGCAGGAGGCACTGACTCGTCGCGTGCAGGGGCTTGAGAGAGCACAGCGACCACCATGCCAGTGCCAGGGCCAGACTCACCCTACGATATTACACCCTCCTCGTCCGTTATCTCCCGACTCTGCTGCTCGTTTTTGGACTCAGGAGCAGCAGCTAGTGGATCTGTTGCGTTCTTATCGAGCCATGGGGGAGGATTGGCTTCATATGCGCCGATTGCTCTTTTCTCATTTTCCCCCTCCTCCACCGCCATCAGCGTAGGGCTATTTTGTATGACACATGTGGACTTTTGTTGAGAAGACGACGATTGCACAGCTTTTGGGAGACTGCATATTGATCCTGACTTTTGTTGTTATGTATATTGGATATTGTTGACACTGATTTGATATTTTGGACTGGGGTGATGTAGCCCTTAGTCATTGATGTTGTATGATACAGTTATGTACTTGTAAACTTTACATTGTGGTCTCGATTTATGGCAATGCAATCGCAGTATTCTCATCATATGTGATGTTTGATTGATTGTTTATGTTCTATAACATGAGGTGTTATGTGTTTGGTTTATTTTAACATGAGATGTTAGGTATTATTACTATCGTTATATACGCCCACTTTACCTACCATGACCTGACTTACGTGAACACATCTTTTAGAAGATGCCACCGAAACGCGATCCGCGCATGCCTGCCAACGAGGCAGAACTTCAACAAATCATCGCTGCCGCCTTAGCGCAGTACGCAGCCTCACAAGGAGGACCCAGCGGAAGCAGTTCAAACAATAACGGCAACAACAATCCACCGCATGGTAATGTTAAGTCATTGAGATGGATTACAATACATTTTATAGCACGTTTGCTAATACCATCCGTATATTCTAACATATGTGCAGGGTGCACTTACAAGCAGTTCCTAGACTGCAAGCCTGTAAACTTTGACGGCACCGGAGGTGCTGTTGCTTTTGTAAGATGGGCTGAGAAAACAGACTCTGTTCTTCGAATGAGCAAGTGGGCTCCAGACTAGCAAGTGACTTACATTTCTGGGCTATTCTTGGAAGGAGCCCTGTCCTGGTGGAACTTACAAGTTCAGACTCTTGGTGAAGCTGCTGCTTACGCAATGACATGGAACGAGCTGAAAGAGCTCATGCGAAGAAAGTATTGTTCACGCGCTGAAATTCAAAGGTTGGAAACTGAGTTTTGGCATCTGAAGATGGAAGGTCCGAAAATTGCTGAGTACGTTCAGAGATTCCACGACCTATCTCATGTGGTACCTTACATGGTTACACCGGAATTCAAGCGAATCGAGCGCTTCATTTGGGGTTTAGCTCCTCAAATCATAAGTATGGTGGCCTCTTCAAAGCCGACAACAATCACTGAGGCAATTGATCTGAGCGTGGCTCTTACTGAGGAGGCTATCCGCCTAAACAAGTTTTCTGATGTTGAGCGAAAGAAGAAGGAGACTCACGTAGAGTCGTCCGGGGGTAATAAAAGAAAATTCTCGAACTTCAAACAAGGCACAAGCAGTGATGGCAGGAAAGGAGAACCAAGCGCACCGGTTCAAGCTACAACCGGTGGTGGAAAGAAAGGAAAAGGGTATATGGGTACACACCTGCCAGCATCACCATTCAGGCCGGTGTGGTCCCAGGGTATGCGAAGCTTGTGGAAAAAACGGACATTTGAAGGATAACTATTGGGCTAACGCTGGCTGGGGAGGCCAAGGAGGTTTTGGAAATAGAAACAATAATCGTGGTGGTAATGGAAATTGTGCTCAAGGAAATAATGGAGGAAATGGCATTCGAGGCAACAACGCGAATCAAGCTGGTGCTGTGAATTGGAACCAAAACAACAATCAAGTTGGGAATGGAGGTGGAAATGGTCAAAGACTTGGTTGTTTTAACTGTGGTGACATTGGGCACTATAAGAGGAACTGCACAGAATTGAACCAAGCACGTGGAAGGGTTTTCAATATCGAAGCGAGGGAAGCGCGCCAGGATCCCAATGTTATTACTGGTACGTTCCCTATAAACCAACGCTTTGCATCCGTTTTATTTGATACTGGTGCCGATTATAGCTTCGTATCGTTAGAGTTTAAGAATATGCTTGGTTTAGCCGCTAGTAAACTAGATATCCCGTACTCAATCAAATTGGCAAATGGAAAGTTAGTAGAAGCTAATGAAGTGGTCAGAGGTTGTGTAATCGAATTGGGAGAGCGTGAGTTTGCTTTGGATCTACTACCAGTCAAGTTGGGAAGCTTCGACGTGGTAGTAGGAATAGATTGGTTATCAAGTAACAAGGCAGAAATTGTCTGCCACGAGAAGATCATTCGCATCCCAACCGAAGATGGTGAAACGATTGTGGTTCATGGTGAAAAGCGTGATACGCCTTTAAGAATCATCAGCTGCCTGAAAGCGCGAAAGTGTTTATAGAAGGGATGTGCGGCCTTCCTGGCACACATCGTGGATAAGAAAGCTGCTGAGCCGAAAATCGAAGACATCCCTGTCGTAAGGGAGTATCCTGAAGTTTTCCCTGAGGACTTGCCAGGATTGCCACCCCAGAGGCAAGTAGAGTTCCGTATAGACTTAGTTCCAGGCGTCGCGCCTGTAGCTAGGGCACCTTATAGACTTGCACCGTCAGAAATGCAGGAATTGTCGACACAACTCCAAGAGTTGCTAGACAAAGGATTCATCAGACCAAGCTTCTCACCATGGGGAGCTCCGGTCCTGTTTGTTAAGAAGAAAGACGGTAGTTTTCGTATGTGAATTGACTACCGGGAGTTGAACAAGTTGACTATCAAGAATAGGTATCCCATGCCAAGGATCGATGACTTATTCGATCAGCTCCAAGGTTCAAGCTTTTACTCTAAGATCGATCTTCGATCTGGATACCATCAGCTAAGGATACAAGAGGAGAGCATCCCGAAGACAGCCTTCAGAACTCGTTATGGACACTACGAGTTCCTAGTTATGCCATTTGGGCTGACAAACGCGCCTGCTGTTTTTATGGACCTAATGAACCGAGTCTGCAAGCCGTATCTCGATAAGTTCGTGATTGTATTCATCGACGATATTTTAATTTATTCAAAGACGAAGGCTGAACACGAACAGCACTTAAGGGCTATTTTGGAGTTGCTGAAAAAGGAACAGTTGTATGCCAAATTCTCTAAGTGCGAGTTTTGGCTACGTGAAGTCCAATTCCTTGGACATGTGGTGAATGGAGATGGAATCCATGTTGATCCCACAAAGATAGAGGCGATCAAGAATTGGGAGACCCCAAAGACGCCAACCGAGATTCGATAATTCTTAGGCTTGGCTGGCTATTATCGAAGGTTCATTGAGGATTTTTCAAAAATCGCTCAACCACTAACACTCCTCACGCAGAAAGATAAGAAGTTTGATTGGGGAATCAAACAGGAAGGAGCATTTCAGATATTAAAAGACAAGCTCTGCAATGCCCCAATCTTAGCACTACCAGAGGGTACAGATGATTTTGTGGTATATTGCGACGCTTCGCGTCAAGGCTTGGATTGCGTGTTGATGCAACACTAGAAAGTTATAGCTTACGCATCGCGCCAGCTGAAGGTACATGAAAAGAACTATACCACGCATGATTTAGAACTAGGCGCAGTGATATTTGCATTAAAGATCTGGAGACACTACCTATATGGTACAAAGTGTACAATCTTCACAGATCATAAAAGCCTGCAGCACATATTCGACCAGAAAGAGCTGAATATGAGACAAAGACGTTGGGTCGAATTGTTGAACGATTACGACTGCGAGATAAAGTACCACCCAGGGAAAGCGAATGTGGTCGCTGACGCCCTAAGTCGAAAAGAAAGGATCAAGCCCATAAGGGTTAGGGCTTTGGAGATGATTGTCCAGACAGATCTCTCTCTATGCATTCGTGCCGCACATAGAGAAGCTTTGAAAGAAAGGAATATTGAAGATGAGTATCTCCGTGGGATGGAGAAGCAGTTGGTGCCAAACGAGGAAGGAAATTTATGCTTCATGAAACGGATTTGGGTTCCTCTATTTGGTGGTTTAAGGAAGGTTATTTTTGATGAAGCTCACAGGTCACGGTACTCTATTCATCCCGGGGCGGATAAAATGTACCAAGATCTTAAGGATTATTATTGGTGGCCTAGAATGAAAGGCGATGTTGCTGTTTATGTTAGCAAGTGTTTAACGTGCGCCAAGGTGAAAGCTGAGTACCAGAAGCCCTCAGGACTTCTGCAACAACCTGAGATTCCCAAGTGGAAATGAGAACAGATTTCAATGGACTTCATAACGAAACTGCCCAGGACGCCCAGAGGCCATGATATGATTTGGGTAATAGTTGACCGCCTAACAAAGTCCGCACACTTCTTGCCAATCAAAGAAAAAGATAACACCAACAAACTGGCAGAAATATACATGCAAGAGATTGTTGCACGACATGGAGTGCCTCTCTCGATCATCTCTGATAGAGACGGAAGGTTTGTGTCAAGGATATGGCAATCCTTCCAAGAAGCTTTTGGCTCACAATTGAATCTGAGCACTGCGTTTCATCCGCAAACTGATGGGCAAAGTGTCACACCCTCGAATTCCACGTGCGGAGAGTACCACCGCGAGGCGTGCGACTGACCAGGATCCAGCCACTAATTATTTTGAACCGTTTGATTATTATTATAAGTAATGGTATAATTAGCGACCAATTTAAATTTTTCAAAACATGGTTTAAGTTGCAGCGGAAAGGAAAAGAATACATATCGTAATTTAAAACCACAAGTTTATTAGTTATGAACTTACAAACCACGCACTCCAGCCGATTGCAATGTCCGTCCTAGACTGTATCAAGCAACCTGCAAAGCATGCAGTAGGGTATCAACATAATGTTGGCGAGTTCACGAGTTGTCCAGTTTTAACTTTTCGAAAACGTAAGTTGTCTAGATAAAGCAGTTATAATCACGTCATGGGGAGCTACCCCATATGAAAGCTACTAAACTGGCATTACCGAAACTATTGACGAGAAGATTTTGTGCCCCGAGTCAATGTCTATCGTCATTGACCAAGATGCAAGGTATACTAGTTCACGCCCGATCTCCCCCGGTCACGGCTAGTGCCAACAATAATCATCAACATGCTACAAAAAGAAGAGCATCATGTACATAAACATCAAGTAACGGCTAGTGCCAACAATAATCATCAACATGCCTAGCAATATGGAGGCTCTAGTTCTTTTAACACAAGGTCAGTTAATACATAGGAACAACATATGCAAATTCGTACATATTCCAAGAACTATAGAGATTTCAAAACAAATTGATGTTGAGCATGTATACTAACCGAGAACTTGAAACAAGGATGGGCAGACATTTAAAATAGTAAATCTAACAAATGTCCAGATATGAGTAATTTATCCAGGAACACTATTAACCCCCTATTACCATTCTTACTATCAAATATATGTACATCACCTTTCTCAGTCAAAATTCACATAGAAGCAAAACACTTGTGTACGTAAAATCTCATATGCACTAACAGTTTCTAACTAGTTAGGTCAGCACCAAAGAGTCCCAAAAAGAAACAGATTGCAACTATAAACCAAACACCAAGCCACAAAAATGTAGGAAAATCAAGAGTTAATATATATACTGACCATCGAGAGGGTGTATGTCACTATGTTACTGCTCCTTTCCGTCATCTCAGCTGCAAGACGCCGCCACGTCACATCAAAGCTCTGTTGGAGGAAGCTCTTTTGCCGCTACCACCCGCCGCGCCGTCGTTGTCGGACGCCGCTGTCCTCATCTTCGGCGGCTACAGCCGTCGTCGGCCATCACCAGCATCATACATCAACAACGATATTTCGAATAAAAGGAAATGGATGAAAGGAACAAGGGTTACCGGTGAAACTCGTCGGAACATACGACATTGCCATCGCCTGAATCCCTATTGTCGCCGTCGTGAGCGGTGTTTGTCGCCGGAGATCTGAACGAGGGAGAGAGAGGGGTTGTGCGGCTGTGGCGTGCGTAGGATGGAGGGGCTTCGCTGATGTGGGTGTGTCATTGTCGGTCAGAATGTGGTGTCGGAGAACCAGGGCGCCGGAAATTGCTCCGGTCGCCGGAAATCGCCTGGTCGGACAAGAGAAGGCAGCAGGGGTGTGTCCAGGTGTTGTGTGGCTGAATATTTAGGGGATTGGGGTTTATAAGGATGCTTAAATAGTAGGGTTTAGGTTAGTTAGCTTGGGCCTAGCCCAAGTGCGTGAGCCCGTTGAATAATTAGGAGCCTTGCTCAACCAACTGGCCCGGTTTTAATAATAATATAACAGTAATCCCAATTATTTTAGTAAATAATAATCATGATAAAAATGATAATAATAATAAAAATAATAATAATAATAAAAATAACAGGCTCATCCCACAACGATCAGGATCAAAGGTTCGAGTTGTCACATTCTCCCCATGTTACAGGAATTTCGTCCTCGAAATTTAAGAAAAAGCCATACACTACGCTCTATATGTATACATAGACTCCATTATCATACGTAGATACAAGCAGTTTCACGAAAGTCCACAGATTGAACATGCAAGCCACATAGCAAATACAATCACATAGTATAACATTCACAGAGTTTGTACGTATCTCACATAGTATAGAGTTTCACAAAATTAATTATAGCATCCAAGAAACATACAGGAAAACCCGAAGTGTCACATCATCCCCAAGTTCAAGAAATTTCGTCCCGAAATTTAGCACGCAGCCACTGACAAGCTAGTGTGTTTAAACGTTTCGTGGGGCGTCACATCACCCTCTTGTTGGTTTGAATTTTCTTTCTGAAATTCAGTTGTAGTCTTAGTACTGGAAGTAACGTTTGTAAACAACTTGGGATACATGTGCATCATCTGGTTTTCCCGTTCCCAGGTAAACTCTGGGCCACGGCACGAGTTCCAACGAACTCGGTCTGTTGGTTACACTATGTTCGAGGGTTTTGATTTCTTGATCCTTGATCTCAACCGGTTCCTCAACGAAGCGTAGCTAGTTGTTGATCACGAGTTCCTAAGAGAACAACAAATGTTTCATCTGACTGAACTCTAAACTTTAAGTAGAACCCGGTCCCCGACCTGGAACTCTAGAGGTTTCCTACGCTCATCAGCGTAGCTTTTCTGACGGTCACGAGCTGTCGCCATGCGTTGTCTGGTCTGGGCGATCTTATCCGTTGTGTCAAGTACAAGTCTTAGGCCGGTAATTTGGCTCGCCAACTTCCGCCCAACACAGAGGTGTCTTACATCTGCGTCCGTGCAATGCCCTAAATGGTGCTGCCTGATGGCTAGTGCGGTAACTGTTGTTGGAAGGGATTCCTAGCAAAGTGAAGAGTCACTTGTATTCCACAGTCGATATCTCATGCTCTCAGCATACTCTTAAGGGTTTTTGGAAAATGGTTTCGGTCTAACCATCAGTTTGCGGGTGATAAATGGGGCTCATGCCTAACTGTGAGCTAAAGGAATCATGCATAGCCTGCCACAACTCAGAAGTAAAACGCGAGTCTCGATCAAAGATAATAGAGGTTGGCACCCCGGCCTGGTAACTGCTTCTTAACAAGTGGACGGCTGGAAGTTTCAAAAACCTGTCATTTTCCTTGCTCACAAGGGAGTGCGCAAGCTTGGTTAAATGATTTATGATTCCCCAGATGGGCCTTGAGGTCGTGATGCATCTTGTCAGAGTCGGGATGTACCATGTAGACTTGTGTGCTTCACCCATCACAAGTTCTCAGAGATCCCTGCAAGATGGAACCCAGATACGTTCCATAAAGTAGTGAATGCAGTTACCCTTGAGTTCGAGCGGCTTTTTCGTGTCACGCATGGTCTCAGCCAAAGAATTTTCCGATTTCAGAGTTTCTACAATAGCGTTTCGGGTTTGGTCGGGAGGTGCGAAGGAACAGTAAATTGTAACACACCTACATGTTTAGGTTTAGTCTGTTGTCAACCCAGTCCGAATGATGCCTTATCGCGCAATCGCGATCGCTTGGGAGTTCGACCCCGTCGGTGCTGTCGCGTGCTAAAAGGCTGTGCTGGAGACTCTCGTGATCGGTATAAATCGTACGGTTGGTACCGTACGAGTAATGTCTCCACCTTTTGAGCGCAAGGACTACGGATCTCAATCCTGAATCATGCATAGAGTGGCCCCTTTCGGGAACTTTGAGTTGTCAAGAGGCGCAAGCGATCGAGAAAAGCGGGCCTTGTTACGTCAAAAGGCATGCGTTGAAAACTTAGCGCAAAGCGGTTTGGGTCGCAGAAGTACCAGGGTAAAGCGTAGGAGTCATCCTGATTCCCACAGGTTTTCAGAGTAGGTTCAGATTTCGTCAAAAGAAAAAAGCGTCGAGTTTGACAGGATGGGATAAATTCGAATGTCGTGACTAGGTGTTGATCATATCGAGTTCGAAGAACAGTGCTTGCGATACCCGTTACTCCCGGGGTATCCTTGGCTCGTTGCTCCAACGAGTAACATTCGTAGGAAGTAATCCGTCCAAACGGAGATTTGTGTAGGGTAGAGTAGGATAAGGATCATGGAATACGTGAAGCATAATGCGGGTAGCGAGAAATTATGCAAGAAGGGTTGTCGCAATCAATGTGTTCAACTTGGGGCAAACATAAAAGGATTTGGGATCAATAAGGGTTTATCTAATGTTGATGAGGTAGCTGGTCGTACACAAGTTGTATGTGGTTAGAATAAAGAACGTCGCCTGCCGATATGGAGTGTTACGTCAATGTGGTTGGCACAATAAGAAGTAGCTAGAGAGGGATGGTCGTCGTGCAGGTTTGTGGATTTATCAAATCGGTAGGAAATCAAGTTCGAGTGGGTGGTTCTAAGTAGTGCGAATGAGTTCGAAGTAGCGCTTGCGTCATCGAGGGGGGGGGGGTGTTTCCTGTGAAACTGCGGAAACGGGCTCTCGAAAAAGCACGATTGAGGTAAATGTTGCCAATTTTCAGGGTTTATGAAGTTTGTCGACTAAATCTAGTCAAGGTTTCTATACGAAGAAACGTGGACGTCGTGATAAGGAAACGCCGGAAGTGAGGATACCGCCCTAAGCAATAATTGTTGGTCCGTACGAAAGCTAGCAAAAGAATTTACAGGATCAGAAAAGTCGTCAAAGAATAACGGCTCTGGCAAATGAAGGGTAAGGTAAGCATCTAGGTCACCGTGCTCGTCGGTGGGTTGTCTGGTTTGTGTCTTCGTCGTGTCACGCCTTCACATATGCCGATTTGTAAGGAAGATATCAAATTGCGAGGTCTTGGGGCATGCTGAGGTATAAGGTTGAACTAGAATAAGGTTTCACCATGCAACAAGGAATGTGGGGAACTAGCTTCGTGATTGATGGGAATGCGATACGATCATTGGCACTGCAATGAGGAGCACACACCGCGCATGCTTCGTGTGTTTGAGATGTGCAAACAGAAATCCGAAAAGTGTAGGCTTACCAAAGTGCTTCAAGAATCCAGGTTATCGGTCGAAGGAGGGAATAAGTCTCACCACTTAAGTCAGGAAAAGAAATGTGTGAGTAAGAAAGACATGAATGACGTCGTCGTTCCTTCTAACATCTCACGATATAGGGATGGCTCCCCTTCATCGAGCCATTCTCGTGATTTCTCTCCGAGGTCCGTAGCAGGCCTCCTGTAAGCATGTATATCGTGTAAACGTTTCCCGCGTCGATTCATCATAGCCTAGGGATGACGTCAGGAAATGTGTGGGCGCGGACTTGGAATAACTGGTTCCTTGCCTTAAGTGTGTCGTGGCTTCGAATCGAGGTTAGGAGAATTCACTCATTCTTAGCGCACATCAAGTTTGCGTAGTTTTCGTATAATTCACAACGTCGAGTACTAATTACACAACTACATATTTACGCACATAAGCCAAATATATATATACACATCTACACACTGAGTTATGCACAAGTAATGTCGATAATTTACAATTACGAGGTGAGTACCTGAGTCTGGCGAACCTTGCAATCCGGAGTGTGGTGTCGTGGTGGTTTTTCATTAAGGAACGGTTATAGTCTGGTTTTCATATAAAAATATTTTATGTCCAAAACATTATATATTTTAAACCTAGTTCACTATAACCAATGGCTCTGATACCAATCTGTCACACCCTCGAATTCCACGTGCGGAGAGTACCACCGCGAGGCGTGCGACTGACCAGGATCCAGCCACTAATTATTTTGAACCGTTTGATTATTATTATAAGTAATGGTATAATTAGCGACCAATTTAAATTTTTCAAAACATGGTTTAAGTTGCAGCGGAAAGGAAAATAATACATATCGTAATTTAAAACCACAAGTTTATTAGTTATGAACTTACAAACCACGCACTCCACCCGATTGCAATGTCCGTCCTAGACTGTATCGAGCAACCTGCAAAGCATGCAGTAGGGTATCAACATAATGTTGGCGAGTTCACGAGTTGTCCAGTTTTAACTTTTCGAAAACGTAAGTTGTTTAGATAAAGCATTTATAATCACGTCATGGGGAGCTACCCCATATGAAAGCCACTAAACTGGCGTTACCGAAACTATTGACGAGAAGATTTTGTGCCCGAGTCAATGTCTATCGTCATTGACCAAGATGCAAGGTATACTAGTTCACGCCCGATCTCCCCCGGTCACGGTGTGAGGTTGTCAAACCTAATAGCGCTATCAACTAATAACCCGTTCGCCCCCGGCGATTAATCGGTACTGTAAGCAGGGACTTTACATGATAGAGATTCGTTTAGTTTGGCTAGTTGTGATTTATAAATAATATCCAAACGTATCTCCCCCGGAGATAGTAATTAAAAGTACCCGTTCGTATTTTCCCCCGGAAATATTGGTTTGAAAGTATTCTTCCCAAAGATGGCAGTTTGTTCGTGTCCCTCCCTGGGACGCATGCTTTTAGTGTGTGTGAACTCACCTTGGTTTCCTCGGCAGACAGATTACTTGTGTTAGGTTGGTCAACCATACCTTTTTATGGTTTATAAATATTTATTAGGTTCGTATGCAAGTAATGTCACATATAACTTACACGTATTTTAACACATAGCACGCAAGTCATACCAGCATATACGGTATTGGGCCTATCCTAGAATATAATCAGTTAAACAGCAACAGTTAAACATTAACAGTGGTACACAGTCCAAAACATCAGTTTGTGCGGTCCAATAACTAAGCAATGCAGTCCAGTCGAAATCGGGTGGTCTCGACTCGAGACTATGAGGTCTCGAGTCGCAACCACGAGATCCTAAGCCGCCGTAGCTGGTCTCGAGTTGTCGCAGCCTTGGAGGTCTCGAGTCCAGTCTCGAGTCGAGATCAGGAGATCTCGAGTCGTAACCGTGCTGGTCTCGAGTCTCCTGATACATGTTTTGGTCTCGAGTTGTAGTTTTATGGTTTCGAGTCGCAACACTGCGGTCTCGACTCGCACTCCTGGTGATGGAATTCCTTCTAGAACATTTGCCAGCTTTTGTACTATCCAATCAATTCGCATAATCATGTACTGTCCAATCAAAATTCCCTAACATGTTTATTCCACCGTACACTTGCCAAAACAGATCAAATCTACACATTTCAAATATTTCAATCATCATTCAAAAAGTTTATCATGTTCATATTTCAAAACGGATCCAACCCAACATTTCCTAACACAACTTCATCAACCCACATGAACACAACATAATACTCATAATAGATTGTTGTTTCAAACATCTCAATATTGCTACAAAAAGAAGAGCATCATGTACATAAACATCAAGTAACGGCTAGTGCCAACAATAATCATCAACATGCCTAGCAATATGGAGGCTCTAGTTCTTTTAACACAAGGTCAGTTAATACATAGGAACAACATATGCAAATTCGTACATATTCCAAGAACTATAGAGATTTCAAAACAAATTGATGTTGAGCATGTATACTAACCGAGAACTTGAAACAAGGATGGGCAGACATTTAAAATAGTAAATCTAACAAATGTCCAGATATGAGTAATTTATCCAGGAACACTATTAACCCCCTATTACCATTCTTACTATCAAATATATGTACATCACCTTTCTCAGTCAAAATTCACATAGAAGCAAAACACTTGTGTACGTAAAATCTCATATGCACTAACAGTTTCTAACTAGTTAGGTCAGCACCAAAGAGTCCCAAAAAGAAACAGATTGCAACTATAAACCAAACACCAAGCCACAAAAATGTAGGAAAATCAAGAGTTAATATATATACTGACCATCGAGAGGGTGTATGTCACTATGTTACTGCTCCTTTCCGTCATCTCAGCCGCAAGACGCCGCCACGTCACATCAAAGCTCTGTCGGAGGAAGCTCTTTTGCCGCTACCACCCGCCTCGCCGTCGTTGTCGGACGCCGCTGTCCTCATCTTCGGCGGCTACAGCCGCCGTCGGCCATCACCAGCATCATACATCAACAACGATCTTTCGAATAAAAGGAAATGGATGAAAGGAACAGGGGTTACCGGTGAAACTCGTCGGAACATACGACATTGCCATCGCCTGAATCCCTATTGTCACCGTCGTGAGCGGTGTTTGTCGCCAGAGACCTGAACGAGGGAGAGAGAGGGGTTGTGCGGCTGTGGCGTGCGTAGGATGGAGGGGCTTCGCTGATGTGGGTGTGTCATTGTCGGTCAGAATGTGGTGTCGGAGAACCAGGGCGCCAGAAATTGCTCCGGTCGCCGGAAATCGCCTGGTCGGACAAGAGAAGGCAGCAGGGGTGTGTCCAGGTGTTGTGTGGCTGAATATTTAGGGGATTGGGGTTTATAAGGATGCTTAAATAGTAGGGTTTAGGTTAGTTAGCTTGGGCCTAGCCCAAGTGCGTGAGCCCGTTGAACAATTAGGAGCCTTGCTCAACCAACTGGCCTGGTTTTAATAATAATATAACAGTAATCCCAATTATTTTAGTAAATAATAATCACGATAAAAATGATAATAATAATAATAAAAATAATAATAATAAAAATAACAGGCTCATCCCACAACGATCAGGATCAAAGGTTCGAGTTGTCACACAAAGTGAAAGAACTATACAGACTTTGGAGGATATGCTGAGAGCATGTGTAATGGATTTGGGTGGTAGCTGGGATAATCATTTACCATTGGTCGAATTTTCGTACAACAACAGCTACCACACCAGCATTGGAGCCGCGCCATTTGAAGCTCTTTACGGACGCAAGTGTCGATCACCACTATGCTGGGCTGATGCAGGTGATAGACAACTCGTTGGTCCCGAAATAGTCCAAGAAACAACGGACAAGATTGCGCAAATTCGAAAACGCATCGAAGCGGCTCGCGAAAGACAGAAAGTCTACGCGGATCCAAAACGGAAACCTTTGGAATTTCAAGTTGGAGATATGGTTTTATTGAAAGTATCACCCTGGAAGGGTGTGGCACGCTTCGGAAAGCATGGGAAGTTGAATCCACGTTACATTGGCCCTTTCAGAATTCTGCAAAGGATTGGGCTTGTAGCCTACAAGTTGGACCTACCTGCTGAACTCCATGGTGTTCACGATACATTCCATGTATCAAATTTGAGAAAGAGTCCAACACAAGATACAGTGATCATTCCTGCTGACGAAGTACATATCGACGACACGCTCCACTTCACCGAAGAACCCGTCGAGGTTACGGATTGGAAAGTTAATAAAACTCGCAGGAGCAGTGTCAAACTCGTCAAAGTTCGTTGGAATGCATGACATGGGCCTGAATTCACGTGGGAACGTGAGGACCGAATGAAAGAAAAGTACCCCCACTTATTTCCCAAGACCCCTGCATCTAGAAGCAGAACTTAAAATTCGGGACGAAATTTATTTAACGGGGGGGGGGGGGAGAATGTGACAACCCTCACCAAACCAGGTATCCGTACGACTTAATTAATATTTAATTACTGCTTAATTACTGTGCTTGCTTACAACTGTGATTAAACTGCTTACTGATTTCTGATACATACATACTCTTGCATCACATCTTATACTGTCACTCTATTATTTACACAAAAACCTTAGTGACAACCTTGATGCACAAAAGCACAGTGAGCACACTATACGGATAACCCAGTAAACATGCTGACATAGCCAGCATCAGACAGTTACTGTCTCTGAGGCCATTATGAGCCGGGAAATAGATTACTACACTAGTAGGGAGTGTAGGGAGGTGAGGAATGTAAAACTGCGTCACTAGGTGATATTTATAGTGACCGGATGTGCCTAAAACGTACTTTAAGTACAAAATTCTGCACTTTAAATAAAAAATTCAGCATTTATCTAAACTAGTAAAGTGCAAAAAGATGGAAAAATATTACTAGACACTTTCCAAAGTGTCGGGAATAAATTGTGTCACTAAAAAATAATAATAACGACACTTTATACACTTATTTAGCACTTTAACGGAGTAATATCCAACCAAACGACCGGACTTTACCTGGAACCTAAAAATATTGTCAATGACACTATTTTTCTTTTTCTGAGCCAGTTTGGGTCCCCGAATACCCTAACACCCTTTATATATTATAACACACATAATACCTTATTCAAATTTCTTAACTAAACAATAAACTAACACTTAACTATCTAGTGGAAATTGAACCATAAACCCAACCCCCCCAAACTGAACGGTTCCCCCTAGGGAACATCCACTTCAACTTTTGAATAATTTAATCTTGCTTGTCTAAAATCTAGATTGCATATTATCTAGTGGATAAATTGGATGGATGGTTTATAAAAATATACATAAGTTCACCACTTCACTTCTCATAAACCACTTAGCAAATTCCATCTTTCTTTTCCCTCTTTGACACTTACGGCCGAGACCAAGAAGTGAGATCCACCCACTTTCAACATTTGAGCAAGCCATTTTTCATACATACTAGTGTGAAGGATCTCATACAAGGAAGCTCGGTGCACTCGGGAACACAAGGACCTCACCACAACGCTATTAACCACCCGTTTTTCGTCTAGTTTCTTCCCTAGCCACGAGCTAGTAGTAAGTGACTCTAAACACTCTATTGTTCATATCTAAAGTGGTTAATAAGAAATTTAACGGGTAAAAATTATGAACACTAGAGATCGAAACTAAAAGTCTACTAAAAATAATAAACATGGTGGTTAATGAATGAATGTTAGTGTAAAACTTTTGAAACTAGTTTTGTTATGATTATTTATTGTTGTTGATTGCTAGTGTTGGAATGGATCGTCACCAAACCACGCTAGATCATGTTCATGGAACATGAACTAGCCTTATGTTAAGTCGTAAAGTTATTAGATGACGAACCCTTTCAAACATAAACATGAACTTGTGTAAAAACAATTTTTCGTATGAAATGGAGTTCTAAACTAGTAGATTTAAAGATCTACTAGTGGTATTTTCGAAGAACCAACTGTAAGACGAAACCATGTTTTAAAACCGGATCTTTCCTAAACTAAAGGTGTTTTTTGTGAACTAACAAGTGTGTAGACACTTGTGTAACAAAAGGTTTTAACAAAGAATTATTTTTGAGATTTTTGACAAGAAGTTGTAAACTTACACTTTCTTTAAAAATAAGATTTTTAAGAAACCGATTTCATTTATAAAAATAGAAAGATCTACTAAAAACACCGGAAGGTTACTACACACTTTTACATAACCCACAAGTTCATGTGTTTGCGACTTACGTATATTTTTTACTAGTTTAGTGTTGAAATATTGTTTGTTGATGTTGGGAACATTGTTGGTTGAATTTATAAAAGAAAATGATACGCTTGAAAGCGTGGCCACCTCCGGTTACAGAGGAAACTCTGGCGAAATTTTTCCAGAAATATAACACTTGGGAAATATTTTTACGACAAGTGTTATGAATATATTTTCGACTTGTTTTCCTAAACAAACTTCGCCATGAATTTTTATTACAAAATAACCAAGTGTCGGAGGTGGGATTTTCACAAATAAAACTTGTTAAATATATATTTAGAATATATATTCTTCATAATAGCACTTGTGTGAATTTTTATGATTATTTTGTGAACTATACAAATATTATTTTTAGGGTAAAAATAATATTACTAAATGTTAACGGCTCCAAAATAATACGAACGCCTTCACAAATAAGTGTCTAAGTTACACCGGTATTATTTATACCACCCGAACCTTACAACGTAACTTACGTATTTTCAGAAAATACTCATAAGTGTGTATTTTGACAAGGATATTACTTTGGAAAATTATATGGAATAAAATATAATATTTTTGGGAAAAATAATTATATTTTGGAAGTAAAGTATTTTGGACAAATGAAATAAAATATATTACATTAAGTGAGACTTAATAATATATTTTGAAGTTATACGAACGCACATGTATTAAAACCCCCATCCTTGGGAAGGAATATATTTACCAAATAATTACGAAGTGTAATTACGAAATAGTTGCCTAACTATTTCCCAAAGACATTAAACCTTAAGCTAAGGCACGGCCGTCCATCTAATAGAAGTTAGTACGTGTAGGTCGTCACGCAGCAGGGTATTTTTGGACAGACTACTTCGAGACGCACTTCTGTGAGTTCATGTCCCCCTTTTCTCTTAACTGTTTTCAGTTTTTAAACTGCGGGGGTGAAATACATGTTACTATGATTGCGAATACTTTTTACATGGTATGGTTAGCTTAAGGAGGGTTAGGACGTACAGATCATGTGAGTGAGTAGGCGCAACTTGAGGCCATTAATCCTCATTGTAGGACCGAGGGTCGTAAGCGGTAGATCTATCTGGGTGTAGCGAGCCCAACCCCTGAGCCCGCCTAATGGACCAGGTGGTGACTTCGTACCTGACGCAAAATCTGCTAGGTTTGAGTCTTCCTATGGCACTTCACACATATCATTGGCTTTGCAACCCAATGGTGATCTCTTTTTCCTTATTGCTACATACCAGGGACATTTTTACATCAGGACGTACTTAAACCTTTTTACATTGGGACGTACTTTAAAGGTTTTACATACTCACTTTCACATGAACTCGCTCAACATATTTGTTGATTTTTCCAACTTACATGTATTTCAGGGAACTAAGGATCTGGCACGGTATGCTACGTTTTCACGCTGCGTTAGAGTTATGGGATCATCCAAGTTTAGGGGTTGTGGGTTTTACCTGGACGAGTCACAGTTCATAAACTACGTCTATTTTAAGTTTGTGGTTTCGTCTTAAGAACAATGTTTTATTTGGTAGTATTGTAAACTCGAAGCATGTGTCAGCGTTTCAGACAATATTGTGGTGTTTTGTTTTTAAGACTTTAATTAATGGATGATTCTGCATGGTTTTACTTTCATATAGCTTTGTTGTGATTAAGCTATGGTATTAAGAAGTCACACCAAATAAACCCACGCTTCCGCAAAGCCAGGGTGTGACAGCAACGGCGCCAAAAACTTGATGCGTGTGTGGTGGTATATAAATTTAAGTATATTTTAAGCCCTTTTTACACGTTAGTCAAGTTTTAAATTTATAAAACACGATATTTTACTAACACCAAACACACATATGGGCAAGTGCACCCATCGTGAGCGTAGTATAGTGTTGGCAAGATACCGAGGTCGTCCAAGGACACAAGAGCTTTTAGTACCGGTTTATCCTCAACGTCTAATCAAATCAAAAGTTTAGAAAAAAGGGTTTTTAAACAAGAAAAATAAAACCTAACTAAAATGCTGAAAAATAAAAATAAAAGAAAAACAGATAGACAAGATGAATCACTTGGCTCCGACTCGTGTTTAGTGTAACCTTTGATTATTTCCGCACTTTTGCACTATTTAAGATATTATCTTAGTTATTGTAGTAGGTCCCTCTTTTGAAGGTGACGTTACCCTCAACCCAGTAGTTTGAGTCAGCAAGGATACAATCCTAAAGGGTCGGATTATTGAAAGATAATTAATTAAGTTATTAATGCGAATTATGGTTGGCCCCTCTTTTGAAGGTGACGTTACCCTCGGCTAAGTAGTCTGAGTCAGCAGGGATACAGTCCTAAGTAGCCGGGTTAAAGTATTAATAGTAGCTTACATATGAGGGGATCAAAGAGTTTAGACCCCCGCCATCCAATACCGGTGGGTATTGAAGGAGGTCCTACTAAATTTGACCCAAGTCCTTGCAGGATCTATACACTGAACAAGGCAAGACTCTTACCAAACCGTTCACTTAACCCCCGACCAGGTAGCCAACATACCTCCATATAGACCGTGGAGATATGAATGGTGAAAATCTTTTATTTTATATAGACAGTAAAATAATGCCAAGACACCACGGACAAACGATAAGGAAGAATCACCTTCAACATAAGAAACTAGTTATTCATGTCATTAATACATAACCAAGTAAAAAGTGCGAAAAGATTAAAAATAAAAAGTATTACACTAGACACTTGTCTTTACCAAGTGAAGAGACTTAGGCAAACATGGCCTTTGATTGTCAAGAACTCTTACGATCAATCTTGGATCCCGAGACGACTCACACACTCTATGATGGACAATGGATGATGGTGGTGGATGATGGTGTTGTGATGGTGGTGGGTGGTGGGTGAAGTTGGAGAGAGGTGGTGTGCCAAGGGATGGTTTGCAAATGAGCCAAGCACCCCTATTTATAGCCTGAACAGTAGCTCGGGCACGGCCCCGTGTCCATCCTTCTTCTCTGTCTTCATTAATTGCTCTTGTCTGCATTAGTTGACCACGGCCCGTGTCCGCTGGGCACGACCCCGTGTGAAGAAGCATATCTGTACTATCAAGATTTGCCTGGATTCTGTGAATCTTAAAGTTGACCACGTCCCCGTGTCCACTGAGCACGGCCCCGTGGTGGGCGATAGAAGCTTCTACAGCTTTGTCTTTTATGCTGACACTTGGGCACGCCCTCGTGTTCACTGAGCACGGGTTGTGTTCAGCCTTATGTTCTCTTGTTTTGCTTGGGAAGATGCTTTCGGGGAGGTCGGGCATGCCACGTTTGTTCCTTTTCTTGTATTTAAGTTAGATTTAGCTGCCTTTTTGCTTCTTTTGTTAATTTGAGCTCATTTAATCCTGAAAATACAAAAGGAAGACAAAAGCACACTTTTTCCAACATTAGCACTAAAAAAGGGTTAGTTTTATGCCACAATTGATGTAATTTATATGTTGCATTTTGCACACATCATTACCTGTTCCTGTGCATTATGTCCAAACCACTGTCCCACAAATTCAGTATGTCCAAGCTCCTGTCCCTCAGATTCTAGTGCAACCAGTTGCACCTCAACAAGCTGCACCAACAGTGGTTCAACCAGATCAGCAAAGCTTTTTTACCCAAGGCTTTGTTGACTGGAGCAGCTTACCTGATGAGCTAGGTGATGAAAATTTTGCACTCTATGCTACTAATGATGCTTCTAATGATGAATATTGTTTTATGGCATTAGAGTCAATACCAAAAGGGCTGGAAACTGAAGAAGGACAGTCAAATGCTGAAACAGTGGATGAAATTGCTGAATCAGTGGTTACTGCTGTTGCTGGAGAAATACTGTTGGGAGAGAGTTCAGAACCCCTGTTGGAACCACTGTCTGACCCCTGGTCTGAAGAAGAAGAAAAGAAACAAGGTGAAAAAGAAGAGAAAGTACCAGATGAGAAAGAGCATGTCTGTGATTGTGCCATGATGGCTGCAGCTAAGGTATCATCTCAGGTTCTTAAAAACCTTTGTTCAGACAAATGCATCATAGCATTTGCAAACATCAAAGAGGTGAATGAAAACCTTAGGAATAGAGTGTTAAATGATGAAGTACAATTTGAAAAGTATTTAAAAGAATTAAAAATCAAATTGGCTGAAAAATATAATGAAATCTGTAGTCTTAAACAAGAGCATAGCATAACCAAGGACCAGCTCCAGACCATGATAGAAAAATATCAAGTCTGTAAAAAGGAGTTGGAATCCACCCAAATCACTTGTGAAAAATGGGTGGAATCCTGCAAAGGTTATGAAGTTATGCTTGAAAAACAGATCAAAAGCAATGTAAAATTTGGTGTAGGTTTTAGAAAACATGATCAAATTGAAAACACTGCTGCAGCTGAATCTGTTCAAACCTCTGTTGAAATCATACCCACCAAGAAGGATGGCCAAGAAGTTAAAATAACTGATAAACTTGGTAACAAAATCACTCTGGAAAGATCTGTGGGGTCCTCAACTTTTGAGGAGATTGAGAAATACCAATTCAAACCCACATGGTCTGATGAGTGTGACATCCTTGAAAACTTCAAACCCATGGACTTCACAACTATAGATGGTGTTAAAGCTCCTAAGGCCATGGTCATTCCTCTTAAGGACATCCCAACAGTAGTTCAAAACTCTGTTGCAAAGGAGTCTGAAAAGAAGAACAAAAGAGAAAAGATTAAAAACCTGTTTTGTGACTTTTGTGAAAAGAAAAATCACCTGACCAAAGATTGTTTTCATTTAAAAGCTTATGATCTTAACAAAACAAGTACTATTATGCCTTCACAGAGCTGCACCATCTGTGGTAAAACAAATCATTCTACTCAGCAGTGTTTGTACTTGAAATCCTTTGAGGTAAAAAAGGAAGAGTACATTTCAAAAACACCAATGAGTTCATCAAAACCTCAAATAAAGAATCAACCACTGTTTGTGCCAGTTCAAACAGCTGTTACCAAACAGCTGAACCAAACCTCTGTTAAAAGAGAAGTTCAGGTGACTGATGTACCCCCTGCTAACCAATACCGAAGAGGTAAAGGTCAACCACCATACCCAAGGGTCCCACATGTTTATGAGGTGTACAAAAGGCCTTATAAACCAAGAGTGAACAGGCATCCCTTTGGGTATCAACAGCTGATAGGACAGGACCCCCAACAGTGGTTAGAGAAAAACAGTACCAAAACTGTCCAAACCCCTGAGCTAACCAATGTCCATCCACCTGAACTTAACACAGACACTGTTGAGACCCCATCCAAAGCCTTATTGGCTTTGGAGACCCTCATGAACTAACCTTTTACTTGATGTGCAGGGAGGTACTGCATGCTTAGATAATCTTTGGTATGTAGATAGTGGAGGCTCCAGGCACATGACAGGATGTAGAGCCCTACTCAAAGAATTCAAAACTCATGGAGGGGGTGATATATCTTTTGGTAATAATAGTAAAGGGAAGGTGATGGGTTCTGGTACAGTACAGTCTGGAAATGTCAAGTTTGAAAATGTCAATCTGATAGACAATCTAAAATTTAACCTTCTTAGTGTCTCACAAATGAGTGATAAGGGCTATGGCTCATTCTTTACTAAGGATTGTTGTAGGATTGTTGAACCAGAAATGGTTAAAAAGATTGAAGAAATAATAAAAACTGGAAAAACTCAACTTGTTGCTCAAAGGAGTGGCAATGTTTATGTAGTTGATTTGTCAAAAGAGAGCCCTAGGACTGATGTCTGTCTGTTCTCAGCTGCCTCTAACAAAGAGACAAAACTTTGGCATAGGAGATTGGGGCACACAAATCTGAAGACAATCACTGCTTTGTCAAAACACGGGTTAGTAAGAGGTCTTCCTCAAAAACTGTTCACCTGTCCTGAGCATTGAGTTTCTTGCTTAAAAGGAAAACAACATAAAAGCTCATTTAAGTCCATTGAAGAGTCCAAAACAACCAAGTGCCTGCAAATGCTGCACATAGATCTATTTGGCCCAGTAAAAGTCATGAGTCTTAAAAAGAAAAGATATTGTTTGGTGATTGTAGATGACTTTTCAAGGTTTACATGGACTTATTTCTTACATTCCAAAGATGAGACTGCAGGCATTCTGCAAGACTTTGTCAAACAGGTTGAAAAGCAGTTTGACTTGCCAGTAAAAGTCTTCAGGAGTGACAATGGCACAGAGTTCAGGAATAGGGAGTTGGACGAGTTTTGTGTATCCAAAGGAATTGTAAGGCATTACAGCATTCCAAGGACACCAGAGCAAAATGGGGTTGTTGAGAGAAAGAACAGGACATTGATTGAGGCTACCAGAACCATGCTTGCTGATTCAGGTTTGCCATTAACTTTCTGGGCAGAGGCAGTAAACACTGCTTGTTATGTCCAGAACAGAGTTTTAATCAACCCCAGGCATCAAAAGACTGCCTATGAACTTCTGTATAAAATTAAACCACTGATCTCAAACTTTAAAGTATTTGGCTGCCCATGCTTTATTTTGAACTTAAAAGACTCAATTTCAAAATTTCCAGTCAAAGTAGACAGTGGATATCATTTGGGATACTCAACCACTGCTAAGGCCTACAAAGTGTTTAACACAAGGACCAAAACAGTGGAAGAGACTTTGAATGTGAAGTTCAATGAACTTTCTTCAATGAAAATCCCTGCAAACCCTGCAGAATTTTTTGATCTTGATAAATTTACTTTTGAAAATGTTTCTGTCAAGACTAACAGTGCAGGTCCATCTCAAACTCCTCCATCAGACAATGGGTATGAAGTGATCCTTCCACTACAAACCTTCAAATCCATTGCAAGAGCAGCAGATGTTCAAAACAGGTGTCAAAGCTCAACCACTGCTACACATCATCAAAGACTGTTGATAAAAGTCCTCAAACAGTGGATAAAAGTCAACATATATCCACTCCACTACCTCCTATTCCTCCACCTCCATTTCAAGACACTGTTGGATCATCAAATTCACCAACAGTTGTTTGCTCAGATGATTCACATCTGCAGCCCTCACCATTAAATGCCATTGTTCCATACAAAGGAGATCTAATCTTCTTGAAGTCTCATCCACCTGACCAAATCATTGGCAACATCAGTGAAGGGGTGCTCACAAGAAGCCAATCCCAAAACATCTGTCTTTTTGCTGGTTTTCTATCTCTCCATCAGCCAATAAGGTACCAAGAGGCACTGAAAGACAGCTGGGTATAGGCCATGCAATAGGAGCTCCAACAGTTTAAAAGACAACAAGTATGGGAGCTTGTACCACTACTAGAGGGTGTGAGTCCTATTGGCACAAAGTGGGTCTTCAAAAATAAAACTGATGAAAGGGGCATTGTTATCAAGAATAAAGCAAGGCTAGTGGTTCAAGGTTTCAGACAGGAAGAGGGCATTGACTATGATGAAACTTTTGCCCCTGTAGCAAGATTGGAAGCTGTTAGACTGTTCTCGGCCTTTGCTGTCAACCACAGCATCAAGTGTAACACCTCGAAAATTCACGTCCTATAATGTGTTGACACGTGTCATATGTTTGAACGTGCGAAAGAATGTGATAAAAGGATTAAAGTTGACAGTCATGAAAAGTATATGAATATACGAGTTCTAAATGTCAACAGTGAATAAATACATTGTACATTAACCCTACATGATGCTCATACCTTCAAACGAATAAATCATGGATCATACGAAGCTAAATATGAAGGAAAGTGAGATATTACAAACTACAGGGGTTAAACGTGTCAACATGTTTAAGTTATACCTCTGAGTGACCTTTTGACAAACCCGAAGCTTTGTAACTGTTAATTATGCTCACTAGAATACATGATATAAATTTCATAAAGTTTCGTTGTCGTATGAGAAAGTTATGATCAAATTCGTATGCGAGTGGTTAAAAGCGTCAACGTTGAAGTTTAAGACTTTTCGGGTGACAATAAAGTTAACCGAGGGCTAAACAAAGTGGGTATATGTCTTGAAGCCCTTATAAGTCAAGTGAGAGGGTTCAAAGTGCAAGAAATGAAGTCATAGCAAAGTTCCCAAGAGCCAAAGACCAAAACATAAAAATCAAAAATTAGATTTGATGCAGGTAGGGCGTCGCGCCACGCGAGGCTCCCTATGGAGACCTACGCGTGACGCGAGGGGTCTTCTGACTCCGAAAATGTTGCTAAGTGTCTGCCATTTGCATTCTAATCGACTCTTATCCGATTTTCTCATCTTGGGCGACCCCTAGGCACCCCCTAGACACTTAGGGACATCTGGAAGTGATCCAAGGCCATGGTTAGACTTGTGTGTCAATGATCCATGAGTTCTTGATCACTATATAAAGGGCCAAGGTTGCAACAAGTTTTTCACACCTTCCTTCAGCTTCTCTGATCATTTCTGGAGCTCCAAAGCAGGCTCAAGTGATCACTAATCAAGCATAGGACTTCAGTAAGTTTGCTTAACCTTTCTTAGTTAAGTTTTTGCTTAGTTTTAGCTTAAAAGTCAAACCGTCATAATTAACGGTTGACTTAACGATTAATCACTAATGGTTCAGTGATTAGTCGAATTGAAAGTAGTTATAAGTTGGTAATTATGTGGGTAATAAACCCTTAAAAGGGTTCCCCCTGATTCCCACTCTAACTAGGTCAAATGTCGGGTCAAACTTGTTAATAAAAAGTCAACAGGATACTTAATTTCTAATTTATGCATGATTAGCAATGTAGAACACATACAACCTGTTTGATCATTAATATAACTTGGTAATTAGTGTAAGAACATGTCTAAACATGTTCAACCCGGCAATTTACTGTTTAGACCCGGTTCGGAACCGAAAGTCGCAAAGCTTTGACTTTTGCTTTGACTCCAGTTCTGACCCATTTTGGTATGTTTTAGAAATGCCTAAGTGCTCTATTTGGACCAGGTTACATGCTAGTATAACCCTCTGTGATTATACACCATGGTTCATTAGTTAACCAATTAATACGCATGATTCCGTTAATTGCCCATATGTTGACCATTATGCCCTTTTCACCTTAAAACGTGATTTTTGAAAATGTAAAAGAGTATAAACCTTAGTCACTAATATATAAACTTGTACCCAAAGTTTGACATCAGTTTGAGGTGTAGTTTGAGAGTTATGCTCATTAGCGTAAATTGAAAGCTTTATGTTAATTAAACGACATAATTAGCGTATAGCCTATTTAAACCCACTTTTTGATATCAAACTTTTTACCCACTGATGAAATATATTATTTTGGGATTTTTGAAGATTTTTAATTAATTTTAGGCTGAGCATAACTTATAGTCATAGGCTTAATCCGGTAATTGTCGGTTTTGACCTTACGGGCTATAAAATGAGTTTTTCATATCTAATTGACTCCAAACCTTTTGCTACTGATTAGATATGATAAATAAATTATTTTAAGCCTTCTGGAATAATAAAAATATCAGCTTTATGTATAGAACCCGGAAATGGCTTCTAATCGCCTTTTTAAGCGTTTTTAACGCATAGTATGTACTAAAACCATTTTAAACATACAAGGGTTGATACCTACTGATATTTTAGGTAAATTGTAATATTATAACAGTAAACAAAGGTTGTTAAACTCAGACTTCGGTTTTGAGCTTTTCGGCTTATGTGAAATTACCAAAATGCCCCTACGGTGCATAGTTTGGTTATAATTGATAAATTTCACATATATAATTTACCCTACTGTTATAACTTATCAAATTAAGTATTTTTGCTGATTACATCAGATCTGTAACTCAGGTTAATACTTAAACTCTTTTATAACCTTATAAATGACCAAACTACCCCTACGGGGCATAGTTTGTGTTTAAATTCGTTTCGGGCATAATAGAAGACATCTTACTGATGTCACAACATATTTGAATCATATTAACTTAGGAAACCTGTATATGACTCTTATGTTCACCCGTTACGCTTATTACGTGTTCGGTTCGGTTTATGTAACTAGTTTGCATAAATTAGCCGAAACGGGTCAAACCTTATCGGTTTTATCTCAAAATCCAGAATGTGTATGAAATACCCATATTAAGCAAGTCTTCAAACTTGTCGGGTCTAAATCACATTCTATCCGGTCTTCGCTTAATCGTGCGTACGAACCGTATCTTTGAAACTAACCGGTCTAAGCTTTAGCTTAATTAAAGACCCGTTAGGATTCTAATAGGTTATTATAAACCTTCGTTCCAGATTAGGAGGACCAGTAAAAGCTACTTGCATTTGCTTATTGTGATTATTACTTTGCTCAGGTAAATACTTTTAACTTATTTTCCCTATATGGGCTTGGGTTATGGTATATAAAATACCGCTTGGTCGGGCATCAAATCTTCCATCGTTTGGTGGTTAATTGAATAATTTGATCGGCCCGTTTAAATAGTTTTGTTTACTTAAAGACTTTGGGGGGTTAATGACCATGTCCCGGATATCCTTGGCATCATTTTACGAAATGGCCACGACCTAAGCGCGGAGTGTAGGCGTACACTCGTCAGTGCATAAATAGTTGATGTGGTGTGTCTATTGATCTTTAACCCGGACACGATCCGGGCTTCTGAACGCATAAGGAACATGTAATTCTTTTACAAGATTATATATTTAAATAATTATCCCAAGTTATAAAACGTTTATGCCACGTGCATCCAAACCAATTTTTAATCATTTTTAAAATGAGTCAGTTGATTGTATTTACCAGTGTAAACTGACGTATTTTCCCAAAAAGATTAAATGCAGGTACTAAGCGTAATAGGCTGGATTCTCTCCTTAGCATCAATAAAGAGTCTCGCAAGCTTAAGATGCCTATCGTCTGTTGAACTACTGTTTCCTATTTATTTCGATCCGTCTGTGGATAAACTTTCAACTGTTTGTGATACACGATATTACAATATTTAATTCGGTTGAATTGTATCTTTAAATTGCTTCCGCTGTGCATTTAAATATTGAGTTGTTTGACTATTATGTTGCCAACCACGTCATGATACTCCCCACCGGGCCCACCGGTGACACGTGGAAACCGGGGTGTGACATCAAGGTTTTTCAAATGGATATCAAATGTGCATTCCTCTATGGTAAGATTCAAGAAGAGGTATATGTTTGTCAACCTCCTGGTTTTGAGGATCCATTTTATCCTAATCATGTCTACAAGCTAAATAAGGATTTGTATGGCTTGAAACAAGCACCTAGAGCCGGGTATGAAACTCTTTCAAACTTTCTTCTTTCCATTGGTTTCACAAGAGGTAAAATAGACAAAACATTGTTTTAAAATGGAGAGGGAAAGACCTGATGATTGTCCATATTTACGTGGATGACATCATTTTTGGAAGCACATGTTCTAAAATGTGTGAAGAGTTTAGGCAACTCATGACAGCTGAGTTTGAGATGAGTGCAATGGGTAAACTATAGTGCTTTCTTGGTCTCCAAGTAAAGCAACTACAGAATGGTACTTTCATTCATCAAGGTAAATATGCCAAAGAACTTTTAACAAAATTTGATATGAATGATTGCAAACCATGTAGTACACCCATAGCAACCACCAAGTTAGTCATGTCTAATGAAAAGGATGATTTGGTTGATCAAACTCTTTATAGAAGCATGATTGGGTCTTTATTGTACCTAACTACATCTAGGCCAGACTTCATGTTTGCAACATGTGTTTGTGCAAGATCCCAATCAGCCCCTAGAAAGTCAAATCTTATTGCTGTAAAAAGGATATTCAGATACCTCAAAGGTGCTCCCACACTTGGTATCTGGTATCCAGCTGATGGAAATATCAAGCTTTCAGGTTTCTTAGACAGTGACTTTGTTGGACGTAATACAACAAGGAAGTCCACTTCAGGAGGGTGTCAATTCCTAGGCAATTTCTTAGTGTCTTGGCAAAGCAAAAAGCAAGCAGCTGTTTCAACATCCACTGCTGAGGCAGAATACATAGCTGCTGCAAGCTGTACAGCCCAACTACTTTGGCTTCAAAATCAACTTCTGGATTTTGGTATCACTGCCTTAAAGACACCTCTCATGTTGCACAGTCAGGCAGCAGAAAATATCATTAAAAATCCAGTTTCTCACTCAACCACTAAGCACATTGATATCAGACATCACTTTGTGAGGGATTGCTATGAAAAAGGTTTGATTTCTCTGCACCATGTTCCAACTAAAGATTAGCTGGCAGATGTGCTAACAAAAGCTTTAGACACATCCACTTTTAAAAGCTTGATCTCTAGGATTGGCATGCTGAACATGGAATAACAGGAAAAATCCTGTTTTTCTATGAATAAAAGCATTAAAATGTTTTCAGAAAATCAAAAATTCATCCTTAAAAATAGCTAAAAATGAAAATTTTCATTAATCCTTAAAAGTCTGCCACAACAACTGTTTTTGGTTCAAACATCTGTTTTGTTGAATATTGTCCACTACTGAAAGTCAACCTCTGTTCTTTCATTCCCTTGTTAATCACTATTGATCAAACATCAGTGTTTTAATCCACTGATAGGCTATCCACTGATAGTTAAAAGTCAACCACTGTTTTCATTGTAACCGTTGCAAACCACTGATATTGCTCCATCAGTGGTTTCCTAAAACAACTGTCATCCATTATTCATCAGAGGTTGTCACATGGACAGTACTTGGCCGTCAGATCTTTTGTAACCGCTGCCACGTCATCATACACTTTTTCCACTTATAAAACCCTGATCAAAACCCCAAACAGGGTTTTCACTGTCGAATCGAATTCAAAATTCCCTTCACAAAGCAGTTTCTCACAAATTCCCTCAAAAATCACTCATCTTCTTCATTCGTTCTTCATCGACTTCGTTTCATCATGGCTCTTCCATTCAAAACTCCTCATAATTACTTGGGTTTACTTGAAAAACCAAGTCATACCACAACCTTCAACTCTGTAATTGATGCTCTGTCGTCTTCAAAGTACAAAACTTTGTTAACCTGTGATGCTCCGATTTACCTGGATACCCAACAAGAATTCTGAAAAAATGCCAAACTTGAAACTAAGGACAAAAAGCCCTTAGCCATTACTTCATCAATAAAGGGTATTTCAGTCACCATCACACCTCAAACCATTTCGGAGGTCTTTGAACTCGATGATCTTACAGGTAAAACCTCTTTCCCAAAAATAGAGTATCAAACTGATTTCATTGAGAGAGGGTATGAAGAAGAAATGAAAAAAGATACTTTACAAAAGGGCAGTTTTCCACCTGCCACAAGATTTTTATTTCATACCCTCCTAATGTGTGTGTCAAACAAAACCACTACTTTCAATGAAATTCCATTGAAGATCCAATACCTGGGTTATGCTATACTGAATGAAGAAAATTTTAACTATTCCCAGGAGATCTTCAATAATCTTGTCAAAAATGTCAATAAAAAATCATTTTTATTATTTCCAAGGTTTTTAAGTTACTATTTTCTAAAGAAAATTTCCAAGGATAATGCTCATGTACTTATTCAAGGAAATCCTTTTCAAATAAACAGCCTAACCTCTGAAACCTTCACGAGGCTGTCAAAACCTTCCAAAACAAAAACAGAGGTTCCTGAGCAGACTTTAGCAGCAACCACTGCTCCATAGGATCCTGCTGTTGAGCCCACTGCTCAAGGTGATCACAGCTGCACAACCACTACTGTGAAACCCACACCTAAAATCACCAAAAGACCCAAAAAGAAAAATATCCAAAAGCCCCCCAAACACATCAAAAAGGCAACTCTGGAAGATGAGGTCCCAGAGGTTATACCTGTGACAACACAAAAGTCACCAATAACCACTGCTACTACTTCCTCACAGCAGTTGGAAGAAAGACCTCAACCTGAGCCTAAAACTCCTCCTGCATCTTCTCAAAAAGATCAGGTTGTAAGCACAGGGCACCACGTTATGATGCTCTGGAATCACTTGATTCCATCATTCACAGCCCACCTCCCGGGGAAAATTCTCTTTCTACCCCTATCCTCACTGCACAAATTCCACCAACAATACTACCTCTATTAGATGCAGTTGATTTAGCCCAGACATAAATCAGTTCTTCTCAATCACCTATCACTGGGAATATACCACAACAAGTGACTGAGTCTGGTGTCTCCATCTCTTCTAACCCACCAATAGTTGAGGAGGCTACACTGTAGGAATTACAAGTAATTCCTGTCAGTAGTTCAAGTGGAGCAGCTACTACAGGTGTTGAACCCACTGGTTTACACCTGGACAGTAGTTTCATAAGTGAGACTCCCTTGAAGGCAATTTCTTCTTTGGGAACCAGAGTGTTTCCAGTATTCACTGGTTCACTTAAAATGGTTACCCATGCTGAAGAAAGAAGTCCCCAGTACCAAGAAAAAGGGGCATCAGTGGATGATTTTTGGGAAAATTTCCCTAAGTCAACCACTGATACAACCACCACTGGTGGGAAATCAGATGATCCCATTAACTTGGGTGATGGTTTAATATACAGAGAATTGACGGAGAGGGTTGATAAACTTGACACATCTGTTGCAGATATCAAAAATACGCTGCAACAGTTGTTACAAGCTCAAAAGGCACCACCCACTGCTGCAACATCAACAACATCTGCTCCATCCTCTGCTGAGCTCTGGAGTTTATTTCAACCTATGCTTCATCAGCAAAGACAATATGCTGATCAACAACATGAAGTTCAAATTCAAAAGATCAGAGATTTGATGGAAGCTAGGTTCAAGGATACACAAGCAGATATCAAGGCAATTAAGGCCCATTTATTACAAACCACTGGAACTGCTCCTCCTACCATCATCTTTGTTGACAATCCTCCTGATGATGCCAAAAAGGGGGAGAAAATTAAGAAGAAGAAAAAGGGATATGAAGATGGTATATACATTGAACCAGATGCAAAATCTAAACTGGTTGTGGAAATCCCTAGGCCAGATGGTTCTAAAAAGGTTGATGAGACTCAAAATGCCTTTGCTGCATTAAAAGCAAACATGAAAGAGTCAATGGAGGTAAAAGGGATTAAAAGGTTTGAGCAGGAGAAGAAAATTTTGATGTATAAGGAAGAGCAGGGTACTTCTGAACCCAAGGAAGAAGAGGGTAAACCTAAAAGAAGACAACCCACTAGAAAAGTGAGGCAACCCAAATCCACACCTTCAAGAATCATAAAACATACTCCACAAACTCTTAAAAGCTCCTCTCATCAAACCTCCAAACCAACAGATGTTGAGACACCTGTTGTATCAACAGCTGTTGGTACTTCAGTTGTTTCAATAGATATTACCCCAACAACTGCCATCAATACTACATCAACTCACTTTCAATCCACTGCCCCACCAAAAACATCCTCACCACCACCAACACCACCTGCCAAAAAGCAGAAGACAATGGTTGACACATCAACTGTTGTAATGACAACAGTGGTTGAAACACCAGTTGTTTCAACAACTGTTAGTCAAACACCAACTACTTCAATCACCACCACTCAACCCCCAAAAACACCACCAACCTCTCCTAAGCACAAAAGGAGAAGGGTAACCAATGTTGTATTGGAAGATGATACCTCCCCAACTCAAACATCCACACAACCACTGCCCCTTGTCACCATTCCAAACCCTGTTCCATTATCATCAGCTCAAGTTCTGAATACAAACACTGCTATTGTTCTAGTGGGATTACAATACCCATTGGATCTTCCAACAGTCAAAGAGGAGATAAAGTCTTTTTACTCTGAAGATGACCCTGCAAAAAGGAAAATTCCTTCCATCCAAGGTTATCCTTTCCCAAGAAACATTGAAGAGTATCTCAAAATAAAAGCTCAACAAGCAGAAGACATATCTAAAAGAGATACAGAGGGAAAGTCTGATAAAGAGATTCAGAGAAATCTGCAATACCTGCTCACCAAGGTCAAAACTTTGGAACAGTTCTTAAAAGAGCTTTGTCAAAAACTATCTGAAACAGATGATGAAAGCATGAGGAAAGACTATCTTTAATATATCTTGGCTTACAAGAAGTACAGGGCAGAAAAGCACCAGTACAAGGAATGGACCATCAGTGAACTAGAAAAAGAAGCAGTCAGAATTCAAGATATGATCAAATACAAGGTAAAGCAGACTCCTCCAATCTGGGCCAAATATAAGAAAAATGTACCAGAAAGAACCTTGCAGCTGAAGAGAATGAAAGAAGAGTTAATAACAGCTGATTATGGGTCAAGGAACCAAGTGACAATGTGAACAGAGGATAAAATGTTGGCCACTTACAAAAAGTTGGAAGAGTTGAGGAAAAGGGATCCCACTGCTCCTCAAAAACTTGATTATCCTAAAGCAGTGGTTCCAATCAGAAAACAGAAGTTACAAGTCAGGAGACCTACTGTTCTAACTGCAGCAATCAATTATCAAAGAAGGCATCAAAAGCAGATGGATGCAACAGTTTCAAAATAAGACCAAGCTTCAGAAGAATATATCATGGAGATGGTTCTTCAGACACTTAGGGTAGAACAACAAGAATCAACAAAATCTCAAAACACTGCTCAAGTTGTCATCACCAGGCCTCAATCTCCAAAATCATCAACAATAAAAACTCTCCCAAGAAACCCATTGGATTCAAAAATACTAAAGTGGAAATCTGATAAACAGGCCCACATATTGACTCTGCTCAAATCCAATGGTGAGGTGAAGCATATATCAAGGGAACAAGCACTTGCCTAAGTCTCTTACATCACTTGGTGAAGACAAGCATTTAGTGTAATACTTTTGATTTTTAATCTTTTCGCACTTTTTATTTGGTTTTGTATTAATGACTTTAATAACTAGTTTCTTATGTTAAAGGTGAAACTTCCTTATCATTTGTCTGTGGTGTCTTGGCATTATTTTACTTTCTATATAAAATAAAAGATTTTCAGCATTCATATCTCTACGGTCTATATAGAGATATGTTGGCTACCTAGTCGGCGGTTAAGGGAATGGTTTGGTAAGGTTCTTGCCTTATTCAGTGTATAGATCCTTCAAGGACCTGGGTCAAGCTTACTAGGACCTCCTTCAATACCCACTGGTATTGGATGGCAGGGGTGCGAATGGCTTGATCCTCTCATATGTAAACTACTATTAATACATTAACCCAGTGAAGGGGTAAGGTCCCAAAAACCTCATAGTAAGTACTTGGGACCATACCACAACCTTGTCTTTTCAGCCTTTTTTACCTTGCGCGGCCGCGCAATTATCTTACGAAAGAAAAGCTTGAGGCAAAGAGCAGACAACACTTGCGCGCCAAAGGGAATCATAAACCCTTGCGCTGCCCTCCATAAAACAAAGGATGAAAAGTCCTAGATAAAACACCTCCGCTTAACACCCAGACTTAGGATTTATTTATCCAGCTGATTCCACACGATAAGGGGTCACACCAGATTACAGTAGTAATCTTCTAGAAAGGATTCAATCGTGCACCACTAAGACAGTTATAACCGTCTGGACACGTGTCGCCATCCCAGGCATCCCTGAAATCACAACGATAGCATGCAATTGGAGAGTAATCTCCACTTGATCACTTTACACGTGGCAAAACCCCAGCCATCGATATGAACCACGATCCGTGTGCACTGACGTCGGATCAAGAAGCTTGACAGAATGAAATGTAACCACTTACGGGGTTAGCATCTTCCGTCAAATTTTCACTAACAGGTTTTCCCGCCCAAAGTTTCCCGGTTATAAATATGAGAACAGCTCAGGTATGGAATCCAAGTTACACACACTTCCTAAATACATCTTCTTCTTCATAACCCATACTTATTCTCACACCGGAGTCGGGTCAAGGAGAGAACCCCCTTCTCCCCTTGGCGAGGCTAACGGTGCTTCTTTTTTGCAGAGTTATCAGAGAAGAAGGCCAATCATAACCGGATCAAACGAGAGAAAACAAACCCTTTTTATGCAGAACCAAACCCCCTAGATATCTCGGTTCCGACCATTTATCTAGTGTTTCTTCATTGGCGCCCACCGTTTTTCTCTGTCTCATCAATTTTTCTCTTGTTTTTCGATTTATTTCGTTGATTCCATTTGCTCATGGAAGAGACATTAGCTCGCCAACAAACTGGCCATCGGCCGAATTTTGGTAACAACGTCCAACCTGAAGGAATTCCGGAGGAAGTCTCCGACGATAATGAGGTTCAATCCAATCGAGTAAACGAACCTGTTACTCCGGGAATGTTACCAGCAAATCCTGTTCAGTCAATTTTACCACCAGGAGAAACTCCAATCTCCTGGTACGTTAGGTCTCAAGGGGCACTGAACGCAGTATACACACAGCTGTGTGCACAAACTGCTCCCCTAACTCAATCACAGAGACCAGGTTCTCGTGCTAATGCATCCCAAAGGGAGGATTCAACTTACGAGAATACAGAAGTTTACTCCAGATCTGCTTCGAAACATGAGTACACTCAATCAGGAAGTCATCAGAGAGAGCATCGAAGACAATCAGTTCACACTAGGTTGGGTTCTCAACAAAATACCCACACCGATGAATCTGATCCAACCTATCGTTTAAGTGCAAATACCAGTGTGTTCGACCGGTTGCGGCCAAATTACAACAAATGCAGACCTCGTGCGGTTTACAACCCTGAGGCAGAGCATAATTACGATTTGATTTACCGCCCTGTAGAAGCAGCGGAAAATTCAAAATTCATCATGGAAATAGCGTTAGCTCCACTTGAGAAAGCTAAATTACCATCGAACGTGGGAAAGTTCAACGGGTTGATAGACCCGGATGATCATTTAAGAGTATTTACAAGCGCAGGTTTGGTTGGGGGCTGGACCCTACCATTATGGTGCCATCTGTTCGTACAGACCCTAACCGGCCCGGCGAGAATCTGGTTCGATAACTTGCCAATCGGACAGATCACATCTTGGAAAGATTTGCGAGAAAATTTTCTGACCCACTTCAGCCAACAACGGCGATCTATGCGCGATACATCTGATGTAATGAACATTTGGCGCAACGACGACGAAAATCTGGATGACTTTATTACTAGATATAACAAAGAAGTACTGGAGATCGGCGGGGTTCATGAACAACTAATCCGCGCTCAATTCAAGTACGCGGTTAGATGCGATGACATGATTAAGGTCTTATCTGGAACAGAAGGCCTCCCAAAGAGTTGGGAGAAGGTAATGGCGGCGGCCAAGGTCTACGCGCAAACCGAAAAGAACTGTGACAACTCGTAATTTAGAACCCTTCTTTGTATCTCGATGTAACACGTTTGAACGTTATGTAACTAGTTGACATGTTGGTTTAATTAATGATATAAGTGAATATTATGTGAATATGTACTGTGCTTATATGTATGCGTGTATTTATGTGACCCGAGACACAAGGACCCGACTCGAGACCACTCGGTCTCGAGTAAAGAGTAACAGTTGGGCCGGTTGGGCCATGCACCTCCTTTAGTCCACCCGGAAGCCCATTAGGGTGCACCATTTGATATAAAACCATGCCATCATCCACATTTCCCCTCCTACACTCTCCTACATTCTCTCTCTCACTAAAACCCTAGCAATCAAGCATCACATTCTCTCCCACCACTCGGACTCAAACCGGCGACCACAAGGGGCTCTCGGATCAGCTTGTGCACACCCATTTGGAAGCTTCATTCGTTACTACTTCACACCCTTGTACCCATACTTGAACCGGTTAGTGGTTTCTTTGCAAACATATGTATATGCATGATTAAAGTGTCGATTATGTGATGATATGCATCGTGGCTATTGTTTGATTATAACAAAAGTGTTTGTTTGACTTAATGGGTCCTTGTTTGTTAAATGATACATGCTTGGTTCCAATATCTTAGATGAACATGACTTTGGTAGGATAACATTTGAATAAGATGTTTTGAATGATAAAAGAATGATAGTTTAGGATTATTTATGATCATTCGATTTTATGATAGATGTTATAGAACAAATGTTTTGTTTGATAATGATCCGCAAGATGATTTTTTTGATATCCAAATTATGTGTTATGATTCGGGTCCATAGGATGAACATGTTTGAATTAATATGAAAACCTAAAAGATGAACTACTTGAAGATCATGAAAGATATTTGAAATTTAGGTGTTTGATCCATTTTGAAATAGAATTAGACAAGAAAACATGTTTATGGATTCTACTGGATAGTACACAATCTCATGAAAATGCAATACTATTGGATGGTACATCCAAGGTTCTAGAAGGATTCGGTTACCAGGTATGCAAGTCGAGACCCTCAGTCTCGACTCGAGACCACTAGGCCGCAACTCGAGACCGCGGTAGTTGCGACTCGAGACCATACCTCACCAGCACATAAACAACATGACTCGAGACCTTGGTTGCGGGTCTTATTTCGACTCGAGACCAGACTCGAGACCACCAGGTCTCGAGTGATGAAGGCTAAACCGAGATAGCACCGTCTCGACTCGAGATCTCTGGTCTCGACTTGAGACCACCTGATTCATATTCTGTTTGGACTTGCACGGTTACAGGCCTGAGTATTTGGGCCGAATACATGGACTTTATATGTTACTGTTGAATGTGTATGTCATGCACTATTGATTGGACTGCCATGAATAACATTTGTATGCAACGTGCTAGTGTACGTGTAGAAAATATACGTGCATTACTTGATTTGAATCTGACTTATGTGGTAACCATACTAGGACGTGGTTGACCACAATTAGCTCGATTTGACCTTTCGTTTATCTGCCGAGCTAACCTAAGGTGAGTTCACACTTTCTACAAAGCATGGGATTCCCAGGGGTTGGGAATGGGGTTAAGGAACATGGATTCCTCGTCCTTTATTGGGTAGGACAGTGCTGGTTCAGGAATATAATTCCTCATCCTCTTGGACAGATAACTTTCACTAGAACAAAACTCTATCACGAAGTCCCTCCTTTTTATATCGACTTAATCGTCGGGCCAATGGCGAGCGGGTCATTAGTTAGATAGCGCTATTTAGGTTTGACAAACCTCACACCGTGCCGCAGAGGACGAGCGTGAACTAATGGATCTGGGCACGTCAATGATGATAGACATTGACAGTTCAGGGCACATAAACATGACTACAGTCAGCAGTCGATATGGTAACGAGTCTAGTAATAAACATGGGGTAACCCCCACGGCCGTAGAGCCAGATAACTAAACATGGGGTAGCCCCCACGGCTAGATTGCCAGAGTAATTGGGTTAAACAAATCACGTTTTCAACCATGGGGTAACCCCCACGGCAGGATGCCAGATAAAGGAAACTGTTTTCGCAACAACTTAAAACGAACACCCAACTGTGAACTCGCTCAACATTCTTGTTGACTCGTTACTACATGCTTTGCAGGTCAATAGGTACTTAGCTGGAGTTTGCATGGAGAAGAGTCGTTGTGGGACATGGACAGCTGTGTGCCATGTTAAACTTTGAACAATTAAACTTATGTCTTGGTTTTAAACGTTATGCTTCCGCTTGCAACTTAAACTATGTTTTGTTTGGACACCAATTGTTTTGGTTGGGGTTTTATAATTACATACTCGCTTGTTCAATATGATTGGTGGCTGGATCCTGGTCAGTCACGCCTCCAAGCGGTGATACTTCGCAGGTGGATTTTGGGGGTGTGACAAGAACCTTACTACAAACAGGCCACCGCCACCTCATAATAGACCCGCGGATTTAAGCTCAAATGGTGGGAGAAAATACAAGAAGGGATGGCGTGAC
This sequence comes from Helianthus tuberosus, assembly GCA_030545235.1. NCBI lineage: Eukaryota > Viridiplantae > Streptophyta > Magnoliopsida > Asterales > Asteraceae > Helianthus > Helianthus tuberosus. The sequence goes on from CM060429.1 coordinate 33,076,327, forward strand.
TTTGGTTCAGGAAACCATTCATCTGAGGATGCTCGAACAATGATCAACAAACTAACTGCGCAGAGGGAGAACAAACAGGAGAACAGGGAGAGGCAATGGACTCCCTTAACAAAAACCCCCGCAGAAGTTTTGAGTACAGAAGATTACCAGTTCAAACCGCCAATCCCCATGAAAAGCAAGCGTGGACAAGACCCTGCTCAGTACTGCGAGTACCACAAAGACAGCGGTCATACCACTAACAACTGTATCTCCTTACGCACAGAAATAGAGAAAGCCCTCAAAAGCGGCGAACTCACACATTTGCTTCAAAATGTGCGCAAAGAGATAAAACAGATAACTAGGGGAGAGGTGGGCCCAAGCAAAAAGGCAAAGAACTGAGAAGAGACTCTATGGTATATGCGTGGAAAGACAAGACTTATCAAAATAGCGCAAGAACATAGAGTAAGTTAAGTCTCATATATTTATCTAAAAACTTTGTAATGGCCTCTGCACCCTATCTAGGAATAAACATCAAAGTTTTTTCATTCTTGTGTTTTTTTCTTTTACAAAGTGCATGCAATTCCTTTTAGTAAGCGCACAAACATAATGGTAAAAATAAAATAAAGCCTCATGAACGGTCAGTGATTACATCACAAACGACCAAACGTTCACACATGAGCTTATACCAACTTCATTCGCCTTACTCAAACAAAGTAATTGTACTCATGCAAGATATTGTAAAATTAAAAACCACGGCATATTGTTTTCAGCGTACAAACACGCCCCAAAAAGCTACCAAACACGGCATTGTTTTAGCTACTTGCGCTACAGCGCATCAACAAAAGGGATACACATCCCAAATACTACAACAAATTATTCAAAACAATTTAAGAAACAAACCTACGCTAAATCTTCACCCTCATCCGGAAATATTTCTTTTAATTGCGCCACGTGATCGTCAGATTGCAGCGCAACGTTTATAAGATCCATCACAGGAAGCTGTAAGTTGTTGAATTCTGTCTTCAAAGCTAAAAGCTCAGCGCTGGTGTTTACACCATAAGTAGCAGACTTGCTACTATCCCAATCAACTTTTAACGCACTATTCACATGATGGGAACACTCAGGGTAGCCTTGAGAATACCCGTCATTTCGCGCAGCAATCACCAAACACGCAACCGTCTTATCAAGCTCTTCAGAGTTCAACACCGATTCAGCAACCTATGGGAGATAAAGGCAGAAATAATAAAAAAAAACAAAGAGCAATAACATTTTTCAAAGAAAAGGAGAAAAGGAAACTTACACAGGCAATACCGTGATCTTTCAGCCAGGCCATATCATTCTTCAAAGGTTCAAGCTCGCTTTCCGCAGTAACCCGCGCCGTTTCTAAATTTTCCAGCTTCTCTTCAACTTCAGTCAAACGGTGGGAAGTTTCAGTCTTCTCGGAAAGCGCAAGCTCCAGATCCTTCTTAAGTTGTTCCTGGTCAGAAAGTAAAGCAGTAAGTTATTCTAACTCTTTATCTCTAAGAACAAGAGTAGCGCAAGCTTGTACTTCTCGTTGCTCACTACGCTCTCTATGAGAACGCGCTTCCTCCAGCGCAGCTTCTGCTTCAGCTTTCTCCTTTTTCAGCTTCTCTATCTCCACATCCTGCTTCTTTAATTTTTCAACCTCGGCCTTAAGATTGTTGATGACATTGCGAAGATTCATCTTCTCAGCATTGTCTTTCTCACAAATTCTCTTCCAATTTTTGCGCTCTTCAGCAAGAAGGGTGGCTTCAGCTTCCGCCTTTCTTTTCCAACCCGCAACTGACCATTCCTCAGTTTTCCGGTCAGCTTCAAATTTAGCCTGATCAGCTTCCAACCGAGCCTTCATCTGGGCGAATCGGTTTTCATCATCAGCAAGTTTCTTCTTTGATGTCTTGAAAGAGTCCCACTCTTTATGCATACTGTGCCACTCGCGCACTATGCGATAAGTGGTCGAAGAATGGGAAGCAACTTCCTCAAGATAGGAATGATAAGTTTGCTCGTGTTGGCGACTCTCTTGGAACTTAATTTCCCCCGGCAGAAATATTCCTTGCAACCAATCCCGGCACACGTGCCAATCCGAGAAAGTGTCACCTTTCTTCAAATTCCAGACAGGGGCATGCGGCTTGGAAGCATTTTTCTCTGTATAAGTTCGGTAATAATAATCCCCCGGGGTTTCCTCTGGGCGGATAGGAGAATCCTCACCGGTCCCAGAAAATGAGCCTTGCTCCTCAGCAGTAACCTTTTCAACACGCTCAGGCAAAACATCAGAGGGTTTAGGAGAGAAAACTAAGGCAGGAGTCTCTTCAACAGCTTTTTCTTTCTCCAAATCATGGGCAGCAACTTCAGAAGTTTGTGGATTATCGACACCATCCATAATTCTTGGCTCAGTAACTTTCTCAGCTTCTACAGAAACGTCAACAGGCTTCTTAGCCACAACAGTCTTCTCCGCGCCACCCTCAGGAACCTCGGCAGTCTTCAATTGATCAGCAATGGAAGCACGCGGGGGAGAGGGTGGGAGTTCTTCATTAACCACAGGCGGTGGCTCTGTGGGAACAGGAGAAACAGGGATTTCTGGAAAAACAGAATCCATAAGTATCTAAAGCGTGACAGGGAAAAGGATAAAGGGAACACTTACTAGGAGCTGAATCCGGAATAAAAGCATCAAGATTGCCTTTCCTGGTAATTTTCTTCCTCTGAATCTTCTTTAAAGGCTGACCCTCGGCCTCCGCATCAGTTTGTTTCCTTTTGCCTGCTCCCCTTTGCACCAAATGCTCAGGACTAGATTCCAAATCAATTGGATCTTCTGGGTTGGATGGAGGAATATCAGCAGAACCCCTTGGTTCCGGTTTAGGTCGCCTAATCGTAACTGCAGGCGCAAGACCTTCCAAAGAATCAGAAACCACCACATAATCACACCAGTTGTCAGAAGAATGGCGCATACCTTTCTTTTCCCCAACATTTTTAGCTTTAGAAGATTGAGTCTTCTCAGCATCACCCTTCTTCGGCGCAACATTACTAGTTGTCGCGCGTTTCTTTTTCTCAGGGCCTATGCCCAAATTTGACAACTCACCTATAAAAGCGCAAGGAACAAATTCATTCAGACGCACAATGAAAATAAGACAATAGTATGTGCAACCTTAGCAGTACCAGCAACAGGTTGTGCGGTCAAATCCGCATCCCGCGGAAGAACGAAATTCCTCACAATTCGATGGTACCAAAGCTCTTCATCAGGCTTCTTCTTAATGGTACCCATTCTTCCGCCTTCTCTCTTATATGCAACAACATACAATGAAACAACTGCAGAAGAAGGAAGGCAGGTTCAAAAAAAACGGGGGGGGGGGGGACTCATTCATACCATGACCTTCCTCCGTATACACCGGCTTGTCGTCCCGGTCCATCTTCCAGTTTAAACTCATACCAGCACCAACAAGGGCTTTCTCAGGCAAAGCAATGTTAGGGACCTCTTTCAGATCTTGGTACCAATTCTCGTCAACAGGGGTCCGAAGCATGTCAATAGGGACGTCTTCCTTTCCCCTTAAAACCATCCTCATCGGAATCACCCCTGCCTTGATAAAAAAGAATTTTTGTTTCCAGTCATGGAAAGATTTTGGAGGATGCTGTAAAATTTTCTTCGCAGACGATCTTTGGACAAACGAATAAAACCCTTGGGTACAGTGCATCTGGTGAAAAACCCTGAATCGAAGAACTGTAGGCTCAATATGCATCGACCGGCATACAAACTCAAAATGCCTAACCCTAACCATACCGATTGGATGCAATTGAGAGATGTGAATTTTGTAAAAATCAAGAAATTCAAGGAAAAATTTTGTTACAGGCAAACGAAAATTGCCTTCGCAGAAGAAATCCCAAAACAGAGTAATATACCCAGCCGGAGCATCTGCTGCTGTCTGACCCTCCTCAGGGTACCGGGCACCCCAGGTCTCCGGGAATCTGAGGTTTTGAACCAGGCCGTCAAAAGTTTCCCTAGGCCATTTCAGCGGTGGAAGTTCAGCAGACATTTCCTCTGATAAATCTTCGTGATACTCTCCGGTTGACATAAGAAGAAGAATTGGAAAAATCCTTTCTCAAACGGTTAATGAAGAAAGGAAGGGGAAAGTTTTCAATGAACGTAATGATTAAAATTGGGCAACTCAAGCAACCGTATATACTCACCGCCATAAATAAAGCCTCGGTAACTGCCATAGCACCTTTTTCGGATATCACAGTTACCCAAGTGACAGGGGCGAGTGACAAACAACACAAACGCGATCTCACACGCGCGTGTAAACCACGAATAGTGAGGTATACCTGACAGTGACAGCCTGTCACCCAGTCCTTACTGTACCTCCCCCACCTAAAGTCAAGGATTTTCAAAATCTTCTCAGCAAAACAAAAGTAAAATCTTTTCAAAAAAGATTCCCTACTTCCACGCCCAAAAGCATTTCCCTCTTATAAGTCCAGTGCTCCACTTATTTGCATAAGTACAACACTAGACTGGGGGGACTTGAAGGGGTAAGGTCCCAAAAACCTCATAGTAAGTACTTGGGACCATACCACAACCTTGTCTTTTCAGCCTTTTTTACCTTGCGCGGCCGCGCAATTATCTTACGAAAGAAAAGCTTGAGGCAAAGAGCAGACAACACTTGCGCGCCAAAGGGAATCATAAACCCTTGCGCTGCCCTCCATAAAACAAAGGATGAAAAGTCCTAGATAAAACACCACCGCTTAACACCCAGACTTGGGATTTATTTATCCAGCTGATTCCACACGATAAGGGGTCACACCAGATTACAGCAGTAATCTTCTAGAAGGGATTCAATCGTGCACCACTAAGACGGTTATAACCGTCTGGACATGTGTCGCCATCCCAGGCATCCCTGAAATCACAACGATAGCATGCAATTGGAGAGTAATCTCCACTTGATCACTTTACACGTGGCAAAACCCCAGCCATCGATCTAAACCATGATTCGTGTGCACTCACGTCGGATCAAGAAGCTTGACGGAATGAAATGTAACCACTTACGGGGTTAGCATCTTCCGTCAACTTTTCACTAACAGGTTTTCCCGCCCAAAGTTTCCCGGTTATAAATATAAGAACAGCTCAGGTATGGAATCCAAGTTACACACACTTCCTAAATACATCTTCTTCTTCATAACCCATACTTATTCTCACACCGGAGTCGGGTCAAGGAGAGAACCCCCTTCTCCCCTTGGCGAGGCTAACGGTGCTTCTTTTTTGCAGAGTTATCGGAGAAGATGGCCAATCATAACCGGATCAAACGAGAGAAAACAAACCCTTTTTATGCAGAACCAAACCCCCTAGATATCTCGGTTCCGACCATTTATCTAGTGTTTCTTCACCCAGCTACTTGGGATTGTATCCCTGCTGACCCAAACCACTTAGCCGAGGGTAATGTCACCTTCAAAAGAGGGGCCTACCACATTACGCATTAATAACTTAATTAATTATCTTTCAATATTCCGACCCTTTGGGATTGTATCCTTGCTGACTCAAACCACTGGGTTGAGGGTAACGTCACCTTCAAAAGAGGGGCCTACTACTATAACTAAGATAATCTCTTAAAAAGTGCAAAAGTGCGGAAATCATCAAAGGTTACACTAAAGGCGAGTCGGATCCAAGTGATTCATCTTGTCTATCTATTTTTATTTTATTTTATTTTTCAGCATTTTTAGTTTTTATTTACATGTTTAAAACCTTTTCTAAAATTTTGATTTGATTAGACGTTGAGGATAAACCGGTACTAAAAGCTCTTGTGTTCTTAGACGACCTCGGTATCTTACCAAGCTATACTACGCTCACGATGGGTGCACTTGCCATATGTGTGTTTAGTGTTAGTAGAATATCGTGTTTTATAAATTTAAAACTTAACTAAAGTGTTAAAAAGGGCTTAAAAATTAATAAAAATATACCACACTCGACACGCATCAAGTTTTTGGCGCCGTTGCTGGGGACACAAGGATTTTAAGAAAGTTAGGAATCACGATCTAATCATTTTTTCTTATTTTTCTGTTTTTTTAGGATTTTTCTTAATTTTCAGCTTCTGCAGAGCTCAGCACGGGGTCGTGCCCGCTGAACACGCCTCCGTGCCCAATCTTTGGTACCGGCAATCCTGTTTTGTTGGGATTAAACCCTACCAAAGGAACAGTTAATATTGCCAAATCTGGATCAGAACAGTGGGTTCACAATAAGCAGTTGATCGCAACAGTTCTTTCCCCTTGAAAGTGGCCTAACAACTGATGACCTCTATCTATTGTCCGTCTACAACAACTGCTGATCTTCAACAACTGATCAAGTCTATAGACTGTTGAAGTGCAAGCACTGATGCTCAATCTACTGTCATGGTTCAAGTACTGCTGAAGACACAAAGCACTGCTAGGAGTATAACAGTTGAATGAGAAGCAGTATTTTAGCTTGTCTTTGTATTTATTGGTTATCAGTAGTTTGTAATAGCAGTAGTTGTATAGGTCAGTGGTTACAGGTTGTTAAGAGGTTAGATGTCACTTTCATGGTGACGTCAGCAAAGATGCCACAGTGGTTTGTTCTGTACTATAAATAGAACAGTACCCTGTACTGTTCTATTAGCTCTCTTCTTCTCCAAGTTATTCTGTACGAACAAACCATCTGTGAGCTCAGGCTGAGGAGGAGATTGTATGCATGCATGCATTTGTAATTGACGATTGTAATAAATATAATCTTTCGGTTCAATGATAAACATGTTTACTTAAAACAATTCTCTCTTTGATTGTGTTGAAAGTTTATTTACACATTCCCGCTGCAATTGTTTATCATTCATCTTCATTTTAGTTAAACAAACACAATCAAATCAAACTCAGATCCTAACATGTTTTAAGTCGGACAGTAGCTGAACATGGGGCCGTGCCCACTAAACACGCCCCCGTGCCCAAGTTTCAGATACTAAAAGCAGAACCGTAATATCCCGACAGTTGGTAATTTCTAACGCAAACATGAGTGATACTGATCATTTTTACTTTCGCTCCTCTTATGGTACGTGGTGTCAAATATGTGGCGGATCTCATTAAGATTTAAAATGTTATTTTTTAAATTACATTCCCCACTATATAGACCCATCGTTTTCCTGTAGCCTTAAGATGGGCGAAAGTAAAAACAATCCCTATCTCTCCCTCGAATGCTCTCAATCATCCCTTCTAGATGAAATGATTCTTTAAGAATCATTTCAAATGGAAGAACTAATTCTCCAATGGATAAAAGAACTTGAGATGGAAATAACTAATTCATCTCAAGACGACGATCAAGGAGAATTATTGAGATCGCATTCGGATTATAACAACATCGTTGCTCCCGAAATCACCTCTAACTCTTGTGAGGACTTGAGCGATAGTCATCCCTGTGTCGACTGTGCCGTGAAGGACTCCCCATCGGTTTCCGCCGATGCATTCATAGACCTGAGCGATTCGACATATACCTTCTTTAACGAGAGCCCGGATAAGGGAAATAAAGGTTGGTCTTGCCCATCGGTATTTAGCTTAGGAATCACCCTTTTCTGATAACCTCTTGCGTTCTTGTCTAAAACTAGGGCAACTTAGGTATCTCAGGCACTTCGGTGTTGTTCCGTCCAGTAAAGAGCCACCCGATCAGGATAAATTCCTTAAAAATAGACAAAACTTCATAAAACCTCTAGCCAAGGGGCCATGTCCAGGTCAGCACGCCCCCGTGTCCACCTAAAGATTCCCGTCTGACTTTTGGTCAGAATACGGACAAAAAGTGTCAGAATTTTGTCTGCACACGAGGCCGTGTCCAGCGTGCTGTCATTTTCTATAAATGCACCAAGATTCCTGCACTCTTGGACCCATTCCAAAGACAAAGATCTGGTGGGATCTTCACATATACCATACAAGGTATATTCTAAAGAAGGTTCTCAACAACCATCTTGTCTTTTCTACTTTTGTCCATTGCCTTCTTCTTCATTTTTCTCCTCAAAACCTCCATTAAAGTTTGAAATCTCCATGTTTTCAAGCTTTATTGTAATATTTGTTGGGGTTTTATTCAAGGAATTGTCATACCCCAACCGATGGCGGAAACATCGGGGCATGGCACTGAGCGAAACAGATTGTCCATGAGTATCCATAACAAGTATTAATTACCAGATATTAAAACGTCATGTCCCATACCACAACATATCCAAATAAAACAGTTATTACAAATAATTGTGTCAAAAACAAACACTGTTCCGACAACTCAGATTTAAGCGTAACATAACTAGACCCCTAGCTTGATTCACCAAAGCACAGCAATCTTAGCATCTTAAGCACCTTTCATATACGTTAAAATAGAGGTCAATACAAATAGTGTAAAGGTGAGCATACAAGTTTACTAGTATAATAGAGTTCGAAATTGTTTACGCATAACCAACATCTAACATGTACAAAGTGAAAGCAAGTAGGTTATCGACAGAGAAATATACACAGACGTGACTGCGAGTTGTAGAATGCGCAACACATATGCACAAACGTGACAGGGGGTATTTATAGGCTGCCAAAAAGGGAATGTGCATAAGTGTCGGATAGGATGGCACTGATCGGATGGCGATCTGATCGGATGGCTATCCGATCTGATGGCCATTCAATTGGTTGGCCATTCGATTGAAGTGTCCGACGAGTTTGAGTTTCGGCGTTTCGTTTCGTGCATTGAGCGTTCCGATGCGCTTAAGCGAGGTTGCGATGCGATAGATTGATAATAATCACACAAATACTATATCTAACATACAATCATCCTAAGTAAATTGCGTTTAGCGTTTGCGATTTAGTTGCGTTGTGATAGAGTTGCGATTGCGTTTCGATTAATCACCACAACATAAAGTAAACATGCATAAGTAACACATAAGTACCACACACACACGTAAAACAATATTCAGAATCTATCAATCAAGGCGCGAGCACGATTGCGATGCGATTAGTGATAAAGCGATAAAACATGCGATAAACATCGATTAAATCTCGATTATTAATAGATACTGCACATAATACAACTAAAGCGATAAAATAAAAGATTCGATTACAAGTCAAAGAAGTCAAATCAGTAATTAAGCAAGGAATGACAGATCACAATTAGCAATCTTTTCTTCCTTTGACTTTAATCTTGAATTTGACTTTGACTTTCGTAACACGGGGTGTTACAGCCTCCCCTAGTTAAGGGAATTTCATCCCGAAATTAGGCTTTAACCATAACAAACAACTGTGGGTACTTCGCCTTCATGTCGTTTTCGAGTTCCCAGTTGAACTCTGCGCCGCGTTTGCCTTCCCAGTGAAACTTCACAATGGGAATGCGTGAGCACCTGAGCTTCTTGGTTTCTTGATCCTTGATCTTAACAGGCTTCTCCACGAAGTGTAATGTTTCGTCCACTTGCAGATCCTCTAGCAGAACTTGTAAATCCTGCTCGGCTAGGGACTTTCTGAGGTTCGATACATGGAAAGTCGGGTGAACGTTGCTAAGTTCCTCTGGTAGTTCGAGTCTGTAGGCCACTTTTCCGATCCTTTCTAGAATTTTAAAGGGTCCAAAATATCGAGGCGCGAGCTTTCCTTTCTTGCCAAATCTGATCACACCCTTCCAAGGTGATACATTTAGGAGTACGTGATCGCCAACGTCAAATTCAAGGGGCTTGCGACGTCTAATGGCGTAGCTTTTCTGACGACTCCGAGCTTTCAGCAGATTGTCTCGAATTTGGAGGATTTTGTCAGTCGTTTCTTGCAGTAGCCCGGGACCGGTTAGTTGCGCATCTCCGATCTCATGCCACATAATCGGCGATCGACATTTTCTTCCGTATAATGCCTCAAATGGTGCCATTTGTATGCTAGAATGATAACTGTTATTGTACGAGAATTCGACTAAAGGTAAGTGCGCGTCCCAATTACCACCGAAATCTATGACACATGAGCGAAGCACGTCTTCAAGAGTACGAATCGTTCTTTCAGTCTGACCGTCGGTTTGGGGATGGAAAGCGGTACTTAGATTAAGCGCAGTACCGAGAGCAGATTGAAACGTTTCCCAAAGACGCGAGGTAAACCGACCATCGTGGTCGGAGATGATGTCACGAGGTGTACCGTGTCGACAGATAATTTCGTCTGTGTAGATTCGGGCTAATTTTTCTACCTTGAAGTCTTCTCGTATTGGCAGGAAATGAGCGGATTTAGTCAAATGGTCAACGATAACCCAAATGCTATCATGACCTGAGGTTGTACGCGGAAGTTTCGTGATAAAGTCCACGGCTATGCTTTCCCATTTCCACATCGGGATCTCGGGTTGAACAAGCAAGCCAAATGGTCTTTGTTGTTCGGCCTTGACCTTCGAACAAGCCAGGCACTTCGAAACATAGATTGCGATATCCTTCTTCTTTCCAGGCCACCAGTATCGTAGACGAAGGTCACATCTTGTCGGCACCAGGATGAATAGAATATCGAGACTTGTAGGCTTCATCCAATAGGATTTGTCGCAAGTTAGTGCGTTTGGGAATCCAAATTCGGTCCAAATAATGGAATATCCCATTCGATTTATTCACTAACTGTTTGCCATGATGATAAATCCTTTCCTTCTTCAAGGTACGTTCGGTAAAACAAGCATGCTGAGCGTCAAGGATAAGAGTCTCGAGATGAAGCTGGGCGTGAACAATACGAACGCTATGCAAATAGCTTCGTCTGCTGAGGGCATCGGCAACGGCATTTGCTTTGCCAGGATGATAACGAATTTCACAATCATAATCGTTGAGAAGTTCTACCCATCGACGTTGGCACATATTTAGTTCTTTTTGGCTGAGGATATGTTGCAGGCTCTTATGATCTATGAAGATCGTACACTTGGTACCATAAAGGTAGTGTCGCCAAATTTTCAACGCAAAAACAACCACGCCTAGCTCGAGGTCATGGGTTGTATAGTTCTTCTCGTGGATCTTGAGCTGACGAGATGCGTAAGCGATAACCTTGTCCCGTTGCATGAGAACACAACCAAGACCAAGGTTCAAGGCATCACAATAGATGATAAAGTCATCGTTTCCATCAGGTAAAGCGAGAACGGGAGCATTGCAGAGCATATGCTTGAGAGTTTGAAAGGCAGTCTCTTGTTCGGTTCCCCAAACAAAAGGCTTGTCTTTATGCGTCAAGGAAGTAAGCGGGACAACGATTTTCGAGAAGTCAGCGATGAATCGACGGTAATAGCCCGCCAATCCAAGGAATGAACGAACATCGGATGGTGATTTTGGAGTAACCCAACTCTTAACAGCTTCGATCTTCGCGGGGTCAACGTGAATACCTTGACTATTGACGATGTGACCGAGGAATTGAACCTCATCTAGCCAAAATTCGCACTTGGAGAACTTGGCATAGAGTCGATTCCCTTGGAGTAGCTCGAGAACCAAACGTAGATGTTGCGCGTGTTCGGTTTTCGACTTCGAATAGATAAGGATATCGTCGATGAACACGATGACGAAACGGTCATGAAATGGTTTGCACACACGGTTCATCAAATCCATGAAAACCGTAGGTGCATTGGTTAAACCAAAGGGCATCACGACGAATTCATAATGACCATAACGGGTTCGAAAAGCGGTTTTGGGAATATCTTCCTCCTGAATGCGTAACTGGTGATAACCTGAGCGTAAATCGATCTTCGAAAAACATGTAGCACCTTGCAATTGATCAAACAAATCATCGATTCGAGGCAGAGGATAGCGATTCTTGATCGTCAGCTTATTCAACTCCCTATAGTCGATGCACATCCTGAACGACTCATCCTTCTTTTTGACGAAAAGGACTGGTGCGCCCCAAGGAGAAGTGCTAGGGCGAATGAAGCCTTTGTCAAGTAATTCACGGAGTTGACTCGAGAGTTTGCGCATTTCGGACGTGGCGAGCCGATAAGGAGATTTAGCAACAGGGTTGGCTCCAGGAATGAGGTTGATACGAAAATCAATATCACTACTCGGGGGTAAACCAGGTAGATCATCAGGAAATACATTTGGAAACTCGCAAACAACAGGGACATCTTTTACTAGCGTCTTTCCTTTCTTTTCCTCCTCCGCTACTACAATGTTTGCCAAGAAAGCTCTGTATTCCTTGCGGAGATACTTGCTCGCTTGGATACATGACATGAGTTTGAGACCTTTCGAAGGAGTTTCACCATAAACACACAATAGATCACCATTAGCAAGCGAGAAGTGAATCATCTTATCGAAATAAACAACTCCAGCACGATTCTCACGAAGAAAATCCAAGCCTACTATGATGTCAAAACTACCGAGCTGCATCAGAATAAGGTCGATAGGAAAGATGTGATTGTTGAGTTTGAGAGTACAATCACGAAGAACAGAATTGACTGTGATGATTCTTCCAGTGGCAACTTCAACATCGAATGTCAAGGGGAGATGGGCGCGCTTACGACTAAGGAGCTTTTCGAATTCTAACGACACAAAACAGTTATCGGCTCTGGTATCAAATAAACACGAAGCATATATACCATTCACAAGGAACGTACCATTAACCACATTGTTATCGGCTTGAGCTTGACGGACGTTGATGTTGAAAGTACGTCCGCGGGCTGATGGCTGCAGCTGCTGCAGTTGCTGGGGCTACTGCTGTTGTGGCTCTTGCTTCACCACTCGATTTGGGCATATGTTTACGAAGTGGTTGGGATCACCACATGCAAAGCAAGCTCTAGTGTGGATCGCGGGTGCAGGAGCCGCTTGTTTCCTTGAGGAGCGGGAAGGAGAGCTTGTTGAGCAGGAGCTTGACCTTGAGCTGGAGTTGGAGCTTGACGTGGACCTGTACGGCAGTTGGCGGTGAAGTGGCCATACATATTGCAGTGCACGCAGTATCTGCAAGCGATTCCCACTGGGTGGTGATAAGTACAAGTAGGGCAAGCCGGGTGAGGACCAGTATATGCACGCTTAGCCAGCGGTGCATGGGTAACCGGTGCTGCTACTTGGCGGTGTTGAGGCTGCGGTTGAGCAGGAACTGACTGGAGAGGAGCGGCAGCTGTAACAGCACAATTCTTGCTACTGTTATTGTTTTTGTTCTTCCTCTTGCGATGGGAGGACTTAGAATACTGCGGTGCGGTGGCGGTTTCAGCGCTTGAAGCAGTGGTGACTTGGTGCAGATTCTTGGAGGCTTTATCCTAATAACCAGCCTTGACTCGCTTGTCGTTGATCTCAACAGCGAGTAAGAAAGTTTCCTCAATGGTTGACGTCTTTGCATCTTGAACGAAATCAACCACGCAATCCAAAAGTGCACTGATATACTTCTTGATGGTGATTTCGGGCGTAGAAACGTTGCCTGGACAGATTATACTCAACCACTTAAAGCGAGCAGTCAAACTAGCGTTGTCGCCATCCTTCTGTTTGATGTGCCAAAACTCATCCTCCAACTTTTGAAGCTCGTGGGGAGGGCAGAACTCTTTCATCATCAAGTCCTTCAACTCGTCCCACGTTAGCCCGTAAGCTGCATCATTTCCGCGCTTATTTCTTTCGGCCGTCCACCAGTCCAGACCCCTGGACTGGAAAACGCCAGTAGCGCTAACAGTGCGGAGATTATTAGGACAGTTGCTTTGACGCAAGGTGACTTCAATAGAATCAAACCATTGGAACATGGCAGTAGGTCCATCTTCTCCGGTAAATTCCTTTGGTCCACACGCTTTGAACTGCTTGAAGCTAAAAGCAGACTTAGGAGCATCAGTCCTGGACTCTTCTGAAGACTTGCTAGCGTTTTCATTCAGCTCGCTAACAATTTGCGGGATAACTTTCTCCATTTGCTTAGCAACGAGGGCGGCGATGCGTTTGTCATCATGATTGCGGCGAGCTGATCGGGAGTGAAACGATCCAAATGACGACATTTTTTGCTACAGACAGCGCCATAGGATTCAGACACAATTTTGATTACCCCTAGTTTAGACTCTCACTCCGCTCTAAACTACTTTACATAAAGCTCAGGAACACAATCACGTAACACATAGGCACATAATCATAGAAACACATAAGCACATAGAGCACAAAAACACGTAAGCCACAGAATCCACAGAATCTACACTATATTTTGCACGTATTCACCTATCATTCTAGGTCCGCGAGTTTGAGAATAGCGATTGCGATTTTCGAGTACACAGCGAGTAGCATAGCATGCGATTATCCATAAGTAGAGATTTGTTAGCGATTTGAGATAGATGTGAGTGCGAGTCATGTGTGTCGATCAAGGAGAGTAGTGAAAAGCGTATAAATCACCAAAAATCAAAACACATAAACAGGTAAACCTCATAAAACACATAGAAATCTTCATAGAACAGCAAATATCAGAGTCAGCAGTTTCGGGCTCAGAATCGAAACACATAAAATTAGCGATTGCGAGCTTGAAATTGAAAATGGATTGTCTCAGGCTTGATAGAGGTTGACCACCCAAAGTGATTCGACTATTCTCAAGGACCCTGAGTCTACATTTTGGCCTAATGGACTGTGCTCTATCACCGTTTCATGGTGAATGGCACGCATCCTTTCGGTTATTTATGCAACTCGAGTCGTTGGAACCCATCGAGACTTTGGTGAGAGTTTTGTAAAACCAATATAGAGAGTGGAACGAGTCATCAAGATTCGGGTTTCACCTCTAACTTAACGACTGCATTCCTGTTTGTGTGATAGAATCACGAGAGCTGAGAGAGAAATCTTGTTTATAGTAAAATGCGGGTCGAACAAACGATCAAATCGGGAGTTTGCGGTTTTCACACCTAATCTCGATCTAATCACTCGTTCATTTTTGAAAATAGTGCAGCGCGACTGTCGGCTTTCCTAAGGCAGTCAGTGATAGCATAACATGATTGCGAACCGTTCGAGTAACATTAATAAGCGGTCTGATGGTACTTAGACTATAGACTAGGTCGTTTCTAAGACACCAACCCAGACAAGGTCAAGTCTTTCCTAATTCCCTATAGTTATGGCTCTGATACCAATCTGTCACACCCCAACCGATGGCGGAAACATCGGGGCATGGCACTGAGCGAAACAGATTGTCCATGAGTATCCATAACAACTATTAATTACCATCTATTAAAACGTCATGTCCCATATCACAACATATCCAAATAAAACAGTTATTACAAATAATTGTCTAAAAAACAAACACTGTTCCGACAACTCAGATTTAAGCGTGACATAACTAGACCCCTAGCTTGATTCAGCAAAGCACAGTAATCCTAGCATCTTAAGCACCTGTCACATACGTTAAAATAGAGGTCAATACACATAGTGTAAAGGTGAGCATACAAGTTTACTAGTATAATAGAGTTCGAAATTGTTTACTGATGTGTGTAAAATGCAACATATAAATTACATCAAATGAGGCATAAAACTAACCCTTTTTAGTACTAATGTTGGAAAAAGTGTGCTTTTGTCTTCCTTTTGTATTTTCAGGATTAAATGAGCTCAAATGAACAAAAGAAGCAAAAATTCAGCCAAATCTAACATTAATACAAGAAAAGGAATAAACGTGGCATGCCAGACCCCTCGACAGCATCTTCCCAAGCAAAAACAAGAGAACAGGAGGCTGAACACGCCCCGTGCTCAATGAGCACGGGGGCCTGCCCAAGTGTCTGCAGAAAAGACAAACTAGTAGAAGCTTCTATCACCCAACACGGGGGAGTGTCCACCGGACACGGGGCAGTGGTCAACGCAAAGATTCGCAGAATCTAAGCAAATCTTGATAGTACAGATACGCTTCTACACACCGGGTCGTGCCCAGCGGACACGGGGGCGTGGTCAACTAATGCAGACAAACTGCATTTAATGAAGAAAGAGAAGATGGGTGGACACGGGGCCGTGTCCGTGTCCGGGCTTCTGTTCAGGCTATAAATAGGGGTGCTTGGCTCACTTGCAAATCATCCCTTGGCAAACCACCTCTCTCCCACTTCACCCACACTCCACCACCACCACAACACCATTATCCACCACCATCATCCATCATAGAGTGTGTGTAGTAGTCTCGGGATCCAAGATTGATAGTAAGAGTTCTTGACAATCAAAGGCCATGTTTGCCTAAGTCTCTTACATCACTTGGTGAAGACAAGCATTTAGTGTAATACTTTTTATTTTTAAACTTTTCGCACTTTTTATTTGGTTATGTATTAATGACTTTAATAACTAGTTTCTTATGTTGAAGGTGAAACTTCCTTATCATTTATCCGTGGTGTCTTGGCGTTATTTTACTGTCTATATAAAATAAAAGATTTACACCATTCATATCTCCACGGTCTATAAGGAGATATGTTGGCTACCTGGTCGGGGGTTAAGGGAATGGTTTGGTAAGCGTCTTGCCTTGTTCAGTGTATAGATCCTGCAAGGACCTGGGTCAAGCTTAGTAGGATCTCCTTCAATACCCACTGGTATTGGATGGCGAGGGTTCGAATTTCTTGATCCCCTCATATGTAAACTACTATTAATATATTAACCCGGCTACTTAGGATTGTATCCCTGCTGACTCAAACTACTTAGCCGAGGGTAACGTCACCTTCAAAAGAGGGGCCTACTACATTATGCATTAATAACTTAATTAATTATCTTTCAATAATCCAAACCTTTAGGATTGTATCGTTGCTGACTCAAACTACTGGGTTGAGGGTAACGTCACCTTCAAAAGAGGGGCCCACTACAATAACTAAGATAATCTCTTAAAAAGTGCAAAAGTGCGGAAATAAGCAAAGGTTACACTAAAGGCGAGTCGGATCCAAGTGATTCATATTGTTTATCTGTTTTTATTTTATATTTATTTTCAGCATTTTAGTTTTTATTTTTCATGATTAAACTTTTTTCTAAACTTTTGATTTGATTAGACGTTGAGGATAAACTGGTATTAAAAGCTCTTGTGTCCTTGGATGACCTCGGTATCTTACCAATGCTATACTACGCTCGCGATGGGTGCACTTGCCCATATGTGTGTTTAGTGTTAGTAGAATATCGTGTTTTATAGATTTAAAACTTGACTAAAGTGTTAAAAAGGGCTAAAATATACGTAAAAATATATACACACCGACACACATCAAGTTTTTGGCGCGTTGCCGGGGACAAAAGGATTTTAAGAAAGCTTAAAATCGACAGCCTAATCAGTTTTTCAAAACCTTTTCAAAACGCGCGCACATTTTTCTGCATATTAGTTAGTTTTGCATTTACAGTAGTTTAAACACGGGCCGTGCTCGCTGAACACGGGGCCGTGCTGCATATTTTTTTCAAAACACCCAGATACAGAGTCTGAACACGGGGTCGTGCTCACTGAACACGCCCCTGTGCTGCACAAAACCAGTAACTTTTATTCAAATGCCCAGATACAGAATCTGAACACGGGCCGTGCTCACTAAACACGGGGTCGTGTCCAGCCTCTGTTTCCGTTTTTATTTTTGTTTTCTGGTCTCGAGACTCTGTTGTGGTCTGCTGAGTGATTCTTATGGATCAATACTCAGGAGATTACAACTACACCTATGAGGAGGATGATTATAGGGAAGACTATTGCACCATTTCTGTTGACCCGCACTCGGTACAATATTGTGACTTATTTCAACCATCCACTTCATACACCTATTATGAGGAGCCCATGTACGAGCCATCGACTTCATACACATCCTATGAAGACCCAAGGTATGAACCTTCTCCCTCATACTTATATTTTGATGAACCAAGGTATGAGCCTTCATACTCATGCTTTGAGGAACCAAGATATGAGCCTCCACCTTCATATGCTTATTATGAGGAACCATGGCGTGAACAACCCACCTCATATGAGTATTATGAAGAACAAAGTTATGACCCTTATCCATCATATGCTTACAATGAGGAACAATGGTGTGAACCATCTACTTCATATGAGTATTATGAGGAACCAAGGATCGAACTTCCGAATTCAAGCTTTGAGGATCCCGATCCTTACTCTATCACCGACATAGCCGATAAGATAATAGAACACATTAAAACTATCGAATGTTGCATAAAAGAATCCCGCGCAAGGGAAGAGGATTCCCGCGCAAGGGAAGAATTAACTTGTAATAAAGAAGAGATAGTTGAAAATGTGAAAATGGAAGAACAAATAAGTGAAAAGCCGACACATGAGTTAAACAACAAAAAAGGTGAGTCCGACAACGTTAAAATTCAAGAAGAGTCTAATTTTAAAGAAATTAATCTCTTGTCACCTTCTTTCGAAAACCATTGTTTAGTACCCACTCATGCTAAGTTTTTAAAATAGTTAAACACTAACACTAAAATTGACGAAACGGTAAGCATTAGGTTAACAAATGATCAAACGGCACTAATAAAAGAAGACCCATTTGAAATTAACATCACACCGGTTCCATGTTTTTTTTTTCAAAACTCCTTTATTAGTAATATAACAATTGATAAAGATCTTTGTGTTAACATAATGCCCAACTACATTTTCGAAAAATTAAGTATTGGTGATTTTTCTCCAGTTCAAATACCCATTTTTCTATCTAATCGGAAAATAATAAAGTCAATAGGGGTAGTTGAGGATGTCTTGGTCCAAACAAATCAAATGGTAATCCCAACCGACTTTTTCATCCTCGATGACGCTCCTCTAGTGTTGGGACGACCTTTTGTAAAAACCCACGAAGCTTTGAAAAATCGGAAGCACAACAATCTATCTATTCAATTAGGGGCATTTAAAAAGAGTGTCGATCTTGAGCGTTCAATGAAATATCCATTCGGCAATAATGACCCCCTAATTGAAGATGAAGATAAACCACCCGATACAAGAGAAGAGATTGACCACTTTGTTGAAGAGGAGGTCGCCATAAAACAAACTTTTATGGTTCTTGATAAAAATGAGCAACCAAATAAGGAGTCTCCAAAAGACCCACCTCTTGAGCTCAAAGAACTTCCGAAAGGTTTGGAATATGCTTTTCTAGACAAAGATGGTAAATGACCTGTAATTATTTCATCTAGATTATCTAGCTTAGAAAAATAAAAATTAATTACACTTTTGAAAAAACACAAAAATGCGATCGCATGGAAGCTTGTAGATATCAAAGGAATAAGTCCTTCCATGTGCATGCACAAAATTTTAATGAATGATGACTACAAATCGGTGATACAACCACAACGTAGAGTAAATCCAAATGTCCAAGAAGTGATTAAAAACGAAGTCATCAAATTACTTTACGCCGGACTCATTTACCCAATCTCCGATAGTCCTTGGGTAAGTCCCGTACAAGTAGTTCCAAAGAAAGGAGGTATGACGGTAATAACTAACGAGAAAAATGAATTAATACCAACGAGAACCGTCACAGGATGGCGAGTTTGTATAGATTATCATCGATTAATGAAGCAACAAGGAAAGATCACTTTCCTTTCCTTCATTAATCAAATGATAGAAAGATTATCCGGTCATAAATTTTATTGTTTATTGGATGGTTTTTCAGGTTACTTTCAAATACCGATAGCACCCGATGACCAAGAAAAGACAACGTTTACATGTGCCTATGGAACTTTTGCTTATCGACGCATGCCATTCTGTCTATGCAATGCCCCTGCAACCTTCCAACGTTGCATGGTGGCCATCTTCCATGACATGATAGAAAAGACTATGGAAGTCTTCATGGTCGACTTTTCTATCTTTGGAGATTCATACGACCAATGCCTCGATAACCTTGAACGAATGCTATCCCGATGTGAGGAAACTAACCTCGCCCTTAACTGGGAAAAATGTCATTTCATGGTAACGGAGGGAATAGTACTCGGTCATAAAATCTCAAGCGAAGGAATGGAGGTTGATCGAGCAAAAATAGACACCATTTCTCGATTGCCACCCCCATCCTCCGTTAGAGCTATCAGAAGTTTCTTAGGGCATGCCGGATTCTACAGGCGATTTATCAAAGACTTTTCTAATATTTCAAGACCACTAACAAAATTACTTGAAAAAGATGCCCCTTTCATCTTTGACAAGGATTGCAATCAAGCATTTCTAACACTAAAGGAAATGCTAGTCAATGCACCTATCATGATAGCACCCGATTGGAAATTACCTTTCAAAATCATGTGTGATGCAAGTGACTTTGCAGTCGGAGCCGTCTTGGGACAAAGAAAAGAAAAGCATTTTCACCCAATTTATTACGCTAGTAAAACACTTAACGATGCACAGGAAAATTATACAACAACAGAAAAGGAATTACTAGCCGTGGTATTTGCTTTTGATAAATTTCATTCTTATCTTGTTCTTTCTAAAACAATAGTTTATACAGACCATGCATCCATTCGATATCTCTTCAAGAAGCAGGATGCCAAACCACGTTTGATTCGGTGGATTCTACTCCTCCAAGAATTCGACATTGAAATCAAAGACAAAAGAGGAGCAGAAAACACCGCAGCAGATCATCTTTCACGCTTAGAAGACCCAGCTTTGGAGGCAACCAGGGATGAGCAAGTAAATGAGAAGTTTCCTACGGAGTCCCTGGAAATGGTGGAATACAAAGAATAGCCATGGTACGCCGACTATGCTAACTACCTAGCTAGCGGTATAGTCGCCAAAGGATGGCCACATCATCAAAGAAAGAAATTCTTTGCCGATGTGAAGCACTATTTTTGGGAGGATCCTTATATTTTCAAAATATGTGCTGATCAACTCATCTGCCGGTGCGTACATGGTAGTGAAGCAAGAAGAATTCTACGCCATTGTCATGAAGGTCCATACGGAGGACATCATGGTGTCGCTAGTACCGCACGAAAGGTATTTGATTCAGGATTCTATTGGCCAACCATTTACAAAGACGCACAAAGTCTTATAAGGACATGTGACGCTTGCCAAAGATCAGGTAATATTTCTTCCAAAATGAAATGCCACAAAATGGCATTCTTGTTTGTGAAATTTTTGATGTGTGGGGACTCGACTTTATGGGACCTTTCCCACCATCAAAAGGAAACAAATGTATACTTTTGGCGGTCAATTACCTGTCTAAATGGGCCGAGGCCGAGGCACTTCCAACAAACGAGGGAAGAGTCATGGTAAGATTTCTGAAACGATTATTCTCTCGTTTCGGCACACCAAAAGCATTAATAAGTGATAGAGGTACCCATTTTTGTAACCATTAACTCGAAATTTTTTTAACAAGGTATGGGGTCTATCACCGAGTCTCAAGCGCATATCACCCTCAAACAAATGGACAAGCCGAAGTGACTAATAGAGGTTTAAAAATAATACTCGAAAAAACCGTAGGGTTAAATAAAAAAGAATGGGCCGACAAATTAGACGATGCTTTATGGGCTTTTCGAACAGCGTATAAAACAACAATAGGTACAGCCCCATATAAGCTCGTCTATGGAAAAAGCTGTCATTTGCCAGTAGAAATAGCACACAAAGCCTACTGGGCAATTAAAAACGTAAACTTAGACTTAGAAATCGCCGGTAAAAATCAATTGGACAAGCCGAAGTGACTAATAGAGGTTTAAAAATAATACTCGAAAAAACCGTAGGGTTAAATAAAAAAGAATGGGCCGACAAATTAGACGATGCTTTATGGGCTTTTCGAACAGCGTATAAAACAACAATAGGTACAGCCCCATATAAGCTCGTCTATGGAAAAGCTGTCATTTGCCAGTAGAAATAGCACACAAAGCCTACTGGGCAATTAAAAACGTAAACTTAGACTTAGAAATCGCCAGTAAAAATCAATTTTGCCAATTAAATGAATTAGACGAATTAAGGAATTATGCATACTCTAACTCCGAAATTTATAAGGAAAGAATGAAAAATTTGCATGATAAACACATTAAACCAAATGAATTTCGGGTAGGAGATCAAGTTCTATTGTTTAATTCACGACTTCGATTATTTCCGGGTAAACTAAAGTCTAGGTGGTCGGGTCCTTTTTCCATTACCCATGTTTTTTTCCACACAGTGCAGTAGAAATTAAATCTCGGAATGGAATTCCATTCAAAGTCAATGGCTAACGGCTGAAGCTCTATCAAGGATTCATTGAGGATGAGGAGGAAGAAATCTCGCTTCAAACGGTTGAAGAATGAAAGCATCAACATCATACCTGGTAAGTTACGAACAAGTGGGTTGACATCTAAATCGGTAAGTCTTCTAACCAAGTTTTGGGAAATAGGGCACTCACACGAGCACAAAAAAAAATTTAATTGCCCGCCCACGGGGCCGTGTTCGCGCAACTGTCGGGATAAAACCCCCTTTTCAAAACAGTTTCTTCATTCCACACGCCCCGTTTCCCCGAAAACCCTCTGGTTCAGGCGATTTTCTGCAAGATTTCGACGTCTCCTCTACTTCTAACAACATCAAGGTATGATTCTATCATCATTAGTAGTTAGATTAAGCATTTGCATGTAGTTTAACATCAAAAATTTGGGGAAAATCTAGGGTAATGATGGGGTAGAATTCCGATGTGGGGGGACTGTGTACTCAATCTCGATAGCACAGTTTGGGGCAATAGTTGGGTTGTATGCGGAGGAAGATGCTGGGGATGAAGAAAACACAGGGGGTTTACGTGAAATTCCAGAAAACCAACGCCAAGCTGCTTGGGCGCAAATAGGAGATGGCAACTACAATCCAAGCAGAACTAAGAGCACGCAGCTGAGAGACCCTCTTTACCGCTACATCCATAGGGTCCTTACCTACTCTCTTAGCCAAAGGCACGACAGCAGCGGCGTTGTCGGGTTACGAGATCTGGTGGTCCTCCATTGCATTCATACACGCACCAACCTTGATGTTCCATACCTACTGCTCTGAAACATGCACTGGAACCAACTTGCTACTCCCCCAACTCCTATCTTCTTTGGAGGGTGGATTTGCCGCCTCTTCAAACACTTTGTTGATAGGATGCCAAGGTCTTTCCAAAAGAGCCCATGGTCGGGGAGCGTGGACATGGTCATATGCCGCTCCATAAACATGATCTATGAAGAGGATGACGGGACGGTCAGCTTTCAAAGAGTCCAGGGGCATGCATGGAACCCGCAAGAGGCACTCGTCTTACACGCACCACACATCCGTCCTCCTCCTCAGTACCACTACCAGCTCCAGGGGTGATCCGGGTCAATCCTCCTCTCAAGGAGGCGGTTTTCCTAACTTTCAAAGTTTACATGATTTATTGCAGGAAAACCTCATGTGCACCAGGAACACCTACAACATGGCCAGCAACACGTACGCCCGGGTCGGAGCAATAGAGAGAAACATATCCGACATACAGGATGACATTGGGAACATCCGGGAGTACATGGCAGGGCATGGAGGAGACGATGATGATGAAGACGAGGACATGGATTAAGCGGGAGGAGTGGAGGTAGAATCAGCCGGTTGGAGGTCTCACAGGTTAACCCCCTTATCTCATGAACAATTTCTGGCCTGCATGCCAAGTGTTGAACAATTTACTTCCTTTAACGTTTTTATTTCTTGCATTTTTCTTTTAACTTGTGGTATGGATGGTTGAAACAATGGTAATTTAGGATGTTGGCTATTGTTTGGTGTGGTATTTACTAGTTAAACAGATACATACGAGGCTTAGAGCACTAAACATTAGTGCTACTAAAGTCGGGACAGTAAAACCAAAGCCAGAAACCTGTTTTACACTTTTGCAGTTTGTCCACACGGGGTCGTGCTCAGCCGACACGCCCCCGTGCCAATCGCCCAGACATGCTGTTTGTTTAAATTATGCAGACTTTCGCCAAACAAGGGGCCATGTTCACTAGAAACGCCCCCGTGTCCACCTTCTGTAAGTTCTTGTTACTGGCACTCTGACCACGGGGTCGTACTCAGCAAGCACGGGGCCGTGTCCAGACGCCTAGTAACATAAATTTTTGCTTTTTCACACCTTTTTACACATTCAATCAACCTAAAAACTTATTTTTGGGACACATTGAGGACAATGTGTAATTTAAGTGTGGGGGGGATGCTAAAACCTTGAATTTTGCAAGTCCTAATTACAAGCCTTAAACAAAACTCTATTGGAACCGCTAAACACCCCAATTTTTTTCAAAAACTTTTCGTTTTTTTACCTGTCTTGGTTTAAATTGGGAATAAGAAGTTCTAAAAGGTTTTATCTTTATAAATTTACAACCGATAGCGTCATGATAAAAAGAACCAGCATAAGAAAATTATGAAAAGGCATAACAAATCTAGTTAAAATTTGATTATATATATTTGATCACATAAAAACCCATTCCCACAAAAAGTGAGTTTTGAGCCTTTATTGAGCATACAAATATACATCTTTAAACTAAATGCTCATTTTTTGTTTCTTGTATGAATAGCCGCTTGCTTTCTTACAACTCTAGAACTTGCCATGACAATACATTCCCGGTCCTTACCAACTTAAACCCAAGTAAGTAAATGATGGAGGCATTAGGACTAACCCTTTTTCTTTCAACACCATTATTTTCCTTTTTTTACCACCTACCCAAAATCCCCCTAGTTAACCCCTTTGAGCCTAAACCTTTTCATTTCTAAACCCTCAAAACAAACACCCTTTACCCACCAAAACCTTTTTATTTTTAACCCTTTATTTTAGTAACAAGCTCGGTTTTCTTGTGACATTCCTTATCAAAAAAAAATGTTATGAAGCCTAGCAATAAACAAACAAGTTCATCAAAAAGAAACTTTGTTTGAAAATGCATCATTTAAATAAAAAGTCACAAAAACAAAAAGTTTTACGAAAACCGACGCTTTTTCGCCCTTTTCTACAAACCACTAACCCAAAACCACCTACCTTTAACCCAAGCCTAACCCTTCCCCAAAAGTCCTCTTGATGTCTACAAAGGTTTATAGTTAAAAAGGAGGAGGATTGATTGCTTGGCAAGCATATGGTAGAAGTAAGTTCCATGCCACTCTCGAGTGTTTCACAAAAATACATCTTCGGCCGAGTGTTGAGTGATCTCCCGTGAGGTATGTGAACTTGTATATAAATGGAATTTTAAAGAGGCATGTTATGCCCAAATAAATAATTTCTCTTATGTAATTGTTCTAAAATAAATCAGAACGAATAGGATTGTAAATAACATAAAAATAAAGCCTAATAAAGATCTTGGAATCCCGACACTCAAAGACAAGCCCAAAACCTTCTCTTCTACCCATTCCATTTGGGAGTGTAAGCCACATTGTAAAGAGTTTTGCTTGAGGACAAGCAAAGATTCAAGTGTGGGGGTATTTGATATGTGTAAAATGCAACATATAAATTACATCAAATGAGGCATAAAACTAACCATTTTTAGTACTAATGTTGGAAAAAGTGTGCTTTTGTCTTCCTTTTGTATTTTCAGGATTGAATGAGCTCAAATGAACAAAAGAAGCAAAAATGCAGCCAAATCTAACAATAATACAAGAAAAGGAATAAACGTGGCATGCCAGACCCCTCGACAGCATCTTCCCAAGCAAAAACAAGAGAACAGGAGGCTGAACACGCCCCGTGCTCAATGAGCACGGGGGCGTGCCCAAGTGTCTGCAGAAAAGAGAAACCAGTAGAAGCTTCTATCACCCAACACGGGGGCGTGTCCACCGGACACGGGGCCGTGATCAACGCAAAGATTCGCAGAATCCAAGAAAATCTTGATAGTACAGATACGCTTCTGCACACGGGGCCGTGCCTAACGGACACGGGGGCGTGGTCAACTAATGCAGACAAACTGCATTTAATGAAGAAAGAGAAGATGGGTGGACACAGGGCCGTGCCCAATGGACACGGGGCCGTGTACGGGCTTCTGTGTAGGCTATAAATATGGGTGCTTGGCTCACTTGCAAATCATCCCTTGGCAACCCACCTCTCTCCCACTTCACCCACACTCCACCACCACCACAACACCATCATCCACCACCATCATCCATCATAGAGTGTGTGTAGTAGTCTTGGGATCCAAGATTGATAGTAAGAGTTCTTGACAATCAAAGGCCATGTTTGCCTAAGTCTCTTACATCACTTGGTGAAGACAAGAATTTAGTGTAATACTTTTTATTTTTAATCTTTTCGCACTTTTTATTTGGTTATGTATTAATGACTTTAATAACTAGTTTCTTATGTTGAAGGTGAAACTTCCTTATCATTTTTCCGTGGTGTCTTGGCGTTATTTTACTGTCTATATAAAATAAAAAATTTACACCATTCATATCTCCACGGTCTATATGGAGATATGTTGGCTACCTGGTCGGGGGTTAAGGGAATGGTTTGGTAAGCGTCTTGCCTTGTTCAGTGTATAGATCCTGCAAGGACCTGGGTCAAGCTTAGTAGGATCTCCTTCAATACCCGCAGGTATTGGATGGCGGGGGTCCGAATTTCTTGATCCCCTCATATGTAAACTACTATTAATATATTAACCCGGCTACTTAGGATTGTATCCCTGCTGACTCAAACTACTTAGCCGAGGGTAACGTCACCTTCAAAAGAGGGGCCTACCACATTATGCATTAATAACTTAATTAATTATCTTTCAATAATCCAACCCTTTAGGTTTGTATCCTTGCTGACTCAAACTACTGGGTTGAGGATAACGTCACCTTAAAAAGAGGGGCCTACTACAATAACTAAGATAATCTCTTAAAAAGTGCAAAAGTGCGGAAATAATCAAAGGTTACACTAAATGCGAGTCGGATCCAAGTGATTCATCTTGTTTATCTGTTTTTATTTTATTTTTATTTTCAGCATTTTATTTTTTATTTTTCATGATTAAACCTTTTTCTAAACTTTTGGTTTGATTAGACGTTGAGGATAAACCGGTATTAAAATGTGTCCTTGGACGACCTCGCTATCTTACCAATGCTATACTACGCTCACGATGGGTACACTTGCCCATATGTGTGTTTAGTGTTAGTAGAATATCGTGTTTTATAAATTTAAAACTTGACTAAAGTGTTAAAATGGGCTAAAAATATACGTAAAAATATATACATACCGACACACATCATTTACGCATAACCAGCATGTAACATGTACAAAGTGAAAGCAAGTAGGTTATCGACAGAGAAATATGCACAGACGTGACTGCGAGTTATAGAATGCGCAACACATATCCCCACTGGGACACGTGAAGTAAAGCCCTTAACAACCCCTATCCACGACAGGTGTTGAGTCCAAACTATGGTACTATCATTGATAAGGTGTCAGGCAACAATCACTGTGTTAACATAACATACAAGCATTCATCGAATAACACGTAGCATGCAATAACAGTCAGCGTATAAATAGTGTTTGTGTTGTGTGTCGATTTTGATTTGAATAAGTAACGTATGTAACACCCAAAAGTGCATAAAGCAAAAAGGGTTCGAGTATACTCACAGATAGCGTTTAAGTTAATAAACACTATCTTGGATTGAAGGGAGCGCTGAGATATTAACCTGAACAGTTAACAATAGCATAAGCGATGAACGACGCGTAATACGGTGAAGAGTGACTAAGTGTCGGATGGTAATCCGATCGGATGGCTATCCGATCGGATGGCCATTCGATTGGATTGACATTCGTTTGGTAAGGATGTGATTATGTATGATGGCTTTGAAGTTTTCGTTGTAGCATTTTGAAAACAGAGAAGTACCTCTACCTTTCAGGTCGTCGATCGAATGGTCGTTCGATCGGATAGCGATCCGATTGGTAGGACACTTAGTGAGAACAAGTTCACAGCAGGATTGTCACTCGATCGGATAGCAATCCAATCGGATAACAATCCGTTAGAAATTGATGTTCTTTGAAAGTTGTGAAAATGGTTAAGTGTCAAAGTTCCAAAATTCAGATGATCGGATGGTCGTTCGATCGGATGGCTATCCGATCGGACGGCAATCCGTTCGACGTTCAGAGCCTTGCAAGTTTGAAGAAAAGTTTAAGTGTGGAACCAAATGCATTCCGATCGAATAGCAGCTCGGTCGGATGGCAATCCGATCGGATGGCTATCCGATCGAACGGCAATCCATCCCAACGAACCTGATTGTCTTGAACTTGATTATTTTTGAAAGTTTTGCAGTTTGCTCGAGACAGTATGGCAACGTACTAAACAACGGAACTTCATCAAGTCCCAAGTCGTTCGATCGAACAGGGATCACCCTAATCCGACCAGTTGACTGTTCCTTAACGATTGTTCATGTTTATCCCGAAATCGGTTGTCTAGTTGATAGGATCCAGATCTCAAACCGACACATCACTAGAGAGGAGTAGAAGGCCTGAATGAGCTCCGATTCTATCGGTTTTTTAGTGCATTGAGTGTAAAAGAGTTGAAAGAAAATTACTAAACCATCTTTCAATCCTTTTAACCATGGAAATGTTTAGATCTATGCGAAAATCATGTTTAATCATGTGGAAATCCTTCAGATCTGAGTTATTCTTGGTGGAATGAGGTCAAAACTTGAAGTTCATAAGAACCTCATGATGACATCACCCTAGAACACCTCAAATCCGTTGATTTCACGGTTAAAAGTTTAGATTCAAAAGAGAAAAATGATGAAGAAGCGTGTGTAGATCATAGAAGTACAAGATTTAGGTTGAAAACTTACAAGAATCGCGAGAAATCGAGAGAAAGAAGGCCTTGAGTGTTGCTGGTCGAATGAGAGAGCTATTACATCACAAATGATATGACAGGGGGTACTTATAGGTTGCCAAAAAGGGAAAGTGCATAAGTATCGGATAGGATGGCAAGTTTCGGATAGGATGGCACTGATCGGATGGCTATCCGATCAGATGGCCATTCGATTGGTTGGCCATTCGATTGAAGTGTCCGACGAGTTTGAGTTTCGGCGTTTCGTTTCGTGCGTTGAGCGTTGCCATGCGCTTAAGCGAGGTTGTGATGCGATAGATTGATAATAATCACACAAATACTATATCTAACATACAATCATCCTAAGTAAATTGCGTTTAGCATTTGCGATTTAGTTGCGTTGCGATAGAGTTGCGATTGCGTTTCGATTAATCACCACAACATAAAGTAAACATGCACAAGTAACACATAAGTAAAACAATATTCAGAATCTATCAATCAAGGCGCGAGCGCGATTGCGATGCGATTAGCAATAAAGCGATAAAACATTCGATAAACATCGATTAAATCTCGATTATTAATAGATAATCCACATAGTACAACTAAAGCGATAAAATAAAAGATTCGATTACAAGTCAAAGAAGTCAAATCAGTAATTAAGCAAGGAATGACAGATCGCAATTAGCAATCTTTTCTTCTTTTGACTTTAATCTTGACTTTGACTTTGACTTTGACTTTCGTAACACGGGGTGTTACAGGAATCTTGTCAAAAATAAGTGTTACAACACTGTTTTAAGTTATTTCTGCTTAAAAATGCTTCAAAAGTCAGAAAAATAATTTAAAGCTCCAAGATTCCTTGTTTCAAAAACCTGCAGATTGGTGGCCACGGGGTCGTGGCCGGAGTACAGTTTCATTAATTTGAAATTTCTTTCGGTTTGTTTTCTTAGAATGTCGAGCAGAAATAGCGGAACATCTTCATCGCACTCCAGGAACGACCGACGAGGAAGAAGGTCATTGGTAGAAGACTCTCTCGTCAACTACGTGTATGCCTTGAGAGAGGCCATCGATGAAAAGACGGGAGTAGAGAAACCCTTGGTCGACCGTATAAATCATTTGACGGTGGGACTAGAGGGATGTCTTCGAGAAGTCAACCTTTTGCACCAAAGGTTGAATATTCTTGCTTCTCCTCCTTTGGTGCCAATCATTACACAAATGGAGTGGAATGTTGTGCCGGAAGTCATTATTCTGGCCGAGTGGTATGTCATGCACCCAGAACCCCCTCAAGACATATTACATGGGGTCTCGGTTGCCGTCGCACCTCCTCCACAAGACATTGTGGAAAATGAGCCCGCCTTCTTCCTCCCGAGGGAGATAGAGGAATGGATCAACGACATCTAAGGGATATCCCTCGGTTACAAGTTCTACAACGCCTTTAAATACCGGGAAGCTATTTCCGGGTTTTTGATATTCCTACAATAAGGGTAGAACTCCTTGGAATGACTTTCTGCATTACTTGACCTATCTATCTTAGGAACTTCTAGTTTTTCATTTCTAGCTTTATTTTTAAGTTTCTAGGATCTTTTGTAATTTTTTATCTTTAATGAATGATGGTTTTTAAGTATCAAATGGTGTTTGGATGATGTTGTAATGGAATAAAACACACTCGGAATGGTGGAGGTTACTAAGGGAAACTTGAACCCACACCCCATGCACAAAAACAGAGCCTCCCGACAATTTTTCTTCATTACAGCAAGTTCAGCACGGGGCCGTGCTCAGCCCAACACGCCCCGTGCCCGAGGTTCTGGAGAAAACGCCCAGTTTAGGTAACTGGACACGGGGCCGTGTTCACTGAACACGCCCCCATGTCCAGCCTTCTGTTGATTATGATACTGGCAATCTGAACACGGGCCCGTGCCCAGACGCCCAGTAACATAATATTTTGTTTTTGAACACCTTTTTACACATTCAATCAACCTAAAAACTTATTTTTGGGACACATTGAGGACAATGTGTAATTTAAGTGTGGGGGGGATGCTAAAACCTTGAATTTTGCAAGTCCTAATAACAAGTGTTACACAAAACTCTATTGGAACCGCTAATCACCCCAAAAAAATTTTAAAAACTTTTCATTTTTTTTTACTTGTCTTGGTTTAATTTGGGAATAACAAGTTCTAAAAAGGTTATATTTTTACAAATTTACAACCGATAGCGTCGTGATAAAAAGAACCAACATAAGAAAATTATGAAACGGCATAACAAATCTAATTAAAATTTGATTATATATACTTGATCACATTATAAACCCATTCCCACAAAATGTGAGTTTTG
The DNA here is from genome assembly GCA_030545235.1 of Helianthus tuberosus. Lineage (NCBI taxonomy): Eukaryota > Viridiplantae > Streptophyta > Magnoliopsida > Asterales > Asteraceae > Helianthus > Helianthus tuberosus. Next base: position 33,107,136 of record CM060429.1, read on the forward strand.
AGCCTTTATTGAGCATACAAGCATAGATCTTTAAATTAAATGCTCATTTTTCGTTTCTTGTGTGAATAGCCGCTTGGTTTCTTACGACTCTAGAACTTGCCATGACGATACATTCCCGGTCCTTACCAACTTAAACCCAAGTAAGTAATTTGATGGAGGCATTAGGACTAACCATTTTTCTTTTCAACACCATTATTTTTCATTTTTTATTACCTACCCAAAATCCCCCTAGTTAACCCCTTTGAGCCTAAACCTTTTCGTTTCTAAACCCGCAAAACAAACACCCTTTACCCACCAAAACCCTTTTTATTTTTAAACCCTTTTATTTTAGTAAAAAGCTCGGTTTTCATGTGACATTCCTTATAAAAAAATGAAGCCTTGTAATAAAAAAACAAGTTCCTCAAATAAACTTTGTTTGAAAATGCTTTGTTTGAATAAAATTCACAAAAACAAAAAGTTTTACGACGACCGACGCTTTTTACGCTTTTAGCCCTTTTTTACTAACCACTAACCCAAAACCACCTACCTTTAACCCATGCCTAACCCTTCCCCAAGTCCTCTTGAAATTTGCACAGGTTTATAGTTAAAAAAGGATGAGGATTGATTGTTTGGCAAGCATATGGTAGAAATAAGTTCCATGCCGGTCTCGAGTGTTTCACAAAAATACATATTCGGCCGAGTGTTGAGTGATCTCCCGTGAGGTATGTGAACTTGTATATAAATGGAATTTTAAAGAGGCATGTTATGCCCAAATAAGTAATTTCTCTTATGAAACGTTCTAAATAAATCATAATGAATAGGATTGTAAATAACATAAAAATAAAACCTAATAAAAGATCTTGGATTCCCGACACTCAAGACAAGCCCAAAACTTCTCTTCTACCCATTCCATTTGGGAGTGTAAGCCACATTATAAAGAGTTTTGCTTGAGGACAAGCAAAGATTCAAGTGTAGGGGTATTTGATGTGTGTAAAATGCAACATATAAAATACATCAATTGAGGCATAAAACTAACCTTTTTTTAGCATTAATGTTGGAAAAAGTGTGCTTTTGTCTTCCTTTTGTATTTTTAGGACTAAATGAGCGTAAATGAACAAAAGGAACAAATATGCAGCATAATCTAACCTAAATACAAGAAAAAGAATAAACGTGGCATGCCCGACCCCTCGACAGCATCTTCCCAAGCAAAAACAAAGAGACAAAAGGCTGACCACGGCCCCGTGCCTAGCGGACACGGGGGCATGGCCAGGGGCCTGCAGAAAAGACAAAGCCATAGAAGCTTCTATTCCCAGCACGGGGGCGTGCCCAGCTCCACACGGGTCGTGGTCAACGCTAAGATTCACAGAATCTTGCAAATCTTGATAGTACAGATACGCTTCTGCACACGGGGCCGTGCCCAGCGAACACGGGGGCGTGTGGAGCTAATGTAGACAAATTGCAATTAATGAAGAAAGAGAAAGAAGATGGACATGGGGCCGTACCCAATGGACAAGGGGCCGTGTCCGGGCGTCTTTGCAGGCTATAAATAGGGGTGCTTGGTTCACTTCAAAGGCATCCCTTAGCAAACCACCTCTCTCCCACTTCACCCACACTCCACCACCACTACAACCCACATCCACCACCATCATCCATCATCCATCTTAGAGTGTGTGTAGTAGTCTCGGGATCCAAGATTGATAGTAAGAGTTCTTGACAATCAAAGGCCATGTTTGCCTAAGTCTCTTACATCACTTAGTGAAGACAAGCATTTAGTGTAACACTTTTGATTTTTAACCTTTTCGCACTTTTTATTTGGTTTTGTATTAAGGACTTTAATAACTAGTTTCTTATGTTGAAGGTGAAACTTCCTTATCATTTGTCCGTGGTGTCTTGGCATTATTTTACTGTCTATATAAAATAAAAGATTTTCACCATTCATATCTCTACGGTCCATATAGAGATATGTTGGGTACCTGGTCGGGGGTTAAGGGAATGGTTTGGTAAGGTTCTTGCCTTGTTCAGTGTATAGATACTGTAGGGACCTGGGTCAATCTTACTAGGACCTCCTTCAATACCCACTGGTATTCGATGGCGGGGGTGCGAATGGCTTGATCCCCTCATATGTAAACTACTATTAATACATTAACCCGGCTACTTGGGATTGTATCCCTGCTGACTCAAACCACTTAGCCGAGGGTAACGTCACCTTCAAAAGAGGGGCCTACCACATTACGCATTAATAACTTATTTAATTATCTTTCAATATTCCGACCCGCTGACTCAAACCACTGGGTTGAGGGTAACGTCACCTTCAAAAGAGGGGCCTACTACTATAACTAAGATAATCTCTTAAAAAGTGCAAAAGTACGGAAATCATCAAAGGTTACACTAAAGGCGAGTCGGATCCAAGTGATTCATCTTGTCTATCTGTTTTTATTTTATTTTATTTTTCAGCATTTTTAGTTTTTATTTACATGTTTAAAACCTTTTCTAAAATTTTGATTTGATTAGACGTTGAGGATAAACCGGTACTAAAAGCTCTTGTGTCCTTGGACGACCTCGGTATCTTACCAATGCTATACTACGCTCACGATGGGTGCACTTGCCCATATGTGTGTTTAGTGTTAGTAGAATATCGTGTTTTATAAATTTAAAACTTGACTAAAGTGTTAAAAGGGGCTTAAAAATTTAATAAAAATATACCACACTCGACACACATCAAAGTGATATTATGATGTCCTTAGAGCTGTGAAGAATCAGAATGATGCATCTTCCGTTCACATGCTAAAGTATTGTAGTCTAAAGCATGCTAGACTAGTACTTGGTTAATTATGGGTCTTGACAAAGACTAATTAACTCTAAACATTCAAATGTGTATGAACATAATAGAATTTGTGTATAGACAAAGTTGAGGGAGAATTTTCATTCATTATAAGGAAAAGACATGTAACTTTTTAAGAGTTTGTTCAAAAAGCTAATGAGGAGAACTCATTGTCAAAGCTTATTCTAGATGTTAAATTAGAATTATTCTAAGTTGGTGACAAACTTATGACAATGGCATGTGTTGCTTTGGTCAGCTCAGAAGCTTATGTAAGCTAATGCAATATGAGTTGAATTCACTGATACAATGAGGTTGATATGGTTCAATCATATGTGTATAAATGTCGCCATAAGTGCTGTTACGGAAATGTTGATCAAATGGCAAGAAATGTGGGGGAGGATCCATTTAAGAAACAACCCTATAAGGGTATTATAACAACCCTCAATATTTTCGACACCCTAAAAATAATTAAAATATCCCAATATGTCTTGAAACATACCCCGTATGCGAAAACCGAGCCCAAGATACCTTACATAATTAAATAATAAATAAAAATCAAGTTTTTACATCGCTCGCGGGCCGCGAAGGCTAAGCCTTCGGCTTACGCGGGCCGCGACAGATGGAGGATCAGGCTGCACCCTAGGGCACCACGTGTCAGGACGCGTGTAGAGGCTACGAGTCGAATCAGCCAAGCTACGAGTATTTGTATTCTACAATTATCGTTGGTATGTTGGGGTTTTGTATACAAAATTTGTTACTACATTGTGACTAGTAACATGACCACAAGTCGGGTTGACAGTACCGTGGGTGGTAATTAAAGTAGATGGAAACAAATGTAATTGCGCGACCGCCCTCAATACTATACAATGGTTTTACTTAACTTGATTACACTGAGATTCACTCACCAGTATTTCCCACTGACAAAATGTTTTTTAACGCGTTTCAGGTAACAAAGTGTGAAAGCCAAATAGAAGCCAGCTGGATAGCACTGAAGGCTTGGAAAAGTGGCTATATAGTTACCTAAAATAAAGAGATGTTTTATTAAATAACATAGGATTTATTCCTATGAAAATGTGTGTACTTAAAACTTGAGATTTTCCCACGTGTTAAATATTATGAAAATGTGGTATTTTACTCTGATAAAATATTTCCTAACTACGGTCCTGATGTAATTTCCGCTGCCAAAATGATAAACACCGATACCACTGAAACTGTCCACGGCCGCCGTTCCCGGGAAATTAGGGGATGGGGGTTGTGACAAAAGGTGGTATCAGAGCTAAGCCACTGATTCAGCCACAGAAGGGTTCTGCTGACACCAAGATATTATTTGAAATGTTAGGAAATTATCTATGGAAATACGTGCAAATTTGTATTTTATTGTTGTGTGTTATTTGACTATTTGTTAGTTTACAGTATGAGCGACCTAGGATCTTCCGACGCCTACCGTCAGTTGTCCAGCTCACCTAGGAGCGAAGGCACCTCTTCACAGCCTGCCCTCTCAGGGTATTCAGCTGACAATGAAGATGGGATATTCGTATTTAAGGCTCAGTCTGAAGAGCCATTCCCTCCTAAAAAGAGAGGATGGTTCAGTAGAGGAGCGCATGAACGTAGGAAAAGAATGAAAAAGTTACAGCAGCAACGTGTTTTAGCAGCCGCTAAGAGAGAAACAGATGCTCATGCCCAAGATATGTTAAATAGGAGTCTAGCAAACTTTCATATATTAGCAACTACAGCCGCAGATCCTAACCTGGAGCAACTTATAGCACCCCAACCATTACTCTTGTTTCCCACCCAACCAATGGAGATTGAAGCCAACTCAGAAAACCAAGTCCAAATGCATGATTTCAACCCAGATGAGATACCTAGAGTACCAGCACCCAATCCCTTAGACCCAAACTACGATCCATGGTTCGACGACCATAGGGATTACCAGCAACACTACGCCATACCAGAAGAACCCATGCCAAACCTAGCAGCTTACCCAAACTTGGATCCTCTAGACCCTTATTATGATAATGATCAATTCATCAGGGAAATTCTAGAGAACCCTTACCCTTACCAGGAACCCATGCCCCAGTTCCCAAACCCAGTACCAGCACCTGCACCCCCAATGAGTGCAGAAAATGTGCAAGAACTCCGAACTTTCGGTGAGGAAATTTTAGAAAGTAGCGAGAGGATGAGGCAGGTTCGAGAACGACTCGTCTGGAAGTATGACGAGCGTAATATGGAGTTCTGGATGAACCCATATCAGTGATGGTGGAGGTAGTAATAATAATAATAATAATAATAATAATAATAATAATAATGATATATATAATACGTGTGTATGTTTGAAAAAAAAAAACCTAGACAATAGATACAGATGCCTACTAGTATTGCAATTTCAATTCCAGTTGTATTGTAATATGTATGGATGCATATTATATAAGAAAGAGTAAGTCGTAATGTTTGACGTTTTTGATCAATATGTGTTATGTGACTGTTTGCATTAAATATTATTTTGTAATATTAATAATTGGCAAATGTTTAAAACTCAGATGGACAACGAAGTGAACCAGGAAAACCAGAACAATGAAAACCAGAATAACGATAACCCGAACAACAATAACAATGGAAACCAAGTGGATAATAGTACCATCCAACACATAGTAGCACAAGGGATTATAGATGCAATGCCATTTATTATTCAAACTGTTAAGAAAGCTGATAATAAAAGTAATAATGGCAGTAAGCGACCCACTGAACCAGATCACAGCGTAAACAATGGACCAGTACTTCAAGTGCCCATCCCCAAAAGAAGAGGAACCATGTCTTATGGTTGTTCTTACAAAGAATTCTGGTCTTGCAAACCAATAGAATTCTCGGGCAATGAAGGACCCATTGCAACTCTACGTTGGATAGAAAAGACTGAGGCAGTCTTAAAAATAAGCAAGTGTGCGGAAGAGGATAAGATAATGTTTGCTTCCAATCTGTTTAAGAACTCAGCTTTAGAATGGTGGAACACTATCCTCCAGTCTAGGGGAAGTGACATGGTTTACAATATGGAATGGGAAGAATTTAAGAATATGGTAGAAAGGAAATTCTGCCCTCCCAATGAAAAGAACAGATAGCAAATAAGTTCCTAAACCTTAGAATGACTAGAGTGGATAGTAAGGGTTATACTACTACATTCTTTGAATATGCTAGAATAGTGCCAACCCTTGCATCACCAGAACCAATATTAATCTCCCGTTACATCTGGGGATTAATTGGGGAGATTAGGCATGTAGTCAAGGCAGCTAGACCCCAAACCATAGAGGAAGCTGTAGAACTAGCAAATACCTTGACTGATGAATTAGTACGTACGCGAGAAGAAGACCAGAGGAGAAACCTAGCTCAAAGACTTACCCAGGAATTCCGCTACGGTAATTCCAACCGTGGGAAAAATATAGGTTCTACCTCTACACCTTACTGCAAGGCCTGCAAGAAGAAGCATTCAAGAAGATGCTCCACCTACTGCAATTTCTGCAAGATACCAGGACACAAGGAGGAAGACTGTAGGAAGAAACCTAATAATGGAATGTGCTTCAACTGTGGAGAAAAAGGTCACATCAAGCCGAACTGTCCGAAACTAGCTCCAGCCGTGAATAACAAGACTACTAAAAATGCTAGAGCATTTATGCTGACCACAGAAGAAGGAAAGATGATTCCGGACGTGATTGCCGGTACGTTTTTAGTTAATGATATTTTTGCTAAAGTATTATTTGACTCTGGTGCGAACCAAAGTTTTATTAATACTTCATTTTGCAAACTTCTTAATCAACCATTAACTAAACTCTCACAAGAATGTCTAGTAGAGACAGCAAATGGAGAAACCATTAAGATTTCCGAAATCTTGCAGGGAGCAAGAATAAAGTTTTTAAATCAAAAGTTTATGGCAAACCTTCACCCAATGAATCTGGCAGGATTTGATGTTGTATTAGGAATGGATTGGTTAATAGCCAATAAGGCCAGTATTTTATGTGATCAAAAGTCAATACAAGTAAATTCACCCAAGGGTGAAAAGATCACAATTAAAGGAGACAAACCATCTAGATCCACGAAATTTGTTTATGTAATGAAAACAGCTAGTTATATAAGAAAAGGATCATTAGTGTATTTGATTTCTATAATCACCAACACTAAAGGAAAAGAACTAAAGGATATTCCAGTAGTATCCCAGTTTCCAGATGTGTTTCCAGAAGAATTACCAGGATTACCGCCGGACAGAGAAGTTGAATTCAGAATCCATCTGCTACCAGGAATAGCACCTATTGCCAAAGCACCCTACCGCTTGGCACCAGCAGAAATGCAAGAATTAAAGAAACAATTGGACGAATTGTTGGAGAAATGATTCATACAGCCAAGTTCATCGCCATGGGGAGCACCAATATTGTTCGTCAAAAAGAAAGACGGGTCAATGCGAATGTGCATTGATTACCGTGAATTGAACAAAGTCACGATTAAGAATCGGTCCCCATGACCGAGGATCGATGATTTGTTTGATCAGTTACAAGGAGCTCGATTTTACTCTAAAATCTATTTACGGTCAGGATATCATCAATTAAAGGTACAGGAAGAGGACATTCCTAAGTCCACTTTCAGAACAAGGTATGGCCATTATGAATTTACTGTCATGCCATTTGGTTTAACCAATTCCCCAGCTGCATTTATAGACATGATGAACCGAATATGTAAGCCATATTTGGATAAATTCATAATTGTCTTTATAGATGATATTCTCATTTATTCTAAGAATGAGGAGGAACATGCAAAGCATTTGCACGAACTTCTAAGTTTATTGAGAAAGGAAAAGCTTTATGCAAAGTTTTCAAAGTGTGAGTTTTGGTTAGAACAAGTACAGTTTCTTGGACATTTAGTCAATCATGAAGAAATTAATGTGGATCCCACCAAGATCGAGGCGATTACCAAATGGAAAACCCCTGAATCACCAACTGAGGTTAGAAGTTTCTTAGGATGAGCCGGTTATTATAGAAGATTTATTCGAGATTTTTCTAGAATTGTCATTCCCTTGAATAAGTTAACCTGTAAATCTGTTATGTTTGAATGGGGACCAAAACAAGAAGAAGCCTTTAAAATTCTTAAGCAAAGACTAACTAATGCACCCATACTAGCGTTACCAGAAGGAACTGAAGACTTTGTAGTATATTGTGACGCTTCTAAGTTGGGTTATGGATGTGTGTTAATGCAACGTCAAAAAGTTATAGCCTATGTGTCTAGACAACTTAAGAATCATGAAGAGAATTATTCAACCCATGATTTGGAATTAGGAGCCATATTTTTTTCCCTTAAGATTTGGAGACATTACCTTTATGGTAGTAAGTTTACCATTTTCACCGATCATAAGAGTTTAAGGTATGTCTTCGGGCAAAAGGAGTTGAATATGAGACAAAGACGTTGGATGGAAATTCTTAGTGATTATGATTGTAATATCCAGTATCATGCAGGAAAGGCTAACGTGGTAGCTGATGCTTTAAGTCAAAAGTATCATGAAAAGCCAAAAAGAGTACGTTCTCTTAAATTAAATCTGCAAGTAGATTTAAATGAACAGATTAAAGAAGCACAAGAATTAGTAATCAAGGATGATACTGAAAAGTTAAAAGGAATGATTAAGGAATTAGAGCAAGGAACCGATGGAATTTGGAGATTTCATAAGAAAAGAATGTGAATACCTAAATTATGAAACCTACGTCATCGTATATTAGAAGAAGCCCATAAGTCTAAGTATACGATGCATCCTGGAAGTGATAAGATGTATCAGGACTTAAGAAAGATTTTTTGGTGGATAAGAATGAAAAAGGATATAGCAGCTTATGTTTCTAAGTGTTTAACTTGTTCACAAGTCAAAGCTGAACATCAGAAACCCCCAGGTTTGTTGCAACAATTAGAGATGCCAGTTTGGAAATGGTAAATGATAACAATGGATTTTGTTACCAAATTACCCAAAACAAGAAAAGGTAATGATACAATCTGGGTGATTGTAGACAGGCTAACTAAGTCAGCTCATTTTCTAACAATGAAGGAAACTTTCAGTATGGAACAGTTAGCTAAATTGTATGTAAATGAAGTAGTTTCATTACATGGAATTCCTTTATCAATTGTTTCTGATAGAGATAGTCGGTTTACCTCTCATTTTTGGGCAAGTTTCCAAAAGGCAATGGGAACCAAGTTGAACCTAACCACCGCTTATCATCCTCAAACAAACGGACAAAGCGAAGGACAATTTAGACAATGAAAGATATGCTTAGAGCTTGTGTAATTGATTTCAGAGGTAATTGGGACGATCACTTACCACTGATAGAATTTTCTTATAATAACAGCTATCATACCAGTATCAATGCCACACCATTCGAAGCACTCTATGGACGAAAGTGCCGAACCCCAGTCTGTTGGGCAGAAATTGGGGAAAAGCAATTATCTGGACCAGAGATAGTACAAGAAACGACAGACAATATTGTTCAAGTCAAGGAACGACTGAAAGCAGCGCGTGATCGACAAAAGAGTTATGCTGATAACAGACGCAAGCCATTGGAATTTCAGGTAGGAGACAAAGTGTTATTGAATGTCTCTCCTTGGAAATGAGTGGTAAGATTCATCAAAAGAGGAAAGCTAAGCCCCAGGTATGTTGGACCTTTTGAAATTATAAGAAGAATAGGACTTGTAGCCTATCAGCTACAACTGCAAGAGGAAATGGCAGGAATACATGATTTATTTCATGTATCTAATCTCAAGAAATGCTTAGCTGATGAATCACTGGTAGTACCTCTTAAGGATATAGAGGTAAATGAACAGCTTAAATTTGTAGAAAAGCCCCTACGGATTGAAGACAAGAAAGTTAAGAACATCAAGCACAAGAGATTAATTCTGGTCAAAGTGAAGTGGGACTCCAAAAGAGGACCAGAGTATACATGGGAGCTTGAATCAGAAATGCAAAGGAAATATCCACACTTGTTCCAGTAGATCTCGAGGACGAGCTCTAAAACAAGGTGGAGAGGATATAACAACCCTCCTAAATATTTTCGACACCCTAAAAATAATTAAAATATCTCAATATGTCTTGAAGCATACCCCGTATGCGAAAACCGAGCCCAAGATACCATACATAATTAAATAATAAATAAAAATCAAGTTTTTACATCGCTCGCGGGCCGCGAAGGCTAAGCCTTCGGCTTACGCGGGTCGCGACAGATGGAGGATCAGGCTGCACCCTAGGGCGCCACGTGTCAGGACGCGTGTGGAGGCTACGAGTCGAATCAGCCAAGCTAGGGCCTACCCTAGCCACCCTCGCGGGCCGCGTAGCCCTTGGCTACATGCTTCGCGGGGCGCGACGAAGTCAAGAATCAGCCCTATAAATTGAGGGCATTGGCCTTCAGTCACATTCATTCACAATCTCTTTCTCTCTCGAATTTTCTTATAGTATAAGCTATTCTCGGGCATAATACCCCCCTAAATAACGAAGTTCTGCCCCGTTGTAAGTATCATAACCCCGGTTACGTATTAGATACGTTGCCCGATTGATCCAGGGTTCCGTAACGGCTGTCGAGGTTCTGCCCGACGTAGTCATTGGAATGCCGTCTCGGGGAGGGTATTACTAATGTAAATATTGGGTTATTATACTAACGCGTGTGCAATTGTGTATTTAATAGATAATCACCAGGAAATCCTTAAGGAAAACCCTAAGACAGCAATGTGAGTAATCTCCTTTTCGCAAATTATTTTTACAAAACCTCACACAATTAATAATATATTAAACAGTGATTGAGTATTTGTATTCTACAATTATCATCGGTATGTTGGGGTTTTGTATACAAAATTTGTTACTACATTGTGAGTAGTAACATGACCACAAGTCGGGTTGACAGTACCATGAGTGGTAATTAAAGTAGATGGAAACAAATGTAATTGCGTGACCGCCCTCAATACTGTACAATGGTTTTACTTAACTTGATTACACTGAGATTCACTCACCAGTATTTCCCACTGACAAAATGTTTTTTAACGCGTTTCAGATAACAAAATGTGAAAGCCAAATAGAAGCCAGCTGGACAACACTGAAGGCTTGGAAAAGTTGCTATAAAGTTACGTAAAGATGTTTTATTAAATAACATAGGATTTATTCCTATGAAAATGTGTGTACTTAAAACTTGGGATTTTCCCACGTGTTAAATATTATGACAATGTGGTATTTTACTCTGATAAAATATTTCCTAACTACGGTCCCGATGTAATTTCCGCTGCCAAAATGATAAACACCAATACCACTGAAACTGGCCACAGCCGCCGTTCCTGGGAAATTAGGGGACGGGGTTGTGATAGGTATGTAGAAATGGTTCTCATTAACCCATCTAGATGTTATCCAATAACACTTAAATGTGGGGGTGTCTTGCATTTGTTTTTGGCAATAAGGATTTTGTAATCCAATCTAACATTGCAAATAGACGACTAAGTGGAGGACACAAATGTCGTAGTATATAATGGAGATGTGTTTGCCTTAAATGATAAATATATCATTCTAAGACAAATATTATAACCAGATTCAGGTGGCCACTGAGGTTATAGTCTTAGAAGTTGACAATAGGCAATGTTAACTTTCGAGTTACGAACACGTCATGACAATTGATATCAACTGCAAAATTATCTTTAGTGACTTGTCAAAGACAAAGATAATGTTATGGATCCAACAACCTAAGGGTTTATTAGAGATCAAGTTGTGGAATGAGACTAAAGCCAATGGAAAAAGGGTGTGTGAAGGAAACCTACCTTAGTTGACTGGAGATCCCAAGATCTAAGTTTAATAGGACAACAAATTCATATGCCTAAGGGTGGTCACTGTGGGGGCATAGCTGATATGTATAAGCTAGTATATATGGTCATACATACCCCCTAAACGATAAAAGGGTGTTTAAATATGTCCTAGTTCATTCCTATGAAATTCAGTGACAAATTGTGAGGTTAAGCATATTATGTGGTAAATGATTTTGCGTAATCATGGTAACCACGATGCTTTTAATGATTTAAGGAGAATCACCTATGTTAGAGAGAAGTGGGGTTGCTTCGAATGGAATTGGGGGCACAATTCCTAGAGCTCTCGCAGAACCAGTAAAGTGTTCCACGACCATTATTGGACACGACTATGAGGGGATGGCCCAGCTAAGGAGAGTATTGTGTGAAGTGTATTGTCGTCTACACAAATGGGGGTTTGTTCAAGGACATCGTGTCTACAAACCGCTAGGAGGCTAAGTATGCTTCACAACGGAAAGTTCAAAGGGACACCTACTTATCCGGCAATACTCAACTGTCGAGGTTCCATTGGAAACTTTGTGTGTTTTGATCAATCTCCATTCATATGGGGGATTGTTGGAAATTTAGATATTATGAATGGATATTAATTTAGTGAGATTATAATTTAATGAAATTATAATTATTTACTAGACTATTCATATGGAACATAAACTCTTAAGTAGAGTTTTTATGTCAATTTATTAGTTTTTATTAGAATTTATGTCTCTAATAAATTTCTAATTAAGTGAGACATTTTTCTCTGCCCCATGTCTCTTGTATTAAAAGTAGGCTATGTGCCTAACTTGAGGGTTTTATATATAAAAAAAACTACAAGAGTAAGAATATAAGAAAGAGACATAAAGATATGCATGAAGAGTATTTGGAGAAAAAGTACTTGATGACCCATATGTTGAGAACATATAGATATAAGTTTCTCTGCATGTTTCAACTACTTTTCTATTTTTAGTTTCCAAAAGGTCTAACAATATGTTTTTATCCGGTGTAACCTCGGGCGTGTGGCCTTCTCCGGCAGTACAAATTACATCGGCTGTTGTACCCTGGGAGACAGACGCGTCGTCTTTAGTAGAGGCGCGAAATCTGTTTTAAGGGAAGCGTGTTGAACACGTGCCTCAGCCACAACCGTCAACATTTGTTTGTTATTTTTGTAGGAAATTATTATACAAGAAGACATGGTTCAAGACCTCGTTGAAGCCTACACAACGGACTGAAAACACAACGAACCATACAAGTAGACGCGGTTAAAGATCAAGTTGAAGACTTTATCTTTTGAAGATATTGGTTTGAATCAATTGTTTTATAAAATATGTTGTAGTTCATATTTATTTTCGTTTGAATTTGTACACAGTTCATGTACTACAATTTCCCAAATGTTTAAAGAGAGTATCTTTATTTTTTATTAGTTTTATTAATAAAATTGTGACCCATTTCCTACAATTGACTCACCTTTGATTCCGTAATGAGTTCTCATTCCTTCGCCATCTCAAGGGTTTCTATATAGTAAATGGTGCAAGTTTCTTGTAATTCGGTTATTTTGTGAGCTAATGATCTCTAGATCAAGTGGTGAAGAGCTTGCATTTCTGTTGGGAGAAGTATGTTCAACTTCCACTTGGTGTAGAATGAGACACTGGTGGGTAACTCAAAGTACTCCGTTTGGTCCAGTTGGTGCCCCAAGAGTGCTCGGAATTGATTATGTTGCTCGCTAAAAAAATCATTTTGGGCTTTCACAAGCTTAAAGCTTTATTACGGGCTGATCCGCTCCAAATTGTGAGCCCATTTTAAAGTCATTTACTTTATAATTAACATATTTTTTGTTTATAGCTGTTAGTAAAAATTACCAATCTTTTAGGGGCCAAAAACCGTAAGAACAAACCCCATAATTTTCACAAATTTGGGACCAAAGTTGTAACCTAACCTTACCACAAAACATATTTTATTCTGGAATTGTTACACATTTATTCGGGAATTGCATACAACTGTTCAAGCAGATCAAATGAGTCACGGGAAGGGTTTGGTAACGTTGACGTATTAATATTTAATTTCTTTTTTTTTTTAACTTTCTCTAATTAAAAAAAAAATCCTAATTAAAAACATGGCTTTATGAAGAACATTGTTAGCTTTAATAAAACTTTAGAACATTTATATTTAACCACTCCCTTCACCCTTATGCCAAAATTGGAAAAATAAAAGTAGAAAAAAATAAAAATAAAAACTCTGAGCTGATGGATTCATTTGGACAAATTTAATTGAGTATATTACGATTTTGGCCTATGTGGTTATATCACTTTTACCCTTTTAGCCCAATTTTTTTTTTTTAACATCTAAGCCCTCAACGTCTTTTTTTCTAACCCTTTTGGTCCTTAATGTCTTTTTTTCTAACCCTTTTGGCCCCTAACATTTAATGGATGAGGTTAGTGTTAGGAGCCAAAAGAGTTAGAAAAAAAGACGTTCGAGCCTCAGATGTTAAAAAATCATTTTTTGGGTTAAAAGGATATAAGTGATATAAGCACAAGGGCCAAAATCATAATTTACTCAATTTAGTTATATGAATTTATGTAAAGGACGCTCTTTGACCATTTTCATATTTAATATCTACAAAGCCCATGATGGGCAATAGTGCTTGCCCCCTATTGGGTTAAATGAGCGGCAAACTGAATAGTGTCAGTCAGCTGTCTGGCATTCCACTATTAGCCTAACAAATTTACGATTTACCCTGCTTTAAAATTACGATTTTGCCATCAATATAAAATTATGTTTTTACCCCCATTTAAAAATAAATTTACGCTTTTGCTCCCAGCTAAATATTTCGATTTTGCCCCCGGTTCAAAATTACTATTTTGCCCCGTTTCAATTTACAGTATTGCCATTAGTTTTTTTCTCTTAAAAATACGATTTTGTCATCAGTTCAAAACTATGTTTTTACCCCACTTAAAAATAAATTTACGCTTTTCCTCTTAGCTAAAAATTCCAATTTTGCCATCGGTTCAAAATTACGACTTTGCCCCGTAAAAATTTATAGTTTTGCCATTAGTTTTTTTCTCACAGCCAAGTTACGATTTTGCCATCAACTTAAATTTACATTTTGTCCATCGTTTTTGTTTATTTTCCTGGTGAAATTACAATTTTGCCCCCAGTGTAAAATCGCACTCATGCCGGCAGCTTCCTAGCACTCCCCCATTGGTCTATTTAATTTGCGATTTAATCCCTGAATTAAAATTATGATTTCGCACTCAGTTAAAAATTACGTTTTTCCCATCGTTTTAGTTTTTTTAGCAAAACTATAAAGGTTTTTTGTTTTAACTTGTTTACTCGATTTAATTTTTTTTCGTGTCAATTAGCTGCCTAACACTGGATCATTAGTCTTGAAAAATTACAGTTTTGCCCTGAGCCTAAAATTACGGTTTTATCATCGTTTTAGTTTTTCTCCAAACAAAATTATAGTAGTGTTTTTTTAATTGATTGGGAATTATTCGGCCATCGCCCCGCAACACGAACGGGGCATCAACTAGTTAATTCCTATTCCTTATGCTAAGGAATAGTAAAAAAAATTTCCTCTTATAGTTTTTTTTTTCCTAACAAGAAATCTGAATTGACACTATGTGAGAACTTTTTTTTCTACGTGAGTTGGGACAAAATATTCTTTTACACAAACGTAGATGTATATATTATAAACACATCCGTAAAAAAATTAAAAAAAAGTTGTCGAATCGGTAATTTTGACTGATGCAAGTTTTTTTACGCGCTGGTGTAAATTTTGTAAGAAGAGAAATATTTTTTTACGCCTCATGTAAATGTGGGTATGCGACTTTTTTTATATTTTTTTCTGAAAAAAAGTGATTTTTTTATGACTTTTGAGAAAAACAAATTTTGGAAAAACCTTTGAATGGCCTAGTTCTCACAACTCAAGGTGGTTCTCATTTTAACCCCCTATATATATAGGAGAAAGATCCGTTAGAAACCACCCTTTATTGCGAGAACCGCGAGAACCAATGCGAACACAACCAAAAATACCTAAAAAACATACAAAATTTTTTTTTTAATGTTTTTTATATAAAAATCAGTACTTTTAATAGCCATTTTTTTTAAATTTAAAAAAAAAACAATTTTTTTTGCTACTAAAAGTAGCGATATTATATAAAAAAAAATATTAAAAAAAAATGTGTGTTTTTTAGATTTCTTTAGGATTTTTGGGGGGTTTAGTTTTTAGCATTTAGCTTGGGTTGGGGGGGGGGGGGGGGGGGGGGGGTTAGGTTTTTTTTTTTTTTTTTTGGGGGGGGGGGGGGGGGTGTGAGGGTTAGTTTTTTTTTAGGTGTAGTGGGTTTATTTTGTTCTCGCGGTTCTCGCAATAAAGATGGTTCTCGCATGAACCCTACCCTATATATATGGGAGGGTTCAATTAAAAACCACTAATTAAAGTGAAAACTAACTAAAAAAGCTTAAAAAACATGCCAACTTTTTTTTTACAAATTTTCACTAATTTTTATATATATAAAAAAAAAATTCAAAAAAAAAAAAAAAACTTGTACTGCACATGTGCATTATATGTGTACCGCACATGTGCACTACAATAAAAGAAGTTTTCGATTGAACCATCCCCTATATATATATAAAGCTATAGTTCATGCTATCGATAATCACAAGGTAGCATGAGTGGTTTTAATCAGATTGTGAAGGGGGTTATTGGGGATGGTGCGGGTACCCGTTTCTGGATCGATTTTTGGCTAGGGAATGAAGCGCTTAAAGACTGTTACCCGAATCTGTTTAAACTTGAAACGGATAAAAAACGTGTTGTGAAGGATAGATTTAAGAAAGAAAGGAATTGTTTTATGGATTGTTAGAAGTGGTCGAAAGCCCCTAGCTCGGCTGTAGAAATTATCGAGTGGAATAGGCTGATTGATAGGCTGGATAGGGTTGTTATGAAGGAGTGCCATGACAAGTGGGAGTAATCGGGTGGCAAGTATCTGTATTTTTCGATTTCTATGGTTAAAAAATTCTTATACAGTGGCAAGGATTATAGTAGCAGATTTGTGCTTCATGTGGCTGTAGTCTTAAATCGGATCCCTACTCTTATGGCGCTTCAAGCTAGGAACTGCTTTTCGGGAGTTTGCCCCTGTGTTTTATGTGAGAATGATGATGAAACAATGGATCACTTACTTTGTGGTTGCTTGGTGGCATCGGTTATTTGGCACTGTTTGAGTGTGTGATGTAAAGTGAGCCCGATTATTGCGTTCTCGTCAAAATATCTTATGGAGTACCACGAACGGGTCAGTCTTGGTAGAGAGGCTAAAGTTGCGTCTCAAGGTATATTGATGGTTGCGTTGGTGTATATGAAAGGCTAGGAACAGCTGTAGATTTGCTAATGAGGCGGTTAGTATTAAGAAGATTTTTCAAAACATTCAATCGCTCGGGTTCTTGTGATATAAACATAGGTCGAGGAATAGATCGGTGTCTTAGATCGATTGGTGTAATTTTTCTTTGATGTAGTCATGGTTTTTGTTGTTGGCGCCCGTGGTTGCAAAAGTCGCTAGGCGCTCCCTAGTCGGATTCGGGAGTACTCGGGAAGTACTCGGCTTAGGCGGAGATTACTCGGGGAGTAATTGGCCTGGGAGAACAGTACTCGTGCCTCGGCAGCCTACCTTGTAGCGAGTACTTGGGAATTACTAGGAGCCTAGGCGGGACTTTTACAACCATGTTGGCGCCCCTGGTTGGGAGGTTGGTTTTCTGAATATTATATACCCTAAGAAAAGAAAAGATAAAGCAATAAGTTGAGAGATATTGTGTACCGGTAAGTATTATAAACCGTAAGTAACTAAATGAGGAAATATGAAATTTTAAATGCTTAGATGGGTATATTTCACATTAATATTTTTGGTTGAATAAATTGATATTATGAAAATTGCTTACAATAGTATAACAAAATTAATAGTGCTTACAATGCACATAAAACTTAAAAGGGTGAGAAGGGTGGTCACCATTGTAGGAATTGGTAAACTCTCTTCCAAACCAATCACATCATGTCATGTCATGTAAAGTCCTCTCTCCAACTACCCTCTTGCCACTCAAACATAAGGGGTGGTCACCTCGGGTTAGAAGTGTACAAAAAACCGGTTTTAGGACCGAAACCGAAAAAAAAACTGAAACCGGAAGAAAAAAACCAAAACCGAAAAAAACCGAAATTGGTTTTTCTTTTAACTGTTTTTTTTAAATCGGTTCCAACCCGAACTGCCGGTAAGTATACTGGTCAGAGATCTTGATCTTCGAAACCGGTTTTAAAAAAACCGTTTTTTTTTTGGCACAAACCGGTTATAGACCGAACCGAACCAGTTATAGACCGAACTGGTTATGCCAATTTGGGTTCCCATCGTGAAAAACCGGTTTTTTTTAAATCATTTTTTTTCCTCACAAAAATAACTGGCTCGATTAAAAACCGGACAGGTTTAAAAAAATAATTTGTACACCTCTACCTCGGGTGGAGTCCATTTTTTTTTATAAATTATGCAATAATAATTAAAAATATTTTAAACAAAATAAAAGTATATTAAATTAAAAAAAAGACATTACATTAAAATTAAATTTAAAATACATTATATCAAATTAAAATTTAAAAGCATTACATTAAATTAAAATTTAAAAAACATTACATAAAATTAAAATTAAAATTAAAAAAAAAACAATACCTGAAATTAAAACGAGGAAAATAAAACTAAAATTAGAAATTACATGACCAATTATATCTTTTGGCGATCTCAGGTTTTCGGGTTAGCATGAATGGCAACATCTCCGGTGGAACATTGTCGTGTGGCTTAGTGAACGTCTCCAAATCTCGATCATACAAAAGAGTTCTCAGCGCATCGCGTTGTTCCACCACCAACGCGACAGTGTCTTCCTCTTATTTCCTTCATATGTCCACCAACTCCAACTCTTTTAGTTGTTTTTCTTGTTTTATAACTTTGTATTGATTGAGCTTCTCGGACAAGCCCGTTGAGATATCGGACGTCGTTGTGTTTTTTTATCTTTCTTTCTTAGTCTTCTTGGTGAGGGGTCTTCGTTTATGTCGGGTATAGTACTAGTGAATTCGGTATTCGGTGTACCCGCTTGGTAGTTAACCGAATTCGATGATTTTCTTGTTTGGCCCGAACTAGTACCATCTTCACCTAACAATGGTACCACGACCCATTTGTCGTGTTTTCTAACCACCTCCCATGCTCAACATGATGCAAACCACCCGAATGTTTTGATTGGTAATCTTTTAACGCTTATTTCATGACTGTCGCATCGTCACTCCCGATAGGACGTAAACGATCGTACAAAATAAAAATTATATAAAGGTAAAAAATAAAAAAATTATATATAGGTAAAATGTAAGTCTAGGATCCGACGGTTTTAGACGGAAGTTTGGGTATAATAGAACTAATTCAGTAGAATTTCCATTAGATTAGTCATAAGTCGAATGATTTCATTCATACCGAAAGAGTTTACATCGTTTACAAGCTGGAGAAAATTTCTCCGGCATTTCCCCTATTGGATCTCCAAAACTTGCCAACTAACGAACACACGACACTATATATATACATGAGGTTGGGACGGACTAGCACATTCGTGCGGATGAGTTTGTTCGTGCGGATGTAGTTACATCTACACGAAGGTGTTACCTTCGCACGAATGTGTTACCTTCGCACGAATGTGTTACCTTCGCACGAATGTGTTACATCCGTACGAAGTTACATACGTACGAACCTCTCTCGTCCTCTCCAAAGTCATGTTAAGTTTGAAAAGTCAACTATAAATAGTTGGTGAGTTTTACTGTTTTAGCTTCTTTCACAATTTAGTTTGAACCGATTGATGTATTGGGATAATGGTATGATAGGCCAATTTCACAATGTACAACACTTGCACATGTTCCCTCACATCACAATTGAAGATCATACGGCACATAATATCTTTGATGACATAATGTGGAGATATGTTTAAAAGACGGAAAGGGATAACACCCATGTATTTCGGATTTATGTATCCAGACCACTACCATGCCGATAACATTGTGTGCGGTTACTCAAATCAAGTTTCACACAAGCTTGTTCGGATGTTTGTGGGTATAATTACCCAAGCACCTTTGCGTGAAGTATTAGAGAAGGGTCCGAAGAAGTCATTTGACCCTCGGACATGTCTAATACTTTATTATACATTCTTTTAACATTGTCGTTTTCTTGTAAATTAACCTCTAAAAAGCATTAGCCATAGAGCGAATTGAACAAATACTATTTATTTTTATTGTTTCTCAATTAAAAATACAGTTTATTAACCTTCTTTTTTTCTTGAAAAGAAGTGAAGAATGAAAAACAATGAGAAAATACGTTTACTTCATCCATTACCTTTTGTTATAATATAAAAAATATATTAAAAATAATCATTACAACTTCAAATAACACAGATATAAACATCAAATCCACAACTTGTAATCTTAACTAATTATACATCCAACATACCAAAATACCAACTTTACCATAAAAAATGACAGCAATACAGCCAGCTCAATTGGCATATTGAAAGCAAGTGAAAATTTGGGTTTTAAGGATATAGATTATGAGTTCGAATCCGATCTCAATTGAGTTTTATCATGGTGGACCTTCAGGCGACAAGTTTTTATTGTAGTAGGTCTTAGGCGATAGGTTTTCCTAGGAACTGAAGTGGTTGGCTTGGACTGCGAATGCCGGCATATAGAGTCGCCTTTTTTTAATCCCCACTTGTGGCTTAGTGTAGAAGGCTTGGTTTCTTGAGTGGAGACCCAAATTCGATCCCCCACCACTTTTGGTTAGACATGGGCAAAAAAACCGGTTTTTTAACCGAAACCGGTTAATAACCGTAACCGAAACCGGTTATTAACCGGTACCAACATAACCGGTTTGGGTTTTTTAATAACCGGCGGTTCCTAACCGGTTTTAGATTTTGTGCGTAATAACCGGTTTATAACCGGTTAATTAAAAACCGGTTTGTGTGGGCTGTAAATAACCGGTTAACCGGTTAACCGGTCGCATTTGATCTTCAACAGCAGAAAAGCAGCAGCAGCAGCACAGAACGTTTTTTTGACATGGATGTTACCGTTTGAAAAGAAAACAACGGTAATATTACCGTTTGGGACCAGTTTTGAAGTGTATAAATAAGATATCAATGCATATGTATAATCCCACTTCAATTCTAGCTCAAAAACACACTTACAAAATACGTTTCAACTTTCAAATGGCGAGTTCGAGTGGCGATGCTTCGACCGTTGTTGGTTCATCTAGCGAGTTGTTTGTGAAGAAGATCTTGACCACGAATAGGGACCCGACACTATGGGTGAATTTTGATTTATGCGAGATGTCGAATGGAAAAGAAAAGGCGAGGTGCAAAAATTGCGGGGCGTTTCTTGCGGCGTCATCGAACTCTACTTTGAGAGCACATGTGACGTCGCATTGCAAGCCATTAAAAAAAAATCCCGCCAAAGATCAAGCGCAAATATCACGGGGTATGGGTGTTTGGAATTTCGACCCGGAGGCGGTTCGTTTAAGGATGGCTCAATTTGTTATTCAACAATCGTTGCCGTTCGATCACTTTGACAATCCGCGCTTGACTAAGTTGATTCAAGAGACGCTTCAACCACGTTATGTTCACGTAAGTCGTTCAACTCTTAGACGCGATTGTTTAAAGATGTGGTCAAAAGCTAAAAAAGAAATGATTTTAGGTTTTGAAAAATTAAACACCGGTGTTAATTAACAACCGACGTATGGTCGGCTCCATTTGGTTTACCGGATTCTTACATTTGTGTTACCGCGCATTGGATCGATCCCAATTCGTGGAACATGATGAAACGTACACTCGCGTTCGATTTATTTGGTTATCCACACACGGGGGAAAATATATTTCATGTCTTAGACGATGTTATCAAAACTTATAAATTAGAAAATAAAATACTTTCTATTGCTTTTGATAATGCGTCGAACAACACAACCGCGGTGCAAATGTTAAAAATAAAATACAATCCGATTTGCGATGGAGAATTTTATCATAGCCGATGTGTTGCGCACATCATTAACTTGGTTGTGCAAGACGGGCTAAATGTTGAGTCCGTTAAAGAAGTTAAAGAAACTTTTAAAGATATGTTACGTGACGTTTTTCAAGGTAGTCGAAAAAGATATGCGGATTATAGAAAATGGTGTAAATCTTTAAATAAGAAATGCTATAGCGCACATTTTGACATGGTCGTCCGTTGGAACTCTACGTGGAAAATGTTTGATAGCGCGATAATGCAAAAAGAAACCTTAAAATCTTTCCACGATAGTCTTGCAACGTCCGGGTTGGTGGAACCATTTGATGACGATGGTTGGAAGTGTATTGAAACGTTAACACAATTACTTGAAGTTTTTAGAACCGCGACAAAGATTTTATCGGGAGTTTATTATCCCACTAGTTCTTTGGTGCTTAAACAACTATTTTTGATGTGTCAAAAAGTAAACGACTTTGAATTCCAAGGTGACATTTACGAACATATGATTGTTCCAATGAGAGAAAAGTTTAAAAAATATTTTCAAGAAATGCCACCGGTTTTTACATGTGCCGCCGCCTTGAACCCGACTATAAATATTGCGGGTGTTGAGATGATGATTTCGGATATTTGTTCGGATTTGGAGTTAAATGATGCCGACCCACATTTTACAAGAAATGCACTAAAACGTTTTGACGTTTCTTTAAACAATCTTTTTGATCATTACTCTCAAAGATATGGTAATGTGTCATCGTTACACCAACAAATGGCGGCGAGCTCGAAGGCGTCGAGAAAAGATGCGGACTTAAATTTCTATAATTCCTTAAGAAATGAAAATAGTAAACGTTCTCGAGGTGATGCATCAAATAGTGAACTCGGAAGGTATAAATATACCGATTTTTTAGCAACCTTGTCACCCGACGAGTTTCACAACTTTGATGTTTTGGCTTGGTGGAAAATACAAGAACCGCATTATCCCGTTTTAGCCGCCATGGCACGTGATCTACTAAGCTCCCAAGCTTCTACGGTAGCTTCGGAGTCGGTTTTTTCTCTTAGTGGAAGGGTACTATCTATTCGACGAACAAGACTTACACCGGAGGCGATGGAAATGTGCATTTGTTTGAAGGATTACTTGGATGGCGTGGAACGTATACAACATATTTCAAGTCTTGAGGGCGAGCTTGAGGTGGAAGAACAATTACATGATGTTGAAGTTTTTCAAGGACGGGCGCAACCACTTTCCGATGACGAACTCATGTACGATGAATCCGTACGCTCTAATAGCCCCCGAAGCGACTAAACGAAGAAACGAAGAAATGACGAAACAAAACTACAAGACGACAACTTCATTCTAGACTAGTTAAGATAATTGTATTGGATATTTTCATGTTAAAATATGTTTCTGCAGGTTTTTATAAAAATCTGCATGTTTAATGCAGTTTAATATAATTTTGCAGCATTTTTTTTAACTTTCTGCAGTTATTGCCCACTGTATAAGTTTCTGCAGGATTTGTATAAGTTTCTGCAGGTTTTAAATGATTCTGCATTTTTTAAATGATTCTGCATGTTTTTATAAAATTCTGCATGTTTTGTATATAATTCTGCATGTTTTTTAAATGATTCTGCAGCTTTTTTTATATTTCTGCATGTTTTTTAAATGATTCTGCAGCTTTTTTTTTAAAATTCTGCAGTTTTTATAACAAGTCTGCAGCCTTGTTTAAATAACCGGAAAAACCGGTTTTTATTAACCGGTTGACAAGTTAACCGGTTTTTTATAACTGATCGGTTATTATCGGGTATTGATATTCGGGGTTAATAACCGGTTATTAACCGGTCGGTTATTAACCGGTCGGTTATTAACCGTAACCGGTTTTCTTTTTTTGGCCCATTAACTCCCCCAACCGGTTAACCGGTTTCAGTTATTAAAATAACCGATTTGTGCATGTCTACTTTTGGTGGATTAAGACAATAAAAAATTCGAGCCCACCCGGGTTGTCATCCCACCATGTGTTATGCCAAAGAGTTTTCCACTTGTGGTGGAATGACTGTTAAGTGTTAGCCGGCGGTATGATTTCCTGAGGAACGTCTAAGCCAAACTCTGAAACCAACGTAGACCCGGTTAAAACAACATAGTCTGGTCAGAGTGAGGCAACGGAGCTCTTCAATTTGGGCAGTGTGGCGTCCTAACATAAGAAAGTCTTCGTTCAAGAAAAAATTTGGTCGCCTTTTGCCATTGGGTTACCCTAGGTATCTGGACTTTTATTTCGTTGACGGGCTTAGACTACCCGGCGCTATCTAGTATTACGGGCATATAGGGTCGCATTTTACCTTTGGGCTGCCCAGGTGGCAAGGCTTTCGAAGAGATCACAACTTGAACATCATGCATAAAATGTTGTACACTACGCAAAAATAACATTTATAATAATTATACAATTAAAGTAATCCTTGATTAGTGAGACAATCCACCCACATTCCCAATAGATTGCTAACCCCAATACAATACAATAGAATACAGCAAACATCTCATTTACTTCCTCCACTAACCATAATAAACAAATACAAACAAACACTAACAATAATAATCATGTTCATAAACATAATTATAATTATAATTATCAAAACAAATAACCCTATAAACCCTAAATCAGAAACCCCATTCACACAGCCAAAACCCCCAAAATTCAAACCAAAAATTGCACCCAATTAAAGATGGCATCCAAAGCAATTACATGTTTTCGGAGTGAACGAGCAGAACCCAAACGGCCGATTTGGGATATTGCAATTGATTGCGTAACAACACGGCGACGGCGTGCAGTATTTACCGCCACCGGCGCCGCCGCTGCCGGAGTTGCAGCAGGTGCAGAGTGAACAAATCTGGAAACCGTTTAGTTTCCGGCGAACGTCGTTGAACGGAGAAGTCATGAGATTCCGTCTTCCGGGCTCTATTAACGGCACCATTGTTTCTTCCGCCTGAAAAGTAGAAATCAGAAGTTAAAATTAGTGAGAAGATCTGGAGGGATTGAGGAGAGAGAGAGAGGGGGAAACTTACATGGGGGAATTGAATTGGGGTTAAGAGGATGAAGAAGAAGAAGATGGTGTGAAGGATGGTAGGAGACATGGTTGTGTGTTCTTTTTTGGTGTGATGTGTGTGTATATATACACTGTATATAAATAATAATGTTTGTTTGGATTGGTTTTAATTTTAGGTAATGATGATGGATGTACGTCTATTTTGATATTCACTAGGGTATTTCTCCGTGTGTTGCTGCGATGTGTGACCGCGAGCATTCGATGGGTATTGGTTCGATTCGTTACAGTACTTGTGTAATACATACACTCGCTCGGTATACAAACCAATGTGTTACATCATCCGAAAACAATATAAACAACACCAGTACTGACACCGATGTTGGAACGGTATCGATTGGTTTAGATCGTCATGGTACTGTTACCAATACACATTTATCGCCGCGGATAGAGTTGTATAAAGAAAATATTATTGAAATCGAAAACCATAAAAATGAATCTAAGTACTGAGTGCTTTATTCTTATCTGATAACATTAAGTAATATCAAACAATATTTATAGTTATATACATTTTTCATATACTATTATACATATTATTTCAAAGTTGTCATGATCAGTAAAGTAGTTTAATATATAGTTTATATATTTCTTTTGTGTATAACTATTAGTTTCCTTTCACTATATATATATAAGGGAAGGCTAGACAGAAAACCCTTAAATTTTTAGAAAACTCTGGAAACTCAAATCTCCTCCCATTTTTACCTAACCTCCCGACATTTTTTTTTTTTGAAAAAAATAACACATGTAATATACGTGTTTTAAAGTGTTTTGGGCCAAAAAAAACAAAAAAGCGCCGAAGGGATTTTTTTAAAAAAAAATAAACAAATTTCAGCAATGTCCGGTTGCCTAACATGTGTTAGCCACAAAAGACAGAAAATGCTGAATTTTTTTTTTAAATCATCCCTTCGGCGCTTTTTTGATTTTTTTGGCCCAAAACTCTTAAAAACATGCATATTACATGTGTTATTTTTTTCAAAAAAAAAATGTCGGGAGGTTGGGTTTTCTAGGGTTTTTTATATATATAGGGTTTTCTATATAGCCTTGCCCTATATATATATATATATATATACTAGCTTTCTACCCGAGCGATGCGGCGGCGGAGACGATTTACAATAGGATACTCGTTTACCGTTAGTTTATCAGTCGTTTCGTGATATATTGTAGGGGTGATCACG
This sequence comes from Helianthus tuberosus, assembly GCA_030545235.1. Classification (NCBI taxonomy): domain Eukaryota; kingdom Viridiplantae; phylum Streptophyta; class Magnoliopsida; order Asterales; family Asteraceae; genus Helianthus; species Helianthus tuberosus. The sequence goes on from CM060429.1 coordinate 33,133,057, forward strand.
GTTCAGTTTCAAATCGTAAAACCGCCAAAACCAATCTTCGGTTTGGTTTCGCGGTCATTTTCTTTCTTCAAACATTTGGCTTGTCGATTTAATAATCTTCAAAACGTAGCGACTGACCAGACTGTTGATGCTTTTAACTATGATTAAAATCTTCAAAACGTAGCCACTGGTTTGATTTTCGTGATATGTTGGCACTTGTTTTACTATTAATTTATCGATTCTTTAGTGATATACTTTTATTAATTTTTTTAGCTGTTAGTTTATTAATCTTTTCATCAAATCAAACATAATGCTTTAACCATAAATCATTAATCGATACAAATACGAAGTGCAATATGCTGAACATCATAAATTTGTTAACAAAATTACAACGATAAACATTACTCGATAAAAAATAAACGTTATAAATTTGTAACAATAAGTACAACGATTTGTTGATTTGTTTATGAGGATCTCTCATGATAATGTTTTTTAATAACTTTTAATTGGAGGCAGCCCGCCAATAACCTGTATCTTGTATGCCTTGAAAAGATGCAACCTCTCTTTAGCATTCTCCAACTTTTTGAAATAGCCATTTTTTGACTCATCACCTTCATATAAAAATTACAAAAACCATCAGTCAAGTCAATATTGTGGTCATTCAAACAGAAACGGGTCGGTTAAGTCAGAATCATAACCAAGTAAAATAACAATAGATGGTTAACAGAAAGTTAACTTGATAATTTGAAAAAGAAAGTAATCAAACTACAAGAAGAAAATACAAAACATATCAACTTCATATGATGCTAAAAGGAGATGAAAATACAAAACTATTTCCCAAAACTAATACAAAACTTAAAATATGAATTCCTGTAATAACATGGTTTTGTTAACACATCCTGTTAGGCAAAAAAAGTTAAAAAACTGGGTCACGTCAGTTATCTTTGAACCATAAATACCCCTTTATTCGATAAATATAGACGCGTTAAAAGTTAAAACAATACTTTTTGCTACAAACTCGCTAGATTTTAAGAATAATTTCAAATTAATCACTTAAAGTTTGAACTATTCCCAAATTTAATGAAATTTAGTAATGGTTTTTTTAACATACGATGTTTTACACATTCAAACTCCTACTGTAAGATGTAAACTTTCCCATGTATAAACAAAGCATTAAAGACCTATAATGTTTTTACCTGAACACCATGGAGTCCACTGGCTGGCTTGTACTGCTAATTGGAAGGTTACTTGTGTCTACAAAACCACCATGTTCCCACACCTGATTATCCAACTATTAATGCCTGAAACTGAAACAAAGTTTAAAACAGTTACCGATTGGTGTTAAACTGACAACGATATATTATAAATATATAATAAGAAAACATTACATCAGAACTGAACAATCTTTATCTACTGTTGAGTGTTTGAAACTTCACACGAATATATAATACCAAGATAGTTGAGAGTGTTGTAGGAGATGTCAGGTTCCAATATCAAAAAGCATGGGAAAAGTTGTAGAGTTCCAATGCTTGACCATGTATTACATCTGTTAAAACAACTCTGCAGTGAAAAGGACAAACAGTAAAAGGTAAAGGAAACAGTAAAAGGGCTAGTATATGACACTTGACAGGTTTAGTAGTTGACAATTGTAAAAGCAAAATGAATGGTTAGATTACAACAGAAGCCGGTTAGAGCAAAAGAAACATCAAAACCAACTGAAACTCCCCTAAACATAAAAACCATCTGATACATACAACCTCCTAAAGTGGTTTATTACAAATTAAGTTATATTATTATATAACATAAATTTACCAATCATATAAATCAAATAATGGACAAAAAAGAGGTTTGAGGGCCGTCTAAACTAACTTGACCGGTGTTTAAAAAGAAAACTATAGATTAAGAAAACAGACACAAAGCGGTTTACAAATAAACAAATCTAAAGTGAAAAGCTAAATGTAGCTAGACATGTACAAAAAAAACTGGTTCTCGGATCGAAACTGGAAAAAAATATTAAAACCAATGTTTTGAAAACCGGTTCGGGCTCAACCAGACCTGGTGGTTATAGCGCGGTTCTTCTTCGCAACATTTGTACCCCTTCAAAAACCGAACTGATTTAAAAAACCAGTTAAAACCGGTTTTAAAACCGAACCGAATTCAGCAAACATGTCCATACACTTTTAAAACGAACGGACTACAACATGAACCTACCTTATTCGAAACAACAATAAACGCGACGGATCAGGTGCGAGAGCGACCATAATCAGCTAACAGAAGTACCGATAGAAGATCCAAGAGCAGTCGTCGTTTCCGTCTCAGAACTTCATCCGTCTCGGAACTCCCTTGACATCATCATGAACAACAGTATTCGACTGCATTTGTCAAGTAAAATTTTCAATAAGACAGGCCACAAAAAAATAAAGAGTAAATTGCTAAATTCGTCCCTGAGGTTTAGTCAAATTTGCTACATCCATCCAAAAAACATGTTAAATATGGCAGGCTACCGCCAATAACCTGCGTTTTATATGCCCTAGGAGAGAAGCACCCATGTCCCCCCTAAAAAAAGCAAAGAAAACATTAGGATGCTTCACCAGTCGATCTCTTACTTCATTTGACGGATGCTTTCGAAGTCGATTAACATTCCTTCCTATTGCTTCACCAGCCTCAATATCATTAGTAAAGGGTCAACTAACAATAATAACTCAACTACAGAATCTAATTAAAAAGGATGAACACAGGTGATTCATTTAAAATTATACCTGATTTGAATCCTCAAAGTGGGTTTAAAGGCGAACAGAAAACAGAAGCAACTTAAACACAATACCAGCTGATTTTCTTTATCCATGAGCACTTGAAGAGGTTGAGGAGCTCCCTGTAAATGTCAAGATTATCATAAAACAACATACATTTTATTACAAATCAAACATCATGTTACATCAAAACTCTACATGTACACTATAAATCTTCAAACAGCAACCAAAATCCACATTCATATAATAACAAATTAATATTCATATAAATCTTCAAACAGCAATCAAAAGCGAGTCAAATATACATTCAGAACTCGCCTTGTAGCTGCTGAAAATCATTACTCCAATCAGCCCTTCGTGGGCAGCCCCAAATGGGTCAGAATCGACTTCAACTCGCTGCGGCTGCACTCGCTGAGCCGATGCGGCTGCGTTCGCTGCGGTTGCGCTGGCTGCGGCGTTGCTCAAAGTATGAATCGCCTTTGAGTATGATGGCTTTTTATAAAGAACAAAATGCTTCACACTTTTTCAAAGAACACCATGTTAGAATGTGACTGAAGTGTGCATTCCACAGAACATGGGATGCTTTCCTACCCATGAGCCGGATAAAATAGTAATACTACAGAAAAAATAAAACCAATTAGATCTTAAGTAGCATAATAGCAAGAAAACATGTTGGGTTGACCAGCAAACACTTTTTCTAATATGATGATTGAGTAGCTTACAAAAACAATATTATTACTAAAAATATCTAACTACTTTAATAGAACAAATAAACTATGTGAGAGTCTGAACTCATTTCCGATCCCCTTTTAGCTAAACATTTTTTAACTGACTAAATTATAAGTAGATGGGACAAAGTTGCCACCTCCAACAACAATGCATCCAAGTAAATAGATATTATACTAATTGGAAATATATACCTTTTCAGCCGAAAAAGCATCAGTGCAGACGTTACAGTGCAGACGTTACTGATGAGTTGAGAGTTCACCTAAAATAAAATTAAAAAAATGGTCACTATAACTAATATATATTATGAAAACTTTAAACTAATCATAAAAGGACTTGAATCCACAAAGAACTTGAGCAATTGCCAGTAGTCTAAAACCAGCACTCCATTTTTAATATTGATGATCTTTTTACAGTTACAAATTTACACTCCATTTTTAATATTGTTTGAAAGCACAAAGAACTTAATGACAATAACTCCCTTATTTTTTTTCTTTTTAAAATGACTTATTCAGTTGTTTGATCACGATCACGAACCCATTTTATCTAAAAGCATTTTGACCCGTTAGCCGCCCGTTTTGCCAGGCTTAGTTCCAACCCAAACTGATTTACCCAGCCCATCCACTTTGCAACCTCAATAGAAAACAGACAATATAAAGATATAAACTACTCACAAGAAGATGGTGACCAACTTTTGCTTGGGTGGGTCCCTAATTCTTCGTTCTGCATGTGTTCTAGTATTCATAAAACAATTCCAAATATGATGAATAAAACCGTGGTGACGACCCACATTTGTGGAGTAAATGGCCGCAAGAAAACCCAAGCACTCGACTCTTGTTTCTTTGTAGGGACCACTAAAACTCAACCTGATTCTATATAAGGCTGTGTGAAGTCAACAACCTTGGTACGGTTAGTGATGATTAAAATATCACCAACAGCAACATCAAAGACCTGCATAAATTGAACATATATCATATTTGAGACATATCATAAAATACAAATATCGTATTATACTCTACTTACGTTGTGAGCAACTTTATTTACAAGCTCGGTGTAGCTCAGGTTCTTGTGACCATCCTCAAACATGACAAACTCATAAGGAATCAACGTTAGTGCAGCAAGAAAAACATCTGAATAAACTGCAACATACCCTGCATGTTTATTAAATATTTAATTACGAATGTGCACCATAAGTAACTTCTTAACTGTGAGTCACTAAGCTACACATTATTATACAACTGCTGAATACACATTCAAATTAACAAAATAACATAAACCTTAATTTAAGTAGAGACATTATATCAAATCTAAACAAAAAACATTTTACTCAAAATAAAAAGGCAAAAAGAAGTTAACCTGTGTAAACTTTGAAAAAAGTTGACTGAAACCTGTGTAAAATTTGAAAAAAGTTGACTGAATTTCGTGTCTCCGGCATCATAGTTGTAGAAATAATACAATATATGTGTAAAAATAAGCTGGTGTAGAACCTGTAGACAGATCAAAGAAATAGAGAGTGAAGAGTTATGTGAACTGTTAATAACCATTTCAATAACACAAAAATATGGTTAATTACCAGTAAAACGGCACCGAGATAGCTACCAAATATGAACCAACACCACCAAAACATTGAAGAACAATCATTGATACGACAACATGTTTGGTCTGCTCAAGAGAAGGCTCAGTTTTAGTTGCATCAACTAATTACATATTGTATAATAATATGAATGAATGTAAATGAAAACATACTCATAGAATGCATATGAGGACATGCAAACCCCTAATGTCTACCGCATCTTCATTCAAGTTTACAACAACCAGCTACCACTAGATCTGTAAACCACCACCACAAAAACCATCAGATTTGCTTTATATCTTACATATTTGTCAAGTGTATTTCATTTAGCATACTGGGCTATTCATTTTACAGTATTTCAAGTTCAACAATATTGCAAGTTTAACATCAACCCAGCAAATTAAACAAACAAACTTCCACTTTTAGAATCACTAACCTAGGGTTCCGTTTCATTCATGATGGATTGGATAAAAACAAACAAATAGATCCAAAATGAAACTTCAAACTCGTAGCTAAAGGACTTCACATGAAAACCCAAATTAGGGCACATAATTAACTGAGTTGTGAAGATTCAGGTGACCTAGATGATACGTAGACAACAGGGAACCATTACATGAATGAAATATTACACAGATCCGATTCAAATAACAAAAAAAAAAGATACTGTAAAAAGAAAGATACCGAGCGGTCAAACCAGTAGATCTGGTGTTGGATCTAGAGAGATTCATCGCTGAGGAAGTGTATATCTTGAAGCGACTGGTAAATAAACCCTAGAAATCTACTTACAAAGAACAGAGTGCTTGTTGTGCTATTCTTGTCGCAACCCCCGATCCCTGATCCCCGGGAACGGGCGGACGCGAACTCAGTGACGGTGGTATCAGGTTGTTTAATTTGGCAGCGGAAATTACATCAGGACCGTAGTTAGGAAATGATTATAAGAGTAAAACCACCATATTTAATATTAATAATCACATGGGCAAAACCCAAGTTTCTTATTACAATACGTTTATAGGGATAAACCCTATTTTATTGAATTTAAAACATCGTCTTTTAGGTAACTTTTATAGCCACATTTTTCCCAAGCCTTCAGTGCTCTCCAGCTGGCTTTTTACTAATTGGCTGTCACATTGTGTTACCTGAAACGCGTTTTAAAAACATTTGTCAGTGGGAAATACTGGTGAGTGAATCCCGGTTTAATCAAGAAACATTTTATCAATTAAAACAGTATTGAGAGCGATCACATTGTTTATTTCTACACAATTACTCATTCAGTACTGTCAATCCTGACTTGTGGGTCATATTACACATTGGCTAACTCGTCATCCAATGGTAACGTACTGTCATCCCCGACTTACTACTCACAAGGTAGTAAATTTTGTATACAAAACCCCAACATACCGGCAATAATTGAAGAACTACAAAGACTCAATCACCGCTTAATCGCATTGTAAAACATTTAAGGTTTTGTAAAATATTACAAAAAGGTTAACAAAAAGAGGATAAACTCACATTGCTATCTTAGACTTCGCGTAAGGGTTTCCTGGATATAATCTATAATTTATACAAATGTACATTGGTTATTATCATAACCCTTTCAAAATATTAATGATACCCTCCCCGAGACGGCATTCCAATAACTACGTCGGGCAAAACCACGACAGTTGTTACGGAACCCTAAATCGATCGGGCAGCGTATCTAGTATGAAACCGGGGTTATAATACTTACAACGGAGCAGAACCTCGCTAATTAGGGGTATTATACTAGCTTTATAAAGCATATATCTTCAGGAATTCGTTTAGAAAGAAAGATGTGAGCGGCGGAAAGTGAAATCCCGAGGCCTTCTTATATAGGGCCTGATTCTGGTCTTTACGCGGCCCGCGTAACATGAGACCAAGGTTTACACGGCCCGCGTCAACCCGGTCAACAACGTAGCCTTGAGGTGTCACCACCCTAGCTTCGCTACGTGTCACCACGTGGTGGCTTCCGGAGGAGGGCAGGTGGCCTACCTTGTCGCGGCCCGCGTCAACTAAGGGTGTGGCCTTTACGCGGCCCGCCTGAACTTAATTTTTCTAGTTTTTTATTTATTTTAAATGTTATAACGTATTTCGGGCTCAGTTTTCACATATGGGGTATATTTAAAGACATATTGGGACATTTAAAAATATACTAAGGTGTCGGAAAAATTATGAGAGTGTCGGTTTTACTGAGGGTTGTTACATTCTCCCCACCTTATTTTAGAGCTCGTCCTCGAGATCTACTGGAACAAGTATGGATATTTCCTTTGCATTTCCGATTCAAGCTCCCATGTGTACTCAGGTCCTCTTTTGGAGTCCCACTTCACTTTGACCAGAACTAGTCTCTTGTGCTTGAGATTCTTGACTTTCCTGTCTTCAATTTGTAGAGGCCTTTCTACAAACTTGAGTTGTTCATTTACCTCTATATCCTTAAGAGGTACTATCAGAGATTCATCACCTAAACACTTTTTGAGATTAGATACATGAAATACATCATGTATTCCTGCCATTTCCTCTGGCAGTTGTAGCTGATAAGCTACAGGTCCTATTCTTCTAATAATCTCAAATGGTCCAATATACCTGGGACTTAGCTTTCCCCATTTTATGAATCTTACCACTCCTTTCCAAGGAGAGACCTTTAATAATACTTTATCTCCTACTTGAAATTCCAATGGTTTGCGTCGGTTATTAGCATAGCTCTTTTGTCGGTCACGTGCTGCTTTCAGTCGTTCTTTGACTTGAATAATCTTGTCAGTTGTTTCTTGCACTATCTCAGGTCCAGATAGTTGCTTTTCCCCAATTTCTGCCCAACAGACTGGGGTTCGGCACTTTCGTCCATAAAGTGCTTCAAATGGTGCAGCATTTATACTTGTGTGATAACTATTATTATAAGAAAATTCTATTAAAGGTAAGTGATCATCCCAATTACCTCCGAAATCAATTACACAGGCTCTAAGCATATCTTCCATTGTCTGAATTGTCCTTTCACTTTGTCCGTCCATTTGAGGATGATAAGCTGTGCTTAATTTTAACTTGGTTCCCATTGCCTTTTGGAAACTTGACCAAAAATGAGAGGCAAATTGACTATCCCTATCAGAAACAATTGATAAAGGAATTCCATGTAAAGAAACAATTTCATTTACATATAATTTGGCTAACTGTTCCATACTAAAAGTTTCCTTCATTGGTAAGAAATGAGCTGACTTGGTTAGTCTATCTACAATCACCCAGATTGTATCATTTCCTTTCTTTGTTTTGGGTAATTTAGTAACAAAATCCATTGTTATTAATTCTCATTTCCAAACTGGCATTTCTAACTGTTGTAACAATCCTGAGGGTTTCTGGAGTTCAGCTTTAACTTGTGAACAGGTTAAACATTTAGAAACATAGGCTGCTATGTCCTTCTTCATTCCTATCCACCAGAAATTTTTCCTTAAATCCTGGTACATTTTATCACTACCTGGATGCATCGTATACTTAGATTTATGGGCTTCTTCTAAAATACGATAACGTAGATTTCCTAGTTTAGGTATCCACATTCTCTTTTCATGAAATCTCCAAATTTCATCTGTTCCTTGTTCTAACTCTTTTAGCATACCTTTTAATTTTTCAGTATCATCCTTGATTATTGATTCTTGTGCTTCTCTTATTTGATCATTTAAATCTACTTATAGATTTAATTTAAGAGAACGTACTCTTTTTGACTTTTCATGATACTTTCGACTTAAAGCATATGCTACTACATTTGCTTTTCCTTCATTATACTGGATATCACAATCATAATCACTAAGCATTTCCATCCAGGGTCTCTGCCTCATATTCAACTCTTTTTGCTTGAAAATATACCTTAAACTCTTATGATCAGTGAATATAGTAAACTTACTACCGTAAAGGTAATGTCTCCAAATCTTAAGAGCAAAAATTATAGCTCCTAATTCTAGATCATGGGTTGAATAATTCTCTTCATGATTCTTAAGTTGTCTAGATGCGTAAGCTATAACCTTTTGTCGTTGCATTAATACACATCCATAACCTAATTTAGAAGCGTCACAATAGACTACAAAGTCTTCAGCTCCTTCTGGTAATGCTAATATGGGTGTATGGGTTAATCTTTGCTTAAGAATTCTAAAAGCTTCTTCTTGTTTTAGTCCCCATTCAAACTTAACAGATTTACAGTTTAACTTAGTTAAAGGGATGGCTATTCTAGAAAAATCTTGAATAAATCTTCTATAATAACCGGCCAATCCTAAGAAACTTCTAACCTCAGTTGGTGACTCAGGGGTTTTCCATTTAGTAATTGCTTCGATCTTTGTGGGATCCACATGAATTCCTTCATGATTGACTAGGTGTCCGAGAAATTGTACCTGTTCTAACCAAAATTCGCACTTAGAAAATTTAGCATAAAGCTTTTCGTTTCTTAATAAACTTAAAAGTGCGTGCAAATACTTTGCATGATCCTCTTTATTCTTAGAGTAAATGAAAATATCATCTATAAAGACGATTATAAATTTATCCAAATATGGCTTACATATTCGATTCATCATGTCCATAAATGCAGCTGGGGCATTGGTTAAACCAAATGGCATGACAGTAAATTTATAATGTCCATACCTTGTTCTGATTGCGGTTTTCGGAATATCCTCTTCCAGTACCTTTAATTGATGATATCCTGACCTTAGATCGATTTTGGAGAAAAATCGAGCTCCTTGCAGTTGATCAAACAGATCATCGATTCTCGGTAATGGGTACCGATTCTTAATCGTAACCTTGTTTAATTCACGGTAGTCAATACACATACGCATTGATCCGTCCTTCTTTTTAACAAATAAAATTGGCGCTCCCCATGGTGACGAACTTGGCTGTATAAATTGTAACAACTCTCATCAAAATGTCATATTTATTTTATTAGTTTATTCAAAAGGAAACCCTAATTGAGACACCCAAGTGATTTTAGACAAAACCCTAAAATTTTCATAATTTTCAGAATCAGGATTAGGGCCCCTAAAACTCAGGGGGGTAAACCCTAGTTACGATTATCTACATAAAACGTTGTCAAAATGGAATTTTACGAAACTGTTGACTCAGCAAGCCTACCCATGCACGTAGCTACCCTATGGTAGAATAGGAGGCCTCGCGTCACGCGAAGCCTAGGGCAGGACCCCTCGCGTCACGCGAGGGGGGTAAAAATTTACCTATAAATTGAGGGGTTTGGGACTGGAATCTGGGCACAGAAACGACGTAGAAATTCCAAACATACGCCGAGTTATAGTCTGTTCATTATTACAACACACACGAATCACTAATTGCTGCCGCAAAACAGGGTAATAACTTGATCGCTATTACGATTCATTGTCCGATCGATCAATATATCCAATGGATGTTTAAGTGCTGCCCACATTAGGGTTATCCTTTGTCATTCGTTGTGAATCCGATGGATGTTTAAGTGATTGCACTTTGTCATTCGTTGTGAATCCGATGGATGTTTAAGTGATTGCACTTTGTCATTCGTTATGAATCCGATGGATGTTTAAGTGATTGCACTTTGTCATTCGTTGTGAGGGTTTGATCTCGTGAGTTATCGTAAATGTTGTATTGATTACTAACCCAGTTTTGTGTGTATTGTTATTTAAATTAGGTTAACAAGGCTAATCTCTATACTAGGCTCTATCCGTGTTAAATCTGCAATGTGAGTCATTCTCTTTTTATCAAATTTGATTTCAAAAGCATGTTATTTTCAAAGTTATAATTACAGGGATTAAGTCTTTGTAGTCACCAAATTAAAGCCGGTATGTGGGGTATTGTATACATTACTTTTTCCCGCCACCATTGGACAACGAGTTAGCCAATGGGTGGTCTGACCACAGTCACATAAATAAGTCGAGTGGCAAATACTGTGGGTAGTTGGTTGATATAGAAACAATGTAATCACCCTTAATACTGTAAATTATAACGAACAGGTCTGTTTTATTAACTAGAATGATTCACTCAGTATTTCCCGCTGACAAAACCTTTTTCAAACGTGTTTCAGGTGATCTGTTGTGATTCAGGAAAGGTGCTGTGGAGCACTGCAAGCTTAAGAAAGTGGCTCTTTATAAAATAAAGAAATATGTTTTGTAAAATAAAGATTTCTCCGTGAAATCATTGTATTGTAAATTACTGGGGTTTTATCTCAAATTGTGAAATAAAATAATTGGGAAAATTTTAGCTTTAAAAAGATCCTGATGATAAACTTCCGCTGTTAAACTCAATTAAATAAATACCACTGGATTTCTGTCCCGCGGCTCCTGAAACGGGTTAAACCGGGTCGGGGGCCGTGACAGAAAAAGGTGGTATCAGAGCCACTGAGTTAAGCTAATTAAGTATTTAGAAATACTTAAAATTTTTTCCTGATTACTATTATGTGATTATGTGTTTTATTAACTGACTATTTGTTAGTTACAGTATGGGTAAGCAAAAGCTTTCAAATATCTATCTTAAATTAGATAGGTCATCAAATGAAAAAGGAAGTTCATCCCAAACTCCTGAAGAAGGAATATTCGTTCGAAAAGCCCAATACGAGGAACCACTTTTTCCTGATAAAAGAAGTTTAATTATTAGGAAAAGTCAGGAGAAATTAAGGAAATCCCGAGAAAAGAAAGTTAAAAAGGAAACCCAAGAACTACTCAGTAAATCACCTTGGGAAGACAAGTTAGAAGGAAAATGGGCAAATCTTTATATGTTAGCTACAGTAGCAGTAAATGCAGACCTCTAAATAAATTAATTAGCAAACCATATCTCCTACAAGTTAGAAAATCCATCCGGTAAATAAATAAATTTACAATAAAACATAAGAGTGTTTTAAATTTCAGTTGTTTTGTAATAATATAGTATGCAATAATATGTGAAGGTTATTTTGAAAGTTATTATAAAATTTTTAATTTATTTTAAACAGCATGAATGAGTTATTTGAAGCCCTAGAGAATCTCAACCTTTACCCTGTAAACATAGAAGTTTCTAAAGAATTTACTGGATACTTTCCTGATGTGGAACAACCTATAGAATTCAACGCTCCACCTCTGAAAAAGCCAAAACCAAAGAAAAGAAGGAGATACGTGTGGGGGAGTCGTATACGTAGGAAAAAGCCAGTTAAAAGACTTCCTAAAATAAATAATCCCTTAGAAAAAGGAAAAGAAATTGAAACCAGGGAAAGTTCTAAACAGCAGGAATTGGAGATAGAAGTGGGGGAAGATGCTAGACAAATGGGAATACAATTTGAGGAATACTCTAAGGAAATAGAAACGGAGGTTGGAAAAGGTACTAGACAAATTCAGATGGAAATTGGAGAAAGCTCTAAACGAAACCAGGAAATGACATTTCAGGAGGAAATAGATTTTATATTGGCAAGCTGTGATACTATTCAGCCTGTCAATACAAATGTTTTTACTCATCCTATTGAAACCCAAATCCCTATAAATCTTGCACCAGCAATCCCAGAACCAATAATCCATACCCAACCTCTGGGAATGGACGAATGGTGGACAAATGATTGGCAATTCCAAAACATTGTCAACTGTCCTTATTCCTTTCTTCCGCAATTCGATCCAGAACCCCTACCAAATCCCCCGATGAGTAACGAGAATATGGATGAACTTCGCCATTTTGGTGAAGAGTTAATGGATGCGGGAAATAGAATCCGGGAGATAGGGGGACAAATTGCTTGGAAATATGATGAAAGGGAGCTTCGTTTTTAGGAAAACAAGTGACGAGAGAGAAGTGGGTAGTAAGACTATGGTTGTGTAATAGCAATATTAATGAAAATCAGTATGTGTAAGATAAATAATAAAACGGTTGTATATAGAAGCATGATATAATCTATAAAACAAATGGAATTTTGGAAAATTTACAATTTTGTTTGTATATTCGTTTTCGTGATTATGTGTAATTAATTGTGACATTGGATTATTTCTTTTATACTAATTGTTTATCTATAAATTAATTATCAGATGGCAAACATTGATAATGAACCAGTAAATGAAGTAAATCAATCTGAGCCAATTCAGGAAGAACAATTGTTAAATAGGCAAGATATAGAGGATATTATTGCACAAGGAATAGCCAATGCTATTCCAGCAATTGTTGCTGCTGTTCAAAAACCTGTTAAACCTCAATCAATCATTCCTAGTAAACGTACCCAAGGCGACAACTTTAGTAACAGTATAAACGGAGGCGGAAATCATGTTAATAACAATAATGATCTGCAAGCCCCAATTTTCAAGAAAATGAAAGCTGCAACACCTGGTTGCACTTACAAAGAATTCCTTGCCTGTAAACCAGTTGAGTTTGCAGGTAACGAAGGGGCTATTGCAGCATTACGTTGGTTAGAGAAAACTGAGGCAGTAATTGCTATAAGTAAATGTGTTGAGGAAGATCAAGTTATGTATGCTTCCAATCTTTTTAAAGAAGGGGCATTAGAATGGTGGAACACAGTATTACAAGCTAAAAGAAGGATTGTGGCCTATGCCATGAACTGGGAAGAATTTAAGAGTCTTGTAGAAAGAAAATTCTGTCCCGAGTATGAAAAAGATCAAATGGCAAATAAGTTCCTAAACCATCGAATTGTTAATGTGGACTGCCGAGGATATACTTCAACATTCTTCGAATATGCTAGGGTGGTACCAACACTGGCTTCGCACAGAAACGACGTAGAAATTCCAAATATACGCCGAGTTATAGTCTGTTCACTATTACAACACACACGAATCACTAATTGCTGCTGCAAAACAGGGTAATAACTCGATCGCTATTACGATTCATTGTCCGATCGATCAATATATCCAATGGATGTTTAAGTGCTGCCCACATTAGGGTTATCCTTTGTCATTCGTTGTGAATCCGATGGATGTTTAAGTGATTGCACTTTGTCATTCGTTGTGAGGGTTTGATCTCGTGAGTTATCGTAAATGCTGTATTGATTACTAACCCAGTTTTGTGTGCATTGTTATTTAAATTAGGTTAACAAGGGTAATCTCTATACTAGACTCTATCCGTGTTAAATCTGCAATGTGAGTCATTCTCTTTTTATCAAATTTGATTTCAAAAGCATGTTATTTTCAAAGTTATAATTACAGGGATTAAGTCTTTGTAGTCACCAAATTACAGCCGGTGTGTGGGGTATTGTATACATTACTTTTTCCCGCCACCATTGGACAATGTGTTAGCCAATGGGTGGTCTAACCACAGTCACAGAAATAAGTCGAGTGACAAATACTGTGGGTAGTTGGTTGATATAGAAACAATGTAATCACCCTTAATACTGTAAATTATAACGAACAGGTCTGTTTTATTAACTAGAATGATTCACTCAGTATTTCCCGCTGATAAAACCTTTTTCAAACGTGTTTCAGGTGATCTGTTGTGATTCAGGAAAGGTGCTGTGGAGCACTGCAAGCTTAAGAAAGTGGCTCTTTATAAAATAAAGAAATATGTTTTGTAAAATAAAGATTTCTCCGTGAAATCATTGTATTGTAAATTACTGGGGTTTTATCCCAAATTGTGAAATAAAATAATTGGGAAAATTTTAGCTTTAAAAAGATCCTAATGATAAACTTCCGCTGTTAAACTCAATTAAATAAATACCACGGGATTTCTGTCCCGCGGCTCCTGAAACGGGTTAAACCGGGTCGGGGGCCGTGACATAAATCCTTTTTCTAATAATTCATCTAATTGTTTCTTCAATTCTTGCATTTCTGCAGGTGCCAAACGATAGGGTGCTTTGGCAATTGGTGATGTTCCTGGTATTAAATGGATTCTGAATTCAACTTCTCTATCTGGAGGTTGCCCTGGCAATTCATCTGGAAATACATCTGAAAACTGAGATACTACTGGAATATCTTTTAAATCATTTCTTTTAGTGTTAGTGATTATAGAAATCAAGTACACTATAGAACCTTTTTCTTATATAACTTGCAGTTTTCATCACAGAGATGAATTTTGTGGATCTATTTGGTTTATCTCCTTTAATTGTGATCATTTTTCCTTTTGGTGCATTTACTTTAATTGACTTTTGATCACATAAAATACTGGCTTTATTGGCTATTAACCAATCCATTCCTAAAACAACATCGAATCCTGCCAGATTCATGGGATAAAGATTTTCAATAAATTTCTGATTTAAAATTTCTATACTTGCTCCCTGCAAGATTTCAGAAATTCTAATGGTTTCTCCATTAGCTGTCTCCACTAAGCATTCTTGTGGTAGTTTAGTTAATGTCTGATTTAGGAATTTGCAAAATGATGTATTAATAAAACTTTGGTTTGCACCAGAGTCAAATAATACTTTAGCAAAAATATCATTAACTAAAAACGTACCAGCTATAACATCTGGAATCATCTTGGCTTTATCTGCAGTTAGAACAAATGCTCTAGCATTTTGAGTATTCTTGTTGTTTGCAGCTGGAGCTAATTTTGGATAACTAAGCTTGATATGACCATGTTCTCCGCAGTTGTAACATATCTTGTTATTAGCTTTCTTCCTGCAGTTTTCTTCCTTGTGTCCCGATATTTTGCAAAAGTTACAGTATACAGAGCATCTTCCTGATTGCTTTCTTTTGCAATTCTTACAGTAAGGTGCAGAGGTAGAACCTATATTTCTCCCACGGTTAGAACTTCCAGAACGAAATTCTTGTGTAAGTTTCTGGGTTAGGTTCCTCCTTTGATCCTCCTCTCGGGTACGAACTAATTCATCTGTCAAGGTATTTGCTAGTTCTACAGCTTCTTCTATAGTTTGAGGTCTAGCTGCCTTGACTACGTGTCTTATCTCTCCAATTAATCCACAAATATAACGGGAGATTAACACTGGTTTTGGTGAAGCAAGAGTTGGCACTATTCTAGTATATTCGAAGAATATTTTAGTGTATCCTGTCACACCCTGTCACGGCCCACGACCCGGTTTGACCCGTTCCAAGAGCCGCGGCAGAAAATACTGCGGTATTTATTTAATTGAGTTTTACAGTGGAAACAGGATCGCTTAAAGCTAAAATTTTTCCCCAATTATTTTATTTCACAATTCGGGATAAAACCTCGATAATTTACAATAGTAGGTTTTTACTATAAAAGCGTGATATTACAAAATCATTTCTTTATTTTATATTGAGCCACTATCTTAAGCTTGAAATGCTCCCCAGCACTTTTCCTGAATTACAACAGATCACCTGAAACATGTTTGAAAAAGGTTTTGTCAGCGGGAAATACTGAGTGAATCATTCTATTTTGCATAATGATGCATAGTTATTAATTACAGCATAAGAGCGATTACAATGGCTTCTATCTTATTTTTATCTGGCATTCCGTCACAATGGTGACAAGTCACAATGGTGACGATGGTCATACCACTATTTAGATCAATGAACCTAAATAGTGACGATTATCGCTGTAGGTCAATGAACCTAACAGTGATTATCCCGAGTAGGTCAATGAACCTAACTGGGAGAAATTAGTAATGTTCACAATACCCCACTAACCAGTAATTCAAGATATCCACGACTTAGTCCCTGTAATTATAATCTTGAAAATAATTTGAGGTATTGTAAAATATTTGATAAAAAGAATAACTCACAAACTGTGAGAAAAGAAGAATGACTCACATTGCAGATTTATACGGGCAGAGCCTAGCTTACTGATTAGCCTTTTATCCTAATTTCAATAACAAGCACACAATTTGGAATTAGTAATCAATCCAGCATTTACGATAACTCACGAGATCAAATTCTCACAATGAATGTCAAAATGCAATACTTTGTCCATCGAATTAACGATGATCCGTTGAATTAACAACGAATGACAAGGTATAATACTTTACCCATCGAATTAACGATGATCCGTTGATTTAACAACGAACGATAAAGTATAATACTTTACCTATCGAATTAACGACAATCCGTCAAATTAATGACGAACGATAAAGTATAACCCTAATGTGGGCGGCACTTAAACATTCATTGGATATTTAGATCAATCGGACAATGAATCGTAGCAGCGATTGTGCTAATACCCTGATTGCAGCTCCAATTTAGTGCATGTGTGTGTTAATTGTGAGTATTTGGACGATATCTCCGCGCCTGAAGTGAATTTCTTCGTCGAACGAACGTACAGAAGCAAGTGCCAATGTCTGCTATTTATACACAAAACTTGACTAGCTTACGGACCGTAAGCTTGCTGATGTTGAGGTCCGTAAGGCAGTATACGGACCGTAAGCTTGGTGACCTTACGGTCCGTAAGGTACACTTTATGCTTATCTTGTTGCCACGTGTGGGACTAGCTCAGATGAGTCGATATTTTATAAAAATTCAACTTGGACAGCACGTAAATTGGGATAATCGTTAACTAGGTTTTTCCCCCCTTGAGTTTTAGGGGCCCTAATCCTGATTCTGAAAATTATGAAACTTTTAGGGTTTGCTCAGAATTACTTGGGTGTCTCAATTAGGGTTTCCTTTTGGTCAAATTAATTTAATAATTATGACTTTTGATGAGAGTCGTTACATTCTCCCCAACTTAATAAAAATCTCGTCCTCGAGATTTACTGGAATAATTGAGGATACTTTTTCTTCCTTTTTGATTCCAGTTCCTAAGTATATTAGGATCCTGTCTTTGAATCCTACTTTACTTAACACTATTTGTTACTTTATATCTTAGAAAGGTACTTCCAAAGATTCGTCTGATAGATATTTCTTGAGATTGGATATATAAAATATATCATGTATTTCAACTAACCTTCCTGGTAGTTGTAAGTAACTAGTCCAATGTGTTAAATTACTGGAAATGATCCTACATACTTTGGTTTTAGCTTTCCTTTCTTACCGAATCTAACAACTCTTTTCCAAGGAGATACTTTTAATAGTATTTTGTCTCCAACTCGAACTCCAACGGCTTTTATCTATTATCTGCATAATTCTTATGACTATCTATTGCCGTTTTCAGCTTTTCCTTCGTGATAATGAATATCACACTCGTAGTTACTTAGGATTTTCATCCATCTCCTTTCGCCTCAAATTCTTTTTGCCCAAAATATATATCTTAAATTCTTATAATCCGTATAGATAGTATCCTTACTTCCATACAGATAATATCTCCAAATCTTAAGGCAAAATTATGGTTCCTAATTCTAACTCATGAGTAGTATAATTCCTTCGTACCTTTTTCAATTGTCTTGATGTATATGCAATTACCTTTTTGCATTGCTTTAAGGAATATCCAATTCCTAGCTTTGAAGTATTACCTTATATTTCAAAATCTTCAATTTCTTCTAGTAAGGCTAGAATTTTGGTTAACTTAGTTAATGGTATAGCTATTTTGAAAATTCCTTAATAAACTGTCTATCATACTTAACCTACAGAATTCCTAATTTCTATTGCGGATTGCAGAGTCTTCCATTTGATAATTACTGCTATCTTAGCAGAATTTATGTGAATACTTCATGATTCACCATATGACCTAGAATTGCACTTCAGCCAAAATTTATTCTTCAAAAATTTTGGAGTAAAGCTTTTCTTTTTCTTAACATCCAATATTGTGCTAACCGATAAGGTTCCCTGGCTTATCGATAAAATTCCTGGAATTAGATAAATTTTAAATTCTATCTTCATGTAATCTAGGTAAATCTTCTGGAAATACATATGGGTATTCGGATTTTACAGAAATTTCCTTAAATTCTGTATCTTTAGTATTAATGATTACTAAATCATATATACTATTCCTTTGCCTTCGTTCATAATTAGCAATTTCCATTACTGATATGAACTTCATAAACTTACCTGGTTTATCTCCGGTAATTCTAATTACTTCTCTGATGGTTGATTGAATTTCTAAGAAATTCTGATCACAGATAATGATCACAACATCAAATTCAACTAATTTCATAGATAATAGGGTTGCAGAAAACTCATAATTTATTTCTATGTTTTGCATAACCTTATTTATTTTAGCTGAATTCTCATCTGCCGTTTCTAATATAGAAATTTATCTAATGCTGGTTAACGGTAAGTTAAGAGTTTGGCAGAGTAAAGTATTTATAAAACTTTGGTTTGCACCAGAGTCGAATAATACTTTCATGTAAACATTGTAAGCTAAGAACATACCGGCTATCACATCTGGAATCATCTCGGCTTCATGAGTAGTCAGCTGAAAGGCTCTCGCATTCCTTTTTGCTCCTTCTGCTGGTTTGACTTGATTGTCAAATGATTTATTCAGTTTTGGACAATCTGGCCTAAGATGTCCAGTTTCTCTACAGTTGTAGCAAACTGAAAATTTCTTCCTCCTACAATCTTCTTCTTGATGCCCTGGGATCCTGCAAAAATTGCAATATCCTTTGCATCTTCCAAAATGCTTCCTTTTGCAAAAATTGCAAAATGGACTAATAGAAGATTGCCCATTCCCTCCTTTCTTGAAATTGTTATGGTTACCCGAACGAAATTCTTGGGTAATCTTTTGGGCTACTTCCTTCCTTCTATTTTCTTCTCTTGTCCGTACTAGCTCGTCAGTCATAGTATTGGCTAATTCTACTGCATCATCAATCGTGCGAGGTTTCGCAGCCTTGACGATATTACGAATTTCGGAAATTAATCCCCAAATATAACGAGAAATAAGTACCGGTTCTGGCGAAGCCAGGGTTGGTACTACTCTAGCATACTCGAAGAATATCGTAGTATACCCTCGACAATCTACATCTACCATCCGGTGGGTTAGAAACTTATTTGCCATTTGATCTTTTTCATATTCAGGACAGAATTTTCTTTCTACAAGACTCTTAAATTCTTCCCAGTTCATAGCATACGCCATCCTTCTTCCTTTTGCTTGCAACATCGTATTCCACCACTCTAGCGCTACTTCTTTGAAAAGGTTTGAAGCGTACATAACCTGATCATCCTGAGCACATTTACTTATGGCAATTACTGCCTCGGTTTTCTCTAACCAACGCAGTGCTGCAGTCGCTCCTTCATTGCCTGCAAACTCAGTGGGTTTACAAGCAAGAAATTCTTTGTAAGTGCAACCAGGCGTTGCAACTTTCCTTTTCTTAGGGAGCGGAGCTTGCCGTGGTTCATTATCATGGTTAACATGATTACCGCCTCCATTTACGCTATTACTGAAATTATCTTCAGAAATGCGTTTACTAGGAACAATTTGTTGCGGTTCAATTGGATTTTTAACAGCAGCAATGATTGCTGGAATAGCATTGGCTATCCCTTGAGCAACTATTCCTGGAATAGTGTTGGCTATTTCTTGAGCAATAATATTTTCTATATCTTGCCTAGTCACATATTGGTTCCCCGATTGTTGCTCAGATTGATTATCCTCATTAACTGGTTCATTATTAACGTTTTCCATCTGATATCTATTTTATAGATACATAATTAGTATAAAGGAAATAATCCAATGTCACAATTTAGTTGCACATAATCACATAATCGAATATACAAACAAAATTGTAACTTTTCTAATATTTCCTTATATCATGTTTCTATATACACCTGGTTTATTCTTTTTTTTATTTATACATACTGATTTTACTGTTACTATTATACAATCACAGTTTCATAATCCCCTATCCTTTGTCAGATGATGTTCTAGTAGCGGCGTTTCTTCTCATCGTATTTCCAGGAGATTTGTCCCAAAGTCTCTTGGATCCTATTCCCAGCATCCATGTTGTCAAAATGATGGAGTTCAGTCCTATTCTTGTTACTTATTGGTGAATTTGGTAAAGGTTCTGGATTGTACTTAGGAAAAAGCCTATAGGGATGGTTTTGTAACAGTATTTCATTATCCAACCATTCGTCTATATTCCAGTGATTAGAAGAGTTGGGAATAGATGGTTCTAAATTCATAAAATTATTTTCATTAACAGGCTCAATAGTATCATTGGTTGCCATTATAAAATCTAGTTCTTCTTGAGATGGTAACTCCTCAGTTTGCCTAGAGCTTTCCCCAATTTCCATTTTTTTTTTAGGCTTAGGTTTCTCAAGAGGTAAAGCATTGAATTCTATAGGTCCTTCTATATCTGGTATATACTTATTGAAATCTCTGGAAACTTCTATTCTTACTGGATAGAGATTTAAATTCTGAAGGGCTTCCGACAAATCACTCATGCTGTTTAGTAACATACATACAATTACTAAGTCATAACAAAATTTTATAGAACAAAAATAGTATTTCATACTACCAAAACAAATACAAATTAAAACATACTAAGTTTTATTTGTAATTTATTTATAATTTTTCTTGACTGTAGATAATAAAAATACTAAACTTTAAATCAGAATATTATATTTACTATTACAGTGATTAACATATCAAAATCTATATACTAAATAAGTATGATGACTTAATTTATATATATTATTTAGTCATTATCATGGTGAATATTGGTTAGTGCTGCCTTGTTTAAGCATAGGTGATCAGTCCATGCCTAACTAAGGCTAGGTTATCCAATATCTGCCTTTGATAATAACCTTAGTATTTAAAAATAATCTTAATACCACTATTATTAATATATTATTATTAATAATAAAATTATTAATAATAATTAACTAAACAATAATTTTAAATAAAAATATACTTCAAATATAAAAATATAATTTCTTTACCACAATATAGTAATACTATATTAGGTAATTCCATATATTAATCAAATATATAATGTTTTTCAATTAACAATAATAGAGCAACAAATATTACAATATATATAAAAATATGTCCATATTAAAATTAACAAATAGCCAGTTAATAAAACACATAATCATATAATAGTAATCAGGAAAAAATTAAGTATTTCTAAATACTTAATTAGCTTAACCCAGTGGCTCTGATACCACCTTTTTCTGTCACGGCCCACGACCCGGTTTGACCCGTTCCAAGAGCCGCGGCAGAAAATACTGCGGTATTTATTTAATTGAGTTTTACAGCGGAAACAGGATCGCTTAAAGCTAAAATTTTTCCCCAATTATTTTATTTCACAATTCGGGATAAAACCTCGATAATTTACAATAGTAGGTTTTTACTATAAAAGCGTGATATTACAAAATCATTTCTTTATTTTATATTGAGCCACTATCTTAAGCTTGAAATGCTCCCCAGCACTTTTCCTGAATTACAACAGATCACCTGAAACATGTTTGAAAAAGGTTTTGTCAGCGGGAAATACTGAGTGAATCATTCTATTTTGCATAATGATGCATAGTTATTAATTACAGCATAAGAGCGATTACAATGGCTTCTATCTTATTTTTATCTGGCATTCCGTCACAATGGTGACAAGTCACAATGGTGACGATGGTCATACCACTATTTAGATCAATGAACCTAAATAGTGACGATTATCGCTGTAGGTCAATGAACCTAACAGTGATTATCCCGAGTAGGTCAATGAACCTAACTGGGAGAAATTAGTAATGTGCACAATACCCCACTAACCAGTAATTCAAGATATCCACGACTTAGTCCCTGTAATTATAATCTTGAAAATAATTTGAGGTATTGTAAAATATTTGATAAAAAGAATAACTCACAAACTGTGAGAAAAGAAGAATGACTCACATTGCAGATTTATACGGGCAGAGCCTAGCTTACTGATTAGCCTTTTATCCTAATTTCAATAACAAGCACACAATTTGGAATTAATAATCAATCCAGCATTTACGATAACTCACGAGATCAAATTCTCACAATGAATGTCAAAATGCAATACTTTGTCCATCGAATTAACGATGATCCGTTGAATTAACAACGAATGACAAGGTATAATACTTTACCCATCGAATTAACGATGATCCGTTGATTTAACAACGAACGATAAAGTATAATACTTTACCTATCGAATTAACGACAATCCGTCAAATTAATGACGAACGATAAAGTATAACCCTAATGTGGGCGGCACTTAAACATTCATTGGATATTTAGATCAATCGGACAATGAATCGTAGCAGCGATTGTGCTAATACCCTGATTGCAGCTCCAATTTAGTGCATGTGTGTGTTAATTGTGAGTATTTGGACGATATCTCCGCGCCTGAAGTGAATTTCTTCGTCGAACGAACGTACAGAAGCAAGTGCCAATGTCTGCTATTTATACACAAAACTTGACTAGCTTACGGACCGTAAGCTTGCTGATGTTGAGGTCCGTAAGGCAGTATACGGACCGTAAGCTTGGTGACCTTACGGTCCGTAAGGTACACTTTATGCTTATCTTGTTGCCACGTGTGGGACTAGCTCAGATGAGTCGATATTTTATAAAAATTCAACTTGGACAGCACGTAAATTGGGATAATCGTTAACTAGGTTTTTCCCCCCTTGAGTTTTAGGGGCCCTAATCCTGATTCTGAAAATTATGAAACTTTTAGGGTTTGCTCAGAATTACTTGGGTGTCTCAATTAGGGTTTCCTTTTGGTCAAATTAATTTAATAATTATGACTTTTGATGAGAGTCGATACACACCCCGACCACGTAAAGCAACTAGACGTGGCGGAAACGTCGGGGAGTGTTGTAACAGAATTATTGTTTCATAACCATGGCATAAATAAATTCTGTTTTATTGAATAAATGAACTCATTGTTTTAATACAATCAAATAAATACAACTATGATCTTCCAAGTTTTAAAGTTGCTAAGGCACGAGTCCATCCTAAATGTAGCATGTATCAACAATCATTGCAAAGCAGTACCTGAAACATGTGTAAAAATAGGTACGTCAGCATAAAAATGCCTGTGAGATACATAGGTTTTGTGAATATAGGATTCATGACTTATGTTTAAGAAAATGTTTAGTCATGAACCTTGTAATTTGTTTTGTCTTGTAAATCGTTAAAAAAACAATAAGTTCAAATGATATGTATAAATAAGAGAATAATGTATGGTTAAATGAATAACCATATAAAATGAGTTTGTATAAGATAAGTTGTTTGTAAATAAATGTCTTGTGAAAAGTATGTTATTTGTATAAAATGTTATATGTCTCAAATTGAAATGATTCAGATAACGATACAATATGTAATACCATACAAACACTTATATATAGGAAGTACCAGCGGCGTATCCACCATGCTTGTATCATATTACACACGCCTCGTTACTTAATCACTTACTTAAACCAAACCAACCATGCAAGATGTCTATGTTTAAACCAATTGCCAAACGTATTAAATAATATGTTTATGTCAAGATGTAAGACATGTAATGTATAACTAATGTCAATAATGTTTATGTGTCCAATGTAAATCATGTAATGTGTAACCAATGTGATTTGTATAAATAAATGTAAGATTAAACAAATAACCTTATTGTAGCATATTAAAAGTATACTTTGGATTAGTAAGTAACATATTAAGCTATGTTTTGGTTTCATAAATAACATATCAAAATATGCTTTAGATGTGATAAATAACATATTAAACTATGTTTTGGTTTTGTAAATATATGTTGGTTTTGTACAATACCACACATGAGAGTATATCAAACTATACTTTAATAGTGTGATTTGAGAATTCATTCAGACCTGGTGCATCAAAATACACCTTTGAGACTATAGAAATACCACAAAGGCAATCCCTATTTGGATGGAGCAACAAATTGGTTTCAGACATTCCATGACAACAGGAATGGGGTGTCAAATCCTATAGCGCTATATCATACTAACAATCGGTCTGGTGAACATAAAATAAGTACAATTCAACAATTTATTTTATGTTCTTTGAGAAATCAATGTTAAACCATAGTTAGTCATTCAGTTTGTCAAATGATAAGTAATAACATGTATAATCAATTATACTTTTGGAAAACACGAAAGTAACAGATAGGTACACATGCTTCACCCCAAAACAGTTTGGAAAACAGTAAAATAGGGGAACTATGTACTCACCTGAGAGTGCTTAGGAGTCTTGCACAACTACCAAGCAAGCTAGAGGAGTCCCGGAAATTAAACGGTACCTAATATAGGTAACTACATAAATAACCCGGACCTAAATCGGAGGATCGGATAGAATGAGGGCTCGTAAACCAGATGAGTATTGGAACTCATGTAGTATGGTTTACAAAAGCCTACATACTAAATGAAACCTAGTCTAAGCGCTTACGACCCATTACGACCCGTTTAGGTAGCTTATGCTACTTTAACGCGTCGTTCGCGTGAAACGCGTTCGGACCGCCTAACTAGTCCTATGACAAGTAATATATGCCTTAACATGTCTAATATGGTTGTCAAATCAGTTTAGATGTCAAAAGTTATGTTACATATGATTAAAACGAATTTTGGCATCAAAGGGGTATTTTGGTAATTTACCTAAGGCATATTAACTACCTATCATACAACTACTTAAACGATGTGACCATAGGGTATAACCTCGGAAGGTTATTCCCTACCTACTATGGTCACCTAATGTGTTTGGTCGGATCCTAATGATCGACCAAATGGGTCGGGTCCGAGGTATAAGCGATTTATCAGATCGCTTACCCTACGACCCTAGACAACGTGGTAATCAGTAGGCATAGCCCCAAGGGACTATAACCAACGTGATTACACTCACGTTGCGAAGTTCAAACGAACTTCGCATTGACCATTACTGGTCAATGCTGAAAGTCAAACTAAGTTTGACTTTCGGACTCGAAAAGCAATAAAATAAGGAAAAGAACGAAAGAATACTTACGAAGGGTCCCCGAATGCTAACTTCGATTCAAAAATCTCAGGTATGAAACAATAGTTTCAACTTAGAGTTTCTCAAATCAAAGTTCTTGTAATTTTGAAGCATGGGGGGGGGGGGGGGGGGTGGGGTATTTATAGGATTTCCCGAACCGTTAGGATCGTTTCTTGGAAAAAGTGCTTCAATCTTGGCCATACACTAGCACCCATGGTATTGTAATACCATGTGCCCAAAATACCAGCCCATAGATTCCCAAAACCATGTGCAAAAAGTGGGAAGGACTAGATTCGATGTATAAGCAAACATCTTTCAGAAATGACAGTTTTGGTCCCTGTTATGTGTTTATGCCATTTCCGACACTTCTAAGGCCCGTAAAGCCAACTTTAAGGCCCTAAAATGATGTCTAAACATTGTGTACATGAAACATGCTCAAAAATATGTCGGATGTCAGTTCGTTTGGTCGTACGAACGCGATGTTCGCTTAATTACGACGGAATGCGCATAAGCGCGAAAAACGATCCAAATGGCATGACGAATGGATTTTTCTTATGCCAAACACTAAAATAAAATATTATAGTGGTTACATAAATTTTTGGATGTATTCAGAATGTAAGTTATGCGCGAAAATGCAAACTTGTGCACTTTTGACGCTTTTAGTCCCTGAATGACCCAAAAGTTTATTTTAGCACACCTAACCCCTCAAAGCCTATTTCTAAGCTATATAAAGGATATTTAAGGTGTGTTTAACTTATGGTCATGTTTCGGAATGTCTGTTACAGTTCAAATTGGCATACTTTCGCAGTTTGTCAAGTTTAGTCCCTGTAAGCGAATTAACTTGTTTTTGCCATACCAAAGCCTTCAAAACTTATTTCTAAGTTATGTAAAGGTTATTTAAGGTATGTTAAGCCTATTTCACTATTCCGGAGTGTTCGTTGGATTAAACTGGTTATATTTACGCATCAGAGCGCGTATAACCCTCCAGAAAGCGATTTAAAGCTTAAAATTGAACAAGAGTTGATATGTGCAAAAGATACACATAATTTTTACAAATCCCAAATATGAAATACAATATTTCATTGGTTTGGCATTTGTTTGATGGTTGAAGTGACACAGGTGTCACAGTCTCCCCTAATTTAGGAAATTTCGTCCCGAAATTTAATTCTAGAGGAAACTTGTGAAGACAGCTGTGATGGTTTCGCCTTCTAATAGATCCATTGAACCCTTAAGTAAAACTGTGGGCCATGTTAGGATTCTTAGCGAATTTGTTAACCCTCAATGTGAATTCCTTGTAGCAGTAAAACATGGAATTTTTGAACTATGGATAGAAAAACGTTTCTTATGAAGACTTATCATAGGAAACTTGTGTGTGCTTGAAATCAGAATTGGGGAGTGTAAGAAAAATGACATCGGTCAAGGTCCAAGACTTCTCCCGTATCATTATTCTTGTCACTATGGGTCTTAACACATGACAAAATTCCCTGTGGTTTCTGTGCACTGAATTCCATAATTATGTAGGCCTCCATAATTACTTAATTCCTTGCACAGTCCGCACAGTTCATTTCAGAATGCGTAGAGGAAAAATCAATTGAATGAACATGAAGCGACTAGACTAGACCACCAAAGGGTCCTTTTAATTAGATCAACGAACGATCTTTTTAACTAGACCGTCGTACGATCTCCTTAAATAGACCGCTTAAGGGATCTTTTTAATTATATATCATCACATGATATTTCAAATCAGATTTTCAAAATCAATCTGTTTAACTAGACCACCCAAGGGGTCCAATTATAGAATAGTACCTTAAAATCCAAGGGACTTAACTACAACGTAAAAGTCCATTATGGATTTAAGATAGTAACTTTGGATATCCTACTATGAATCCTTCATAAAAAAAATAGGGAAGATTCTACGAGGATTTGGATGGATCATATATAACCACAAAGCATGTAAGAAAACACATAAGCACAAAATTAGTTAACTTGATTCTTTAATTCGTTATCTTTGGGCATGGATATTTAAAACACACCAGGAATCCAATCAATTGATTTTATTTGGCACATTAACCATTTTCAAGGATCCATCTATAAAGATAGAAGGATTCTCAATAAAAGTTTGGCTTTGTTTCTTAAAAGAAACGAGTGTTTAAGGTTCTTGGGGAGATCACAAATATTCATAAAATGACAGAACCATACGAGTAGTTTGTCTTTGAGTTGACATCATAAGATTGTATCCAACGTTCACACAATCGTATCAGTTTTGCAAAAATAAAAACGACGAATTTTTATTTATATAACAACTGACTTGTCTTTAAACATCATAAGATAACAACCAAGGAAATAACAAAACACTAATTGTTCACTGCCGCATCATTGTTCATGTTTGCCTCATTGATGTTAAACACTCGTCCACGTGCTGGAGGTGCGTTAACAAGTCTTGGGCAATTGTTCCTGTAGTGGGTAAGGTCACCACAATTATAACATAACCCCGGAGGGAACCGTGCTTGAACAGCAGCAGGGTTTGCAGCAGCTTGATTTGCATAGCGACACACATTGATCAAATGTCCCAACCGCCCACAGTGGGTACATTTGTGACACTGCTCTTGCTCTAGATGATGACGGTTGCACTTGTTGCACAAAGGTGCAGTACCAACATAGTTTTGCCTTTTGCGAGGTTGTGCTGGTTGGTTTGGTGCAACCTGTTTGTCTTGAGCAGTTATAGCGCAGTTATGAGAGGCTTTGCGCTTCTTCTTCTTGGACACCTCAGCATCTTCTTCCTTTGGTTCAACTTGAGCAGTCTTGTCAGTTGGTCTTGAGTCGCCCTTTCGAAACAGCTTACGCTTCCTGATGTGGGATTCAGTTAGGGTGGCAGATAGTTCAATGGCTTGTCTGACAGTAGTAGGGTTACTGCCAGTAACAATATCCTGAACTAGGTCAGGAAGACCATCCGTATATTTCTCGATCGCCTTATCCACAGGAGTAACCATAGCAGGACACAACAGGCTCAATTCTTCAAAACGGTCAGTATAGGCTCGATGTTCACCACTGTCTTGCTTCAAATCATCAAACTCCCTCTCCAAAGCTCGCAGTTCATGACGAGGGCAAAACTCCTTCATCATAAGAGCCCTAAGCTCAGCCCAAGTCTGTGCTAAAGCAACCTCAGCACCACGGTCTCTCATCACCCCGTTCCACCATGTAAGAGCCCTCTTCTGAAACACACTTGAAAAAAACTCGACCTTACGATTTTCAGGACACAGAACATGACGGAAGGTATTCTCAATGCTCTCGAACCACTGAAGAAGCCCAGTTGCTCCCTCAGAACCACTAAACTTGAGCGGTTTAGCCGAGTTGAAACTCTTGAAATTGCATGGAGCATTGTTGTTGTTGATGGCTTGCATCATTTGAGCATAAAGATTTGGGAAGGCAACAGCCATTTGCTGCGCGATGATTTCCGCCAGTTCGACATTTGCCATCTGATTGTCGCGTCGAGGAGGCATTCTAAAAGAGGAAACATGAAAGGAAACGAGTGAGAGAAATAGACGAAAAGAATGAGATGAAACAAATTTGATGAAGGCAAGGATAGTGGTCATTTGTTCGCTTTACAAAGCAAACAAACTACACACAGTGACTAATCAAAGTAAATGGGTCAAAAATAATGTATCGCGAAGACATGATCGCCTATAAGTGAACACTCATCCCAAGAATTCCCAGGTAAGCACAACTGGTCTCGCGTCTGATGAGATATATACGAAGTGCTTGCCTAGACAGAAAACCCAGAATACAGGCATTCACCCTTCCAGTTTGCACGTGTTCACATTATTTAAAACCCAAAACCTTGACGAGATTTTCGAAAATTCAAAGGGGTTCAAAACCATATAACAGAGGGTTCAAAACCTTACAATAGAGGGTTCAAAACCTAGTAATCAATCATCCTAGAACAGATGATTAGTTTTTCAAAGCGGTTTTGAAATTTATGTTCTTGTTGTGGTCCTCGCCTAAGGATAGGTGACGGTATCGTTTTATGACTAAACGCAAGTAAACTCGCGTTAGGGTCCTAAGAAGGTTATAGACTAGGTCAAAGCATTACTAATAACCTAATTCCCTATAACCATTGGCTCTGATACCACTTTTCTGTCACACCCCGACCACGTAAAGCAACTAGACGTGGCGGAAACGTCGGGGAGTGTTGTAACAGAATTATTGTTTCATAACCATGGCATAAATAAATTCTGTTTTATTGAATAAATGAACTCATTGTTTTAATACAATCAAATAAATACAACTATGATCTTCCAAGTTTTAAAGTTGCTAAGGCACGAGTCCATCCTAAATGTAGCATGTATCAACAATCATTGCAAAGCAGTACCTGAAACATGTGTAAAAATAGGTACGTCAGCATAAAAATGCCTGTGAGATACATAGGTTTTGTGAATATAGGATTCATGACTTATGTTTAAGAAAATGTTTAGTCATGAACCTTGTAATTTGTTTTGTCTTGTAAATCGTTAAAAAAACAATAAGTTCAAATGATATGTATAAATAAGAGAATAATGTATGGTTAAATGAATAACCATATAAAATGAGTTTGTATAAGATAAGTTGTTTGTAAATAAATGTCTTGTGAAAAGTATGTTATTTGTATAAAATGTTATATGTCTCAAATTGAAATGATTCAGATAACGATACAATATGTAATACCATACAAACACTTATATATAGGAAGTACCAGCGGCGTATCCACCATGCTTGTATCATATTACACACGCCTCGTTACTTAATCACTTACTTAAACCAAACCAACCATGCAAGATGTCTATGTTTAAACCAATTGCCAAACGTATTAAATAATATGTTTATGTCAAGATGTAAGACATGTAATGTATAACTAATGTCAATAATGTTTATGTGTCCAATGTAAATCATGTAATGTGTAACCAATGTGATTTGTATAAATAAATGTAAGATTAAACAAATAACCTTATTGTAGCATATTAAAAGTATACTTTGGATTAGTAAGTAACATATTAAGCTATGTTTTGGTTTCATAAATAACATATCAAAATATGCTTTAGATGTGATAAATAACATATTAAACTATGTTTTGGTTTTGTAAATATATGTTGGTTTTGTACAATACCACACATGAGAGTATATCAAACTATACTTTAATAGTGTGATTTGAGAATTCATTCAGACCTGGTGCATCAAAATACACCTTTGAGACTATAGAAATACCACAAAGGCAATCCCTATTTGGATGGAGCAACAAATTGGTTTCAGACATTCCATGACAACAGGAATGGGGTGTCAAATCCTATAGCGCTATATCATACTAACAATCGGTCTGGTGAACATAAAATAAGTACAATTCAACAATTTATTTTATGTTCTTTGAGAAATCAATGTTAAACCATAGTTAGTCATTCAGTTTGTCAAATGATAAGTAATAACATGTATAATCAATTATACTTTTGGAAAACACGAAAGTAACAGATAGGTACACATGCTTCACCCCAAAACAGTTTGGAAAACAGTAAAATAGGGGAACTATGTACTCACCTGAGAGTGCTTAGGAGTCTTGCACAACTACCAAGCAAGCTAGAGGAGTCCCGGAAATTAAACGGTACCTAATATAGGTAACTACATAAATAACCCGGACCTAAATCGGAGGATCGGATAGAATGAGGGCTCGTAAACCAGATGAGTATTGGAACTCATGTAGTATGGTTTACAAAAGCCTACATACTAAATGAAACCTAGTCTAAGCGCTTACGACCCATTACGACCCGTTTAGGTAGCTTATGCTACTTTAACGCGTCGTTCGCGTGAAACGCGTTCGGACCGCCTAACTAGTCCTATGACAAGTAATATATGCCTTAACATGTCTAATATGGTTGTCAAATCAGTTTAGATGTCAAAAGTTATGTTACATATGATTAAAACGAATTTTGGCATCAAAGGGGTATTTTGGTAATTTACCTAAGGCATATTAACTACCTATCATACAACTACTTAAACGATGTGACCATAGGGTATAACCTCGGAAGGTTATTCCCTACCTACTATGGTCACCTAATGTGTTTGGTCGGATCCTAATGATCGACCAAATGGGTCGGGTCCGACGTATAAGCGATTTATCAGATCGCTTACCCTACGACCCTAGACAACGTGGTAATCAGTAGGCATAGCCCCAAGGGACTATAACCAACGTGATTACACTCACGTTGCGAAGTTCAAACGAACTTCGCATTGACCATTACTGGTCAATGCTGAAAGTCAAACTAAGTTTGACTTTCGGACTCGAAAAACAATAAAATAAGGAAAAGAACGAAAGAATACTTACGAAGGGTCCCCGAATGCTAACTTCGATTCAAAAATCTCAGGTATGAAACAATAGTTTCAACTTAGAGTTTCTCAAATCAAATTTCTTGTAATTTTGAAGCATGGGGGGGGGGGGGGTGGGGTATTTATAGGATTTCCCGAACCGTTAGGATCGTTTCTTGGAAAAAGTGCTTCAATCTTGGCCATACACTAGCACCCATGGTATTGTAATACCATGTGCCCAAAATACCAGCCCATAGATTCCCAAAACCATGTGCAAAAAGTGGGAAGGACTAGATTCGATGTATAAGCAAACATCTTTCAGAAATGACAGTTTTGGTCCCTGTTATGTGTTTATGCCATTTCCGACACTTCTAAGGCCCGTAAAG
Source organism: Helianthus tuberosus (assembly GCA_030545235.1). Lineage (NCBI taxonomy): Eukaryota > Viridiplantae > Streptophyta > Magnoliopsida > Asterales > Asteraceae > Helianthus > Helianthus tuberosus. The sequence continues at coordinate 33,165,465 of CM060429.1, forward strand.
CCAACTTTAAGGCCCTAAAATGATGTCTAAACATTGTGTACATGAAACATGCTCAAAAATATGTCGGATGTCAGTTCGTTTGGTCGTACGAACGCGATGTTCGCTTAATTACGACGGAATGCGCATAAGCGCGAAAAACGATCCAAATGGCATGACGAATGGATTTTTCTTATGCCAAACACTAAAATAAAATATTATAGTGGTTACATAAATTTTTGGATGTATTCAGAATGTAAGTTATGCGCGAAAATGCAAACTTGTGCACTTTTGACGCTTTTAGTCCCTGAATGACCCAAAAGTTTATTTTAGCACACCTAACCCCTCAAAGCCTATTTCTAAGCTATATAAAGGATATTTAAGGTGTGTTTAACTTATGGTCATGTTTCGGAATGTCTGTTACAGTTCAAATTGGCATACTTTCGCAGTTTGTCAAGTTTAGTCCCTGTAAGCGAATTAACTTGTTTTTGCCATACCAAAGCCTTCAAAACTTATTTCTAAGTTATGTAAAGGTTATTTAAGGTATGTTAAGCCTATTTCACTATTCCGGAGTGTTCGTTGGATTAAACTGGTTATATTTACGCATCAGAGCGCGTATAACCCTCCAGAAAGCGATTTAAAGCTTAAAATTGAACAAGAGTTGATATGTGCAAAAGATACACATAATTTTTACAAATCCCAAATATGAAATACAATATTTCATTGGTTTGGCATTTTTTTGATGGTTGAAGTGACACAGGTGTCACATATCCCTTACTATCCACACCAGTCATCCTAAGGTTTAAGAATTTGTTTGCTATCTGTTCCTTTTCATTGGGTGGGCATAATTTCCTTTCTACCTTGTTCTTAAATTCTTCCCATTCCATATTGTAGGTTCTATCACTTACTCTTGTTTGGAGGATAGTGTTCCACCATTCTAGTGCTGAATTCTTAAACAGATTAGAAGCAAACAGTATCTTATCTTCTTCAGCACACTTGCTTATTCTTAAGACTGCCTCAGTTTTCTCTATCCAGCGTAGGGTTGCAATGGCCCCTTCATTGCCCGAGAATTCCATTGGTTTACAAGACCAAAATTCTTTATAAGAACAACCGTAAGACACGGTTCTCCTATTGGGAATAGGCAATTGAAGTAAAGGTTCATTGTTCACGCTGTTTTCGGGTTCGATGGGTCGCTTACTGCTATGTTTACTTTTATTATTCGCTTCTTGAATAGTTTGAATAATAAATGGCATGGCATCTATGATTCCTTGTGCCACTATGTGTTGAACAACACTATTATCCATTTGGTTTCCATTGTTATTGATGCTTGGATTCTCATTAACCACGTTAATGTTACTCTAGTTATCTTTATTCAGATTTCCTTGATTTCTTTCGTCGGCCATCTGAATTTTAAACATTTATCCCATATTAATATCACAAGATAATATTTAATATAGTTAATCATATGATACGCAATCTAGCCAAAAACGTCGATCATTGCGACTTTTACTCTATTTCCATATACTATTATGCATCTATTACATTCTAGTACTGAAATAAAATTACAATACCAACAGAAATAGAATCACACTAATAGTAATATGCATCCGTACACACATATTTTATTTTATTTTTATTTTATTATATTTTATTATTTTTTTACTATTACCGTCTCCTCCATCACATCATGGATATGGATTTATCCAGAAATCCATATTGCGCTCATCGTATTTCCATACGAGACGCTCACCCACCTGTCTCATTCTCTCATTGCTTTCTAAGATTTCCTCCCCAAAAGTCCTAAGTTCTTGGACGTTTTCTGCACTCATTGGGGGTGCAGGTTCTAGGACTGGGTTCGGAATCTGGGGTGCGAGTTCCTGATATGGGGGTGAAAGTGCCTGAAATCGGTAAGGATCTTCTAAGATCTCCCTAATATATTCATCGTGGTAATAGGGATCTAAAGGGTCCATGCCTGGATAGGCTCCTATGTTCTGTATAGGTGTATCTTCATATATCGGGTAACGTTGCACAAAGTCCCTATTATCGTCCCACCAGGGGTCGTAATTTGGGTCTAGAGGGTTTGGTGCAGGTACCCTAGGGATTTCCTCTAGGTTGAACTCATGCATCTCCACTTGGTTTTCAGGGTTTTCTATCTCAATTGGTTGGTCAGGGATTTGCAATTGTAGTTGGGGTGCTATTGTTTGTTCCAGATTAGGGTCAGCAGCAGTTGTAGCTAAGATATGGAAATTGGCTAGGCTTCTATTAAGCATATCATGTGTATGGGCATCTGTCTCTCGCTTAATAGCTGCTAAGGCTCTTTGCTGTTGCAACTTTCGCATTCTTTTCCTACGTGCAAAGGCTTCCTTACTGAACCATCCTCGTTTCTTATGAGGGAATGGCTCTTCTGACTGAGCTTTAAAAGCAAACATTCCTTCTTCCTGATCAGCAGAATACCCAGAAAGGGCAGGCTGTGATGAGGTACCTTCACCCCTAGGTGAATCAGACAACTGACGATTCATTTCTTAGAGTCCTTGATCACTCATACTGTAAACTAACAAATAGTCAAATAACACATAACAAATAAATACAGTTATGCACATATTTCCGTAATTTATTTCCTAACACAAAATTTTAGAATTTAAGTGTCAGCATAACACTTCTTTGGCTTAGACCAGTGGCCAGGCTCTGATACCACCTCTTGTCGCAACCCCCGATCCCTGATCCCCGGGAACGGGCGTACGTGAACTCAGTGACGGTGGTATCAGGTTGTTTAATTTGGCAGCGGAAATTACATCAGGACCGTAGTTAGGAAATGTTTATCAGAGTAAAACCACCATATTTAATATTAATAATCACATGGGCAAAACCCAAGTTTCTTATTACAATACGTTTATAGGGATAAACCCTATTTTATTGAATTTAAAACATCGTCTTTTAGGTAACTTTTATAGACACATTTTTCCCAAGCCTTCAGTGCTCTCCAGCTGGCTTTTTACTAATTGGCTGTCACATTGTGTTACCTGAAACGCGTTTTAAAAACATTTGTCAGTGGGAAATACTGGTGAGTGAATCCCAGTTTAATCAAGAAACATTTTATCAATTAAAACAGTATTGAGAGCGATCACATTGTTTATTTCTACACAATTACTCATTCAGTACTGTCAATCCTGACTTGTGGGTCATATTACACATTGGCTAACTTGTCGTCCAATGGTAACGTACTGTCATCCCCGACTTACTACTCACAAGGTAGTAAATTTTGTATACAAAACCCCAACATACCGGCAGTAATTGAAGAACTACAAAGACTCAATCACCGCTTAATCGCATTGTAAAACATTTAAGGTTTTGTAAAATATTACAAAAAGGTTAACAAAAAGATGATAAACTCACATTGCTATCTTAGACTTCGCGTAAGGGTTTCCTGGATATAATCTATAATTTATACAAATGTACATTGGTTAGTATCATAACCCTATGAAAATATTAATGATACCCTCCCCGAGATGGCATTCCAACAACTACGTCCGGCAAAACCACGACAGTTGTTACGGAACCCTAAATCGATCGGGCAGCGTATCTAGTATGAAACCGGGGTTATAATACTTACAACGGAGCAGAACCTCGCTAATTAGGGGTATTATACTAGCTTTATAAAGCCTATATCTTTAGAAATTCGTTTAGAAAGAAAGATGTGAGCGACGGAAAGTGAAATCCCGAGGCCTTCTTATATAGGGCCTGATCCTGGTCTTTACGCGGCCCGCGTAACATGAGACCAGGGTTTACGCGGCCCGCGTCAACCCGGTCAACAACGTAGCCTTGAGGTGTCACCACCCTAGCTTCGCCACGTGTCACCACGTGGTGGCTTCCGGAGGAGGGCAGGTGGCCTGCCTTGTCGCGACCCGCGTTAACTAAGGGTGTGGCCTTTACGCGGCTCGCCTGAACTTAATTTTTCTAGTTTTTTATTTATTTTAAATGTTATAACGTATTTCGGGCTCGGTTTTCACATATGGGGTATATTTAAAGACATATTGGGACATTTAAAAATATACTAAGGTGTCGGAGAAATTATGAGAGTGTCGGTTTTACTGAGGGTTGTTACAATTCTAGAGAGAAATCTACTACAAATAAACCATAGATCTGGCCAGATCTTCCACCCACAAGCACCATCGTTGACGAACCCACAACTAAACGGAAGATCTGAAACATTACCCAGATTAGATTCAAATAACAAAAAAAGAAGATATGGTAAAAAGAAAGGTACCCTACAGTCAAACCAGTAGATCTGGAGTCGGATCTACTGAGATAGTGTCGGATCTTGAAGCCACCGGGAAAGAAGCCATAGAAATCGATCTGGTGTCGGATCTGGTGTCGGATCTTGTGTCGAATCTGCTGAGATAGTGTCGGATCTTGAAGCCACCGGGAAAGAAGCCATGAAGCGACTGTTGGAGTGGAGAAGGGGAGAAGACGGTGATGGCGACGACCGATTCGATGGATGAAAGGTGGAGGAGCGGTGGAGGATCGATGGATGAAATGAAGGTTAGGGTTAGGGTTTGTAGAGAAAGGTGGAGCGTCTGGATGGATGAAACAAATTTTGTGGTTTAGATAGAGTGATAGAAAGTTTATATTGGATCCATCAAAGTAAAACGGGTCAAGTTGATCCGGGTAAGATCCATGCGGCTATACAGCATGTGTTGAAAAGAAGTTTTCAATACTTTGTGCTTAAATGCTTGTACAATGGGCTTCAAATGGTTGTACAATGGCAAATGACCATTCTTGCCCTTCCTATATGCTTATTAAAGTAGTATATATATATATATATATATAGAGTGAAAGGAAACTAATAGTTATACACAAAAGAAATATATAAACTATATATTAAACGTTCATGACACCTTTGAAACTTTACTGTTCATGACAACTTTGAAATAAAATGTATAATAACTAGTGTATTTCTCCCGCGCTATGCGGCGAGAACTCAGTGTTGGTTTGGTTCGTTTCGTATTTTACGTTAATCGAAAACCATAAAAATGAATACCGGTTTCGATACTATCGATACCGGTACCAATGTTATTTTGTCGAAATTGTCATGGTACTAATATGGTGTCGATATATGTATACTTTACTATGAAAAAGAATATGTTTTTAATACAACTCCCTTTTTTAACAAAAATGTTACCGGCACTTGTATGGTTTATGATACAAAATAATACGTTATTATGAGTCCAACTCCGTTTTCAACAAAATTTATACCAAAATGTCGAGAAAAAAATTAAGTACTAGTACGTATTCAGTTTTTTAACAACTTAATAAATGCAAGTTATTAGCAAAAAAAAAAAACAAATTAAATTATAAAGCAATTAAAATTAAAAATATAAAAGAAAATATTGAAAGTCTCTATTCATTCGTATTTAACATTAACATATGTTTATAATTAATTATTAAAGTTCCCACCTAACATCTTAACAATAACAATCAATCATCTTCTTCTTCTTATAAAATACTTTAATAATTATAAAATTAATAAAAGAACTAAAATATATGATACTATTCATGAAGACTCTAAATTCATATGTATAATTTCCTAATAAATAGCATCATTTAATTAAAAAGAAATTAATTAAGATTCAAAATTAGTGTATTGAAATTTGAGTAAACTACCATTTTGGTCGCTAAGGTTTGGTCACTTTTGTCACTTTATTTCAAATTTGAAATCTTTTACAACTGTGTCCATGTGGTTTCATTTTTGTTGTCATTTTGGTCCAAAAGCAAAGTCAGCTCAGATTTCTAAAAAAACTTTTTTTTTCCTTTTCCCCAATTTAGTGAAGGGCATTTTGGTCATTTTGCCCACCTACCCACCCCCACCCCTCTCTCCTTTTCTTCTCTCTTTCCAGTTTCCCCTTCTGATCTACAATCATCAAATCAAACACAAATTTAAGCTAAAAACACTAAAATCTACAATCTCTAAATGATACTGGAGCTATACATCATAACAGATTCATCATTTCCCTGACCTAATTGAACACAATCGATCAAATCAAACACAAATTTAACCTAAAAACACTAGAATAAGTAAAATCAATGAACTCTAGACGATACTGGAGCTATACAACATAATAGATTCATCGTTTCCATAACCTAATTGTACATGTTGGTGCATATGTCTATTGACTTCGTCTTGTATCGAGTCATGTAATAGGATAGATAGACCAAGACACGTAGTTCGAGAAAAACGGGAAATAGGTCAGAACTGATCAGTTCATGCGAACTGACCAGTTCGTGCGAACTGACCAGTTCGTGCGGCCTGGCACCAGTTCGTGCGAACTGGACTTGCTTGGTTTGTGTGAAGTGGCTTTCCCTATATATAGAGGGTCTTGGTTCTTCATTTGTAACTTTCTGATTCCGGTAGCGAAGCTTTGCCGAAGTGTCGCCAGCTCTTGTAACGTTGTGAAATCTATACAATCGACAGTTAAGGTGATTCTAAGTGTAAATCAAGCTGCTACAACATCAATACGTCTGATTCCGCCTTTCGTATTGATCGAGAACTCTTCTGAATGTCTCGTTTGATCGATTCACCGATCCTACAAGTGGTATCATAGCTCAGGAGGAGGAGTTCTTACCATTTCAGCTTGTTTTCATCTTAAACAACTCACTTCTACTCATTTTTTACACTTTTTCTTCAAAATTTCAACGAATTTTCAGAAGATGGAGAAAATGAAGAATTCTAATGGTGAACAAGACATTGGTCTATACTACAAAGGAAGTACGAGTGATAAGACCAACATTGCACCGAAGATCGAAACTGCATTTAACGCAAACAGTTCTTCTGGAGGGTCATCTCAAGGATCAAACAACAATAATAGATTTTCTTCATATCCATCAGTTGATCCAAATTTTTCAGCAATCAATAATGGCCAAGTACTACAATGCAACATTGCGTTACATCTTCAGAATGGTCAGAATTTCTCGGAAGAGGTTGCCAAAGGTCATATGTCTTTATTGGTGACCGTATTAGAATCTTATGAAAGTTTGGTTGCGGGAAGAATAGGGAATCCTATGTTAACAAAATAGGATTACGATCAGATTGATGCTGAGGAAATGGAGCTAATGGATATAAAATGGTGTATGGCTAGTGTGTTGAGAAGAGCTGAGAAGTTTAAACAGATCACTGGAAGAGATGATTTCCGTGATGCTAGAACTTCACCTTTAGGTTTTGATAAATCTAAAGTTACTTGTGTTCGTTGCAGGGAGAAGGGGCACTTTAAACGAGAATGCACAAATCGCAAAACAAGTGGAGCTCAAAATCCATTCGGCAACAACGATTATCATCGAAAAAGCGATTTATCATCAAGTTGCTCCGCATCAACAACAATCGCCACAAACTTCACATGCTAGGAAGGATATGATCGAAGAGCCATCAAAGAAAGCTTATCTAGTTCATCAAGAAGATGAAAGAATTCCAGAAGGTTTTAATTAGGATCATTATGATCCTAACAGAACTCCAGATTCTAAAGCATTTGTTGCTCAAATTTTTGAAGATTCAACTGCTGAAGATGAAATAGCGTATGCTTATTACGAATCTCAGCAATACAGTCCTAAAAAGAAAGAAGAAGAACCAGTTTCAACAAAAGAGGCTTCAGAAAAAAGCACCAATTTTTTATCACTCATCAGATGAAGAGAGTGATGGTGACAGTGAAGAAATTCGAAAACTTGAATATTATAAAAGAAAATTTTCATCTGATAGGGATAATTTGTATTTTGCAGGTAAAATGGAAGAGATCAAACCTGAAGAAAATGTTCGAGTGATAAAGAAGCAGGTTAAAGAAACTCCACCTATCAAGGTTGAGAAAGAAGCAGATACTGAAAAGATACCTGAGAAGTGTGAAAACTGTGATACTGTGAAAGGCACAACAACAAATTGATTCATAACATGAACAGACTGAAAGAATCTTATGATGTTTTTAAAAAAGCTATGAATCAATATAATAAGTCAAGCAATGAACAAGAGATAGCTATGAAGACACTCAATGGAGCGTTCATGACGAAGCAGAAAATCATCAATCAGTACATTGAGAAATGTGCTGAACTTGAACAAAAATTGGAAACTCAGAGGATATAAACTGAGAGGGTAAACAGGTTATTGAAAAGTTATTCATGTGCTTCTTATGTGATTGATAGGATTTATCCTACAGTAGAAGGCATGGAAGCGTTTGAAGAAAAGAAATATGAAGAAAAGAATACTGGTAAGAAACATAGTACCAATTACACAAAGTGTCCACCGCCGCTTGAAGAAGGATATTCTCCACGAAATCCTAATTCAGAAAGAGTCAAAAAGGCAACCAATTTAAAGTGGGAATCTGAACCTTCAGATGGATTGCCAGACAACATTGATGTCACATTCACATCATCTGACACTGATCATGAGTCTGAGTTAATAAAGAAAGTGGTCGATCAGGTGTTAGATAAAGATGAAACTGAGGAGTCAAAGTCAAAGTCAAAGTCAAAGTCAAAGTCTGACACTTCAAGTCCAACAGTTGAAAAGAGCAAAAGGGTTTACAATAATGATTTTCTGATATCACAAAATAATTTGAATGACGAAACATTCAAAGTAGCATATACTTTGAATGATTCAAACAAATTATATTCTGATGAAGAATTTCCAATAAGAGGTGTTAAAACTGAAATGATAAACAAGGTTTTCAAATTAACATAAATTAATATTTCTGAAATAAGATATGTAAATCTTACTGAAAAACCTAAAAAATACACTTCGAGAGTTCAACAAAGGTTAAACAAGAAAAAAAGGTTACACTTCTGGTTCTAGATATCGAAAGAAACCAAACCATAACAGTAATTTCAAAAAGAAGGGATTGGGTTTTATTCCACCAGAAAATCATAAAAATGAGAAAATTTATAAACCAAAAATTGTTTTTGTATCAGGAACATCTTCTGAAGAAGAAAAATAGAATTTGTTCAGAAAGCAGACGAACAAAGAATTCCTTGCTAAGAAGCAAGAGGGAATGAAGAATGATGTTGCTCAGAAGAAGGAAATGAGAAACTGTTACCAATGCAATGAAGTTGGTCACATTGCCCGGAATTGTCCAAAGGCAACCAACATCAAATAGGAAGTTTCTTCTAAACTCAAAGAAAAAGTTGTTGATAAAACTGAACCACCAACTGAAAAATTCAAAGTGTTTAAAAATTCTACATTTGAAGTTGGTGAGAGTTCAACAAGTTTTTACAAAAAAAGAGTGAATCTTAACAATCAAAAGTGGGTTGTTAAGAAATCAGATGTTAAATCTGGCGATGAATCTGACTCGTCAAAGTCAGAGGAGCCACAAGATGAGCTAAAAAGTGATAATTCCGTTCCGACAATGGATGATGCAAATTTTCCATCATTATCAAACGGAAACTTAAAGCAAAAAATTGGCAAAGTTGAGATTTCAAATCAATTCTTTTCTGAAAAGAAAGAATTTAATGTTGAAAAAGCCTTTAACCCTAAAGTTCTAAATATTTTTGGAAAAATGATTGACGAGAAGGTCAAAGGGGTAAAGGAATTCTATGAAAAGAATAAGAAAGTAAAGAAACCGAGTGATGATGACTCGGAATCACCCAAGGACTGTCAGGCTTGGGTGAATCTCTTTAACTAAAAATCCTGACTTGTCGGAGCTCCCAAGTTGGTAATCGTGGAGCATGAATCGGATTCATTCTTGAAAAATGTTTTTGTGAAAAATCTTCAAGTGATAATTTTTACAAGTGGTTGAAAGAACAATGTGATGAAACCCCATGATGTGTGAAATCAACAAAACTAATTTTCTAGAAAAACCATTTTGATTAAAATAAACTTAAGTGTTTTGAAATCTTAATGGGAAAATAGTTTGTTGTCAGGGGGAGTTCTGATTGTTTATGCCAAGTGGATGGCGAATTGAAGCAATTCACATCAGTTTGTCATTTTATTTGTACAGTTTATCGCTTTTATTTTCAATTTTCCCGGAAAATAAAAAATTGAAACATATTTTTGATTTTAGGGGGAGTAAAAAATTTAGAAATTTTGAAAATTTGAAAAATCCAAAAACATCAAAAAATCAAAATGAGTTTTGTTGTGAAAAAGAGGAAATGATAGTAAATCAGTAGACAATCACAGTACGCTAAAGAATTGGAAAGTTAAAATGTGATAAACGATCTCACTGATTATATGCCAGTAGGTTTTTACACGCTTAGTAGATTGTTTTTGAGATATAAACCTAAATATCAAATGCTTACTTATCTCGTGGGGAACATCTCTCAGATATATAGGTAACCCCTGAAATCTTGTTTGAAGGGCTTTCTATTTCTGACATACTAGGTCTTTGTACGTGATGATATCTGGGGTATTATACCAGGACTTCTGATTTTGCGGGAGCAATAGCCTAGTCCTCGTATAATGCTCTGCACTGCTTTAATCTTAAAGCCCACCCTCAGCATAAAAAATGTTGAAACATTGAAAAATGCTAATCATGTGCTGTTGAAAAGAAGATCCCTAAAGGGGACCCACCTAAAGTCGAGCCATCATCTCTCTGATTTTGCGGAAGCAATAGCCTGAGCTCTCATGGCATCGCATTTATCCACTTACAGATATCATTAGTGTACATTCACCTGTAAGACTGAATATAGGAGTCTGGATACGAGAGTATATTCTGAGGTGGGACGCGCGAATAAGTTAAGTCCTTAAAACACTAATCTCGTATCTCGAAACAGTTGAAATTTGTGTGAAAATTTAAGTGGATCAGTATACTGACAATCTAAGTGAATCGTTTAGAACTTAAAGTGTTTAAAGCTCAACGGTGTTAGTGATTTGTCATAATCTGATATGATCCTCTTACACAAACTCACAAAAATACTGTCTGTAAATATTTATTTATTGCATTTTTCCACACTGAAAATCTTGAAAAAACAAAAAAGATTGTGTTTTAGCATAAAAATTTTGAAAAGTCAAAAAGATTTTATTTCATCTTATTTTCGACAACTGATGTTGGAAAGCTGATTTTCAAAATTCCAAGTGCTGAACATGATGGACAACAGGGTTGGGAGAGTTTGTTTGAAATAAGAAATGATTTTGAAATGAGAAAAATGGTTCATTAATTTGAAACCAAATTTGAGTGTTACAAATACAAATGGTTAAGCAGAGATCATAAAATTGTTATAAATAAAACCTTACTTTTGGGTAGAGATTGTGCATGAAAAAGCTTTGAAAGAGCTAGTTTTCGACTTCTGAGAATTTCCGCATAAGCATATGCAGATTAAAGCCAGATTTCTGATCCTGTTGCTACGGAGAGCCAGGAATCGTTCCTGAACCTGTGAAAGCCGCAAAGCCTGATCTCTGATTCTAAGCCTGAGCAGAGTGTGAGTCAGGTTAAGATCCTAGAACGAGAGCTATTCTAGACTGCGATCCCGGCTTATCGAAAGGGGGAGTCTGAAGACATTAGAGCTAGGTTCGAATCCTGCCGTCCACGCCAGCTGCTAATGCTGAAGAGAATTAGGAATCAAGAGATCTGATCAAGAGAATTAGAGAAAGGATAGAGACAGGATGAGATTCTGAGAGAGAAAAGAGAGAAGATTGAAGGATGCTTACAGAGAAAGACATTTTGGAAAGAGCGAGAAGACTGATCAAGACTGAAGACTCATACTGAAGACTTGTACTGAAGACTCGTCAACATCCAAGGGGGAGTTTGTTGGTGCATATGTCTATTGACTTCGTCTTGTATCGAGTCATGTAATAGGATAGATAGACCAAGACACCTAGTTCGAGAAAAACGGGAAACAGGTCAGAACTGATCAGTTCGTGCGAACTGATCAGTTCGTGCGAACTGACCAGTTCATGCGACCTGGCACCAGTTCGTGCGAACTGGACTTGTTTTGTTCGTGCGAAGTGGCTTTCCCTATATATAGAGGGTCTTGGTTCTTCATTTATAACTTTCTGATTCCAGTAGCGAAGCTCTGCCGAAGTGTTGCCAGCTCTTGTAACGTTGTGAAATCAATACAATCGACAGTTAAAGTGATTCTAAGTGTAAATCAAGCTGCTACAACATCAATACGTCCGATTCCTCCTTTCGTATTGATCGAGAACTCTTCTGAACGTCTCGTTTGATTGATTCACCGATCCTACAGTACACAATCGATCAAATCAAACAAAATATCAAAATTCTAACCTAAAATCACCAAACGCAACGATCTCTTTACAATACCGGAGCAATACATCACAACAGATTCAACGTTTCCGTAACCTAACTGAACACAATCGATCAAATCAAACAAAACGTCAAAATTCTAACCTAAATTCACCAAAATCAACGATCTGTTAACAATACCGGTTTGAAACGGAAACCACAACGGCGAAATGCACGACGGAGCCCGATCAGAGATCAAATCAACAACAGCGATGAAGTAACTGGAGATTATGCGATTATGATGTAGTGACATATAGTAGGGTTTGTATAGTAGATCAGAGAGTGTAGGGACAGTGCAATTAAGCTTGCAGATAAAGTTGTATGAGTGGAGAGAAGTGATTCATAGTATTAATTTCACTTCGGCAACTGCAATAAGCAAGCAATGGTGGAAGTGTGTGTTTTTGGGTGTTTGTGGTTTGCTCCGACACCGCTCCATCTCTCTTTCTTCTCTCTCTCTCTCTCCCACCAGTTGTGGCGATCGGAAGTGGATGATGGTTGTGGTTGAAGGTGGATTACAGAGAGAAAGGAAAGGATGTAGAATGTGACAACTGCCACTTTCCGGTAACTTTTGTACACTTAAAATTACTAATTTTTAGCTATATAGTTATGTGTTTTGAACATCCGAATTGCATATTTCATGGCATACACTTAGAATACTTATTTATGATGCACATGATTCATTTTTATTGAATACATATGAAACAGTTTAAACAATGCATCGAAACAGCTAGAATACCACTTAGTAGACTAGTGTGCTGTCAGAAACGCAGGATCCGCAGAAACCACGTTAATGACATATTTAGGTCTCAGACGAAAGTCCAACATCAATTATACATTAAACCCTAACTAGGAATGCAAGGGTTTTGTTTCATACCTTCCTTTCGCAACCCCCGATCCCTGATCCCCGGGAACGGGCGGACGCGAACTCAGAATTTCGGTGGTATCAGTTTGTTAATTTCGCAGCGGAAATTACATCAGGACCGTAGTTAGGAAATGTTTATCAGAGTAAAATCACCATATTTAATATTAATAATCACATGGGCAAAACCCAAGTTTCTTATTACAATACATTTATAGGAGTAAACCCTATTTTATTGAATTTAAAACATCATTTATTAGGTAACTTTTATAGCCACATTTTTCCCAAGCCTTCAGTGCTCTCCAGCTGGCTTTTTACTAATTGGCTGTTACATTGTGTTACCTGAAACGCGTTTTAAAAACATTTATCAGTGGGAAATACTGGTGAGTGAATCCCAGTTTAATCAAGAAACATTTTATCAATTAAAACAGTATTGAGAGTGATCACATTGTTTATTTCTACACAATTACTCATTCAGTACTGTCAATCCTGACTTATGGGTCATATTACACATTGGCTAACTCGTTGTCCAATGGTAACGTACTGTCATCCCCGACTTACTACTCACAGTGTATTAAATTTTGTATACAAAACCCCAACATACCGGCAGTAATTGAAGAACTACAAAGACTCAATCACCGCTTAATCACATTGTAAAATAATTAAGGTTTTGTAAAATATTCCAAAAATGTTAACAAAAAGAGAATAAACTCACATTGCTATCTTAGACTTCGCGTAAGGGTTTCCTGGATATAATCTATAATTTATACAAATGTACATTGGTTAGTATCATAACCCTTTGAAAATATTAATGATACCTTCCCCGAGACGGTACTCCAACAACTACGTCGGGCAGAACCACGACAGTTGTTACGGAACCCTAAATCAATCGGGCAGCGTATCTATTACGAAACTGGGGTTATAATACTTACAGCGGAGCAGAACCTTGCTAATTAGGGGTATAATACCCGTGTATAATAACTCTACTACAGAAATTGAGACTGAGAAATGAATTGTGAACGACGAAAACGAAAACCCGTTGCCTGCTTATATAGGTGCTGAAACTGGTTCCCACGCGGCCCGCGTATGCGTAGCCTTAGGGCTACGCGGCCCGCGTCAAACTTCGGTCAAAGCGTAGCTCGTCCGGATCACCATCTAGGCTTGACACGATGATGACACGTGTCATCACCAGGTTGCGCCACCATTTCGATCTCACACGGCCCGCGTATGCTTAGGGGAATCTTACGCGGCCCGCCTAAACTAAAGAAATCAACGATATCAGGTTCCAACCCTGATACGGCCCGTGTAAAGGCTTGGGGTGGGTCTACGCGGCCCGCCTCAGCTTAATAATCAGATTTTAAAATTTTATTTTTAATGCTATAACGTATTTCGGGCTCGGTTTTCACATACAGGATGTATTTAAAGACATATTGGGACATTTTAAAATATAATAGGGTATCGGTTTTTACTGAGGGTTGTTACTTTCTCCCCACCTTGTTTTAGAGCTCGTCATCGAGATCTACTGGAATAAGTACGGATATTTCCTTTGCATTTCTGATTCAAGTTCCCATGTGTACTCAGGTCCTCTTTTAGAGTCCCACTTCACTTTGACCAAAACTAGTCTCTTGTGCTTGAGATTCTTAACTTTCCTGTCTTCAATTTGTAGAGGCCTTTCTACAAACTTGAGTTGTTCATTTACCTCTATATCCTTAAGAGGTACTATCAGTGATTCATCAGCTAAACACTTTTTGAGATTAGATACATGAAATACATCATGTATTCCTGCCATTTCCTCTAGCAGTTGTAGCTGATAAGCTACAGGTCCTATTCTTCTAATAATTTCAAAAGGTCCAACATACCTGGGACTTAGTTTTCCCCGTTTGATGAATCTTACTACTCCTTTCCAAGGAGAGACCTTTAATAATACTTTATCTCCTATTTGAAATTCCAATGGTTTGCGTCGGTTATCAGCATAGCTCTTTTGTCGGTCACGTGCTGTTTTCAGTCGTTCTTTGACTTGAATAATCTTGTCAGTTGTTTCTTGCACTATCTCAGGTCCAGATAGTTGCTTTTCCCCAATTTCTGCCCAACAGACTGGGGTTCGGCATTTTCGTCCATAAAGTGCTTCGAATGGTGCAGCATTGATACTTGTGTGATAACTATTGTTATAAGAAAATTCTATTAAAGGTAAGTGATCGTCCCAATTACCTCTGAAATCAATTACACAAGCTCTAAGCATGTCCTCCATTGTCTGAATCGTCCTTTCACTTTGTCCGCCTGTTTGAGGATCATAAGTTGTGCTTAGTTTTAACTTGGTTCCCATTGCCTTTTGGAATCTTGACAAAAAATGAGAGGTAAATCGACTATCCCTATCAGAAACAATTGATAAAGGAATTCCATGTAAAGAAACAATTTCATTTACATATAATTTAGCTAACTGTTCCATACTGAAAGTTTCCTTCATTGGTAGGAAATGAGCTGACTTGGTTAGTCTATCTACAATCACCCAGATTGTATCATTTCCTTTCTTTGTTTTGGGTAATTTAGTAACAAAATCCATTGTTATCAATTCCCATTTCCATACTGGCATTTCTAACTGTTGTAGCAATCCTGAGGGTTTCTGGTGTTCAGCTTTGACTTGAGAACAAGTTAAACATTTAGAAACATAGGCTGCTATGTCCTTCTTCATTCCTATCCACCAGAAATTTTTCCTTAAATCCTGGTACATTTTATCACTACATGGATGTATCGTATACTTAGATTTATGGGCTTCTTCTAAAATACGATAACGTAGGTTTCCTAATTTAGGTATCCGCATTCTCTTTTCATGGAATCTCCAAATTCCATCTGTTCCTTGTTCTAACTCTTTTAGCATACCTTTTAATTTTTCAGTATCATCCTTGATTACTGATTCTTGTGTTTCTCTTATCTGGTCATTTAAATCTACTTGCAGATTTAATTTAAGAGAACGTACCTTTTTGGGCTTTTCATGATACTTTCGGCTTAAAGCATCTGCTACTACATTTGCTTTTCCTTCATGATACTGGATATCACAATCATGATCACTAAGCATCTCCATCCAGCGTCGTTGTCTCATATTCAACTCCTTTTGCTTGAAAATATACCTTAAACTCTTATGATCAGTGAATATGATAAACTTACTACCATAAAGGTAATGTCTCCAAATCTTAAGAGCAAAAATTATAGCTCCTAACTCTAAATCATGTGTTGAATAATTCTCTTCATGATTCTTAAGTTGTCTAGATGCGTAAGCTATAACCTTTTGACGTTGCATTAGTACACATCCATAACCTAATTTAGAAGCGTCACAGTATACTTTAAAATCTTCAGTTCCTTCTGGTAACGCTAATATGGGTGTATGGGTTAATCTTTGCTTAAGGATTCTACAGGCTTCTTCTTGTTTTAATCCCCATTCAAACTTAACAGATTTACAGGTTAGCTTAGTTAAGGGAATGGCTATTCTAGAAAAATCTTGAATAAATCTTCTATAATAACCGGCCAGTCCTAAGAAACTTCTAACCTCAGTTGGTGACTCAGGGGTTTTCCATTTGGTAATTGCCTCGATCTTTGTGGGATCCACATGAATTCCTTCATGATTGACTAGGTGTCCAAGAAATTGTACCTGTTCTAACCAAAATTTGCACTTAGAAAATTTTGCATAAAGTTTTCCTTTCTTAATAAACTTAAAAGTGAGTGCAAATGCTTTGCATGATCCTCTTTATTCTTAGAGTAAATAGGAATATCATCTATAAAGACGATTATGAATTTATCCAAATATGGCTTACTGTAACACCCCAAAAGTGTTTACAACATGATTATGTCTAGACAAGATTAAGATTAATGCGGAAGCTTCAAAATGCGTGTTGGGTTCTTGACAAAGTGCTTGATCACCATCCGGGAGAAACTCATCCATACCTAGGGTCAAACACTAAAAATATTAGTTTTGGACATCAATACATTACGTATAAACGAATTCTAACATTTCAAAACAATAAACAAAATACGAGTTTTCAGGGTTCCACCGTAACTTACGGTGTCACCGTAAGTTACGGTAGACCCTGAACATCCCTGATCTGCCGTAACACAGGGGCATCATACCGTAAAGCTTTTGATGTCCACCTTAAATTACGGTGGGACCGTAATTTACGGTGGGTTCTGCAGATCTGTCCTTAGTATATTTTTCAACTTTGGAATGTCATAACTTTTTATTCATTAATCCGATTTAACCGATTCTTCTTCCTATGAGTCCGTAATAAAATTACGGATTCAACCATGTAAATTTCACAATGCGGAAACCGAGATACCGTCACTTGGTTCACAATTTCCTTATTTCCATTATTCAACCCATTAGTGTAAGTGCATAACACCCCTTTTTCCATTCTTAAAACCTTTTAGACATAATTACCCAATTACCCGGGCTTATGACCTTGGAGTATACGCGCCATACCATGGCTTCGCGTTTTCTCCGAACTAAACACTTGTTTTTCTCGGAATTCAAGCATCCCGTTTCAAACGACACCTTCTATTAACTTCTATTGTTTGACCCGATATACCGGGTTCGTAGACTTAAAATATCATAACTAATTTATTGATGTATTACCATCTATCACCTAGCAAGATATGAGACTTTTAAGTCTCTACTCATGTGATTCGTTTTCAAGCAACATTTTGACCCGTTTGGCTATCTAGTGAATACCATCACTTTATTATTATACCAAACCAAAATTTCTAATGTTTATTTTGACCCGTTTGAGGATCTAGTGAACTTCGCCACTTTAACGATACATCAAACGCATCAATTACAATCCGACATCGTTTGTACATTTAAAACTAAACATTATTACATAATACAACGAGACTAAAGTCACGTACCTTTAAAGCACACCTTTTCCGCGGGTATCGCTTCCGGCGTGTCCGCTTGACGTTCCGGATTCCTTGCCTAAAGAGTTCAATTCATAACAAGATTAGAACTCTCTTTCATAAGCTTTAACGCATTCATTCATAACATATGCAAAATCTGCGTTTTTAGAAATCTTTAACATTTTAACCCTCATTTAGGCGTTTTATCAAACACCTTGCGGGTCAGATTTCTACATGATCTAAACCAAGTTCATAACTTGAATTTATCACTCAAATTAACTTCAATTAGACAATATACACATATTTTAACATCAACAATTTCAGGGATTATCCCACAAATCTCAGTTTTCACTAGAACAAGAGTCTTAATCCTAGTGTTTATCATGCTCTACTAACTTACCAATCACTCACTATGGTGATTTTGATCCTTACAACTAACATGCAAGATTTTGACAAGAAATCATCTAGGGTTTGTCCCTAAACCTTACATTACTTCCAATTTCATGTTTACAACACATAATCAAGCTTAACCTTCGATTTCAATCACATGCAAGAATTTGAGTTGTATCAAAACAACCTAATTTGACATACCTTATGACCTCCTTGACGAGGAGATCACGATTCTATGCTCAGATTTCGATTATGACATGATTTGAGCCTTCAATTTGAGATTTTAGTAGAATTTAGGGTTGTGAAGGAGTGGGTGTCGCCCCCTGTGTTCCTTGATCGACCAGACTCCAAAAATGGAGTGTTTTGTTTTTGTTTTACTAATTATTAGTAATTCAAGTTTCAATTTTGACAACCTTGGTCCCTCCATTCTTATTTAGTTTACATCTTTGACCTTTTTAACTCATCCTTGTGTTACTACAAGACTTCTAACTAACTGGGTTATTTATCCTAGTTAGTTTATTCTTGTTTATTATACACTTTATAATTCTAGTATAAAGTTTTGAAATTTCGGGATGTTACAAGTCCACCCCCCTTAAAAAGGGTTTCGTCCCCGAAACCGAGATACGTACCAAATAGTGTTGGGTAGAGCCGTTGCATCTCTTCTTCGGATTCCCACGTGGTATCCGCGCCCTTCCTGTGCTCCCATTTAACCTTCACTTGGTTAATTACTTTTTTCCTCAGACTCTTCTCTTTTTGATCTAAAATTGCAATTGGCCTCACAGCATAGTTGAGGCTGTTATCCACTTCAATGTCATCATAGCTGATACGAGCAGTTTCTTCTGCTAAGCATTTTCGGAGATGTGACACATGGAAGGTGTTATGAATTCCACTCAACTCCTCGGGTAGTTCAAGGCGATATGCTACCTTACCAACCCGTTCAGTGATCCTGAATGGCCCAATGAACCTCGGACTCAACTTTCCTCTTTTTCTGAACCGTATAATTCCCTTCCATGGCGATACCTTTAGCATTACTTTATCGCCAACTTGAAATTCAATAGGTCTATTTCGCTTATCCGCATACGACTTTTGTCGATCCTGAGCTGCTTTTAGGTGAGCTCGAACCACATCAATTTTCTCATTCGTAGTTCGGATTATGTCAGTATGTGCTAATCCTCGTGGTCCCACTTCTCCCCAACACACCGGGGTTCGACACTTTCTACCATATAACATTTCATACGGGACCATTTTAATGCTCGACTGATAGCTATTGTTATATGAAAATTCAACCAAGGGTAGATGGACATCCCAACTGCCCCCGAAGTCGATGATGCAAGCCCGCAACATATCTTCCAACGTTTGTATCGTTCTCTCACTTTGCCCATCCGTTTGCGGATGATAAGCAGTGCTAATGTACAGTTTAGTCCCCATTTGCTCTTGAAATTCTCGCCAGAATTTAGAGGTAAACCGAGTATCTCTGTCTGACACAATGGATATCGGCACTCCGTGACGTGCTATGATCTCATTGGTGTACACTTCCGACATCTTCTCGGATGTATAAGTCTCACGAATCGGAATGAAGTGAGCACTTTTTGTCAATCGATCTACGACTACCCATATAGCATCAAATCCGCGATTGGTTTTGGGCAATTTGGTTAACAAATCCATCGTGATTTGTTCCCATTTCCAAACTGGGATATCTAGCGGTTGCAACCTACCATATGGCTTTTGGTGCTCCGCTTTGACTTGTAAACAAGTCATACACTTCTCCACATACTTCACAATATCTCTTTTCATTCCGGGCCACCAATAGTTTTGTTTTACGTCATTATACATTTTGGTCGCCCCCGGATGAATTGAATAATGAGATTTATGGGCCTCGTCAAGAAGACGCGCCTTGGCCCCACACGTATTTGGAACCCAAATTCTCCCAAATCGAGTTTTCAATCCTTGATTACCATCCTCCAGGTCTTTTAGTTGCCCAACTATCCTTTCCTTCTTCACATTTTCTTCCTTGATTGCTTCAATTTGAGATTTTCGGATTTGTTCAAGCAAACCCGATGTCACAATTAATTGCATCGATCGTACTCGAATAGGCGTATAATCCGTCTTTCGGCTCAACGCGTCTGCCACTACGTTAGCCTTCCCGGGGTGGTAATGTATTTCACAATCAAAGTCTTTGACAGTTTCTAACCACCGCCTCTGCCTCATATTTAATTCCTTCTGATCGAAGAAATACTTTAAGCTTTTGTGGTCGGTAAAGATAGTGCACTTCACTCCGTACAAGTAATGCCTCCATATCTTCAAGGCAAACACCACTGCTGCCAACTCGAGGTCATGGGTAGGATATCTCTTCTCATGAGTCTTTAGCTGTCTCGAGGCATAGGCTATAACTTTGCCCCGCTGCATCAAAACGCAGCCAAGTCCCGAATGCGATGCATCCGAGTAAACTACCATATCCTCCGTTCCGTCCGGTAATGTCAACACCGGCGCATGGGTCAATTTTTCCTTGAGCGTTTGGAACACCCTTTCTTGATCCTCGGCCCAAATAAACTTTTCATCCTTACGGGTTAGTTTGGTCAACGGCGTAGCAATTTTGGAGAAATCTTGTATGAATCTCCGATAATAACCCGCAAGCCCCAAGAAGCTTCTAATTTCTGAAGGATTCTTCGGTGGAGTCCATCTTGACACAGCTTCTATTTTTGAAGGATCTACTAGCACTCCATTTGCACTAATGATATGCCCAAGAAATTGCACCTCTCGTAACCAGAAGGCACATTTTGAGAATTTCGCATACAATTTCTCTTTCCTGAGCGTCTCCAACACTTCACGCAAATGACTTGCGTGTTCTGCTTCATTCTTGGAGTATATCAAAATATCATCGATAAACACTATCACTGACTTGTCTAGCATGGGTTTGCAAACCCGGTTCATGAGATCCATGAAAGCCGCGGGTGCATTAGTTAACCCAAAGGACATCACGAGAAACTCGTAATGTCCGTACCGTGTACGAAAAGCCGTTTTCGGTACATCCTCCTCTTTGACTTTCAGCTGATGATACCCAGATCTGAGGTCGATTTTTGAGAACCAACTTGCACCTTGTAATTGGTCAAATAGGTCATCAATTCTTGGAAGCGGATATCGATTCTTTACCGTGAGTTTATTCAACTCCCGGTAATCAATGCACATACGCATGCTCCCGTCCTTCTTTCTCACGAATAATACCGGTGCGCCCCATGGTGACACGCTTGGCCGAATAAATCCCTTGTCGAGCAATTCTTGGATTTGTGACATCAATTCTTGCAATTCTGATGGCGCGAGTCGATACGGCGCCTTGGCCACAGGTTTTGCGCCCGGAACCAATTCGATCCCGAACTCTACCTCCTGTACTGGCGGTATTCCCGGTAAATCTTCCGGAAATACATCAGCGTATTCACGTACCACTGGTACGTCTTCCATCTTTGGCGTCTCTTTATTAGGTTCGTTTGCGTATATCATGAATGCTTTACATCCGCGCCTCATAAGTTTGTGGGCTTTTAGTATTGAGCACATAACGGGACTGCCCCCTTTTTCGCCATAAATGGTGACTTGCTTTCCACTTGGAGATGTCAACTGTATCTCCTTGCGGAAACATATCACCTTTGCATGATGTCGGGATAACCAATCCATCCCTACCACTACTTGAAATTCTCCCATTGACATAGGGATCAAGTCTATCAAATATTCTTCATCATCAACGCTTATTTTGCAATCTCGACATACATCACATACAAGAAAACTTTTGTTATCACCTATTTCTACCTCTAATGGCATAGGCAATTTTGTTAGTACAAAAGAAGGATGTCGAATAAATCCATATGAAACAAAAGATTTATTCGCACCCGTATCAAATAACACATGTGCAGGAATTGAATTTATGGCAAATATACCTGAGACCACATCGGGCTCTGTTTTTGGCTCCATTGCTGTCAACTGGAAGGATCTCGCCTTTGCTCTTGGTGTCTCAGTAGGTGTATTCTTGTCATCTTTCTTTCCAACCAACTCTGGGCACTCAGATTTCTTGTGACCCGGTTGATAGCATTTGTAACACACCGACACCTTTCCCGGGCACAATGCAGCCGTGTGTCCCGTCTTCCCACATATAGGACATGGTTTGTCCTTGAACCGGCACTCACTTTTGTGCCCTTTCCCGCATATCTTGCAGTTTGATGACCCGCCTTTACCTTCTTGTTTCTTTGAGGATTCTGTTGTGCGCGCCTTTTTCGTTGGGCTTGGATTGACTATCTGAGCCCTTCTTTCACCTCTTTCAATCTGTTTCTTCAACTCTATCTCCCGCTCCCGAGCAACGTTTATAATTTCGGTGAGAGTCTCATACTTTGAAGGAGTCATAAACTCCCTATACTCGGCGCTCAACATATTATAATAATAATATATTTTCTGCTCCTCATTCGTTATCAACTCATTACAAAACTTCATCTTATCCATGAATATTCCCGTGATTTTGTCAATAGATTCACCCTTGTGTCGAAGCTGCATGAATTCTTCCTTGATCTTGTTAATGACTGCCTTGGGACTGTGATGTTTAAGAAACGGCGTCTTAAACTCATCCCATGTCATAGCCTTAGCCGCTTCGCTTCCAATTTCCTTCTTCTTGTTATCCCACCAGTCTTTCGCTTGACCCCTTAACTGACCCGTGCCATAGGCTACGTAGTCATCCGGATCACAATGAGTCCTTTCGAACACCCCATCCATATCGCTTAACCATCGCTGACATATGACCGGGTCAACCTTCCCATTGTAAATGGGCGGTTTACACGCCATGAACTCTTTATAAGAACAAGATTTTCGTCGTCCTGGCTTCTCCTTTGCTAAATTGGTATTATCCTCCAATTTCTTGATTCTTTCTTCCACCACTGATAATACCGTGGTTTGGATTTTGTCGATGAAACCCGACAAACTGTTTTCGATTGCTTTTCCTACCTCTTCAGCAATCACTTCTCTCGTTTGCTCGGTGACTCTTGGCACCGCATCATCATTGCCTTTATCCGTCATCTTTAACTGAAATGTTTACATTAAGCGTTAACATTTCATTTATGACGTATGATTTATTCACTTCGGTTTGTTCAAGTTCATAACTTGTTTTCACCGTTCTTATTTAATGCACTTTCCGAGTTTGAGTGTGTTAACACGCTCTTCCCATGCATTTCCATTCATTACTTCCCTTTTTATACTTAGTAACTCTACTTTAGAACAATTTACTCTTACCGGATGTTTGATCAAGCTTGAACCGAACACTTGTTAACAACCTTGGGCTCTGATACCAACTTGTAACACCCCAAATAATTTGACGGAATTTAACTAATAATTACATGAAACTTTATAAAAATCAGAGTTTACAAAAACATTTCGTGTTTAAACCATACACACATGAGATAGTACCAACACATCCAAAGATAATCCATAACAAGTTTAAAAGTTAACCCTTGCTAGTAAACTAACCACTAGTTTAAGGGATTTAAAACGTGATTAACAAAAGTTTTTACAACATGATTATGTCTAGACAAGATTAAGATTAATGCGGAAGCTTCAAAATGCGTGTTCGGTTCTTGACAAAGTGCTTGATCACCATCCGGGAGAAACTCATCCATACCTAGGGTCAAACACTAAAAATATTAGTTTTGGACATCAATACATTACGTATAAACGAATTCTAACATTTCAAAACAATAAACAAAATACGAGTTTTCAGGGTTCCACCGTAACTTACGGTGTCACCGTAAGTTACGGTAGACCCTGAACATCCCTGATCTGCCGTAACACAGGGGCATCATACCGTAAAGCTTTTGATGTCCACCCTAAATTACGGTGGGACCGTAATTTACGGTGGGTTCGGCAGATCTGTCCTTAGTCTATTTTTCAACTTTGGAATGTCATAACTTTTTATTCATTAATCCGATTTAACCGATTCTTCTTCCTATGAGTCCGTAATAAAATTACGGATTCAACCATGTAAATTTCACAATGCGGAAACCGAGATACCATCACTTGGTTCACAATTTCCTTATTTCCATTATTCAACCCATTAGTGTAAGTGCATAACACCCCTTTTTCCATTCTTAAAACCTTTTAGACATAATTACCCAATTACCCGGGCTTATGACCTTGGAGTATACGCGCCATACCATGGCTTCGCGTTTTCTCCGAACTAAACACTTGTTTTTCTCGGAATTCAAGCATCCCGTTTCAAACGACACCTTCTATTAACTTCTATTGTTTGACCCGATATACCGGGTTCGTAGACTTAAAATATCATAACTAATTTATTGATGTATTACCATCTATCACCTAGCAAGATATGAGACTTTTAAGTCTCTACTCATGTGATTCGTTTTCAAGCAACATTTTGACCCGTTTGGCTATCTAGTGAATACCATCACTTTATTATTATACCAAACCAAAATTTCTAATGTTTATTTTGACCCGTTTGAGGATCTAGTGAACTTCGCCACTTTAACGATACATCAAACGCATCAATTACAATCCGACATCGTTTGTACATTTAAAACTAAACATTATTACATAATACAACGAGACTAAAGTCACGTACCTTTAAAGCACACCTTTTCCGCGGGTATCGCTTCCGGCGTGTCCGCTTGACGTTCCGGATTCCTTGCCTAAAGAGTTCAATTCATAACAAGATTAGAACTCTCTTTCATAAGCTTTAACGCATTCATTCATAACATATGCAAAATCTGCGTTTTTAGAAATCTTTAACATTTTAACCCTCATTTAGGCGTTTTATCAAACACCTTGCGGGTCAGATTTCTACATGATCTAAACCAAGTTCATAACTTGAATTTATCACTCAAATTAACTTCAATTAGACAATATACACATATTTTAACATCAACAATTTCAGGGATTATCCCACAAATCTCAGTTTTCACTAGAACAAGAGTCTTAATCCTAGTGTTTATCATGCTCTACTAACTTACCAATCACTCACTATGGTGATTTTGATCCTTACAACTAACATGCAAGATTTTGACAAGAAATCATCTAGGGTTTGTCCCTAAACCTTACATTACTTCCAGTTTCATGTTTACAACACATAATCAAGCTTAACCTTCGATTTCAATCACATGCAAGAATTTGAGTTGTATCAAAACAACCTAATTTGACATACCTTATGACCTCCTTGACGAGGAGATCACGATTCTATGCTCAGATTTCGATTATGACATGATTTGAGCCTTCAATTTGAGATTTTAGTAGAATTTAGGGTTGTGAAGGAGTGGGTGTCGCCCCCTGTGTTCCTTGATCGACCAGACTCCAAAAATGGAGTGTTTGGTTTTTGTTTTACTAATTATTAGTAATTCAAGTTTCAATTTTGACAACCTTGGTCCCTCCATTCTTATTTAGTTTACATCTTTGACCTTTTTAACTCATCCTTGTGTTACTACAAGACTTCTAACTAACTGGGTTATTTATCCTAGTTAGTTTATTCTTGTTTATTATACACTTTATAATTCTAGTATAAAGTTTTGAAATTTCGGGATGTTACACTTATATATTCGGTTCATCATGTCCATAAATGCAGCTGGGGCATTGGTTAAACCAAATGGCATGACAGTAAATTCATAATGGCTATACCTTGTTCTGAATGCGGTTTTAGGAATATCCTCTTCCTGTACCTTTAATTGATGATATCCTGATCTTAAATCGATTTTAGAGAAAAATCGAGCTCCTTGTAGTTGATCGAACAGATCATCGATTCTCGGTAATGGGTACCGGTTCTTAATCGTGACTTTGTTCAATTCACGGTAATCAATGCAC
The DNA here is from genome assembly GCA_030545235.1 of Helianthus tuberosus. Taxonomy (NCBI): domain Eukaryota; kingdom Viridiplantae; phylum Streptophyta; class Magnoliopsida; order Asterales; family Asteraceae; genus Helianthus; species Helianthus tuberosus. The sequence goes on from CM060429.1 coordinate 33,191,610, forward strand.
ATACGCATCGATCCGTCCTTCTTTTTAACAAATAGTATCGGCGCTCCCCAAGGCGACGAACTAGGTTGTATAAATCCTTTCTCTAATAATTCGTCTAATTGTTTCTTTAGTTCTTGCATTTCTGCAGGTGCCAAACGATAAGGTGCTTTGGAAATCGGTGCTGTTCCAGGCAGTAGGTGAATTCTGAATTCAACTTCTCTGTCTGGTGGTAGTCCTGGTAATTCTTCTGGAAAAACATCTGAAAACTGAGATACTACTGGAATATCTTTTAGTTCTTTTTCTTTAGTGTTAGTGATTATAGAAATCAAATACACTATAGAACCTTTTCTTATATAACTTGCAGTTTTCATCACAGAGATGAATTTTGTGGATCTATTTGGTTTATCTCCTTTAATTGTGATCATTTTTCCTTTTGGTGCATTTACTTTAATTGACTTTTGATCACATAAAATACTGGCTTTATTGGCTATTAACCAATCCATTCCTAAAACAACATCGAATCCTGCCAGATTCATGGGATAAAGATTTGCAATAAATTTCTGATTTAAAATTTCTATTCTTGCTCCCTGCAAGATTTCAGAAATCCTAACGGTTTCTCCATTAGCTGTCTCTACTAAGCATTCTTGTGGTAGTCTAGTTAATGACTGATTTAGAAATTTGCAAAATGATGTATTAATAAAACTTTGGTTTGCACTAGAGTCAAATAATACTTTAGCAAAAATATCATTAACTAAAAACGTACCAGCTATGACATCTAGTGCTGAATTCTTAAACAAATTGGAAGCAAACAGTATCTTATCTTCTTCAGCACACTTGCTTATTCTTAAGACTGCCTCAGTCTTCTCTATCCAGCATAGGGTTGCAATGGCCCCTTCGTTGCCCGAGAATTCCATTGGTTTACAAGACCAAAATTCTTTATAAGAACAACCGTAAGACACGGTTCTTCTCCTTTTGGGAATAGGCAATTGAAGTAAAGGTTCATTGTTCACGCTGTTTTCGGGTTCGATGGGTCGCTTACTGCTATGCTTACTTTTATTATTCGCTTCTTGAATAGTTTGAATAATAAATGGCATTGCATCTATGATTCCTTGTGGCACTATGTGTTGAACAGCACTATTATCCATTTGGTTTCCATTGTTATTGATGCTTGGATTCTCATTAACCACGTTAATGTTACTTTGGTTATCGTTATTCAGATTTCCTTGATTTCCTTCGTCGGCCATCTGAATTTTAAACATTTACCCCATATTAATATCACAAGATAATATTAATATAGTTAATCATATGACACGAAATCTAGCAAAAAACGTCGATCATTGCGACTTTTACTCTATTTCCTTATACTATTATGCATCTATTACATTCTAGTACTGAAATAAAAATTACAATACCAACAGAAATAGAATCACAATAATAGTAATATGCATCCGTACACACATATTTTATTTTATTTTATTTTTATTATATTATATTATTCTTACTATTACCGTCTCCTCCATCACATCACGGATATGGATTTATCCAAAAATCCATATTACGTTCTTCGTATTTCCATACGAGACGCTCTCCCACCTGTCTCATTCTCTCATTGCTTTCTAAAATTTCCTCCCCAAAAGTCTTAAGTTATTGGACGTTTTCTGCACTCATTGGGGGTGCAGGTTCTAGGACTGGGTCCGGAATCTGGGGTGCTGGTTCCTGATATGGGGGTGAAAGTGCCTGAAATCGGTAAGGATCTTCTAAGATTTCCCTAATGTATTCATCATGGTAATAGGGATCTAAAGGGTCCATACCTGGATAGGCTTCTATATTCTGTATGGGTGTGTCTTCATGTATCGGGTAACGTTGCACAAAGTCTCTATTATCGTCCCACCAGGGGTCGTAATTTGGGTCTAGAGGGTTTGGTGCAGGTACCCTAGGGATTTCCTCTGGGTTGAAGTCATGCATCTCCACTTGGTTTTCAGGGTTTTCTATCTCCATTGGTTGGTCAGAGATTTGCAATTGTGGTTGGGGTGCTATTGTTTGCTCCAGATTAGGGTTAGCAGCAGTTGTGGCTAGGATATGGAAATTGGCTAGGCTTCTATTAAGCATATCCTATGTATGGGCATCTGTCTCTCGCTTAATAGCTGCTAAGGCTCTTTGCTGTTGCAACTTTCGCATTCTTTTCCTACGTGCAAAGGCTTCCTTACTGAACCATCCTCGTTTCTTATGAGGGTATGGCTCTTCTGACTGAGCTTTAAAAGCAAACATCCCTTCTTCCTGATCAGCAGAATACCCAGAAAGGGCAGGCTGTGAAGAGGTACCTTCACTCCTAGGTGAATCAGACAACTGACGACTCATATTTGAGGGTCCTTGATCACTCATACTCTAAACTAACAAATAGTCAAATAACACATAACAAATAAATACAGTTATGCACGTATTTTTCGTAATTTATTTCCTAACACAAAATTTTAGAATTTAAGTGTCAGCAGAACACTTCTTTGGCTTAGACCAGTGGCTAGGCTCTGATACCACCTCCTTTCGCAACCCACGATCCCTGATCCCCGGGAACGGGCGAACGCGGACTCAGAATTTCGGTGGTATCAGTTTGTTAATTTGGCAGCGGAAATTACATCAGAACCGTGGTTAGGAAATGTTTATCAGAGTAAAACCACCATATTTGATATTAATAATCACATGGGCAAAACCCAAATTTCTTATTACAATACATTTATAGGAATAAACCTTATTTTATTGAATTTAAAACATCATTTATTAGGTAACTTTTATAGCCACATTTTTCCCAATCCTTCAGTGCTCTCCAGCTGGCTTTTTACTAATTGGCTGTTACATTGTGTTACCTAAAACGCGTTTTAAAAACATTTGTCAGTGGGAAATACTGGTGAGTGAATCCCAGTTTAATCAAGAAACATTTTATCAATTAAAACATTATTAAGAGCGATCACATTGTTTATTTCTACACAATTACTCATTCAGTACTGTCAATCCTGACTTGTGGGTCATATTACACATTGGCTAACTCGTTGTCCAATGGTAACGTACTGTCATCCCCGACTTACTACTCACAGTGTAGTAAATTTTGTATACAAAACCCCAACATACTGGCAGTAATTGAAGAACTACAAAGACTCAATCACCGCTTAATCACATTGTAAAATAATTAAGGTTTTGTAAAATATTCCAAAAAGGTTAACAAAAAGAGGATAAACTCACATTGCTATCTTAGACTTCGCGTAAGGGTTTCCTGGATATAATCTATAATTTATACAAATGTACATTGGTTAGTATCATAACCCTTTGAAAATATTAATGATACCTTCCCTGAGACGGTATTCCAACAACTACGTCGGGCAGAACCACGACAGTTGTTACGGAACCCTAAATCAATCGGGCAGCGTATCTATTACGAAACTGGGGTTATAATACTTACAACGGAGCAGAACCTTGCTAATTAGGGGTATAATACCCGTGTATAATAACTCTACTACAGAAATTGAGATTGAGAAATGAATTGTGAACGACGAAAACGAAAACCCGTTGCCTGCTTATATAGGTGCTGAAACTGGTTCCCACGCGGCCCGCGTAAGCGTAGCCTTAGGGCTACGCGGCCTTCGTCAAACTCCGGTCAAAGCGTAGCTCGTCCGGATCACCATCTAGGCTTGACACGTGTCATCACCAGGTTGCGCCACCATTTCGATCTCACACGGCCCGCGTAAGCTTAGGGGAATCTTACACGGCCCGCCTAAACTAAAGAAATCAACGATATCAAGTTCCAACCCTGATACGGCCCGTGTAAAGGCTTGGGGTGGGTCTACGCGGCCCGCCTCAGCTTAATAATCAGATTTTAAAATTTTATTTTTAATGCTATAACGTATTTCGGGCTCGGTTTTCACATACAGGATGTATTTAAAGAAATATTGGGACATTTTAAAATATAATAGGGTATCGGTTTTTACTGAGGGTTGTTACACTTCCCGAAGTCCGATAACACTAAAAACAGTCCGAAAAGCACTAAAAGTCACAAATTCGGCACTTTTCTGCAGAAAATCAGCAGAAATCGGCATTGTAAACTTTATGCAATGTGTAAAAGTGTTGTTTAACTTAGAATTCATATGAGAATACTTTGTGGTATCATCTAAACCAATAACTACATCAATTCCTACAACTTACACAAGCTTAGCATCCAATTAACGACTAACGGAACCAACGCCAAACGAATATCCGAACGATATCTAAACTTTTTTTAGTAACCATCTAACATTATTTGAGTCATTTAAGGCTAGTATTGATCACTTAACACCTTGAAACACTTGAATCCCTTATACATCTAAAGCTTCCTAACAATTTTTCTACAAAATTCTAACACATGAAACAAGTGAAACAAGTTACAACATACACCCCCCATCTCGGCCGACCCCATGTGGGACCCCCCCTTGCCCACTTGTTGAAATATCTTAGATATTTCAGCACTCTTGCAAGTGGTGAAACTTGGTGAATTCTAACACTTTGTGAAACTAGTTTACTAGCACATTACCCACATTATTACACCTTATCTTTCACACACAAACTCTCTCAACATTCATCACCATTTTAGCCAAGAACACCCATCAAACACCTTCACTTTTAAGCCTTTTCCTTGATGATCAAGATGGATTTTCATGGAACTTAGGAGGATCTAAAGCAACCACAAGTGGAAGCAAGCATTTCCTTCCATTCAAGAGTTTTTAATCATCAAGATCATCCTTTTTCTTTGCTTTTATTATCATCTAGATCATCCCTAGCCACAAGAGCTAGAAGTGAGCCTTCTAAATCTCTTTTTCATACTTATTTAAGTATATGTTGTTTAAAGAATAAGTATTAACTAAAACAATCATACAAAATAAGATGAAAATACAAAGAAGCAAAATAAAAATCATGATATATAAGATTGTTTATGTTGTGATTTAAAGCTTATTACTTGCATATTTGATCTAGTTATGATGAATATCATATGTCTTGGCCCATGAATTAAAGCCCAGAAGAACAGATGATAAGGAAAGCCAAAACTGGTTCTCAACAGTTGATCATCATAAGCAGAGCATGTTCTAGATTCTCCCCATGACAGTGGCTATCTATCATCTGATGGACTCTAAGTACTGATCTTCTCCACAACTGATAGCCAAAGACCTGATGAAGTATAAAGACTGAAGCTCTAACTACTGTTGTCTCTCAAGTACTGATGAAGACCAAAGCACTGCTCATTCAAGGACTGATCACCCTTTGAAGAAAGCATTGATCCTCAACATCAGTGCTTAGGCTACAACAGTGGAAAGCTGCAGCAGTGTTTATGTATTCAGTTGTTTGTTGTAATAAGTGTTTTGAATTTGTTAGGTTGTTAGATGTCACTTTCTAGGTGACGTCAGCAAAGATGCTTAGTGGTTTAGTTTGTACTATAAATAGAACAGTACATGTACTGTTCGATTAGCTCTTTCTCACCAAGTCATCTTGTACGAACAAATTAGTGAGCTCAGGCTGAGGGGGAGTTTAGTTGCATGCATTGTTGATTTTTGTAATAGATACAATCTTTCGACTAATGGAAATCATGTTTGCTGAAAACTATTCTTCTTTGATTGTGTGTTAAAGTTTATTTCCATTTCCGCTGCACATTAAATCTCTGTTTCATCTTCCATTTCTATTAAACAACACAATCTAAAGAAACTCAGATCCTAACAATATGAATAACTTGTTAGATAATGTTTAAAAACAAGATCTAACAAGTGTACATGAAAATGTTAAAAGGGTTATGTTAAACATAATGTTTAATGGATGATCATAATCTTTGATATTGTTAAAGTATATAACGTTTTTCACTAAAAATGATGCTTTTACAAGATTTATAAAAAGAAACATACAAGATGGGTTATGTATAAAAGTTTGATAAAACTAGAAGTAAAGTATGATTTTTGAACTAGTAAACATATGTAAAGATCATACCAAAACCCTACATGATTATGAGTTCATCTTGTTAAGTTTATGTTATAAATTTCATGTGCTTTTGCTTAGAAATAGATGAGTAAATTGTTGGTGATTTTGAAAACAAAACGATATGTTTTTACTAAACATGGCAAAGTCCATATTTCAAAGGAAATATGGCCAATTTTTCTTAGAAATCATATGTTATAAAAACTATCATTTTTGACAAAATCTTTACTATAATAAAAAGATTTGAAAGAATAGTTTTTATAAAAGCAAAACTAGATATAAATATATATTTTTGAGAAAATATATATTTAGTGATATTAACAACTTATGTACTATGTGTTATTTGATTGTATTAGTTATATATATGAAAGTTAGGAACTTGAATACAATGGTACAAATAAACACAAGTCACATTACAACTAAAGTCTTACAAGACTACACATAAATACACTTTAAAAGCAAATTACGGACGATCCGAATATTCGGATACAACTTATGGACTAATCGGACTTACGGACAAATAAACGGACTATATAAGTATTTTGGACTATAATATGTACTATATCAAAGACTTGGTAAACTACGTTTTCTAAACCGAACAAGTAACCATATATTTTCTACAAATATACAAAATATATTACTTATGGTTTATCTTAAAAATGTATTGTTTTTTAAAGGGTTATTGGATTTTATCACCCCTAACTATTGGCTATTGGCCACTGCCACCCTCAACTATCACTTTGACGCCCACCACTCCCAACTTAACACTTAGTGTGTTCTGTCACCACGTCGTTAATTGATCACTAACTTTTGATCATGTTACTATACATTTGAGGTGTCCTAAGATCCCTAAAACCTTCCTAAGATCTCTATGACACCCCCCCCCCCCCCAAAAGTATAGTAACGGGATCTAAAGTTAGTGATCGGTTAAGTTAACGATGTGGTGACAGAACACACTAAGTGTTAAGTTGGGGGTGACGGACGTCAAAGTGATAGTTGGGGTGGCAGCGGCCAATAGCCAATAGTTTGGGGTGATAAAATCTAATAACCCTTTTTAAAATATATAACGACATATATATATATATATATATATATATATATATATATATATTTCCTAACATCTAAAATATATTATTTTGGTGAAATACTAAAATTATATTTTTAGAACTAGTCTTAAAAATAGATTATTTTTAAGATGATTTTTATACCTTTTACCAAGTATAGATTATATATTCATATGAAATATATCTTAGAATATATAAGTATATATATTCTAAGAATACAAGATCACATATAATGAACACACAGATATACGTATTCCTGTACGTACAACGATATACACACTCACATCACCTAACACTTGGTGAAAGCACAATTATACACTTACGATAGAACTCACGAGATACAAGAATATATATATTCGGCGAAATATATATACTAAACAGTTATCAGTTAATACATCTAAGACACAGTTCAACGAATAACAAATACATACAAGTCTTAACACATATTGAAGATAAAAGACTTGTATATGAGTCATTACAAAGACCGAAGTGTCTAACACATATAGGAAGTTTGTAGGTCGTAACACTATTCAGGACGACCGCACGTGAGATCACAGTTACTATTCACGGATGCAATTCTGTGAGTTCATGACCCCTATTCATTTTAAATGTTTTACAACTTTACAACTATCGGGGAAAATACATGTTCAATTGTATGTTAAGTCATGGAATGAAACACCTTAGATCATGTGCGAATAGGGTTATACAACTAACCACCATTAATCCAGTTTGGACCTAGGTACAAGGGGTTAGATCTAATGGGTTTTGGCGAGCCCCACTCTTGGTCGTGGACCCATACAGAAGAGTGCGTTTGTGTCCCAGTCGATAGTAGTCGACACAAAATCGTCTAGGTTTGGATTGCTTTCTTTTTCGTCACACATATTAATGTCCTTGCAAAACATTAATGATCAACGATTTCATTGACGCTTACATACTACATCATACATTTTACAACTCATCTTTTACAACTAAACTGCATAAACTAGCCAACTTTTGTTGATGTTTTCAACTTAACATGTATTTCAGGGAATTAATGGATCGTGTCAGACAAGGATACAAGTATCAGAACTCCATGCCATATTTTGGAGGGTTTGCCTATTATATACCGCCTCTTTGCGGTGATATAGTGGTCAAAGCCTTAACATTTTAGAACTTACATTTTGATGTATTAAGCTATGACAACTTATTTTCATTTGATGGTTTGTAATCAGTACACTTAACGTATGTTGTGTTCTTTTGAAACAATTATGGAAATGGCATTGGAGCATGTTTTATTCATTTAGTATGTTCACTTATTTCGATATTATGCTATGAAAACTGATTAGATCACACATCGCGCTTCTGCTATGAGCGGGTGTGACATAGAAGAAGAAGTGGGGTGTGGTAGGACCCATAAAATATTATTTTTTAATAAAAGCTTTAAATAAAATAAAAAGAAAATAATCATTTTGCCCATAAGGAAAAGAACAAAAACCAGGATTTAATTTGAGAAATATGACCTAATTTTATTTTTGGACCAAAATGGCAATAAAAGTGAAACCACATGGACCCAGATGTAAAATGTTTCAAATTTGGACTAAAGTGACAAAAGTGACCAAATCTGAGTTAACTCACTGTGTGACGAATGGATTGATACTAAATCGACGAAGAAGATGAATTGTAGACTTTTTAATCAAGTGTATCAGACTTGCAAAGAAGAATCGACCAAGAATCTATGAACGTGACTACGTTAATCAGTGTAATTGCAAAGACCTATGGAGAAGAAGATAACGACTTCCTTTTTTTTTTAAACCCAGTTTGACCTACTAGGTCTTTTTATTAACTTTAGAAGGGTCCATCCTGACCCATTGGAAAAAATCATTAAACCCAAAATAACCCATTGTGTTTAAATAATAGCCCAAATGAACTCATAATCAGTTCCTTGGTTTAAAATTGCCGGGCCTAGATATGATATTAGATTAATAGGGCGTGCTTGATTTGTAGAAATTAATAGAATTTGAGTTTCATTTTTAGTTCACAGAATTTGTTATAACAGCAATCTATTGGTTTTTTTTTATATTTAATGTGTTTGATTGAGAAATCAATTATCGTCAACACCACTGGCACCACCTCAACCACACCCTTCGCCACCACCAGTCCCCCTTGCCGCCACCATCATTGGTGATGTGTCGGTGGTGGAGAGGAAGATAGTTTCAGCGACAACCAATAGGTGGTAGTGTCACCTGAAACGTTGGGGTGACGATGATGATGGTGGGGGAGCGCGGTGTGAACAATAGTTTCCTTACCACTTATACTATAAAGAATATATGCCTTTAATAAAAATTAATTTCATTTAATCTGAATATTCTAATAATTTGCGTTTAAAAAAAAGACGAATACGTAAACTATTCCAAGTACCAATACCAAACAAATGTTGCACCGAAACCAACCGAAAACAGACTTTTTGCCACATCACGCAATTTAAAAATGAGAGTTTATCAAACATTGAAACAATATTGTAAGCGCTTATTAGGTCACAACTCACACAAAGTAGGCACATGGAGTCCTCTCCGGGTAAAATACAGATGCAAGCACTCCGTGGTGTTCCCGAATTGTTTTCTCCTCGCTCTCTCACACACATTTCTAGTTGGCCTTCATCTCTTGCAACATTCCGAGCTCAAGCCTATGTGAAATGATTTGGTTGGATGTTTCCGACTTTCCTCAATGAACCGTCCACCCTTATAACAAAACATAAATACGTAAAATATTGTAACACATTTTAGTACTACGAATCATTTAATTTTGGGGGTCAAGTTATTCTACAAATGCTCCTAATTGTAAGAAGTGTAAGAATGATTTATAGAGTGAAGTGTCCAATAACCTAAAATTAAACTCACTACATCACCACCCAAAACCTAAACTCCCCCCCACCCCACCCCACCCCACCCCCACCCAAAAACCTACCCCCCACCCCCCACCACCCAAAAACCTAAACACCCACCCCCACCCCACCCCACCACCACCCAAAAACCTAAACCCCCACCCCCTCGGCAAAGAAAAAAAAATGGGGTGGGTGATGGGTGGGGTGGGGGGGGGGGGGTTTAGGTTTTTGGTGGTGGTGGATGTTTAATTTTTTTTTGTATAGTCGGTTTTTTAGGAGCCTTTGTACCCTTCTTACATTTAGTATCCTTTGTATTTGATCCTAATCCTTAATTTTGGTATATATTTAAAAAAAGAAAAGGAAAAGATACTAATAACGTATCTAAGGGGCTGTTTGTTTACCTCTTAATCAGACTCTTAATGGTATAGACCCTTACTGGTTCAACACTTAATGGTTCAGACAGTTTGTTTCGTGAGCAGATGTCTGAATGGTTCAGACATTTGCATCTGAATGGTTAAGACCTCTAATTTGAATTGGTCAGACATTTGCCTCTGATAGGTTAACCATTATACTGTATCTTAATGGTTAAGACCTCTTACTCGTTCAGCACTTAAGTTCAGACCTCTTACTGGTTCAGCACTTAACCATTCAGAAGTTGCTTAACAGCTCCTAAGTGATTACAATATTCTAAAGAATATTTTTAAATTAAATAACCCCATTAAGTAACGTTTGTATTTTCCGTCTAGTTAAAGTGAGCTATCAACCAACAAACAAAATTCATTTGATTTTCTTTTTCTTAGAAGAATGGTAAACATATATTATTATATTTTTTAGAATAATTTCACAATAAGGTCTTTTTCATAGGGTTGAAACCCAATTCTTGATGATTAAGTGTGACACTTGATTAAAGTAACAAATTGGTACAGTACGTAAATTCACCAATAAGTTGACTCGAGATCTTCCTATTAACCTCAAGCGACCATCTATGATATATCCGGTTTGTTAGGTTTAAATATAATCCTGGAAGAGCTCTATATTTAGACTTTTTATTGTTGTTAGACTTTAGTTTAAATGTTCAAATAAGATTTTAATTATTCAAGTTATGCCTTGATGACTGGATGAAAATATCTAGGACTGTAACTTTTATTTGGTTGCCATGAACAATCTAATGAACTGACCAATTTTTTTTTTAATCCTAATCAGAATGTTTTAAATGGTGTTAAAAGCACATAAATGAAAGTTAGGGACATATATACACACACAATTACTTCTCTATTAGAGAGAGATTGCCTTAAACAATAAAAATGATAGTTAGAAGTAACATTGACCAAATTAAGAGTATGAATTGTTATCTCCTAACAGGTCTTTGGATTATTAAAAATCTAATATGCCTATAATGTGTCTAAAACAAACTCTATGCTTAAAAGCTATGTTTTTTTTCTCACATTTTTTCACCCCACGTCACTGTTACATAGACTGATAGACATGATCTATCATTCACTTGTTTTCATCTTAAGACCATTCGGTGTGCAAGGGCGTATGCAATGGTTTCATAAGTTTACATACCATTAAAATAATATTAAAATCTTAAAAAAAATCAATACTATAAATTAGTAACTCATATATGCATATAGGGGTTGTACCTAATGTTTGGGGAGTTTTCAAAAGAATTTTGATATTTTTTACTTTTAGTCCTAAATTATTTGATAAATTACTTTTAATCCAAACTATTAGAATTTTTACTTTTAACCCAAAAATTTTCATTTTTTACACTTTAACCTGAGAACTTTTTTACTTTCAACTTTGTTTTCCTATACTTTTCATCTTTCGCAATTTTTTTGTTTTACGATTCGTTCTAAATCTTGCCAATTAACACGGCGCAAAGTGCGTGTGTGGTTCAACGTTTTTACGTTTTGTTTTAAGTTTTGCGAGTTAACACGACGCAACGTGAGTGTGTGGTTCAACGTTTTTACGTCGTCTATTTTTTCCCGTTTGACAAGTTCGTCATAACATGCGGGTCCTTGATCGACTTAGTTATTATTTTCTAGGTTTTACGTTTTGGTTTAATTGCTCCGTATTAACATGTCGCAAATTCAATGTTGCCGGTCGCTCATGGTGGTGTGACATTGATACTATTTGACATGGTTTAACGCCCTTGCTACAACACAGGGTTGCTTAATACTAGTTAAAATAATAAAATAAAAATTGCACTTGATTGGTTGATGGGAATTGGGCCCACCAAACATTTATCTAGGCTCACACCCACCCCATTCTCACCGTGTGTTATGCCCATTGTGTGTGTGTGTGGGGGGGGGGGGGGTTGTAACACACTTTTTTACACCAAAAACCATGCTACCTCACTTGACGTGAGGTGGTAACACGGTCTAAACGTGAACAGTTGTTTCCAAAATTAAAACAGGATTTCTTACTATATACTTTTTCTTTTCAGTAAATGTGTTTCGTTTAAACAAATTTACATGTACAAATTGCATAGTTGTAGTGATACACGATCTTACCTTAGATCTTACTTTTAGTGCGAGTATACATTTAAAAATTATTTTAAATGTGTGACGCAACAGCAACGACTCAAGTTCTTGACATCATCAAAAGGTGGTGAATCAATGGAGGTTGTTACATGATGCTATAGTTCCAAGAATAAGGGTAAGGATCAACCCAAGATTCATCCTCTTTAGCAGCTTCCTGCCATCTTCTTTTGAATATCTTGTATTCATGATGTGATTGCCTTCTAACCTAAGTAACAACACAACAAGTCTAATTTAATTATAAGTAAAAACCTTTATCTTAGTGGCGGACTTAGAGGGTTAATAGGGGTAGCACGGGCTACCCCTCAACCCCGTCTCCTCAGTGTAAAAATACCCCTTAACTCCATTTCCGTAATGTAAAAATACCCCTCAACTCCGTTTCTGTTATATAAAGGATACCCCTGATCCTAAAAAAAAAATTAGGATACCCCTAACTTTTTGGGCTAGTTCCGCCACTGCTTTATCTACAATGCATACAACCTCGTAAATTCTTTTATGAAAAAAAATCCATTGAAATAAAATAATTTACTCATGTTTAACAAACCTTTTTGGATAATGGTGTTTTGAGTTGACCCGCATATAAAATACCCATTTTGACCCATTACCCGACTCGCACATTTTGGCACCTCTACCAATAGGTTCATAGGTTGGGGTCAAAACCGTTTGGATACAACATTTTATTGAATGTAATCATCAACTCTATATGTATCGGATTCTACACGTAGATAAAAGAATACTTACTTCCAGTCTAGCATTTGGTTCCGAAGCGTCATTTTTTTCCTGCAACATGGTAAATACACATAACTAATTTGCATGGTGAATACAATGCATGTGAGTTTGCAAGATTGTAATGTTTGTAATGAGAGACTAGGTGTGGTAGTTTTGGCACATTTACTTATGCCAATAGGGAATGTTCGTTTCAAAACCCAAAAAAATGGCCAAACCTTGAATTTTTTCAATATTGGTGGCCTGAACTTGATACACGAAGTAGACAGAATATAAATCATGAAAAAATCGGGCTTTTATACCATATGAAATTTAGAGGAAATGCATCTATTGACAAAGTGGATGCTTGAGTTTGTAGTGCAAAAGACACGCGGGTTGAGTAATAGTCGAAAAGATTAATTATTCAATGGGGTTTAGGTTGACCCACAACTACATTTTGTACATTTTTAAGACTTTGATAAAAAATCATGTGTTAAATATGATTATAAACTTATGTTCATACAATAATAATATAGAATTCCAAATAAAGCGACAAGGTGTGTGCGTAAACGTAAAATTTGGCGGACTTTCCACTACTTTTAAGTTTTAACCCATTCCCTTTTAGTTAAACTTCTCATTTGGCCCGACTGAGATAAAACATAACCCAAATCGACTCATTCATACTAAAAAACAAGTACAAAAAATGATTCCGGACTGACCTTGTTTTGAAGCTCCCCAAAGGTTGGAATACCATAGTGAACAATGTATTCGGCATCCACAACCCCAACATTTTTTGTTCTGTCTCCCTACCAGACAAATGCTAGTGTCAATAACAAAGTCAACAGATATGCCTTTTGTATATATATCTTTACTTTGTTATTCAATTAAACATGTAAAACTTTGTCATTATTCACTTGTAGACAGGTAAATAAATCTGACATTTATAAGCGCATAAAAACATACAAAAATCATATGAAACTTTACACCTCATGTGAACAAAAGTGTATAACTTAGTTTGTTTGGTGCAGAAAAGGAATTACCTGTGCACAATAACCAAACAGAATATCTAGTCCCCATGCATGGTTCAAGTCACTCTGCAAAATAGAAGTTTTTAAAAAAATAACTAGCGTGTTAAAATATGATTTACTAATATCATATTACTTGAATAAACCATCTGAATTTTTTTTAATAGATTTAGGAGGTTTTATGCACTAAAAATACATTTTGGGCCACTTTCAAGCCGGTTGAAATTGCTCATAACTCGAGTTAATCAGCTTTGAAAGAATTACAACACAGTGCACGGTCTGCATGTATATGACAACTTTTTACAAGTACCAATAATTAGGGGTGTTAACGGTCTTGTTTGACCAGTTTTGACGAAATTTTGGAGCGACGGTTAACTACGGTTTTGAAAATGGCAAATCAATCTGGCTGGATTTGGTGGGTCGCGACCCAGCCGGTTATACCTATTTGGCGGGCGGTCTAACAGTTCGGTTTTGGTAGTTTGAACTGATTTTTTTTACAAAATTGTTAGCTTTTAATAAAACTATTAAAATAGTAAAAATCGTTCATTTATGATAAGATATACAGTAGATATGGCTCACCTGGATCATACACCATATACATTGCCAGGCAGCTCGGGAGAAGACTGGTGCCATCAACTCTACCCACCTAAGTCGTACCGTTAAAAGATTTCTATTATTAAACTGTTTGCAGGTCGGCCCAACGACCCGACCCATTTCAGACCATCTAAAAATGACCCGTCTCAATGAGTTTACCCAAACCGAGCATCGTCCCACATCCATACATTTTTCAAAGAGAAATTGTAATATATATAAACAAGTTAACAACACACTTTCACTTTTCCAATTTTTAAAAACTGTTACAATAAGTCATTATACTCTCAAAAACCATTATAAAACCAATGGTTATAAAGATGAATAGTAAACGGCTTTACTAATAAACTTTAAAGTCCAAGGACCAAATTAGAACTGAAATCCCAAGTACAATGCTATGTATTGCAAATTTATTGTCACTGTCATGATAAGAAATACTAATTACTTTTGAAACAATTTATGGAGTAAAGTACACGGATGGATGGTCTCTGTGGTTAACCAAAATTTTGGAATTAGTTCCTAGGCTCCTAGCTTTTCAATAGTACACGGATGGTCCCTATGATTTGCACTTTGTAACGTATTTAGTCCCCAACCAACAAATCAACAAAGTTGGTTGATTAATATGAAGTTTTTACCCTGTGCAAGGAGGATAGTCATTTGTCGGGTCACATCCATGCTTGTCAGGTTTAACCCTCCTAAAGATGCAGCAAACCAAAATTATTTACAAAAAATGCCCCACCTGATCAAACACACGTCTGAGCACAAGCATAGTGTAGATACATCTTAGCAAAATAAAGAAAAAAAACTAAAGGGTAAGAATGGAATCCATATATGTGGCATGTTCATTTCAGAAGCAATATGTTGGGAACCGAGAGAACCGGATAATGCACTTCTACATAGTGCATAGAGGATACTTAGAAGTAGCGGGAGAGAATGGGTACAATCCCCTAGCGTATCACATTCAAAAGTAAAAATAGGAACAAATGCATTATGTGGTTTTCGCGGTTCTCAACATATTATTGATTCTGAAATGAACGACCCTGCATACATACATATAGGGGTGCTAAATGGGTCGTGTTAGCTAATTGGCGGGTTCAGTCTGACCCGAACCCAAAAATCATGTCATACATATGAGCCCGAACACGACCCAAATATTCACGTGTTGGCCCGACCATGACCCAATTAACCCGAAAATTTTTATTTTTTAATATTTTGCAAATTAATATATTAAAATTAATATTTTACTACTAAAAAACACAAATGTATATAATATAACTACATTTTAATTATAGAGTAACTGCCAAAATGGTCCCTGATGTTTGGTCGCTTTTGCCACTTTAGTGCAAAACTCAAATGTTTGAATCTCGGTCCATGTGGATTCAATTTTGTTGCCATTTTCATTCAAAATTAAAATCTGGTCATATTTTTCAGTTAACATCCAGCTTTTTTTTTTGTCTTTTTCTCCCTTTTAATGAAGGGGAAAATAGTCTTTTAACGTTTTATTATAACAAATTAAAAATATCTTTAACATTTTGCCTTTCATTAAAAGGGAGGAAAAAGACAAAAAAAGTTGGATCTTAACTGAAAAATCTGACCAGATTTTGCTTTTGTATGATAATGGCAACAAAATTGAAACGGGTCAACCTGCCAACCCGATCAGGTTGACACGTACCCGACCCGTTTAGGTAGATGGGTTCGCGGGTTTAGCCAGAAACTGACTTGAACCCGTTTAGACTAAACCCAAACACACGAATTTCGTGTTAGGTTTGTGTCGTGTTTTCAGGCCGTCTCTGAAATTCACACCCTACACACACATATGTATATATATTTATTTAGAGAGAGAGTAGACCTGTGAACAATTGAGTTTCTCCATCGTGCGGTGATTGTATGATGCACCTCAGATAGTTCTGTATCAAGTGCCGGTTGTGAAATTTCAAGACCTTCTTCTTTAACTATTGACAGATATCTGTGAAGATCAAACAACTAAAATAATATTCAATCACATTTCTCATAACAGTTATAACATATTTTAAGACGCATTGCAGCATAAATCAAAAGTTCATAATATAAGAGACTACCATGCATACCGGTCAGGGTCAAAATTGTCAACTCCAAGATCTTCATCCCACACAAAAATATAACTGTATTCCGTAACTATATCTGGATGTAAAAAACGTTTTGCAAACCACCTGCAGGTCATATTAAGAACATAAGAAGGAAATAAATCTGAATTTTTTTTTTTAAATTTTGGTTTAAAATTTACCATTTTGTTTGATTAACTGCGGAAACATGTACCACATCGTCGGCCCATTCGAGATCCTTCCATGCATCAACAACACCGTCGTAATGAAAAAGCATCACACTGAAATCACTTGATAAAAACTGCATTAGAAGTAACAGATAACCATGTGTTTATGGTCAAGGTAAAAGTGCAAAACCATAAAGCTAAAAATAAAAACAAAAAAGGTATGTAAATGAATTACCTTTCTAACCATTTTATCAACTGTTTCCTTTTGTTTAATGCCAACTGCAGCAGTAAATAAGCTTGTTGTTGAATTTACTTTCTGTTGATAAGAACACATGTTAATTATAATATTATGTTGTTCAACGCTAAATTTTGCAGAAGAATAGAAATGTTGCTTTTAATTTTAAGAACACTGAGAGAACCGCATAAACACATGTATCTATTGTTTTATTTGTGATACGTAAGGCAATGATGTACCCGTATAACTGCCTCTATTTCTTTCTCCTACGATATCTGGGTAGCACAACGTACAAATGCTTATGCAGTTAGCACGTGTGAGCACTTAAAAGTGGTTTTATATTGAACTTGCTATATACATATATACACACACACACACGCACACACACATATATATAGGGGAAGGTTAACGTACAATATTCCTTAACATGCGAAGCGTACGATATTAAATCACGCATGTTATAAAAATCAAACCCTAATCACGCATGAACAAAAGCACATAATCACACATGAACAAAATCAGAAATCACACATGAACATAATCATGAATGTACAAATCAGAAATCACGCATGGGTAAAACCCTAATCAATCATTTTATAAAAATGATTACGCGCGTTGTAATTATTAGCACCGTATATATATAGTTAGGATATATATTGTTTTGTATGATGTATGTCAGTTCCTAAAATAGTGCTAGGGTTTTCATTGTATTCTCCCCTATATAAAGGGTTTATCACGAATCAATACCATAAACCACTTTTATGGTATCAGAGCTACGGTTCTGAAAAACCCTAATTTATTCTCTTTGTCGTCGCCCTTCTACCCTCTCCTCCCTCTGTTTTCTTTTCCGGCCTCAATCATGACTAACGAAGATAAACCGAATCATCTTCCATCAAGGCAGCCCCACTCCACCCCGCGTATTATGTCACCAACATACAAACCAAAATACGCACCCTTGACGGCATTAAAGTCACCTACGCATCCTGGATCAAGCTTTTTAATCTATATGTGGTGGCCTATAAGGTATCGAATCAAATAGATGGTTCTCCACCACCTGCATCCACGGCTGAAAACCATGCGGATTGGAAGGAGCTCGATGCACTGGTTCTATAGTGGATCTACAGTACTATATCAGACGATCTTCTTGTTCGTGTCCTTGATTCTGACTCCACGGCTAGGGATGCTTGGTTCAAACTGGAGAAAGTCTTTCTTAGTAACAAGAAGGCCCGTGTTGTCGCCTTAGAAACTAAATTTTGCACTCTCACCCTTGCTGCATGTTAATCTCTGGACGACTACTTTCAACGGCTAATGGACTTAGCAAGTCAACTAGCGGACGTTGATCACCCTGTTACCGAGGCCCGGCTTGTACTACAACAGGTTCGCGGTTTACCTGCTGAGTATGACACTACTGTTGTTGGGTTATTCGGTTTGTTTACGGGTTACGGGTCGGTACGCTATTGGGTCACGGGTTTCAACTCGGGTCGGCATGTTGCGGGTCAAGTAAAATCCATGGGTTTAATTAGTTAGTTTCTTCACGTTTTATTTAGAATGGATTGGTTTGACTTTCACCGATTTACATGCAAGTGCACATTGGGTTGAAGAACGGTTCATATATTTACCGATTCATTAGGAAGAAATAGTATATTTTTATTGTTTTTAATTCCCACGTTGATGCATGTAAAGGCTATATAAATTAAGCCTCTTTTGTTTATTAGATATTGTACCCTTCATTTCGTAAATATACATTGCCTCAAGTTTATTTTGCATTCTTCAGCTTGTTCTTCACTCTTAAGATATCTTCAATACATAAGTTGTGTGTGTTGAGTGAGGGACCTTAACCAACATTTGGTATCAGAGCCTAGGGCTAGTAAGAAGCGTGTTTTAAGATTGAAGGCAGCCTCCGCCACCGGCGGGCGTGTCGGTCGGTGGAGGGCGGGCGTAAAAGAAGGGTTTGGACTGTTATACAACAGAAGACGGAGATCGGGAAGTGGTTTGTGTTGGTCGCTGTCGCAGGGAGAGTACCGGTTAGGATGACAGGTGAACACCGTGTCTCGTAGTTGTTAGTTGTGATCAAAAGGAAGTAAGAAGAAGAAAAGGGCTACAGCAATCGGAGGTGACTGATGTGCAGTGATCAGAATGTTTTAGATCAGCAGTGGTCGGAGAAGCTTAGGTGATCGCAGGTTAGTTTGGAGGTTATAGTTCTAGCGGGTCAAAAGGGCAGCGGAGACAAGTCGTGATTCATGCCAAGTTAGCGGGCTTGTTAACCTAGTTTTGTTGATCGAAGAACAAAGAAGGGATCTTGTTTTTATTTGTCGGATACTCTCTCGCCAAGGAGAAGAATCGCAAGGAGGTGTAGAATTCTTATGGCAGAAAAACCAACGGGTGTATCGCGGTAGAAACGGAAGAGCGGTGTGGCTGAGATATTCGTTTAGCGATTCGTAGACGGTGCAGCAGGTGGTTGGTGTCTAGTTGCTGGTTGATACGCAAAGGGTGCTTATCAAGGAAGAGTTTGATAGAATAGTAAAATCACGATCAGAGACGACTTTGCACGTGGTCGAGGTGAAAACCGGAATGTCCAGGATAGGACCAGTTATTGGGAGAGACTTTGGACGTGACCGAGGTGAAGGTCAGGTGACTAGAAAAAGTCGAGATGGTTCGAGGGGAGACGGTGATTCGGGTATCGTGAGCGAGTGGTGTGAATAAACCGATTAAGGGGGTGATTATTGGGTTATTCGGTTTGTTTACTTTACGGGTTACGAGTCGGTACGCTATTTGGTCACGGGTTTCAACTCGGGTCGGCATGTTGCGGGTCAAGTAAAATCCATGGGTTTAATTAGTTAGTTTCTTCACGCTTTATTTAGAATGGATTGGTTGGACTTTGATCGATTTACATGCAAGTGCACGATGGATTGAAGAATGGTTCATATATTTACCGATTCATTAGGAAGAAATAGTACTTTTTTTATTGTTTTTAATTCCCACGTTGATGCATGTAAAGGCTATATAAATTAAGCCTCTTTTGTTTAATAGATATTGTACCCTTCATTTCGTAAATATACACTGCCTCAAGTTTATTTTGCATTCTTCAGCTTGTTCTTCACTCTTAATATATATTCAATACATAAGTTGTGTGTGTTAAGTGAGGGGCCTAAACCAACAACTGCATCGTTGATTCATCAACAAGGCGCTGATTGGGACTTGGCCCGAACCAGGCTACAAGATGACGTGCTTCGTATAGAGGCTCGCCAAAACTCCACTTCCTCCATTCTTGTTACACCTCAAGACAATCAACAGACTTCTCTGGCCAATAGTACCCAACAACCCAACCCGAATCCAACCAACTACCAATACTCCGGGCGAAGCCGTGGTAGGGGACGCGGGCAAAGTCGGAATAATCGCGGGGGTCGCGGACGTGGAGGTGGGCGATCTCCGAACCCAACCCAAACACAATGGACATAGACATACCCGAACCCCACTTATCCACCTTGGGCATGGTGGGCATCACCACCTTGCCCATACCCAACACAACCAGCTTGGCGGCCCACTCAACAACCACAACAGCCGAACGGTCCACCGATGCCATCAGCCCACTATGTAGCTTATTCAGGCCAGCCCACTTCTCACATGCAACAGGCTCAATTCATCCCGTATGATTCATCGGCCCAGTCGCAGTTAAATCCATTTGAGCTTAGCGCTGCCTTCTCTGCTATGCAGTTTAATTAGAATGATCCTTCTTGGACAATGGATACAGGTGCGTCATCTCATCTTACTTCTAACAAAAGTAAGATCACTCAATTTTATTCCACTCATGTAAACGTTAAGAGTTTTACTTGGTAATGGTTCCACTTTACCAATACTTGGATATAGCAAAGGCTCTCACTCCATAAATAACCAGACCTACGTTTTACCAAACATTCTTTACAGTCCTTCGGTCAATAAAAACCTTATTTCAGTTAGAAGTTTAACACGTGACAATAACGTTTCTGTTGAATTTGACCCATTCAGTTTTTGTTTGAAGGATCTCAAAACGGGACTCATTCTTTCTCGCATCAATAGCCCAGGTAATCTTTATCTGCTCACTCCACCCCAACTTCTGCCTCATGCTTGCTTTCTTACAACCCCTTCGTTACCATGGCATGAAAGACTTGGACATCCCGGTGCTCAAGTTTTATATGTTCTTAGTAAACCTTTTAATTTTATGTGTAATAAAGACTATTTGTCTCGTCTTTGCAATTCTTGTCAACTTTCAAATAGTAAACGTTTGCCATTTTATGTTTCTAATTCCTTTACTTTTGCACCTTTTGATATTATTCATTGTGACGTTTGGACGTCCCTAATAATAAGCAAAACCAGATATAAATACTAGAAGGTCTTAATTGACAATTTTTCCCGGTTTATATGGGTTTATCCACTGAAGTATAAGTCCGAAATTTTTCCAACATTTGTGAAGTTTCATCGACTCATATCCACCCACTTCAACAGAAACATTAAAACTTTTTGATGTGATTTAGGAGGATAATTCGACAATCATGCTTTTAAAAACTTTGCTCACCAGTACGGCCTACGGTTTCAATTTTCCTGTCCTCAAACATGGCCACAAGACGCCCCGCTTGCGGTATGCTCATATAATGTATATGTGTGGGCACTTGAGGGGTAAAAGTGAAAGTGCACTAATTTTAACGTTATTTTACTAATTTCGTCAAAATAACGTTAATAGAAAGGGATGGTTAATCATGCATCATGTGGTGGCGTTGATAGCCGAAAGACAAGGGGGTACATGCACTAATAGGAGTTTGTCTCAATTGCTGAGTGTTATGTGCCTTATGTCCAAGGCTTGATGCAAAACTACTATCAAGCCGGGGGTCTCATTGGAAGCAGCCTCTCTATTTCTACGGGATAGAGGTAAGGCTGTCTACATCTCACCCTCCTTAAACCCTACCTTAGCTTTGCTATTGGTGGGATATACTGAGTATGATGATGATGATGAAACATGGCCACAAAATGGTCTTGCAGAAAGGATGATACGTCGGTTAAACGGTATTATTTGATCCCCGCTCATACATGAAAGTCTTCAGCCCATTTTTTGGGTTGAGGCACTTCATACGGCTAGCTACCTTCACAACATAGTACCATCCAAACACCTAAACTTTTTCACCCCCACTTTCGCCTAATACCTACGCCATCCTGATTATACTCACCTACGAGTATTTGGATATGAATGCTATCCTAACACCTCTGCTACACAACCTCAAAAGCTACATAGCTGATCGGTTCGATGCATCTTCCTCGGATACCCACCTACGGCCGCCGCCCTTCTTACACCCCCTCAAAATGTTACGGACTTACGGTCACAAATACCCACCCCATGCGCACACGTTCCAAGACCGGGTCAAGCAAAACGATCTCCCACCTTCATCTCCATACCGACGCCATCTCTCATGTACCCTCTACTTATGCCAAGGCCTTTGTTGGTCCAAATCGGTTGCATGCTATGCAATCTGAGTTTACCGCTTTATAGGAAAATGGCACTTGGGAATTGGTTGCTTGTCCGGTTGATAAGCCAATTATTCGTTGCATGTGGTTGTTTCGACATAAGTTTAAGGTTGATGGGTCACTCGAGCGATACAAAGCTCGTCTGGTGGTTAATGGTAAATCTCAAACAGTGGGGATTGATTGTGAGGAATTTTTAGTCCGATTGTGAAACCGGCTACTATTCACACGGTGTTATCTCTGGTCGTCTCTCGTTCATGGCCTATACATCAATTAGATGTGAAGAATGCTTTTTACATGGTCACTTGAATGAAACTATTTATATGCATCTGCCGCGAGGGTTTATTGATCGTCATCCTCCTCACAATGTTTTTTAATGAAGAAGTCCTTATATGGTCTTAAGCAGGCACCACGTACTTGGTACATACGGTTTCCCATGGCTTCCGTAGTAGTATGTGTAATAACTCTCTCTTTATTTATGCCAAAGGTGATCGCATTGCATATTTACTTCTTTATGTCGATGACATCATCTTGACTGCCTCTTCAGATTTGTTTTTGCGAGAGACTATCAGCACACTTTCCAGCGAATTTGCCATGACTGATTTGGGCAAATTGCATCACTTCTTGGGTATTCAGGTTCAACATGGTTTGAATGGCCTCTTCTTGCCTCGATGTCATCTTGCAAACCTTGTACTACCCCAGTTGATCTATCAGCTAAACTGAGTGCCTCAGAAGGATCTCTTTTCCATGATCCCACGCTATATCGCAACTTGGCAGGAGCTATATCGCAACTTGGCAGGAGCATTACAGTACCTGACATTTACCCGTCCTGATATTACTTATGTTGTCCAATAGGTCTGCTTGTTTATGCACGAACCTCGTGACCCACATTTTACGTTCATGAAGTGCATCTTTCAATATCTATAGGGCACACTGGACTATGGTCTTCGCATAGTTAAAACAGGTACACATTCATTGATTGCTTACTCCGATGCAGATTGGGGCGAATGCGGGGATTCCCGTCGTTCTACTAGTGGGTATTGTGTTTTCCTTGGGGATAATTTGATTTAATGGTCATCAAAACGCCAGCCGACCATTTCTCGCTCTAGTGCAGAAGCCGAGTATCGAGGGTTGGCTATGCAGTTGCCGAAGCTACTTGGATAAGAAATCTGTTGTTAGAGCTACGGGTACCACTACAACGTGCAACTGTGGTTTGTTGTGATAATGTTTCTGCAGTATACTTATCCGATAATCCTGTGCAACATTAGAGGACTAAACACATCGAGATTGACATCCATTTCGTGCGGGAAAAGGTCCGAGTTGGTCGCATACGGGTTTTACATGTTCCTGCTTCTCTACAGTATGCAGATATTTTCACAAAGGTCCTATCGCGACAGTTGTTTCAGTCCTTTCATTCCAGTTTGAGCGTTTGTCCACCTCCCGCTCAAACTGAGGGGAAATATTAGCACCGTATATATATAGTTAGGACATATATTGTTTTGTATGATGTATATCAGTTCCTATAATAGTGCTAGGGTTTTCATTGTATTCTCCCCTATATAAAGGGTTTATGTGTTCACAAGTAATTATCAAGAATCAATACCATAAACCACTTTTAGTAATTTCCTATAGTACGCATCGCACGTTAAGAAATATTATATACGTGTGTGTGTGAGAGTGAGTGAGTGTGTGTGTGTGTGTGTGCATGTAACACAAGATAATTCTTGAAGTGTACCTTACGACGACCCCATAGTGGTTGCATTTGCAAGTCAGACGTATTGGCAACAAGTCCTTTAGGTAACGGCTCGCTTCCAGGTAGACGATATTGACTCTTGAACAGAAAAATTACAACTATAATAATAATGAAAAGAAACATGATAACAAACTAATAGCTTGACCAACAGTGAAAAGATAAAACTATTACTATAGGAGGGAGAAGAAAGAGAAACCTGAGATAAGCACATCTGCTCCTCCTTGTAGTCATGTGGTTGCGGTGGTGTTTGCAACTCCAGTGGTGGTGGTGGCGGCGGGGGTAGAGGTTGCAGTTGAGGCCGCCAAGTTGGTTGTTGTTGTGTTGGTGGTGGTTGTAAGTTCTGGAGGAAATGAGAGTTCTAAGTAAGGCTAAAATATTAATGTTTTTGATTATATGTCAATCAAATGCTTTCACAATTTCTCATCAGTATGGCCAAAACATTAGTTTTTAAAGGCAATCCTGAATATCTACAGTTTTCTTCTTGAATATTTCCTCAAAAAAACATTTTACTAATCAAATAAGTGTTCTATGATACCAAGCTCCCCTCTAGTCTAATTCCACAACGTTGAACCAGAAAGGTAGTTGTTTATTGATTGCAAGTATTAAAGGGTTACATACACAAATATGTCCTCACAAACTAAGACGGTAAAAAGTCTTATAATTTAGAAGTTGGCAAACAACTTTCTAAAGGGTATTGAATTAGCCCCTCCGGAGTAGAGGTGCACATAATAACAGGTTTATTAACCGAAATCGGAACCGATTAATAACTGTTCGACTAGTAACCGGTTTGAAGTTAACTTTAACCGCTATGTTCCTAACCGGTTAGTGATCTTTTGGATTTTAACCGATTATTAACCGTTTTTAAACCGGATTACCGATTAACGGATAAAAACCGAAAAAAATTAAAAAAAGGAAAAACAAACTCGATTAGTTAACCAAAAAACCCGGTTATTAACTGAACCGGTTAAAGTGAATAATTGAAACAGTTAAAGTAATAACCGGTTAAAGAAAAAAAGAGAAAATAACCGCCGGTTCGGTTAAGCGAACTGGTTGTTAAAATTAACCAAAATGTGTGTCTACTCCGGATCATATTTCCCCAAAATAAAACTTGGGGTAAAAAGATAAATCCAGAAGTTGGCAATGACTTTGTAAAGATATTAGCAATCTATTTTGTCAATATAACAAAACTGAAAATCAATTTCCACGGCATGAAAGAGAAGATTAGTTGAGAGATAGGTTGCACACCATAGATCAGGAATGAGTTGCAATTGTAGTTGTTGTGTCAATAAAACTAGGAGGCTATAAACAGTTTCCTTAAAGATAGTGAAAAGATAAATTAAATAATTTCATCACTGGAACTCTGCAAATTGTTATATACATAAAACTGTAGCAGTGAGGAAAGAGAGAAACCTTAAATACGCATATATGCTCCTCGTCGTGTGGTTGCGGCAGCTCCGGTGGTGGTGGCGGAGGCGGGGGTAGTGGTTGCAGTTGTGGCCGCCAAGTTGGTTGTTGTTGTTGTGTTGGTAGTTGCAGTTGCGATTGTGATTGTGATTGTGATTGTCGTTGTAAGTTCTAGAGGAAATGAAGGTTATCAGTATGACTAAAATATAAATGTTTTTTACTTTGTACCAAAATTAAAGGAGATTGTTATATGTCAACCAAATGCATTCAGAATTTCTCAGTCTGGCTAAAACATAGTGGTTGTATTATATAAATTAGTAAGTAGTACGCAGGTGTTCTGATACATAATTTCTGTTAAATTTGTCTATACACACTGCCTTAAATGTTAAGCGCTACACACGTTAAAATACTACACAGATTGGTGGGACAACACTGTTAATAAGTAACCTACATGAAGCAATTATTTTGAAATTGCAAAACTAATAAATATATGAGGGAAAAACAAACCTCACTTGTTACGTTTGCATATAGTGAGCCTCGTATAACGTCTATGCCCCATCTAATTGATCTCTGCATAGGATTACCCAACTTTTGTTAGTATATGCAAGAAATCACACGAGATCATATTCAAATATCAATGCATCTCATCCTGGACAACTAATATTGATTTGTAACAACTAAAATGAAGGATTGACATATATGCATATATACCTCTCTATGATCTTTACCCACTAATATAGCACCAATCAATAATGCTAGACAGAGTAGAAAAGTAGCAGGTAGAAAGACGCCATAATATGCTCCTATATTTTTTGACCTTTTCAGCCATGAGATCTGAAACAAAAAACAATATTAACAAAAACAGTAATGGGAAACTAATATATTCCTAAAGCTCAAATAACATCAGGCATAATCACATTTTCTTGAATAAAATAAACAATTTTACTGGGTATCGAGAGAAATGGTGCTTACAAATATTGAAGCCATCCTCTTTCATTAAAATCAATGTTATGATCTGGGTATAAATTTAATGTTTAGAACGAACCCCTTTAGCCTAGATTCAAAATACAACTTTGAGAAACTGTAAATTATGAAATGGATCATGATTATTAGGCAAAAACCAGATTCGATAATGGGAATCGTATGAAAGATAGAGAGGAGGAACGGAGGTTCCGCCAATTTGCAAGGGAGGAAACGAATGGGAGGAAAATTAATATATGTCTAATTTTGGAAACGTATAGGAGGAAAATTAATATATGTCTAATTTTTAAATTAAAACTCGAGTAAAATACTTTTTTTTAAGACAAATTTGGATCACTGATGGACCACTAGAGTATTATTGTGCGACAAGCGGAACCACCTGATCATATTCATCTCCACTAGGCATAATGCCTATACACCAATTCAGGAGGAAACCCAATAAATATAGGAAAACCCCCCTTGTGGGAATCGAACTAAGAACCTATTGGTCCCAAATCTTTATCCCACCCCCAAGATGCCACTAGGCTATAAAACTCGAGTAAAATACTAAAATGGTCTTTGAGTTTAGGCCAATTTTCCTATTTCAGTCAAAAATGAAACTTTTTTTATTCTTGGTACCTAAGTTTTCATTTTTGTTACCATTTTTATCAAATTGGTAAATTGAGTTAGAATTTTCTATTAACTTATTCTTTTTAATCATTTTCCTCATTTAAATGGAGGATATAATCGTCATTTTGTCCCATAACATATTTTAATTAAATTAGGAAAACGACCAAAAAGGGGAGAAGTTAACATAAAATTCTAACGCAGTTTGCCAATTAAATGAAAATGACAAATAAAAGAAAAAGCAGGGACCAAATAAAAAAAGTTTCATTTTTTGGCTGATGTGGCAAAAGTGTCCTAAACTCAAGAAGCATTTTAGCCTTTTACTCTTAAAACTTCCATCCTACTCTTAAAAAAAAGTATATTTTTAAAATGAAAACCAAACAAATAATAATGGGTTATCTTATTTCCACACATTCAAAAACTTATTCTTCGATCCTTTTCACTCTATCTATCTCTTTCTATATATATCTATGTATATATTGAGAGAGATAGAGGGGACGGAGAGGGGTGTGTGAATATTAACATATTATGGGTAATCTAGTATTTTTCCTCGTATTTGTTACCATTTTTATCAAATTGGTAAATTGAGTTAGAATTTTCTGTTAACTTATTCTTTTTAATCATTTTCCTCATTTAAATGGAGGATATAATCGTCATTTTGTCCCATAACATATTTTAATTAAATTAGGAAAACGACCAAAAAGGGGAGAAGTTAACATAAAATTCTAACGCAGTTTGCCAATTAAATGAAAATGACAAATAAAAGAAAAAGCAGAGACCAAATAAAAAAATTTCATTTTTTGGCTGATGTGGCAAAAGTGTCCTAAACTCAAGAAGCATTTTAGCCTTTTACTCTTAAAACTTCCATCCTACTCTTTAAAAAAAGTATATTTTTAAAATGAAAACCAAACAAATAATAATGGGTTATCTTATTTCCACACCTTCAAAAACTTATTCTTCGATCCTTTTCACTCTATCTATCTCTTTCTATATATATCTATGTATATATTGAGAGAGATAGAGCGGACGGAGAGGGGTGTGTGAATATTAACATATTATGGGTAATCTAGTATTTTTCGTCGTAGGTTGTAGAGGTACCAGTATTGGCACGCAGTGCTCAAAGAATATAAAAAAGTAACTTTAGGCATTGAATACCAGTTAGGCGTTACGTCCTGTTAAACCGGAGGTGGGACTGAATCGTCTGTTTTCGTTTCCAATTCTATGTCTGACAACTCTTAATCACCGGGAAGCTCCTCTTCAACCTCTTCTAATTCTACTTCTTCTTCCACTCTCCCGTAGCTTTGAAAGAAAATATCATCACCATGGTAATCATCCCATGTAAAGTTTATTGTACATTGATTTTTCTCCTGATTCACGTGCTAATTCATTCTTTCCTACAACATTTGACCTAGTGTCTCGAGTATTCCTCTTAGGTTGCAGAGGTACCAGTATTGGCACACAGTGCTCAAAGAAGATAAAAAAGTAACTTTAGGCGTTGAATACCAGTTAGGCGTTACGTCCTGTTAAACCGGATGTGGGACTGAATCGTCCGTTTTCGTTTCCAATTCTATGTCTGACAACTCTTGATCACCGGGAAGCTCCTCTTCAACCTCT
This sequence comes from Helianthus tuberosus, assembly GCA_030545235.1. Classification (NCBI taxonomy): domain Eukaryota; kingdom Viridiplantae; phylum Streptophyta; class Magnoliopsida; order Asterales; family Asteraceae; genus Helianthus; species Helianthus tuberosus. The sequence continues at coordinate 33,220,690 of CM060429.1, forward strand.
TCTAATTCTACTTCTTCTTCCACTCTCTCGTAGCTCTGAAAGAAAATATCATCACCATAGTAATCATCCCATGTAAAGTTTATTGTACATTTATTTTTCTTTTGATTCACGTGCTGATTCATTCTTTCCTTCAACATTTGACCTAGTGTCTCGAGTATTCCTCGTAGGTTGCAGAGGTACCAGTATTGGCACACAGTGCTCAAAGAAGATGAAAAAGTAACTTTAGGCGTTGAATACCAGTTAGGCGTTACGTCCTCTTAAACCGGAGGTGGGACTGTATCGTCCGTTTTCGTCTCCAATTCTTTGTCTGACAACTCTTGATCACCGGGAAACTCCTCTTCAACTTCTTCTAATTCTACTTCTTCTTCCACTCTCTGGTAGCTCTGAAAGAAAATATCATCACCATAGTAATTATCCCATGTAAAGCGTATTGTATATTGATTTTTCTTCTGATTCACGTGCTGATTCATTCTTTCCTTCAACATTTGACCTAGTGTCTCAAGTATTCGCTAAAGAATGCCCAACATTTCGGGATACCTCGAATCTCCTAGGTCTCATGTTGTTGTCGTCGCCTAAGTGAAGATAGGGAGGGTGCTCGATATGATATCCTACCATGAAGAGAGTAGCAAAAACAACGCAAATTAGTGAGGGGGGAAAATACATAAAATATTTATAAAAAAATAATATGTTAGGTCCTCGTAATCACATCAATTCGTCTGATAAACGTGTTCGGAGTGTGGAATCCAATGAACACCATATTGTGTAACACTATCAAATCCAAATAACCAAGCTTGTAATAGAAGAAAGATGTTTACATGACAAACCCACACTTTCTCTCTCTAGAATGCACACACAAACCCTAGAAAGAGTATTAAGCTCTAATTCTAATACAAGCTAATTCCCTATTTATAGCCCCATGTCATAAGTCACTAACACTAGAATATTACAATTATACCCGTAATGACCTTATGATCATTTGATCTATTGTTACACATTTGATTCCCTTATAGACTCCCCCTTAACAATAGTATTGATGTTTAAACTAAATATAGGGGTCGTTCTGTAATTAGTAGATAGTTAGTTTATGTTATAATTAAATTAGTTAGTAAGTGCGAGGACCGGAAGCGACAAACTGGAAGATTGAAACCTACATCTAAAGGAATCGACATCTCCTACGGACGTGTTTCTTCAGAAAAGGCGGCAATCATCAAGAAGATGCGACGCTTCATCATCAGACACATCGATTCAAGAGGAGACGCAACCATTCATCGCACCTATTCGTATAGTATATATAGGGTTCATGTATGTCAATTGTAATCGTCACTTTTCATTCAATACAAGAAAGTTTATATTTCTTTGATTCTCAATTCTTTATATTCAAACCTGTGATTTGCAAGTTTGATTACCAACAGTGGTATCAGAGCGCGTGTTACGAATCTGGGAAGAAGCCGATTGGAATCCGTTTCTCGGTGAAATTGACGATCGAAGAAGGAAAGAAGCAAGCGAACAAGTAGGGCTTGTGGTCATCATTGAAACCATCTCAGAAGATTTTTTTTTTAAATAGAATACAACTGTGTTGGAATCAAAGTTGAAAAACAATCAGAAGTTTGTCCGGCATCTTAAAGGTCAGATTTTGTTTTCAGTTCTTAATGACTTTATGAATATTCTTTATTCTCGTTATTTGAAAAGCAAAGAAAGTCAGACTTGTTTATTCTTTTCAAATTATTTGTCTTCTCGTAAAGGGCAACAAACTATATTTTGATTTTTTTAAATAGTTTATGTGAATCTAAATATAATCTCATCAAATCAACATTTTAGCAAATGATTCCAACACAAATTACAAGTAAATTTTTTTGAAAATCTCTAAATTAGCAAGTCAATTTCGAATCATAAACGATACGTATAGCAAGAAATCAAACCCGTATCGGTTCATGGCAAGTCAAACCGATTCTTGGTTCAAATAGCAAGTTCCGAACCGGTTGGTTCAAAATAGCAAGTAGCACGTTGAATCATCACGATTCAGTCTAGCAAGAAACGACCATTCTCGGTCAAAGCAAGAAAAGGCAAGCAAAGTGGGTCGATCAAATTAAGTCCAATTAGCAAGTTGGTTGGATACTTTTTATCACTCACAATAGAAAGTAAGCAAGAATCTGATCAGCAAGTCGGTCAGAAACTGATTAGCAAGTGGGTCAGGGTACATAAACATCTAATTAGCAAGTCGGTCAGAAACGCAAGAATCTGGTTAGCAAGTTGGCCAGACGCAAGTACTAAGTAAGAAATTTGATCTACACGGTCAAGAAAGGGATCATCCGATCACAAGAAAGATAGGCAAGAAAAACAAGGCGAGAAAGAAAAGAGGCATGACAGAATAAGAAGGAAATGCATCAACGTCACTCCACGAGCAAGGGAATGTGTCTCTTCAATGCCCAAAATTGAAAGAGGCGAATTACACCCAATGGGCAGTTATGATGGAAACAATCTTGAAGGCATATAGTCTTTGGGAAACAGTTGTTTCAACGGAAGTGATAAACGATAAGATGGCGCATACAACGAAAGCAATTGTCTTCCAAACACTACCGGAAGATGTTTTGATGCAAGTAGCGCAATACGAAAAAGCAAAGGAAGTATGGGATGCAATCAAAGTGTAACACCCCGAAAACGGGTTTGGTAATCAATCCCCGTTAATACTAAAAGATGGGTAAAGTACCGTTAGTGGTAAGAGTAACCCGATAAATATTAGGATTTAAACAAATAATCCTAATATTAAATACAACGTGAATAAATGCTTTTAAGGAAATAAAGTTTATAAGAAGTCTGAATTAACGAGACTTAAAATAAACCGAGTCATAATTTCCCCGAACCCACTAAGTTAACTAGGAATATTTAACCTAGTTAATAAGTGGGAATAGTGTTAGAAATAGTTAGATTGTGTCCTACTTAATAACTAACTAAACTTGAGGGACCAAAAGGGGAAATACCAAAAGATTGGGTTTATTAATAAAACGAAACACAACACACACACCAAGTGTGTGTGTGTCGACTTCGGCTGGAGAAAACAAGGGGAAACCCTTGTTCATCAAAGATCACCAAATTGAAGGAGTATTTGGGTCTCAAATTCATGCATGAACGCGTAGAAACGATCACCAAGTCATGGGGATCACAAGGTATGTCAGAAAACCTAGATTGGTTGAAGTTGAAATTTGAGACAAGTAGGTTACTTGCAAATAAATTGATGGATTATGATCCAAGGATGAAATTAGGAATGATTTTATGTCTATGAGTAAACCCTAGTCATTTACTTGTTGAATTGAGGTTCATAATTGTGAATTTCATGATTATCCATTTATGTGTTAAATGGGTTTTGTAGAAATAAGATGAACCCTAGAATTATGACTATTAAAATGGTGTTAACTGATTTCCATGAGATGAATCTAAGAATAGTATGCATGCTAGACATAATGGAATTGAAATTATGTTTATGTTTAGTTGAAATAACTAGTTATGAACTAGTTGTAAATGTGTAAAAATTTATGCACATTAGGTGTTTGTTAAAATGCCTAAATGAGAACTAAAGTGTTGAAATTAGAGTGAAAATGTGTATTTTAATGGTATGGCAATTACGCGTAATATGAAGTGATAAGGGTTCTAAATATTATGTTGATTTAGACTTAATGTTATAACCCATGTGATCAAAAAGTAGTTAACTTTAGATAAGCTAAGTTAACTAATCATGAGGTCGAATAGTAGCTTCGGCATAGAAAATAAGTGAGGTGGAATAGTCGTGATTTTTATGACTAATTTAACCGCCTTGTAAATGATTGAAAATAGTTTGACGCCTAACGAGCTAGGTGGAGGCTTGGGAAAGGAAGCGGGTCAAACAAATCAAGAATGGAGGAAAAGCATAATTCGGATGCAAGGTAAGTATAGCTTACACTAGTCTTAAATTGTGGAATATTCTTTTATCATATAAATTACGAATGAGATAACTAAACAATTGAAATATGATGTTCCGTCGTGTAGTCGTACGGAACAAGATAATCAAAGATGAAAGAAACCATAATAATGGTTAAAAAGAAGTAAATCGATAATTCGGTCATATTATGATGAAAGGAAAAATGAACTTTTAATGGTTACCTTTTATGGTAAGGCAAAACAAATAATAAGGGCAAAACAGTAATTTAGTCACACGTTGACAATAACCGTTAGTTTCAAAAAGATGCTTTTCCGCGTAAGACATAAAGAGTCGAAAATGGTAATGAATGGTTTATAAGTAAAATGACCGTACGGTGTTAAACGGAACGAGTCATGTAGATGAGATGATAATAAATATCATCTCGCAAAGATAAACGGTCAATTCGGCCAAACGGGTCAAAAGGTGTAGACATCACCTTTTGACAATATCAACTAATGATTTTTATCGAGTTATATGCTTACAGGAATAGATATCCAATGGATACTCACATCGCTCTTAACTTGCGATTATAAAGCAAGGTATTAAAACCGGGTTAATAAGTTGATCCGAGCCAGGTATGTATAATAGATCAACTCATCATCTAGAACTTGAAGTTCTATGAGAGTTAGACAAAGTAAAAGGGACATTCGGTTACCTTAAAAGGTATACCGAAGGATTTAAATTATGGACAGAGTGTTTTGAAAACAAGATTTGGTTAAAAAAAGAGATTTTGGGCGTGCATGCCTTAAGCAAGCCCTTCGTCGTAAAAGAAGGGTTAAAAATGACCAAAACGCCCTTGCAAGCGAAATTAAGCAAACTACCCTTAGAAGTCGCTTGAAAACGAGTTTTACAATCAAGTCAATACTTAGAATAAGTATAAAAGCGAAAGATTTAAATCCTTGGTCAAAAGACTCTATACGAGTCTTTGCCGTAAAATGATAACCCGAGGGGTAAAACTCGGATTATATAGATCGCCACATTAAACCCATCACAAATATAGTTGTGATGGAAGATCATTTAATAAATAATATGGAAATAAGATGCTAGAAATAAATGAGTGTAAAATATTGTGTAAAAGTGCTTAAATGCCCTTAACGGGTCAAAATTTGGTAAAAAGAGTAATAAGCCGAAAACTTGAAAGTCTTAAACTTTGTTAATCTGGATGTTGGATTTCAACTCCATATGATGGAGGATCAAATTACAATCACATAGGAAGAAACGGTAGGTCAAACGGACAAGCGGATTAAAAGTTATGAAGGTTTTCGTTTTAGAAAACGACAAACTTGGAAAATCCTGCAGAGTCCACCGTAAGTTACGGTAGCTACAGTAACTTACGGTAGCGTTAAAGTCTTTACGCCAAAAACCCCCTGCTTTACGGTGGGAGAATCAATGATGCGTGTGAAGTGTGTATATGAATTTAAGTATATTTTAAGCCCTTTTACACTTTCTTTAGCCAAGTTTTAAATTTATAAAACACGATATTTACTAACACTAAACACACATATGGTCAAGTGCACCCATCGTGAGCGTAGTATAGTGTTGGTAAGATACTGAGGTCGTCTAAGGACACAAGAGCTTTTAGTACCGGTTTATCCTCAACGTCTAATCAAATAAAAAAGTTTAGAAAAATGTTTTAAGCTAAGAAAAATAAAAACTAATTAAAATGCTGAAAAAAATAAAAATAAAAGAAAAACAGATAGACAAGATGAATCACTTGGTTCTGACTCGTGTATAGTGTAACCTTTGATTATTTCCGCAATTTTGCACTTATTTAAGAGATTGTCTTAGTTATTGTAGTAGGCCCCTCTTTTGGAGGTGACGTTACCCTCAACCCAGTAGTTTGAGTCAGCAAGGATACAATCCTAAAGGGTCGGATTATTGAAAGATAATGAATTAAGTTATTAATGCAAATTATGGTAGGCCCCTCTTTTGGAGGTGACGTTACCCTCGACTAAGTAGTCTGAGTCAGCAGGGATACAGTCCTAAATAGCCGGGTTATAGTATTAATAGTAGTTTAACTTATGAGGGGATCAAAGAGTTTGGACCCCCGCCATCCAATACCGTTAAGTATTGAAGGTGGTCCTACTAAATTTGACCCAGGTCCATTGCAGGACCTCTAAACACTGAACAATGGCAAGACTCTTACCAAACCGTTCCCTTAACCCCCGACCAGGTAGCCAACATACCTCCATATAGACCGTGGAGATACGAATGGTGAAAATCTTTTATTTTATATAGACAGTAAAATAATGTCAAGACACCACGGACAAACGATAAGGAAGAATCACCTTCAACATAAGAAACTAGTTATTAAAGTCATTAATATAAAACCAAGTAAAAAGTGCGAAAAGATTAGAAATAAAAAGTATTACACTAGACACTTGTCTTCACCAAGTGATGTAAGAGACTTAGGCAAACATGGCCTTGATTGTCAAGAACTCTTACGATCAATCTTGGATCCCGAGACGACTCACACACTCTATGATGGACAATGGATGATGGTGGTGGATGATGGTGTTATGGTGGTGGTGGGTGGTGGGTGAAGTGTGAGAGAGGTGGTGTGCCAAGGGATGGTTTGAGCTTGAGCCAAGCACTCCTATTTATAGGCTGAACAGAAGCTCGGGCACGGCCCCGTGTCCACATCCTCTCTTTCTTCATTAAATGCAGCTTGTCTTTATTAGTTGACCACACCCCCGTGTCCGCTGAGCACGATCCCGTGTGCAGAAGAATCTTTGTACTATGAAGATTTGCCTGGATTGTGCGAATCTTATAGTTGACCACGGCCCCGTGCCCGCTGAGCACGGCCCCGTGGTGGGCAATAGAAGCTTCTGCCACTTTGTCTTTTCTGCTGACACTTGGGCACGCCCCCGTGCTGGCTGAGCACGGGGCGTGTTCAGTCTTCTGTCTTCTTGTTTTGCTTGGGAAGATGCTGTCGTGGGGTCGGGCATGTCACGTTTGTTCCTTTTCTTGTAATTATGTTAGATTTTGCTGTATTTTTGCTTCTTTTGTTAATTTGAGCTCATTTAATCCTGAAAATACAAAAGGAAGACAAAAGCACACTTTTTCCAACATTAGTACTAAAAAGGGGTTAGTTTTATGCCACAATTGATGTAATTTATATGTTGCATTTTGCACACATCAAATACCCCCACACTTGAATCTTTGTTTGTCCTCAAGCAAAACTCTTTATAATGTGGCTTTACACTCCCAAATGGAATGGGTAGAAGAGAAAGTTTTTAGGCTTGTCATAGAGTGTCGGGATTTCCAAGATTCTTTATTAAGTTTTATTTTTATTTATTTACAATCATATTCGTCATGATTTATTTAAAACTTTTCATAAGATAAACTACTTATTAAGGCATAACATGCCTCTTTAAAATTCTATTTATATACAAGTTCACATACCTCACGGGGGATCACTCAACACTCGGCCGAAAATGTATTTTTGTGGATCACTCGAGAGCGGCATGGAACTTACTCCTACCATATGCTTGCCAAGCAATCAATCCTCCTCCTTTTTAACTTATATACCTTTGTAAATATCAAGAGGACTTTTTGGGTGAAGGGTTAGGCTTGGGTTAAAGGTAGGTGGTTGGGTTAGTGGTTAGTAGAAAAAGGGAAAAAAGCGTAACAAGAGTCGGTTTTCGTAAGACTTTCTAATTTTGTAACTTTTATTTTGATGAAGCTATTTTTCAAACAAAGTTATTTTTTGATGAACTTGCTTGTTTATTTGTTTTTGCTTCAGCATCAACATTTTTTTTTGAAAAGTCATATAAAGAATCGAGCTAGTTACTAAAACAAAGGGTAAAAAATGAAAAAGGTTTTGGTTGGTGAAAGGGTGTTTGTTTGGGTTATGAAATGAAAAGGTTTAGGCTCAAAGGGGCTAACTAGGGGATTTTGGGTAGGTGGTAAAAAAAAGAAAAAAAATAATGGTGTAGAAATAAAAAGGGTTAGTCCTAATGCCTCCATCATTTACTTACTCGGGTTTAAGTTGTTAAGGACCGGGAATGTATCGTCATGGCAAGTTCTAGAGTCGTAAGAACCAAGCGGCTATTCACACAAGAAACGAAAAATGAGCATTTAATTTAAAGATATATATTTGTATGCTAAATAAAGGCTCAAAACTCACTTTTGTGGGAATGGGTTTTTATGTGATCAAGTATATATAATTAAATTTTAACTAAGCTTGTCATGCCTTTTCATAATTTTCTTATGTTGGTTCTTTTTATCACGACGCTATCGGTTGTAAATTCGTAAAAATATAACCTTGTTAGAACTTGAAATTCCCAAATTAAACCTAGACAAGTAAAAAAAATGAAAAATTTTTTGAAAAAAATTTGGGGTGATTAGCGGTTCCAATAGAGTTTTGTGTAAGGCTTGTATTTAGGACTTGCAAGATTCAAGGTTTTAGCACCCCCCCACACTTAAATTACACATTGTCCCCAATGTGTCCCAAAAATAAGTTTTTAGGTTGATTGAATGGGTAAAGAGGTGTGAAAAACAAAAATTTTGTGTTACTGGGCACTGGACACGGCCCCGTGCCTGGTGGGCACGACCCCGTGTTCAGGTGCCAGTAACGAAAACTTACAGAAGGTGGACACGGGGGCGTGTTGGCTGGACACGACCCCGTGTTTGTCAAGGTCTGCAGAAATAAAACAAAAAGCAGGTTTGGGGAGTGGGCACGGGGGCGTGTCGGCTGGACACGACCCCGTGTGGACAATCTGCAAGGTTGAAAAAACAGGTTTCTTTCTTCGGTTTTCCCGTCCCGGCTTTAGTAGTACTGATGCTTAGTACTCTAAGCCTCGTATGTACCTGCTTAATCAATAAACACTATACCACACCATAGCAAATACCCTAATTTTACCAAGTTCAACATCCATGTCAATAAAGTTAAAAGAAAAATAAATGCAGAAAATAAAAGAAGTTAGGGAAAGTAAATTGTTCAACACTTGGCACGCAGGCCTTAAATTGTTCAAGATTAGAAAAGGTTAACCTGGGGAATCATCAACCAACCGCTTTTTCCTCCGCTCATCCCGCCTAATCCATGTCCTCGTCTTCATCATCATCTCCACCATGGCCAGCTATGTACTCCCGGATATTTCCAATATCATCTTGGATATCGGATAGGTTTCTCTTGATCGCCCCAACCCGGTGGTACGTGTTGCTTGCCATATTGTAGGTGTTCCTGGTGCACATGAGGTTTTCCTGCAACAAATCATGTAAACTTTGAAAGTTAGGAAAACCGCCTCCTGAGGAGGATTGGCCCGGATCACCATGGGGCTGGTATTGGTATTGATGATGTTGTGGAGCGTGGAGGACAAGTGCCTCTTGTGGGTTCCATGCATGCCCTTGCATCCTTTGGAAACTCACCGTCCCGTCTTCAGCCTCATAGATTAGGTTAATTGAGTGGCAGATGTGTATATCCTCCCTACCCGGCCATGGGCTCCTTGCGAATGACCTAGGTATGTTGGTGAAGTGCTTGAAGAGACGGTACACCCATCCTCCAAAGAAGATGGGGCTTGGTGCAGAAGCAAGGCGGTTCAGATGCATGTTTCGGAGCATGAGGAAAGGAACATCGAGGTGCCTACGGTTATGGATACAGTGGAGGACAACAAGTTCTCTTAACCCAACGACGCCGCCGCTATCATGCCTTTGACTAAGAGAGTAGCCGAGGAGCCTATAGATGTATCGGTAGAGCGGATCCCTCAACTTCGTGCTCTTTGTGCTGCTCGGATTGTAGTACCCTTCACCAATCTGAGCCCACGCGGCTTGGCGATCGTTTTCGTCTATCTCTCGCATCCCTCCAGTATTTTCCTCGTTTCTCGCATCTTCCTCCGCGTACAACCCGACAATCGACCCAAATTGTGCCATAGAGATCGAATACCTAGTTCCGCCACATCGGAACGCTACCCCGTCGTTGTCGAATGGGTCGTACCTTGAGTTGAATGTGAAGGTGCTATAGAATTCCAAAGTGCATTCGTGGATGGAACGGAGTCGAGTTGTTAAGGCGACTCTTAGAGGTCCTATGACAAGGTTGTTGAAGCGGTCGAGTTGGTTCACCAATGTTAACAAATCCGTGCATGCTTGCCTCGGGTATTCCTCCGGCCTTGTTTGAAGTACTTCGTATCTAGCCCTTGCATCGAGCTCATTTGCGTTAAACCTTGTGAACTTCCTTGCCATATGAAAGAATACACCAAAAGTTAGCACGAAACATTAGGATTTTCGGACAAAACGTGCAAACAGTGGGCTGGACATGACCCCGTGTTCAGCGGACACGGCCCCGTGTCCAGGCGTCTGTTACACAAAAATTCCATTTTTCGACCCGGTTTCGAAAACTTGAAAATTTTTGGTTCACTGGGTGCGGTTTCCCCCGAAAATGAAACCCTAAGTGCCGTTTTTCCCAAAACAACCCGTTTACCCTATCAATTTTATCTTTTTCGGTTTAAAAACAAGGGTTTGTGGTTTTTGTGAGAAATCGGGCGAATCTATGAACAATACAAGTGGATTTACTTCCCATAACACTAATCTAACTAGATCTAAACAAAAATTTGAGGTTTGATCCGGATGAACTTCAAGAACCCTAGATTTTTCCCCAAATTTTTGGTGTTTTAACTACATGCAAGTAACTAATCTAACTAAGAATAGTGATAGAATCATACCTTGATGTTGTTAAAATGATAGGAGACGTTGAAAATCTGCGGAAAATCGTCAGGAACCAGAGTGTTTTCGGGGAAACGGGGCGTGTGGAATGAAGTAACTGTTATGAAAAAGGGGTTTTATCCCGACTGCAGCGTGGACACGGCCCCGTGCCTAGCGGACACGGCCTCGTGTCGAGCAAAGTTTTGAATTTTTTTTTGTGCTCGTGTGAGTGCCCGTTGTTTCCCAAAAAGTTTGGTTAGAAGACTTTACCGATTTAAATGTCGTCCTTATCGTTCATAACTTACCAGGTATGATGATGGTGTTTTCATTCTTCAATCGTTTGAAGCGAGATCTCCTCCTCTTCATCCTCAATGATTCCTTGATAGAGTTTCAGCCGTTGGCCATTGACTTTGAATGGGGGTCCATTCCGATATTTAATTTCTATTGCACCGTGTGGGAAAATATGGGTGATGGAAAAAGGTCCTGACCAGCTAGACTTTAATTTACCAGGAAACAATCGAAGTCGTGAATTAAACAAAAGAACTAGATCTCCTACTCGAAATTCATTAGGTTTAATATGTTTGTCATGCAAAATTTTCATTCTTTCCTTATAAATTTCGGAGTTTGAGTATGCATAATTTCTAAGCTCGTCTAATTCATTTAATTGACAAAATCGATTTTTACCAGCAAATTCTAAATCTAAGTTTACATTTTTAATTGCCCAGTAGGCTTTGTGTGCAATTTCTACTGGTAAGTGACAACTTTTTCCATAGACTAGCTTATATGGGGTTGTACCTATTGTTGTTTTATAAGCAGTTCGAAAAGCCCATAAAGTATCATCTAATTTATCTGCCCATTCCTTTTTATTTATCCCTACGGTTTTTTCAAGTATTCGTTTTAAACCTCTATTAGTCACTTCGGCTTGTCCGTTTGTTTGAGGGTGATATGCTGTCGAGACCCGGTGATAGACCCCATATCTTGTTAAAAATTTTTCAAGTTGATGGTTGCAAAAATGGGTACCTCTATCACTTATTAATGCTTTAGGTGTGCCAAAACGAGAGAATAGTTTTTTCAGAAATCTTACCACGACTCTTCCATCATTTGTTGGAAGTGCTTCGGCCTCGGCCCATTTAGACAAGTAGTCTACTGCCACAAGTATATATTTGTTTCCTTTCGATGGTGGGAAAGGTCCCATAAAGTCGAGTCCCCACACATCAAAAATTTCACAAACAAGAATGCCATTTTGTGGCATTTCGTTTTTGGAAGAAATATTACCTGTTCTTTGGCAAGCATCACATGTTTTGACAAGACTTTGGGCATCTTTGTAAATGGTTGGTCAATAAAATCCTGAATCAAATACCTTTCGTGCGGTACTAGTGGCACCATGATGCCCTCCGTATGGACCTTTATGACAATGGCGGAGAATTCTTCGTGCTTCGCTACCATGTACGCATCGTCGGATGAGTTGGTCGGCACACATCTTGAAAAGATACGGGTCTTCCCAAAAATAGTGTTTCACATTGGCAAAGAATTTTTTTCTTTGATGATGTGGCCAACCCTTAGCGACTACACCGCTAGCTAGGTAGTTAGCATAGTCGGCGTACCATGGTTCTTCTTTATATTCCACCATTTCTAGGGACTCAGTTAGAAATTTTTCGTTGATTTGCTCGTCCCTGGTTGCCTCCAAAGCTGGGTCTTCTAAGCGCGAAAGATGATCTGCTGCGGTATTTTCTGCTCCTCTTTTATCTTTGATTTCAATATCAAATTCTTGGAGGAGTAGAATCCACCGAATCAAACGTGGTTTTGCGTCCTGCTTTTTGAAGAGATATCGAATGGCTGCATGATCTGTATAGACTATAGTTTTAGAAAGAACAAGATAAGAACGAAATTTATCAAAAGCAAATACCACAGCTAGTAATTCTTTTTCAGTCGTTGTGTAATTTTCTTGTGCATCATTTAGTGTTTTACTAGCATAATAAATGGGGTGGAAATGCTTTTCTTTTCTTTGTCCCAAGACAGCTCCAACTGCAAAGTCACTAGCTTCACACATGATTTCGAAAGGAAATTTCCAATCAGGCGCTATCATGATAGGTGCATTGACTAACATTTCCTTTAGGGTTAGAAATGCATTGACTAACATTTCCTTTAGGAAGAAACGGTAGGTCAAACGGACACGCAGATTAAAAGTTATGAAGGTTTTCGTTTTAGAAAACGGCAAACTTGGAAAATCCTGCAGAGGCCACCGTAAGTTACGGTAGCTACCGTAACTTACGGTAGCTACCGTAACTTACGGTAGCTTTAAAGTCTTTACGCCAAAAACCCCCTGCTTTACGGTGGGAGAATCAATGATGCGTGTGAAGTGTGTATATGAATTTAAGTATATTTTAAGCCCTTTTACACTTTCTTTAGCCAAGTTTTAAATTTATAAAACACGATATTTACTAACACTAAACACACATATGGGCAAGTGCACCCATCGTGAGTGTAGTATAGTGTTGGTAAGATACCGAGGTCGTCCAAGGACACAAGAGCTTTTAGTACCGGTTTATCCTCAACGTCTAATCAAATCAAAAAGTTTAGAAAAATGTTTTAAGCTAAGAAAAATAAAAACTAATTAAAATGCTGAAAAAATAAAAATAAAAGAAAAACAGATAGACAAGATGAATCACTTGGTTCCGACTCGTGTATAGTGTAACCTTTGATTATTTCCGCACTTTTGCACTTATTTAAGAGATTGTCTTAGTTATTGTAGTAGGCCCCTCTTTTGGAGGTGACGTTACCCTCAACCCAGTAGTTTGAGTCAGCAAGGATACAATCCTAAAGGGTCGGATTATTGAAAGATAATGAATTAAGTTATTAATGCAAATTATGGTAGGCCCCTCTTTTGGTGGTGACGTTACCCTCGACTAAGTGGTCTGAGTCAGCAGGGATACAGTCCTAAATAGCCGGGTTATAGTATTAATAGTAGTTTAACTTATGAGGGGATCAAAGAGTTTGGACCCCCGCCATCCAATACCGTTAAGTATTGAAGGAGGTCCTACTAAATTTGACCCAGGTCCATTGCAGGACCTCTAAACGCTGAACAATGGCAAGACTCTTACCAAACGTTCCCTTAACCCCCGACCAGGTAGCCAACATACCTCCATATAGACCGTGGAGATACGAATGGTGAAAATCTTTTATTTTATATAGACAGTAAAATAATGTTAAGACACCACGGACAAACGATAAGGAAGAATCACCTTCAACATAAGAAACTAGTTATTAAAGTCATTAATACAAAACCAAGTAAAAAGTGCGAAAAGATTAGAAATAAAAAGTATTACACTAGACACTTGTCTTCACCAAGTGATGTAAGAGACTTAGGCAAACATGGCCTTGATTGTCAAGAACTCTTACGATCAATCTTGGATCCCGAGACGACTCACACACTCTATGATGGACAATGGATGATGGTGGTGGATGATGGTGTTATGTTGGTTGTGGGTGGTGGGTGAAGTGTGAGAGAGGTGGTGTGCCAATGGATGGTTTGAGCTTGAGCCAATCACTCCTATTTATAGGCTGAACAGAAGCTCGGGCACGGCCCCGTGTCCAGTGGGCATGGCCCCGTGTCCATATCCTCTCTTTCTTCATTAAATGCAGCTTGTCTTTATTAGTTGACCACGCCCCCGTGTCCGCTGAGCACGACCCCGTGTGCAGAAGAATCTTTGTACTATGAAGATTTGCCTGGATTGTGCGAATCTTATAGTTGACCAAGGCCCCGTGCCCGCTGAGCACGGCCCCGTGGTGGGCAATAGAAGTTTCTACCACTTTGTCTTTTCTGCTAACACTTGGGCACGCCCCCGTGCTGGCTGAGCACGGGGCGTGTTCAGTCTTCTGTCTTCTTGTTTTGCTTGGGAAGATGCTGTCGTGGGGTCGGGCATGTCACGTTTGTTCCTTTTCTTGTAATTATGTTAGATTTTGCTGTATTTTTGCTTCTTTTGTTAATTTGAGCTCATTTAATCCTGAAAATACAAAAGGAAGACAAAAGCACACTTTTTCCAACATTAGTACTAAAAAAGGGTTAGTTTTATGCCACAATTGATGTAATTTATATGTTGCATTTTGCACACATCAATCAACATTCAGGGGCTACCGTAAATTACGATAGCCACCGTAATTTACGGTAGACCCTGCAATTTACTGTATTTTAATCAGTTTCGTTTCCCGGACTCGATTAGACACGTTTTAAACCCCGTATGACTAAAGCATTTCATGTTTATGAAATGTAGGTACATTTTGGATGCCGGAAGACGATCAAGCTCAATGAAGAACCGAACACCATGAAGATTCATGCTTCCGCACATTGCCTCGTCGTAAATTTAAACGACGAAATTCGATCACGTTATGTTGAATAACTTATGATTTGTAAAAGTTTTAATAAACCCGTATTTTTATAGTATGTGTAGTCTTTACTATACATCTAATTGTTGGTAATTACATGTAAAACCGTTAAATAGTAACTAGGGTGTTACAAGTTGGTATCAAAGCCCTGGTTTAAGAGATTCAAGTATGGTGGGGAAAACCATGCTTGGACTTAAACCTTACGCTCTTGATAAAGATTAGTGTTCGGTTCGAGGCTTGATCGCAAATCTGGTAAGTACATGTATGTTAATGGTTAGCGTGTTAAGGTGTTGTAAACAACACATAGGGTTATCGTGTAATACACGTTACCCCAATTAAATGATTGAAGTAGTTGACGAAATTTCGCGCGTTGACGCGTATAGTAGAAAAAGCCTTGTATTATAATACGGGCAATTATTGAAGTTGACATTACTAACTTTTGTTAATGTTTTAATTTAAGGACACTCGCGTCTGAAGATGACGAGAGATGAATGAATTGCGGATATGATAATGGAACGGTCCGAGGTATGACAAGAAGAGCGTACTCATCAAGGACCTAAATCGCGTAACAATCGCAAATAAGTAATGGCAAGGAAAGCCCGTTAGGGCAAGCATTTACCAGGTGTGCATTTTAAATGATTACGTGAATAGTAATATGCAACAAATACATAGAGATTTAAAGTTGCATATGTAGATTAAAAACTTGAAAAAAACCCGAATAGAAAACCTATCCGGGATATTGTTTCCAAGAGAAACAAATAGGGGCATTAGTTACATGGGGTGTAATGTGAAAATTATAAAAAGGTCATGGATACTAGGTATTGATCGCTTACTCTGGCTAAGTAAGTGGTGAGCATGTGGTACCATGAACTTTTTATGATGGACATGCTTACATTCGATGTAGTAAGGACGGGGTGAGTGGTACAAATTAAAAAGTACCCAAATGAATCAAATGAGTAAAATATTTGATAATAATGTAAACGCAAGCCTGAAGACGGAAGCGTATTACGTTAGTATAACGAGCCCAAGGGAAGGGACAATAATCAAGTAAATGAAAATACAAACCGACCACTAAGAATGCTAAGGCATAGAGGATAAAGTTGACTATCAAAAGTGGTGAAACTCACACGAACAAGTTAAACGGGTTAGGTAAGACGTAATATTGGAAAGGATAATGAGCCCGGTAATGGGACAAGATTGAATACAAATATAGGCACAAACCGAATAAAGGAAAGCGCAAGATATTAATGAACCCATGTAATGGGTCGAAATTAAATATGAAATGATTGCAGTCATGAATCACAGTCGGAGTGAACGAAATTTTGATGCGAAAACAAATGATTTTCGAACATAAAAAGGACGATCTACGGGATCATTATAACCTTTGGGTTATAAACAGTGTAAAGGTCTACGGGACTAAAATGACCCACGGGTCATGAATAAAAAGGAAAAGGATCATAAAGGCAACGCCCTAAAGAGGTGAAAGCCAAAAGAAATAGCCTACGAGGCTAAGTGAAAGAATCTACGGGTTACTTAGACAAGCGAGGGAACCAGTAGAGAATCCCCGCGTAAAACAAGGACTGCAAAAAGGATAAATGTCAAGTTGTCAAATTTGTTTGACATAATATATATATATATATATATATATATAGGACAAAGATCAGTTAGGAACCACCCCTTATTGCGAGAACCGCGAGAACCAGTGTGAACACAAACAGTAATTCCTAAAAAAATCTAAAAAACACCCAAAATTTTTTTTTTATTTTTTTACTATTTTTTTTGAAAAAATCGCAATATTTTGTTAATAAAAAAAATAAAAAAAATTTTCAAAAAAAAAAAAAAAAAAAAATTTCGAGTAACAGTTATCCATGCACATGTGCATATGTATCGTTTCTTTGTCAAATTCCGTAATTCATTACAAATAATAGTCAATTGCACTTTCATTTACACTACCACGTGTAATACACTACTTTTTACGTTAACAATGTTAGAAATGCACATGTGCATTTATATGTATTAACAGGAAATAAGGTGTTTTGGTACACTACTTTCTCTTTCATCTATCATTCCATCCATAATACACAAGCATGCACATGTGCATTTTTGTCATTTCTTTGACAAATTCCGTAATTCATTACACATATTAGACAATTGCACTTTATTTACACTACCATATGTAATACACTACTTTTTACATTACCAATATTAGAAATGCACATGTGCATTTTATATGTATCAACATTAAATAAGGTGTTTTGGTACACCACTTTGAATACACTTTCCTTTTTCATCTATCATACCATCCATAATACACTACCATTACCTTCTACCATCCATAATACAATACCATTACCTCCTACCATCCATAATACAATACCATTAACAATATTTTCACTTTAATACATGTATGTAAACACCATTTATACCATCCAATCAACATATTACATAAAAAATTGACAACTATAACCAAACCATCAACCACTAGATATAACTAACAAAAAAACATGTATATGAGCCTACCTCTCCATTCAAAATCACAAACTTTTTGTAACAAAACACGTTATATCATGGTTATACCTAATTATGCACATGTGCATTTTGAATATTGGTAATGTAAAAAGTAGTGTATTACTAATGGTATTGTAAATTAAAGTGCAATTGTCTATTCCTGATAACGTATTACTGAATTTGTTGAAGTAATGATACATATGCACATGTGCATGGATAACTGTTACTCGAAAAAAAAAAGTTTTTTTTTTATGGTAACGAAATATAGCGATTTTTATTAAAAAAATATTAAAAAAAAATAAAAAAAAATTTTGAGTGCTTTTTTGATTTTTTTTAGATTTTATTTTGTGTTCACATTGGTTCTCGCGGTTCTCGCAATAAGGGTGGTTCTCGCATGAACCTTACCCTATATATATATATATATATATATATATAAATAAAACATTAAACTAAAATTCAGTTTTAGTAAAAAACAACGTTTTATTAAACATATATAGTATGAGATGATTGGAAATTAAACCTAAAACACGACGTGCCGCGATCACGGTCAGGAAAGTTATGTGGAATAAAATCACATAGTAGCGTCTAGTCAGTGAGACCGGTTAAGGTCAATACTTAAATTAAGAAAATGTTCAACACGCTATTTATATTAAGATTAGCGTGAAATAAACATAGTTGATAAGCGTCTATGACCAAGTGGCCAACTGGCTACTCAGTCAAGCCAAACAATAAAGGTAAGTGAGTACAAAGCGGCAGTGATGGTCCATGAGGTCATAATAACGAAAAGTTTTGATCGCCTATACCGAGCAATCACAAGATAACACAAGCAAAGTGTTGGGAAGTCAGTTTGATTAAAAGCACGATAAAAGAATAAAGCCGAGAGGTATGTAGTATTATGCCTTGTAGAAATTCGTTAATAGCACATCTAGATAGTGCTAAATAAATAAGATAAAATCAGGAAATTCATTTTGTGGCGAATTCTGTATGAATGAACCAAATGAATAAGTTCGTAGAGGAAAGGGTTTGTTTGTAAAAAAAAATGAAAGATCTCACTAGAAACTTCCAAACGGGTGAAAATAACGGATTCACAAAGAATCCGAAAGTATAAAGGCGATGAATTTCGCTAAGTTAATCAAACAAGTTGAAATAACAAGATGGCGTTATTCCGAGTAGCGTAAATTCGCATAAAAGATACATATGTTGTGTAATTAAAAGATGTTATCATATTTGTCTGATGACACTAACAAATGGTCAAAGTATGAGTAATGCTTAGAAGGTTACTCAGTTTATGTACATTGGGTTTGAAACTCAATAAATTATGTAAGAAAAGGTTTCGAGGACGAAACCTCTTTAAGGGGGGGTAGACTTGTAACACCCCGAAAACGGGTTTGGTAATCAAACCCCGTTAATACTAAAAGACGGGTAAAGTACCGTTAGTGGTAAGAGTAACCCTATAAATATTAGGATTTAAACAAATAATACTAATATTAAATACAACGCGAATAAATGCTTTTAAGGAAATAAAGTTTATAAGAAGTCTGAATTAACGGGACTTAAAATAAACCGAGTCATAATTTCCCCGAATCCACTAAGTTAACTAGGAATATTTAACCTAGTTAATAAGTGGGAATAATGTTAGAAATAGTTAGATTGTGTCCTACTTAATAACTAACTAAACTTGAGGGACCAAAAGGGGAAATACCAAAAGATTGGGTTTATTAATAAAACAAAACACAACACACACACACCAAGTGTGTGTGTGCGTGTGTCGACTTCGGCTGGAGAAAACAAGGGGAAACCATTGTTCATCAAAGATCACCAAATTGAAGGAGTATTTGGGTCTCAAATTCATGCATGAACGCGTAGAAACGATCACCAAGTCATGGGGATCACAAGGTATGTCAGAAAACCTAGATTGGTTGAAGTTGAAATTTGAGACAAGTAGGTTACTTGCAAATAAATTGATGGATTATGATCCAAGGATGAAATTAGGAATGATTTTATGTCTATGAGTAAACCCTAGTCATTTACTTGTTGAATTGAGGTTCATAATTGTGAATTTCATGATTATCCATTTTTGTGTTAAATGGGTTTTGTAGAAATAAGATGAACCCTAGAATTATGACTATTAAAATGGTGTTAACTGATTTCCATGAGATGAATCTAAGAATAGTATGCATGCTAGACATAATGGAATTGAAATTATGTTTATGTTTAGTAGAAATAACTAGTTATGAACTAGTTGTAAATGTGTAAAAATTTATGCACATTAGGTGTTTGTTAAAATGCCTAAATGAGAACTAAAGTGTTGAAATTAGAGTGAAAATGTGTATTTGAATGATATGGCAATTACGCGTAATATGAAGTGATAAGGGTTCTAAATATTATGTTGATTTAGACTTAATGTTATAACCCATGTGATCAAAAAGTAGTTAACTTTAGATAAGCTAAGTTAACTAATCATGAGGTTGAATAGTAGCTTCGGCATAGAAAATAAGTGAGGTGGAATAGTCGTGATTTTTATGACTAATTTAACCGCCTTGTAAATGATTGAAAATAGTTTGACGCCTAACGAGCTATGTGGAGGCTTGGGATAGGAAGCGGGTCAAACAAATCAAGAATGGAGGAAAAGCATAATTCGGATGCAAGGTAAGTATAACTTACACTAGTCTTAAATTGTGGAATATTCTTTTATCATATAAATTACGAATGAGATAACTAAACAATTGAAATATGATGTTCCGTCGTGTAGTCGTACGGAACAAGATAATCAAAGATGAAAGAAACCATAATAATGGTTAAAAAGAAGTAAATCGATAATTCGGTTATATTATGATGAAAGGAAAAATGAACTTTTAATGGTTACCTTTTATGGTAAGGCAAAACAAATAATAAGGGCAAAACAGTAATTTAGTCACACGTTGACAATAACCGTTAGTTTCAAAAAGATGCTTTTCCGCGTAAGACACAAAGAGTCGAAAATGGTAATAAATGGTTTATAAGTAAAATGACCGTACGGTGTTAAACGGAATGAGTCATGTAGATGAGATGATAATAAATATCATCTCGCAAAGATAAACGGTCAATTCGGCCAAACGGGTCAAAAGGTGTAGACATCACCTTTTGACAATATCGACTAATGATTTTTGTCGAGTTATATGCTTACAGGAATAGATATCCAATGGATACTCACATCGCTCTTAACTTGCGATTATAAAGCAAGGTATTAAAACCGGGTTAATAAGTTGATTCGAGCCAGGTATGTATAATAGATCAACTCATCATCTAGAACTTGAAGTTCTATGAGAGTTAGACAAAGTAAAAGGGACATTCGGTTACCTTAAAAGGTATACCAAAGGATTTAAATTATGGACAGAGTGTTTTGAAAACAAGATTTGGTTAAAAAAGAGATTTTGGGCGTGCATGCCTTAAGCAAGCCCTTCGTCGTAAAAGAAGGGTTAAAAATGACCAAAACGCCCTTGCAAGCGAAATTAAGCAAACTACCCTTAGAAGTCGCTTGAAAACGAGTTTTACAATCAAGTCAATACTTAGAATAAGTATAAAAACGAAAGATGTAAATCCTTGGTTAAAAGACTCTATACGAGTCTTTGCCGTAAAATGATAATCCGAGGGGTAAAACTCGGATTATATAGATCGCCACATTAAACCCATCACAAATATAGTTGTGATGGAAGATCATTTAATAAATAATGTGGAAATAAGATGCTAGAAATAAATGAGTGTAAAATATTGCGTAAAAGTGCTTAAATGCCCTTAACGGGTCAAAATTTGGTAAAAAGAGTAATAAGCCGAAAACTTGAAAGTATTAAACTTTGTTAATCTGGATGTTGGATTTCAACTCCATATGATGGAGGATCAAATTACAATCACGTAGGAAGAAATGGTAGGTCAAACGGACAAGCGGATTAAAAGTTATGAAGGTTTTCGTTTTAGAAAATGGCAAACTTGGAAAATCCTGCAGAGGCCACCGTAAGTTACGGTAGCTACCGTAACTTACGGTAGCCTTAAAGTCTTTACGCCAAAAACCCCCTGCTTTACGGTGGGAGAATCAACATTCAGGGGCTACCGTAAATTACGGTAACCACCATAATTTACGGTAGACCCTGCAATTTAATGTATTTTAATCAGTTTTGTTTCCCGGACTCGATTAGACATGTTTTAAACCCCGTATGACTAAAGCATTTCATGTTTATGAAATGTAGGTAGATTTTGGATGCCGGAAGATGATCAAGCTCAACGAAGAACCGAACACCATAAAGATTCATGCTTCCGCACATTGCCTCATCGTAAATTTAAACGACGAAATCCGATTAGGTTATGTTGAATAACTTATGATTTGTAAAAGTTTTAATAAACCCGTATTTTTATAGTATGTGTAGTCTTAACTATACATCTAATTGTTGGTAATTACATGTAAAACCGTTAAATAGTAACTAGGGTGTTACACAAAGTTCATTATCTTGGAACAGATATGGTTCAGAAAGCACGTCTACAAACTTTGAGGAGCGAACTAGAAGTTTTAAAGATGGATGAGAACGAAACAGTAAGTAGTTTCGCAAGCAAGTTGGGTGGTATAAAATCCAAATTTAAAATTCTCGGTACCACCATTAAAGACAAGAAACTTGTAAGGAAATTACTTATCTCTGTTCCGAAGAAGTTTCTACCCAACGTGGCAAATATCGAACAATATTCAGAAATAGACAAAATGCCATTTGAAGAAGTAGTGGGAAGAATAATAGCTTTTGAAGAACGTCTCAAAAGTCAAGACAAGCAAGAAGATAATAATCAAGGAGGACTCATGATGGAAAGTGCAAATAATCAGTTTGAAAGTTTGCATCATGGAAAGGGTCGTGGTGTTCAAAACCATGGTAGAAGTCAAGGACAAGGATCTTTCAAAGGAGGAAGAGGACGTGGAAAAGATATGGGACCAAGAAACCAAGACAAGAGCAAGTTCAGATGTTACGATTGTGGAAAACTTGGTCATTTTGCAAAAGATTGCACCAAGTGGAAGGAAAAGGAGAAAGACACGCAGCAAGAAGCCAATCTCGCATTGGAAGAGGAACCAATGCTACTGCAAGTCAAGCAAGTTGAAGACCTTCGTTAAACTATATTTAGTTTAAGGGGGAGTATTGATGTTTAAACTAAATATAGGCCTCGTTCTGTAATTAGTAGATAGTTAGTTTATGTTATAATTAAATTAGTTAGTAAGTGCGACGACCGGAAGCGACAAAATGGAAGATTGAAACCTACATCAAAAGGAATCAACATCTCCTACGGACGTGTTTCTTTAGAAAAGGCGGCAATCATAAAGAAGACGCGACGCTTCATCATCAGACACATCGATTCAAGAGGAGACGCAACCATTCATTGCACCTAGTCGTATAGTATATATAGGGTTCATGTATGTCAATTGTAATCGTCACTTTTCATTCAATACAAGCAAGTTTATTTTTCTTTGATTCTCAATTCTTTATATTCAAACCTGTGATTTGCAAGTTCGATTACCAACAAATAGCATCAATCTCTCGTTTCTTCAATGACTTTATATCTTCTGAATGCCTCATCTTGAGTGCATTTACAGGCTCCTCTTAAGCTAATGCATCTGGTCTTTAATTGTTTCAAGAACCGTTAATCATTTAGTAATCCGATCTCACAAACTCGACTTCATTAGTCATCAGGACCATTTCTGACTCTTGCTTTGTTGAGTGCTTTTAAACATCTAAGGATCAGGTCTTCAGTGATCTAGTAAACTTGAATCTTACTTAGGAGAATTCAAGTATAACTGATAGGCCATCATGTCATCAAATCCGTAGATTCTCATGAGAAAGCTTTAGCACGTTTCTTGTTGCTAAGAGGTGTTAAAGTATCCTGTAATCTTCTCGAATTCTTTACTTCGGTGAGTATACTCACCGAATTCTACACCTTATGCATCTATCAACACCAATATGCTTATAGTCACAAACAACTTCTCAAAAGTCTCGCTAGACCAATTCACATTTTTGGATAAACCTATGTTTATCTCAAATATGCCTCCGTGTATATGAAAATTTCATTTTATCAGTTCTATGTGGAAAACTATCAAAAACAAATTGAATTTTTTTTGGGATTTTACAAAGGTTATGCTAAAACACACCTAAAATCTTTTTGTATTTTTCAAAATCAAATAAAGAAACTATGTATAACACATATTTTTGTAAGTGTTGATGCACTATGTCTGCTGCCTACGTCATCGAGTCATGTCGAGTATGTAATAGGATGAAATGTTAGATTATAAGTAAAGTTGTAAAGTTACTTTCGTACAGAAGTAACACATCCGTGCGAAGATAAGTTCATTTGCACGATGGAGGTCACGTTCGTACGAAGGTAAATCTAGTCCGCACGAAGGTAGTATTCACGTGTATAAATAGACGTCTGGACTTAGTGTTAGATAGATTTTGCGCAACTGACGGCGAAGCCCTGTCAGATTGTTTCCTGGTTGTAAGTGTTGAAAAATTAATGAAAACATGGAAAAATTATGTAATCTTGTATTGTCTCCTAATCAAAAGGGATTCAGCATAATTTGACTAGGTTATAGATATTACCTGAGCTATATGTCTATGGAAAACGGTCCTCACAAGTGGTATCAGGGCCCGAAGGCTAATAACTGAGACATTCAACTAGATTCAGACCTTGAAGACTGCTTTCCTACTCATTTTTCTTCATTTTCTTCATTTCTCACAAATTTAAATGTCAGAATTGACTGATTTTTTCGAGGGTTACAAAAAACACGTTTTTTTAACAAAGCCTCTTAAAATTCAGACTAGAATTCAATGAGAATCATGATGAAAATGTCAAAAAATGAGAAAAAATGATTTTTTTCCGTTCTCACAAACGAACTACGTCCGCACGAATGTAATACGTCCGCACGGAGGTAATCTTCATTCGTTAGAAAATCTTTCCTTCGCACGAACGTAAATAATTTTTTATTTGTTTTATGTCTAGGTTCGCACGAGAGTCTACATTCGTACCAAAGTGATCTTTTTCAATTCTGATTATTGTACATCCGCACGATTTATTCTTTCGCACTAAAATCCTTACATCCGTACGAAACTGTTGTTATGATGGAAAACGGATTTTATAATGCGTTTGCCACAAACCCTATGAAGGTGGTTCATAATCTAAATTTAGACAACAAAATGGGAACAATGACAAAGCCACCAAAGCTTATGAGTATGGGTGATTATAAAGGATGGCACGAGAGGTTTGAGAATTGGGTACAGGCTAAATATCTGGATTGTTGGTATTCAATAGAAGAAGAATATACCCTCCACTCGGAGAGAATGGTCAAAAGAAAAGCCTAACCCAGTTCAATCCGGCTGAGAAAGAAAAGTTCATAAGAGAGAAAAAGATGTTGAATCTTCTTCAACAAGCTATAAAGGAAGATATATTCACACTACTCCAACATAAGGGTAATGCACAATCAATCTGGATGGCTTTGAAAGTGAAATTTAAAGGGAGTATATCTATGTAGAAAAGCAAGAAAGCTTTGCTAAAGAAAGAGTTTGATATCTTCACACCTTGAAAGGAGATTTGTTAAAACAGCTTGTTGAGAGGTATAAACATATAGCAATTAATAATCATATTGACACAAGCGCCAAATTATAACAAGAGCTAGAAACCCTTAGGATAGAAACAGAACGGGTTGATAAGAAGCTGATTAGTTATTCTACAACATCTTATGTTTTGGATCACATTCTCCCCAAACCAACAGGAAAAGACGAATCAGGGGAATATGTGTATGGTTATCATAACCAAGGGTTGGGTTATAACCGAGTTCCACCTCCTATGTGGAATAGCTATTCGAGAAAGAAACCAAACAGGGTGGAAAAGGTGCTGAATTTAAAATTGAAAACTGAAAAAAAAGACCAGCTGCCTGACAATCTCGATGTGACCTATACCAATCTGAAACTAAATGTGAATCAGAGTTGGTTAAAGACGTTGTTGAGAAAGTTTTGGCAAATGAAAATGATAACACAAATTTTTAAAGTGCTCAATCAAAGTTTGACAAAGAAAGTTCAAGTTCACAACCTGAAGACAAAATTTTCATAAAAATAACATCCCAAAATCAGCATATAGTTCAAGTGATGATCCAAATGTGATTATGTATAAAATAAATGGATCTAACAAACTATATTTTGATACAAAGTTTCTGATTCAGAATGTGAACATGGAAAAAATAAAAAAAAAATTCAAATTAGTCGAGGTCTAACTGTCTGAGATTGAAAATTTGACAAATGATCAAGGATTTTCAAACTTTAGAAGGCATAAGGCTTGCTATTCTAAACCAAAAATTTCATACTCTAATTACCAACAAAAAAAACTATTATGGGAGAAACGGCTCGGGATATAGTAAGAAAAATTACAACAAGTTTGGAAAACTAAGGTTTGCAAAGAAAATGACTTTTGTGACTTGAACAAGTCTAGAAAGTGAAAAGGAAAGTCAATTCAGCAAACAAGTAAATGAAGAGTTCTCCGACATGTAGATTGTTCAGGCTCAACATGTAGATTGTCAAAGATACACATCTCCGACACAGAAACCAGGAGATCCTTGGCTGTTATGAAGGTCTCTGGAATTCTTTCAAACTGACAGGAAAGTCAATTCAGCACCAACAAGTTTCCCACATTATTGAAAACATATTGCTATATATAAACCATATATTTTGTTTGAAAATCTTGGAAATAGTTTAGTGCATATGAATCACCCCAAAACATTAAGAAAACGTAAAAGAGGGGATCTATGTACTCATAGGTTTGTGTAGATGTCTTGTTCAAGTGTGTATGCAAGCTCAAGTGATTCAAGTGTTTCCTAATTTGGTCGGATAATTAGGTTAGTGTGTATCGAGGCTTAAACATAAGATCGGATAGAATGTGGTTTATTAACCAAACGAGCGAAGGATCTCGTATAATATTGTTTATAAAGCCTTACATTTAATTGGAAAGGGGTTTCTAGGTTTTTAACCCGTTACGACTTGTTAAAGTGGTATACGACACTTTAACGGGTCGTATGTGTAACTACGGTTTCGGATGGTCGAATGGGTCCTATGACGAGTCCGATATGTCAAAACAAGTTTATTTATGTTGTATGATCAGTTTAAAAGTAAAAAAATAATGACCATACATGCTTAAAACTATTTTTGTGCCAAAAAGGCATTTTCGACATTTTAAAAGTATATATAGTTTACTTGTCATTTTACTAACAAAACAACATGACCATAAGGTATAACCTCAGAGGGTTATTCCCTATATTACTATCGTCATATAAATGTGCTTGGTTAGATCCTAAGATTGACCAAACGGGTCAGATTCAAAAGTTAAAGCGAAAGTCAAACCAAAACCGCTCGACTTTCGACTAAGGAATAAACAGTAAACTAGAAATGACGAGCTTGACATGTTAAAACATGTCTAATAATGTTATAAAACTGATTTGGTGTCAAAACTTTAAGTTTTACAACCCGAAAACACTTCCATCATAAAATGCACTTTTATGCATTTTTTACTTTTATTTCGTAAAAGTTTGACTCGTCATTTCGCCTACTAAATGTGATGATCAGAAGCTTTAATTGCGAGGGATTAATACCTTCATGTTTATGATCACATTGCAAAATTCCATTTGAACTTTGACTTGACCAAAATGGTCAGAACCGAAAGTCAAACAAAATAATGAAACTCAAAGACCATGGATGACATCTTTATTCCTAATGCAGCATAAAAAATTCCAACGCCCGACAAATCCACTTATAAATTCCCTGAAATACATGTAGTTTGAAAACATCAACAAAAGTTGAGCGAGTTCATGTGTTTGTGTATGAGTAAACCTTTAAAGTATGTCTGTATGTATATATGTCCCTGGTATGTAGCAATAAGGAAAACAGATCAACAATGGTTTGCAAGGCCATTGATATGTATGAAATGGTGTAGGAAAACTCAAACCTAGCAAATTTGTACCGGGCCTCCGGCTGTGTCACATCCTGGCTTTTGCGGAAGCGTGGGTTTATTTTGGTGTGACTTCTTAATACCATAGCAACAATCATAACAATGCTATATGAAAATAAAACACAAGATGTTCATTCATTCATTAAGTTTAATAATACCACAACATCATTGTTTTGAAAATGTCGACACCTAAGATAAGTTACAAACCATACTTGTTTTAAACGTGTTCATAAGACACAAAAAAAGACTTTAAATAAAATGTGGTTTAAAGACATGTAACTCGTCCAGGTAAGGGTTACACCTCCTAAACCTACTACCCTGGATGACATCTTTTATTCAACGCAGCTAGACACCTGCATACCCCGTCAGATCCGCTAGTTTCCTGAAATACATGTAGTTTGAAAAATCAACAAAAAGTTGAGCGAGTTCATGTGTAAGTGAGTATGTATAAACCTTTGTAGTGTGTCTGTATGTATGAAAGTCCCTGGTATGTAGCAATTAAGGAAAAAGAGATCACAAATGGGTTGCAAAGCCACTAGTATGTGTGAAACGGTGCAGGAAGTACTCAAACCTAGCAAATTTGTACCGGGCCTCCGGCTGTAAGACACAGTCACCACTATGGGCCGCCCCGGCCTCATGGGTGTGGGCTCGCTACACCCAAATAGATCTATCACTCATGTCCCTCGGTCCTAACAACGAGGATTAATGGCCTTAAGTGTTGTACCCACCTTTCACATGATCTAAGTAGTAAACCCTCCTTAAGCTAACCATACCATGTATAAAAGCGTCTGTAATAATTGTACCATGTATTCCACCCCCGAAGTATAAAACTAAAAACAGTTAAGAGAAAAGGGGGACATGAACTCACTGTAGTGCGTCTCCTGATTCGTACCGTCAACTCAAACTTGGTCCGCTACGTGACAACCTACAACGTACTATTGTCTATTAGACGAACGGGCCATGCCTTGCTTTTGTATTTACGGGTTTGAGTTACATTACTTTGATATTATTCCAAGTTGTAACTTCTTGTTAAAATAATAATAATTATTTTAACTTAAGTTTTGTTTTTAGGGTTTAGGAATAATAGTTAGGCAACTATTTCGTATCCATACTTCTCAAGTATTTTATATGCGCATTTCCTTCCCAAGGATGGGGGTATTTATACATGTCTATTTGTACTTTGAAAAAAATATATTTTAAGTCCCACTTAGAAAAATATATTTAACTCATTTGTCCAAAAATAATGTATTTCCCAAAATATATGTATTTTTCCCATGGTATTTGTTAAGTTATATTATTTTACCCTAAAATAATATAACTAGTTCACAAAATATATACAAATATTCGCACAAGTGTCTTAGTGTAAAACATATATTCTAAATATATATTTATCCGTTTTTTTTTATAAAATCGTCCTCCAATACTTTGTATTTTTGTGACAAAACCCATGGCGAAGTTTATATTCTAACACAAGTTGTAAAATATATTTGTAACATTTGTTAGAAAAATATTTTCTAGGTGTTGGAATTTTAGAAAATTTCGCCAGAGTTTCCTTTGTAAACGGAGATGTCCATGCTTATTAGCATATCATTTTCTTTTCAAATAGTCATTCAATCAATCAACAACAAATTATTAAACAACATTACACTAACCAAGTGCAAAAACAATGCACTTTACATAATAACATGAACTTGGTTTTTCGTAAAAACGCGTAGTAACTTAGTGGGGGGTTTAGTGGGTTTAGTTACCCTCCAAAGTGTGTTTTCTTTTACTAAAACCTCATTCTTAAAGATTTTAAGTTTTTACAACTTGTAAACTAGTTTTGCAAGAATGTGTATTTATTGGATCTTCTTACTTTTAAAAGTATTTCCACACTTATCTTGTTACTAAGAATAGTGTATGTTCAATAAAAATCATAATCTTTCAAAAACCATCTTTTTAAACTTAGTTTCCTTGGAAAATCATTCACAAGCCTTAGATTTACAAGATTACTAGTTCACTTTGTTTGTTATTTTACAAGAAAAACATTTTTCTTTCAAGTCCATGTTTAGTTCTTAAAAGATGATTATTTCTTGTAACACATAACCACCTCTCATCTTGTTAGACCATGTTTTTAATCATGATCTAACAAGTTTACTATGATGATCATTCATCATATCACCAAGAAATCATCAAATACTCATCACATATTCAAAACAACTCTATATCATCAAGATTTCATCATCAAGTTAGCTTATGTTCAAGACTTATCTTTATGATTTTTAGTGTTCTTAAGTTTTCATCATGATTTAACTATTAACCACCATAAACAAGAAGTAAATGAGGATTCAAGAGACTTACTACTAGCTTTTAAGCTAGGGAAGATCAAGAGTAGAAATGAGGTGGTTAATAGCAAACGAAGAAGGTCCTTGATGATCCGAAAGCTCCTAGCTCCTTTGTATGGTCTTTATCACCCTTGTATGCAAGTAAAATGGAAGAATGAACTTGAATGATGATGATGGTGGTGGTTCTTGGGGTTGGCCGAAACAAAGAAAGAAGGAGAGAAGGAATTTTGTTGAGTTGTTGTGAAGATGGTAAGGATGAGGGACTTGTGGTTATATACTAAACCTTTCCAACATCTAATTAACCATTAGATATAATGTTCCTTAAGTACATAGCAAACCCATTAAACAAATCAAGAAAATCAAGGGTGGGGTACCACCCTTGTAACCGTAAGGTGGGGGGGGGGTCTAGTTGGGTTTCAACTAAATTAGTTAATGTTCTTGATTGAAATCCAAGGTTAAGTTAGTGTTTTATGTGTGTTATGTAATATATAGTGTGTTAGGGTGTTCAGGGACCATAACTAGCTTAGAAAAATAAAAACAATGCTTCTAGCATTATTTTGGTGTTCCGGGTAATGTCCGGTTCTTCGGTTTGATACTGTTCCGTTAAAGTGCTAAGTTATGTCGTAAAGTGTCCTTTATGTAACTTTTAGTGACACTTTCAATTCCCGACACTTAGGAAAGTATACAGGACCATTTTGCCATATTTTTGCAAGTGACTAGCATGATTAAATGCTGAATTTTGTTATTAAGTGCAGAATTCTGCACTTAAAGTGGGTTTTAGGCACTTTCTGGCACCTAAACTATCACCTAGTGATGCAGTTTTATGGTCCTTACTTCCCTACACTCCCTACTAGTGTAGTACCCTGTTTCCGGCTCATACTGGGCCTCAATATATTGTCTGTCTATGTGCTGGCATTGTCAGCATGTTTCTGAGTTATCCGCTCACTGTGTTAACTGTGCTTTGTGCATTAAGTTTATCACTATAGTTTGTGTGTAATAAATGGAGTGACAGTATGAAATGTGATGCATATGTATGTATGATGCAAAAATCATAAAGCAGTTTATTCAGTAGTTGAAATCAAGCACAGTCATTAAGCACCAATTTTATATTAATTAATTGTACGGATACCTGAAATTTTGAGGGTTGTCACATTCTCCCCCTGTTAGAGAAATTTCGTCCTGAAATTTTAGCTCTGCTACTAGATGCAGGGGTCTTGGGGAATAAGTGTGGGTACTTAGCTTTCATACGATCCTCACGCTCCCACGTGAATTCTGGGCCGTGACGTGCATTCCATCGAACTTTGACGAGTTTGACACTACTCTGGCGTGTCTTGTTAACCTTCCAATCCGTAAGTTCAACAGGCTCTTCAGTAAAGTGGAGTGTGTCGTCGATATGAACTTCATCAGCAGGAATGACTACTGTTTCTTGAGTTGGACTCTTTTTCAAATTAGATACATGAAATGTATCATGAACGCCATTCAGTTCAGCAGGTAAGTCCAATTTGTATGCTACGAGCCCAATCCTTTGCAGGATTCTGAATGGGCCAATGTAACGCGGATTCAACTTCCCACGCTTCCCAAAGGTGCCACACCCTTCCAGGGTGAAACCTTCAATAAAACCATGTCTCCCACCTCAAATTCCAGGGGTTTCCTTCTTCGGTCCGCATGACTCTTTTGTCGATCACGAGCCGCTTTGATGCGCTCTCGGATCTGTGCAATCTTGTCTGTCGTTTCCTGGACCAATTCCGGACCAACTAGTTGTCTATCACCCGCATCAGCCCAACAAATCGGTGATCGACATTTGCGTCCATAGAGAGCTTCGAACGGTGCGGCTTGAATACTTGCATGGTAACTGTTATTGTATGAAAATTCAACCAATGGTAGGTGAGTGTCCCAAATCCCACCTAAATCCATTACGCAAGCTCGCAACATGTCTTCCAACGTCTGAATCGTTCGTTCGCTTTATCCGTCTGTTTGCAGATGAAACGCAGTATTCAGATTCAACTGAGAACCAAATGCTTCTTGGAAGGATTGCCAAATCCTTGACACGAATCTTCCGTCTCTATCAGAGATGATTGAGAGAGGCACTCCATGTCGTGCAACAATTTCCCTCATGTATATTTCAGCAAGTTTACTCGTGTTGTCTTTTTCCTTGATTGGCAAAAAGTGCGCAGACTTCGTTAGACGGTCTACTATTACCCAAATTGTATCATGGCCCTTGGGCGTCCTTGGCAATTTTGTTATAAAATCCATGGAAATCTGTTCCCATTTCCATTGGGGTATTTCAGGTTGTTGCAAGAGACCTGAAGGCTTTTGGTATTCAACCTTTACCTTGGCCCAAGTTAAACATTTGCCAACATATACCGCAACATCGCCTTTCATTTTTGGCCACCAATAGAAATCCTTTAAATCTTGGTACATCTTATCCGCTCCTGGATGAATCGAGTACCGTGACTTGTGAGCTTCGTCAAAAATAACATTTCTCAAACCACCAAATAAAGGAACCCAAATTCGTTTCATGAAGCACAAAGTTCCTTCCCCGTACCAATTGCTTCTCCATCCCACGGAGATACTCATTCTCAACATTCCTTTCCTTGAGAGCTTTTCTCTGCGCGGCACGAATGCGCAACAAGAGATCCGTCTGAATAATCATTTCCAGAGCCCTTACCCTGGGTGATACTTGATCTCACAATCATAATCGTTCAATAGTTCTACCCAGCGTCTTTGCCTTATGTTAAGCTCTTTTTGATCAAATATGTGCTGCAGGCTCTTATGATCAGTGAAGATTGTACATCGCGTGCCGTATAAGTAATGTCGCCAGATTTTCAATGCAAACACCACCGCGCCCAATTCCAAATCATGCGTGGTGTAATTTTTCTCGTGGATTTTCAACTGGCGAGAAGCGTATGCTATAACCTTTTGTCGCAGCATCAATACGCAGCCTAAACCCTGACGCGAGGCGTCGCAATATACCACGAAGTCATCCGTTCCTTCGGGTAGAGATAAAATTGGTGCGTCACAAAGTTTGTTTTTCAACAATTGGAATGCTTCTTCTTGTTTGTCTCCCCAGTAAAACTTCTTGTCTTTTTGTGTGAGAGTGGTTAAAGGTTAAGCGATTTTTGAGAAATCCTCAATGAATCTGCGGTAATAACCAGCCAACCCTAGAAACTGTCGGATATCGGTTGGTGTCTTAGGAGTCTCCTTGTTCTTGATCGCCTCGATCTTTGTGGGATCCACATGAATTCCATTTATGTTAACCACGTGACCAAGAAACTGAACTTCACGCAGCCAGAACTCGTACTTCGAGAACTTTGCGTATAACTTTTCCTTCTTAAGCAGCTCTAGAAGAGCCCTTAGATGCTGTTCGTGCTCTTCTTTTGTCTTTGAGTAGATCAGAATATCGTCAATAAACATGATCACAAACTTATCCAGGTACGACTTGCAGACTCTGTTCATCAGATCCATAAACACTGCTGGGGCGTTTGTCAAACCAAACGGCATGACCAGGAACTCGTAATGCCCATAGCGAGTCCTAAAAGCAGTCTTGGGAATACTTTCCTCTTGAATCCTTAACTGGTGGTAACCTGATCGTAGATCGATCTTTGAGTAGAAACTTGAACCTTGTAATTGATCAAACATGTCATCAATTCATGGCAAAGGATATCTATTCTTGATTGTCACCTTGTTCAGCTCCCGGTAGTCGATACACATGCGAAAACTACCATCCTTCTTTTTGACGAACAAAACTGGAGCTCCCCAAGGCGAGAAGCTTGGTCTGATAAATCCCTTGTCTAGCAACTCCTGAAGTTACGTCGACAACTCCTGCATTTATGATGGAGCAAGTCGATAAGGTGACTTGGCTACAGGCGCGGCGCCTGGAACTAAGTCAATATGAAACTCGACTTGCCTTTGTGGCGGCAATCCTGTTAAGTCTTCTGCGAAGACTTCAGGATACTCCTTTACGACTGGAATATCTTCTAGCTTTGGCTCAGCTGCTTCTTTATCGACGATGTGTGCCAAGAAGGCAACGCATCCTTTCTGTAAACACTTTCGAGCTTTCAAACAGCTAATGATCCTCAGAGGCGTACCGCGCTTCTCTCCATGTACCACAATCGTTTCTCCATCCACCAATGGGATGCGAATGGTCTTCTCGTGACATACAATTTCGGCTTTGTTACTTGACAACCAATCCATCCCTACTACCACATCGAAGCTTCCTAACTCGACTGGCAGTAGGTCCAGTGTAAACTCGTGTTCTCCCAGCTCTATTACGCAACCTCTGATAACTTCATTCGTTTCAACTAGCTTTCCATTAGCCAGTTCAATTGAGTACGGAATGTCTAATTTACTAGCAGTTAACCCAAGCATTTTCTTAAATTCTAGCGATACAAAACTGTTGGTGCATTGAATGTCTGTTAACTTTGTCTTAATCGAGTCTTATGTGTAGATAGGATGAACGAGCACACAATAGGATAGAAATTAGGGTTTGTACATGTATTAGTTAGGTAGTTCTCTTGAAAGGAACAAAATGTAGTTCAAGCGAAATCATCTAATATGAGTTCGCTTGAAAGCATCCTGTGTCATCTCAAGCGAACTAGCAACATCTATAAATAGTGGTGTGCTATGTCATTTGAAGCGAACCTGATTCTGTATGTGAGTCAAGGTGCTGCCAAAATTTCATCAGAAATCATTATAAAGACTCGGAAATCAGTAATAGAGAAGAATTGAAAAGGAAACAAGCTGTGTGACATTGTTTACTTTGATTCCGCCTTAGTAAATGATGATGAACTGCCTTTACTGACTGTTTAGGGTCACAAACACGGTCCAACAAAAACTATAGTCGGCACCAGTGTCAAATACTACAGATGCAAAGCGTTGATTAATAGGGAATGTACCAGTAACAACATTCGGGTCCTGGCGTGCTTCCCTTGCTCCAATGTTGAATACCCTTCCACGAGCTTGATTGAGTTTTGGGCATTCGCGCTTGAAGTGCCCGATGTCTCCACAGTTAAAACATCCCGGTCCTAAACCATTACCATTACCACCTTGAGCATTGTTTGCTCCCCGGTTCCCAGCTTGGTTCCCAACATTCCACGATTACCATTTCCACCGCTATGGTTCCCATTTCCGTTACCACCACGATTGTTGTTACCAAAACCCCTTTGTCCATTGTTACCATGACCAGCACCAGTACCAACCCAGCATGTATTCTTTGAATGGCCCTCCTTCCTGCAAGACTCGCATTTCCTTAACCTGCACTGACCAGAATGATGGTACAGGCATATGTCACATTTGGGCAAAGTGCCCATGTATCCCTTTCCCTTGACTTCAGCACCAGTTTTAGCTTCAACTGGTGGGTTTACCTCCTTCTTCCTGCTGGTTCTGCTGGTACCCTTTTTAAAGTTGGAGAACTTTCTTTTGTTTTCTCCAGAGGACTCCACATGAGTTTCCTTCTTTTTCTCATCGGCATTGGAAAACTTGTTTAGCCTGATGGCTTCTTCAGTCAGTGATATGCTCAGATCAATGGCTTCAGTAATTGTTGCAGGCTTTGAAGAGGTTACCATGCTCATAATCTGGGATGCCAACCCCCAGATGAAATGCTCCACGCGTTTGAATTCAGGCGTAACCATGTAAGGTACCACATGGGACAAATCACGAAACCTCTGAACATACTCGGCGATCTTTGGGCCGTCCATCTTTAGGTGCCAAAATTCCGTTTCCAGCTTTTGTATTTCGGTTCGTGAACAATATTTCTTCCTCATGAGCTCCTTTAGCTCGGTCCACGTCAATGCATATGCCGCCACTTCTCCCAAGGTCTGTAATTGCAAATTCCACCATGATAAAGCACCATCAAGAAAGAGCCCTGAGATGTATGTAACTTGCTGTTCAGGAGCACACTTGCTCATCCTTAAAATATAATCCGTCTTTTTTGCCCATCTGACAAATGCAACAGCGCCTCCAGTGCCGTCGTAGTTTAAGGGCTTACAGTCAAGAAATTGTTTGTAGGTGCAGCCTGTATAGGCGATAACATTTATAGAAGGTGTTAGCGGATGTGTAAGAAATATCCAAATGTGTCGTAATGTGTCTCAAGGGACTTGGATATTACCATTGGGTGGGTTGTTTTTGTTGTTTGAGGTATTCCTGCTGGTTTCTGCGCGTGAGGCCTCATACTGTGCTATCGCTGAGGCAATCCGCTCCTGGAGTTCCGCCTCAGTAGTAGGCAGGCGTGTGTCTCGTCGTGGAGGCATCTTCTAAAAGATGATCATATTGGTCAGGTCATAGTAAGTATAGTAAATATGCATATTGTCACACCCCGACCACGTATAACATACAAAACGTGGCGGAAAACGTCGGGGAGTGTTGTAACAGAATTAATTGTTTCATAACCATGGCATTCAAAGTTGTATTTTATTTATAAACATAAGAGTTACATTGTCTTAAACAGGAAATAAAGAGTTCAGAACATAATTAAACTAAGTCTATCTTCATTTTACGTCTCTAAGGCACAGGTCCGCCCTAGTGTCACGATCATCATCCTATGCAAAAGCTCCTGAAAACACATGTGAAAATAGGTACGTCAGCATAAAAATGCCTGTGAGATACATAGGTTTTGTGAAAATAGGATTCATGACTTAAGTTTAAGAAAATGTTGTTTAGTAAAAGTCAGTCATGAACCTTGTAAATTGTTTTGTTTTGTAAGTCATTTAAAAAGCGATAAGATCAAATGATATGTATAAATGAAAGTATAATGTATGATTAAATGTATAACCAAGTAAAATGAGTTCTATAAAGTAAATTGTTTGTAAACCAAAGTCTTGTGAAAATCGTGTTACTTGTGTAAAATGTATAAGTCCAAATTGAATGATTTAAATAACGCTATGATATGTAATATAATACAAACACTTATATATAGGAAGTACCAGCGACGTATCCACCATGCTTGTATCATATTACTCACATCTCGTTACTTAAGTCACTTAAACAAACCACCAATGTAATAAGTCTATGTTTAAACCAATTGTCAAAAGTCCTTGTATAAATCATATCAAATGTTAATAGTCCAAAAGTAGTCAAGTAATGTGTAAAAAATGTTATGTATTGTAAGTAAAGTATTGTCACATAATCCAAATGTAGAAATGTACAAAACAAAATATTTTGAATATCTCAAAAAGTTATGTTTTGCAAAGTGAATGCATGTTACGTTGATACAAACATTTATGTGGTAAGTTAACGCATACATTCAAGCCTTGAGACAGTCGGATAACCCTTTCAGTCAAGGTTATCAAAAGAAATGTTTTCGGATTCAGTCATTCCTTATATCCAAACAAACCCGGGATGTCAGGAATGGGATTTGTCAAGTCCTATGGTACCACTACTTACTACCGAGCGGCGTAGCTAATGTTAATGAACGTATATAAGTCTCGTTTGTGCAAACCAAATGTTATAGCAGTTGTATACATGTTATATGAAAACAATGTACTAAGTATGCTAAGTTAACATACTAAGCAGAAAAGTCATGTAAATCAATGTGCTAGCATGCTATCAGTCAACATACATAGCAGAAATGTAAAGTAAAACAATGTACTAAGTATGCACACAATGGACGTACATAGCATGAAATGAAATGTAAAGCGATGTACTAAGTACGCACACAATGGGCATACATAGCATGAAATGTAATGTAAGCGATGTACTAAGTACGCACACAATGGGCATACATAGCATGAAATGTAATTAAATCATGTACTATAATGTACTAACGAACATAGTAGGTATATGATGTGAAAACATGGAAAGCATGAAAGTAACAAGTAGGCACATGTGTTTCACCCCAAAACAGTTTGGAAAACAGTAAAAGAGGGGTCTATGTACTCACTTGAGATTGCTCAGAAGTCCTAAGATAACCACCAAGCAATGCTAGAGATCTCGGAATCAAACGGCACCTAATATTGGTAACTATGTTAATAAACCGGACCTATATCGGAGGATCGGATAGAATGAGGGCTCGTAAACCAAATGAGTAGGGGAACTCATGTAGTATGGTTTAACAAGGCCTACATACTAAATGAAACCTAACCTAAGCGCTTACGACCCATTACGACCCGTTTAGGTAGCTTATGCTACTTTAACGCGTCGTTCGCGTAAAACGCGTTCGGACCGCCTAACTAGTCCTATGACAAGTAGAATATGCCTTAACATGTCTAATATTGTTGCCAAATCAGTTTAGATATCACAAGTTATGTTACATATGCTTAAAATGAATTTTGGCGTAAAAAGGGCATTTTGGTAATTTACCTAAGGCATATAAACTACCTATCATACAACTAACTAAACGTCGTGACCATAAGGTATAACCTCGGAAGGTTATTCCCTATATACTATGGTCACCTAATGTGTTTGGTCGGATCCTAATGATCGGCCAAATGGGTCAGGTTCGAAGGTATAAGCGATTTATTAGATCGCTTACCCTTACGACCCTAGACAACGTGGTAATCAGTAGGCATAGTCACAAGGGACTATAACCATCGTGATTACGCTCACGTTGCGAAGTTCAAACGAACTTCGCATTGACCATAAACTGGTCAATGCAGAAAGTCAAACAAAGTTTGACTTTCGGACTCGAAAAGCAATAAAAGAACGAAGGAACACTTACAAAGGGTCCCCGAAAGCTAATCTTGATCCAAGTAGCTTAGGTATGAAACAATGGTTTCAACTTAGAGCTTCTAAGATCAGATTCTTGTGGGTTTTGCAATGAATGGGGTTGGGTATTTATAGTGTTCGGAGAGCCGTTAAGATCGTTTCTTGGAAACCGTGCTTTGATCTTGGCCATGTGCAAGAGGATTAGGAGTGCATAACAGCTGATAACAGGCTGTTTAAACATTGAATCTGGTCTGGGAGTCTGACGCGGGCCGCCTGAGGGTCCTGATCAGACAACAACTTTGCAAAATGACAGTTTCAGTCCCTGTTGGTGTTTAAGGCCATTTCCGACATGTTTAAGGCCCGTTTAACCAACGTTAAGGCCCTAAAATGATGCCTAAACATTGTGGACATGAAACATGCTAAAAAATATGCCGGATGTTGGTTCGTTTGGCCGTACAATCGCGATGTTCGCTTAATTACGACGGAATGCGCATAAGCGCGAAAAACGATCCAAATGACGCGACGAATGGATTTTTCTTATGCCAAACACTAAATTAAATTATTTTAGTGCTTACATAAATTTTTGGATGTCTGAATGTATTCAGAACGTA
This sequence comes from Helianthus tuberosus, assembly GCA_030545235.1. NCBI lineage: Eukaryota > Viridiplantae > Streptophyta > Magnoliopsida > Asterales > Asteraceae > Helianthus > Helianthus tuberosus. Next base: position 33,259,740 of record CM060429.1, read on the forward strand.
AGTTATGCGCGAAAGTGCAAACTTATGCACTTTTTGGCACTTTTAGTCCTTGAATGACCCAAAAGTTTATTTTAGCATACCGAACCCCTCAAAGCCTATTTCTAAGCTATGTAAAGGATATTTATGGTATGTTCAACTTATGGTCATGTTCCGGAATGTCTGTTTTAGTACGAATCGTCATACTTTCACAGTTTGTCGAATTTAGTCCCTGTAGGCGAATTAACTTGTTTTTGCCATACCAAAGCCTTTAAAACTTATTTCTAAGTTATGTAAAGGTTATTTAAGGTAAGTTAAGTATATGTTGATGTTTCGGAGTATTTTTCGCATTAAACTGATTACGTTTACGCACCAGTTTGCGTATAACTCTCCAGAAAGCGATATAGAGTTTGAAATCGAACAAAAGTCAAAACATGAAAAATGTAAAACATAACAAAACAAACATTGGGATCAAATAACATTGTTTTATTGATAATGGTACTATTCATAATGATTACAAGCACAGATGTTACACATATATAATAACATCCACCAACCTCATAACACATAACATCCGATGTTATAATATAAAGCAAATAATTCAACAAAGCATGTAGTGAGAACGTTGCCATTGAGCTTTCATTAATCATGACCACAATATAGTTTTACATGTTTCATAGTACATCATACATCAAAATAAGATCATAGGGTTACATCACCCCAAAATACAAGTCAGTCTACACAAATCATATACAAAAATGTGGTCTTCCAAAAGTCTTCATATGTTGGCCCAATTGCGACTCTCTCACCAAAACAATCTACCTTCACCAAACCAAAATATAGCTACGTTGATGGCGGAGGAGGAGGAGGAGGGAAGAAAATGAAACGGCGCAAGCGCACCCAATCCTCCTCAAGTGCATGGATAACGCGCAGCAAGTAAGCAATCTGTTGCTCAGGAGTGAGGAAGCGAACATAAGAATCAGGGGGTAGTGGAAGAGGGGTTGGTGGTGTAGCAAAAGGAGACTGACAATGACAAGGGGGAGGACGCGGAGTCCTCTCCAGCTCCTGGACTCGACGGCTCAAAGCATCCTGCTGTAACTGTAGGGATATAAGTATGTCATCTGTGGTATATCCAACATGGTAAGGATGATATGGTTCTGACAGAGGCATAACATTGGGCGAAGAGCACATGAATGGCCCGCCCAAAGGTGCAAAAGGTGATGTAGTGCGAGGAAACTGAGACAGGAATGGAACAGCTGACGACATAGGTGGGACAAAAGCAGGCTGCTGCCTCGAAGATCCCTCCCCAGGACGAGGTGGAGGAATGTCCTGGAGAAAAGTGATAGGAAGGTCGGTGCGATGGAAAATGAGGGGTAACATCAATCGGTGCAGAGATGGGTGCATGAGGGGGAGTGACTGGTCTAACATGTGGGGGATAATCGTCATCATCGACCCACCCATTACGGGTGTCGGAGTATCTGGGATCCACATGCATGGCAAATGGTGCATGGTCAACTAACACAGGTGCCTGGTCAGGCAGTGGTGCAACAACAACAGGAACATCCACCACTGGTGGGGCAATGACGAGAATATCAACAATGGGTGGTGCAATGGCTGGAGCACCAACAACAGGTGGTGCAACGACTGGAGCATCATCAGGAACAAGGTCGTGCACAGGTACAGGGTCATGAGCAATAACAGGCTCTGGTACAATGACAGGCTCGTGGTCAGCAAAGGCTATATCAAGGTCGGCAGGTACATAAAAAAGCGGGTCAATAGGAACAACTGGTGCCTCCAAGGGCTGGTCATCAGGAATAAACTCGATCTCGTGATTGGGATCAAAATCATGAGGAAAAACTGGATCGAACTCATCCTCGAACTCAGGATCAAACTCAAAAGCGTGAGGCGAACCAGGTGCAGCTGACATAGCTATATCGGAGTCGGAGTCAGTAGGATATCGATGTAATCCGACGACGTGCAAAGTATAGGATGATACTGACTCAAAAGAATCAGTACCGGGCTGATCAGGTAAAATCTCCTCAGCGGGAGCCTCAACAGGTGGTAAAACTACAGCATCCGTAACCGGAATCTCAACCAAAGGAATGGCGACATCATCAGCAATCGGGGCCCCACCCTCATGGTCGTCCTAAGGGGGACCCTCGAAAAGATCGATGTCGTCATCGGACACAACATCGAGTGGCAGATCCCCAACAGGAACTGCAGTAAGGGGAACAGGAGCAGGGATCTCAGCAAGAGGTAGATCCCCGACTAGAATACCATCAGCGAGCTGAACATCGTCTCCGTGATCCGGCAAAGCAAAAGGCTGGAAATCGTCGTCGTCCGTACTAGTGGTATCCGATGTATAGACCTCATCCTTAGAGACAATCTCGTCATCTGACACAATCGCCATAGGATCCAATGTGTCTGACACTCCGGTATCCGAAGAGGATGGCATGGTGTCTGTAACACAACCACACATATGCACATATATCAACATATAATCAAATAAGCATGTAAGTCACAACAATGTAAGCAAGTAATCCTCCTAGTCCGCCTTAGACTATCCTCCCCAGTCTCTCAGACTAAACTCCCTGGTCTCTAAGACCAACCTCCCAGTCTCTAAGACTAAATCCCTGGTCTCTAAGATCAACCTCCCAGTCTCTAAGACTAAATCCTCCCTCAGTCTCTAAGACTGATCCTCCCTCAGTCTCTAAGGCTGAACTATAAATATAAGTCTTGAAATGTGTATTTGTGCCTTTTTGTTTGTAAAAATGTTTGTTCCCTGGATCTGGACGTATAATGTATGCAATGTAAAAATGTTTGAAAACATTTTCGTGAGAGCCCTGATGATCATAGTCTAGACTCGAGAAAGAATCCTAGTTCGCTATGATCGAGGGTCTGATACCAAGCTGTCACATCCTAGTTCGCTATGATCGAGGCTCCGACATGTAGATTGTTCAGGCTCAACATGTAGATTGTCAAAGATACACATCTCCGACATAGAAACCCGGAGATCCTTGGCTGTTTGATTATGAAGGTCTCTGGAATTCTTTCAAACTGACAGGAAAGTCAATTCAGCACCAACAAGTTTCCCACATTATTGAAAACATATTGTTATATATAAACCATATATTTTGTTTGAAAATCTTGGAAATAGTTTAGCGCATATGAATCACCCCAAAACATTAAGAAAACGTAAAAGAGGGGAGCTATGTACTCATAGGTTTGCGTAGATGTCTTGTTCAAGTGTGTATGCAAGTTCAAGTGATTCAAGTGTTTCCTAATTTGGTCGGATAATTAGGTTAGTGTGTATTGAGGCTTAAACATAAGATCGGATAGAATGTGGTTTATTAACCAAACGAGCGAAGGATCTCGTATAATATTGTTTATAAAGCCTTACATTCTGATTGGAAAGGGGTTTCTTTTAACCCGTTACGACTTGTTAAAGTGGTATACGACACTTTAACGGGTCGTATGTGTAACTACGGTTTCGGATGGTCGAATGGGTCCTATGACGAGTCTGATATGTCAAAACATGTTTATTTATGTTGTATGATCAGTTTAAAAGTAAAAAAATAATGACCATACATGTTTAAAACTATTTTTGTGCCAAAAGGGCATTTTTGACATTTTAAAAGTATATATAGTTTACTCGTCATTTTACTAACAAAACACCATGACCATAAGGTATAACCTCAGAGGGTTATTCCCTATATTACTATCGTCATATAAATGTGCTTAGTTAGATCCTAAGATTGACCAAACGGGTTAGATTCAAAAGTTAAAGCGAAAGTCAAACCGAAACCGCTTGACTTTCGACTAAGGAATAAACAGTAAACTAGAAATGACGAGCTTGACATGTTAAAACATGTCTAATAATGTTATAAAACTGATTTGGTGTCAAAACTTTAAGTTTTACAACCCGAAAACACTTCCATCATAAAATGCACTTTTATGCATTTTTTACTTTTATTTCGTAAAACTTTGACTCGTCATTTCGCCTACTAAATGTGATGATCAGAAGCTGTAATCGCGAGGGATTAATACCTTCATGTTTATGATCACATTGCAAAATTCCATTTGAACTTTGACATGACCAAAATGGTCAGAACCAAAAGTCAAACAAAATAATGAAAAAGACTAAGGAAGAACACTTACTTGTGTTCAAGGGAAGCTTAAAACTTAAGTAGGAGGCTTCTATAAGCCGAAGCAAGCTCCAAATAGAAGAGAGAAAGAAAATTCAAGGTGTACGTTTGGAATGAGCATGGACTAGGCTATTTATAGTGATTTTGAGGTCACCAAATTAAGCCAAGTGTCCAATGAGTCATTAGGAACTGATTAGTGGCATCACTGTCACACCCTGACTTTTGCGGAAGCGTGATTATGGTGTGACTTTCTTAATATCATTGCATTCAATCATAACATCAACTATATGATAAAACCATAGGTTTGTCATCCATAAAATAAGTTTAAAACATAACAACATGATTTTGAAACGTAGACTTCAAATTCAAATTTTACAACCGTACAAATTGTTTATGAGTTCATTAAGGACTCTTCAAAAGATATTGAATAACACCGAGGTTTGGAAGACGTGTCTCATCCAGGAATAAGACACACTAACCAAACTCAAAGACCATGGATGACATCTTTATTCCTAACGCAGCATAAAAACTTCCAACGCCCACCAAATCCACTTATAAATTCCCTGAAATACATGTAGTTTGAAAACATCAACAAAAGTTGAGCGAGTTCATGTGTTTGTGTATGAGTAAACCTTTAAAGTATGTCTGTATGTATATATGTCCCTGGTATGTAGCAATAAGGAAAACAGATCAACAATGGTTTGCAAGGCCATTGATATGTGTGAAATGGTGCAGGAAAACTCAAACCTAGCAAATTTGTACCGGGCCTCCGGCTGTGTCACACCCTGGCTTTTGCGGTAGCGTGGGTTTATTTTGGTGTGACTTCTTAATACCATAGCAACAATCATAACAATGCTATATGAAAATAAAACACAAGATGTTCATCCATTCATTAAGTTTAATAATACCACAACATCATTGTTTTGAAAATGTGGACACCTAAGATAAGTTACAAACCATACTTGTTTTAAACTTGTTCATAAGACACAACAAAAGACTTTAAATAAAACGTGGTTTAAAGACATGTAACCCGTCCAGGTAAGGGTTACACCTCCTAAACCTACTACCCTGGATGACATCTTTTATTCAACGCAGCTAGACACCTGCATACCCCGCCAGATCCGCTAGTTTCCTGAAATACATGTAGTTTGAAAAATCAACAAAAAGTTGAGCGAGTTCATGTGTAAGGGAGTATGTATAAACCTTTGTAATGTGTCTGTATGTATGAAAGTCCCTGGTATGTAGCAATTAAGGAAAAAGAGATCACCAATGGGTTGCAAAGCCACTGGTATGTGTGAAACGGTGCAGGAAGTACTCAAACCTAGCAAATTTGTACCGGGCCTCCGGCTGTAAGACACAGTCACCACTATGGGCCGCCCCGGCCTCATGGGTGTGGGCTCGCTACACCCAAATAGATCTATCACTCATGTCCCTCGGTCCTAACAACGAGGATTAATGGCCTTAAGTGTTGTACCCACCTTTCACATGATCTAAGTAGTAAACCCTCCTTAAGCTAACCATACCATGTATAAAAGCGTCTGTAATAATTGTACCATGTATTCCACCCCCGAAGTATAAAACTAAAAACAGTTAAGAGAAAAGGGGGACATGAACTCACTGTAGTGCGTCTCTTGATTCGTATCGTCAACTCAAACTTGGTCCGCTACGCGACAACCTACAACGTACTATTGTCTATTAGACGAACGGGCCGTGCCTTGCTTTTGTATTTACGGGTTTGAGTTACATTACTTTGATATTATTCCAAGTTGTAACTTCTTGTTAAAATAATAATAATTATTTTAACTTAAGTTTTGTTTTTAGGGTTTAGGAATAATAGTTAGGCAACTATTTCGTATCCATACTTCTCAAGTATTTTATATGCGCATTTCCTTCCCAAGGATGGGGGTATTTATACATGTCTATTTGTAGTTTCAAAAAAATATATTTTAAGTCCCACTTAAAAAAATATATTTTAAGTCTCACTTAGAAAAATATAATTAACTCATTTGTCCAAAAATAATGTATTTCCCAAAATATATGTATTTTTCCCATGGTATTCGTTAAGTTATATTATTTTACCCTAAAATAATATAACTAGTTCACAAAATATATACAAATATTCGCACAAGTGTCTTAGTGTAAAACATATATTCTAAATATATATTTATCCGTTTTTATTTATAAAATCGTCCTCCGATACTTTGTATTTTTGTGACAAAACCCATGGCGAAGTTTATATTCGAACACAAGTTGTAAAATATATTTGTAACATTTGTTAGAAAAATATTTTCTAGGTGTTGGAATTTTAGAAAATTTCGCCAGAGTTTCCTTTGTAAACGGAGATGTCCATGCTTATTAGCATATCATTTTCTTTTCAAATAGTCATTCAATCAATCAACAACAAATTATTAAACAACATTACACTAACCAAGTGCAAAAACAATGCACTTTACATAATAACATGAACTTGGTTTTTCGTAAAAACGCGTAGTAACTTAGTGGGGGGTTTAGTGGGTTTACTTACCCTCCAAAGTGTGTTTTCTTTTATTAAAACATCATTCTTAAAGATTTTAAGTTTTTACAACTTGTAAACTAGTTTTGCAAGAATGTGTATTTATTGGATCTTCTTACTTTTAAAAGTATTTCCACACTTATCTTGTTACTAAGAATAGTGTATGTTCAATAAAAATCATAATCTTTCAAAAACCATCTTTTTAAACTTAGTTTCCTTGGAAAATCATTCACAAGCCTTAGATTTACAAGATTACTAGTTCACTTTGTTTGTTATTTTACAAGAAAAACATTTTTCTTTCAAGTCCATGTTTAGTTCTTAAAAGATGATTATTTCTTGTAACACATAACCACCTCTCATCTTGTTAGACCATGTTTTTAATCATGATCTAACAAGTTTACTATGATGATCATTCATCATATCACCAAGAAATCATCAAATACTCATCACATATTCAAAACAACTCTATATCATCAAGATTTCATCATCAAGTTAGCTTATGTTCAAGACTTATCTTTATGATTTTTAGTGTTCTTAAGTTTTCATCATGATTTAACTATTAACCACCATAAACAAGAAGTAAATGAGGATTTAAGAGACTTACTACTAGCTTTTAAGCTAGGGAAGATCAAGAGTAGAAATGAGGTGGTTAATAGCAAACGAAGAAGGTCCTTGATGATCCGAAAGCTCCTAGCTCATTTGTATGGTCTTTATCACCCTTCTATGCAAGTAAAATGGAAGAAGGAACTTGAATGATGATGATGGTGGTGGTTCTTGGGGTCGGCCGAAATAAAGAAAGAAGGAATTTTGTTGAGTTGTTGTGAAGATGGTAAGGATGAGGGACTTGTGGCTATATACTAAACCTTTCCAACATCCAATTAACCATTAGATATAATGTTCCTTAAGTACATAGCAAACCCATTAAACAAATCAAGAAAATCAAGGGTGGGGTACCACCCTTGTAACCGTAAGGTGGGGGGGGGGGTCTAGTTGGGTTTCAACTAAATTAGTTAATGTTCTTGATTGAAATCCAAGGTTAAGTTTGTGTTTTATGTGTGTTATGTAATATATAGTGTGTTAGGGTGTTCGGGGACCATAACTAGCTTAGAAAAATAAAAACAATGCTTCTAGCATTATTTTGGTGTTCCGGGTAATGTCCGGTTTGATACCGTTCTGTTAAAGTGCTAAGTTATGTCGTAAAGTGTCCTTTATGTAACTTTTAGTGACACTTTCAATCCCCGACATGTAGGAAAGTATACAGGACCATTTTGCCATATTTTTGCAAGTGACTAGCATGATTAAATGCTGAATTTTGTTATTAAGTTCAGAATTCTGCACTTAAAGTGGGTTTTAGGCACTTTCTGGCACCTAAACTATCACCTAGTGACGTAGTTTTATGGTCCTTACTTCCCTACACTCCCTGCTAGTGTAGTACCCTGTTTCCGGCTCATACTGGGCCTCAATATATTGTCTGTCTATGTGCTGGCATTGTCAGCATGTTTCTGAGTTATCCGCTCACTGTGCTAACTGTGCTTTGTGCATCAAGTTTGTCACTAAAGTTTGTGTGTAATAAATGGAGTGACAGTATGAAATGTGATGCATATGTATGTATGATGCAAAAATTATAAAGCAGTTTATTCAGCAGTTGAAATCAAGCACAGTCATTAAGCACCAATTTAATATTAATTAATTGTACGGATACCAGAAATTTTGAGGGTTGTCACAGGCTGGAAGACATAGTCACCCTATGGGCCACCCTGGTTGTAACGACTCTCATCAAAAGTCATAATTATTAAATTAATTTGACCAATAGGAAACCCTAATTGAGACACCCAAGTAATTCTGCGCAAACCCTACAATTTTCATAATTTTCAGAATCAGGATTAGGGCCCCTAAAACTCAGGGGGGGGCATTCCCTACTTGACGATTATCCGAATTACGTGCTCTCCAAGTTGAAATTTCAGAAAATGTCGACTCATCTGAGCTAGTCCCACACGTGGCAACAATTTAAGCATGAAGTGTACCTTACGGACCGTAAGGTCACCAAGCTTACGGTCCGTATGCTGCCTTACGGACCTCAACATTGATAAGCTTACGGTCCGTAAGCTAAGCCAAAATCTTGTATAAATAGCAGGCTTTGGGACAGGCTTCTGGGCATTCGTTCGACGAAGAAATTCACAAAATACACCGAGTTCTGTCCTATTTACTTCAAATAAAACACCCTAAACCCTAATTAAGTATAGCGGGGTGCTGCAGAACAGGGTATTAGCACAATCGCTGCTACGATTCACTGTCCGATTGATCTAAATATCCAATGAATGTTTAAGTGCTACCCACATTAGGGTTATACTTTATCGTTCGTCATTAATTTGACGGATTGTCGTTAATTCGATAGGTAAAGTATTATACTTTATCGTTCGTTGTTAATTCAACGGATCATCGTTAATTCGATGGGTAAAGTATTATACCTTGTCGTTCATTGTTAATTCAATGGATCATCGTTAATTCGATGGACAAAGTATTGTATTTTGACATTCATTGTGAGAATTTGATCTCATAAGTTATCGTAAATGCTGGATTGATTACTAATTCCAAATTGTGTGCTTGTTATTGAAATTAGGATAAAAGGCTAATCAGTAGGCTAGGCTCTGCCCGTATAAATCTGCAATGTGAGTCATTCTTCTTTTCTCACAGTTTGTGAGTTATTCTCTTTTTTTATCAAATTGCTTTATACAACTATTCTCACCGTTTGTGAGTTATTTTTATTAAATATTTTACAATACTCCAAATTATTTCAAGATTATAATTACAGGGACTAAGTCGTGGATATCTTGAATTACTGGTTAGTGGGGTATTGTGCACATTACTAATTTCTCCCAGTTAGGTTCATTGACCTACTCGGGATAATCACTGTTGGGTTCATTGACCTACAGGGATAATCGTCACTATTTAGGTTCATTGATCTAAATAGTGGTATGACCATCGTCACCATTGTGACTTGTCACCATTGTGACGGAATGCCAGATAAAAATAAGATAGAAGCCATTGTAATCGCTCTTATGCTGTAATTGATAACTATGCATCATTATGCAAAATAGGATGATTCACTCAGTATTTCCTGCTGACAAAACCTTTTTCAAACATGTTTCAGGTGATCTGTTGTAAATCAGGAAAAGTGTTGTGGAGCATTTCAAGCTTAAGATAGTGGCTCAGTATAAAAATAAAGAAATAAATTTTGTAATATCACGCTTTTATAGTAAAAAAACATACTATTGTAAATAGTATGTTTCAGGTGATCTGTTGTAAATCAGGAAAAGTGTTGTGGAGCATTTCAAGCTTAAGATAGTGGCTCAGTATAAAAATAAAGAAATAAATTTTGTAATATCACGCTTTTATAGTAAAAAAACATACTATTGTAAATAATCGGGGTTTTATCCCGAATTGTGAAATAAATAATCGGGGAAAAATTTTAGCTTTAAGCGATCCTGTTTCCGCTGTTAAACTCAATTAAATTAAATACCGCAGTATTTTCTGCCGCGGCTCTTGAAACGGGTCAAACCGGGTCGTGGGCCGTGACAGAAAAAGGTGGTATCAGAGCCACTGGGTTAAGCTAATTAAGTATTTAGAAATACTTAATTTTTCCTGATTACAATTATATAATTATGTGTTTTATTAACTGGCTATTTGTTAATTTTAATATGGGCATATTTTTATATATATTGTAATATTTGTTGCTCTATCATCGTTAATCGAAAAATATTATATATAAATTTATTTGATTAATATATGGAATTACCTAATATAGTATTACTATATTGTGGTAAAGAAATAATATTTTATTTTTGAAGTATACTCTTATTTAAAATTATTGTTTAGTTAATTATTATTAATAATTTTATTATTATTAATAATATATTAAAAATAGTGGTATTAAGATTATTTTTAAATACTAGGGTTATTATCAAAGGCAGATATTGGATAACCTAGCCTTAGTTATGCATGGACTGATCACCTATGCTTAAACAAGGCAGCACTAACCAATATTCACCATGATAATGAATAGTTAATATATATAAATTAAGTCATCATACTTATTTAGTATATAGATTTTGATATGTTAACCACTGTAATAGTAAATATAAATCTTTAAATATTCTGATTTAAAGTTTAGTATTTTTATTATCTACAGTTAAGAAAATTTATAAATAAATTACAAATAAAACCTAGTATGTTTTAATTTGTATTTGTTTTGGTAGTATGAAATACTATTTTTGTTCTATAAAATTTTGTTATGACTTAGTAATTGTATGTATGTTACTAATCAGCATGAGTGATCTGTCGGAAGCCCTTCAGAATTTAAATCTCTATCCAGTAAGAATAGAAGTTTCCAGAGATTTTAATAGGTATATTCCAGACATAGAAGGACCTATAGAATTCAACGCTTTACCTTTCGAGAAACTTAAGCCTAAGAAAATGGAAATTGGGGAAAGTTCTAGGCAAATGGAGGGATTACCATCTCAAGAAGAATTAGATTTTATAATGGCAACAGATGATACTATTGAGCCTGTTAATGAAAACAATTTTATGAACTTAGAACCATCTATTCCAAACTCTTCTAATCACTGGAATATAGACGAATGGTTGGATAATGAAATACTGTTACAAAACCATCCCTATAGGCTTTTTCCTAAGTACAATCCAGAACCTTTACCAAATTTACCAATAAGTAACAAGAATAGGACTGAACTTCATCATTTTGACAAAATGGATGCTGGGAATAGAATCCAAGAAACTTTGGGACAAATCTCCTGGAATTACGATGAGAAGAAACGCCGCTACTAGAACATCATCTGACAAAGGATAGGGGATTATGAAACTATGGTTGTATAATAGTAACAGTAAAATCAGTATGTGTAAAATAAATAATAAAATGGGTGTATATAGAAACATAATATAAGGAAATATTAGAAAAGTTACAATTTTGTTTGTATATTCGTTTATGTGATTATGTGCAACTAAATTGTGACATTGGATTATTTCCTTTATACTAATTATGTATCTATAAAATAGATATCAGATGGAAAACGCTAATAATGAACCAGTTAATGAGGGTAATCAATCTGAGCAACAATCGGGGAACCAATATGTGACTAGGCAAGATATAGAAAATATTATTGCTCAAGAAATAGCCAACACTATTCCAGGAATAGTTGCTCAAGGGATAGCCAATGCTATACCAGCAATCATTGCTGCTGTTAAAAATCCAATTGAACCTCAACAAGTTGTTCCTAGTAAACGCATTTCTGAAGATAATTTCAGTGATAGCGTAAATGGAGGCAGTAATCATGTTAATCATGATAATGAACCACGGCAAGCTCCGCTCCCTAAGAAAAGGAAAGTTGCAACGCCTGGTTGCACTTACAAAGAATTTCTTGCTTGTAAACCCACTGAGTTTGCAGGCAATGAAGGAGCGACTGCGACACTGCGTTGGTTAGAGAAAACCGAGGCAGTAATTGCCATAAGTAAATGTGCTCAGGATGATCAGGTTATGTATGTATCAAATCTTTTCAAAGAAGTAGCACTAGAATGGTGGAATACGATGTTACAAGCAAAAGGAAGAAGGATGGCGTATGCTATGAACTGGGAAGAATTTAAGAGTCTTGTAGAAAGAAAATTCTGTCCCGAGTATGAAAAAGATCAAATGGCAAATAAGTTTCTAACCCACCGGATGGTGGATGTAGATTGTCGAGGGTATACTACGATATTCTTCGAATATGCTCGAGTAGTACCAACCCTGGCTTCACCAGAGCCGGTACTTATTTCTCGTTATATTTGGGGATTAATTTCCGAGATTCGTAATATCGTCAAAGCTGCGAAACCTCGCACAATTGATGATGCAGTAGAATTAGTCAATACTATGACTGACGAGCTAGTACGGACAAGAGAAGAAAATAGAAGGAAGGAAGTAGCCCAAAAGATTACCCAAGAATTTCGTTCGGGTAACCATAACAATTTCAAGAAAGGAGGGAATGGGCAATCTTCTATTAGTCCATTTTGCAATTTATGCAAAAGAAAGCATTTTGGAAGATGCAAAGGATATTGCAATTTTTGCAAAATTCCGGGACATCAAGAAGAAGACTGTAGGAGGAAGAAATTTTCAGTTTGCTACAACTGTAGAGAAACTGGACATCTTAGGCCAGATTGTCCAAAACTAAATAAACTATTTGACAATCAAGCCAAACCGTCAGAAGGAGCAAAAAGGAATGCGAGAGCCTTTCAGCTGACTACTCAAGAAGCCGAGATGATTCCAGATGTGATAGCCGGTATGTTCTTAGCTTACAACGTTTACATAAAAGTATTATTTGACTCTGGTGCAAACCAAAGTTTTATAAAAACTTTACTCTGCCAAACTCTTAACTTACCGTTAACCAGCATTAGATAAATTTCTATATTTAGAAACGGCAGATGGAAATTCAGTTAAAATAAATAAGGTTATGCAGAACATAGAAATAAGTTATAAGTTTTCTGCAACCCTATTATCTATGAAATTAGTTGAATTCAATGTTGTGATCATTATCTGTGATCAGAATTTCTTAGAAATTCAATCAACCATCGGAGAAGTAATTATGATTACAGGAGATAAATCATGTAAGCCTATGAAGTTCATATCAGTAATGGAAATTGTTAATTATGAACGAAAGTAAGAATAGTATATATGATTTCAGTAATCATTAATACTAAAGATACAGAATTTAAGGAAATTTCTGTAGTTTTAGAAAACCAGATATATTTCCAGAAGATTTACCTGGATTACATGAAGATAGAATTTAAAATTCATATAATTCCAGGAATTTTACCGATAAACCAAGGAACCTTATCGATTAGCACAATATTGGTTGTTAAGAAAAAGAAAAGCTTTACTCCAAAATTTTCGAAGAATAAATTTTGGCTGCTAGAAGTGCAATGCTAGGTCATATGGTGAATCATGAAGGTATTCACTTAGATCTGCTAAGATAGCAATAATTACCAAATGGAAGATTCTGCAAACCGTAATGGAAATTAGGAATTTTGTAGGATTAGTATTATAGACATTAAGGAACAGAAAATTTTGAAGTATATGGTAATGCTTCAAAGTTAGGATTTGGATATTCCTTAATACAACGCAAAAAAAAAAAAGGAAATTGCGTATGCCTCAAGACAATTGAAAAAGGTCCGAAGAAAACTATACCACTCAAGAGTTAGAATTAGGAATCATAATTTTGCCTTAAGAATTGAAGATATTATCTGTATGGAAGTAAGGATACTATCTATACAGATTATAAGAAGTTAAGATATATATAATTGGGCAAAAGGAATTTGAGGCAAAGAAGATGGATGAAAATCCTAAATGACTACAACTATGATATTCAGTATCACGAAGGAAAGGATGGAAACAACAAGAGATAGTCATAAGAATTATACAGATAATAGATAAAAGCCGTTGAAGTTCGAGTTGGAGACAAAATATAATTGAAAGTATCTCCTTGGAAAGGAGTAAGAAAGGAAAACTAAGTCCAAAAGTATGTAGAATCATTTCCAGTAATCCAACGTATTGGATCATTTACTTATAGTTTACAACTACCAGGAAGGTTAGTTGGAATACATGATATATTTTATATATCTAATCTCAAGAAATGTCTATAAGATAAATCTTTGGTAATACCTTTCCAAGATATAAAGGTAAACAAATAGTGTTAAGTAAAGTAGGATTCAAAGACAGGATCCTAATATACTTGGAAACTGGAATAAAAAAGGAAGAGAAAGTATTCTCAATTATTCCAATAAATCTCGAGGACGAGATTTTTTATTAAGGTGGGGAGAATGTAACGACTCTCATCAAAAGTCATAATTATTAAATTAATTTGACCAATAGGAAACCCTAATTGAGACACCCAAGTAATTCTGCGCAAACCCTACAATTTTCATAATTTTCAGAATCAGGATTAGGGCCCCTAAAACTCAGGGGGGGCATTCCCTACTTGACGATTATCCGAATTACGTGCTCTCCAAGTTGAAATTTCAGAAAATGTCGACTCATCTGAGCTAGTCCCACACGTGGCAACAATTTAAGCATGAAGTGTACCTTACGGACCGTAAGGTCACCAAGCTTACGGTCCGTATGCTGCCTTACGGACCTCAACATTGATAAGCTTACGGTCCGTAAGCTAAGCCAAAATCTTGTATAAATAGCAGGCTTTGGGACAGGCTTCTGGGCATTCGTTCGACGAAGAAATTCACAAAATACACCGAGTTCTGTCCTATTTACTTCAAATAAAACACCCTAAACCCTAATTAAGTATAGCGGGGTGCTGCAGAACAGGGTATTAGCACAATCGCTGCTACGATTCACTGTCCGATTGATCTAAATATCCAATGAATGTTTAAGTGCTACCCACATTAGGGTTATACTTTATCGTTCGTCATTAATTTGACGGATTGTCGTTAATTCGATAGGTAAAGTATTATACTTTATCGTTCGTTGTTAATTCAACGGATCATCGTTAATTCGATGGGTAAAGTATTATACCTTGTCGTTCATTGTTAATTCAATGGATCATCGTTAATTCGATGGACAAAGTATTGTATTTTGACATTCATTGTGAGAATTTGATCTCATAAGTTATCGTAAATGCTGGATTGATTACTAATTCCAAATTGTGTGCTTGTTATTGAAATTAGGATAAAAGGCTAATCAGTAGGCTAGGCTCTGCCCGTATAAATCTGCAATGTGAGTCATTCTTCTTTTCTCACAGTTTGTGAGTTATTCTCTTTTTTTATCAAATTGCTTTATACAACTATTCTCACCGTTTGTGAGTTATTTTTATTAAATATTTTACAATACTCCAAATTATTTCAAGATTATAATTACAGGGACTAAGTCGTGGATATCTTGAATTACTGGTTAGTGGGGTATTGTGCACATTACTAATTTCTCCCAGTTAGGTTCATTGACCTACTCGGGATAATCACTGTTGGGTTCATTGACCTACAGGGATAATCGTCACTATTTAGGTTCATTGATCTAAATAGTGGTATGACCATCGTCACCATTGTGACTTGTCACCATTGTGACGGAATGCCAGATAAAAATAAGATAGAAGCCATTGTAATCGCTCTTATGCTGTAATTGATAACTATGCATCATTATGCAAAATAGGATGATTCACTCAGTATTTCCTGCTGACAAAACCTTTTTCAAACATGTTTCAGGTGATCTGTTGTAAATCAGGAAAAGTGCTGTGGAGCATTTCAAGCTTAAGATAGTGGCTCAGTATAAAAATAAAGAAATAAATTTTGTAATATCACGCTTTTATAGTAAAAAAACATACTATTGTAAATAATCGGGGTTTTATCCCGAATTGTGAAATAAATAATCGGGGAAAAATTTTAGCTTTAAGCGATCCTGTTTCCGCTGTTAAACTCAATTAAATTAAATACCGCAATATTTTCTGCCGCGGCTCTTGAAACGGGTCAAACCGGGTCGTGGGCCGTGACACTGGTCCCCATGGGTGTGGGCTCGCTAAACCCAAATAGATCTATCACTCATGTCCCTCGGTCCTACGACGAGGATTAATGGCCTTAAGTGTTATATCCACCTTTCACATGATCTAGCAGTAACCCTCCTTAGCTAACCATACCATTTATAAAACGTTTGTAATATTTGTAACATGTATTTCACCCCCGAAGTGTAAACTGAAAACAGTTAAAAGAAAAGGGGGGCATGAACTCACAGTATTGCGTCTTCGGTACTCGTAACTCAAATCTCGTCAGCAAGTACGACTACCTACAAGGTTCTAATGTCTATTAGACGAACGGGTCGTGCCTTGTCTTAGTATTTACGTTTCTGAGATTTTCCAAGTTGTAATTACTTGTTAAAATAATGATTATTTTAACTTTAAATTATGTTTAATTTTGGAATAATTGTTTAAACAGTATTTTCGTAATAATACTTCTCAAGTATTTCCTTCCCAAGGATGGGGGTATCTTGTACATGTATTGGCGTCGTATTCCGGTGTGTACGTATTTTCTTAATAAATATCCCATATATATTTCCAAAACAATATATTTTCAAGTCTCACTTAGAAAAAATATATAAAATTATTTTATCCCAAATGTATTTCAAGTTTATTCAAGAAAACGTATATTTTTCCCAAAAATCATACATCTTCTAAAAACACTAGGAAAATATATTTTTTCTTCTCAAAAATAATATATTTTCTCCTTGTCGAAAATATGATATACTTTGTAATAATAACAAAAATCAAATTTTCATTTCTTTTGTATCCAAAATAATATTTACCAAAAATATACTCATAATTGTATTTTCCGGAATATTTGTAAGTTACATTCTATCGTTCGGTTCCATAATATTATGTGTGTAACTTATATATGTATTTCTTGTGATTTTTGGTATTATTTTGGATTGTAAATTCTTGGTACATGTTAAGTTATATTACTTTAAATCCTAAAATAATATAACTAATACACAAGGTATATAAATAATCACACACAATGTGTCTTTAATGTAAATACATATTCTAAATACATATTTATCCATTTTTATTTATAAAAACCAACCTCTAATATTTGTATTTTTGTAACAAAGTCTATGGAAAAGTTTATATTGAAAACCATAGTTTAAACATACTTGTAAATATTTGTTTAGAAAATATTTTTCTAAGTGTTTATATTTTTAGAAAATTTTGCCATAGTTTCCCCTAAAAATGGAGGTGTCCATGCTATCAAAGCATATCATTTTCTTTTTAAAATCATCACAAACAATCAACAATCAATCTACACTTACCAAGTGTTAAAAAAAGTTACTTACATAATAATCATGAACTTGAATTTTCATAAAAACTTGTAGTAATCCGGTAGTGTTTTTAGTAGGTTTAGTTACCCTTTAAAGTGTGTTCACTTCTTTAAAAATCTCATTCTTGGAAGGTTTAGGTGTTTACAACTTGTAAACATATTTTACAAAAACGTTTCTTTATGGCATCTTCTTGTTTCATAAGTGTTTATAAACTTGTTTTACCACTAAAAATAGTGTTTGTTTAAGTAAGAACCAAGATTTCCTAAAAATCATATTTTGAACTTGGTTCTTTTAGGAAAACCAGAACCAAGATTTCCTATAAATCATATTTTGAACTTGGTTCTTTTAGGAAAACCATTCATAAATCTTAGATCTATAAGTTTATCAACTCACTTGATTATTATTTTTCAAGAAATCATTTTATTTTCAAGCTCATGCTTACACATGAGGATGATCAACTTGTTTCATCACATAATCATCCTCTCTCTTGCTAGATCATGTGTTTAATCACAATCTAGCAAGCTCCTATGATGATCAACATCATAATCTCATGAAAACAACAAGCAAGTATCATACATACACCAAACAACATTGTTTCATCAAGAGTTCATCATATGACAAGCTTATGTTAAAGTTTTATGAATATGTTCTTTAGTGTTCATCAATTTTATCAATGTACATCATCTTTTAACCATCAACATATGAAGTAACAAAGGGTTATGAGGGCCTTACTACTAGCACAAGGCTAGGGAAGAACACTTGATGAAGAAGAAGATAAATGTGGTGGATAATAGCAAATGGAAGAGGTCCTTCAAGATCCACAAGCTCCAAACTTCTTTAGGCACCTTCTAGCACCTTGTGTTGAACATGGATTGCATGAACAAAGTTGGATGAAGGTGGTGGTGTGGGGTGGCTCACGGCCGAGATGAAGGGATGAGGAGAGGGAGAGTTAAGTGTGTGTAATGTAGGTGTAAGAATGAGGATGATGATCTCCTATGTCTTTCTTATACACATGTTTAGGGTTTGTCCAAAGGATAAAGTGTTACTTGAGTACAAGACATGATCTTTGGTAAATCTTCCCAAATCTTATAGGATCAAAAGATATCACAAGTGGGGGACCCACTTGTGACCGTAAATTGGAAGGGGGGGGGGTATTAGTGGTGGTTTAATGGTAAGTTAAGTAATCTAGTTAGTTTTCAAGTGTAATGTTTAGGTGTTATGCATATGAGGTGTTATATGGCGTGTTAGGGTGTTCGGGGATCATAACTAGCCAAGAAATAATAAAACAATGCTTCTAGTATAATTTTGGTGTTTCGGGTAGTGTCCGGTTGTTCGGTTAGATACCGGTTCGTTAAAGTGTCATACTATATCGTTTAGTGATCTTTATGTACCCTTTTGTGACACTTTTAATTCTCGACACTTAGGAAAGCATTCAGGACCATTTAGTCGTATTTTTGCATGAAACTGGCTTGTTAAAATGCTGAATTTTGCTGAAATATGCAGAATTCTGCATTTTATGTGGGTTATAGGCACTTTTCGACACTTAAACTATCACCTAGTGAAGCAGTTTTGTGGTCCTTACTTCCCTACACACTATACTAGTGTAGAACTTGGTTTCCGGCTCATACTGGGTCTTAAAACACTGTCTGTCTATGTACTGAACCCCGTCAACATTTTTCTGTCTTATCCTCTAACTGTGCTAACTGTGCTTTGTGCATCATGCATGTCAATATAGTTTGTATGTAATAATGATGTGACATTATGCAATATGTGATGCACATGTAAGTATGATGCAATAATCAGAAAGCAGTTAATTGTAATTCAGCACAGTCATTAAACACTAATCATAGTTAATTAATTGTACGGATGCATGCAAATTTGACGGTTGTCACATTCTCCCCCTGTTAAGAAAATTTCGTCCTCGAAATTTGTACTACCTTAATTCCTTAAGGTTACATTATACATGTATGTATATGAATAACACTGAGGTAGGAATCACAAAACCGAATCAAACCTTATTCACATCAGGTGAATCCAAGGATATATTTCAACAAGAACCCAGTGGTTAAAAGGTATGTATTCTAGCATTTGATGTCAAAGGACACGGGATGTATAGATGTATAATCTAGTGTAATTCAGTTAACATGGGTTCCACCAAAGAGGAGTTTTAACCAATAGAATTTCAACAATTGATCACGATATGTCACGAGTTTTCAGAAACCATGGTATCTGTTATATGAATTCAAAATCAACGACTCGAATGTGATAGTGACACGAAAATAATCTGTCAACTTTCAACAATAGATGGATAAAATAGTGTGTTGACATCCTTGAATTTCGAAAGTACACCGAATGAAATACAAGGGAATCTGGTGTGTAGTTGCATTAGGAATGTTTAAATGACAAGTCAAACAAAAGTATGTGTAGTTTCGTGTGAAACGGTTGACCATGATTAGCACAAGCTACAAGTTTGTAATGACACCACAAGGTGTCGTAATGACATAATTCAAATATAGTGGTGACTGAACAAGTTCACCGTGTTTGAAATCAAGTGAAAGTGTACTGAGACAATCTAAAGATTTGATTTACACAATGTCATAGAGTTTTTAATTGAATACGGAACATCAAAGAGCCACTGTTTTTGATCGAAGATGAAAAAGTATCGAGTACCGCAAGGCATTCGATCGACAATGAAGGAATCGT
Source organism: Helianthus tuberosus (assembly GCA_030545235.1). Classification (NCBI taxonomy): domain Eukaryota; kingdom Viridiplantae; phylum Streptophyta; class Magnoliopsida; order Asterales; family Asteraceae; genus Helianthus; species Helianthus tuberosus. The sequence goes on from CM060429.1 coordinate 33,279,928, forward strand.
TAGGAGGTACACTGTGTTATGAAATGAATCTATGTACCATTGTCTTAACACCCAACAATGTTGAGACTACCTTACTTGTGATAAACAAAACGGATTTAGAACAAATAAATAGACAATTAAATCCAGGTATGAGGTACGTAACCCAATTAGCGCAAGCTTCAATTTTTGTGAAAGTATCACCGCAAGGTATCGAAATCAAAAAACGATTTAGTGGAGCCGTAGACCAAACAAGTCTACTACGACTTGAACAAAAGGAACGTTTGCAAAAATGTATTTGAATATGATGCTCTCAATACATCATATGGTGTTTTGAAATGAATATGCGAAATGGACAAGTTCAAGCAATTGAACTTGGTTTCAGCGTAACCCGACAATAAACGTATATATCAACAAGGGAATCTCAGCATGGTTACGAAGACAAGCCATGAATACCACTTGAAATAAAAGGAGTTTCAAGAAAGTGTGTTGACTCAATAACAAAGGAGCCAACGATTACAGTAATGTAAACCAGTCGAATCACAAATCAATAATTAGTTTCATCAAAATAGTATTTGGACCTTGATAAAGCGCTTATTTGAAACCAAACCACGTGCATAACAAATGGTGCATACGTAACATATGACTTTCCAAGAAATGATACAATGAGTATTTGTTAACATGAAGAAATGATCAAGTACCGAAGTAAATGCGTGTTCGCTCTCAGCGAAGAAAATTAACTCGATGCAACTACCATTAAGGGGAGTAGAAATGCAAACATCTACTTGCTAGAAGCAAAAATGAAGATTTCAACAAAAGAAATTTGAATACTTCCCGTTTGGTTAACTGAAATAGTATATATGTCAGGATAATGGGGTTTGATTGAGTTAACAGGTGTGGTTCCTGAGCAACAACCTCTATGAGTTTGGATCTGGGTTCCCAAAGGTCCTAAGTACATGTTTTCTAGATTCTTCAAGTTTCATATTCTGTGTAAAATTGTTCTGTGCATCGTGTAGGAAACACCATTTTTGTGTACGTTAAAAACAAGTTATTGTCCCATAATTTCCCCGGTATACTTTCTCCCTGAATTCACAGCTAATGACACTCGATCATCGATCAGTCATGTAACAGTAGTTGGATCCTCACAGTTAGTTAAGTAAGAAATTCGTTAATCCTCAGCAAGAGTTATCGACTCTTGTTGGTTAGCTCATTCGGATCCTGGTAGTTGATGAAAATCATCGTCCTTCTTCTTGAAGAGCAGGACTGGGGTTACTCAAAACGGGAATCTTGGTCTGTTATCTTCCTTCTCTATCAACTACTGAGGTTACACTGACAATCCTTGCTTCTCCGAAGGTGTAAGTCGCTAGGATGCATTGACTACAGGCGTGGCGCCTGGAATCAAATTGATGCGAAATTCGACTTGTCGTTGAGGAGATAATTCTGGCAAGTCTTCGGGGAAGGCTTCAGGATATTCCCTTACCACAGGGGTATCTTCGAGATTTGGTTCTTCGGCTCCCTTGTCCCCGACATGAGCCAAGAAAACAACACATCCTTTACGCAACAACTTTCGTGCCTTCAAGCAATTAGTAATCTGTAGAGGCGTATCCTGCTTCATGAGTCACGATCGTTTCTTCGTTCGCCATCGGGATGCAGATATCAATCCCCGCTCAATCTCTTGACAACCAATCCATCCAGGTTACCTCGTTGGAGCTTCCCAACTCAACTGGCAGTAGATCAAGCGTAAACTCACGCTCTCCGGGTTCTATCTTGCCATTTCCAATTACCTCGTTGGCTTCCACTAGCTTCCCATTAGCTAGTTCTATCAAGTGCAGGTTATCTAACTTACTTGCTACTAAACCAAGTATACTCTCAAACTCTAGAGATGCGAAGCTTAAAGTTTGCAACAGTATCTAGCAGCGTAGATGCATAATGTTGACTAATATGGGATGTACCGATACCCATGCTTGAATTCCTGGCGTGTCTCCCTAGCTCCGGTGTTGAGCTTTCATCCTTGTGCCTGATTGTTTTTAGGGCAATATTTTCTGAAATGCTTGTTGCTTCCACAGTTAATACAACCTTGAGCACGTTTCTGTTTGTTACTCATTCTGCCTTGATAATTGTCATTGTCGTTGTTTCCTCCGTGATTCTCGCTACCATCTTGGCCTTCATTACTATGTTCAGTATCTTGCCTACAAGTTTCCTTAGGATGCCCCCTCTTGCCACACTTATCACATTTTCCATATTTACATCACCCGACATGATAACGTAGACAATTGTCGCACTTAGGTAGGATACCCATGTAGTCTTTTCCCTTTTTGGTCTTCTTCTTGTTACTCGCCCGAGTAACCTTCTTGAAATTTACGAGCTTTCTCTTGTTATCTCCAGACGACTCTACAGGAGTTTCCTCTTTCTCTTCTGGAGTGGAAAATTTTCCTAGTCTAACCGCTTCTTCAGTGAGCGCCACACTTATGTCGATAGCCTCGGTGATTGTTGGAGGTTTAGATGTTGTCACCAGGCTTAGCATCTGAGGTGCCAATCCCCCGATGAAGTGTTCGATCTTCCTAGATTCTGGTTCCACCAAACACGAAGCAACTTGTGATAAATCGTCAAATCTCTGCACATACTCAGCTATCTTTGGACCTTCCATTTTCAAGTTCCACAATTCAGTCTCCAACTTCTGGACTTCTGCCCTAGAGCAATATCTTTTACGCATCAGTTCTTTCAGTTCGTCCCACATCAAAGCATTCGCAGCAGTCTCGCCCGTTGTCTGAACTGCTTGTAGGTGCAGCCATTCTGGGGCGCATTTATTTAATCGCAAAATATATTCCGTCTTCTCAACCCAACGCACAAAAGCTAAGGCACCCCCAGTGCCGTCGAATTCTCGAGGTTTGTGGTTCAAGAACTGCTTGTAGGTGCAGCCGTTGGGTGGGTTATTTCCTGCGGTACCTCCACCGAGTTCGGAGCGAAGGGCCTCATGCTGTGCAATGGCCTGTGAGATGTGCTCTTGTAGTTCCGCCGCTGTCGCTGGCAGAGGGTTGTTGGTATCGACGTTCCCTTGTATCGACATCTTCTAAGAAGAAGATCGGTGTCACACCCCGATATTTCCACGTATTACCGGTGGGCCCGGTGGGGAGTATCGTGACGTAGTTGATATCATCATAGTCAAACAACACAATTTTAAATGCACAGCAGAAGCAAAAGATAGATTTATTTCAACCGAATAAAATTTTAATATTAAGTATCACAATGTAGTTGAAACGGATCCACAGGCGGATCAAATAAAAAGAAAACATAGTTCATCAGACTTAAATGTGTGACAACTGTGCTCTGTAAGCGATGAACAATGCAAAACAATGTTAATTATCGATAAAACAATGTGTTTTGGTGTTACTATATGTGTATTTGTGTTTGATGATTTTACAATTCGATTCGATTCCGATTTCAAGCTTAAAATCGCTTTCTTGAAGGTTATACGCAAACTGGTGCGTAAACGCAGTCAGTTTAACGCGACAAACACTCAGGAATAGTGACATAGGCTTAACATACCTTAAATAACCTCCACATAACTTAGAAATAAGTTTTGGATGGTTTGGTGTGTTGGAAACAAATCTATTCGATCGCAGGGACTATTTGTGTCAAACTGCGAAACTATACCGATTCGTGTGGTATCGAAGAGTCCGGAACTTGATCATAAGCTAAACATACCATAAATAACCTAAACATAGATTAGAAATAAGCTTTGAGTGGTTTGGTGTGCAAAAATATGCTTATTTGATCTTTCAGGGACTAAAAGTGTCAAAAACGACGTAAGTTTGCATTTTCGCGCATATCTTACATTCTGACCACATATGGACATACAAAATTTTTGTACACACTAAAATATTTTTATTTTAGTGATCGGCATGCAAAAATACCATTCGTCGCTTAATTTGGTTCGTTTTCGCGTCCGTTTGAGTTTCGTCGTAATTTAACGAACAACGCGACCGTACGACCAAACGAGCCGACATCCGAGAGTTTTCCGAGCACATTTTGAGTCTTCTAAACCTTATTGACCTTGTAGAGCCTTGAAAATGGCTTAACGGGGGTCAAAAGGGCCTGAAATGGGCTCAAAACACATGCAGGGACCTAAACTGCCAATTTTCAAACTTTTGCTGATCTGGGGAGTCCAGGCGGGGCGCGTAAGCCTTCCCCTGCCTCTTACGCAGGCCGTTTCCTCATTTCCTCATCCATTGCTCATTTCCTCATTCTCTTCTCTACATCTGATTTGGAGCTCTCTCCCAAGTGTTTGGAGCTTTCTAATCTGATTATTCTTTGTAGAAAAGATAGCAAGGCCCTTTAGTGAGCATTCTTTCATTCTTTTTATTTATGTTAGTGCAGAAAGTCAAACAGTTTGGCCAACAGTTTGACTTTCGGTTTTGACCATCAATTGGTCAAGTCAAAGTTCAATTGAACTTTGCAACGTGATTGTAATCACGATGGTTATAATCCTTAGCGATTATACCTACTGATTACCACGTTGACTAGGCGTAGTGACGGGTAAAAGTTTCGGTCAAAATGTGTTTTAGCACGCATTTTGCAACGGAACTATTTTCGGGTATCAAAACCCATTGTTTTGATACCAAATCAGTTTTAGAAGTTAATTAAACATGTTTTGACATGTTTAACTCGTCACTATTAGTTTAGTGCTTGTTTAGGGTCGTAAGTTAAGCGGTCTAAACAACCGCTTAGACTTTCGAACCCGACCCGTTTGGTCGATCATTAGGATCCGACCAAGCTTGATTAGTGATCATAGTTGCATAGGGAATAACCACTGAGGTTATACCTTATGATCACATAGGATGGGTTAGTTATTTGTTAAGTAGCTTGTATGCCCATAGGAAATGACCAAAACGCCCTTTTGAAGCTTAAATCCGTATTTTACATATGTGAACATGTTTTTGACATATAGTCTGATTTAGTAACATGTTTAGGTATTATTGGGCATGTAAGACTTGACATAACACATAGTTAACCATCCGAACATAGTTTTGCGCGAACGACGCGTTAAAGTAGCATAAGCTACCTTAATGGGTCGTAACGGGTCGAAAGCACTTAGGCTAAGTTCCGATTTAGGATGTAGGCTTTGTTAAACCATATCACATGAGTTCCAACACTCATTTGGTTTACAAGACCTCATTCTATCTGATCTTCCGATTAAGGTGTCGATTTATTTACTAGTGATCCGATTACTAGGTACTACTTGAATTTCCTTGGTTTGTCTGAGCTTCGCTAAGTTCTTTAGATCAAGGATACCCTTCTATTCAATGTGAGTACATAGTTCCCCTATTTTATTGTTTTCAATTATTTTGGGGTGATTCATATGTATCAAAACGATTTCTATACTTTAACAATGTTTTCAAAAACGATTAAGATGGTTTATATTAAACTAAATACGATTTTGATAATGTGAACGAAACTTGTTGGTTGTAACTACATAACGAATGACATTCATTAGCATTGATCAAGCCGACCAGTATTAGGTTATGGTACCATAGGATCTGACAAATCCCCTTATCAGACTACACCCATGGTTATGTGTGGGGGTTATGTAGGTAACGACCGAATCTAATGATTGTTAACTTACCCTTTGGTGGTTTGTTAATACGAGGAACGAGGTAGTCGAGTCACGAAGGTTTGAATGTTATTAGCGAGATGACCAAAAGTAGTTTCACAATTAAAATGAATACGATTTTGGGACGAGTTAAAACGATTTGGAACGACTTAAACGAGATAAAACGATTTGAACGAACGATTGGTTTGGGTTGTGATTAGGTAATGGGATGGGTGTAACATGATAGAAGCATGGTAGATACGCCGCTGGTACGTCTTATATATAAGTGCTTTTATCATATTACATTTCATGTCATTATTTAGTTCACTTGGGAAACGATTTGAAACGATGTCACACAATGAGGTTTTCGAAATGATATAAACCATACGAGTTTTATTAACGAGTTTTTAACGAGATGTTTAACGAATTGGCTTACTAAAGCAAATGTTTTGAGGTTAAGAATCATGGCTACGAGATTTTATAAAGTATAACCATTTTGATTTGAGTTGGTTAATCATGTTGCAATATTATATACTTTTCAAAACAAGGTTGTCGAGGTATTGCAATATATATAAACGAGCCATGATTCCGATACTCTTATAAAACCTATGTACTCGCCAGCATTTCTTTGCTGACTTTGTTTTTACATATGTTTCAGGTGATGTTGCGTGATGATTGCTAGGGAGCATGTTCTCTTAGGATTTGGATGTGACCTTAGTGACATAAAAACAATAGTAGACGATGTTTAATTTGTTTGTTTTGGTTTAAAGACAATGTACATTACTTAAATAATCAATAAAACGAAACTTTTAATTACCATGGTTGTTGAAACGATGATTCTGTTACAACACTCCCCGACGTTTCCGCCACGGTTTGTTGTTTTAACGTGGTCGGGGTGTGACAGAAGAGTTGGTATCAGAGCCAATGGTTATAGGGAATTAGGTTATTAGCATTGCTTTGACCTAGACTGTCACACCCCGACCACGTAGAACAACAAAACGTGGCGGAAAACGTCGGGGAGTGTTGTAACAGAATCATTGTTTCATAACACATGGAAATTGAAATATTGTTTTATTTATTTAAAGAGTTACAATGTCCTGACAATCAAAGAAACATAACATAAATAACTAGTCTTGCATCTTTTATTGTCACTAAGGCCCATGTCCGCCTAAGTGTATCTTGATAAATCCTATGCATCATATCCTGAAACACATGTGAAAATAGGTACGTCAGCATAAGAATGCCTGTTAGATACATAGGTTTTGTGAAAACAGAATTCATGACTTATGTTTGGGAAAATGTTTAGTCATGAACCTTGTAATTTGCTTTGTCTTGTAAATCATTTGAAAACGATAAGATCAGATGATATGTATAAATAAGAGAATAATGTATGGTTAAATGAATAACCATGTAAAATGAGTTTGTATAAGATAAGTTGTTTGTAAAACAATGTCTTGTGAAAAGTATGTTATTTGTATAAAATGTTATATGTCTCAAATTGAAATGATTCAAATAACGCTACGATATGTAATACCATACAAACACTTATATATAGGAAGTACCAGCGGCGTATCCACCATGCTTGTATCATATTACACACGCCTCGTTACTTAAATCACTTACTCAAACCAAACCATCAAGATGTAATGTTTAACAATTGTAGAAATGTTTATGTATGGTCAAATACGGTTCACACGGTTCACAGATACAAACGGTTCACAGATACAAACGGTTCACAGATACAAACGGTTCACAGATACAAACGGTTCACATAGTCAAATGATTACAGCGATTCACATAGTCAAATAGTTATAAACGGTTCAAAATGTAATATAATGTGTTCATATGCTGGATGAGCATATGCAACAAATTGTAATGTAAAACAATGTACTAAATATGCACTAAATGGACATACATAACATAAAATGTATTGAAATCATGTACTATAAATGTACTAATGAACATAGCAAGTATATGACGTGAAAACAGGAAAGCATGAAAGTAACAAGTAGGCACATGTGTTCCACCCCAAAACGTTTTGGAAAACAGTAAAAGAGGGGTCTATGTACTCACTTGAGATTGCTCAGAAGTCCTAAGATAACCACCAAGCAATGCTAGAGATCACGGAATCAAACGGCACCTAATATAGGTAACTACATTAATAAAACGGACCTAAATCGGAAGATCGGATAGAATGAGGGTTCGTAAACCAAACGAGTATGGGAACTCGTGTCATATGGTTTAACAAATCCCACATACTAAAACGAAACTTAACCTAAGTGTTTATGACCCATTACGACCCGTTTAGGTAGCTTATGCTACTTTAACGCGTCGTTCGCGTAAAACGCGTTTGGACCGCCTAACTAGTCCTATGACAAGTAACATATGCCTTAACATGTCTAATATTGTTGTCAAATCAGTTTAGATGTCAAAAGTTATGTTACATATGTTTAAAATGAATTTTGGCATTAAAGGGGTATTTTGGTATTTTACCTAAGGCATATAAACTACCTATCATACAACTACTTAAACGAAGCGACCATAAGGTATAACCTCGGAAGGTTATTCCCTATATACTATGGTCACCTAATGTGTTTAGTCGGATCCTAATGATCGACCAAATGGGTCGGGTTCGAAAGTATAAGCGATTGTTTAGATCGCTTACCTTTACGACCCTATATAAGCACTAAACTAAAAGTGACGAGCTAAGCATGTTAAAACATGCTTAACTAAGACTAGAAAACAAGTTGGGTATCAAAACAAACAGTTTTGATACCCATAAGTAGTTTGGTTACAAAATACGCAGGAATACGTATTCTGACCGAAACTACGGCTCGTCACTGAGCCTAGATAACGTGGTAATCAGTAGGTCTAGTCACTAGGGACTATAACCATCCTGATTACGCTCACGTTATGAAGTTCAAACGAACTTCGCATCGACCATAAACTGGTCAATGCAGAAAGTCAAACAAAGTTTGACTTTCGGACTCGAAAAGCAATAAAAGAACGAAGGAATACTTACGAAGGGTCCCCGAATGCTAATCTAGATCAAAATAGCTCAGGTATGAAACAAAGGTTTCAACTTAGAGCACAATTGATCAGATTCTAGTGAGAAATGAAGTTGGGGTATGTGGGTATTTATAGTTTTTCCCGAACCGTTAGGATCGTTTCTTGGAGAAGAGGGAATGATCACATCCCTACACTTGTTGGAATGTTGTCGTTACTGAATTTGGCCACCATAAGAGTTTAACATGTGGCACTTGACCTTTGGAGAGTGTTAGGGGCTGCTAACTTGTGTTAAAAATGGCTTTTGCTGATCAGAAGGGGCCTAGCGTGACGCTAGGGGGGCTAGGCGTCGCGCTAGGGTCCCCCTGATCAGCTAACACTTTCAAATGTTCACCTTTCAGTCCCCGTTGCGTATTAAGGCCATTTCCGACATGTTTAAGGCCTTTTAACTCATTTTCAAGGCTCCACAAGGATGCCTAAACGTTGTGGGCATAAAACATGCTCAAAAATATGCCGGATGTTAGTTCGTTTGGTCGTACGAACGCGATGTTCGCTTAATTACGACGGTATGCGCATAAGCGCGAAAAACGATCCAAATTGCGCGACGAATGGATTTTTCTCATGCAAAACACTAAAATAAAGTACTTTAGTGCTTACATAAATTTTTGGATGTCCGGAGGTATTCAGAACGTAAGTTATGCGCGAAAATGCAAACTTGTACACTTTTTGACACTTTTAGTCCCTGAATGACCCAAAAGTTTATTTTAGCACACCGAACCCCTCATAGCCTATTTCTAAGCTATGTAAAGGATATTTAAGGTGTGTTTAACTTATGGTCATGTTCCGGAATGTTCGTTACAGTTCAAATTGGCATACTTTCGCAGTTTGTCAATTTTAGTCCTTGTAAGCGAATAAACTAGATTTTGCCATACCAAAGCCTTCAAAACTTATTTCTAAGTTATGTAAAGGTTACTTAAGGTATGTTAAGCCTATTTCACTATTCCGGAGTGTTCGTTGCATTAAACTGGTTATATTTACCCATCAGTGCGCGTATAACCCTCCAGAAAGCGATTTAAAGCTTGAAATCGAACAAGAGTTGATATGTGTAAACGATACACATATTTTTACAAATCCCAAGTATGAAATACAATATTTCATTGGTTTTGTCACATCCCGACCACGTAGAACATACAAAACGTGGCGGAAATGTCGGGGAGTGTTGTAACAGAATTAATTGTTTCAAATCCATGGCAATTGAAGTTTCGTTTTATTGATTAAAAGTGTTACAATGTCTTAACAAACAAATAAATACAACATAATTAACTAGTCTTGCATCTTTTATTGTCACTAAAGCCCAAATCTGCCTATGTGTATCTTGATCATCTTATGCAACAGCTCCTGAAAAACACATGTGAAAATAGGTACGTCAGCATAAAAATGCCTGTGAGATACATAGGTTTTGTGAAAATAGGTTTCATGACTTATGTTTGAGAAAATGTTTAGTCATGAACCTTGTAATTTGCTTTGTCTTGTAAATCATTTGAAAAACAATGAGTTCAGATGATATGTATAAATAAGTGAATAATGTATGGTTAAATGAATAACCATGTAAACTGAGTTTGTATAAGATAAGTTGCTTGTAAAACAATGTATTGTGAAAAGTATGTTATTTGTATAAAATGTTATATGTATCAAACTGAAATGATTCAAATAATGCTACGATATATGTAATACCATACAAACACTTATATATAGGAAGTACCAGCGGCGTATCCACCATGCTTGTATCATATTACACACGCATCGTTACTTAATCAAACCAAACCATCAAGATGTAAAATGTTCATGTCTAATGTAAATCATGTAATATGTATCCAAAATGTAAGCCTGTGATGAATAACAAATGTACTAAGTATGCAACAAATAGACATACGTAGCATGTGACCTGTACTAAGTATGCAACAATAGACATACGTAGCATGTGACCTATACTACGTATACAACAATAGACATACGTAGCATGTGACTTGTACTACGTATATAACAATAGACATACGTAGCATGTGACCTGTACTACGTATACAACAATAGACATACGTAGCATGTGACATGTACTACGTATACAACAATAGACATACGTAGCATATAATGTAGTGTAAAACGATGTACTAAGTAATGCACACAATGGGCACACCTAGCATAAGATGTAATAAAATCATGTACTATAATGTACTAACGAACATAGCAGGTATATGATGTGAAAACATGAAAGCACGAAAGTAACAAGTAGGCACATGTGTTCCACCCCAAAACAGTTTGGAAAACAGTAAAAGAGGGGTCTATGTACTCACCTGAGATTGCTCAGTAGTTCTGGAGTGACAACTAAACAATGCTAGAGATCGCGGATATCAAACGGCACCTAGTATAGGTAACTATGTTAATAAACCGGACCTAGATCGGAAGATTGGGTAGCATTAGGGTTTGTAAACCAAACGAGTGTAGAGACTCGTGTCATTTGGTTTAACAAAGCCTACATACTAAATGAAACTTAACCTGAGTGATTTCGACCCATTACGACCCGTTTAGGTAGCTTATGCTACTTTAACGCGTCGTTCACGTGAAACGCGTTCGGACCGCCTAACTAGCCCTATGACAAGTGTTATATGCCTAAACATATTACATAATCAGTTATGTGACAAAGGTTTAGGTTACATATGCTTAATTACCAATTATACATGAAAAGGGTATTCTGGTAATTTACCTAAGGCATATAAACTACCTATCATACAACTACTTAAACGATGTGACCATAGGGTATAACCTCGGAAGGTTATTCCCTACCTACTATGGTCACCTAATGTGTTTGGTCGGATCCTAATGATCGACCAAACTGGGTCGGGTTCGAGGTATAAGCGATTTATTAGATCGCTTACCCTACGACCCTAGACAACGTGGTAATCAGTAGGCATAGTCCCAAGGGACTATAACCAACGTGATTACACTCACGTTGCGAAGTTCAAACGAACTTCGCATTGACCATTACTGGTCAACGCTGAAAGTCAAACAAAGTTTGACTTTCTGACTCGAAAAGCAGTAAAATAAGGAAAAGAATGAAAGAATACTTACGAAGGGTCCCCGAATGCTAAACTCGATTCAAAAATCTCAGGTATGAAACAAATGTTTCAACTTAGAGTTTCTAAAATCAAGTTTCTAGTGATTTTAGCAATGGGGGGGTATGGGGTATTTATAGGAATACCCGAACCGTTAAGATCGTTTCATGGAAAACGTGCCTTAATCCCATCCGTACATGTGTTGAAATGTCATGGTGTTTAGGTGTTTAAATTCCATCCATACATGTGTTGAAATGTCATGGTGTTTAGGTGTTTAAATTCCATCCATACATGTGTTGAAATGTCATGGTGTTTAGGTGTTTAAATTCCATCCATACATGTGTTGAAATGTCATGGTGTTTAGGTGTTTAAATTCCATCCATACATGTGTTGAAATGTCATGGTGCCTAAATTCCATCCTTATCCGCTGACTAAGCATTGTTAGAATGTGTGGTTGTGAATTAAACAACGGCTAATACATCGAATCTGGTCCCGAATGCGAAAAACGATCCAAATGACGTGACGAATGGATTTTTCTTATGGAGAACACTAAAATAAAATATTTTAGTGCTTACATAAATTTTTGGATGTCCGGATGTATTCAGAACGTAAGTTATGCGCGAAAATGCAAACTTGTGCACTTTTTGACACTTTTAGTCCCTGAATGACCCAAAAGTTTATTTTAGCACACCGAACCCATTAAAGCCTATTTCTAAGCTATGTAAAGGATATTTATGGTGTGTTTAACTTATGGTCATGTTCCGGAATGTCTGTTACAGTTCAAATTGGCATACTTTCGCAGTTTGTCAACTTTAGTCCCTGTAAGCGATATAACTTTGATTTCACCACACCAAACCTTCCAAAACTTATATCTAAGTTATGTAAAGGTTATTTAAGGTATGTTAAACCTATTTCACTATTCCGGAGTGTTTGTTGCATTAAACTGGTTATATTTACGCATTAGTGCGCGTATAACCTTCCAGAAAGCGATTTAGAGTTTGAAATCGAACAAGAGTTGATATGTGCAAAAGATACACATATTTATACTAGTCCAAAGTATGAAATACAATATTTCATTGGTTTGGCATTTGTTTGATGGTTGAAATGACACAGGTGTTACAGTCTCCCCTACTTTAGGAAATTTCGTCCCGAAATTTAGTTTTAGAGGAAACTTGTGGAGACAGCTGTGACGGTTTTGCCTTCAGACAAATCCATTGAGCCCTTAAGTAAAACTCTGGGCCATGTTAGGATTCTTAGCAAAGATGTCAACCCTCAAATTGAAGTCATTGTAGTAACAAAACATGGAGTTTTGAACTATAGACAGGAGAACAGTTCCCGTGAAGAATTATCATAGGAAACTTGTGTGTGCTTGAAATCAGAATTGGGTAGTGTGAGAATAAATGACATTGGTCAAAGTCCAAGACTTCTCCCGTATCATTACTCTTGCCACTGTTGGTCTTAACACATGACAAAACTTCCTGTGGTTCCTATGCACTGAACTCCATAATTATGTAGGCCTCCATAATTACGTAGTTCCTTGCACAGTCCGCACAGTTTATTTCATAATGCGTATGGGGAAAAATCACACGAATAATCCTGTGGTGAATTAACTTGACTCTATAGAGTCTCTTTAACTAGGTCACCAAAGGATTAGATTAACGAACAATCTCTTGATTTAGACCACCCGAGGGCCTATTTAACTACATAAATACATGACATATTTAACTAGATTGTCGAACCAATCTATTTAACTTAGATCGACGTAGGATCTCTTTAACTAAACTACCCATGGGGAAAATTTAACCACATCGACGTAGGATGTATTTAACTAGATTGTCGGACCAATCTATTTAACTTAGATCGACGTAGGATCTCTTTAACTAAACTACCCACGAGGAAAATTTAACCACATCGACGTAGGATGTATTTAACTAGATTGTCGGACCAATCTATTTAACTTAGATCGACGTAGGATCTCTTTAACTAAACTACCCACGGGAAAATTTAACCACATCGACGTAGGATGTATTTAACTAGATTGTCGGACCAATCTATTTAACTTAGATCGACGTAGGATCTCTTTAACTAAACTATCCACGGGGAAAATTTAACCACATCGACGTAGGATGTATTTAACTAGATTGTCGGACCAATCTATTTAACTTAGATCGACGTAGGATCTCTTTAACTAAACTATCCACGGGGGAAATTTAACCACATCGACGTAGGATGTATTTAACTAGATTGTCGGACCAATCTATTTAACTTAGATCGACGTAGGATCTCTTTAACTAACTACCTACGGGGAATATTTAACTACACCGACGTAGGATGTATTTAACTTTAGATCGACGTAGGATCTATATGTTTCCCTTAAACTTTGGAATAGTACTTTATAATCCAAGGGACTTAACTACAACGTGGAAGTCCATTAAGGATTTAAGATAGTACCCTTTTGAATATCCTACTACGAATCCTTCATATGGAGATAAGAAAGATTCTACGAGGATTTGGATGGATCACATAAAAACACAAAACACATAAGAACATAATCACATAATTGTTTAACTTGATCTTTACTTTGTTATCTTTGGACACGGATATTAAAAGCACACCAGGAATCCAATCCGTGGATTCCATGCGGCACTTAAATCATTAGAATCTGACTATGAAGATAGGAAGATCTAAATAAGAATTCGGCTTTGTCCTTATTGAATGGTAATGTTCGTATTAAGGCATACGAATAATTCAATTAAGGGCTCCGATTTGAGTGATATTCATCCACAAGGATCTGATTATGAGGATAGAAAGATCCTTTATGGATTTTGAAATTTGTGTAACGAGAGGTGCTTCGACACCTTGCACTAGGCGTGCTTAAGTCGATACACAAGGTAGAAAGTTCATGAGGTTCAGGCGCTAGATATGCCAGGGCGACATATGAAGCAGAACTTGAAGGTTAAGCAGCAACAGGGTTTGCTACTGCCTTGCTTTAAACAGCAAAGCGACACATGTTATCCAAATGTCTCCATCGTCCACCGGGGGTACATTTGTAACATGGTATTTGATTTGGATGATGACGGTTTCACTGACTTCTCCAAGGAGCGGTTCCCTTGCACGGCTTCATTCCTGAGCTGACTCATGGTGATAGCTAAATCAACGGTCTTCTGGAGTACTACGCCTATTTGTTGGGCAGTTGTAGCACCTGGTCCGGACACTCGAGTCTTGTTGCGATGAAGAGACACCATGAAGAACATAGGAGATATGGGAGGGAACAAGGGAAATGAAAACAGAATAACAATGCATAAAATTGCGATCATTTGTTTGTTACTTAAGGCAAACAAATGAGACGGTGACTAATCAAAGTAAATAGGTCAAAAATAACGTATCGGGAAGACATGCTCGCCTATAAGTGAACACTCATCCCAAGAATTCCCAGGTAAGCACAACTGGTCTCGCGTCTGGTTGAGATGTATACGAAGTGCTTGCCTAGACAGAAAACTCAGAATACAGGCATTCACCCTTCCAGTTTGCACGTGTTCACATTATTTAAAACCCAAAACCTTGACGAGATTTTGAAAACTCAAAGGGTTCAAAACCTTATAATAGAGGGTTCAAAACCTAGTAATCAATCATCCTAGAACAGATGATTAGTTTTCAAAGCGGTTTTGAAATTTAAGTTCTTGTTGTGGTAGTCGCCTAAGGATAGGTGACGGTATTGTTTTATGACTAAACGCAAGTAAACTCGCGTTAGGGTCCTAAGAAGGTTATAGACTAGGTCAAAGCATTACTAATAACCTAATTCCCGATAACCATTGGCTCTGATACCATCTTTTCTGTCACACCCCGACCACGTAGAACATAGAAAACGTGGCGGAAATGTCGGGGAGTGTTGTAACAGAATTAATTGTTTCAAATCCATGGCAATTGAAGTTTCGTTTTATTGATTAAAAGTGTTACAATGTCTTAACAAACAAATAAATACAACATAATTAACTAGTCTTGCATCTTTTATTGTCACTAAAGCCCAAATCTGCCTATGTGTATCTTGATCATCTTATGCAACAGCTCCTGAAAAACACATGTGAAAATAGGTACGTCAGCATAAAAATGCCTGTGAGATACATAGGTTTTGTGAAAATAGGTTTCATGACTTATGTTTGAGAAAATGTTTAGTCATGAACCTTGTAATTTGCTTTGTCTTGTAAATCATTTGAAAAACAATGAGTTCAGATGATATGTATAAATAAGTGAATAATGTATGATTAAATGAATAACCATGTAAACTGAGTTTGTATAAGATAAGTTGCTTGTAAAACAATGTATTGTGAAAAGTATGTTATTTGTATAAAATGTTATATGTATCAAACTGAAATGATTCAAATAACGCTACGATATATGTAATACCATACAAACACTTATATATAGGAAGTACCAGCGGCGTATCCACCATGCTTGTATCATATTACACGCGCATCGTTACTTAATCAAACCAAACCATCAAGATGTAAAATGTTCATGTCTAATGTAAATCATGTAATATGTATCCAAAATGTAAGCCTGTGATGAATAACAAATGTACTAAGTATGCAACAAATAGACATACGTAGCATGTGACCTGTACTAAGTATGCAACAATAGAAATACGTAGCATGTGACCTATACTACGTATACAACAATAGACATACGTAGCATGTGACTTGTACTACGTATATAACAATAGACATACGTAGCATGTGACCTGTACTACGTATACAACAATAGACATACGTAGCATGTGACCTGTACTACGTATACAACAATAGACATACGTAGCATATAATGTAGTGTAAAACGATGTACTAAGTAATGCACACAATGGGCACACCTAGCATAAGATGTAATAAAATCATGTACTATAATGTACTAACGAACATAGCAGGTATATGATGTGAAAACATGAAAGCACGAAAGTAACAAGTAGGCACATGTGTTCCACCCCAAAACAGTTTGGAAAACAGTAAAAGAGGGGTCTATGTACTCACCTGAGATTGCTCAGTAGTTCTGGAGTGACAACTAAACAATGCTAGAGATCGCGGATATCAAACGGCACCTAGTATAGGTAACTATGTTAATAAACCGGACCTAGATCGGAAGATTGGGTAGCATTAGGGTTTGTAAACCAAACGAGTGTAGAGACTCGTGTCATTTGGTTTAACAAAGCCTACATACTAAATGAAACTTAACCTGAGTGATTTCGACCCATTACGACCCGTTTAGGTAGCTTATGCTACTTTAACGCGTCGTTCGCGTGAAACGCGTTCGGACCGCCTAACTAGCCCTATGACAAGTGTTATATGCCTAAACATATTACATAATCAGTTATGTGACAAAGGTTTAGGTTACATATGCTTAATTACCAATTATACATGAAAAGGGTATTCTGGTAATTTACCTAAGGCATATAAACTACCTATCATACAACTACTTAAACGATGTGACCATAGGGTATAACCTCGGAAGGTTATTCCCTACCTACTATGGTCACCTAATGTGTTTGGTCGGATCCTAATGATCGACCAAACTGGGTCGGGTTCGAGGTATAAGCGATTTATTAGATCGCTTACCCTACGACCCTAGACAACGTGGTAATCAGTAGGCATAGTCCCAAGGGACTATAACCAACGTGATTACACTCACGTTGCGAAGTTCAAACGAACTTCGCATTGACCATTACTGGTCAACGCTGAAAGTCAAACAAAGTTTGACTTTCTGACTCGAAAAGCAGTAAAATAAGGAAAAGAACGAAAGAATACTTACGAAGGGTCCCCGAATGCTAAACTCGATTCAAAAATCTCAGGTATGAAACAAATGTTTCAACTTAGAGTTTCTCAAATCAAGTTTCTAGTGATTTTAGCAATGGGGGGGTATGGGGTATTTATAGGAATACCCGAACCGTTAAGATCGTTTCATGGAAAACGTGCCTTAATCCCATCCGTACATGTGTTGAAATGTCATGGTGTTTAGGTGTTTAAATTCCATCCATACATGTGTTGAAATGTCATGGTGTTTAGGTGTTTAAATTCCATCCATACATGTGTTGAAATGTCATGGTGTTTAGGTGTTTAAATTCCATCCATACATGTGTTGAAATGTCATGGTGTTTAGGTGTTTAAATTCCATCCATACATGTGTTGAAATGTCATGGTGTTTAGGTGTTTAAATTCCATCCATACATGTGTTGAAATGTCATGGTGCCTAAATTCCATCCTTATCCGCTGACTAAGCATTGTTAGAATGTGTGGTTGTGAATTAAACAACGGCTAATACATCGAATCTGGTCCCGAATGCGAAAAACGATCCAAATGACGTGACGAATGGATTTTTCTTATGGCGAACACTAAAATAAAATATTTTAGTGCTTACATAAATTTTTGGATGTCCGGATGTATTCAGAACGTAAGTTATGCGCGAAAATGCAAACTTGTGCACTTTTTGACACTTTTAGTCCCTGAATGACCCAAAAGTTTATTTTAGCACACCGAACCCATTAAAGCCTATTTCTAAGCTATGTAAAGGATATTTATGGTGTGTTTAACTTATGGTCATGTTCCGGAATGTCTGTTACAGTTCAAATTGGCATACTTTCGTAGTTTGTCAACTTTAGTCCCTGTAAGCGATATAACTTTGATTTCACCACACCAAACCTTCCAAAACTTATATCTAAGTTATGTAAAGGTTATTTAAGGTATGTTAAACCTATTTCACTATTCCGGAGTGTTTGTTGCATTAAACTGGTTATATTTACGCATTAGTGCGCGTATAACCTTCCAGAAAGCGATTTAGAGTTTGAAATCGAACAAGAGTTGATATGTGCAAAAGATACACATATTTATACTAGTCCAAAGTATGAAATACAATATTTCATTGGTTTGGCATTTGTTTGATGGTTGAAATGACACAGGTGTTACAGGTTTGGCGTTTGTTTGATGGTTGAAGTGACACAGGTGTCATAGTCTCCCCTACTTTAGGAAATTTCGTCCCGAAATTTATTCGTAGGAGTCTATTTGTGACTTTGTGTCAAATAATCACCAGAGATATGTAAGGCATAATCCTGTCATTTCCTTAACGGACATTCTTCAGAATGAAAATGAACAGACGGAGTCATTTTCCTCAATGAGTATCCTTCAGAAGCGGAAATGAAGGAATAAACAAACGGGGATTCATTTCCTCAACGGGAAATCTTCAGAAACTTAAAATGAACTTTCGGAGTCATTTTCAACGGGTGCTTCATCAGAAATGGAAATGAAAACGAGAAACAAACGGATATTCATTTCCTCAACGGACAAATCTTCAAAAACGAAAATGAACAAACGGAGTCATTTTCAACGGGTGCTTCCTCAGAAACGGAAATGAAAATGATAGACAAACGGATATCCATTTCCTCAACGGACAATCTTCAGAAACGAAAATAAACAAACGGAGTCATTTTCAACGGGTGCTTCCTCAGAAACGGAAATGAAAATGATAGACAAACGGATATTCATTTCCTCAACGGACAATCTTCAGAAACGAAAATGAACAAACGGAGTCATTTTCAACGGGTGCTTCCTCAGAAATGGAAATGAATAGAGTTAACTTCTAGGCACATGACAAAACTCGCTGTGGTTTCTATGCACTAAATTCCATAATTATGTATGCATCCATAATTACGTAATTCCTTGCACAGTCCGCACAGTTTGTCTTGTAATGTTCATAAGCACATAATCACATAGTTGTTTAACTTGGTTATTAATTTGTTATTAATTTGTTATCGATTGAGAACGGATATGGAAACCAGTCGATGGACTTCAATGTCCTCTGGGATCTATCTGAAGAGATAGGAAGATCTCCCAAAAATTCGATTTTGTTTTCAAAGAAATGTAATATTCGAATTAAGGAACACAACAATTTTAGGATTTACAGAAATACCCTTAGGTACCCTATTAAGGATTTATAGTGGTACTTTGGGTATTCGTCCAGTGTTGTAACTTGCGCCTTGTACTTCGTTTCCTTAGAATAAACGGGTACTTAGGAATTTCGTGGAAACCCAAGAGATCATAGAATGGGAAAATTTTGGGGGGTAGTTTGTTCTTCAAGGAATATGGTTCCTTGATTGTCGGTATTGTAAGAGATATGTTGTTTATACATGCAACCACATAAATACATTGCAATGTATATAAAAGATTTATCTATAAACAATGATAACAACTGTTTCTTGGACCTTGACAACTAAAGAAAATAATACATAAGGATTGATTATTTCTAAACAGCGTTGTCTTCCATTCGGTCAGATGCTCATCCCTGTGCTGGATTTGCATTAGCAAGTTTTGGGCAATTTCTTCGGAAATGACCCATCTCGCCACAGTTGAAGCAATAACCTGGTAGAAAACGACCTTGAGCAGGATTGTTGCCAGCTTGGTTTGGTGTAGCTGCAGCTGGGCAAACTCTTGCTGTATGGCCTATAAGTCCGCAAGTTTGGCATTTGCGGCACTTTACATTGGCATGATGATGGAGGCTACATTGGTTGCACAAGGGTGCAGTTCCATTGTATGGCTTCCTAGTAGGGGGTTGAGCTGGTTGGTTGGGGACGGCTTGATCATTGTGAGTAACCATGGCGAAGTTCTGAGAAGCCTTTCGCTTCTTTGACTTCTTAGGGGATCCAGTCTGTTCATCCATGGTCTTTGATTCCTCGATTGGGTTCGATTCCTTGACCGGTTTCTTGTCACCTTTTCGGAAAAGTTTACCTTTCCTGATCTTTGATTCAGTCAAGGTTGCAGATAGCTCAATGGCCTGTCTAACTGTAGTAGGGTTACTACCAGTCACAATGTCTTGTATTGAGTCAGGGAGGCCATCAATGTACTTTTCGATTTCCTTATCCAAAGGCGTGACCATGTTTGGGCATAACAGACTTAACTCCTAATAACGGTCCGTGTAGGCTCGATGCTCACCGCTGTCTTGCTCAAGAATGTCGAATTCCCTTTCCAAGGCCCTGATCTCGTGACGAGGATAGAATTCCTTCATCATAAGGGCCCTAAGTTCAGCCCATGTCTGTGCTAGAGCAACTTCTGCACCACGATCTCTCATAACCCCGTTCCACCACGTAAGGGCCCTCTTCTGGAACACACTCGAAGCAAACTCGACCTTACGATTGTCCGGACACTGCACGTGGCGGAAAGTATTCTCAATGCTCTCGAACCATTGAAGAAGCCCAGTCGCTCCCTCAGAACCACTAAACTTGAGTGGTTTAGCCGAGTTAAAACTCTTGAAATTGCATGGACCATTGTTGTTGTTGTTGGCTTGGTTCCATTGAGCAAAGAGGTTTGGGAATTGAGCAGCCATTTGCTGCGCAATGATTTCTGCCAGCTCGGCAGTCGCTATCTGGTTCTCGCGTCGAGGAGGCATTCTAAAAGAGGAAACATGAAAGGAAACGAGTGAGAGAATTAGACGAAAAGAATGAGATGAAACAAATCTGATGAAAGCAAGGATAGTGGTCATTTGTTTGTTACCACAAGGTAAACAAACGACACACAGTGACTAATCAAAGTAAATGGGTTAAAAATAATGTATCGCGAAGACATGCTCGCCTATAAGTGAACACTCATCCCAAGAATTCCCAGGTAAGCATAACTGGTCTCACGTCTGATGAGATGTATACGAAGTGCTTGCCTAGACAGAAAACCCAGAATACAGGCATTCACCCTTCCAGTTTGCACGTGTTCACATTATTTAAAACCCAAAACCTTGACGAGATTTTGAAAACTCGAAGGGGTTCAAAACCATATAACAGAGGGTTCAAAACCTTACAATAGAGGGTTCAAAACCTAGTAATCAATCATCCTAGAACAGATGATTAGTTTTCAAAGCGGTTTTGAAATTTATGTTCTTGTTGTGGTCGTCGCCTAAGGATAGGTGACGGTATTGTTTTATGACTAAACGCAAGTAAACTCGCGTTAGGGTCCTAAGAAGGTTATAGACTAGGTCAAAGCATTACTAATAACCTAATTCCCTATAACCATTGGCTCTGATACCAACTTTTCTGTCACACCCCGACCACGTAGAACAACAAAACGTGGCGGAAAACGTCGGGGAGTGTTGTAACAGAATCATTGTTTTATAACACATGGAAATTGAAATATTGTTTTATTTATTTAAAGAGTTACAATGTCTTGACAATCAAAGAAACATAACATAAATAACTAGTCTTGCATCTTTTATTATCACTAAGGCCCATGTCCGCCTAAGTGTATCTTGATAAATCCTATGCATCATATCCTGAAACACATGTGAAAATAGGTACGTCAGCATAAGAATGCCTGTGAGATACATAGGTTTTGTGAAAACAGAATTCATGACTTATGTTTGGGAAAATGTTTAGTCATGAACCTTGTAATTTGCTTTGTCTTGTAAATCATTTGAAAACGATAAGATCAGATGATATGTATAAATAAGAGAATAATGAATGGTTAAATGAATAACCACGTAAAATGAGTTTGTATAAGATAAGTTGTTTGTAAAACAATGTCTTGTGAAAAGTATGTTATTTGTATAAAATGTTATATGTCTCAAATTGAAATGATTCAAATAACGCTACGATATGTAATACCATACAAACACTTATATATAGGAAGTACCAGCGGCGTATCCACCATGCTTGTATCATATTACACACGCCTCGTTACTTAAATCACTTACTCAAACCAAACAATCAAGATGTAATGTTTAACAATTGTAGAAATGTTTAGGTATAGTCAAATGTCTATTGTCAAATGGTTCACATGGTTCAATAGATACAAATGGTTCACATAATGTAATATAATGAGTTCATTTGCTGGATGAGCATATGCAACAAAATGTAATGTAAAACAATGTACTAAGTATGCACACAATGGACATACATAGCATGAGATGTAATGTAAAACAATGTACTAAGTATGCACACAATGGACATACCTAGCATGAAATGTAATGTAGAACAATGTACTAAGTATGCACACAATGGACATACATAGCATGAGATGTAATGTAAAACAATGTACTAAGTATGCACACAATGGACATACATAGCATGAAATGTAATGTAAAACAATGTACTAAGTATGCACACAATGTGTCACACCCTGGCTTTGCGGAAGCGTGGTTAACTTGGTGTGACTTCTTAATACCATAGCTTAATCATAACAAGCTATATGAAATAAAAACCATGCAAGATTATCCATAGATTTAAGTTTTAAAACCAAAGTAACATAACATTGTCTTAGGGACTACAACGCCAAAACATAAAACATTGTTTTGAAAGACATAAACATCAACATGAATAAAACGCAGTTTAAGATTTGTGACTCGTCCAGGAAAAAGTCACATTTCCTAAACCGGGATAACCTCGGAACCCATATGCAGCGGGAAAACACAACATACCGCGCCAAATCTTTAATTCCCTGAAATACATGTAAGTTGTGAAATACATGTAAGTTGAAAAAAATCAACAATAATGTTGAGCGAGTTCATGTGTAAGTGAGTAAATAAACCTTTGTAAGTATAAAACCCTGGTATGTAGCAAATAAGGAAAAAGAGATCACCAATGGTTTGCAAGGCCATTGATATGTGTGAAGTGCAAGTAGGAAGACTCAAACCTAGCAGATTTATGCGTTGGGTACAAAGTCACCCCGAGGTCCGTTCTGTTTGGGCCTGGGGTTGGGCTCGCTACACCCAGATAGATCTACCGCTCCTGCCCCTCGGTCCTGCCTTGAGGATTAATGGCCTCAAGTTTCTGCCTACCCACTCACATGATCTGAATAGTAATAACCCTCCTTACGCTAACCATACCATGTAAAAGTACTCGTAATCATAGTAACATGTATTTCACCCCCGCAGTTAGAAAACTGAAAACAGTTAAGAGAAAAGGGGGACATGAACTCACAGTGGTGCGTCTCTACCAAGTATATCTCCTGATTAAGCAGCTGTGCGACGACCTACACGTACTAAGTCTATTAGACGGACGGCCGTGCCTTGGCTTAAGGTTTAAGTTTTTGGGAAATAGTTAGACAACTATTTCGTGTTTATATTTTTGTAAATACTTGGTAATTATTCTCCTTCCCAAGGATGGGGGATTTAATACATGTGCATTCGTAAACTTCGAAATAAATTATTAAGTCTCACTTAATATATTTTATTTCTTACTTCAAACTATAATCATTAACATTCGGTAATATTATTTTTACCCTAAAAATAATATTTGTATATTTCACAAAATAATCATAAACATTTTACAAGTGACGCTTATGAGAAGTATATATACTAAATACATATATTTATCACGTTTCATTTTGTGAAATCCCACCTCCGATATTTTGTAAATAAGTCGTGGCGAAATCTATAATTTGAAAACAAGTCAAAATGTAGATTTACAACACTTGTAGTGAAAATATCCCCAAGTGTTAGGTTTTTAGAAAAATTTCGCCAGAGTTCCCCTGTAACTGGAGGTGGCCACGCTTTCAAGCGTATCATTTTCTTTTAAAATTCAAATCAACAATTTTCTCAATCAACAATAAACAATATTCAAACCATCAAACTAGTCAAACTAGATGTAAATCGCAAGAATTACATGACACTGTAGTTTTTCCAAAAATATGTAGTAAAGCTCCTTACTTTTAGTGTATCTTTATATAAATCCATCCGGTTTCGTAAAAGTCTCGTTTTTAAAGAAATTCCATCTTTACAACTTCTTGTAAAATTTGACAAAACTAGTTCTTTGTCGAAACTTAGTGTTACACAAGTATTTACACACTTGTGTGTTTGCTAAAATCATTCTTGTTTATGAAAGATCCGTCTTTAAAAGTATGTTTTCTCTTGACACGTGGTCCTTTGAAAATACCGCTTGTAGATCCGTAGATCTACTAGTTTTAAACACTATTTCGTGAGTAAAGTCGATTTTACACAAGTTCATGTTTAGTGTGTGGTAGAGTTTCATCATTTAACCCTTGTTACACTTAAACAAGCTCTATGTCATGATCCTTGATCATGACCAATCCGGGTTAAACGATGATCCGAGCTACCACAACATAGATCGGCACTAAATAATCACACAAAACAAATCTTACAAGATTTACACAACCCTTGTGCTATTAACCAACATTTTTAGCATTTTTAGTAGACTTTTTCGTATCATTTTGCATGTTCATAAATTTTAACCGTCATATATCGTTTTAACCACTTTAGAATGGATCAAGAAGGCGTTTAGAGTCACTTACTACTAGCTCGAGGCTAGGGAAGAAACTAGTCGAAAAATGCGTGGATAAAAGCAATGTAGCGAGGTCCTTCGCAATCCGAGTGCACCAAGCTTCCTTATACGCAATCCTTAGCACTTGAAGTTGTATGGAATGAGTTGAATGAAATCGAAAGGATGATGGATGGATGTGGGTGCTCTCGGCCGAAAGTTCAAAGAGAGGGAGAGAGTGGAGTGTTGTTGATAAGTGTGGTGAAAGTTATGGTGTGCAAATGATTGTTCTTATAGACAAAACCTTCATGTTTAACCATTGGTCCTAATGCTTGCTAGATATTAAACATATGAGATTTAAATAATCAACAAAGTACAATGTGTCACCATATGGTGACCGAGTTCGGTTTGGGGGGGGGGGGGTATTATGGTTAGATTTCAACTAAAAGGTAAGTATTAGTTAGATCTTTAGGAGATTAAACCATTTACTAGTATGTTATGCATTGTAGCGGGTGTTAGGGTATACGGGGGCCCTAACTGGCTCAGAAAAGAAAAACAGTGTTATTGGCAATATTTTTATGTTCCGGGTAAAGTCCGGTTGTTCGGTTGGATAGAGATCCGTTAAAGTGCTTAACAAAGCTTTAAAGTGTCGTTATTATTATTTTTAATGACACAACTTATTCCCGACACCTTGGAAAGTGTCTAGTAATATTTTTCTCATGTTTTGGCACTTTATTAGTTAGCTAGATGCTGAATTTTTAGTTAAAGTGCTGAATTTTGTACTTAGAGTACGTTTTAGGCACATCCGGTCACTGTAACTTATATCTAGTGACGCAGTTCTACAACCCTTATATCCCTACACTCACCACTAGTGTAGCAAACTATCACAGGCTCTTACAGGCCTTAGAGGCAGTACCTGCCTGGTGCTAGTAATGACAGCACGTTTAATAGGTTATCCGTTCATTGTGCTACTGTGCTTTTGGTGCATCAAGGTTGTCACAAAGGTGCTGTAAGCAAAACATGGAGTGACAGCAAGTAAAGTATGATGCAAGTAAGTACATGTATCAGTATTCAAGTAGCAGTTTACCTAAAGGAAGTGGTATCAAGGCACGGAGAGACAAAACCTTCATGTTTACCTAAAGGAAGATCTGCTTCTAGAAGCAGGGTTCTTGGGAAATAGGTGAGGGTATTTCTCTTACATCCGGTCCTCATGCTCCCAGGTGTATTCACGACCATGTCTGGCATTCCAACGAACCTTGACGAGCTTGACACTGCTTCGGTGGGTCTTGCTTACTTTCCAATCCGTAACCTCAACTGGTTCTTCAACGAAATGGAGTGTGTTGTCAACATGAATCTCGTCGGTGGGAATGGCAATGGTATCTTGAGTTGGACTTTTCTTCAGGTTGGATACATGAAATGTATCGTGCACTCCATTCAGCTCGGCAGGTAAGTCCAACTTGTATGCTACTAGCCCTATTCTTTCCAAAATTCTGAAAGGGCCAATGTAACGCGGATTTAACTTCCCACGCTTTCCAAAGCGTGCCACACCCTTCCAGGGTGAAACTTTCAATAAAACCATATCTCCAACTTGGAATTCCAAATGTTTCCGGTTTGGATCTGCATAGGCTTTCTGCCTTTCGCGAGCTGCTTCGATGCGTTTTCGAATCTGCGCAATCTTGTCTGTCGTCTCTTGGACGATTTCGGGACCAACAAGCTGCCTATCACCTGCGTCAGCCCAGCATAGGGGTGATCGGCACTTGCGTCCGTAAAGAGCTTTGAATGGCGCGGCTCCAATACTGGTGTGGTAGCTGTTGTTGTATGAAAATTCGACCAGTGGCAAATGCTTATCCCAGCTACCGCCCAAATCCATAACACATGCTCTCAGCATATCTTCCAAGGTCTGAATAGTCCGCTCGCTTTGACCGTCGGTCTGAGGGTGAAAAGCAGTGCTCAGATTTAATTGTGAGCCAAAAGCTTCTTGGAAGGATTGCCATATCCTTGACACAAACCTTCCGTCTCTATCTGAGATGATCGAGAGAGGCACTCCATGACGTGCGAGGATCTCTCTCATGTATATTTCTGCCAGTTTGCTGGTGTTATCCTTCTCTTTGATTGGCAGAAAGTGTGCGGACTTTGTTAGGCGGTCAACTATCACCCAGATAGTGTCATGGCCTTTTGGCGTTCTTGGCAACTTTGTAATAAAATCCATGGAGATTTGTTCCCATTTCCATTTGGGGATCTCAGGTTGTTGTAGAAGTCCTGAAGGCTTCTGGTATTCCGCTTTCACCTTAGCACACGTTAGACACTTGCTCACATAAACAACAACATCGCCCTTCATCCTAGGCCACCAATAGTAATCCTTGAGATCTTGGTACATCTTATCCGCTCCTGGATGGATAGAGTACCGCGATCTGTGAGCTTCATCAAAAACAACTTTCCTTAAACCACCAAACAGAGGAACCCAAATCCTTTTCTCAAAACATAACGTTCCTTCCTCGTTTGGTACTAATAGCTTCTCCATCCCACGAAGATATTCTTCTTCAAGATTTCTTTCCTTAAGAGCTTCTTTCTGCGCGGCACGAATGCGCAAGGAAAGATCGGTTTGGATAATCATTTCTAAAGCCCTAACCCTTATGGGCTTGATCCTCTCTTTTCGACTTAGGGCGTCGGCAACCACATTCGCCTTCCCTGGATGATACTTTATCTCGCAATCGTAATCATTTAACAACTCAACCCATCGTCTTTGTCTCATATTCAACTCCTTCTGGTTGAATATGTGTTGTAGGCTCTTATGATCTGTAAAAATTGTACATTTCGTACCATATAGGTAGTGTCTCCAGATCTTTAAAGCAAATATCACTGCGCCTAGCTCCAAATCGTGCGTGGTATAGTTCTTCTCATGTACCTTCAACTGACGTGAAGCGTAAGCAATAACCTTCTGGCGTTGCATCAACACGCAACCCAATCCTTGACGCGAGGCGTCACAGTATACCACGAAATCGTCAGTACCTTCCGGTAGTGCTAGAATTGGCGCATTGTAGAGCTTATCCTTCAACAGCTGAAACACTTCTTCCTGTTTGATTCCCCAATCAAACTTCTTATCTTTCCAGGTGAGGAGCGTCAATGGTTGAGCGATCTTCGAAAAATCCTCAATGAACCTTCGATAGTAGCCAGCCAAACCCAAGAATTGTCGAATCTTGGTTGGCGTCTTTGGCGTTTCCCAATTCTTGATCGCTTCGATCTTGGTTGGATCCACATGGATTCCATCTCCATTTACCACATGTCCAAGAAATTGGACTTCACGTAGGCAAAATTCGCACTTAGAGAATTTGGCATACAGCTGTTCTTTCTTCAGCAGCTCCAAAATAGCTCTTAGATGCTGTTCGTGCTCATCCTTTGTCCTTGAATAAATCAAGATGTCGTCGATAAACACAATCACGAACTTGTCCAAGTACGGCTTGCAAACTCTATTCATCAAATCCATAAAGACTGCAGGTGCGTTTGTCAACCCAAACGGCATAACAAGGAACTCGTAGTGTCCGTAACGAGTCCTGAAGGCTGTCTTCGGGATACTCTCCTCTTGTATCCTTAACTGATGGTATCCAGATCGCAAATCGATCTTTGAGTAAAAGCTTGAACCTTGCAGTTGATCAAACAGATCATCAATTCTTGGCAGAGGATATCTATTCTTGATCGTCAGCTCGTTCAGCTCCCGGTAGTCTATGCACATACGAAAACTACCGTCCTTCTTTTTGACAAACAGGACCGGAGCTCCCCAAGGCGAGAAGCTTGGTCGGATAAATCCCTTGTCTAACAACTCTTGAAGTTGTGTCGACAATTCTTGCATCTCAGACGGGGCAAGTCTATAAGGTGAGTTAGCCACAGGCGCGGCGCCTGGGACTAAATCGATGTGAAACTCCACTTGCCTCTGAGGTGGCAGTCCAGGCAAGTCCTCCGGGAAGACTTCCGGATACTCCCTCACGACAGGGATGTCTTCGATCTTCGGTTCTGCAGCTTTCTTGTCTACAATGTGTGCCAGGAAGGCAGCACACCCTTTTTGCAAACACTTTCGCGCTTTGAGGCAGCTGATAATTCTTAACGGCGTATCGCGCTTTTCGCCATGAACCACAATCGTTTCACCATCTTCGGTCGGGATACGAACGACCTTCTCATGACAAACAATTTCTGCCTTGTTACTTGATAACCAATCCATTCCTACTACCACGTCAAAGCTCCCCAGCTGGACTGGTAGTAGATCCAAAGTAAACTCACGTTCTCCCAACTCGATTGCACAACCTCTGATCACTTCATTGGCTTCTACTAACTTCCCATTTGCCAATTCGATTGAGTAGGGAATATCTAACTTACTAGCGGCTAAACCAAGCATATTCTTAAATTCTAACGATACGAAGCTATAGTCGGCACCAGTATCAAATAAAACGGATGCATAGCGTTGGTTTACAGGGAACGTACCAGTAACGACATTGGGGTCCTGGCGCGCTTCCCTCGCCTCGATATGGAACACTCTTCCACGGGCTTGGTTCAACTCTGGGCAGTTCCTCTTAAAGTGCCCGATATCACCGCAGTTAAAGCATCCAAGTCTTTGCCCGTTTCCACCTCCATTTCCAGCTTGGTTATTCCTTTGGTTAAGATTCACAGCGCCTGCTTGATTCGCATTGTTGCCTCGATTCCCATTACCTCCATTGTTTCCTTGTGGGCGATTTCCAATTCCACCCCGGGTATTGTTTCTGTTTCCAAATCCTCCTTGGCCTCCCTGACCAACAGTGGCCCAACAAGAATCCTTCAAGTGGCCAGGTTTCCCACACACTTCACACACCTTCAAACCACATCGGCCAGAATGGTGACGCTGGCAGGTGTTGCACTTGGGCTGGGTGCCCATATATCCCTTTCCTTTCTTTCCACCACCAGCTGTAACCTGAGCTGGCGCGTTTGGCTCTCCTTTCTTAACAACACCACTAATGCCTTGTTTAAAGTTCGAGAACTTTCGTTTGTTACCTCCGGATGACTCGACGTGAGTCTCTTTCTTCTTTGTCTCGATCTCACCAAACTTGTTCAGGCGGATAGCCTCCTCAGTGAGAGCTACGCTCAAATCGATTGCTTCAGTAATTGTTGCAGGCTTGGAGGAGGTCACCATGCTTATGATTTGAGGAGCTAATCCCCAAATGAAGCGTTCAATCCGCTTGAATTCTGGAGTGACCATATAGGGTACCACATGCGGCAGGTCGTGAAACCTCTGAACATATTCCACGATCTTCGGATCTTCCATCTTCAAATGCCAGAACTCAGTTTCCAATCTTTGGATTTCAGCGCGAGAACAATACTTTTTGCGCATTAGTTCCTTCAGTTCGGTCCATGTTAGTGCGTAGGCAGCAGCTTCACCAAGTGTCTGTACTTGCAAATTCCACCAAGATAGGGCTCCATCCAGAAATAGCCCAGAAATGTAGGTGACTTGCTGGTTTGGTGCACATTTGCTCATGCGGAGAACAGATTCAGTCTTCTCGGCCCAACGAACAAAAGCGACAACACCTCCGGTGCCATCAAAGTTGACAGGCTTGCAGTCTAGAAACTGCTTGTAGGTGCACCCTGCACATACGTTACAACATATGAATGGCATTAGCATCCTTGCTAGAGATATCCAATTAGATCATGGTATGTCTTAATGACTTAGTATTACCATGAGGTGGATTGTTGTTGCCATTGTTGTTTGAGCTGCTTCCGCTGGGTCCTCCTTGCGATGCGGCGTATTGAGCGATGGCAGCAACGATGACTTGTTGGAGTTCTGCCTCATTGGTAGGCATCGGCGTTTGACGTCTCGGCGGCATCTTCTAAAAGATGGGTTCACGTCGGTCAGGCCAAAATAAAGATCCCATGTTATAATACGTACGCTTTATTATGATAGTAATAGTACATAACATCTCATGTTATAATCATATCAATCACACAACATCCCATGTCATAAAACATAAATAATCAATCAGAACATCACATATGATGAGAATACTGCGATTGCCATATATCGAGACCACATAGTAAGTGTACAGGTACATAATAGTGTCATACATCATCATCGACTAAGGGCTACATCACCCTAGTCCAAAAGAATATCAAATCAGTGTCAATACATCCCATATACATGATCAACAAAAGTCAGAATCAGAATGCAGTCTCCAAAAATGCTGTGTGGTCAGAGCAATCGCCGTCTTCTCACCAACGTCTACCCATGCTGTACTAAAGATGCCCTAAATTGATGGTGGTGGAGGAGGGGGAAAATGGGTGTAGAACAAACATCGCAAATGGAGCCAGTCCTCCTCCATGGCTCTCTGGGTACGCAACCAAGAAGCAACCTGCTGCTCAAGTGCCAAAAGGCGTGCAGCATAGTCAGGTAACAATGGTCGAAGGTGCTGCGAAGAAGCAGGGTGGGTCTGACCCTGACACTGGCACGACGGTGGCTGAGCTCTCTCAATCTCCTGAATACGCCATGTGAGTGCCTCCTGCTGGACAACAAACGACACCAGAACGTCCTCAATAGAATACCCCATATGGAAAGAATGGTAGGGGTCGGTCGGTGGCATAACAGAAGGTGACGTCCAGAGAAATGGCTCGTTGGCTGGATCAAAAGGTGGAACAAAGAATGGTGGTACAGGGGGAATAGCAGATGAAGACTGTGGCATAACTGGAATATATGTCGGCACATGTCCAAAGGGACGAGCCGAGGAACCCTCTCCAGGTCGAGCTGGAGGTGTGTACTGTGCAAATGAAAAAGAGAAATCAACGTGAAGTGCATCGGTGGTATGAGGAGGAATAGGTGGAAGCTCATCATCCGCAGGAATCCACCCATGCTGGGCGAGCTCATCTCATGGGTCAATCTGTGCCTCAAAAAGTGCTCGATCAAACTGTACAGGCATAGGGTCAAGATGGGGTGCAACAAGAGGGTCAGCAGGTATATCAGCGATAAGTGGGGGATTAACATGATCAGCAGCAATAACATGGTCACCCTCCAGTAGTGGTGCATCAGCAGGGTGATCACCAATGGGTGGGTCAGCAATCACAGGATCAATAGGTATGCCAGCATGAGCAGGGTCATGCTCAAGCACTGGGTCAGGAGCAGCTACTGGCTCAAGGGCCATGGCAGGCTCGGGATCAATGAACTCCATATCAAAATCTGCATGATCAGCGAATGCAGGGTCAACTGGGTCTACTGGGTTAACCATAGGCTGATCCAAGTGGATGAACTCTATCTCCCGGTCAGGGTCAAATCCAGGGGGAAAAACCGGGTCTGAATCCTTATCGAGATCGTGATCGAAAGCAAATCTAGGAGCAGAGGCAACAGATGATGCCCTGTCAGGATCTGAACCATGTGAATAGTGCTGTGCGCTCCGAGTGTGTGACTGTGCAGAGGCCACAGACTCAAAGGAGTCTGGAGCGGGTGAGTGTGCAGGTGACTCCTCAGCTGGAGCATCTGCGAGTAACAAAAGACCACCATCAGCTAGAAGGGCCTCGCCCTCAACATCGTCCTCCAGGGGCTCATCATCAAATGGATCGACGTCGTCGTCAACGTCGGCGTCGAGGAGCATATCGTAAGCAGGATAAACGGCCAAAGGTATGGGAGCAGGGATCTCTACTAGTGGTAGGTACCCAGCAAAAGGACCATCAGCGGGCTCATCGACAGCGTCGGGCAGCGCAAAGGGCTGAAAGTCGTCCTCGTCTATGCTGGTAACATCTGATGTGTGGACCTCGTGCTCTGAAGACTCTAAGTCGTCTGATACTATGGGTCTAGGGCCTGTGGTGTCCGAATCACCTGTGTCGGGCGAGTCCATGGTGTCTGTAACACAAACACAAATATGTACAAATAATCAATCATATAATCAGATAAGCACATTAGTCACCAAGTAAGCAATCAAATAATTCTCCTAGTCCCACTAGCCTCCCAGCCTCTCAGACTGCTCTTCCTAGTCCAACTAGCCAAATTCTCCCAGCCTCTCAGACTGCTCTCCCTAGTCCAACTAGCCAAATTCTCCCAGCCTCTCAGACTGCTCTCCCTAGTCCAACTAGCCAAATTCTCCCAGCCTCTCAGACTGCTCTCCCTAGTCCTACTAGGCAACTACCTCGGTCTCCTAGACCGAGCCTCGGTCCTCCAGGCCGAGCCTCAACCTCCCAGACTGAGCCTATAAATAATAAATAAATGTGCTCATCATTTGTTTGTAAAAAGTTTTGGATCTGGACTTGAGTGGTATGTAGTAAAAATGTTTTCGTGAGCGCCCTAGTGATCATAGTCTAGACTCGAGAAGGAATCCTAGTTCGCTATGATCAGAGCTCTGATACCAAGCTGTCACACCCTGGCTTTGCGGAAGCGTGGTTAACTTGGTGTGACTTCTTAATACCATAGCTTAATCATAACAAGCTATATGAAATAAAAACCATGCAAGATCATCCATAGATTTAAGTTTTAAAACCAAAGTAACATAACATTGTCTTAGGGACTACAACGCCAAAACATAAAACATTGTTTTGAAAGACATAAACATCAACATGAATAAAACGCAGTTTAAGATTTGTGACTCGTCCAGGAAAAAGTCACATTTCCTAAACCGGGATGACCTCGGAACCCATATGCAGCGGGAAAACACAACATACCGCGCCAGATCTTTAATTCCCTGAAATACATGTAAGTTGAAAAAAATCAACAATAATGTTGAGCGAGTTCATGTGTAAGTGAGTAAATAAACCTTTGTAAGTATAAAACCCTGGTATGTAGCAAATAAGGAAAAAGAGATCACCAATGGTTTGCAAGGCCATTGATATGTGTGAAGTGCAAGTAGGAAGACTCAAACCTAGCAGATTTATGCGTTGGGTACAAAGTTACCCCGAGGTCCGTTCTGTTTGGGCCTGGGGTTGGGCTCGCTACACCCAGATAGATCTACCGCTCCTGCCCCTCGGTCCTGCCTTGAGGATTAATGGCCTCAAGTTTCTGCCTACCCACTCACATGATCTGAATAGTAATAACCCTCCTTACGCTAACCATGCCATGTAAAAGTACTCGTAATCATAGCAACATGTATTTCACCCCCGCAGTTAGAAAACTGAAAACAGTTAAGAGAAAAGGAGGACATGAACTCACAGTGGTGCGTCTCTACCAAGTATATCTCCTGATCAAGCAGCTGTGCGACGACCTACATGTACTAAGTCTATTAGACGGACGACCGTGCCTTGGCTTAAGGTTTAAGTTTTTGGGAAATAGTTAGACAACTATTTCGTGTTTATATTTTTGTAAATACTTGGTAATTATTCTCCTTCCCAAGGATGGGGGATTTAATACATGTGCGTTCGTAAACTTCGAAATATATTATTAAGTCTCACTTAATATATTTTATTTCTTACTTCAAACTATAATCATTAACATTCGGTAATATTATTTTTACCCTAAAAATAATATTTGTATATTTCACAAAATAATCATAAACATTTTACAAGTGACGCTTATGAGAAGTATATATACTAAATACATATATTTATCACGTTTCATTTTGTGAAATCCCACCTCCTATATTTTGTAAATAAGTCGTGGCGAAATCTATAATTTGAAAACAAGTCAAAATGTAGATTTACAACACTTGTAGTGAAAATATCCCCAAGTGTTAGGTTTTTAGAAAAATTTCGCCAGAGTTTCCCCTGTAACTGGAGGTGGCCACGCTTTCAAGCGTATCATTTTCTTTTAAAATTCAAATCAACAATTTTCTCAATCAACAATAAACAATATTCAAACCATCAAACTAGTCAAACTAGATGTAAATCGAAAGAATTACATGAACTTGTTGTTTTTCCAAAAATATGTAGTAAAGCTCCTTACTTTTAGTGTATCTTTATATAAATCCATCCGGTTTCGTAAAAGTCTCGTTTTTAAAGAAATTCCATCTTTACAACTTCTTGTAAAATTTGACAAAACTAGTTCTTTGTCGAAACTTAGTGTTACACAAGTATTTACACACTTGTGTGTTTGCTAAAATCATTCTTGTTTATGAAAGATCCGTCTTTAAAAGTATGTTTTCTCTTGACACGTGGTCCTTTGAAAATACCGCTTGTAGATCCGTATATCTACTAGTTTTAAACACTATTTCGTGAGTAAAGTCGATTTTACACAAGTTCATGTTTAGTGTGTGGTAGAGTTTCATCATTTAACCCTTGTTACACTTAAACAAGCTCTATGTCATGATCCATGATCATGACCAATCCGGGTTAAACGATGATCCGAGCTACCACAACATAGATCGGCACTAAATAATCACACAAAACAAATCTTACAAGATTTACACAACCCTTGTGCTATTAACCAACATTTTTAGCATTTTTAGTAGACTTTTTCGTATCATTTTGCATGTTCATAAATTTTAACCGTCATATATCGTTTTAACCACTTTAGAATGGATCAAGAAGGCGTTTAGAGTCACTTACTACTAGCTCGAGGCTAGGGAAGAAACTAGTCGAAAAATGCGTGGATAAAAGCAATGTAGCGAGGTCCTTCACAATCCGAGTGCACCAAGCTTCCTTATACGCAATCCTTAGCACTTGAAGTTGTATGGAATGAGTTGAATGAAATCAAAAGGATGATGGATGGATGTGGGTGCTCTCGGCCGAAAGTTCAAAGAGAGGGAGAGAGTGGAGTTTTGTTGATAAGTGTGGTTAAAGTTATGGTGTGCAAATGATTGTTCTTATAGACAAAACCTTCATGTTTAACCATTGGTCCTAATGCTTGCTAGATATTAAACATATGAGATTTAAATAATCAACAAAGTACAATGTGTCACCATATGGTGACCGAGTTCGGTTTGGGGGGGGGGGTATTATGGTTAGATTTCAACTAAAAGGTAAGTATTAGTTAGATCTTTAGGAGATTAAACCATTTACTAGTATGTTATGCATTGTAGCGGGTGTTAGGGTATACGGGGGCCCTAACTGGCTCAGAAAAGAAAAAACAGTGTTATTGGCAATATTTTTATGTTCCGGGTAAAGTCCGGTTGTTCGGTTGGATAGAGATCCGTTAAAGTGCTTAACAAAGCTTTAAAGTGTCGTTATTATTATTTTTAATGACACAACTTATTCCCGACACCTTGGAAAGTGTCTAGTAATATTTTTCTCATGTTTTGGCACTTTATTAGTTAGCTAGATGCTGAATTTTTAGTTAAAGTGCTGAATTTTGTACTTAGAGTACGTTTTAGGCACATCCGGTCACTGTAACTTATATCTAGTGACGCAGTTCTACAACCCTTATATCCCTACACTCACCACTAGTGTAGCAAACTATCGCAGGCTCTTACAGGCCTTAGAGGCAGTACCTGCCTGGTGCTAGTAATGACAACACGTTTAATAGGTTATCCGTTCATTGTGCTACTGTGCTTTTGGTGCATCAAGGTTGTCACAAAGGTGCTGTAAGCAAAACATGGAGTGACAGCAAGTAAAGTATGATGCAAGTAAGTACATGTATCAGTATTCAAGTAGCAGTTTACCTAAAGGAAGTGGTATCAAGGCACGGAGTGCCAACCTCCATCATTTCTGATCGTGACGCGCGTTTTACTTCAGAACTGTGGCAAGCAGTGCACAAGTCTTTTGGCTCACGTTTAGATATGAGCACCGCTTATCACCCACAGACGGATGGGCAATCGGGATGCACCATCCAAACCCTTGAAGACATGCTTAGGGCATGTGTAATTGATTTTGGTAATGGCTGGGAAAAGCACCTCCCGCTAATGGAGTTTTCATACAACAACAGCTACCACACCAGCATACAAGCCGCTCCGTTTGAGGCATTGTACGGATGCAAATGCCGATCACCTCTCTGTTAGGCAGAAGTTGGTGACAGCCAAATCACTGGCCCAGAACTTGTGGTAGATACCACCGAGAGAATTGCTCGGATACGACAGCGAATGGCGGCAGCTCGTGACCGTCAGAAAAGCTATGCTGATAAGGGAAGAAAACCACTCGAGCTCCAGGTTGGGGATCGAGTGCTACTCAAAGTCTCACCTTGGAAAGGTGTAGTCCGCTTTGGCAAACAAGGCAAACTCAATCCGCGTTATGTTGGACCATTTGAAGTCAATGAGAAAATTGGAAAAGCCGCCTACAGGTTGAATCTACCTGAAGAACTCAGCGGAGTTCACAATGTTTTCCACGTGTCAAATCTGAAGAAGTGTCTGTCAGATGAAACCCTCATAGTTCCTCTTAAGGAACTCACTATCGACGACCAGCTGCGATTCGTCAAGGAACCAGTAGAGATTACGGATCGAGATGTTAAGATCCTCAAGCATACCAGGATACCTCTGGTCCGAGTTCGTTGGAATGCTCGTCGTGGCCCAGAGTATACATGGGAACGAGAAGACCAAATGAAACTCAAGTATCCCCAACTGTTTAAGAAAAACGCAACCACTACTGAGGCTGAAGCTACTGCAGAATTTCGGGACGAAATTCCAAATCAACGGGGGGATGATGTGACACCCCAGGAAAATATGGAAAACAACGCAACTTAACTAGCTTCCTCAGTAACCACGCGCTAAATTTCGGGACGAAATTCTCTTAATAGGGGGAGAATGTGACAACCCTCAAAATCCCATGTATTCCGTACAAATTATTAATGATAATTAAAGTGTCTGACGACTGTGTGGAATTACTTAACTGCTTTCTGATATCTGTGTTATGCTTACACGTATTTGTTAATATGCTAAGGAATATTCTAAGGAATATGCTAAGGAATATGCTAAGGAATATGCTAAGGAATATGCTAGGAATATGCTAGGAATATGCTAGGAATATGCTAGGAATATGCTTGGAATATGCTAGGAATATGCTATATGGAAGATCTTATAAATACCACCATTCCACCAAGCTCTCTCTTCTCTCCCTCTCCTTTCCCTTGTTCGGCAGCCACCTTCCACCATACTACCACCATCATCAAGCTCTTTTTCAATCATTCCTCATACATACAAAGGTGTAAGAGGTCCAACAACGAAGCTCGGTGCTCTCGGAAGTGGAAGGACCTCCTCCATTCGCTATTAACCACCGCATTTCTTCACTCGAACTTCCCTAGCCTTGAGCTAGTGGTAAGAACTTAGATCCGTTCATTCTTTATGTTATTTTAGTGGTTAATAGATGTTAGAATGATAAAAAGTTAAGAAACTTTAAAGCTCATGAACAAGTCTTGAACATAATGTGTTAAGGTGTGGATAAAGAGAAGTTATGTGTGTAAATCGTGTAGATCTTGTGTTGTTATGATTATTGGTTGATTATCTGATGATTTGCTGATTAATATTAACGAGTTGACGTCAACCCGCGCGTTGCGGCGGGGTGTTGATTATCAATGTCTTAAGTATCTCTATATGAGATGCGAACTTCGTTTTGGGCGATTCACACATCAACATGTTTGTTTCGACATGTTGAACATCAGAAAATGATCACCGTCGACCATGGTCGTCACTGCCAGGAGACAGAACAATCCCTTGGTTCGTTCAGTTTCGCGCGCTAACATGCGAGGGGCCCTAAACGGACCCATATAAAACTCCGTTTTGGGTGAACAATATATATCCATGCGACCGCATCGGCAAGCACCTTCTGCCGGTACTGTCTCCGTCGCCATAATATGTCACCGCCATCGCTAGAAAATAGAACAGTGGCCGAAACTCACTATTTTACGTGTCTGTCTTCGTGTGGCTCGAAAACCTATCAAATGAATTCCGTTTTGGGTGATTTTTCTATCCACGCGACCGTATTGCCAAGCTCTTCGAGCCTGTTCCGTCTCCGCCAACTGTTTTAAGGAATGGTCCAATTCTAATACCGAATTCAATTTAGACATTTAGGTACAAACAAATAGATTTCGACTATAAAGATTGTAAATCCAAATTATATTTTGCCATTTACTTTCTAATATGCTGCATATATGGATATTATGTGTGTAAAGTTTTCATTTTTGAGTAATTTCATAAGTATGTTTCCTTCATCATTTTTCCTTTTCTTTTAATTTTGGGTTCCATTTCATTTTATTTGTACTTCATCTATGATGAATTTTTTGCAAGACTTTGAACACAGTCTAATTAAATAAATTGATGTAGTGTAATTTCATATATTTGGTTCCTTGATCCTTTCTCTCACTTTATCTTTTTATTTCTATATCGATACAAATCCAACAATTTCTCTCACTCTAGCTTTTTATTTCAATATCAATTGAACAAAATTTAAAAGTTAAAAGTTTTAAAATGTTAATCTAATATCCCTCTACATATATAGATCCAACAAAATAATGATAAATATGGTTGGTTATTGAGATTGAAGAGAAAAAAAAAACAACTATGGAATGACATGCATGAAATCTCTCTATATATGCAAATTCAACACAAAAACAACTAAAGAAAAACATCATTCCATAATTGTCGTTTTTTTTTCTCTTCAATCTCAATAACCATGTTTATCAATAACCATGATAATCGAGATTCAAGAAGGAAACAACAAAAATTATGCAAAACACATATGGTTGAATAGAATTTAAAATTATACTTTTAATGTCCATCGTAACCGTTTGTTTTGATTTACGGATGAAGATCGAATCTTTATATTAGTTGGTAGTGAGGAAGGTTCAGAATCAATCAATAATAAGATGGATGCAATACATATTTTTGTTATAATAACATTGAATCGGTTCGTCTTATTTAATCCAATTTGTTTGGATGATGATGGCAACATCGGATTTGTTAAAAATAAAAGTAAAGCAAAGTAAGAATTTAAACGGCATAAAGGAAATTCGAACCGTAAACGGCATAAAGGAAATTCGAACCGGCATATGATATGTAATGAACATGTGCGGCAACCATTCCAACATATCAGTTTGTGACAATTAATTCGTTTATAAATATATATATATATATATGTAAACGTGTATATATATTTCCAATCGACGTGACTTTTAAACAAAAGGGTACAAACCTTAAAAGGGTATGTGTGTTAAACAAAGGGGTATATGTTTTTTTGTATTATTTAAAAGTAGTTTATAGAGTTGTGACTTTTTGAAGAAGTGTGATATATTTAAAAGTTGTGACTTGTTTTTAAGAGTGTGATACATTTAAAAGTAGTTTGAAGGGTTGTGGCTTTTTGTAAGGGTATGATATATCTAAAAGTTGTGACTTTTTGTAAGGGGTGTGATACATTTCAAAGTGGTTTGAAGGGTTGTGTCTTTTTGAAGAGGTGTGATATATTTAAAAGTTGTGACTATTTTGTAAGAGTGTGATACATTTAATTTGAAGAGGTGTGATATATTTAAAAGTTGTGATTTTTTTTGTAAGAGTGTGATACATTTAAAAGTGGTTTAAAGGGTTGTGTCTTTTTGAAGGGGTGTGATTCAAACCATGGTGTCTTAAGTTGCTTTATGTATGGTTATATAATATGTCATGTTGTTGTGGTCACTAAACTTGTTAACGGAATCGATCGAACACGATTTAGAAGGTTAAACACTGAAAATCAGAATCTGTCCAACTTTTACAGCCAACTTCAGTTGGCTGTAAACGGGTCTTAAACTCAACGAAAAATCGATATTTTGAATCTAAAATATGTTATTATGAAATACGGTTCTAATGGCACCGGAATCGTAATTTTTGGACTCCGTTTACTATTTTTAAAGTGTTAATTTGTAACAGCAACTTAAGCTGAATTTTGACAGCAATAAATGGGTGTCGTACTTTCAGTCATAACCTGAGTTTTATGATGAATCGGACCATGAAATTTGTAAAATAGATAAAAACCTATGTATTTGTAATTACCCCACTGGAATTTCATAAATCGGACACTCGATGAATTTTTAATAAATTTTTCCGTGGACTGTGGTCAGAAATACATAAATCTGAGTTCAGTCCGGAATATGAATTTTTATAAAATATTGGTAATGAACCGGACCCCGATATTTTTACACAATAAAATATGGAACGTTTAAGACATCCTGTAAAAATTTGGGAATTTTTGGAATAGTTTAACTATTTTACTAAAATGTCCGAAAACAGCCGGTTTTGAATATTAATGCTGAAATGACATAAGTTGTGATTTGCGCGTCTAAACGTCGAGTATGCTATCTGTGAATGATCTAACATGTTATATGTGTTATATGCATTATTGTATGTTTGCTTATGAGTGGGGAATGGATGGGAAGTGTATATGGGCGTAAATCGTTAAAGTGTGTGCCTGTTATGTGGTAGAAGTAATGTGCAAATAAACCGTACGTAGGATACGTGTTATGCATGAGAAACTGATTGTTATCCATACCTTATTAGGACGTGATTGACTGACCTTGACTGTTAGCTATATTGAGAATCTAACCGAGCAAACCGAGGTGAGTTCACACACTTTCTAAGGCATGGGATTCCCGGTGGTTTGGGAATGGGTTAAAGAATTAAAACTAAATCTACATATCCTCCTTGGGTAGGATATGTACGGCCATCCTCCATAGATTGGATGCCATTATTAATCCTACGAATTCTCCTAGTGCAGAATACGTACGTTGTGGTCCTCCTGGTGCAGGACAACAACCTTAAAACTAGCTAGACAAAACTCTATCATGAAGTCCCTCAATTTATATCGACTTAATCGCCGAGGCCAATGGCGAGCGGGTCATTAGTTAATAGCGCTATTAGGTTTAACAAACCTCACACCGTGCCAGTCGGACGGGCGTGTACTAATGGACTATGGCAGATTGTCAGTGATGATAGACACTGATATAGGGCACAACTTATTTGCGTAGCAGTCGATATCATACCGTCTAGTAGTTCAAACGGGGAAAACCCCCACTGATCATGGTTATGGATTGGGTAAAGAAAAAAAGGAAATGGTTAAACATACTTTCAACTACGGGGTAACCCCCACGGCAAATAAGCCAACGAAAGTCAAACAACATTTTTCAGAAACAACTTAAAACTAAACAACCAAACGTGAACTCACTCAACTTTGTTGTTGACTAGTTGTTACATGCCTTACAGGTCACTAAACACTTGGAGCTTGCACGAGGAAGGAGTTGTTGTGGTGTACGGACGGTTATGTTCCGTGCTTAATGTCTAAATCCTTATGAACTTACTAAACTTGCGTTTTGAAACTTTAACTTATGAACTATGGACTTATGCTTTTGAACTCACGTTTATGCTTCCGCTGTTCAAACTAAACATGGTTAACGAACTATGGTCACCAATCGTATTGTGGTTGGTCTTATTTACTTAATTACGATGTTCAATATGATTGGTGGCTCGATCCTGGTCACGTCACGCCTCCAAGCGGTGATACCCCGCAAGGTGGATTTTGGGGGTGTGACAGATTGGTATCAGA
The DNA here is from genome assembly GCA_030545235.1 of Helianthus tuberosus. Taxonomy (NCBI): domain Eukaryota; kingdom Viridiplantae; phylum Streptophyta; class Magnoliopsida; order Asterales; family Asteraceae; genus Helianthus; species Helianthus tuberosus. The sequence continues at coordinate 33,322,196 of CM060429.1, forward strand.
GCCATTGGTTATAGTGAACTTGGTTTTAATAAGGGAAAAAGTTTTTGTTAAAACCAGACTATAACCTGTACAGTGCTCAACGATCCACAACGACGCTTCGCTCCACGTGCAAGACTCAACACACTAGGTGGTATGATTTAAGTTTATATTTCTTACTTGCTAGATTACTTTTGTCCGGTGTGGTGTCTATGGTGTGTTTATTTAGGGTAGTAGCGTGTTGTCTATTGGCCCTACTGCGTTCTTTATGATATGCAATTGTTTACTTGAAATTTGACAAGTGATGGTCAAATTCTTTTCTGATTTCTCGTCACCCTGCTACGACAACTGTTTATGCATCTTATCTATTTACACGCTTAATTCGACATGACGTCACCATCAGACCCTCCGTACATTCGGTTTGTACGTCAACATTCACAATGACCAGACCTGGCTCAAACGAACACGGGTTTTGGAGAACTATACCCACGCATCCCTGTTGATGGACCTCATCATCTCCACTGGTCGTCGTTACCAGAAACGAAGCAGCCACAGTTACGCGCGTTCGTCGCTTTGCAACTCGCAACCCTACCAACCAAACTCTATTTTGGACAAGCGATATACTTCCGTGATCGTAATGCAATGAACTTCCCTTTTTGGGTCATGCCGCCACACCTCACTACTAGAATTGCTTCTAAGCGACATATTACTTGGTCGAATTCTTCCGTTATTGGTGGACCCCTGTTTTCGCTCGATTCTTCGCATGAACCTCATTAATTCCCTGTTTCTTCGATTGGCAATTGATTTAACGAAACGCCAACAACCACACCACTATTCCCACCGATCACAAGATTTCCCCATTACCTTATTGGATGGTTAATACTTCTTCTACTTGATTTACCCCCTTCGTAAACCCAACCTAGCGAATGGATGCCCTTACTGATAGGATAGTCATCAGGACGCTCAAGGACAGAAATATGGATTACTCAACCTACAGGCGAACACGAAAATCTATACGCTTACCTGACCCGCCTTACACTATAAGAAATCGTACTATTCCATGATAGTCTTCTTAAAAACGCGGAATCTTTATACTAGCTTTTGTACCAACGCATGATTATTGGTTTATGTATGTCTAATTTCTACCATTTGCTTAGACCAAACCGTCATTCTCTTACCACAGTGACATTTCGTTCTCGCTCCACCATGCAAAGACACTGAAATGAACACCCTCTAGCATAGAGAGTTTGGAAGGCTCGACTCTCGATCCTCGGTGATCACTCCTTGAAACCTTCAGAGTGATGCAAAGAACGATCCCAACGCAGTAAGGGGTAAGTTCCTTCTGGACGACTTCTTTGTTACTGTTTTGTTTGATTCGGGTGCCGATACTAGATTACGTATCCTTAAAAGTTAGTCAATTGCTTAAGCGCACTCCAACACTCCTGAACACCAAACACACGGTAGAACTAGCCAATGGTAAAAGTTTTGAAGCCACACACGTAGCTAAAGGTTGTAACCTCGTCTTAGCTGGTCAGACTTTCTCTATCGATCTCATTCCTATCACACTGGGTAGTTTCGACGTTGTTATTGTGATGGATTGGCTATCTCATCATCAAGCGGAGATTGTTTGCAAGGAGAAAATCGTCCGCATTCCTCGTTCTGGTGAAGAACCTCTCATGATTCGTGGCGACAAGAGTGGTGCTGTCGAAGGCATCATCTCTTTCCTTAAGGCCCAGAAGTGTTTGCGAAAAGGCCACACTGCCATTTTAGCACTCGTTACTGACACATCAACGGAAGAGAAGAAAATCGAAGACATCCCTATTGTGCGCGATTTTCCCGAGGTATTTCCTGAGGAATTACCTGGTCTTCCGCCTCACCGCCAAGTTGAATTTCAAATCGAGCTAGCTCCTGGAGCAGCGCCAGTAGCTCGAGCACCATATCGTCTAGCTCCATCAGAACTCGAAGAACTGTCCACACAACTACAAGAACTCTTGGAAAAGGGTTTTATACGTCCTAGCTCTTCGCCCTGGGGAGCTCCAGTCTTGTTCGTGAAGAAGAAAGACGGTACCTTCAGGATGTGTATTGACTATCGCGAACTTAACAAGGTGACGGTGAAGAACCGTTATCCTCTTCCACGTATTGACGACTTGTTCGACCAGTTGCAAGGGTCGAGCTATTACTCCAAGATTGACTTGAGATCGGGATACCATCAGCTGAGAGTCCGAGATGAGGACGTCTCCAAAACAGCATTCAGAACTCGTTACGGCCATTACGAGTTTCTGGTTATGCCATTCGGGCTGACAAATGCACCAGCGGTCTTCATGGATCTCATGAACCGAGTGTGCAAGCCTTACCTGGATAAGTTCGTTATTGTGTTCATCGACGATATCCTGATCTATTCTAAGAGTCAGGAGGAACACGAGCAACATCTACAACTTATGCTGGAACTTCTTCGAAAAGAGAAGTTGTATGCCAAGTTTTCGAAATGTGACTTCTGGCTCCGCGAAGTCCACTTTCTAGGCCATGTGGTAAACAAGGATGGGATTCATGTTGATCCATCCAAGGTTGACTCAATTAAGAACTGGCCTGCACCCCGCACACCAACAGAAATCCGCCAATTCTTGGGTTTGGCAGGATATTACAGAAGGTTTATCAAAGACTTCTCCAAGATTGCGCAACCTCTCACTTCGCTGACTCAGAAGGGTGTCATCTATCATTGGGGTCATGCACAAGAGTCCGCATTTCAACATCTAAAGGATAGACTTTGTAGCGCGCCTATCCTCTCATTTCCCGAAGGCACCGCTGATTTCGTGGTTTACTGCGACGCTTCCATCCAAGGACTTGGTTGCGTGTTGATGCAACGTGACAAGGTCATTGCCTACGTATCGCGCCAACTTAAAGTTCACGAAAGGAACTACACTACACACGACTTGGAACTGGGAGCAGTTGTTTTCGCGCTTAAGATATGGAGACATTACCTGTACGGTACCAAGTGCACCATTTACACCGATCACAGGAGTCTCGAGCATATCTTTAAGCAAAAGGAGTTAAACATGCGTCAACGCCGATGGGTTGAGCTCTTGAACGATTATGAATGCGCAATCAAGTATCATCCGGGTAAAGCCAATGTTGTGGCCGACGCCCTCAGTCGAAAGGATACCATACCTAGGCGTGTACGTGCTTTACAGCTTACCATCCAATCCAACCTTCCCGCTCAAATTCGAGATGCCCAGGTCGAAGCATTGAAAGCAGAGAACATCAGGGCTGAGTCCCTACGAGGATCGAGGCAGCGGCTAGAACAAAAGGAAGACGGCGCTTACTATGTAAACGGACGCATCTGGGTTCCACTTTATGGAAACTTACGCGAGCTTGTGATGGACGAAGCGCACAAGTCTCGTTATTCGGTACATCCTGGTTCGGATAAAATGTACCACGACCTCAAGACTACGTATTGGTGGCCTGGCATGAAAGCCCACATAGCAACCTACGTCAGCAAGTGCTTGACTTGTGCGAGAGTCAAGTCTGAATATCAGAAACCATCAGGCCCACTTCAACAACCGGAGATCCCAAAATGGAAATGGGAGCAAATTTCCATGGATTTCGTTACCGGCCTGCCCAGATCTCAACGCGGAAACGATACCATTTGGGTGATCGTAGATCGACTGACCAAGTCTACACATTTTCTAGCAATCAAAGAAACGGATAAGTTCTCTACTCTTGCAGACATTTACCTAAAGGAAGTGGTATCAAGGCACGGAGTGCCAACCTCCATCATTTCTGATCGTGACGCGCGTTTTACTTCAGAACTGTGGCAAGCAGTGCACAAGTCTTTTGGCTCACGTTTAGATATGAGCACCGCTTATCACCCACAGACGGATGGGCAATCGGGATGCACCATCCAAACCCTTGAAGACATGCTTAGGGCATGTGTAATTGATTTTGGTAATGGCTGGGAAAAGCACCTCCCGCTAATGGAGTTTTCATACAACAACAGCTACCACACCAGCATACAAGCCGCTCCGTTTGAGGCATTGTACGGATGCAAATGCCGATCACCTCTCTGTTAGGCAGAAGTTGGTGACAGCCAAATCACTGGCCCAGAACTTGTGGTAGATACCACCGAGAGAATTGCTCGGATACGACAGCGAATGGCGGCAGCTCGTGACCGTCAGAAAAGCTATGCTGATAAGGGAAGAAAACCACTCGAGCTCCAGGTTGGGGATCGAGTGCTACTCAAAGTCTCACCTTGGAAAGGTGTAGTCCGCTTTGGCAAACAAGGCAAACTCAATCCGCGTTATGTTGGACCATTTGAAGTCATTGAGAAAATTGGCAAAGCCGCCTACAGGTTGAATCTACCTGAAGAACTCAGCGGAGTTCACAATGTTTTCCACGTGTCAAATCTGAAGAAGTGTCTGTCAGATGAAACCCTCATAGTTCCTCTTAAGGAACTCACTATCGATGACCAGCTGCGATTCGTCAAGGAACCAGTAGAGATTACGGATCGAGATGTTAAGATCCTCAAGCATACCAGGATACCTCTGGTCCGAGTTCGTTGGAATGCTCGTCGTGGCCCAGAGTATACATGGGAACGAGAAGACCAAATGAAACTCAAGTATCCCCAACTGTTTAAGAAAAACGCAACCACTACTGAGGCTGAAGCTACTGCAGAATTTCGGGACGAAATTCCAAATCAACGGGGGGATGATGTGACACCCCAGGAAAATATGGAAAACAACGCAACTTAACTAGCTTCCTCAGTAACCACGCGCTAAATTTCGGGACGAAATTCTCTTAATAGGGGGAGAATGTGACAACCCTCAAAATCCCATGTATTCCGTACAAATTATTAATGATAATTAAAGTGTCTGACGACTGTGTGGAATTACTTAACTGCTTTCTGATATCTGTGTTATGCTTACACGTATTTGTTAATATGCTAAGGAATATTCTAAGGAATATGCTAAGGAATATGCTAAGGAATATGCTAGGAATATGCTAGGAATATGCTAGGAATATGCTAGGAATATGCTAGGATTTTGGATGTCCAGATGTGGTCAGAACCATTCCACCAAGCTCTCTCTTCTCTCCCTCTCCTTTCCCTTGTTCGGCAGCCACCTTCCACCATACTACCACCATCATCAAGCTCTTTTTCAATCATTCCTCATACATACAAAGGTGTAAGAGGTCCAACAACGAAGCTCGGTGCTCTCGGAAGTGGAAGGACCTCCTCCATTCGCTATTAACCACCACATTTCTTCACTCGAACTTCCCTAGCCTTGAGCTAGTGGTAAGAACTTAGATCCGTTCATTCTTTATGTTATTTTAGTGGTTAATAGATGTTAGAATGATAAAAAGTTAAGAAACTTTAAAGCTCATGAACAAGTCTTGAACATAATGTGTTAAGGTGTGGATAAAGAGAAGTTATGTGTGTAAATCGTGTAGATCTTGTGTTGTTATGATTATTGGTTGATTATCTGATGATTTGCTGATTAATATTAATATGTCATGTTGTTGTGGTCACTAAACTTGTTAACGGAATCGATCGAACACGATTTAGAAGGTTAAACACTGAAAATCAGAATCTGTCCAACTTTTACAGCCAACTTCAGTTGGCTGTAAACGGGTCTTAAACTCAACGAAAAATCGATATTTTGAATCTAAAATATGTTATTATGAAATACGGTTCTAATGGCACCGGAATCGTAATTTTTGGACTCCGTTTACTATTTTTAAAGTGTTAATTTGTAACAGCAACTTAAGCTGAATTTTGACAGCAATAAATGGGTGTCGTACTTTCAGTCATAACCTGAGTTTTATGATGAATCGGACCATGAAATTTGTAAAATAGATAAAAACCTATGTATTTGTAATTACCCCACTGGAATTTCGTAAATCGGACACTCGATGAATTTTTAATAAATTTTTCCGTGGACTGTGGTCAGAAATACATAAATCTGAGTTCAGTCCGGAATATGAATTTTTATAAAATATTGGTAATGAACCGGACCCCGATATTTTTACACAATAAAATATGGAACGTTTAAGACATCCTGTAAAAATTTGGGAATTTTTGGAATAGTTTAACTATTTTACTAAAATGTCCGAAAACAGCCGGTTTTGAATATTAATGCTGAAATGACATAAGTTGTGATTTGCGCGTCTAAATGTCGAGTATGCTATCTGTGAATGATCTAACATGTTATATGTGTTATATGCATTATTGTATGTTTGCTTATGAGTGGGGAATGGATGGGAAGTGTATATGGGCGTAAATCGTTAAAGTGTGTGCCTGTTATGTGGTAGAAGTAATGTGCAAATAAACCGTACGTAGGATACGTGTTATGCATGAGAAACTGATTGTTATCCGTACCTTATTAGGACGTGATTGACCGACCTTGACTGTTAGCTATATTGAGAATCTAACCGAGCAAACCGAGGTGAGTTCACACACTTTCTAAGGCATGGGATTCCCGGTGGTTTGGGAATGGGTTAAAGAATTAAAACTAAATCTACATATCCTCCTTGGGTAGGATATGTACGGCCATCCTCCATAGATTGGATGCCATTATTAATCCTACGAATTCTCCTAGTGCAGAATACGTACGTTGTGGTCCTCCTGGTGCAGGACAACAACCTTAAAACTAGCTAGACAAAACTCTATCATGAAGTCCCTCAATTTATATCGACTTAATCGCCGAGGCCAATGGCGAGCGGGTCATTAGTTAATAGCGCTATTAGGTTTAACAAACCTCACACCGTGCCAGTCGGACGGGCGTGTACTAATGGACTATGGCAGATTGTCAGTGATGATAGACACTGATATAGGGCACAACTTATTTGCGTAGCAGTCGATATCATACCGTCTAGTAGTTCAAACGGGGAAAACCCCCACTGATCATGGTTATGGATTGGGTAAAGAAAAAAAGGAAATGGTTAAACATACTTTCAACTACGGGGTAACCCCCACGGCAAATAAGCCAACGAAAGTCAAACCACATTTTTCAGAAACAACTTAAAACTAAACAACCAAACGTGAACTCACTCAACTTTGTTGTTGACTAGTTGTTACATGCCTTACAGGTCGCTAAACACTTGGAGCTTGCACGAGGAAGGAGTCGTTGTGGTGTACGGACGGTTATGTTCCGTGCTTAATGTCTAAATCCTTATGAACTTACTAAACTTGCGTTTTGAAACTTTAACTTATGAACTATGGACTTATGCTTTTGAACTCACGTTTATGCTTCCGCTGTTCAAACTAAACATGGTTAACGAACTTTGGTCACCAATCGTATTGTGGTTGGTCTTATTTACTTAATTACGATGTTCAATATGATTGGTGGCTCGATCCTGGTCACGTCACGCCTCCAAGCGGTGATACCCCGCAAGGTGGATTTTGGGGGTGTGAAAGATTGGTATCAGAGCCATTGGTTATAATGAACTTGGTTTAAATAAGGGAAAAAGTTTTTGTTAAAACCAGACTATAACCTGTACAGTGCTCAACGATCCACAACGACGCTTCGCTCCACGTGCAAGACTCAACACACTAGGTGGTATGATTTAAGTTTATATTTCTTACTTGCTAGATTACTTTTGTCCGGTGTGGTGTCTATGGTGTGTTTATTTAGGGTAGTAGCGTGTTGTCTATTGGCCCTACTGCGTTCTTTATGATATGCAATTGTTTACTTGAAATTTGACAAGTGATGGTCAAATTCTTTTCTGATTTCTCGTCACCCTGCTACGACAACTGTTTATGCATCTTATCTATTTACACGCTTAATTCGACATGACGTCACCATCTGACCCTCCGTACATTCGGTTTGTACGTCAACATTCACAATGACCAGACCTGGCTCAAACGAACACGGGTTTTGGAGAACTATACCCACGCATCCCTGTTGATGGACCTCATCATCTCCACTGGTCGTCGTTACCAGAAACGAAGCAGCCACAGTTACGCGCGTTCGTCGCTTTGCAACTCGCAACCCTACCAACCAAACTCAATTTTGGACAAGCGATATACTTCCGTGATCGTAATGCAATGAACTTCCCTTTTTGGGTCATGCCGCCACACCTCACTACTAGAATTGCTTCTAAGTGACATATTACTTGGTCGAATTCTTCCGTTATTGGTGGACCCCTGTTTTCGCTCGATTCTTCGCATGAACCTCATTAATTCCCTGTTTCTTCGATTGGCAATTGATTTAACGAAACGCCAACAACCACACCACTATTCCCACCGATCACAAGATTTCCCCATTACCTTATTGGATGGTTAATGCTTCTTCTACTTGATTTACCCCCTTCGTAAACCCAACCTAGCGAATGGATGCCCTTACTGATAGGATAGTCATCAGGACGCTCAAGGACAGAAATATGGATTACTCAACCTACAGGCGAACACGAAAATCTATACGCTTACCTGACCCGCCTTACACTATAAGAAATCGTACTATTCCATGATAGTCTTCTTAAAAACGCGGAATCTTTATACTAGCTTTTGTACCGAAGCATGATTATTGGTTTATGTATGTCTAATTTCTACCATTTGCTTAGACCAAACCGTCATTCACTTACCACAGTGACATTTCGTTCTCGCTCCACCATGCAAAGACACTGAAATGAACACCCTCTAGCATAGAGAGTTTGGAAGGCTCGACTCTCGATCCTCGGTGATCACTCCTTGAAACCTTCAGAGTGATGCAAAGAACGATCCCAACACAGTAAGGGGTAAGTTCCTTCTGGACGACTTCTTTGTTACTGTTTTGTTTGATTCGGGTGCCGATACTAGATTACGTATCCTTAAAAGTTAGTCAATTTCTTAAGCGCACTCCAACACTCCTGAACACCAAACACACGGTAGAACTAGCCAATGGTAAAAGTTTTGAAGCCACACACGTAGCTAAAGGTTGTAACCTCGTCTTAGCTGGTCAGACTTTCTCTATCGATCTCATTCCTATCACACTGGGTAGTTTCGACGTTGTTATTGGGATGGATTGACTATCTCATCATCAAGCGGAGATTGTTTGCAAGGAGAAAATCGTCCGCATTCCTCGTTCTGGTGAAGAACCTCTCATGATTCATGGCGACAAGAGTGGTGCTGTCGAAGGCATCATCTCTTTCCTTAAGGCCCAGAAGTGTTTGCGAAAGGGCCACACTGCCATTTTAGCACTCGTTACTGACACATCAACGGAAGAGAAGAAAATCGAAGACATCCCTATTGTGCGCGATTTTCCCGAGGTATTTCCTGAGGAATTACCTGGTCTTCCGCCTCACCGCCAAGTTGAATTTCAAATCGAGCTAGCTCCTGGAGCAGCGCCAGTAGCTCGAGCACCATATCGTCTAGCTCCATCAGAACTCGAAGAACTATCCACACAACTACAAGAACTCTTGGAAAAGGGTTTTATACGTCCTAGCTCTTCGCCCTGGGGAGCTCCAGTCTTGTTCGTGAAGAAGAAAGACGGTACCTTCAGGATGTGTATTGACTATCGCGAACTTAACAAGGTGACGGTGAAGAACCGTTATCCTCTTCCACGTATTGACGACTTGTTCGACCAGTTGCAAGGGTCGAGCTATTACTCCAAGATTGACTTGAGATCGGGATACCATCAGCTGAGAGTCCGAGATGAGGACGTCTCCAAAACAGCATTCAGAACTCGTTACGGCCATTACGAGTTTCTGGTTATGCCATTCGGGCTGACAAATGCACCAGCGGTCTTCATGGATCTCATGAACCGAGTGTGCAAGCCTTACCTGGATAAGTTCGTTATTGTGTTCATCGACGATATCCTGATCTATTCTAAGAGTCAGGAGGAACACGAGCAACATCTACAACTTATGCTGGAACTTCTTCGAAAAGAGAAGTTGTATGCCAAGTTTTCGAAATGTGACTTCTGGCTCCGCGAAGTCCACTTTCTTGGCCATGTGGTAAACAAGGATGGGATTCATGTTGATCCATCCAAGGTTGACTCAATTAAGAACTGGCCTGCACCCCGCACACCAACAGAAATCCGCCAATTCTTGGGTTTGGCAGGATATTACAGAAGGTTTATCAAAGACTTCTCCAAGATTGCGCAACCTCTCACTTCGCTGACTCAGAAGGGTGTCATCTATCATTGGGGTCATGCACAAGAGTCCGCATTTCAACATCTAAAGGATAGACTTTGTAGCGCGCCTATCCTCTCATTGCCCGAAGGCACCGATGATTTCGTGGTTTACTACGACGCTTCCATCCAAGGACTTGGTTGCATGTTGATGCAACGTGACAAGGTCATTGCCTACGTATCGCGCCAACTTAAAGTTCACGAAAGGAACTACACTACACACGACTTGGAACTGGGAGCAGTTGTTTTCGCGCTTAAGATATGGAGACATTACCTGTACGGTACCAAGTGCACCATTTACACCGATCACAGGAGTCTCGAGCATATCTTCAAGCAAAAGGAGTTAAACATGCGTCAACGCCGATGGGTTGAGCTCTTGAACGATTATGAATGCGCAATCAAGTATCATCCGGGTAAAGCCAATGTTGTGGCCGACGCCCTCAGTCGAAAGGATACCATACCTAGGCGTGTACGTGCTTTACAGCTTACCATCCAATCCAACCTTCCCGCTCAAATTTGAGATGCCCAGGTCGAAGCATTGAAAGCAGAGAACATCAGGGCTGAGTCCCTACGAGGATCGAGGCAGCGGCTAGAACAAAAGGAAGACGACGCTTACTATGTAAACGGACGCATCTGGGTTCCACTTTATGGAAACTTACGCGAGCTTGTGATGGACGAAACGCACAAGTCTCGTTATTCGGTACATCCTGGTTCGGATAAAATGTACCACGACCTCAAGACTACGTATTGGTGGCCTGGCATGAAAGCCCACATAGCAACCTACGTTAGCAAGTGCTTGACTTGTGCGAGAGTCAAGTCTGAATATCAGAAACCATCAGGCCCACTTCAACAACCGGAGATCCCAAAATAGAAATGGGAGCAAATTTCCATGGATTTCGTTACCGGCCTGCCCAGATCTCAACGCGGAAACGATACCATTTGGCTGATCGTAGATCGACTGACCAAGTCTACACATTTTCTAGCAATCAAAGAAACGGATAAGTTCTCTACTCTTGCAGACATTTACCTAAAGGAAGTGGTATCAAGGCACGGAGTGCCAACCTCCATCATTTCTGATCGTGACGCGCGTTTTACTTCAGAACTGTGGCAAGCAGTGCACAAGTCTTTTGGCTCACGTTTAGATATGAGCACCGCTTATCACCCACAGACGGATGGGCAATCTGGATGCACCATCCAAACCCTTGAAGACATGCTTAGGGCATGTGTAATTGATTTTGGTAATGGCTGGGAAAAGCACCTCCCGCTAGTGGAGTTTTCATACAACAACAACTACCACACCTGCATACAAGCCGCTCCGTTTGAGGCATTGTACGGATGCAAATGCCGATCACCTCTCTGTTAGGCAGAAGTTGGTGACAGCCAAATCACTGGCCCAGAACTTGTGGTAGATACCACCGAGAGAATTGCTCGGATACGACAGCGAATGGCGGCAGCTCGTGACCGTCAGAAAAGCTATGCTGATAAGGGAAGAAAACCACTCGAGCTCCAGGTTGGGGATCGAGTGCTACTCAAAGTCTCACCTTGGAAAGGTGTAGTCCGCTTTGGCAAACAAGGCAAACTCAATCCGCGTTATGTTGGACCATTTGAAGTCATTGAGAAAATTGGCAAAGCCGCCTACAGGTTGAATCTACCCCTAGACAACGTGGTAATCAGTAGGCATAGTCACAAGGGACTATAACCATCGTGATTACAATCACGTTGCGAAGTTCACACGAACTTCGCATTGACCATAAACTGGTCAATGCAGAAAGTCAAACAAAGTTTGACTTTCGGACACGAAAAGCAATAAAAGAACGAAGGAATACTTACAAAGGGTCCCCACAAGCAAATCGTGATCGAATAGCTCAGGTATGAAGCAAAAGCCTCAACTTAGAGCATTTAGATCAGATTTGGTGGGTTTTGAATGGAAGGGGGGTTGGGTATTTATAGTGTTTCTCGAACCATTAGGATCGTTTCTTGGAAACCGTGCTTTGATCTTGGACATACACCTCAAGATAGTGGTTTTACAATACCATGTGAGCCCCTAGTATTGAGAAATACCATGTGCAAGGGATTAGGAGTGGTAAACAGCTGATAACAGCCTGTTTGGAACATTGAATCTGGTCTGGGGACTGCTTGCGCACCGTAACACTCATAGTGTTGAGGTGCGCAAGGACCTATTTTGGCAGAATGGCAGATTTGGTCCCTGTTGTGTAATAAGCTCATTTTTGACACGTTTAAGCCCCGTTAACCCCATTTCAAAGCTCTAAAATGAAGTTAAAGTATAGGGAACTTAAAATGTGCTCAAAAATATCTCGGATGTCGGTTCGTTTGGTCGTACGATTGCGTTGTTCGGTTAATTACGACGGAATGCGCATAAGCGCGAAAAACGATCCAAATGGCGTGACGAACGGATTTTTCTTATGCCAAACACTAAAATAAAATGTTTTAGTGCTTACATAAATTTTTGGATGTCCGAATGTATTCAGAACGTAAGTTATGCGCGAAGGTGCAAACTTGTGCACTTTTTGACGCATTTAGTCCCTGAATGACCCAAAAGTTTATTTTAGCACACCGAACCCCTCAAAGCCTATTTCTAAGCTATATAAAGGATATTTAAGGTGTGTTTAACTTATGGTCATGTTCCAAAATGTTCGTTACAGTTCAAATTGGCATACTTTCGCAGTTTGTCAAGTTTAGTCCATGTAAGCGAATTAACTTGTTTTTGCCATACCAAAGCCTTTAAAACTTATTTCTAAGTTATGTAAAGGTTATTTAAGGTATGTTAAGCCTATTTCACTATTCCAGAGTGTTCGTTGGATTAAACTGGTTATATTTACGCATCATAGCGCGTATAACCCTCAAGAAAGCGATTTAAAGCTTAAAATCGAACAAGAGTTGATATGTGCAAACGATACACACATTTTTACAAATCCCAAGTATGAAATACAATATTTCATTGGTTTGGCATTTGTTTGATTGTTGAAGTGACACAGGTGTCACAGTCTCCCCTACTTTAGGAAATTTCATCCCGAAATTTAATTCTAGAGGAAACTTGTGAAGACAGCTGTGACGGTTTCGCCTTCTAATAGATCCATTGAACCCTTAAGTAAAACTCTGGGCCATGTTAGGATTCTTAGCGAATTTGTTAACCCTTAAAGTGTAGTCCTTGTAGTAACAAAACGTGGGATTTCGAATTATGGAGAAAAGAACATTTCTCATGTAGACTTATCATAGGAAACTTGTGTGTGCTAGAAATCAGAATTCGGGAGTGTAAGATAAAATGACATCGGTCAAGGTCCAAGACTTCTCCCGTATCATTATTCTCGTCACTATAGGTCTGAACACATGACAAAACTTCTTGTGGTTTCTGTGCACTGAATTCCATACTTATGTAGGCCTCCATAATTACGTAATTCCTTGCACAGTCCGCACAGTTCATTTCATAATGCGTAGAGGAAAAATCAATTGAATAAACATGAAACGACTCGACTAGATCACCAAAGGATCTTTTTAACTAAATCAACGAACGATCTTTTTAACTAGATCAACACATGATCTTCTTAACTAGACTGTCGTACGATCTCCTTAAATAGACCACTTAAGGGATCTTTAAAATTATATCATCACATGATATTTCTAATCAGATTTTCAAATCAATCTGTTTAACTAGACCACCCAAGGGGTCCAATTATAGAATAGTACTTTAAAACCCAAGGGACTTGACTACAACGTAGAAGTCCATTAAGGATTTAAGATAGTAACTTTGGATATCCTACTATGAATCCCTCATATGAGATATGGAAGATTCTACGAGGATTTGGATGGATCACATACAACCACAAAACATGTAAGAAAACACATAAGCACAAAATTAGTTAACTTGATTCTTTAATTTGTTATCTTTAGGTATGGACAATTAAAGCACACCAGGAATCCAATCAGTGGATTTTATTTGGCACTTTAATCATTTTCAAGGATCCATCTATAAAGATAGAAGGATTTTCAATAAGAGTTTGGCTTTGTTTCTTAAAAGAAACGAGTGTTTAAGGTTCTTGGGGAGATCACAAGTGATCATAAAATGACAGAACCACACGAGTAATTTGTCTTTGGGTTGACATCATAAGGTTGCATCAAGCATTCACACAAACGCATAAATTTTGCAGAAATAAAAACAACAAATCTTTATTTATGTAACAACCGAATTGTCTTGAAGTGTCAAAAGATAACAACCAAGGAAATACAAAACACTAATTGTTCACTGCTGCATCATTGTTCATGTTTGCCTCATTGATGTTAAATGCTCGTCCTCGCGCTGGAGGTGCGTTAACAAGTCTTGGGCAATTGTTTCTGTAGTGAGTTAGGTCACCACAGTTATAACATGATCCCGGTGGAAACCGTGCTTGAACAGCAGCAGGGTTTGCAGCAGCTTGATTTGCATAACGACAAACATTGATCAAATGTCCCAACCGCCCACACTGGGTACATTTGTGACACTGTTCTTGCTCCAGATGATGACGGTTGCACTTGTTGCACAAAGGTGCGGTACCAACATAGTTTTGTCTTTTTGCGAGGTTGTGCTGGCTGGTTTGGTGCAACCTGTTTGTCTTGAGCAGTTATGGCGCAGTTTTGAGAGGCTTTGCGCTTCTTCTTCTTGGATACCTCAGCATTTTCTTCCTTTGGTTCCACTTGAGCAGCCTTGTCAGATGGTCTTGAGTCGCCTTTCCGAAACATCTTGCGCTTCCTGATATGGGATTCAGTCAGAGTGGCAGACAATTCAATGGCTTGTCTGATAGTAGTAGGGTTGCTGCCAGTAACGATATCCTGAACTACGTCAGGAAGACCATCAATGTATTTTTCGATTGCCTTATCCAAAGGCGTAACCATAGTAGGACACAACAGGCTCAACTCCTCATATCGATCAGTGTAGGCTCGATGTTCACCGCTGTCTTGCTTAAGATCGTCGAATTCCCTTTCCAAGGCCCTGATCTCGTGACGAGGACAGAATTCCTTCATCATCAGTGCTCTAAGTTCTTCCCACGATTGAGCCAGTGCCACTTCGGCACCCCTATCTCTCACCACACCGTTCCACCACGTCAAAGCTCGTTTCTCAAAGACACTAGATGCGAAATCTACCTTTCGCTCATTTGGACATTGAACATGCCTGAAGGTGCTCTCTAGACTCTCGAACCATTGCAGAAGTGCAGTCGCTCCTTGAGACCCAGAAAACTTTGATGGCTTAGCTGAGTTGAACGTCTTGAAGTTGCAGAGGGCATTATTGTTGTTGAGAGCTTGGTGACATTGAGCAACGATGTTCGGGATTGCAGCAGTCATTTGCTATGTAATGACAGCTGCCAGCTCTTCAATAGATACCGGATTTTCGCGTCGTGGAGGCATTCTAAAAGGGGAAACAAGAGAGAAAACAAATGAAATGGCATTGGGTAAGAATAGGATGTTACAATTACCGAACAAAATCATGGGTGATGGTCATTTGTTTGAACCACGAAGCAAACAAACAACACAAAGGCTGAGTAAAAGCAAATAGATCCTCATAATGTATCACGAAGACATGCTCGCCTATAAGTGGACACTCACCCCAAGAGTTCCCAGGTAAGAGTGACTGGTCTGATTATGTGGATTTGTACGAACACTCTAGCCTTAGACAGAAAACCCAGGGTACAGGCATCCACTATTCCAGTTTGCACGTGTTCACACTATTTAGGACCCAAAACTTTGACGAGAGTTTTGAAAACTCAAAGGGGTTCAAAACCTTATAACAGAGGGTTCAAAACCTAGTAATCAATCATCCTAGAACAGATGATTAGTTTTCAAAGCGGTTTTGAAATTTATGTTCTTGTTGTGGTTGTCGCCTAAGGATAGGTGACAGTATTGTTTTATGACTAAACGCAAGTAAACTCGCGTTAGGGTCCTAGGAAGGTTATAGACTAGGTCAAAGCATTACTAATAACCTAATTCCCTATAACCATTGGCTCTGATACCAACTTTTCTGTCACACCCCGACCACGTAGAACATACAAAACGTGGCGGAAACGTCGGGGAGTGTTGTAACAGAATTAATTGTTTCAAATCCATGGCAATTAAAGTTTCGTTTTATTAATCAAACGAGAGAGTTATATTGTTTTAAACAAGAAACAGAGAGTATATAACAAAAATTAACTAGTTCTTGTCTCGTTTTAAGTCACTAAGGCACATGTCCGCCTAAGTATGTCTTGATAAGTCCTATGCATCATCTCCTGAAAACACATGTGAAAATAGGTACGTCAGCATAAAAATGCCTGTGAGATACATAGGTTTTGTGAAAACAGAATTCATGACTTATGTTTGAGAAAATGTTTAGTCATGAACCTTGTAATTTGCTTTATCTTGTAAATCATTTGAAAAACGATAAGATCAGATGATAAGTATAAATAAGAGAATAATGTATGGTTAAATGAATAACCATGTAAAATGAGTTTGTATAAGATAAGTTGTTTGTAAATCAATGTCTTGTGAAAAATATGTTATTTGTATAAAATGTTATATGTCTCAAATTGAAATGATTCAAATAACGCTACAATATGTGATACCATACAAACACTTATATATAGGAAGTACCAGCGGCGTATCCACCATGCTTGTATCATATTACACACGCCTCGTTACTTAAATCACTTACTCAAACCAAACCATTAAGATGTAATGTTTAACAATTGTAGAAATGTTTAGGTATAGTCAAATGTCTATTGTCAAATGGTTCACATGGTTCAATAGATACAAATGGTTCACATAATGTAATATAATGAGTTCATATGCTGGATGAGCATATGCAACAAAATGTAATGTAAAACAATGTACTAAGTATGCACACAATGGACATACATAGCATGAGATGTAATGTAAAACAATGTACTAAGTATGCACACAATGGACATACCTAGCATGAAATGTAATGTAGAACAATGTACTAAGTATGCACACAATGGACATACATAGCATGAGATGTAATGTAAAACAATGTACTAAGTATGCACACAATGGACATACATAGCATGAAATGTAATGTAAAACAATGTACTAAGTATGCACACAATGGGCATACATAGCATGAAATGTAATGTAAAATGATGTACTAAGTATGCACGCAATGGACATACATAGCATAAAATGTAATGAAATCATGTACTATAAATGTACTAATGAACATAGCAAGTATATGATGTGAAAACAGGAAAGCACGAAAGTAACAAGTAGGCACATGTGTTTCACCCCAAAACAGTTTGAAAACAGTAAAAGAGGGGTCTATGTACTCACTTGAGATTGCTCAGAAGTCCTAAGATAACCACCAAGCAATGCTAGAGATCACGGAATCAAACGGTACCTAATATAGGTACCTATGTTAAATAACCGGACCTAAATCGGAGGATCGAATAGAATGAGGGCTTGTAAACCAAATGAGTATGGGAACTCATGTAATATGGTTTAACAAAGCCTACGTACTAAATCGGAACCTAACCTAAGTGCTTTCGACCCATTGCGACCTATTAAGGTAGCTTATGCTACTTTAACGCGTCGTGCGCGCAAAAGCGCACTCGAGACGTCTAACTAGCCCTATGACAAGTGTTATATGCCTAAACATGTTACATAATCAGTTATGTGACAAAAGTTTAGGTTACATATGCTTAATATGAATTTTGGCGTAAAAAGGGCATTTTGGTAATTTACCTAAGGCATATAAACTACCTATCATACAACTACTTAAACGAAGCGACCATAAGGTATAACCTCGAAAGGTTATTCCCTATATACTATGGTCACCTAAGGTATTTGGCCGGATCCTAATGATCGACCAAATGGGTCGGGTTCGAAGGTATAAGCGATTTATTAGATCGCTTACCCTTACGACCCTAGACAACGTGGTAATCAGTAGGCATAGTCACAAGGGACTACAACCATCGTGATTACAATCACGTTGCGAAGTTCAAACGAACTTCGCATTGACCATAAACTGGTCAATGCAGAAAGTCAAACAAAGTTTGACTTTCGGACTCGAAAAGCAATAAAAGAACGAAGGAATACTTACAAAGGGTCCCTGCAAGCAAATCGTGATCGAATAGCTCAGGTATGAAGCAAAAGCCTCAACATAGAGCATTTAGATCAGATTTGGTGGGTTTTGAATGGAAGGGGGTTGGGTATTTATAGTGTTTCTCGAACCGTTAGGATCGTTTCTTGGAAACCGTGCTTTGATCTTGGCCATACACCTCAAGATAGTGGTTTTACAATACCATGCGAGCCCCTAGTATTGAGAAATACCATGTGCAAGGGATTAGGAGTGGTAAACAGCTGATAACAGCCTATTTGGAACAATGAATCTGGTCTGGGGACTGCTTGCGCACCGTAACACTCATAGTGTTGAGGTGCGCAAGGACCTATTTTGGCAGAATGGCAGATTTGGTCCCTGTTGTGTAATAAGCTCATTTCTGACACGTTTAAGCCCCGTTAACCCCATTTCAAAGCTCTAAAATGAAGTTAAAGTATAGGGCACTTAAAATGTGCTCAAAAATATCTCAGATGTCGGTTCGTTTGGTCGTACGATTGCGTTGTTCGGTTAATTACGACGGAATGCGCATAAGCGCGAAAAACGATCCAAATGGCGTGACGAATGGATTTTTCTTATGCCAAACACTAAAATAAAATGTTTTAGTGCTTACATAAATTTTTGGTTGTCCGGATGTATTCAGAACGTAAGTTATGCACGAAGGTGCAAACTTGTGCACTTTTTGACGCATTTAGTCCCTGAATGACCCAAAAGTTTATTTTAGCAAACCGAACCCCTCAAAGCCTATTTCTAAGATATATAAAGGATATTTAAGGTGTGTTTAACTTATGGTCATGTTCCGGAATGTTCGTTACAGTTCAAATTGGAATACTTTCGCAGTTTGTCAAGTTTAGTCCCTGTAAGCGAATTAACTTGTTTTTGCCATACCAAAGCCTTTAAAACTTATTTCTAAGTTATGTAAATGTTATTTAAGGTATGTTAAGCCTATTTCACTATTCCGGAGTGTTCGTTGGATTAAACTAGTTATATTTACGCATCAGAGCGCGTATAACCCTTCAGAAAACGATTTAAAGCTTAAAATCGAACAAGAGTTGATATGTGCAAACGATACACACATTTTTACAAATCCCAAGTATGAAATACAATATTTCATTGGTTTGGAATTTGTTTGATGGTTGAAGTGACACAGGTGTCACAAGGGGAGCTCTAGAAATGAAGTTGTGAAGCTTGCAAATGTATGAACTCAAAGTTGCAACTAAAGGGTTCCTTATATATGCATTTTGATCACTTAGGATCATGCCAAAGAGGTCTACAATTGTTTCCAGATCAAGACAAGTGCTCCCTATGCATGTAAATCCGTTTGTGCAGCCCCTGGTATCATTTTACAGGTCCTAGAGGCGGTTACACAGCTAAAACTGGCAACTTCCAAAACTTTCTGTCGCTGGGGTGTTCAGGCGGCCCGCGTAAGGGTCCTACCTGACCTTACGTGGCCCGTATGGCCTTCCAGAACCAGCCAAAAAAGTTTCATATTTTGCACTTTAGGTCCTTGGTCCTTCCAAACGTGGTTTTGAGTTCCAATTTTGCATTTTCAGCCCTCTAACTTGATTTTTAAGGACCTTAAGACTTATACAAACTTTGTTAAGTCCTTGGTTAACTTTGTGATCACCCGAAAGGCCTTATATTTCAACGTTGATGTTTTTAACCCCTCGTATACGAATATTGTCATAACTTTCTCATACGATAACGAAACTTGGTGAAAATTTTATCACATATTCTAGTGTGTATAATTTATCGTTACAAATCTTTGGGTTTTCTAAAAGGTCACTCAGAGGTATATTTTAAACATGTTGACACATTTAACCCCTGTAGTTTGTAATCTCTCACTTTCTTCCACAATTAGCTTCGTATGATCCATGATTCATTCGTTTAAGGGTATAAACATCGTGTAGGGTTATTGAAAAGCATATTTATCCATTGTTGACACTTTGAACCCTTATATTCACATACTTTCTTTGTTTGTCAACGTTAGTCCCTCTAAAGTAATCTTTTACACGTTTAAAGCTTATGACACGTGTCGATACATTATTGGACATAAATTTTTGAGGTGTTACATCCTCACCCCCTTAAAAGAAATCTCGACCTCGAGATTTACTGAAACAAATGAGGGTATTTTTCTTTCATTGTGGACTCTACCTCCCATGTGTACTCGGGACCTCTACGAGCATCCCATTTAACCTTTACAATCGGCACTTGCTTCCTTCGAAGCTTCTTGACCTGTCGATCCTCGATCGACAAGGGTTTTTCCACAAATTTCAAGCTCTCGTCTATATGCACATCCGTATGTGGCATGACTAGCGACTTATCAGCTAGGCACTTTTTCAGGTTGCAGATATGGAATACATTATGAATACCACTGAGCTCTTCAGGCAAGTTTAACTTATAGGCCACTGATCCGACACATTCGATGATCTCAAATGGTCCTATGTACCTTGGGCTTAACTTACCTTTCTTACCAAAATGAATCATTCCCTTCCAGGGTGATACTTTAAGTAAAACCTTATCACCAACCTCGAACTTTAGAGGTTTACGCCTTAAGTCTGCGTAGCTTTTCTGCCTGTCTCTGGCAGCTTTGAGACGATCTCTTATCTGCACAATCTTGTCTGTCGTCTCTAGGAATATATCAGGTCCTGTTAGTTGAACATTTCCAACTTCTGCCTAGCAAACGGGCGTTCTGCACTTTCTTCCATACAAAGCTTCAAACGGCGCAGCCTGAATGCTTGTATGGTAGCTATTGTTATAGGAGAACTCAATCAATGGCAGGTGATTATCCCAATTACCACCTAAGTCAATCACACATGCACGAAGCATGTCTTCCAAAGTTTGGATGGTACGCTCATTCTGCCCGTCCGTCTGAGGATGGTAAGTCGTACTAAAATTTAAGCGCGTGCCCAAAGATTGTTGGAAACTTTTCCAAAAATGAGATGTGTATCTAGTACCTCTATCAGAGATAATAGACACTGGTACGCCATGCAGAGATACAATCTTATCTACGTACAATTGGGCTAACATATCGGAGCTATAAGTCTCCTTAATGGGTAAGAAATGTGCTGACTTAGTCAGTCTATCTACTATGACCCATATAGTATCATTTCCTTTCCTTGTCTTTGGTAACTTGGTGATGAAATCCATCATCACCATCTCCCACTTCCAGGTGGGAAGTTCAGGCTGTTGTAGCAAACCTGACGGTTTCTGATATTCAGCTTTGACTTGCGCGCACGTCAAACATTTGGCTACATAAGTAGCTATAGACTTCTTCAAGCCTATCCACCAATAATTTGCCTTCATATCCTGGTACATCTTATCAGCTCCAGGATGAACGGAGTACTTAGAACTGTGGGCTTCCTAGAGGATAACATCCCGAAGTCCTCCATAAATTGGAACCCATATTCGTCCATTTAACCTCAGAATTCCGTCCTTGCCATAGGATAACTGTTCTTCAGTTACTCCTAGCTTTTCATTAGGATAGTTAGCTTCTAGTACAGCTTCCTTCTGTGCAGCTAACAACCTTTCAATTAAACTATTCTTTAACTCAATGCTCTTGGCATTGATTCTTATAGGCTTCACTCTTTCCTTTCTACTTAAGGCATCGGCAACCACATTTGCCTTGCCTGGATGGTACCTTATCTCACAGTCATAATCATTCAAGGTTTCCATCCAACATCGCTGCCTCATGTTCAATTCCTTCTGATTGAACAAATGTTGAAGGCTCTTGTGATCTGAATAGATCACACACTTGGTTCCATACAAATAATGTCTCCATAGTTTTAGTGCAAATACAACGGCACCCAACTCCAAGTTGTGGGTGGTGTAGTTCTTCTCGTGCACCTTTAACTGTCGAGAAGCATAGGCAATGACCTTGCCTTTCTGCATGAGCACACATCCCATACCTGTGTGCGATGCATCATAATACACTACAAATTCATCAATTCCATCAGGCAACGTCAATACTGGAGCGTTGCTCAATTTCTGCTTCAGAATATCAAAGGATTCTTGTTGTTTAGGCCCCCAGTCAAACTTAACATTCTTACGTGTCAACGAAGTTAAGGGCGCAGCAATCCTTGAGAAATTTTCTATAAATCGCCTATAATATCCTGCTAAACCTAGAAAGCTACGAATCTCTATAGGCGTCTTTGGCTCTTGCCAATTCTTGACAGCTTCAACTTTGGGGGGATCTACTTGGATACCACGCTCACTAACAACATGTCCAAGGAATTGGACTTCACGAAGCCAAAATTCACACTTCGAAAACTTGGCATAGAGCTTTTCTTGATGAAGCAGTTTCAGAATGCATCGAAGATGCTTCTCATGGTCAGCTTGGCTCTTTGAGTAAATGAGAATGTCGTCGATGAAAACGATGACAAATTTATCCAAGTAAGGCTTGCAAACGCGATTCATGAGATCCATGAATGCGGCAGGTGCATTAGTGAGCCCAAAAAGCATCACTAGGAACTCGTAATGACCATAACGGGTCCTAAATGCAGTTTTGTGTACATCTTCATCTTTAACCTTCAGCTGATGATAGCCTGGCCTCAAGTCGATCTTAGAGAAATAACTTGCCCCTTGTAGTTGACGAACAGGTCATCGATCCTGGGCAATGGATATATATTCTTGATAGTGACCTTATTAAGCTCGCGATAGTCGATGCACAGACGCATCGACCCATCCTTCTTCTTTACAAACAGGATTGGTGCTCCCCATGGAGATGAACTAGGATGAATGAAACCTTTTGCCAACAACTCGTCTAGCTGAGTCCTTAACTCTTTCATCTCTGTCGGTGCCAACCTGTAAGGTGCCCTTGCAATAGGTGCTACTCCTGGAATAATGTTAATTTTGAATTCTAGTTGCCTATCTGGTGGCAAACCAGGTAGTTCTTCAGGAAAAAACTTCTGGGTACTCAGAAATGATGGGGATATCTTCAATCTTAGGCTTTGGCTCATCAATAGTCACTTGAGCCATGTAAATGACACAACCGTTCTTCAAACACCTAGATGCCTTGAGCATAGACACTTGCTCAGGTAGTCCATACTGGGTATCTCCCTGAATGGTAAGTGGCTCGCTAGACGGAGTCTTGATCACCACTTGCTTCTTGTTGCAAACAATTTGGGCTTGGTTATGCGATAACCAATCCATGCCTATAACTATATCAAAACCGGCTAACTTTAAAGGAAGTAAGGACAAAGGAAATGAGTGGTTCCTAATGGATATGGAACATCCATCTAACACGGTTGGTGCGATTTCTATGGTACCATCGGCTAACTCAACCTCATATTTTACGCTTAGGGTTCTAACAGGTAGGTTTAACAACTTACAAAACTTATCATCAACAAATGACTTATCTGCTCCAGAATCAAATAACACTCTTGCATAAACATCATTAATAAGGAAGGTACCTGTTATGACATTATCATTCTGGATCGCCTCCTGTGCGTTCATCTGGAAGACCCTAGCATTGGTCTTTTTTCCCTTCCTCAGCTTTCTTATCAAACTTTGGGCAGTTGAACTTGATATGCCCCTTTTCATTGCAACTATAGCACGTAGCATCCTTGATTTTCTTACAGTCTAAGGTCTTGTGCTCAGAAGATTTACAAATCCCATAAGGCCTTGGCTGCGACTGGGATTTCGACTCGAATCTGCACTTCCCGAAGTGGTGCTTCTTACAGATTTTACACTTGGGCTTATCACCCGACTGATGACCATCCATTTTAGTTCCAAAACCCTTTTTGTGGTCATTGTTTCCCTTACGCTTCTTGTCTGAACGTCGTGAGTTGTCATCCTCACGCTTTCTCTTCTCAGAGTCTGTGTTTCTCAGCGATCTCTGCCTGACCGCGTCCAAAGTAAGGGACAATGATTTATCAGCTGCAGACCGAAAAGTAGCTGGTCTGGAGGCCTTCACACTCGCCTTGATCTCTGGGGCTAAACCCCCAATGAAACGAGCTATCCTTTTGGGTTCCGGGGTCACTAAATACGAAACCAGTCTTGACATAGTGTTGAAGCTTGTAAGGTAGGCTTGACAATCTAGGTTTTTCATAACCAATGACAAGAAATCAGACTCAATCTTTTCAACCTCATACTGAGGGCAGTAGTTTTTCTTAATCAACGTCACAAACTGTTCCCAAGACAGATTGTACAATGGGATCTTCCCAGTGGCCTAAATCAAAGACCTCCACCATGCTAGCGCCTCGCCTTTGAATGACTGAGATACGAACTTTATCACATCCTTATCCGCACAACCACTGATATCTACTACAGTGTCCATCTCATCTAACCATGACATGCAGTCAACTGCTCCTTTCTCCCCAGTAAAATCCCTGGGTTTGCATGAAACAAAGTACTTATAGGTGCAACCTTTAGCACGTGGTTCTTGGTTTGGCACAACTTTCTTAGATGGAACACTCCTCTGGTTCGTTGAGTGATGGGAATCACTCTTGTGAGCAGTATGAGTTCTAGAGGGTGGTTTAGAGTGTGGTACAGATTGGGTCCTCACATGGGTACCACTGGATTCATTGAACTGCCTTTCCAGAGCTCGTGTCAGAGCATTATCTATTAATGCTTGTAATTCTGCTCCTGCTATGTTGACTCTGGAGGTGTCATGATTATCTCTGGGGTGACTGTTGGCTTCGTCTGACCCGGCCATGTAGCTTGTTTGCTATATAAAATAATGATTTTAACCCATTCAGAGGTCTATAACAGTTTTATTATTCTAAAAGATTTATTAATTATGGTATTTAAGAACCATTTCGATTAATTTGTTTAAACATATATATATTCAGGATATTATAATAACCCTTTGTTAGAATAAAAAAAATATATTAATGGCAAAAAGGCCTAGTCACGTGGATGGTTTTAAATCTTTAATCATGATCTTATAGGGTCATGGTATTGAGGGTTTTAATTATAATTCATTACCTCTTCTTAACAGGGGGTCGAAGACCACGACTGTCTTTTGTCTTATATGACAATGAGTATAGCCCGTAGGCATTATATCCCTAATGGATGTTTTAATTAATTAAAAGTATTTGGGATAATCCAATGTAAGGATGACTCATGCGATTTTATCGAATCACATTTTGTCAAGAGTGTTAACATGTTTTCAGATGTTAACAAGGATTGGAACCTTTTGAATAGGTTTTACCATCTTGGCCATGTCTGCAATGACATATAGACTAGGTTTTACCTGTAAGATTCTTTTTAATATGTAACGCATAACAATCCTAAATTGAGGTGTTAATAAGGATCTGAATCTAATTATGGGACTACCATTTTGGCCCTGTCTTAAGATGACATATGGCTAGGTCTTGTCCTTTTTAGATTTTTATCATTTTACTATAATGATAGATCTTATATAAAGGAATGTTATTTTTCATTTATTTCACATATTATATTTATATATATAATTTATCAAAAATGAAAATTTGAATTAAATCATTCCATTGCAAAAAATTTAAACAAGTCCAAATTTGCCCTAAACGGGTCTTCTACTGAAATAACATGCCCGCGCAGGGGCAAAACAAACTAACATACCCACGTAGGGGTTAAACAGAAAAACATGCCCACGCAGGGGCGGAATACAGAAAGACATGCCCACGCAGGGACATGATTACAACACTAATAACAAACAAACAAATGAAGGATTTAATGATCCTTCTTGCTTTTTTCCTTTGATTAAGTTTGCCAGACTCTTGAACATTCCACGGTTTTGCCTGCGGTCTTCCCACACTTCCTGCCGCACCTCATTAATCCTTTGAAGGATCTCCTGATGTTGTGGTGGCGACATTGCTGGCGGCTGCGGGGGTTGCTGATATAGCGGAGGTTGAGGAGGCGGCGGTTGATGATACCCATATGGCGGGTACCCATAGTGTGGGTATCCGGTTTGATATGGGATCCCAAAGGATCCTTCCTGATGATGGGCATTGTAGTTTACCGCTGCTACCAAGTAAGGGTCGGCCTTTGCATAGTTGTAGTTCGTGTGGATCGGCTGCTCAAAGGGGTTATATGCTGCCGCACCGGTGTATGTAGGAATTGGGTCTCCAAAACCCAATGGTGTTGGCGCGACCGGCGCAGAGTTTACTTCCGAGACGGGGTTTGAAGATCCACCCATCTGCGGGTCTTCATGGAGTGGCAAGTAGCGGCTGCTACTAGTAGGTTGAGGGGTGCCGATTCGCACTCCTCCTCGCACGGACATCCGTGCGGTTGTTCTTCTTCACCTCGGTGGCTCCGGAGGCTGTTGCTGGACTGGTGGTGGTGGCGGAGTGACCGCGACATAACGAGAATCCTCGGAGGGACCCTGCTGCTGCTGCTGCTGTGGAGAGTTGTGGTAACTGGGAGTAAACACCCAGTCGATCTGTCGGAACGTTTCTTCTTAACTGTCGGGACCATTATAAGGTGATCCCACGAAAGTTGACCCATCCGAAATTTCGATGGGGTGGTTAGGGGTTCCGGACGGTGGCTCTGCAGGATCGGTGTCCTCGTCCATGTCCATTGCATGGTCACCACAAAAATGGTCTTCAGGTCCTAGTGGGTTAAAACCCACTGGTTCTCCAAGGTAGTTTGCTGGATTGATCTGGCTCCGGAAAAAGGGTGTTGGGTCATCAAAAGGTGAGTTGTGACCCTGGAGAGGAATGTAAGATTAATGGGAATTATGGGGTTCATTTTCAGAATGAGGCCCAAAGGAGTTTTGAAACAAAGGGGAGGAGCTCAACGAAACTGAGCACCTTGCTGGTTCAGTATAGGTCCTCCAGTTATCATGAGGACTCAGGTTAAGTGAATCTGATGGTGTTCGCCGGTGCGAAGGCCCGGCCTCGTGATCATTTGGGGCAACGAATGGCCCCTTGCCTCTTCCTCTCCCTCTGACTCTTGGTGGCATCTTTTAACCTGTCAACATAAACAAAGATAACAACAAGGGATATATATAAAAGGCAAGATAAAAACAAATCGGGATTTGTCCTAAGTGCTTTGTCTAGACTCAAAAATTTAGGAATGTGCAACTGTGTAACTGAGATTAAACACAAAAGGCTAGTGTTTAATTCACTTAGTATTGGCTCTGATACCAACCTGTCACACCCCGATATTTCCACGTATTACCGGTGGGCCCGGTGGGGAGTATCGTGACGTAGTTGATATCATCATAGTCAAACAACACAATTTTAAATGCACAGCGGAAGCAAAAGATAGATTTATTTCAACCGAATAAAATTGTAATATTAAGTATCACAATGTAGTTGAAACGGATCCACAGGCGGATCAAATAAACAGAAAACATAGTTCATGAGACTTAAATGCATCCAAGTTTGCGAGACTCTTAACGATGCTAAGGAGAGGCCAGCCTATTTCTAGTAGTACCTGCACTTAACCTTTTTAGGAAAATACGTCAGTTTACACTGGTAAATACAATTAACTGACTCATTTTGAAAAGGTTTAGAAAATTAATTTGAATGCACAAAGCACAAAATATTTTATAACTTGGGATAATTATTTATATATAAACTTGTAAAAGAATTATATGTTTCTTATGCGTTCAGTAGCCTGGGTTGACACCGGGTTAGAGCTTAATAGACACACCACATGATATAGTCCTGCGGCGGGTTATTCCCGAAACCGGCGGTTATACCTTATTATTTATATATGCACTAACGGGTGTACGCCTACACCCGCGTGCTTAGGTCGTGGCCATTTCGTAAAATGATGCCAAGGATATCCGGGACATGGTCATTAACCCCCCAAAGGCTTTAAGCAAACAAAACAATTTAAACGGGACATTTCAATAAATTAACCTTCATACGATAAAAAATTCAATGCCCGACCAAGCGGTATTTTATATACCGTACCCCAAGCCCGTATAGGGAAAATAAGTTCAAAGTATTTACCTTTGCAAGTATTAATCACAAATAGCAAGTGCGTGTAGCTTTTACCGAGTCTCCTATTCTTGAACAAAGGTTTTAATAACCTATTAGATTTCCTAACGGGTCTTTAATTAAGCCTAAACTTAGACCGCTTAGTTTTTAAAGGAAGATACGGTTCAAACGCACGATTAAGCAAAGACCGGAATAGAATGTGAGTTAGACCCGACAAGTTTGAAGACTTGTACAATATGGGCAAACTAAACACATTCTGGATTTTGAGACAAAAATGATAAGGTTTGACCCGTTTCGGTCAATTTATGCAAACTAGTTACATAAACCGAACCGAACGCGAAAAATGCATAACGGGTAACCATAAGAGTCATATACAGTTTTCCTAAGTTAATATGCCTTAAATATATTGTGACATCAGTAAGATATCATCTATTATGCCCAAAATGGATTTAAACTCAAACTATGCCCCGTAGGGGCATTTTGGTCATTTTAAGGGTTATAAAAGAGTTTAAATAATAATCTGAGTTACAGGTCTGATATAATCAGTAAAAATACTTAATTTAATAAGTTATAATAGTAGGGTATTACATGTATGTAAAATTTATCATTTAAAACCAAACTATGCACCTTAGGGGCATTTTGGTAATTTCACATAGGCTTAAAAGGTCAAAACTGGAAATCTGATTTTAAAACTTTTACTTACTGTTAAAGGATAAAATTTTACTAAAAATATCAGTAGGTATCATACCTTATATGTTTAAAATAGTTTTAATACATACTATGTGTTAAAACGCTTAAAAAGGCAATTTTGAGCTATTTCTGGGTTTTCGAAGGAAAGATGATATTTTATTATTCCAGAAGGCTCAAAATATTTTATTTATCATATTAGATCAGTAGAAAAAGGTTTGGTATCAAAAAGATTTGTAAAACTCATTTTATAGCCCAAAAGGGCAAAACCGACAATTACCGAATCAAGCTTAGAACTCTATGTTATGCTCAGCCTAAAATTAAATAAAAATCTTCAAAAATCCCAAAATATTATTTTATATCACTGGGTAAAAATTTTGGTATTAAAAATCGGGTTTAGATAGGCTATATGCTAATTTCGCCATTTAATTAATAAAAAGCTTCTTATTTACGCTAATGAGCATAACTCCTAATCTAGACCTCAAACTGATGTCAAATTTTAGGGACAAGTCTAATAATTAGTAACTAAGGTTTCTATTCTTTTACATTTTCAAAAATCACGTTTTAAAGTCAAAAGGGCATAATAGTCAACATTTAAGCATTTAACGGAAACATGCATATGAATCGGATAACTAATGAACCAAGTTGTATAACCTCAGAGAGTTATACTTATATGAAACCTGGTCTAAATAAAGCTCTAAGGCAATTCTAAACCATGCTTAAATGGGTCAGAACTGAAAGTTAAAGCAAAAGTCAAATTATGCGACTTTCGGTTCCGATCCGAGTCTAAACTGAAAATTGTCGGATTGAACATGTTTAGACATGTTCTTACATTAATTTCCAATTTATATTAATGATAAATAGGTTGCATGGCTCCTACATTGCTAATTATGCATTAATTTGAAAATAAGCTTTCTGTTGACTTTTTAAGATTAACTTTGTCCCGACAATTGACCTAGTTAGAGTGGGAATCAGAGGGTGCCCTTTTAAGGGTTTATTGCCCACATAATTACCAACTCATAGGTACTTTCAATTCGAAATTTGACTGGACAATTATTGATTAATCACGAAGTCAAACTCTAATTACGACGGTTTGACTTTAAGCTAATTAACTAAGCTAAACTGAATTAAGAAGGGTTAAGGACACTTACAAGAGTCCTAAGCTTGACTAGGGATCCTAAGAAAGCTTGTTGCTGAATTAAGAAGGGTTAAGGATACATTATTGGACATAAATTTTCGAGGTGTTACAATCGGTTAGGTCAGGTCTTATTTATTTAGGGAGTGCATATAGTTGTTTAGAGGTCATATCTACATACATATAATAGATTATCATATCAACCAATCAAGCAATAGCATAATCATAGCACAACAAAGTAATTTGGGAATTATGTTTAATGAAAGCATAGCAAGCAAGCACGTAGCATTATAATTATAGCACACACATATAGATCAACAACGTGCTTAACGAAGAGATAGCGACTGAGATTTCATTGGTTATTGGCCACAAAGTATTGTCGCATGTTTAATGATGATTGGGCTCTCATTATTCTCAGACCACAATTGCATTGTCTTACAAAATGTATCACATCAAAAGGGACACATGGTCACCCTACCCTTGCCCAATAAGTATATCAGTGTATCAAAATTACATAGTCAGATGTGGTCTTCAAAAGTCTCCACAATCTCGGCTTATCATTAGTGTCTTTACCCAAATGTAATGCAATCCGCATAATCCAGAAACCAAATATACTGGTGACTGAGGTGGAGGAGGAAAGAAAAGTAAACTGTTAACATGCGTGACCTCCGCCTCGAGCTTGTATATACGTCAAAGTAATTAACTGATCTACCGCTCGACAGTAAAGAAACGAGCATCAAAAACTTGGGGAAGGTGTAATAGCAGCAGGTGAGAGCGCAAAAGGAATCTTTGATAAATGTGGAGGATCAAAGTATACTGGCAATAGACAGGGTGGAGGATGTGGTGTCAGCTCAAGCTCCAACATTCTGCGACTCATATCCTTAAACTGTAGCTGATGTGACAGGAGCAACTCATTCTGTGTATAGCCTCTATAATGTGAGGGGTGGCAGGGGTCTGAAATCAGCATAGTGCATGGTAGGGACCATCGGAATGGCTCGTCCATCGGTGAAGTATTGAAAGGAGCAAACGGTGCGGCCTGTGAGGTTGGGGAAAATGATGCTGTAGCTAAAGGATCGTCATGCGGGTGCTGACCAGGAGTATCTTCCTGGGGTGCGGGTATGTCTTGAAAGGAAGCGATAGGCATGTCGGTGCAATGGACGTCGGTCTCTATAGGAGCAAGATCAGCGGGTGAAGGTGCAGGAACAAACGTCTCAACCAATAAGGAGATCATCGGGTGCAGGTACTGGGTCAGATATAAGGGGTGCAATGTTTGGTAGACCAAAAGAAACAGGGTCATGATCAAACAAGGGTGTAGGATCAGCAGGTGCAACATCAAGCTGACCCAACAGGAACAGGAGCTGGCTCAGGAGCAGGCTCTGGGTCGTGTAAAGGTGTGGCGCCTCGAGCAGGTGATAGTGCCGCAGTCATAACGGCGTCGTCGTCTGAGTCAGTAGTAGAAAGCTGTAATCCGGCCGTCTGTAAGGCTGCAGATGTCACAGACTCAAAGGAGTCTGAAATCGAGTGTATACTAGATTCAGAGAATAGCTTGATAACAGGGGTCTCAAGAAGTGAAATTAGTAACAACGTTCGCGTCTAACTTTTAATCATCATGGGCGTCAGCAGGAGGTCCATCAATAAACAAATCAACGTCATCATCATACAGATCATCGAATGGCCAAGCCTCAGAAAGTATGACCACAAGAGGTACGGTGTCGAGGATCGAGGCCACGATGTGCTCACCATCGGGATGACCAGTGATGAAGTGGTCATGGACTGAAACAAGAGTGACAGAAGGATTCTTGTTAGAGAAACCATCAGCAAGGGTAAAGTATCACCAAAATCTGGTAGCACGGACTGTTGGAAGTCATCCTCGTCCTCGGTCAGCATGTCAGGGTCACTCTCAGTGTCTGACGAAAACAACACCGGCGCAGGTGCAATCTCATTATTTATGGCGGTGGCCGTATGTGACAACTGGCACAAAAACCGGTAATTTCCATAAAATTTAATTAATACTTAATGACTTCAATTATGTGCTTAAATGTCAACATTATCTGATTACACGATATACTTGTGAATTCATGCATGTTTTATACTACAAGAAATTGCTTTGTGCATTAATGATAGCGTTGCGTCAGAAATACTAGTAAACTCACCGGTAAGACACATCGTGTCAACAATTCTGCAGAAAGCAGTCAGACAATAGAATTGGAGCCTAGGTGTAGGTCCAACGACAAGAATACATTAAAACCCAAGAGTACATACAAGGGTTAACATATAGATGTTCTGGAAGCTAGAATATGCACTAAAAAGCACCCGAAACGCACTCTAAATGCAGATATCTGCATAATTCAGCTATAAATCAATCAGCTTTTTAACATATAAATATTATGCAGAATTCATGTTTTATTATCTAGAATACCCTCCTAACTGTTGGGAATTAAAAGAGTTACAAAAGGATACTTAAAGGACACTAAACGGTGCAATTTAGCACTTTAACGAACCGGTATCTAACCGAACAACCGGACATTACCCGAAACATCAAAATATTACTAGAAGCATTGTTTTAATGTTTCTGAGCTAGTTATGGTCCCCGAACACCATAACACCTCTCATAACATAATAACACAACAACTCCCTAAAAATTACACATGAAAGTTAACTTGTTTGTTTATAAATTAGAAATGGGAAGTTACACTTTGCCCCCCCCCCCCCATAGTGGACGGTCACTATGGGGTAGCCCCACCAAATATTTGCCAAGATATATTTAGATCTTGCTTGATCTCAAGAGATATGATACAATCTTACAAGAGATTATTTGATTGCACAAGATATGAAATAAATATAAATATAACACTAGAGCTCCATCTTCACTTCACCACCCACTCTCTTGCTCTCTCCCTCCTCCTCTAGGTTTTGGAAGTGCCGCCACCACCACCACCATACAACCACCATCCAATCCATTCCAAGTTAGTCACAAGGTGCAAGAAGGTGTTTAAGAAGGATTAGAGCTTGTGGATCTTGAAGAACCTTCTTCCTTTGCTTCTATCCAACCCATTTTTCATCTTTTTTTCAAGTGTTATTCCTTAGCCCTTGTGCTAGTAGTAAGCTCCTTGTAACTTGTTACTTCATATTTTGATGGTTAAAGGATGATGAATATTGTTAATCACAAGAACATAAAAGAACATGATCATGATACTTTAACATAAGCTTAAAAATATAAGAATACATGTTGAATATGTTGATTTGCTTCTTGTTGATTGATTATTAGTGTTAGTGATGTTAGACATCATAAGAAACCTACTAGATTGTGATTAAACACATGATCTAGTAAGTTAAAGTGGTGATCTTGTGAAAGACCAAGATCTTCATGCTTTATGTCTTCATGAACTTGAATAATGAAATGGGTTTTCATAATGATTTAAACAAAATACAAATCTTGTACATAGATGATTAAAAAAATAATTTTCTCAAGAAACCAAGTTTATTTACAAGATTTACAAGTCATGGTTTCTAAGTAAACTAATAATATTTTTAGTGTTTAAATAAGACTAGAAATATATTTGTAACCAGAAAAATACAACAGAAATATTTTTAGAAAAATCATCTTACAAGTTGTAAATGACTAAATCTTTTAGTAAAGTGATTTACAAACAAATAACCATGTTTTTAAGGGTAACTAAACCTACTAAATAACATGGTAAGTTACTATAAGTTTTTACAAAAACTTCAAGTTCATGATATAGTGTAAAATACTTGATTTTGACACTCGGTAAGTGTTAATTGAGTTATTGATTGTTGTGATGATTTTAAAAGAAAATAAACACATGTTTTGAAAACATGTGAAACCTCCATTTTAGGGGAAACTCTGTCAAAATTTCTATAAATCTTGACACTTAAAAAAATATAAGTTTTGGTGAAACTTATTCCCTAAAAATTCACCTAAAAATATTTACCAAGGTTTCCCTAATCGTTATGTAAACTTTAAGTTAAGAAATGATGATTTCTTCAAGATAAAAATTGATATTAAGTATGTATATTTTTGAGGAAAATATATATATTTATTGATCACCAAATTTTGTGCTAAGTGTATGTAGTATGTATTATATGGAATAGTGTGTTAAGACTTGAAAATACACTAAATACTCCTAAGGAGTAAAAATACAAAATACACATACAACATACTTAGACAAATACAAGAAATATATTTATGAAAATATATTACTTGATAGATTAAATAACTTGGACAAGTTATGAACATGAAATGAAGTTTTGGACAAAATACATAATTTGGGTGAAAAATATAAGAAACTTATATTTATTTTTGAGAAAATAATATAAGTAAGACACATAGTTAAAAATATAAATTATTTTTAACACAAGAACAAATACATAAAAGATGGTGACTTGTACTTGTGCGATACGAGTCTAGTGACTAACGTAAATAAAACACGTGTAGGTCACGACGCTATATAAGCAAACCCGGTGAAGTTTACGGCGCAAGAAACTCAAAGTTGTGAGTTCATGCTCCCCCTTTTCTTTTAACTATTTTCAGTTTTATAACTTCGGGGGTGAAATACATGTTACAAATGTTACAATGTTTACAAATGGTATGAAGATATGAGAAATGATACGAGAAATGATACGAGAAATCGTGTCACGAATAGGGTACCATAAGCACCATTAATCAACAATATACCTAGACCGCTGAACAAAATGTTAGATCTAACGGGTTTTCGGGCAGCCACACTCTTGGTGAGAATGAGTACCGAGTAGTGCTTTTGTGTCTCAGTCGTGAATCGACAACTAGAAAAATGCCTATGGTTTGGATGCTTCCTATGTCGTGTCACATGTTAATGGCCTTGCAACCCATTAACAATCTTGAGACATACAGGAATCCTTGAGTTATACAAATTACATACCATGTTTTCATACAAAGTGTATAAACGTTCAATACAAAAATTGCATGAATTCACACCAACATTATGTTGACGATTTTCCAAAACTCACATGTATTTCAGGTAACTAAAGTGGATGTGCGTGCGGTCTTACTCTTGCTCATGGATGTTGTTTATGTTTATCTTTTAAATGAAGTCGTAAACTTTTCAGACAATGACTTATGTTTTCTTGTGATGTAAACACTGAATCTATGTTTTCAGTCATGTAATGTTATCGGTATTTGAAGTTATTTTTACGGGCATGTAGTATGTTTACCTTTCGTATGCAATGAGAACCTTTCATGATCACACCTCGTGCTTCTGTCTAAGAAAGGGGAGTGACACCGTAGGGTTATCAATGTCTGATAACTCGCTTTCTGAGGAAGGTATCATGTGTGTCGGTACATAATAATCATAGCATGTATATTCATAGTAATCACTAACAATTAGTGTATGAAAACAAAGGTAATTTATCATGTAGTCATGTATTCACATTATTCTTCATGAAACTTTCTATCCTTCCTAGTCTCTTAGACTAAGCCACCTAGCCTCTCAGACTAAGCTTCCCAGTCTCTCAGACTAAACTCCCTAGTCTCTCAGACTAAACTCCCGTTTCCCAAACTGTCCCAACTAGTCTCTCAGACTAACTACCCAGTCTCTTAGACTGAACTACTGTGACATCTGTGCTTGTTATCATTGTAAACAGTTCAGTTATCAATGAAATAAAGTTATTTGATCCCCAATTTTTGTTTGTTTATGTTTTACATTTTTCATGTATTGATTTTTATTCAATTTCAAACTCTATATCGCTTTCTGGAGAATTATACGCAAACTGGTGCATAAACGTAATCAGTTTAACGCGACAAATACTCCGGAATATCAACATATGCTTAACATACCATAAATAACCTTTACATAACTTAGAAATAAGTTTTGAAGGCTTTGGTATAGCAAAATCAAGTTAATTCACTTACAGGGACGAAATTTGACAAACTGCGAAAGTATGTCGATTTGAACTGTAACAAACATTCCGGAACATGATCATAAGTTATAAACACCCTAAATATCCTTTACTTAGCTTAGAAATAGGCTTTGAGGGTTTCGGTGTGCTAAAATAAACTTTATGCTCATTCAGGGACTAAAAGCGTCAAAAAGTGCATAAGTTTGCATTTTCGCGCATAACATACGTTCTGAATACATCCGGACATCCAAAAATTTATGTAAGCATTAAAATATTTTATTTTAGTGTTTGGCATAAGAAAAATCCATTCATCGCGTAATTTGGATCGTTTTTCGCATTCGTGCGCATTTCGTCGTAATTAAGCGAATACCGCGATCGTACGACCAAACGAACCAAAATCTGGCATATTTTTGAGCATGTTTCATGTCCACAATGTTTAGACATCATTTTAGGGCCTTAAAGTTTGCTTAACGGGCCTTAGAAGTGTCGGAAATGGCTTTAAAACACGTACAGGGACTGAAACTGTCATTTCTGCAAAGTTGTTTGCTGATCAGAGCACCCATGCGGGGCGCGTATGGGTTGTACATGTTCTATGCGGGCCGCGTGGCCCTCCCAGATCTGCACAAAATGTGTTTTACAGCCTGTTTTCAGCTGTTATACTCATGTATTCCACTTGCAAACGGTTTTTAGCAAACAATGGGCATAATCTAGGAGCTCCCATGGTTTTGTAAAACAATGGGCCCATGTGTACGGCCTAGATTGAAGCACGTTTCTCGACGAACGATCTTAACGGTTGTGCCATGCCTACCCTTGCCCTCATTTGCAACAACCCACTTGATTTCTTGATTTCTGAGATTTTCTCTAAGTTGAAGTGTGAAACACTTCATACCTGAGAAATACTTGGAAAATCCAACTTGCGGGGACCTTCTGTAAGTATTCTTTCGTTCTTTTCATTCGTTTTAGCGTTATAGTCAAACTGCGTTTGACTTTCTGCATTAACCAGTTTATGGTCAATGCGAAGTTCGTTTGAACTTCATAACATGAGCGTAATCACGATGGTTATAGTCCCTAGTGACTATACCTACTGATTACCACGTTATCTAGGCTCAGTGACGAGTCGTAGTTTCGGCCAAAATGCGTATTCTTGCGTATTTTGTAACCAAACTACTTGTGGGTATCAAAACCGTTTGTTTTGATACCAAACCTGTTTTTAAACCTCGTTAAACATGTTTTGACATGTTTAGCTCGTCACTTTTAGAATTGTGCTTATCTAGGGTCGTAAAGGTAAGCGATCTAATCAATCGCTTATACTTTCGAATCCGACCCATTTGGTCGATCATTAGGATCCGACCAAACACTTTAGGTGACCATAGTTGTATAGGGAATAACCTTCCGAGGTTATACCTTATGGTCACGACGTTTAGTTAGTTGTATAATTAGTAGTTAACACGCCCTATGTAAATGACCAAAATACCCTTTTTATGCCAAAATTCATGTTAAGCCTATGTAACGTAACTTTTGACATCTAAAATGATTTAGCAACAATATTAGACATGTTAAGGCATATTTTACTTATCATAGGACTAGTTAGGCGGTCCAAACGCGTTTTACGCGAACGACGCGTTAAAGTAGCATAAGCTACCTAAACTGGTCGTAACGGGTCAAAAGCACTTAGGATAAGTTTTGTTTTAGTATGTAGGCTTTGTTAAACCATACTACATGTGTTCTTACACTCATTTGGTTTACGAACCCTCATGCTACCCGATCCTCCGAATAGGTCCGTTTATTAATGTAGTTACCTATATTTGGTGCCGTTTGATTCCATGATCTTCTAGCTTTGCTTGGTGGTTATCTTAGGACTTCTGAGCAATCTCAAGTGAGTACATAGTCCCCTGTTTTACTGTTTTCCAAACATTTTGGGGTGAAACACATGGGCCTACTTGTTATTTCCTTGCTTTCCAGGTTTTCATGTTATATACTTGCTATGTTTATTAGTACACTATTAGTACATAATTTTATTTTGTTTTGCTATGTATGTTTACTTAGCATGCTAGCATATTGATTTACATTATATCTTCTTTTGCTATGTATGTTTACTTGGCATAATAGCACATTGTTTTATATTACATTTTCTGCTTTGTATGTTAACTTAGCATACTTAGTACATTACTTTCATTACATGTTTACATTTGATATGACATTTGGTTTGTTCAACGGGTCTAAACTACATTCATTAACATTAGCTACGCCGCTTGGTAGTAAGTAATGGTACCATAGGACTTGACAAATCCCGTTCCTGACATCCTAGGTTTGTTTGGGTGTAAGGAATGACTGAATCCGAAAACATTTTCTTTGATAATCTTTACTCTAAGGTTATCCTGCTGTCTCAAGGCTTGAATGTATGCGTTAACTTACTACATAAGTGTTTGTATCAGTAAAACATGCATTTATTTTACAAATCATAACTCTTGATATATTCCAAATACTTTGTTTTGTACATTTTTACTTGTGGTTTAAGTAGTCTTATTTTACTTACCATACATAACTTTTGTTTATACATTACATGATTTATATTTAACTTGGGTTATACTATGACATTTGACTATTGGATTAAACATGGATATTTTACATTGTTGGTTGGTTTGAGTGACTTAAATATTGAGGCGTGTGTAATATGATACAAGCATGGTGGATACGCCGCTAGTACTTCCTATATATAAGTGCTTGTATGATATTACATATTGTAGCATTATTTAAACCATTTCAATTTAGACGTATTACATTTACAACACATTTTCACTTAAACATTGTTTTACAAATAACTTGGTTTACACAAACTCTTTTTACTTGGTTATTCTTTTAACCAAACATTATTCTTTTATATACACATATCATCTGATTTTGCTATCGTTTTTCAAATGATTTATAAAACAAAACAATTAACAAGGTTCATGACTGAATTTTATTAAACATTTCTTTAAACTCAAGTCATGAATCCTATTTTCATAAAACCTATGTATCTCACAGGCATTTTTATGCTGACGTACCTATTTTCACATGTGTTTTCAGGAGCTGTTGCTTAGGATGTTCGTGACACACTAGGGTAGACCTGTGCCTTAGAGACTTAAAATAAAGATAGAACTAGTTTAATTATGTGATGTACTCTTTGTTTCAGTTATTTCAAGACAATGTAACTCTTTGTTGGATGAATAAAACTTAAACTTTTAAATGCCATGGTTGTGAAACTATAATTCTGTTACAACACCCCCCGACGTTTCCGCCACGATTTGATGTTTTACGTGGTCGGGGTGTGACAGAAGAGTTGGTAACAGAGCCAATGGTTATAGGGAATTTGGTTATTAGTAATGCTTTGACGTAGACTATAACCTTTCTAGGACCCCAACACAAGTTATCTTGTGTTTACATCTTAAAACATGCACTTCACCAATCCTTAGGTGATCACCAAAACAAGAACCCAATTTTCTGAAACGATTTTTGAAAATCAATCATCTGTTTTTAAATAATTTATTGTAAGGTTTTGAACCCTTCCAGTTTGATTTTTGGCCTTGTGCCTTCCAAATTTTCAAAATCTCGTCAAAGTTTTGGGTTCTAAATAGTGTGAACACGTGCAAACTGGAAGAGTGAATGCCTGTACCCTGGGCTTTCTGTCTAAGGCAAGAGTGTTCATACAGATCCACATAATCGGACCAGTCACTCTTACCTGGGAACTCTTGGGGTGAGTGTTCACTTATAGGCGAGCATGTCTTCGCGATACATTATTTTTGACCCATTTACTTTGATTAGTCACTGTGAGTCGTTTGTTTGCTTTGTGATACGGACAAATGACCACCATCTTTGCCTTTGTCGATTTTTGTCTTATCTCATTCTTTTTGTAACAACTGTGCTTGTAATCATTGTGAACAGTTCTATTATCAATAAAACAATGTTATTTGATCCCAATGTTTGTTTGGTTGTGTTTTACATTTTTCATGTTTTTACTTTTATGTAATTTCAAACTCTACATTGGTTTCTGGAGAGTTATACGTAAACTGGTGCGTAAACGTAGCCAGTTTAATGCGAAAAATACTCCGGAACATCAACATATACTTAACATACCTTAAATAACCTTTACATAACTTAGAAATAAGTTTTGAAGGCTTTGGTATGGCAAAAACAAATTTATTCGTCTAAAGGGACAAAACTTGACAAACTGCGAAAGTATGCCAATTTGAACTGTAACGAACATTCCGGAACATGAACATAAGTTAAACATACCATAAATATCCTTTACATAGCTTAGAAATAGGCTTTGAGGGGTTCGGTATGCTAAAATAAACTTTTGGGTCATTCAGGGACTAAAAGTGTCAAAAAGTGCACAAGTTTGCATTTTCGCGCATAACTTACGTTCTGAATACATCTGGACATCCAAAAATTTATGTAAGCATGACTATATTATGCTTTAGTGTTTGGCTTGCCAAAAATCCATTCGTCGCGTCTTTTGGATCGTTTTTCGCGCTTGTGCACATTCCGTCGTAATTAAGCGAACATCGCGTTCGTACGACCAAACAAACCATCATCCGGCATATTTTTGAACATGTTTCATGTCCACAATGTTTAGGCATCATTTTAGGGCCTTAAAGTTGGCTTTACGGGCCTTAGAAGTGTCGGAAATGGCCTTAAACACGTGCAGGGGCTGAAACTGTAACATTTGAAACTTGTTTTCTGATCAGAAGTGGCAGGCGGCCCGCCTACGCTTCTGGTGATCCTGAAGCAGGCCGCGTACACCTCCCAGATCAGATAAGATCGAACAGTCAGCTGATTCCAGCTGTTTAATCCTCAACCACATGCTCACACATGACCTTTCAGCTGATTAAGAGCCATTTTTAGGCACCATAACTTTCCAACACTTGTACGGATGCGATTAAGGCACGATATTCGACAAACGATCTTAACGGTTACCTGAAAAATATAAATAACCCACCCCCCATTACTTCAAACTCACTAGAATCTGATCTAAAAGACTCTAAGTTGGAACCATTGTTTCATACCTGAGTTATTTGGATCTAGATTAGCATTCGGGGACCCTTCGTAAGTATTCTTTCGTTCTTTTATTGCTTTCCGAGTCCGAAAGTCAAACTTTGTTTGACTTTCTGCATTGACCAGTTGATGGTTGATGCGAAGTTCGTTTGAACTTCATAACGTGAGCGTGATCACGATGGTTATAGTCCCTAGTGACTATACCTACTGATTACCACGTTATCTAGGCTCAGTGACGAGCCGTAGTTTCGGTCAGAATACGTATTCTTGCGTATTTTGTAACCAAACTACTCTTAGGTATCAAAACCATTTGTTTTGATACCAAACCTGTTTTCTAAACTTAGTTAAGCATGTTTTAACATGCTTAGCTCGTCACTTTTAGTTTAGTGCTTATATAGGGTCGTCAGGTAAGCGATCTAAACAATCGCTTATACTTTCGAACCCGACCCGTTTGTTCGATCATTAGGATCCGACCAAGCACATTAGGTGACCATAGTATATAGGGAATAACCTTCTGAGGTTATACCTTATGGTCGCTTCGTTTAAGTAGT
The DNA here is from genome assembly GCA_030545235.1 of Helianthus tuberosus. Lineage (NCBI taxonomy): Eukaryota > Viridiplantae > Streptophyta > Magnoliopsida > Asterales > Asteraceae > Helianthus > Helianthus tuberosus. The sequence continues at coordinate 33,363,544 of CM060429.1, forward strand.
TCTATGATAGGTAGTTTATATGCCTTAGGTAAATTACCAAAATACCCCTTTGATGCCAAAATTCGTTTTAAACATATGTAACATAATTTTTTGACATCTAAACTGATTTGACAACAATATCAGACATGTTAAGGCATATGTTACTTGTCATAGGACTAGTTAGACGTTCCGAACGCGTTTCACGCGAACGACGCGTTAAAGTAGCATAAGCTACCTAAACGGGTCGTAATGGGTCGTAAACACTTAGGTTAAGTTTCGTTTTAGTATGTAGGGTTTGTTAAACCATATTACACGAGTTTCCATACTCGTTTGGTTTACGAAACCTCATTCTATCCGATCTTCCGATTTAGGTCCGGTTTATTAACATAGTTACCTATATTAGGTGCCGTTTGATTCCGTGATCTCTAGCATTGCTTGGTGGTTATCTTAGGACATCTGAGCAATCTCAAGTGAGTACATAGACCCCTCTTTTACTATTTTCCAAACGTTTTGGGGTGGAACACATGTGCCTACTTGTTACTTTCGTGCTTTCCTGTTTTCACATCATATACCTGCTATGTTTGTTAGTACATTATAGTACATGATTTCATTACATTTCATGCTATGTATGTCCATTGTGTGCATACTTAGTACATTGTTTTACATTACATTTCTGCTATGTATGTTAACTGATAGCATGCTAGCACATTGATTTACATGACTTTTCTGCTTTGTATGTTAACTTAGCATACTTAGTACATTGTTTTCATATAACATGTTCACTTTTGCTATGACATTTGGTTTGCACAAACGAGACTATTATACATTCATTAACATTAGCTACGCCGCTCGGTAGTAAGTACTGGTACCATAGGACTTGACAAATCCCATTCCTGACATCCCGGGTTTGTTTGGATGTAAGGAACGACTGAATCCGAAAACATTTCTTTTGATAACCTTGACTGAAAGGGTTATCCGACTGTCTCAAGGCTTGAATGTATGCGTTAACTTACCACATAAATGTTTGTATCAATGTAACATGCATTACTTTGCAAAACATAACTTTTTGATATATTCAAATACTTTGTTTTGTACATTTATACATTTTGGACTATATGACAATACTTTACTTACAATACATAACTTTTGTTACATATTACTTGACTACTTTTGGACTTATAAACATTTGACATGGCTTATACAAGGACTTTTGACTATTGGTTTAAACATAGACTTTATACATTGGTGGTTTGTTTAAGTGATTTAAGTAACGAGGCATGTGTAATATGATACAAACATGGTGGATACGCCGCTAGTACTTCCTATATATAAGTGTTTGTATGGTATTACATATTGTAGCGTTATTTAAATCATTTCAATTTAGACATATGACTTTTTATACAAATAACATACTTTTCACAAGACATTGTTTTACCAATCAACTTATCTTATACAAACTCATTTTACTTGGTTATTTATTTAACCATACCTTATTCTCTTATTTATACATATCATCTGAATTTATGATTTTTCAAACGATTTATAAAACAAATCAAATTTACAAGGTTCATGACTGACTGTTATTAAACAAATTTTCTTAAACTTAAGTCATGAATCCTATTTTCACAAAACCTATGTATCTCACAGGCATTTTTATGCTGACGTACCTACTTTCACATGTGTTTTCAGGTGCTTTTCCATAGGATGACGATCATGACACTAGGGCGGACCTGTGCCTTAGAGACTAAAAACGATGATAGACTTTGTTTAATTATGTTATAAACTCTGTATTTCCTGTGTTAAGACAATGTAACTCTTGTTTAATAAATAAAATACAACTTTGTTTGCCATGGATTTGAAACAATTAATTATGTTACAACACTCCCCGACGTTTTCCGCCACGTCTTGTATGTTATACGTGGTCGGGGTGTGACAGAAGAGTTGGTATCAGAGCCAATGGTTATAGGGAATTAGGTTATTAGTAATGCTTTGACCTAGACTATAACCTTTCTAGGACCCTAACACAAGTTATCTTGTGTTTAGATCTTAAAACATGTACATCACCTATCCTTAGGTGATTATCAAAACAAGAAACCAAATTTTTCGAAACGATTTTTGAAAAACAATCATCTATTTTTGAATGATTTATTACAAGGTTTTGAACCCTCTTTTGTAAGGTTTTGAACCTTTCCAGTTTGACTAAATTTTTGGCCTTTTGCCTTCAAATTTTCAAAATCTCGTCAATGTTTTGGGTTTTAAATAATGTGAACACGTGCAAACTGGAAGAGTGAATGCCTGTATTCTGGGTTTTCTGTCTAGGCAAGCACTTCGTATACATCTCATCAGACGCGAGACCAGTTGTGCTTACCTGGGAATTCTTGGGATGAGTGTTCACTTATAGGCGAGCATGTCTTCGTGATACATTATTTTTGATCCATTTACTTTGATTAGTCACTGTGCGTCGTTTGTTTGCTTGGTAATGCGGACAAATGACCACCATCTTTGCTTTTGTTAATTTTGTTTCGTCTCATTCTTTTCATCCAATTGTCTCACTCGTTTCCTTTCATGTTTTCCTCTTTTAGAATGCCTCCTCGACGCGAAAACCAAATAGCGACTGCCGAACTGGCAGAAATCATTGCGCAGCAGATGGCTGCTCAATTCCCAAATCTCTTTGCTCAATGGCAACAAGCCAACAACAACAACAATGCTCCATGCAAATACAAGGATTTTAACTCGGCTAAACCACTCAAGTTTAGTGGTTCTGAGGGAGCGACTAGGCTTCTTCAATGGTTTGAGAGCATTGAGAATACTTTCCGCCACGTGCAGTGTCCGGATAATCACAAGGTCGAGTTTTCTTCGAGCGTGTTTCAGAAGAGGGCTCTCACATGGTGGAACGGGGTTATGAGAGATCGGGGTGCAGAAGTTGCTCTAGCGCAAACCTGGGCTGAACTTAGGGCCCTTATGATGAGGGAATTCTGTCCTCCTCATGAACAGCGAGCGTTGGAGAAAGAGTTTGAGGACTTGAAACAAGACAGTGGCGAGCACAGGGATTATACTGATAGGTTTGAAGAGTTGAGTCTGCTTTGCCCAACTATGGTTACCCCACTCGACAAGGCTATCGAAAGATACATCGCGGCCTACCTGACTCAGTACAAGACATCATTACTGGTAGTAACCCTGCCACACTCCGTCAGGCGATCGAGTTAGCAGCGACATTGACTGAGTCGCAGGTTCGAAAGGGGAAGCTGCACAAAAAGGGTGACAAGGGTAAGAAGCAGGTGTCTGATAAGGAAGATAGCAAGAAAGGTCAAAACAAGAAGGGAAAGAATTCTAGAGGGTCTAGGAAGCGGAAGGCTTCCCAAAACTATGCTGTTACCGCACAGGCTCAAGCTGCACCAAATCAGCCTGCACAACCACTAGCCAAGAAGCCTTATCTTGGCAATGCACCTTTGTGCAACAGGTGTAACGGCCATCATCAACCACACCTCCAGTGTCGTCAGTGCACCAACTGCGGAAGGCCTGGTCATCTTGCTGCCACCTGCCGCATTCCTGTTAACCAGAACCAGGCAGTTTAGAACCAAGCCCAACAAGTTGCTCAGCCTCTTGCTCAGTAACAAGGTCAAGCTGCACGACATTATTTTCCTCCTGGTTCGTGCTACAATTGTGGGGATCTGACCCACTACAGGAACCGGTGTCCAAGGCTAGCCAACCAAAATCAGAATCAGAACCAAAATCAGGCTCAAGCTCGAGGGCGAGCTTTTAACTTGAATGCCCAAGAGGCGCAGGCGGACGATAATGTGGTGAACGGTACGTTCTTTATTAATAATCAGCCTGCATCTGTTCTTTTTGATTCGGGTGCCGACAAGAGTTTTGTGTCATTGTCTTTTAAGCCATTACTTCGCGTGTCTAGAACAAAACTAGGTAAACCTTTGACAGTAGAAGTTGCTAGTGGTGAACCCATTGTTCTTGATTCTGTTCTTCACAACTGCCAGTTGAACCTTAACGATCATCTTATTCCTATTAACCTCATGCCTATGCAACTTGGAAGCTTCGACGTTATTGTGGGAATGGATTGGTTATCCAAGCATCACGCTGAGATAGTTTGTTCTGAGAAAATTGTTCGTGTGCCGCTTTCGACAGGCGAGATCCTACAGGTTCAAGGTGAGAAACCTGCCGGTGGTCTCAAACTCATGTCTTGTTTTAAAGCTCGGAAGTATCTACGGAAGAACTATGTGGCTTTCTTAGCACATGTTACAGCAGATAAAGGCAAGGGTAAGTCTATTTCAGATATTCCTGTCGTTCGGGATTATTCTGAAGTTTTCCCTGAAGAGTTACCTGGTCTACCTCCAGCACGCCAAGTCGAGTTCCGCATTGATCTCGTACCTGGTGCAAATCCCATTGCCAGAGCTCCATATCGTCTTGCACTATCTGAGATGCAAGAGTTGTCTAAGCAGCCTCAGGAGCTCTCTGACAAAGGCTTTATCCGTCCTAGCTTTTCACCTTGGGGTGCTCCCGTTCTTTTTGTCAAAAAGAAGGATGGATCTTTCAGGATGTATATCGATTATCGTGAGCTTAACAAGCTTACCATGAAGAATCGATATCCCCTACCGCGCATAGACGACCTCTTTGATCAATTATAGGGCGCTTCTTATTTTTCGATGATTGATCTACGTTCTGGATATCATCAACTTCGGGTGCATGAAGAAGACATTCCCAAGACAGCATTCCGTACTCGTTATGGGCACTATGAGTTCACAGTCATGCCATTCGGTTTGACTAATGCTCCTGCTGTTTTCATGGACTTAATGAATAGGGTCTGCAAACCTTATTTGGATCAGTTCGTCATTGTTTTTATTGACGACATCTTGATTTATTCTAAGACGCGAGCTGATCACGAGCAACATCTTCGTCTTACTCTGGAACTCCTAAAGAAAGAGCAACTTTTCGCCAAATTCTCCAAGTGTGAATTCTGGCTTAAAAAAGTTCAATTTTTGGGGCATATCATCAACGAACAAGGTATCCATGTAGATCCCTCCAAGATCAGTGCAATTAAGGATTGGGATACGCCTACTACTCCCACTGAGGTTCGTTCTTTTCTTGGTCTAGCGGGTTATTACCGCCGCTTCATTGAGAATTTCTCAAAAATTGCAGTTCCTCTAACTGCTTTAACTCAGAAGAACAAGCCCTTTGATTGGGGATACAAACAAGAGGAAGCTTTTCAAAACTTGAAGCAGAAGCTTTGCGACGCGCCTGTTCTAACTTTGCCTGAGGGCAATGATGATTTCGTCGTTTATTGCGATGCATCTAAATTGGGTCTTGGCTGTGTCCTGATGCAAAGGAACAAAGTTATAGCATATGCATCGAGGCAGTTGAAGATACATGAGAAGAAATACACCACTCATGATCTTGAGTTGGGTGCAGTTTTTTTCGCTCTAAAGATCTAGAGACACTATTTGTACGGTACAAAATGTGTGGTTTTCACGGACCACAAAAGTCTTCAGCATATCTTCAACCAGAAAGAACTCAACATGAGGCAACGACGTTGGGTTGAGCTTTTAAATGACTATGACTGCGAAATTCGCTACCATCCTGGTAAGGAGAATGTCGTAGCTGATGCATTGAGTCGTAAGGAACGTACTAAGCTTCATTGTGTACGTGTTCAATCTGTTATTCAAGCCCAATCCGATATCCAAGCACGCATTTCTCAGGCTCAACAATCTTGTGTTTAACAAGGTTTAATGGATAAGGAATTTCCCTATCACATAACGCCTGCTTTGGAACTGAAGGACAATGGATCGTATTACTTCATGGACCGTTTGTGGGTCCCAAGCCAGGATGATCTTCGTGCCTTCCTTATGGATGAAGCCCATAAGTCGCGTTATTCTATTCATCCAGGCTCAGATAAGATGTATAAGGATCTTCGTATTCATTATTGGTGGCCTGGTATGAAGAAAGACATTGCCTTATACGTATCAAAATGCCTTACTTGTCTTAAGGTTAAGGCTGAACATCAGCGTCCTTCTGGTTTATTGGAGCAACCAGAGATCCCGGTTTGGAAATAGGAAAACATTACTATGGATCTCATCACCAAACTTCCACGCACAAAGAAAGGTCATGATGCCATCTGGGTAGTTGTTGATCGTCTTACTAAATCAGCGCATTTCTTGCCAATCCGCGAGGATTTTCCTACTGACAGAATTGCAAAAATCTATGTGGATGAAATTGTGGCTCGACATGGTGTTCCTTTGAACATCATTTCTGACAGAGATGCTCGTTTCACTTCTCATTTTTGGAGAACCATGCAATCTGCTATGGGGACCCAACTTAATCTGAGCACAGCTTATCATCCGCAAACGGATGGTCAATCTGAAAGAACAATCCAGACTCTGGAGGATATGCTTAGAGCTTGTGTGATCGATTTTGGTGGTAGTTGGGATTCACATCTTAAGTTGATTGAATTCTCCTACAACAACAGTTATCACACCAGCATCAAAATGGCTCCTTTCGAGGCTCTCTATGGTCGAAAATGTCGTTCACCAGTCTGCTGGAATGAGATCGGCGAGGCTCAACTTACTGGACCTGCCCTCATTTAGAAACTACTGACAAGATCAAGAAAGTTCGTGATAACCTTCAGACAGCTAGAAGCCGTCAGAAGAGTTTCGCGGACCCAAAACGCAAACCCTTGGAATTTCAAGTCGGTGATCGAGTATTACTTAAGGTCTCACCTTGTAAAGGTGTGATCAGATTTGGAAAGAAAGGAAAACTTGCACCTAGATACGTTGGACCATTCAAGATCGTCGAAAGAATCGGTAAGGTAGCCTACAGACTTGAGTTACCTCCTGAACTTGGAAATGTTCATCCAACTTTTCACGTATCCAATCTCAAGAGGTGTTTAGCTGATGAGAACCTCCACATACCGCTTGACGAAATTCGTGTTGGCAAAACACTGAAATTTGTTGAGAAACCAGTGGAAATCATGGAACGTGAAGTCAAGTGTCTTAAACACAAGCGCATTCCTTTGGTCAAAGTTCGCTGGGAAGCTAAACGTGGGCCTGAGTTTACTTGGGAACGCGAAGATCAAATGAAGGCGAAATATCCGCATATTTTCCCACGAGTTTCCTCTAAATAAATTTCGGGACGAAATTTCCACAAGTAGGGGAGACTGTAACAACTGTGCTTGTTATCATTGTGAACAGTTCTATTATCAATAAAACAATGTTATTTGATCCCAATGTTTGTTTGGTTGTGTTTTACGTTTTTCATGTTTTTACTTTTATGTAATTTCAAACTCTACATCGCTTTCTGGAGAGTTATACGCAAACTGGTGCGTAAACGTAGCCAGTTTAATGCGAAAAATACTCCGGAACATCAAAATATACTTAACATACCTTAAATAACCTTTACATAACTTAGAAATAAGTTTTGAAGGCTTTGGTATGGCAAAAACAAATTTATTCGTGTACAGGGACAAAACTTGACAAACTGCGAAAGTATGCCAATTTGAACTGTAACGAACATTCCGGAACATGACCATAAGTTAAACATACCATAAATATCCTTTACATAGCTTAGAAATAGGCTTTGAGGGGTTCGGTATGCTAAAATAAACTTTTGGGTCATTTAGGGACTAAAAGTGTCAAAAAGTGCACAAGTTTGCATTTTCGCGCATAACTTACGTTCTGAATACATCTGGACATCCAAAAATTTATGTACGCATGACTATATTATGCTTTAGTGTTTGGCTTGCCAAAAATCCATTCGTCGCGTCGTTTGGATCGTTTTTCGCGCTTGTGCGCATTCCGTCGTAATTAAGCGAACATCGCGTTCGTACGACCAAACGAACCATCATCCGGCATATTTTTGAACATGTTTCATGTCCACAATTTTAGGCATCATTTTAGGGCCTTAAAGTTGGCTTTACGGGCCTTAGAAGTGTCGGAAATGGCCTTAAACACGTGCAGGGGCTGAAACTGTAACATTTGAAACTTGTTTTCTGATCAGAAGTGGCAGGCGGCCCGCCTACGCTTCTGGTGATCCTGAAGCGGGCCGCGTACACCTCCCAGATCAGATAAGATCGAACAGTCAGCTGATTCCAGCTGTTTAATCCTCAACCACATGCTCACACTTGACCTTTCAGCTGATTAAGAGCCATTTTTAGGCACCATAACTTTCCAACACTTGTACGAATGCGATTAAGGCACGATATTCGACAAACGATCTTAGCGGTTACCCGAAAACTATAAGTAACCCACCCCCCATTACTTCAAACTCACTAGAATCTGATCTAAAAGACTCTAAGTTGGAACCATTGTTTCATACCTGAGTTATTTGGATCTAGATTAGCATTCGGGGACCCTTCGTAAGTATTCTTTCGTTCTTTTATTGCTTTTCGAGTCCGAAAGTCAAACTTTGTTTGACTTTCTGCATTGACCAGTTGATGGTCGATGCGAAGGTCGTTTGAACTTCATAACGTGAGCGTGATCACGATGGTTATAGTCCCTAGTGACTATACCTACTGATTACCACGTTATCTAGGCTCAGTGACGAGCCGTAGTTTCGGTCAGAATACGTATTCTTGCGTATTTTGTAACCAAACTACTCTTAGGTATCAAAACCATTTGTTTTGATACCAAACCTGTTTTCTAAACTTAGTTAAGCATGTTTTAACATGCTTAGCTCGTCACTTTTAGTTTAGTGCTTATATAGGGTCGTCAGGTAAGCGATCTAAACAATCGCTTATACTTTCGAACCCGACCCGTTTGTTCGATCATTAGGATCCGACCAAGCACATTAGGTGACCATAGTATATAGGGAATAACCTTCCGAGGTTATACCTTATGGTCGCTTCGTTTAAGTAGTTGTATGATAGGTAGTTTATATGCCTTAGGTAAATTACCAAAATACCCCTTTGATGCCAAAATTCGTTTTAAACATATGTAACATAACTTTTGACATCTAAACTGATTTGACAACAATATCAGACATGTTAAGGCATATGTTACTTGTCATAGGACTAGTTAGACATTCCGAACGCGTTTCACGCGAACGACGCGTTAAAGTAGCATAAGCTACCTAAACGGGTCGTAATGGGTCGTAAACACTTAGGTTAAGTTTCTTTTTAGTATGTAGGGTTTGTTAAACCATATTACACGAGTTTCCATACTCGTTTGGTTTACGAAACCTCATTCTATCCGATCTTCCGATTTAGGTCCGGTTTATTAACATAGTTACCTATATTAGGTGCCGTTTGATTCCGTGATCTCTAGCATTGCTTGGTGGTTATCTTAGGACATCTGAGCAATCTCAAGTGAGTACATAGACCCCTCTTTTACTGTTTTCCAAACGTTTTGGGGTGGAACACATGTGCCTACTTGTTACTTTCGTGCTTTCCTGTTTTCACATCATATACCTGCTATGTTTGTTAGTACATTATAGTACATGATTTCATTACATTTCATGCTATGTATGTCCATTGTGTGCATACTTAGTACATTGTTTTACATTACATTTCTGCTATGTATGTTAACTGATAGCATGCTAGCACATTGATTTACATGACTTTTCTGCTTTGTATGTTAACTTAGCATACTTAGTACATTGTTTTCATATAACATGTTCACTTTTGCTATGACATTTGGTTTGCACAAACGAGACTATTATACGTTCATTAACATTAGCTACGCCGCTCGGTAGTAAGTACTGGTACCATAGGACTTGACAAATCCCATTCCTGACATCCCGGGTTTGTTTGGATGTAAGGAATGACTGAATCCGAAAACATTTCTTTTGATAACCTTGACTGAAAGGGTTATCCGACTGTCTCAAGGCTTGAATGTATGCGTTAACTTACCACATAAATGTTTGTATCAATGTAACATGCATTATTTTGCAAAACATAACTTTTTGATATATTCAAAATACTTTGTTTTGTACATTTATACATTTTGGACTATATGACAATACTTTACTTACAATACATAACTTTTATTACACATTACTTGACTACTTTTGGACTTATAAACATTTGACATGGCTTATACAAGGACTTTTGACTATTGGTTTAAACATAGACTTTATACATTGGTGGTTTGTTTAAGTGATTTAAGTAACGAGGCATGTGTAATATGATACAAACATGGTGGATACGCCGCTAGTACTTCCTATATATAAGTGTTTGTATGGTATTACATATTGTAGCGTTATTTAAATCATTTCAATTTAGACATATGACTTTTTATACAAATAACATACTTTTCACAAGACATTGTTTTACCAATCAACTTATCTTATACAAACTCATTTTACTTGGTTATTTATTTAACCATACCTTATTCTCTTATTTATACATATCATCTGAATTTATGATTTTTCAAACGATTTATAAAACAAATCAAATTTACAAGGTTCATGACTGACTGTTATTAAACAAATTTTCTTAAACTTAAGTCATGAATCCTATTTTCACAAAACCTATGTATCTCACAGGCATTTTTATGCTGACGTACCTACTTTCACATGTGTTTTCAGGTGCTTTTCCATAGGATGACGATCATGACACTAGGGCGGACCTGTGCCTTAGAGACTAAAAACGATGATAGACTTTGTTTAATGATGTTATAAACTCTGTATTTCCTATGTTAAGACAATGTAACTCTTGTTTAATAAATAAAATACAACTTTGTTTGCCATGGATTTGAAACAATTAATTATGTTACAACACTCCCCGACGTTTTCCGCCACGTCTTGTATGTTATACGTGGTCGGGGTGTGACACTTTTCATCTAATCATCTCACTCGTTCCTCTCATGTTTCCTCTTTTAGAATGCCTCCTCGACGCGAAAATCCGCTACCAAATGCCGAACTGGCAGAAATCATCGCGCAGCAAATGGCTGCTGCGTTCCCAAATCTTATTGCTCAATGGAACCAAGCCAATAACAACAATAATGCTCCATGCAACTTCAAAAGCTTCAATTCGGCAAAACCGCTCAAGTTTAGTGGTTTTGAGGGAGCAACTGGGCTCCTACAGTGGTTCGAGAGCATCAAGAGTACGTTTCGTCACGTTCAGTGTCCTGATAATCGCAAAGTCGAGTTTGCTTCTATTGTGTTTCAGAAGAGGGCTCTCACATGGTGGAACGGGGTTATGAGAGACCGTGGTGCTGAGGTTGCTCTAGCACAAACATGGGCTGAACTTAGGGCGCTTATGATGAGGGAGTTTTGTCCTCGTCATGAACTGCGAGCTCTAGAAAGGGAATTTGATGACCTGAAGCAGGATAGTGGCGAGCACCGGGCTTACACTGATAGGTATGAGGAGTTGATTTTACTATGCCCTACCATGGTTACCCCACTCGAGAAGGCTATCGAGAGGTATATCGATGGCTTGCCTGACTCCGTACAAGACACCGTTACTGGTAGTAACCCTACCACAGTCCGTCAGGCAATCGAGCTATCTACGACATTGACTAAGTCGAAAGTTTGAAAGGGTAAGCTGCATAGAAAAGATGACAAGGGTAAGAAGCAGTCATCTGACAAAGTGGATAGCAAGAAAGGTAAAAACAAGAAGGGTATGGATTCTGGTTCCTCGAAGGGTTCAAGGAAGCGTAAGGCTTCCCAAAACTACGCCGTTACTGCACAGGCAAATCAAGCTGCACCAAATCAGCCTGCGCAACCACTCGCCAAGAAACCTTATCTTGGCAATGCACCTTTGTGCAACAGATGTAACGGTCATCATCAGCCGCACATCCAGTGTCATCATTGCACCAACTGCGGAAGATCTGGTCATCTTACTGACACATGCCGCATTCCTGCCAATCAGAATCGGGCAGTCCAGAACCCGGCTCAACGAGTTGCTCAGCCTCCTGCTCAGCAACAAGGTCAAGCTGCACGACCTCACTACCCACCAGGTTCTTGTTATAACTGTGGGGATCTGACCCACTACCGTAATCAATGTCCAAGATTGGTGAATGCGAATCCAGCTCAGGCTCGAGGTCGAGTCTTCAACATGACTGCGCAAGAGGGGCAATCAGAAAATGAAGTGGTTAACGGTACGTTCTTTGTTAATAATCAACCTGCATCTGTTCTTTTTGATTCTGGTGCCGATAAGAGTTTTGTGTCATTATCTTTTGAGCCATTGCTTCGCGTGTCTAGAACAAAACTAGGTAAGCCTTTGACAGTAGAAGTTGCTAGTGGTGAACCCATTATTCTTGATTCTGTTCTTCGCAACTGCCAGTTAAACCTTAGCGACCATCTTTTTCCCATTGACCTCACGCCAATGCAACTTGGGAGTTTCGACATTATTGTGGGTATGGATTGGTTAGCCAAGCATCACACAGAGGTAGTATGTTTTGAGAAGATCGTTCGTGTGCCGCTTTCGTCTGGTGAGATCCAACAGGTTCGTGGTGAGAAACCTGTTAGTAGTCTTAAGCTTATGTCTTGTTTTCAAGCTCAGAAGTATCTGCATAAGAACTATGTGGCCTTCTTGGCACATGTTGTGGCAGATAAAGGCAAAAGTAAGTCTATTCAAGATATCCCTATTGTTCGGGATTATCCGGAGCTATTTCCTGATGAGTTACCTGGATTACCCCCAGCGCGCCAAGTCGAGTTCCGTATTGATCTTGTACTTGGTGCTAATCCTATTGCCAGATCTCCATATCATCTTGAACCGTCTGAGATGAAAGAGTTATCTAAGTAGCTTCAGGAGCTTTCAGATAAAGGTTTTATTCGTCCTAGCTTTTCACCTTGGGGTGCTCCCATTCTTTTTGTCAAGAAGAAGGATGGATCTTTCAGAATGTGCATCGATTACCGTGAGCTTAATAAGCTTACCATCAAGAATCGATATCCCCTACCTCGCATTGATGATCTCTTTGACCAGTTACAGGGCGCTTCTTACTGTTCAAAGATCGATCTGCGTTCTGGGTATCATCAGCTTCGTGTGCAAGAAGAAGATATTCCCAAGACAGCGTTCCGCACTCGTTATGGGCATTATGAGTTCACAGTTATGCCATTCGGGTTGACTAATGCTCCTGCTGTTTTCATGGACTTGATGAATAGGGTTTGCAAGCCATATTTAGACAAGTTCATCATCGTTTTTATTGATGACATTTTGATATACTCTAAGACGCAAGCTGATCATGAGCAACATCTTCGTCTTACTCTGGAACTCCTAAAGAAAGAGCAACTTTTTGCCAAATTCTCCAAGTGTGAATTTTGGCTTAAGGAAGTTCAATGTTTGGGTCATATCGTCAACGAACAAGGTATTCATGTAGATCCCTACAAGATCAATGCGATTAAGGATTGGGATACGCCTACTACTCCTACCGAAGTTCGTTCTTTTCTTGGTCTCGCGGGTTATTACCGTCGCTTCATCAAAAATTTCTCGAAGATTGCAGTTCCCCTAACTGCTCTAAATCAGAAGAATAAACCCTTTGAATGGGGTTCTGAACAAGAAGAAGCATTTCAGGCCTTGAAGCAGAAGCTTTGTGATGCGCCTATCCTATCTTTGCCCGAAGGTAATGATGATTTTGTCGTGTACTGCGATGCATCCAATTTAGGACTTGGCTGTGTTCTGATGCAAAGGAACAAAGTCATAGCATATGCATCAAGGCAGTTGAAGGTGCATGAGAAAAACTACACCACTCATGATCTTGAGTTGGGTGCAGTTGTGTTCGCTCTTAAGATCTAGAGACACTATTTGTATGGTACAAAATGTGTGGTTTTCACTGACCACAAAAGTATTCAGCATATCTTTAATCAGAAAGAAATTAACATGAGGCAACGACGTTGGGTTGAACTTCTAAATGACTATGACTGTGAAATTCGCTACCATCCTGGTAAGGCGAATGTCGTGGCTGACGCTTTGAGTCGTAAAGAACATGTCAAGCTTCAATGTGTTCGTGTTCAATCTGATATCCAAGCTCGATCTGATATTCAGACCCGCACCTCTCAGGCTCAACATGCTTGTGTTTCACAAGACTTGATGGGTAAGGAATTACCCTATCACATTAAGCCTGATCTTGAACTGAAGGACGATGGATCGTATTATTTCATGGACCGTTTGTGGGTCCCAAGCCTAGATGATCTCCGCACTTTGCTTATGGATGAAGCTCATAAGTCTCGTTATTCTATTCATCCTGGCTCAGATAAGATGTATAAGGATCTTCGTACTCAGTATTGGTGGCCTGGTATGAAGAAAGACATTGCCTTGTACGTGTCCAAATGCCTTACTTGTCTTAAGGTTAAGACTGAACATCAACATCCCTCTGGTCTTTTGGAGCAACCAGAGATTCCAGTTTGGAAATGGGAAAAAATTGCTATGGATCTCATTACCAAACTTCCGTGCACTAAGAAAGGTCATGATGCCTTTTGGGTAGTTGTTGATCGTCTTACAAAGTCAGCGCATTTCTTGCCGATCCGCGAGGATCTGTCTGCTGACAAGCTTGCTAAAATCTATGTGGATGAAATCGTATCTCGACATGGTGTTCCTTTGAATATTATTTCTGATAGAGATGCTCGCTTCTCTTCTCGTTTTTGGAGAACCATGCAATCTGCTATGGGGACCCGACTTAATCTGAGCACTGCTTATCATCCGCAATCGGATGGTCAATCTGAAAGAACAATCCAGACTTTGGAGGATATGCTTAGAGCTTGTGTGATCGATTTTGGCGGTAGTTGGGATTCACATCTTCCTTTGATTGAATTCTCCTACAACAACAGTTATCACTCCAGCATCAACATGGCTCCTTTCGAGGCTCTCTATGGTCAAAAATGTCATTCACCAGTCTGCTGGAATGAGATAGGTGAGGCTCAGCTTACTGGACCTGACCTCATTCTAGAGACAACTGATAAGGTTAAGAAAGTTCGTGATAACCTCCAGATAGCTCAAAGCCTTCAAAAGAGTTACGCGAACCGATGACGCAAGCCCTTGGAATTTCAAGTCGGTGACCGTGTATTACTTAAGGTCTCACCTTGGAAAGGTGTGATCAGATTTAGAAAGAAAGGAAAACTTGCACCTAGATATGTTGGACCATTCAAGATCGTCGAAAAGATCGGTAAGGTAGCCTACACACTTGAGTTACCTCCTGAACTTGGTAATGTTCATCCAACCTTCCATGTGTCCAATCTCAAGAAGTGTTTAGCTGATGAGAACCTCCACATACCACTCGATGAGATTTGTGTTGATAACACAATGCATTTCGTTGAGAAACCTGTGGAAATCATGGACCGTATAGTCAAATGGCTTAAACGCAAGCGCATTCCTTTGGTCAAAGTTTGCTGGGAATCTAAACGCGGACCTGAGTTTACTTGGGAACGTGAAGATCAAATGAAGGCGAAGTATCCGCATCTATTCTCACGATTTTCCTCTAAATAAATTTCGGGATGAAATTTCCACAAGTAGGGGAGACTGTGACATCTGTGCTTGTTATCATTGTAAACAGTTTAGTTATCAATGAAATAAAGTTATTTAATCCCCAATTTTTGTTTGTTTATGTTTTACATTTTTCATGTATTGATTTTTATTCAATTTCAAACTCTATATCGCTTCTGGAGAATTATACGCAAACTGGTGCATAAACGTAATCAGTTTAATGCGAAAAATACTCCTGAACATCAACATATGCTTAACATACCTTAAATAACCTTTATATAACTTAGAAATATGTTTTGAAAGGCTTTGGTATGGCAAAATCAAGTTAATTCACTTACAGGGACTAAATTTGACAAACTGCGAAAGTATGTCAATTTGAACTGTAACAAACATTCCGGAAAATGATCATAAGTTAAACACACCCTAAATATCCTTTACTTAGCTTAGAAATAGGCTTTGAGGGTTTCGGTGTGTTAAATAAACTTTATGCTCATTCAGGGACTAAAAGCGTCAAAAAGTGCATAAGTTTGCATTTTCGCGCATAACTTACGTTCTGAATACATCCGGACATCCAAAAATTTATGTAAGCATTAAAATATTTTATTTTAGTGTTTGGCATAAGAAAAATCCATTCGTCGCGCAATTTGGATCGTTTTTCGCGTTCGTGCGCATTTCGTCGTAATTATGCGAATACCGCGATCGTACGACCAAACGAACCGATATCCGGCATATTTTTGAGCATGTTTCATGTCCACAATGTTTAGACATCATTTTAGGCCCTTAAAGTTGGCTTAACGGGCCTTAGAAGTGTCGGAAATGGCTTTAAAACACGTACAGGGACTGAAACTGTCATTTCTGCAAAGTTGTTTGCTGATCAGAGTACCTAGGCGGGGCGCGTAAGGTTTGTACATGTTCTACGCGGGCCGCATGGCCCTCCCAGATCTGCATAGAATGTGTTTTACAGCCTGTTTTCAGCTGTTATACTCATGTATTCCACTTGCAAACGGTTTTTAGCAAACAATGGGCATAATCTAGGGGCTCCCGTGGTTTTGTAAAACAATGGGCCCATGTGTACGACCTAGATCGAAGCACATTTCTCGACGAACGATCTTAACGGTTGTGCCATGCCTATATATACCCCTTGCTCTCATTTGCAACAACCCACTTGATTTCTGAGATTTTCTCTAAGTTGAAGTGTGAAACACTTCATACCTGAGAAATACTTGGAAAATCAAACTTGCGGGGACCTTCTGTAAGTATTCTTTCGTTCTTTTCATTCGTTTTAGCGTTAAAGTCAAATTGTGTTTGACTTTCTGCATTAACCAGTTTATGGTCAATGCGAAGTTCGTTTGAACTTCATAACGTGAGCGTAATCACGATGGTTATAGTCCCTAGTGAGTATACCTACTGATTACCACGTTATCTAGGCTCAGTGATGAGTCGTAGTTTCGACCAAAATGCGTATTCTTGCGTATTTTGTAACCAAACTACTTGTGGGTATCAAAACTGTTTTTTTTTATACCAAACCTGTTTTTAAACCTCGTTAAACATGTTTTGACATGTTTAGCTCGTCACTTTTAGAATTGTGCTTATCTAGGGTCGTAAAGGTAAGCGATCTAATCAATCGCTTATACTTTCGAACCCGACCCATTTGGTCGATCATTAGGATCCGACCAAACACTTTAGGTGACCATAGTTGTATAGGGAATAACCTTCCAAGGTTATACCTTATGGTCACGACGTTTAGTTAGTTGTATGATAGGTAGTTAATATGCCCTAGGTAAATTACCAAAATGCCATTTTTACGCCAAAATTTATTTTAAGCCTGTGTAACGTAACTTTTGACATCTAAACTAATTTAGCAACAATATTAGACATGTTAAGGCATATTTTACTTGTCATAGGACTAGTTAGGCGGTCCAAACGCGTTTTACGCGAACGACGCGTTAAAGTAGCATAAGCTACCTAAACGGGTCGTAACGGGTCAAAAGCACTTAGGATAAGTTTCATTTTAGTATGTAGGCTTTGTTAAACCATACTACATGAGTTCTTACACTCATTTGGTTTACGAACCCTCATGCTACCCGATCCTCCGAATAGGTCCGTTTATTAATGTACTTACCTATATTAGGTGCCGTTTGATTCCGTGATCTTCTAGCTTTGCTTGGTGGTTATCTTAGGACTTCTGAGCAATCTCAAGTGAGTACATAGTCCCCTCTTTTACTGTTTTCCAAACGTTTTGGGGTGAAACACATGTGCCTACTTGTTATTTCCATGCTTTCCATGTTTTCAAATTATATACTTGCTATGTTTATTAGTACATAATTTCATTTTGTTTTGCTATGTATGTTTACTTAGCATGCTAGCATATTGATTTACATTATATCTTCTTTTGCTATGTATGTTTACTTGGCATAATAGCACATTGTTTTACATTACATTTTCTGCTTTGTACGTTAACTTAGCATACTTAGTACATTACTTTCATTACATGTTTACATTTGAAATGACATTTGGTTTGTTCAACGGGTCTAAACTATATTCATTAACATTAGCTACGCCGCTCGGTAGTAATTTATGGTACCATAGGACTTGACAAATCTCGTTCCTTACATCCTAGGTTTGTTTGGGTGTAAGGAATGACTGAATCCGAAAACATTTTCTTTGATAATCTTTACTCTAAGGTTATCCTGCTGTCTCAAGGCTTGAATGTATGCGTTAACTTACTACATAAGTGTTTGTATCAGTAAAACATGCATTTATTTTACAAAACATAACTCTTGATATATTCAAAATACTTTGTTTTGTACATTTTTACTTGTGGTTTAAGTAGTCTTATTTTACTTACCATACATAACTTTTGTTTATACATTACATGATTTATATTTAACTTGGGTTATACTATGACATTTGACTATTGGATTAAACATGGATATTTTACATTGTTGGTTGGTTTGAGTGACTTAAATAATGAGGCGTGTGTAATATGATACAAGCATGGTGGATACGCCGCTAGTACTTCCTATATATAAGTTCTTGTATGATATTACATATTGTAGCATTATTTAAACCATTTCAGTTTAGACGTATTACATTTACAACCCATTTTCACTTAAACATTGTTTTACAAATAACTTGGTTTACACAAACTCTTTTTACTTGGTTATTCTTTTAACCAAACATTATTCTTTTATATACACATATCATCTGATTTTGCTATTGTTTTTCAAATGATTTATAAAACATAACAATTAACAAGGTTCATTACTGAATTTTATTAAACATTTCTTTAAACTCAAGTCATGAATCCTATTTTCATAAAACCTATGTATCTCACAGACATTTTTATGCTGACGTACCTATTTTCACATGTGTTTTCAGGAGCTGTTGCTTAGGATGTTCGTGACACACTAGGGCGGACCTGTGCCTTAGAGACTTAAAATAAAGATAGAACTAGTTTAATTATGTGATGTACTCTTTGTTTCAGTTATTTCAAGACAATGTAACTCTTTGTTTGATGAATAAAACTTGAACTTTTAAATGCCATGGTTGTGAAACAATAATTCTGTTACAATACTCCCCGACGTTTCCGCCATGATTTGATGTTTTACGTGGTCGGGGTGTGACAACTACCCTAGTCTCTCAGACTGAATCTCCTAGATTAAACTCCCAGTCTCTCAGACTGCCCCCGCTAGTCTCTCAGACTAACTCCCCAGTCTCTCAGACTGACCTCCCCAGTCTCTCAGACTGAACTATAAACAAATTCTTTGAAATGTGATTTGTGTCTTTTGTTTGTAAAAATGTTTGTTTCCTGGATCTGGACGCTTTATGTATGCAATGAAAACATGTTGTGAAAACATTTTCGTGAGAGCCCTAATGATCGTAGTCTAGACTCGAGAAAGAATCCTACTTCGCTACGATCGAAGCTCTGATACCAGGCTGTCACACCCTGACTTTTGCGGAAGCGTGATTATGGTGTGACTTTCTTAATATCATTGCATTCAATCATAACATCAACTATATGATAAAACCATAGGTTTGTCATCCATTAAATAAGTTTAAAACATAACAACATGGTTTTGAAACGTAGACTTCAAATTCAAATTTTAAAACCGTACAAATTGTTTATGAGTTCATTAAGGACTCTTCAAAACATATTGAATAACACCGAGGTTTGGAAGACGTGTCTCGTCCAGGAATAAGACACACTAACCAAACTCAAAGACCATGGATGACATCTTTATTCCTAACACAGCATAAAAACTTTCAACGCCCGCCAGATCCACTTATAAATTCCCTGAAATACATGTAGTTTGAAAACATCAACAAAAGTTGAGCGAGTTCATGTGTTTGTGTATGAGTAAACCTTTAAAGTATGTCTGTATGTATGTATGTATGTCCCTGGTATGTGGCACTAAGGAAAACAGATCACCAATGGTTTGCAAGGCCATTGATATGTGTGAAATGTTGCAGGAAAACTCAAACCTAGCAAATTTGTACCGGGCCTCCGGCTGGAAGACATAGTCACCCTATGGGCCACCCTAGTCCCCATGGGTGTGGGCTCGCTACACCCAAATAGATCTATCACTCATGTCCCTCGGTCCTACGACGAGGATTAATGGCCTTAAGTGTTATACCCACCTTTTACATGATCTAGCACTAACCCTCCTTAGCTAACCATACCATGTATAAAACGTTTGTAATAATTGTTGTTGATGCAGATTTGTGTCCGATGCTTGTCGAATAGATTAGATTTATTATTTTACGCTGAATTTGTAATAGTTAGTGAAACGGTCTATCGAACGTGTATAGACCCGCTCGTTTGAAGTGGTCAAACGAGGGGGTTATTCGGTTGACCGTGTGTGTTTGAAAGACAAAGGGGTGTGGCTATAAATAGCAACCCTTTGTCATTTCAAACACTTGGAGATTTTAGGAGGTTCAAGTCCTCACCAGGGAGAGATCACCACTTGCTCTCTCCCCGGATGTAAACGGCTCTGGTAAAGGTTCGATTATCTTGTTAATCGGGCCTGCTTGTACTCTTATGTTATCAAATCAATACAAGTTAGTCGTTTATCCGTCTATGATCTTCCCGTCTTGAACCGATCTCACACGAATCACGGTTTCGGTCACGAAACTCGGTCCTACAATTGGTATCAGAGCCATGGTGCCCGATTTAGTGAATCTAACAGTTTGCTAAATCACATGTGCTCTAGATCTGAGTTTATTTTGATTTTTGTTCAAGATGTTAAAAAGGTGTAAAAGAAGAAAAACCCAGATCTGACCCGAATGGATGGGTCTGACCTGAAATGAAATGCATCAGAGGGTTATGTTTTATGTTTACACCACATATTTCAAGTTTTCATCATCAAATGTGTGATTTTTGTCAAATCTGCAAAATTAACAGTGGCTGTGTTCTTGATGTTCTTGGCGGCTATTAAAGAGAACTAGGGTTTCTTCATACCCACTCCCGACGAAACTGACCCCATGACGAAACACCACCTCCACTTTCGTCGTCGATCAATAAACAACCTGTTTCGTCGATTAAACAAAACAAACCTGTTTCGTCGTTCAACCTAACAGATCTGTTTCATCACAATACAACTTCAGATCTGTTTCGTTGTACATCAACAACTCAGTTTCGTCGCATAACCTGTTTCGTCGAACTGACAAGATCACCAAATAATTTCTTTTCGTCGGCGCCCCAAGTCTTTCAGCTGCTGATGTTGTTTAGCGGCTGAAGGATAAGAAATCGAACCTGAATCTTCGTCGGCCCAGAAGCAGTGAACGACATCTGCTGATGTGTGTATTGAAGAAGAAAAGGATTTCAGTTGTTTGATGCCTGACTGATTGGATTTGATCGGAGTTTGAATCTCCGATGAAGATTACGGCTGAAGTTGGATTATGGCAGATGAAGGGTTTGTTGTTTGGAGGTCTGTGTATCGAAGGTATAGATTGAACAGGGGTTTTGGATGTTGCATCACAGAAAGAGAATTGGGAAGTGGTTTATCGGCTGAGGTGTTATTGCAAAGGAGAAGCAGCTAGGTCTTTATGCTGGGCCATTTTTTATTGGGCTGGACTGGTGAGTATGTTGGTCTAAATTATTTGATCCATAACTATCTCTAAGCTGCACATGGTGGGGCCTGAAACTTGTTTAGTTGAATATTAGAATGCTATATAATATGTCCAGTTTCTTTTAATTGGCCTATATTATGGCACAAATATATTCACATGAAGAATAGACTATCGGCTGGTGATTTTATTTTGGATTAAAATTTGGTTATTGACTATTGGGTTTTATTATCTACCATCTAATGAATGATGGGCTTAATAACTGGGTTTTGAATAGTGCACATGGGTTAAGGTCACATGATTGGCCCCATTGGATTGGACATCTAATGTATGATGTGTTTTTATATTGGCTTGAGTAATGTCAATTTTTTTTGGGCTCACCGAACAATTCATCAGATGCGAAATGCTAGAAATGGTTTGCTCTATATTTTGGATCACATGCATAGTGAACCAAAGAGTAATGTCTATTTGGGGTTAGATTTTTTTTGTCATGTATGTTTAAGTGGGACAACAAAAGATTTTGGATCAGAAGCTCATACGGGGATGGATCTATATTTCTTTTGGATCACGAACAAGATTGGGTCGGGTGTTCGCAAAGTGGATTTGAACCGCACGTCTAAATGTCAACGTCAAAATTCGTACGGGTTCGGGAGCGCACGAAATCACTTTAGAATGATGAAAATAGATTATGAAGCTTGATGAGAACTTGATTTTTGAAAAATGTGGGGTAGTCACGGTTACCGATGCAAACGTCAAAATTTGGTGACATGACTACTATGGGCCAAAAAAAACAAAACGGTATGTTCACTTCCGCACGTCAGTATTTATGTTTGTTATCGGTTATTCGAAGATGTTCGAAAGCATTTTGTTTATTGTCATATTTTCGCATTTGAAAACGAACGTATGAACCTAGATTCTCAATACCGGTCCTAACGAGTTCACAAAGTCGAGTTATGCCTATGATGAAAGTTTTCGGATTAGGTGTTAGCAGAACTTTGGAGGGATACAAGTCGGATCCTACGAGGCTAGGGGACTTTCATTTTCAACTAGAATATGCAAAGAAGAAAGCTGTTTTCGTGATTTTTCGAACAACCGAGAACAGTCAATGAAGATTGACGACAGTTCCGCTAGGTGAAGGGAATTGGTGAACATTTGAAACTTAACGACAGTTCCTTTAAAGTGGAAGGGAATCTGTTAAGGTTTAGAGATCTTACCAAAGAAATGGGGGAATAAAAATTTTCGTATGTTGAATTTCTTCGGTAAATTTCTAAACGCAATCACAGGTGGTAGAGTTTGTGATTTTCTAGTGACACAAAGACGGTTTACAGAAGACAGTTCACCAGAAACCTCTACCAATGTAGTATGCTTGAAGATCAAGACTTGATGCAGTTTTTAAAAGAATGGAACCCTTATCAAATGCCGGTTGGAGTATTGGAAAATCAGCGGAAGATCGGTCAATTGAGCCTTTTGAGGAAATTGCACAACGCTCAACACGGATACACGTACTTTGAGGGGGAACTATTATACAAGAAGCGTCAAGATACTGCTTACCTGGATCATCGGTCAAGGGGGAATTTGTTAACACAGAGAAGATGAATACTTGACTGAAGATCGATTGCAGTTGCATTTTCAGCATTTGACAACAACGGACAAGGGGGAATTTGTTGATGCAGATTTGTGTCCGATGCTTGTCGAATAGATTAGATTTATTATTTTACGCTGAATTTGTAATAGTTAGTGAAACGGTCTATCGAACGTGTATAGACCCGCTCGTTTGAAGTGGTCAAATGAGGGGGTTATTCGGTTGACCGTGTGTGTTTGAAAGACAAAGGGGTGTGGCTATAAATAGCAACCCTTTGTCATTTCAAACACTTGGAGATTTTAGGAGGTTCAAGTCCTCACCAGGGAGAGATCACCACTTGCTCTCTCCCCGGAAGTAAACGGCTCTGGTAAAGGTTCGATTATCTTGTTAATCGGGCCGGCTTGTACTCTTATGTTATCAAATCAATACAAGTTAGTCGTTTATCCGTCTATGATCTTCCCGTCTTGAACCGATCTCACACGAATCACGGTTTCGGTCACGAAACTCGATCCTACAATTGTAACATGTATTTCACCCCCGAAGTGTAAAACTGAAAACAGTTAAAAGAAAAGGGGGACATGAACTCACAGTATTGCGTCTTCGGTACTCGTAACTCAAATCTCGTCAGCAAGCACGACTATCTACAAGGTTCTAATGTCTATTAGACGAACGGGCCGTGCCTTGTCTTAGTATTTACGTTTTTGAGTTACGTTTCTGAGATTATTCCAAGTTGTAATTACTTGTTAAAATAATGATTATTTTAACTTTAAATTATGTATAATTTTGGAATAATTGTTTAAACAGTATTTTCGTAATAATACTTCTCAAGTATTTCCTTCCCAAGGATGGGGGTATCTTATACATGTATGTCTGTATTCTTGTATTTGTGTATCTTGCCATGTATTGGCGTCGTATTCCGGTGTGTACGTATTTTCTTAATAAATATCCCATATATATTTCCAAAACAATATATTTTCAAGTCTCACTTAGAAAATATATATAAACTTATTTTATCCCAAATGTATTTCAGGTTTATCCAAGAAAACGTATATTTTTTTCCCAAAAATCATACATCTTCTAAAAACACTAGGAAAATATATTTTTACTTCTCAAAAATAATATATTTTCTCCTTGTCGAAAATATGATATACTTTGTAATAATAACAAAAATCATATTTTCATTTCTTTTGTATCCAAAATAATATTTACCAAAAATATACTCATAATTGTATTTTTCGGAATATTTGTAAGTTACATTCTATCGTTCGGTTCCATAATATTATGTGTGTAACTTATATATGTATTCCTTGTGATTTTTGGTATTATTTTGGATTGTAAATTCTTGGTACATGTTAAGTTATATTACTTTAAATCCTAAAATAATATAACTAATACACAAGGTATATAAATAATCACACACAATGTGTCTTTAATGTAAATATATATATTCTAAATACATATTTATCCATTTTTATTTATAAAAACCAACCTCCAATATTTGTATTTTTGTAACAAAGTCTATGGCAAAGTTTATATTAAAAACCATAGTTTAAACATACTTGTAAATATTTGTTTAGAAAATATTTTTCTAAGTGTTTATATTTTTAGAAAATTTTGCCATAGTTTCCCCTAAAAATGGAGGTGTCCATGCTATCAAAGCATATCATTTTCTTTTTAAAATCATCACAAACAATCAACAATCAATCTATACTTACCAAGTGTTAAAACAAAGCTGCTTACATAATAATCATGAACTTGAATTTTCATAAAAACTTGTAGTAACCTGGTAGTGTTTTTAGTAGGTTTAGTTACCTTTTAAAGTGTGTTCACTTCTTTAAAAATCTCATTCTTGGAAGGTTTAGGTGTTTACAACTTGTAAACATATTTTACAAAAACGTTTCTTTATGGCATCTTCTTGTTTCATAAGTGTTTATACACTTGTTTTACCACTAAAAATAGTGTTTATTTAAGTAAGAACCAAGATTTCCTAAAAAATCATATTTTGAACTTGGTTCTTTTAGGAAAACCATTCACAAATCTTAGATCTATAAGTTTATCAACTCACTTGATTATTATTTTTCAAGAAATCATTTTATTTTCAAGTTCATGATTACACATGAGGATGATCATCTTGTTTCATCACATAATCATCCTCTCTCTTGCTAGATCATGTGTTTAATCACAATCTAGCAAGCTCCTTATGATGATCAACATCATAATCTCAAGAAAACAACAAGCAAGTATCATACATACACCAAACAACATTGTTTCATCAAGAGTTCATCATATGACAAGCTTATGTTATAGTTTTATGAGTATGTTCTTTAGTGTTCATCAATTTTATCAATGTACATCATCTTTTAACCATCAACATATGAAGTAACAAAGGGTTATGAGGGCCTTACTACTAGCATAAGGCTTGGGAAGAACACTTGATGAAGAAGATGATAAATGTGGTTGATAATAGCAAATGGAAGAGGTCCTTCAAGATCCACAAGCTCCAAACTTCTTTAGTCACCTTCTAGCACCTTGTGTTGAACATGGATTGCATGAACAAAGCTGGATGAAGGTGGTGGTGTGGGGGTGGCTCACGGCCGAGATGAAGGGAGGAGGAGAGGGAGAGTTAAGTGTGTGTAATGTAGGTCTAAGAATGAGGATAATGATCTCCTATGTCTTTCTTATGCACATGTTTAGGGTTTGTCCAAAGGATAAAGTGTTACTTGAGTATAAGACACGATCTTTGGTAAATCTTCCCAAATCTTATAGGATCAAAAGATATCACAAGTGGGGGACCCACTTGTGACCGTAAATTGGAAAGGGGGGGGGGGGGTTATTAGTGGTGGTTTAATGGTAAGTTAAGTAATCTAGTTAGTTTTCAAGTGTAATGTTTAGGTGTTATGCATATGAGGTGTTATATGGTGTGTTAGGGTGTTCGGGGATCATAACTAGCCCATAAATAATAAAACAATGCTTCTAGTATAATTTTGGTGTTTCGGGTAGTGTCCGGTTGTTCGGTTAGATACCGGTTCATTAAAGTGTCAAACTATATCGTTTAGTGATCTTTATGTACCCTTTTGTGACACTTTTAGTTCCCGACACTTAGGAAAGCATTCGGGACCATTTAGTCGTATTTTTGCATGAAACTGGCTTGTTAAAATGCTGAAATTTGCTGAAATATGCAGAATTCTACACTTTATGTGGGTTTTAGGCACTTTCTGACACTTAAACTATCACCTAGTGAATCAGTTTTGTGGTCCTTACTTCCCTACACACTATACTAGTGTAGAACTTGGTTTCCGGCTCATACTGGGTCTTAAAACACTGTCTGTCTATGTACTGAACCCCATCAGCATTTTTCTGTCTTATCCTTTAACTGTGCTAACTGTGCTTTGTGAATCATGCATGTCAATATAGTTTGTATGTAATAATGATGTGACATTATGCAATATGTGATGCACATGTAAGTATGATGCAATAATCAGAAAGCAGTTAATTGTAATTCAGCACAGTCATTAAACACTAATCATAGTTAATTAATTGTATGGATGCATGCAAATTTGACAATTGTCACAATCACACTTGTTCAAAGGAGGTGAATTGGTGGCAAAATCACGACTTGGTGGCCAAGAAAAGAACCTGGAAATGACAGCTGCCAATCTTCTATTACTGGGCACCTCTGAAAGCAAACGTTTCACTTTTTTGCAGATTCAGCCGCTAAACATTTATTTTCGTTTGTTTGTCATTTTTAACCCTTCTAACTTGTTATTTAAGGTATATGAAGGGTATAAAGGCACGTGTAACTTGGATTTTGTTTCGAATATGTTTCGAATATCGTTTCACTCGATCATATGATTACGTATTTCATAAATAAAATATAATGGTTGAAAATTAGCAAATCTCACAATATGGAGGTGGAACTTGTTTATAACCCAAACCTTTTCCCTTGTTTTCCTTATTTTCCAATTGCACATAACATAGATTTCGAATAGTGTCACTGGATGTATCTAACTTCTTTATCTTTAACTCATTTTGTTGTTACTTACCAGTCAGAAGTTCTAGCTCATTTCTCACAGAATCAAGTTCCATGATTTTTATATTATGTTTATTTTTATAATCATGGACCAAACGTTATTGTTGATTAAGATCCTTGTGGAGCTGAGCTATGTCCTTCTTTTGTGCTTCAACCTTTTCAGTGAGCAACTTATTGTTCTCTCTCAGGCTGATGCACTTAGACATTGCACTGTTGTAATCGTTAATTAAATTAAAATTGTGTGTCCTCATCTGTGTAAGTTTATTTCTACAGTGATAAGAACATAAAAAAGAGTTTACCGTTTCAGAGAGGGATTCTGGTTCATATGTCTACACCATCGGGCAGTGATTTATTGGTGCAGCTTCAGAGATCTTGAGTGATTCTACGTGTGCCACTGCATCTGACTATTTGAAACCTTGTTGCTCTTGAACCATCAAAGCCTTACCAGCTTCACTTTCTCCTGAACTTGATGATGTTTGTGATGGTGTAACAGGCACCATTGCTCTTTCAGCGTTTTGAGCTGCAGCAGTCTGGCTAGAAACATATTCTACAGGTGCCTTCTTGCAGTCTCTGGCAATGTGTCCCGGCCGCACCTGCAGCTCGAAATGTAAAGGATTTCAAAGATGTAATCGAAACTTTAAAGAAAAGTGTTTCTGAATTAACAAAAACTGTTTTTAACAAACAAATTGGTATTAACAATTACATTAATATCATTGAGGAAACCAAGAAAGAACTAGCCGTTTCCAAATGCGAGCATGATGCAATCAAGCTCAAATTGGAGAGTTATTCTAACTCCCGATATGTGCTTGATCACATCATAGACGCTCAACAGCTGAAAGGGAACAAGAAAGGCGTTGGGTATAAGAAGTGTCCGCCCCCTTTGAGACACAACTATACTCGAATACCCGATGAAGAGGAAATGCCTCATTTTGAACCTAGTGTGCCTCTCAATTATGAGGAAGGTACTACTGGTTTAGGGTTCAAACCGGACAGTTCCTCAAGTACCTCATCTGAAGGAATAGACACTTCAAAGCTAACGAATCAAAGTGCTCCAATCATTGAGGACTATGATTCGTCTGATGATGAATCAGATGTGAGTGACCAGGATGAATCACTTGATAAGATGAAAGGAGTAGAAATTCCTATCGAGAATTACATTCTTTGTGATCCTTCTACTCCTGTTGTGCAACCTGTTGCAAAACAAGTGATTAATCCTGTCAAGGATGTCAAGGATGACAAGGATTGTGTGTCTTCTGTTAAGAGCAATAACGTGTTGTATACTTTGGTCGGAGATGTTAAAATTTATTCGAACAATGATTTTCCAATTAAAAATGTCAATCCATCTTTGATTGATAAAGTTTTTGAAGATAATACAAGCAAGTTTTTGGGAAAGACGATCCCAGGAGTTGTTGTAACTCAATGTGATCCAATTCCAAAATCTGAAATTAGAAAACAATTTGGAAATCAACGATCACTAACAAAGCAACAACATATTGCTTCTAAGGGTAAACAACCAGAAAGGCGAGCTCAAAAGCCTAATGTTTCTCAATCAAATTTTGAAACAAAAGGAGCTCGTTACCAGAAGAAAAGCAGTAATGTCAAATTTGTAGCATCGAAGGGTACTGATAAAATTGAGACTTTTGAAAACAAATCAAACACCGATTTTGTGCAACAAGTCAAAATTTTAAAACGTAATGTCAAAACAATTACACTCAACATACAAACGAGTGTGATGAAAAAGCAAGTACCTCAGGTTCTACAGGTTCGACATCTGTTCGTCGATCGGATTCTCCTAAGTTTGTTGAAAGGAGAACGTGTTTTAAGTGTGGGGAGTTTGGACATATCATTAAAAATTGTATTAACACTCCCAAAGAGAATTTTTTTTTTGAGAAAGCACCACCTGAAAAGGTTCACCCTCAACGTCGTCCTGCTTCACCAAAACATGATAAACGAACTGTTAAAGAGCAAGAAACAAAACAATGACGTTAAAACGTCAAGGCAGTTGAAAAGGCTTTAAAATCTGAAGTCAAATCTGTTAAAAGGGAACCAAGTTCATCACAATCTTTAAAACCAGAAGTTTCAAAATCTTTTCATAAGAATCAAACTGGTAAACAAAAACAAACTTGGAAACCTAAAACGGGTGAAAGTTCAGGGGGAAGTACTGTATTTGAAAATCATCAAGAAATTAAGATCACATTTCGTGATGCTCAGGGATGACCCAAGACCACTAAGGCTTGGGTCCCCATCCTCAACTGATCATTGGATGATATGTGCAGGATGTTCCAGGAGGAACTGTTAATAGTCATTGGATTGTTGACAGTGGAGCATCTAGGCACATGACAGGAAACTTACGGCTTCTGTATGATGTGAAAAATATTAGAGGAGGCTATGTCACATTTGTTGGAGACAAAGGCGGATACATCACTGGAGAGAGAATGATCTCCAATGGTGTTGTATGTTTCGATAAGATCAATTATGTTCGTCAAATTGATCACAATCTTCTAAGTGTTTCGCAGATCTGCGATAAGAAGTTCACCGTGCATTTTGATGATGCCGGTTGTTATGTACTGAAACCTGGTTTCAAAATTCCAAAAGAATGGATTCTCTTATCGTCTCCAAGAGTTAATGATCTTTATATTCTTGATATGAGCCAAACGATTACGACATCTGCACAAGTGACATGTTTTGTCTCGAAAGCCACAGAGAAGGAGTCTATATATTGGCACAGACGAATGGCGCACATTCACTTAAGGAAAATGAATCATTTGGTGAAAAACAACCTTGTGAATGGTGTGCCTGTGAGAAGTTTTCATCTACAAGATATCTGTGTCTCGTGCCAGAAAGGGAAGCAAATGAAGAAGTCTCACCCGCTTAAGAAAATCAACACTATTAGCATGCCTCTCGAACGTCTTCATATGTACCTTTTTGGACCTTTGAAACACAAGACAACATTTGGGGATGCTTACTGTCTAGTGGTTACTAATGATTATTCAAGATTTTCTTGGGTAGCTTTTATGGAACACAAGAGTGAAACTCCTGGAATACTCAAGGATCTTCTTACTATGCTGGAAAATTTGTACACATTGAGAGTGAAGAGGATCCGAAGCGGCAATGGCACTGAGTTCAAAAACCGTGTAATGGATGAGTTCTGTACTTCCAAGGGCATTCTTCATGAATACAGTTCTCGCTACACTCCACAACAAAACGGTGTTGCTGAGAGGAAGAATAGGACGATAATTGAAACTGCAAGAACGATGTTAGTAGAGTCGGAGCTTCCTGTCCAATTCTGGGGGGAGGCTGTGTCGACTGCTTGCTATACACTTAAAAGAGTTCTCACAGTTAAAAGGCATGGCAAGACTTGTTTCGAACTTCTACAGAAAAGGAAACCGGATCTTTCTTACCTAGAACCTTTTGGCGGTCCATGTACAATGATTGAGCCCGATGGAAAGTTTGGCGCAAAAGCTATCGAGGGTTTCTTCCTTGGATATGCTACTCCAAATTTTCGCGTATGGAATCTGGCAACCAAAAAGATTGAGTTATGGAGTGAAGTAAGGGTTCAAAGGTATACAAATCCTATTAGAGCTCCGGGTGATCCTTGGATGTTCGATTACGATGGGCTATTCGACTCCTTTAATCTACCAACCATTGACGAAGCATCTACAGCTGCTCAAATGTTATTTAATAGTGACAACGCTGCTGGCTCGCCATTGGTAAGACCTGTTATTATTAACCCCCAAGCTTCTAATTCGGTTAACAACACGGTACAAAATGAGGTATTTGAAGATGCTGCTGATTATAATGAGTCATCGGAAGATGATGAATACCATGATGCAAATGAAGGCACTTCAACTCCGGTTACTCCTGTTCAAGGTGCTTCTGAATCAACTCCTCATGTGCAGAATGTAGATACTGCTGAAGGGAATGCATCCACTTCTACGTCGATACCTGGTGTAGAGTTGGTTGTTGATCTTAATCTTAACAATTTGGGTATCAATACTCGTGTCGCTGATGTTCCTGAATCGAGAATTCATGATACTCATCCGCAACAGAATATTATAGGAGATGTCCAACGCGGTGTGCAGACGCGTAATTGGCTGAGAAACAACCAAAATGCTGGTTTGTATTCAGCCAGCATAGAATCTGGTCTTCAAAATGATTGGTCCTTCGCGTGTTATGTTTCATAAGAAGAACCGAAGTCTTGGAAATAAGCCTTAAAGGATAATTCTTGGGTTGAAGCCATGCAGGATGAACTGCAGCAATTTCAAAAGCTAGGTGTTTGGAAGCTTGTTGAAAGGCCTGAAAACTACAAGAAAATTGGCACACGTTCGGTTTTCAAATGCAAGAAGGATGATCGTGGAGCAGTCATTCGAAACAAGGCGAGATTGGTTGTTCAGGGATTTTGTCAGATTGAAGGCATTGACTACAATGAAGTTTATGCACCAGTTGCACGTCTGGAAGCTATTCGGATCTTTCTAGCTTATGCTTCATTGAAAGGATTCAAAGTCTACCAGATGGACGCCAAAAGTGCTTTCTTACACAGTGTAGTTGAAGAAGAGGTGTACGTCGAACAACCTCCGGGTTTTGAAGATCCTATTCACCCCGATCGGGTTTGGTTGCTCAACAAAGCTCTTTATGGTTTACATCAATGTGACACCCCAGGAAAACCAAGAAACCAACGCAACTTAACTAGCTTCCTCAGTAACCACGCGCTAAATTTTGGGACGAAATTCTCTTAACAGGGGGAGAATGTGACAACCCTCAAATTTACATGTAACCGTACAATCTATTAATGTTAATTAAAGTACTTGATGACTGTGCTGAATCATTTAACTGCTCTCTGATTACTGTGTTATACTTACATGTACTTGTTAACACGCTAGTAGTATACAGAAAAGTTACTAAATAGTCCGGTATGCCTTCCTGGGTGTTGAAAATTAAAAACGTTACAAAAATATATGTATAGGATGCTTTACGGATTAATTAAGCACTTTAACGAAACCACACCGAACCGAACAACCGGACTTTACCCGGAACATAAAAATATTGCCAAACACATTGTTTCTACTTTTCTGAGCTAGTTAGGGTCCCCGAACACCCAAACACACCTTATATTATAACACACACACTAATGCACTAACTAAGCACTTTAAAACTAACTAGATTGTAACTAGTTATATTGCACCCCAACCCTATACCCCCCCCTTGTTGAACCGGTTGGAACTAGTGGGGACACCCCCACAATACTTTGATTATTTTAATGGTGAATGTTGGGAGATTAGGGGCACATTCTATGTGGGTTAATTATCTTGGGTTATAAATAAGATATCAAGGACTAGAGCTTCTCACTTACAAATCACAAACTCAAACTTGCACTCTCTTTTTCCCTCTTGCTTGGTCTCGGCCGCCACCACCAACCACCCTATCACCACCATCAACTCCCTTTCTAGCCATTTTACATACACACAAAGGTGCAAGGAGTCATACAACTAAGCTCGGTGCACTCGGAAGTTCAAGGACAATTCTAGTTTTCTTTTATCCACCACTTTTATGCCTTGTTTCTTCCCTAGCCTTGTGCTAGTAGTAAGTGTTCTAAAACTTCATCTTGTTCTTGTATTTAGTGGTTAATAGATGATAGAATGGTTAGAACTTAAGAAACTCTAAAGAACTTACATTAATCTTGAACATAAAGGATGAAGGTAGGATAAAGAGAAGATATACGATTAAATCATGTTGATCTTGTATTGTTATGATTCTTGTTGATTTCCTGATGATTTGCTGGTTAATATTGATGTTTGATGTTGTTGTGATCACTAAACATGTTAACGGAATCAATCGAACGCGCTTTAGAAGGTTAAAGACTGAAAACAGAAAACTGTTTAGTGATTACAGCCAACTTCAGTTGGCTGTAACCAGACCGTAACTTAACGAAAAATGTATTTTCTAAAGTCTAGATTTAAGTATTATGAAATACAGTTCTAATGGCACTGGAATCATAATTTTTGGACTTCGTTTACTATTTTTAAAATGTCGTTTTGTAACAGCAGCTAAAGCTGCATTTTTTGCTGCTGAAAATATGCGTTCTGTTTTCTGTCATAACTTGAATTCTGTGTAGAGTTAGATCACTCAATTTGTACTATAGATGACCACCGATGTATTTGTAATTCTCTCACTGGAATTTCGTAAATCGGACTCTCGATGAATTTTAAATAAATTATTCCGTGGACTGCAGTTAGAAAAAGATAAATCTGATTTCAGTCCGGAAAATGAATTTTTATAAAATATTGGTAATAAACTGGACCCCGATATTTTTAGACAATAATATTTGGATTGTTTAAGATATTCTGTAAAAATTTGGGAATTTTTGGAACAAGGTAACTATTTTATTAAAATGTCCGAAAACAGCCCGGTTTTGAATATTAAAGCTGAAATGACATAAGTTGTAATTTGCGTGTCTAAATGTCGAGTATGTTATCTGTGAATGATCTAACATGTTATGTGCAATATCGTTTGTTTATTTATGAACGGGAATAGATGGGGAGTTTATATGGGCATAAACCGTTAAAGTAATGCATGTTATCTGATAGATACGTGTAGGAACTTTGTGCTCTATTTGAAAATCACTAAATGACTAACTGGTAATCATATTAGGACGTGATTGACCGACCTTGACTGTTAGCTATATTTGAGAATCTAACCGAGCAAACCGAGGTGAGTTCACACACTTTCTAAGGCATGGGATTCCTAGTGGTTTGGGAATGGGTTAAAGAATTAAAACGGAATCTACATATCTTACTTAGGTAGGATATATACGGCCATCCTCCTTGGGTAGGATGCCAATATAAATCCTGCGTATTCTCTTTGGGAGAACTACGTACGTTCGTCCTCCTTGGGTAGGACAACAACCTTAAAACTCACTAGATAAAACTCTATCATAAGTCCCTCATTTTATATCGACTTAATCGCCGAGGCCGATGGCGAGCGGGTCATTAGATAATAGCGCTATTAGGTTTAACAAACCTCACACCGTGTCGTTCGAACGGGCGTGTACTAATGGACTAAGGCAAAGAGTCAATGCTGATAGACATTGACTTAGGGCACAACTTACTTTCATTAGTAGTCGATATCATACCGTCTAGTAGTTCACATGGGGAAGCCCCCACTAATTATGGATATGGTTTGGGTAATAAAAAGGATCTGGTTAAACATACTTTCAACTATGGGGTAACCCCCACGGCAAATATGCCAACGAAAGTCAAACCACGTTTTCAGAAACAACTTAAAACTAAACAACCAAACGTGAAGTCACTCAACTTTGTTGTTGACTCGTTGTTACATGCCTTACAGGTCGCTAGATGGAGCTTGCACGAGGAGGAGGTTGTTGTGGAATACGGATTGTTATGTCCCGTACTAAACTTCTAAACCTTATGAACTTATTAAACCTATGTTTTGGACTTTAAACTTATGAACTATGGAACTTATGTTTCGAACTTACGTTTTATGCTTCCGTTGTTTAAATCTGAACTTGGGTAACTTAAGGTCGGTTTACCTTCTTTTGGTCACCAATCGTATTGTGGTTGGTTTTATTTACTTAATTGTGATGTTCAATATGATTGGTGGCTCGATCCTGGTCATGTCACGCCTCCAAGCGGTGATACTCCGCATGGTGGATTTTGGGGGTGTGACAGATTGGTATCAGAGCCATTGGTTATAGTGAACTTGGTTTTAAAAAGGGAAAGGCTTTTTAATAAAACCAGACTATAACCTGTACAGTGCTCAACGATCCACAACGACGCTTCGCTCCACGTGCAAGACTCGACACAATAGGTGGTATGATTTATGTTATATTGTCAGTTAGATAGTTCACACTGTGCATTGGTTAATGTGATAATTGCTATTTGGACCTTGTGTGCTTACTCTCTACTATCGTCCCACACGCACTTTCGCGACACTTTTCTCACTTACGTTGCTTTGTTGTGAAGATCATGAGCGGACGCGGAGGACGTATCAACCTCACTCAAGCCCAGTTGACGGCTTTGATCAACGAACGAGTTGCTGAGGCACTTGCAGCAAATCCAGCAGGAGGTATAACCTGCCATATCAACCCATCTTAGGACGTTTAGATCCTACCTTCACAAACCAACCCTTGTGCTTAACCTTATCTTTTATTCTCGCGCAACAGGTCAACATGCTCAGCCTCCTGTGTGCACGTTCAAAACGTTCATGGACTGCCGACCTACTACTTTCAGTGGCACAGAAGGAGCAGTAGGCCTTCTTCACTGGTTTAAAAAGCTTGAGTCTGTTTTTGAGATGTGCGAATGCCCTGAAGACCATAGGGTGAAGTATGCTACCGGAACACTTGAAGGTGCTGCGTTAACCTGGTGGAAGGCACAGGTTCAATTGCTAGGGCTGGCGGTTGCTAATGCCACCCCATGGAATGGTTTCAAAGAACTGATCAAAGAAGAGTATTGCAGTCGGGACGACATCCACAAGCTAGAGGTGGAATTTTTCAATCTGAAGATGACGTGGTCTGAGATTGAGGCGTATACTAAGAGGTCAAACGAGCTGGCCATCTTGTGTCCCACTATGGTGGACCCTCGCATCAAACGTATTGAGCTGTACCTCAAGGGCCTTCTACCAGAGATTCAAAGTCACGTGACTTCAGCTAACTTGGGTACTATTCAGCAAATCATCAAGTTGGCTCACCTTCTCACCGACTAGGCAGTGGAACAAAACAAACTGCCCAAGCGTATTGGTGCTGCTACTACTGACGCTCCCACTGAAAACAAGCGAAAATAGGATGGGAATTCCAGTAAGGGTTCAACTTCAGTTTAGTCTCAGCAGCGAAAGACTGATGACTACCAGAGTCCTGGTCAGCAATCTTCCGGTAATCAAGGACATGGTGGATATCGAGGGAACCACCCCAAGTGCAATCGGTGCAACAAGCATCACAGCGGGCAGTGCAACAAAGGTCGTTGTCAGAGATGTCACAAGCTGGGTCATGAAGCTAAGGATTGCAGGAGCCCGCGTCCTGCGAATCAGAATCGCCAACAACAACAACAAGCTCCACAGAACCACCAGCAGCAGCAACAGCAGGGCAATAAAGGATGCTTTAAGTGTGGCGTTGAAGGCCACTTTAAGAGGAACTGCCCCCAACTGAACCATAATCAGAACAACAACAACCAAGGAAACGGGAATAACAATGGGAACAAAAATGGAGGCAACAATGGAGGCAATAATGGGGGTAATAATAACGGCAATGGTGCCAGAGGTCGTGTGTTCGTGATTGGTCAGGGTGATGCAAGGAACGATCCCAACGTTGTGATGGGTAAGTTCCTTCTGGATGACTTCTTTGTTACTGTTTTATTCGATTCGGGTGCCGATACTAGTTATGTGTCCTTAAAAGTTAGCCAAATGCTTAAGCGCACTCCAACACTCCTGAGCACCAAACACACGGTAGAACTAGCTAACGGTAAAAGTCTTGAAGCCACACACGTAGTTAAAGGTTGTAACCTCGTCTTATCTGGTCAGACCTTCTCTATCGATCTTATTCCTATCGTTCTGGGTAGTTTTGATGTTGTTATTGGGATGGATTGGTTATCTCATCAGCAAGCGGAGATTGTTTGCAAGGAGAAAATCGTCTGCATTCCTCGTTCTGGCGAGGAATCCCTGGTGATTCATGGCGACAAGAGTGGTGCTGTTGTGGGCATCATCTCTTTCCTTAAGGCCCAGAAGTGTTGCGAAAGGGCCACACTGCCATTCTAGCACTCGTTACTGACACATCAACGGAAGAGAAGAGAATTGAAGACATTCCTATTGTGCGTGATTTTCCTGAGGAATTGCCTGGTCTTCCGCCTCATCACCAAGTTGAGTTTCAAATCGAGCTAGCTCCTAGAGCAGCGTCCATAGCTCGAGCACCTTATCGTCTAGCTCCATCAGAACTTGAAGAACTGTCCACACAATTACAAGAACTCTTGGAAAAGGGTTTTATACGTCCTAGCTCTTCGCCCTGGGGAGCTCCAGTCTTGTTTGTGAAGAAGAAAGACGGTACCTTTAGAATGTGTATTGACTATCGCGAACTTAACAAGGTAACCGTGAAGAATCGTTATCCTCTTCCATGTATTGACGACTTGTTTGACCAGCTGCAAGGGTCAAGCTATTACTCTAAGATTGATTTGAGATCGGGATACCATCAGCTGAGAGTCCGAGAGGAGGACGTCTCTAAAACAACATTCAGAACTCGTTACGACCATTACGAGTTTCTGGTCATGCCTTTCGGGTTGACGAATGCACCAGCAGTCTTCATGGATCTCATGAACCGAGTGTGCAAGCCTTACCTGGATAAGTTTGTCATTGTATTCATCGACGATATCCTGATCTATTCGAAGAGTCAGGAGGAACACGAGCAGCATCTACGACTTATGCTGGAACTTCTTCGAAAAGAGCAGTTGTATGCCAAGTTTTCAAAATGTGACTTCTGGCTTCGCGAAGTCCACTTTCTAGGCCATGTGGTAAACAAGGATGGGATCCATGTTGATCCATCCAAGGTTGATTCGATCAAGAACTGGCCTGCACCCCGCACACCAACAGAAATCCGCTAATTCTTGGGTTTGGCAGGATACTACAGAAGGTTTATCAAAGATTTCTCCAAGATTGCGCAACCTCTCACTTCACTAACTCAGAAAGGTGTCACCTATCGTTGGGGTGATGCACAGGAATCCGCATTTCAGCACATGAAAGACAGACTTTGTAGCGCGCCTATCCTCTCATTGCCTGAAGGCACAGATGATTTTGTGGTTTATTGCGACGCTTCCATCTAAGGACTTGGTTGCGTGTTAATGCAACGTGATAAGGTCATTGCCTACGCGTCGCGCCAACTTAAAGTTCACGAAAGGAACTACACTACGCACGACCTGGAACTGGGAGCAGTTTTTTTCGCGCTTAAGATATGGAGACATTGCCTGTACGGTACCAAGTGCACCATTTACACCGATCACAGGAGTCTCGAGCATATCTTCAAGCAAAAGGAGTTAAACATGCGTCAACGCCGGTGGGTCGAACTCTTGAACGATTATGAATGCGCGATCAAGTATCATTTGGGCAAAGCCAATGTTGTGGTCAACGCCCTCAGCCGAAAGGATACTATACCTAAGCGTGTATGTGCTCTACAGCTTACCATCCAATCCAACCTCCCCGCTCAGATTCGCAATGCTCAGGTTGAAGCATTGAAAGCAGAGAACATCAAAGCTGAGTCCTTACGAGGATCAAGGCAGCGGCTAGAACAAAAGGAAAACGGCGCTTACTATGTAAACAGACGCATCTGGGTTCCACTGTATGGAGACCTACGTGAGCTTGTGATGGACAAAGCACATAAGTCTCGTTATTCAGTACATCCTGGTTCGGATAAGATGTACCATGACCTAAAGACTACATACCGGTGGCCTGGTATGAAAGCCAGCATAGCAACCTATGTTAGCAAATGCTTGACTTGTGCTAGGGTCAAGACCGAATATCAGAAACCCTCAGGCCTACTTCAACAACCGGAGATCCCGAAATGGAAATGGGAGCAGATTTCCATGGATTTCGTTACCGGTCTGCCTAGATCTCAACGCGGAAACGATACCATTTGGGTGATCGTAGATCTACTGACCAAGTCTGCACATTTTCTAGCTACCAAGGAAACGGATAAGTTTTCTACTCTAGCAGACATCTACCTAAAGTAAGTAGTATCAAGGCACGGAGTGCCAACCTCCATCATTTCCGATCGTGACGCGCGTTTTACCTCTGAACTGCGGCAAGCTATGCACAAGTCTTTTGGCTCACGTTTAGATATGAGCACCGCTTATCACCCACAGACGGATGGGCAATCTGAACGCACCATCCAAACCCTTGAAGACATGCTTAGGGCATGCGTAATCGACTTCGACAATGGCTGGGAAAAACACCTTCCGTTAATGGAGTTTTCATACAACAAAAGCTACCACACCAGCATCCAAGCCGCCCCGTTTGAGGCATTGTACGGACGCAAATGCCGATCACCTCTCAGTTGGGCAGAAGTTGGTGACAGCCAAATCACTGGCCCAGAACTTGTGGTAGATACCACCGAGAAGATTGCCTAGATACGGCAACGAATGGCGGCAGCTCGTGACCTTCAGAAAAGCTATGCTGATAAGAAAAGAAAACCACTCGAGTTCCAGGTTGGGGATCGAGTGCTACTCAAAGTCTCACCTTGGAAAGGTGTAGTTCGTTTTGGCAAACGAGGCAAACTTAACCCGCGAAACGTTGGACCCTTTGAAATCATTGAGAAAGTTGGCAAAGTCGCCTACAGGTTGAATCTACCTGAAGAACTCAGTGGAGTTCACAACGTATTCCACGTGTCAAATCTGAAGAAGTGTCTGTCAGACGAGACCCTCATAGTTCCCTTAAAGGAGCTCACTATCGACGACCAGCTGCGATTCGTCGAAGAACCAGTAGAGATTACGGATCGAGATGTTAAAATTCACAAGCGCACCAGGATACCTCTCGTCCGAGTTCTTTGGGATTCCCGTCGTGGCCCAGAGTATACCTGGGAATGAGAAGACCAAATGAAACTCAAGTATCCCCAGCTGTTTAAGAAAAGTGCAACCACTACTAAGACTGAAGCTACTGCAGAATTTCGGGACGAAATTCCAAACCCACAGGGGGATGATGTGAAACCCCAGGAAAATGAGGAAACCAACGCAACTTAACTAGCTTCCTCAGTAACCACGCGCTAAATTTCGGGACGAAATTCTCTTAACAGGGGGAGAATGTGGCAACCCTCAAATTTACATGTAACCGTACAATCTATTAATGTTAATTAAAGTACTTGTTGACTGTGCTGAATCATTTAACTGCTCTCTGATTACTGTGTTATACTTACATGTACTTGTTAACATGCTAGTGGTATACAGAAAAGTTACTAAATAGTCCGGTATGCCTTCCTGAGTGTTGAAAATTAAAAACGTTACAAAAATATATGTATAGGACGCTTTACGGATTAATTAAGCACTTTAACAAAACAACACTGAACCGAACAACCGGACTTTACCCGGAACATAAAAATATTGCCAAACACATTGTTTCTACTTTTCTGAGCTAGTTAGGGTCCCCGAACACCCAAACACACCTTATATTATAACACACACACTAATGCACTAACTAAGCACTTTAAAACTAACTAGATTGTAACTAGTTATATTACACCCCAACCCTATACCCCCCCCCCCTTGTTGAACCGGCTGGAACTAGTGGGGACACCCCCACAATACTTTGATTATTTTAATGGTGAACGTTGGGAGATTAGGGGCACATTGTATGTTGGTTAATGATCTTGGGTTATAAATAAGATATCAAGGACTAGAGCTTCTCACTTACAAATCACAAACTCAAACTTGCACTCTCTTTTTCCCTCTTACTTGGTCTCGGCCGCCACCACCAACCACCCTATCACCACCATCAACTCCCT
This sequence comes from Helianthus tuberosus, assembly GCA_030545235.1. NCBI lineage: Eukaryota > Viridiplantae > Streptophyta > Magnoliopsida > Asterales > Asteraceae > Helianthus > Helianthus tuberosus. Next base: position 33,404,048 of record CM060429.1, read on the forward strand.
TTCTAGCCATTTTACATACATACAAAGGTGCAAGGAGTCATACAACTAAGCTCGGTGCACTCGGAAGTTCAAGGAGCACTCTAGTTTTCTTTTATCCACCACTTTTACGCCTTGTTTCTTCCCTAGCCTTGTGCTAGTAGTAAGTGTTCTAAAACTTCATCTTCTTCTTGTATTTAGTGGTTAATAGATGATAGAATGGTTAAAACTTAAGAAACTCTAAAGAACTTACATTAATCTTGAACATAAAGGATGAAGGTAGGATAAAGAGAAGATATATGGTTAAATCATGTTGATCTTGTAATGTTATGATTCTTGTTGATTTCCTGATGATTTGCTGGTTAATATTGATGTTTGATGTTGTTGTGATCACTAAACATGTTAACGGAATCAATCGAACGCGATTTAGAAGGTTAAAGACTGAAAACAGAAAACTATTTAGTGATTACAGCCAACTTCAGTTGGCTGTAACCAGACCGTAACTTAACGAAAAATGTATTTTATGAAGTCTAGATTTAAGTATTATGAAATACGGTTCTAATGGAACTGGAATCATAATTTTTGGACTTCGTTTACTATTTTTAAAATGTCGTTTTGTAACAGCAGCTAAAGCTGCATTTTTGCTACTGAAAATATGCGTTCTGTTTTCTACCATAACTTGAATTCTGTGTAGAGTTAGATCACGCAATTTGTACTATCGATGACCACCGATGTATTTGTAATTCTTTCAGTGGAATTTCGTAAATCGGACTCTCGATGAATTTTAAATAAATTATTCCGTGGACTGCAGTCAGAAAAAAATAAATCTGATTTCAGTCCGGAAAATGATTTTTTTTAAAATATTGGTAATGAACTGGACCCCGATATTTTTACACAATAATATTTAGATCGTTTAAGATATTCTGTAAATATTTGGGAATTTTTGGAACAAGGTAACTATTTTATTAAAATGTCCGAAAACAGCCCAGTTTTGAATATTAAAGCTGAAATGACATAAGTTGTAATTTGCGTGTCTAAATGTCGAGTATGTTATCTGTGAATGATCTAATATGTTATGTGTCAATAAAAGTGTTATGTGCAATATCGTTTGTTTATTTATGAACGGGAATAGATGGGGAGTTTATATGGGCATAAACCGTTAAAGTAATGCATGTTATGTGATAGATACGTGTAGGAACTTTGTGCTCTATTTGAAAATCACTAAATGACTAACTGGTAATCATATTAGGACGTGATTGACTGACCTTGATTGTTAGCTATATTTGAGAATCTAACCGAGCAAACCGAGGTGAGTTCACACACTTTCTAAGGCATGGGATTCCCGGTGGTTTGGGAATGGGTTAAAGAATTAAAACGGAATCTACATATCTTACTTAGGTAGGATATGTACGGCCATCCTCCTTGGGTAGGATACCAATATAAATCCTGCGTATTCTCTTTGGGAGAACTACGTACGTTCGTCCTCCTTGGGTAGGACAACAACCTTAAAACTTACTAGACAAAACTCTATCATAAGTCCCTTATTTTATATCGACTTAATCGCCGAGGCCGATGGCGAGCGGGTCATTAGTTAATAGCGCTATTAGGTTTAACAAACCTCACACCATGTCATTCGAACGGGCGTGTACTAATGAACTAAGGCAAAGAGTCAATGCTGATAGACATTGACTTAGGGCACAACTTACTTTCGTTAGTAGTCGATATCATACCGTCTAGTAGTTCACATGGGGAAGCCCCCACTAATTATGGATATGGTTTGGGTAATAAAAAGAATCTGGTTAAACATACTTTCAACTATGGGGTAACCCCCACGGTAAATATGCCAACGAAAGTCAAACCACGTTTTCAGAAACAACTTAAAACTAAACAACCAAACGTGAACTCACTCAACTTTGTTGTTGACTCGTTGTTACATGCCTTACAGGTCGCTAGATGGAGCTTGCACGAGGAGGATGTTGTTGTGGAATACGGATTGTTATGTCCCGTACTAAACTTCAAAACCTTATGAACTTATTAAACCTACGTTTTGGACTTTAAACTTATGAACTATGGAACTTATGTTTCGAACTTACGTTTTATGCTTCCGCTGTTTAAATCTGAACTTGGTTAACTTAAGGTCGGTTTACCTTCTTTTGGTCACCAATCGTATTGTGGTTGGTTTTATTTACTTAATTGTGATGTTCAATATGATTGGTGGCTCGATCCTAGTCATGTCACGCCTCCAAGCGGTGATACTCCGCATGGTGGATTTCGGGGGTGTGACAATCAAGCACCTAGGGCTTGGTATGCAATCCTATCCAACTATCTTCTGGAGAATGGTTTTCGGCGAGGTCTTATTGATTACACTCTCTTTATCAAAGAACAAGATGGAGATCTTCTGTTGGCGTAGGTATACGTTGATGATATAATTTTTGGTTCAACTAATGATTCTTTGTGCAGGCAATTCGAGCGTGTGATGCAAGAAAAATTCGAGATGAGCGCAATGGGGGAAACGACTTTCTTCTTGGGCCTACAAGTTCAACAAATCAAGTCTGGGATATTAATCCATCAGACTAAATATGTTGGTGACATCTTGAGCCGGTTCTAGATGTCTGATGCAACGCCCATTGGTACCCCACCTCCGCAGAATCACGGGATTACTCCGGATCTGAAGGGTGAAAGCATTAACTCTTCATACTATCGTGCTATGATCGGATCTCTCATGTATCTCACAGCCTCAAGGCCCGACATCATGTATCATACGTGCCTGCTTGCAAGATATCAAGCCAACCTTTAGGCCTCTCATCTGGCAGCTGTTAAGAGGATTTTCCGCTATTTGAAGGGTTGCCCGGACACCGGTCTATGGTACCCTAGGGATGATAGCTTTGACTTGATTGCATACAGTGATTCTGATTTTGGTGGTTGCAAAATCGACGGCAAGTCAACAACAGCGAGATGTCAATTCTTAGGAAATCGCCTAGTCATGTGGCAGTGCAAGAAGCAAACCTGTGTTGCTACATCAACTTGTGAAGCAGAATACATTGCTGCTTCTAGTTGTTGCTCCCAAGTTCTTTGGATACAACAACAAATGCGCGACTACGGTTTTGAATTCCTATCTACTCCTATATTTGTTGATAACAATGCTGCCTTACAGATCACTAGAAATCCTGTGTAGCATTCCAAGACCAAACACATCGAAATTAAATATCACTTCATACGTGATTGTTTTGACAAAAGATTAATCGATGTTGTTAAAGTTCACACCGATCACCAACGTGCCGACCTGTTCACAAAAGCTTTTGATAAATCACGTTTTGATTATCTACTTTTGGTCAATGGCATTAAGGTGATACCCGAGTAAAACTTCTTTGGCTAATCATTTTTGTAAATATTTTATTAATAACTCTAAAAATACAAAAAGATTTTCAATTTTGTAACCTTTTAGCATTTTAGGGGGGAGTAAATTCAAGAAAATACAAAAACATTTGAAAAATCAAATATACAAAAAAATATGTCTTTACTTTCCGTCTTTACGTTTGAAAATTTCAAAAAATTCTAAAACAAAAAATAGAAAATAAAAAAAAAATTCAAAAAAATTAGAAAACCAAAAATGAGTTTCTTGGATAAAAGAAAATGATGATATTCACTGGTATGGTCGGTCAACATGTTCAAAATGTAAAACAAAAATTGAGAAATGATATGTATCTCTACTAACGATGTATCGGTAGGCTTACAATCAGACTAAAATGTTCAATATGATACAAACCTAACAGACTTCAATTCAGGTGGGAACCATTCATTGGCATATGGTATTGGTACCGAAATTTCGTTTGAGAGATTGCCGAGGTTCTGAGATATTCGGTCTTTATGCTGCTTATCATCTGGGTATCATGGTTGTATCTTTTACCGAAAAATAACGGAGACAAAGTCTAGATCTTCCATGATACTATATATACGTGTACATATTGCATTCGACCTCAATAAGTGATCAACAATCACATGTCCAAAACAAATAAGTGATAAAAAATAACATTTTTTCGGGAGTCAAGTTCGTCTCTTTGCTGTACGTTGTACTGACCTGTTCACGGACTTGATCTTGTTCCCCCATGCATATGAAAATCAAGTTCCTCATCAATAAGTGATTCTATCACATAGGGTTTGTTTTCAATAAAAAATAAGTGAGTATCTCACATTCTTTTATACAGTCAAACAGATGATAAACGGTATACTCACCGGTAAGATGAACTCTCGTGCATACCTTGATACGGGAATGTGTCGTGAGTGGATGAACATCGACTTGTAAGTATAATCCTTACCGTAAATAGTATCTCCTAATTATGATTACATCTGATCAGTTTGAGCATATGTGGACAACAATACCGATAATCGTGGTAGTATACTTATCCAGAGCTTTAAACCGAACAAATATCATGTTGACTAAGACTGTAAGCTGGTATGATTCCTTTCCTTGAAATTCGCAAAAAGATTCCTTTGTACAGCTGTTTATTGCTTTTTATAACTTTTCGATTAGTTTACCACACTTTAAATTCTAATTTAGTGTAGTTGTAAAGTTCATTTTTGAATTAGCCGAAGTTGTAACTTGGTGTTTTCTTCCGAAATCCTGAAACCTACTTCATAAAATGTCCTTGCATTTGATAAACTCAATCAAAATGAATTGTGTTCAAATAAACAAATTCTATTCAAAAGTGTGCAACGTTTCAAAGACTTAGTGAATTTTGAGAAAAAGAGTCGACGAAACTCCTTTATGTCGACGAAACACCTATAAGTCGATGAAAGTCCATGGTCAAAGTCAACTTTTTTTAAACTTGGTCAAAATGGTCAAAATTCATTCGGTTCACGACGAAACTCTATGTTTCATCGAGGTCACGACGACACTCACCTGGCCCTTTTAAGTTTCGTCATGGGCTCACTGTTCAAGCCCAAACCAAGCCCAATCATGAGTTTCGTCGAGTCCACATGAAGTTTCGTCGAGGTCTAAGTTTTGTCGGGGTCATGGATATTTAAAGGGGTCCCATGTCAATCAGATGAATCACTTTTTCAAACCACTTCTCTGTTCACCTTCTCCAACACTCAAAACCCCATATCTTTCACCAACTCTCAAACCTTTCATTTTCTTTACCATTTTTGTCTAAATCAAAGGTATACAAATGATTGTTCAAATGTTTCGAACCTTATGAACCCTGTGTTTTTGTCCGATTGTTTCGAAAAACCCTCGGAGACCCTGTTTACTTGATGTCTTCATGATCTAAACTTGTGTCTTGTCTTGGTTTCTTATAAAATCAGATAGATTTAGGGTTTATATGTTGATATATACTTTGATTTGTGTTGGGTTTCGGAAAACAAAAACAGGGATGGGTATTTGTTTGAATGTTTAACTGATTTGGGTATTTTTCCGATCAAAACTCGTGCCAGTTAATGTTTTCGGTTTGTTTGGGTAAATACAAAGTATCAAAATCTTTGATGTTTCCTGAATCAATTGTCAATTAAACAACAGTCGGCGAAACCCTAACTATTGATGACGAAACCCCTTGGACGACGAAACCTAAGTTTCTTCAAAATGTTGACGACGAAACCCCTGTGACGAAACCCCTTTAAAATGAAACGAATTTCGTCGAAAGCCTGTCGACAAAACTCCACTGGTCAACGGTCAACTCTGACTTTGTTTGACCAAGGATGTTTCGTCATGATGAAGAGAGTTTCGTCGTAGTAATGAAGTTCCGTCGTCCAGGACTTAGAAAATTTTCAAGTTTGGTGGTTTTCACAGAAGATGTGTAATTATATGTTAACTATCCACCTAACACTTGAACTTGCATAGACATATGTCTAATGCACATGTTATACCATTATGACTTATTGTGGATGTTTACAATACAGATGGCACCGAAAGAGAGAAAACGTAAGGCCGCAACAAAGATAGAAAACAAACCGGAAGAACTTGTAATATCCGAGAAGCATCACAATATGATTGCCTTTCTGGATCCCGAAGGAAAGATCAGCGAATTGAAAGAAATCACTCAGTGGATCAGGGAGTCACGGATTAATAAAGCTGTCACCTTTTCAACTCCTGTTTACAAGTCGCTCATTATAGAATTCTGGAATTCTGCAAGCGTTGTCCAAGTAGATGGAACTGAAGTCATTCAAGGCCAAGTGAATGATCTGAACGTGATTGTCTCAATAGAAATCTTGAACACTGTCTTAGAGCTGCAAGATGATCCGAATGCTTTGTCCGCTATTCCAATCATGTGTACTCGTGGCTGTTTATTACGGATGAAGTGTATTGGCGATATCTTCAGTACTCAAATTATCAAGGGAGATTTGCCGTTGCGTTACAAGTTTCTCTTGCAAGTTCTTATTCAATGTATCAGCAACAGACGTGCAGGATATAACATGGCAAACAATGATCTTGTTGGTCTCATGGTGGCATTGGTGCTGAACAAACCGTTTTGCATTTCAAAGTACATCTTCGCCAACATGAAGGAGAACATGACAAGAACTGGTAGTCGAACATCTGGGAACAAATTATGGATGTATCCTCATTTTCTACAGATGATCATGAATGTTCAGCATCCTAATCTTCCAAAAGCCGACAACGACATCCTGAAGATAGAAACTATGATCGTGAATTCATTAAGGATATTCAAGAGCCTTGCAATCAAGAGATACACAGAAAGCAAGCCGCCTAGGAAGTTAATCGGTGCTCTTGGTAAACAAGACTACATTGCTCCGGCAGATGACAAATGGCGTCACAAGGACAGCCAATCTGATGATGAAGAGCCGGAGTTAAAGAAAAGGATGGTAAAAAAGTTTGGTCGAACGGATACTGATTCGTCTGACAGTGATAGTGATGATGATGGTGGTGATGGTGGTGATGCAGGTGCTGGTGTCGTTGGTGTATCTGGTGCTGGTGCATCGTTAGCTGGTGTAGCTGGTGGTACATCAGCTGGTAATGACGAGGAGGATTCTGAATCAGATGACAATCCACCTGAGCCTGGGTATGAAGTTTACTTTGATGAACACGGTGTGAAAAGGATCAGGAGGATTAGGCGAGAGGATGACGAGGCTGAATACGTTCCTTCGGATACCGAAGTGGAACGCTTAAAGAAGAAGCAAACGGTTATCAAACGAAAGAAGAAAGCAAGAAAGAACATTGGTTCTTCGTCTGCACAGCAATCTGTTCCTCAAGAGCCTTCTCAAGAAGCGGAAATGGATCCAAACCTTGGATTCACGGCCACTGAAGCTTCTGAAATGGTTCCATCTCCTCCAAGGTCTACAAAACCAACTCCTGTAGTGAGTTCAACTCCTGAAACTCCTACAGTGACTCCTCAGGCTCCGACTCGGTCTATTGCATCAAGATGAAAAGGTAGACTTCCTATTCTCTCAACTGCAAGCTGCTACAGGTCAGATCAACAGGCATTCTGAAGTGATACATGCCACAAGAGCAGACTCGATCAAACAACATTTGGAAATTAACACGTTAAATTCCACTATTGGGCGACCACAAGCAGAAATCACTCGCCAGCAAGCTGAAATAGAGCAATTGAAGGCTGAAACTGCTAGTTTGAAAGCTGCAGACGAAGTGAGACAGCGATAGTTGCAACAGATGCGTGCGGCTGATAATACTCGAGGTATAGAAATGAACCGCATGAAAGAAAGCAACTCTAAACTTCAGAAGTTGGCAGAGTCCCTCTAAGAAAGGCATGATTATATGAAAGAGTGGTACGATTCTCGAAACACCACTATAGCTGATGGGGTCAAGAAAACTACTGAAGGTGCTGAGTTTGTTAGAAAGAGGGTCAATATTCTGTGGAATGATCGTTGCAAGCAACAAGAAGTGTTGAAGAAAAAGGATGATGATCCTGAAGATCAGGGGAACCCCGACCCTTCTGCCACTGCAGTACAACCGCCAACAACTACCTCTACACAATTGGTTGTCTTTAAGCTTGTGCAACTTAGATCTGCTCAAGGAACCTCCAGTGGAACCGTTGAAGAAATACAACAACTTGAAAGCATTTCCTACATCGAAAGCTCTCTACTGGGTACATCTTCTGTTCCTAGTACAACTGATCTTGCTTTGCAGGCTGTTCATCCTATCAATGGAGAAATACTTGAAGAAGGAGAAATTATCTCGGATCTTTCACATGAGCAGTTACTTGCTCTGAATGAGATGAAGGAAATTGATGATGCTGAGATTGATAAAATGCCGAGTGAGCCTGATACTACGGATTTGGAAAATGTGGAAGAGATTGTGTTTGAAGGAAATGACAAGAAGTCCTCGTATGTGCGTGAAGATGGGACTGAGTTTGCTCCTTTCAATGAAGAATGGTTATAAGAAAACGTGGACGTCATAGATGAACATTTGAAGAATCATGATACTTCTGAAATTGCCACAGATGCGTTCACAGAGTGGCGAAAGCAGTTTTTGTCTAAGGTTTCCAAGCCATTGCCAGCTGTCGTTCAAATTGACTACCTACAGTATGAGAAATAGAACTTACATGGAAGAATTCTCTGCTGGATGTTCGTAAAGGAAATCCACTGTGTGGCCATCAAACGGGAATTTGGTATTCAATATTTCAGGTCGTTGCTGAGCATATTGTCCTTACCATTTTACGATGTTGCAGCTTTAATGAAGCTTGAGCTTGTTAATCGTTCAAACTTCGAAGGAGCTACATTGTTCGAACGAAAGATAAAGATGAACAAAAGGACAGGCTGGAAAGACGAGTCGTATAAGCCTAAGTTTCCCATCTATCAATAGATAAAGTTCACCTTGGATCCATCTACCAACACGACGCGTTACAAGCTGGTTTATCAGCCCGCGAAGGTTATGGACAAGATCCCATTAATGCCGATGAAGCAGAACTTTTTGAAAGACATGGATTTATGGTGCTATGACTCAGATACGCACGAGGCGGTGATTGTTTTTAATGCTGATCGTGAGAATTTTCGGATGTTGGATCCGATGTGGATCGTGAACATGTCCGCGGCCGACATTAACAAGTTGTATCGGCACGATATCTTCTACGAAGACAAGGACGCGCATCAAGCGTTGCGATTTCAGCGCGTCCCTTGCTTCTGTTACTATCGTAGAATTTGTGCTGGCAGTTCGTGGTCCGAGAAACACTAAAGACGGAAGATTGAAGACCGAAGACAGTAACAGACAAGGGGGAGTTTGTTGATGCATATTTTGGTGTCTGGAACTTGTCTTTATTATCGATGAATTTTGGACGGTCTTTTATATTATCGAGTCTGTATTCGTCGTCAACCTTAGTTAGATATCCTCCTATATTTCTATGTGTCCGACAAGTTTGTCTCGTCTGATATGTAATGTTAAATGACAATGCATGTTGCATATTTGGGTTCTATGTTTGTTTGTGTGTTTATGAGATCTGCTGCAAACTGTCTAACAGTTTGCAGCTAAACATCTTTTGCAGCCCTAGACGAAACTCCAAGTTTCATCGAGCTCATGTATGACGAAACTCCCATTGGTCACAAACCCAAGTTTCGCCATGAACAGTGACGAAACTCCTTGAGTTTCGTCGACTGTGAAGTTTCGTCAGGCCCACTTTAATGTTTCGTCAACATTGGGCCTGGGCGGTCTATATAAACACAACATGGTTTCACACAGAAACCATGAGAGCATACCCTGTCTGAAAGTTTAGTGTCAAACATTGTGTGTATCTGTTTGAACCTTGTTCTCATCTAATCAATTGACTGTGATTCATTGGTTACTTTGTGTTGTTATCATTATCTGTGTTTGGTTTGACATCGTCACGGGGATTCCGCACTCGTGACCGTGTTTGTGATAAACAAGGGTTTGGTTTCGTTATTCGATCCTCCGAGAATCGGGACCTACAATTATCAAAAGTATGATGCTCTTGTTAACCCAAGAAAATCGATCGTCAAGGAAATCAGTTGCGAAAGGGAGAAGCAAACAATCTAATGTGGCGGTAGCTCAAGAAGTTTGTTATTCCATAAGTAAAATATTATGATGCCAATATATATAATATGAAACAGGATCAGGAGAAAACGCCCTAAAGTGTGAGAACGGTGAGAACGCATTATGATTGAACACGTGGCGCAAAATATAATCAGGGGGTGAAAGGCTTTTTTATCTTTTCAATCTTCTTTTTTTCCAATTTCATGTCACATGCTGCTTCATTTTTGGCGTCTAAGATTATTTTGGCGTTAACTAGATTCATTAATTACTTGGCGTTTTATTGTTTTTGGATCCCGAAGGGGTAAGGTCCCAAAAACCTCGCTTTGAATACTTGGACCATACCACAACTTCATCCTTTTAACCTTCTTTAAACCTTGTGCAGCCGCGCACTGGTCCCACAAAGAAGACTTAGATGAAAAAAAGCAACACCTGCGCGCCAAAAGGAGACCAACGAATCCTTGCGCCTGTCTCCATAACAGATAAGGGCAATAATCCTGATAAACACTCCCGCATAAATAATACCCAGACTTGGATATTATTCACTTCACTGATGCCATACAGTAAGGAGTTACACATGATTACAGCTGTAATCTTCTGGAAGACTCTATGATGCATCACCAGACGGTTATAACCGTCTGGCCACGTGTCATCATCCCAGGCTCCCTTGAAGTAACAATGATGTCATGGAATTAAGGAGAAATCTTCACTTGCCCACTTTCCACGTGGCAATTCCCCAACCATTGATCGAAAGATTGCGACCCGTGTGCTCTCACATCCGTCAAGTCTTTAACGAAGGGGAAAATAACCGCTTACGGAGTTAGCATTTTCCGTCAACATTTCAATAACAGGTTTTCCCGCCCAAACTTCGGCTATAAATAGAAGGATAATTCAGGTACAATCTTCAAGTTACATTCACTTCACTTACACCTCTTCTTCTTCATAAACTTGTACTTATTCTCATGCCGAAGGGTGGTCACAGAGAGAACCCCCATTCTCCCTGTGGCGAGTCTTACGGTGGTTGTTTTGCAGTTACTGTGAAGAGAAGAAGATCTATCATCCCTGAGCCGAGCGAGAAGAAACCAACCCTTTTTTGTAGAACCTAACCCCTTGGCCTATCTGATTCCGGTCATTTAACCAGTGTTTCTTAATTGGCACCCACCGATTTCCCAGTTTCATCCGTTTTTTCTTGTTTCGATTCATTTTTTCATTTCCATTTTTTTTAAAATGGAAGAAACTTTGACCCACCATTAAACCGGCCCTCGGCCAAATTTCGTTAACAATACCCAAGTTGAGGGGATTGCAAAGGAGGCTTCGGATGACAATGAAGTGCAGTACACTAAGAATCATCCGAATGACCCTGTCACTCCAGGGATGCAGCCGGAAATCCCTATAAGCTCAATTCTACCTCCGGGAGAGACCCATATCTCCTGGTATGTCAGATCTCAGGGAGCGTTAAATGTTGTGTACGCACAACTCTGCGCACAAACCACTCCTCCTACTCAATCACGAAGGCCTGTATCCCGTGCTAGGGCACCATCAGCACCTCATGTTTCCCAGCATGATGGACCATCACGGATTCAGGTAGAAGACACAGAAGTTTACTCTAGATCTCTAGCGAGATATGAGTATACCCAGTCTGAAAATTGAAGAAGAGAATATCATAATGAGTCCCATTCTCATCGGAGATAGTCAGTTCACTCCAGGTTGGGCCCTTCACGGGATACCCACACCAGGGAGTATGATAGAACATACCATGAAGGAGACAGTACCAGTGTGTTCTGTCGGTTACAACCGAATTACAACAAATGTAAACCCCGTGCGGTTTACAATCCTAAAGTTGGACACGATTATAATCTGATCTACCGCCCTGTGGAAGCTGTAGAAAATTCCTAATTCATCAGCGAAATTGCTCTGGCTCCATTAGAAAAAGCGAAGCTCCCATCCAACATAGGCAAGTTTAATGGTATGACGGACCCAGATGACCATCTTCAGGTCTTCACAAGCGCGGGGTTGGTGGGAGGTTGGACTCTACCGATGTGGTGTCACCTTTTCATTCAAACCCTCATAGGCGTCGCGAGGCTCTGGTTTGATAACCTGCCTGTAGGGAAGATCACATCATGGGTAGACTTGCGCGAAAAGTTTTTAGTACACTTCAGCCAGCAGAGGCAGTCCATCCGCGATACGGCGGACGTCATGAATATCTGGCGACGCGATGAAGAAAGTTTAGAAGATTTCATTACGCGTTACAACAAAGAAGTGCTCGAAATAGGAGATGTTCATGAGCACCTGATCAGAGCCCAATTTAAGTATGCCGTCCGATGTGATGACATGATAAAGGTCTTATCCGGAATGGAGGGACTCCCAAAAAGTTGGGGGAAATTAATGGCGGCAGCTAAGGTCTATGCCCAGACTGAGAAAAATCTCAGCACCAACAGACCGCCACCACCGCACAGTCACCCAACAGACTTAGGCTCGAGCAGCGGGAAGAAATTTAAAAAGAATTGGCGCGACTCGAGTTCAGGAAATTATTCATCTGAAGATGCACGGGCTACCATCAATAAGCTCGCTTCACAAAGAGAGGTAAAACAAGAAAACAGAGAGAGGCAGTGGACTCCTCTAACCAAAACCCCCACACAGGTACTAAGTACAGAGGACTACCAGTTCAAGGCTCCTCCACCTATGAAGAACAAGCGCGACCAAGACCCAAGTCAATACTGTGACTACCAACGACTGTATCTCCCTGCGCACTGAAATCGAAAAAGCGCTTAAAAGCGGTGAGCTCACTCACCTGTTGTAGAATGTGCGCAAGGAGATAAAACAAATTACTCGTGGCGAGGAGGGCCCGAGTAAGAAGGCGAAGAATTAAGAAGCAGTTCTATAGTCTCCTTGCAGATTGGACAAACTCTATAGTTTATCAATTCTCAGCAAGGACTATAATGTAAGTTAAGTCCCATGTAATTATTCTAAAATAGACTTTGTACGGCCTCTGCGCCTTATCCATGAATAAAAAACAAAGTTTCTATTATTTTTGTTTTTTTTACAAAGTGCATGCAATTCCTTTTGGTAAGCGCAAAAACATTATGGTAGATATAATACAACCCTCATGAGCGGTTAACGATTATACACATCGCGCAAGACCTTACGTTCACACATGAGCTTTATACCACCTTTATTCACCTTACCTAATCAAAGCAATTGTACTCATGCAAAATATTGTAAATTAAAACACATATCATATCAAGTTACTGGCGCACCACACGCCTTAACATAAAGTTATAAATATACACGACAGTGTATTAAACAAAGTTACTTGCGCAACAGCGCATTAACAAAACCGGGATATACATCCCAAAAAATATAAGATAATTGTTTATACAACCACAAAGGAAAACCTACGCTAAGTCTTCATCTTCATTTTCTCCATCTGGGAAGATTTCTTTCAATAGCACCACATGGTCCTCAGATTGCAACACAACATTGATCAGATCCATAATCGGGAACTGTAGGTTATTAAACTCTGTCTTCGCGGTAGCAAGGGCAACATCTGTATTTACGCCATGGGTAGCAGACTTGCTAGTATCCCAGTCAACTTTCAAAGCGTTAACCACATGGTGCTAGCATTCAGCATACCCTTGAGCATATCCATCGTTTCGCATAGCAACCACCAAGCGCGCGACCGTTTTGTCTAGCTCTTCAGAATTCAGCACTGATTCAGCAACCTATAAAAGCAAGAAGAAAAGTAAATAAGGGAAAGCGCAAAACATTTCTAAAGAACTACAAACAGAAAGAAAGGCCTTACACTCACGATTCCGCGCACTTTCAGCCATAACATGTCACCCATCAATGGTTCAATCTCACTTTCCGCTGTCGCCCGCGCAGTTTCAGAAGTTTCCAACTTCTCTTTGGTTTCGGCAAGACGGCGGGAAGTTTCAGCTTTCTCAGTGCGCGCAAGCTCCAGATCTTTCTTGAGTTGTTCCTGATCAGATAGCAAAGCAATAAGTTCTTCTATCTCTTTATCTCTAAGGGCAAGGGTAGCCCAGGTATCTACCTCTCGATGTTCACTCCTTTCCTTGTGAGAACGCGCTTCGTCTCGTGCAGCTTCAGCATCAACTTTTTCCTTCTTCAATTTTTCGATCTCCGCATCTTGTTTCTTCAACTTCTCAACCTCAGCCTTGAGATTGTTGATAACATTGCGGAGACTCATCTTCTCGGCATTATCCTTCTCACAGATCTTTTCCAGTTCTTGCGCTCCTCGGAAAGAAGGGCAGCTTCGGCTTCCGCTTTTCTCTTCCAACCCGCAACTGACCACTCTTCAGTTTTTTGATCAGTCTCAAATTTGGCCTGATCAGCTTCTAGTTTAGCTCTCAACTAGGCAACACGATTTTCATCCTCAGCAGCTTTCTTCCTGGACGCCTTAAAAGCAGCCCACTCCTTATGCATTCTATGCCACTCGCGCACTATACGGTGCGTGGCGGATGTATAAGAAGCAGCCTCTTAAAGATAAGCATGATAGGTTTGATCGTGAAGGCGCCCCTCCTGAAACTTAATCTCCCCGGGCGGAAAGGTCCACTGTAACCAGTCTCAGCATACGCGCCAGTCAGAAAAGGTGTCACCTTTCTTCGGATTCCAAACGGGGACATGAATCTCAGAAGCATTCTTCTCTGAATAAGTTCTATAATAATAATCCTCCAAAGTTTCATCTGGGTGGATTGGAGAATTTTTATCAGCATCAAAAAATGAGCCTTGGACCTCAGCAGAGACCTTCTCAATATTCTCAGGCATAAAACCAGAAGCCATGGAAGGAGAAGTTGTTACAGGGATCTCTTCAGTAGTCTTCCCTTTCTCCGAATCCTGAGCAATAAATTCAGGAGTGAGTGGATTACCAGCACCAACGTCCACAACTTTCGGGCTTGTAACTTTTCCTGCATCCACAGCGGGGTTAGAAGGATTTTCCGCCCCAGAGTCTTTTACCCCAACAAACTTCTCCGCCTCATTCTCAGGTACACCAGCATTCTCTAATTGCTCAATAACAGAGGCGCGGGGAGGAGAGGGCGGAAGCTCCTCGTTAGCCACAGAAGATGGCTCTGTGTGAACATGAGGGTTTGGTTTTTCTACAAGAATATATAAATCACAAACCCTTCAAGGCGTATAAAAGGGAAACGAAGAGAAAGCACTTACCAAAAACAGGGTTTGAAATGAAGGCATCAAGATTGCCACGTTTGGTAATTTTCTTCCTTCGGACCTTCTTCTCAGGCTGACCTTCAGCCTCAACATTGGCTTGTTTCCTCTTCCCCGTCTTCTTCCTCAACAAATGTTCTGGACTCGACTCTAAGTCGATAGGGTCATCAGGGTTCGATGGAGGGATATCAGCAGCATCTTTTGGTTCCGACTTCGGTCTCCTCATAACTACAGGCGCAAGACTCTCCAATGAATCAGATACCACTACATAATCACACCAGGAGTCAGAGGAACGCCGCATACCTTTCTTCTCTCCTTCCACATTTTTTTCCTTAGAAGGTTGAGCTTTCTCCGCATCACTCTTCTTTGGCGCAGCAGTAGTAGTGGGCACACGTCTTTTCTTCTCAGGGCCTATGCCCAAATTCGACAGCTTACCTACTATAAAAGGGCAGAAAATGACTTAATTCAAGCGCGAAAGAAACAACAAGCAAACAACATCATGATAAAAACTTACCAGCGCCAGCAACAGGTTGTGCAGTTAAATCATCGGCCCACAGAAGAGCAAAGTTTCTAACAATGCGGTGATACCAAAGCTCCTCATCAGGCGTTTTGGCAACCGTAGACATCTTTCCACCTTCTCTCTCAAACGCAACAACATACAAAGAGACAACTGCAAAGAAAGAGAAGTAAAGCTAACTTCAAAAAAAAGGGGAGAGAACAGAAAAGAAACAGGGCAAACCCCAAATCTTACTTTTATCGCCCTCCATATACACCGGCTTATCTTCCCGATTCATCCGCCAGTTCAGGCTCATACTAGCACCAACAAGTGCTTTCTCCGGCAAAGCAATAGACGGAACGTCTTTCAAATCTTGATACCAATTTTCATCAATGGGAGTTTGAGTAGTCTTAGTAGGGACATCCTCTTTTACCCTAAATATCATCTTCATCGGAATAACCCCTACCTTGATAAAGAAGAACTTTTGTTTCCAGTCATGAAACGACTTTGGGGGTTGCAGCAAAATCTTCTTCGCCGATGCCCTTTGTAAAAAGGAATAGAACCCCTGAGAACAATGCATTTGATGGAACACCCGAAATCGAGGAACAGTTGGTTCATTGTGCATCGTGCGACACACAAATTCGAAATGACGAACCCTAACCATACCAATAGGGTGCATCTGGGAGATATGGAACTTGTAATAATTGAGAATTTCAAGAAAAAAATTCGTTACAGGCAATCGAAAATTGCCTGCAGAGAAGAAATCCCAAAACAAAGTTATATACCTGGCCGGAGCGTCCGCCGCCGTCTGACCTTCGTTAGGGTATCGAGCACCCCCATTTTCCAGAAACCTGAAATTCTGAATCAAACCATCAAACGTCGCCCAGGACCACTTCAATGGTGGAAGTTTAGCAGCCATTTCTTCAGTAGAGTCTTCGTGATGATCTCCGGTTGACATAAGAAAGAGAAATTGCAAATTCTTTCTAAATAACTGACAAAGAAGACGAAGAAGAAAGGGGTTTCCAAGAAAGTAATGATTAACGCAAATAGGCAACTAAAAACACTTATATACTCACTGCCATAAATAGCATAGATAACTGCAATAGCACCCTTTTCGGGATAGCACATTTATCCAAGCGTCAGGGGCGAGTGGGAAAGAGCACAAACGCGAGTTCACGCGCGCGTGTGAAACACGGTCAGTAACGTACAACTGACAATGACAGGCTGTCACACGTCAACAGTCATTACTGCACCTTTTCACAGACCCAAGGTCAAGATTTTCAAAATCAGAATAATGAGCAAGAGTATCTTCTCCTAGAAGATTCTCCATTTTTGCGCCAAAAACTCTACAGCAAAAAGCACCTCTATCTCATAGTCCAGTGCTCCACTTATTTGCATAAGAGCAGCACTAGACTGGGGGACTTGAAGGGGTAAGGTCCTAAAAACCTCGCTTCGAGTACTTGGACCATACCACAACTTCATCCTTTTAACCTTCTTTAAACCTTGCGTAGCCGCGCACTGGTCCCACAAAGAAGACTTAGAAGAAAAGCAAGCAACACCTGCGTGCCAAAAGGAGACCAACGAATCCTTGCGCCTGTCTCCATAACAAATAAGGGTAATAATCCTGATAAACACTCCCGCATAAATAATACCCAGACTTGGATATTATTCACTTCACTGATGCCATACAGTAAGGAGTTACACAGGATTACAGCTGTAATCTTCTGGAAGACTCTATCGTGCATCAGCAGACGGTTATAACCATCTTGCCACGTGTCATCATCCCAGGCTCCCTTGAAGTCATGATGATGGTATGGAATTGAGGAGAAATCTTCACTTGCCCACTTTCCACGTGGCAATTCCCCAACCATTGATCAAAAGATTGCGATCCGTGTGCTCTCATATCCGTCAAGTCTTTAACGAAGGAGAAAATAACCGCTTACGGAGTTAGCATTTTCCGTCAACATTTCAATAACTGGTTTTCCCACCCAAAGTTCGGCTATAAATAGAAGGATAATTCAGGTACAATCTTCAAGTTACATTCACTTCACTTACACCTCTTCTTCTTCATAAACCTATACTTATTCTCACGCCAGAGGGTGGTCACGGAGAGAACCTCCATTCTCCTCGTGGCGAGTCTAACGGTGGTTGTTTTGCAGTTACTGTGAAGAGAAGAAGATCTATCATCCCTGAGCCGAGCGAGAAGAAACCAACCCTTTTATGTCGAACCTAACCCCCTGGTCTATCTGATTCCGGTCATTTAACAAGTGTTTCTTCAGATCTGTCTCGTTGAATTTATTGTTTTATGTCATATAGATAATTGTTTTGGCGTTATGGCATTTCCCATGTAAATTTTTTAGCATTCGTGGCGTTGTTAATAATTCATTACCATTCATTAATATTTTCATAAGATTACAATAAGATCAAATGAAACAAGCTAATAGTCTTCTGTGTATGGGATTAAATCAGAGATGTACCCATCGCTTTGTTCATCACTTTTTTCAGATTCATCATCATCAAATTTTAGTTTGCCATATAACGCCATCACCTCGTCTCTTCTTTTGCTGCAGCCTATTCTTGAATATCATTGCAACCCTGGATCTTACATCGTTCGAAGGTGCTAAATCACAGAGTTGTTCAAGGAGAAATAACCTCTCTGTTGTGACATCTGTGCTTGTGTAATCATTGTATAACTCCGAACAATTCATATATCAATAAAACAATGTGTTTTGATCCTAATTTTTGTTTATTTATGTTTGACATTTTCACGTTTTGATTTTTGTTCGATTTTAAACTCCTAAACGCTTTCTGGAAAGTTAAACGCAAACTGATGCGTAAAGGTAATCAATTTAACGCGAAAAGACTCCGGAACAGTGACATAAGCTTAACATACCTTAAATAACCTTTACCTAACTTAGAAATAATTTTTGAAGGGTTTGGTATGGCAAAAACAAGCTTATTCGATCAAAGGGACTATTTGCGTCAAACTGCAAAAGTCTGCCGTTTCGTATAGGAACGTACACTCCGGAACAAGATCATAAGCTAAACATACCCAAAATACCCTTAACATAGCTTAGAAATAAGTTTTGAGGGGGTCGGTATTCGAAAATGCGCTTATTTGATCACAGGGACTAAAAGCGTCAAAAACCACGTAAGTTTGCATATACGAGCATATCTTATGTTCTGACCATATCCGGACATCCAAAAATTGTTGTAATCACTAAAATATTATATTTTAGTGATAGGAATGCAAAAATACCATTCGTCACTTAATTTGGATCGTTTTCGCTTCCGTTCGAGTTTCGTCGTAATTAACATATGTAATCAAACTTTTGACATCTAAACTGATTTAATAGCATTTTTAAACATGTTTGGGCATGTAAGACTTAACATATGACATAAATAACCATCCGACCTTATGTTAACGTAAACGATACGTTAAAGTAGCTTAAACTACCTTAACGAGTCGAAACGGGTCAAAGGCACTTAGGATAACCTTCTAATCAAAATGTTTAGTCTATTAAATCATACCATATGAGTTCGAATACTCATTTGATTTATAGAACTTCATTTTATCCTATCCTCTGGTTTAGGATCCGATTATTAACATAGTTATCTATATTAGGTGCCGTTTGATTCCGTGATTTCTCAAGCTTTAATTGGTCTTTATTTCAACGCTATTAAGCAATCCCAAGTTAGTACATAGTCCCCTCTTTTACTTTTTGCAAATATTTTGGGGTGTTACACATGTGCCTATATGTTACTTTCATGCTTTCATGCTTTACATGACATATACTTGCTATGTTCGTCTTGTACACATATAGTAAATGATTTCAATTATGTTTTGCTATGTATGTTGACTGAGCATGCTAGCACATTGATTTCATAGACACTTTTGCTACATATGTTTACTCAGCATATGAGTACAATTGATTTACATTACATTTCTGCTATTTATGTTGACTGAGCATGCTAGCACATTGATTTCATGGATATTTCTACTTCGTATGTTTACTTAGCATACTTAGTACATGGTTTTCACATAACATGCTTACATTGGTTATGAAATTTGGTATGTTTAACGGGACAATAATACATTCATTAACATTGATCACGCCCGCTCGGTAGTATGTAATGGTACCATAGGACTTGACAAATCCCATTCCCAGCTTCCTAGGTTTGTTTGGAACTAGGGAATGACTGAATCCGAAAACATTTTTGATGAACCTTTAACTTGTTAAGGGTTTATCCGACAGTCTCAAGGCTTGAATGTATGCGATGAACATATTCACATAAATGTTTGTATTCATAAAGCATTGGTTTTGCAAAACATAACTTTTGATTTAACCTATGGTTAATTCAAAGACAATGTTTTGTACATGACATTTTGTTTACACATTGACATTATACCTATGGTTTGAGTAAATACTCTTTATTCACCATACATGACATTTGGTTATACATTGACATTATACATATGGTTTGAGTAAATACATTTTTACTTGCCATACATAGCATTTGATTATACAAGACATGGTTTACACTTGACATTGGACATTGTTTACACATAAACATTTTGACATTGGTTTAAATAAGACATTTTGGTGGTTATTGATAAGTGATTTAAATAACGAGGCGTGTGTAATATGATAAAAACATGGTGGATTCACCGATGGTGCTTCCTATATATAAGTGCTTTTATGATATTACATATCGAAGCGTTATCTAAAGCACTTCGACAAAGACATAGACATGACACATTTTATACATATGACATATTTTCACAAAATATTGATTTACAAATGACATATTTCATACAAATTCATTTTCACATGGTTATTTATTTAGCCATGTATTATTCTTTTATATCATCTGATTTTCACATCGATTTTCATATGATTTTATAAAAGAAAACACTTTTTAAAGGTTCATAACTACTTTTTGTTAAACACTTCTTTTAACTACAAGTCATGAATCCTTCATCAACAAAACCTATGTATCTCAAAAGTTGAGAGGCCTTAAACACCCTTTGAGAAGCTTGTTGTTTAAACAAGGTAATCTATATCAGAAAGTTAAATCATTGCGGGGACAGTTGGATACTTTACAAAATGATATTCATAAAAACCTAACGGATGTGGATCTACGCCGAGGTGAATCTGAATGTCTTGTAAAATACCAAGAGGCTTTGTTGGATGAGGATAGGTTTCTAAAGCAAAAGTCTAAGGTTCTTTGGTTGGATGTTGGAGATCGAAACTCAGCTTTCTTCTTTAACTCCTTGAAGTGTCAGAACCATAGAAGTAGAATAGACATTATTAAAGATTCTTGTGGTAATGTTTTTGAAGGAAAGGAGGTGCCAAATGCTTTTGTTGACCATTTCCGTAATTTTTTGGGCAAGTCCAAGCCGAATGCTAAAACCCCCACTCATGACTTGTTTCCAAAAGTTATTAATGACCAGGTTGCTCATAATATGGTCAGGGAGGTCTCCTTTGATGAGACCAAAGCAGCAATGTTTGCTATTGACGAAAACAATGCTCCAGGCCCTGATGGCTACACATCTGCGTTTTTCAAGAAGGCATGGAATACGGTGGGTAAAGATGTTTGCATGGCTATCCAAGATTTCTTCGTATCCTAAAAAATGATCAAAGAAATTAATCATACTACAATTGCATTGGTTCCTAAGATCCCTACGCCTGCTTGTGTACGGATTATATACCAATTGCTTGTTGCAATGTCTTATACAAATGTATTAGTAAGATCTTGACGAATCTAATTCTAGAGGGATTGAATGATGTGATTAGTGAAAATCAATCAGCTTTTGTCCTGGGGAGACGTATCTCGAATAATATTCTGCTCACCCAAGAACTTATGCATAACTATCAGTTAAATGTGGGAGCTCCGAGGTGTGCTTTTAAGGTAGACATACAGAAGGCTTATGACATAGTCAATTGGGATTTCTTGTGTAATACGTTGAAGGGGTTTGGATTTCATCCTCGTATGGTTGGCTGGATAATGGCGTGCGTTTCATCATCCACATTTTCTATTGGTATCAATGGAAATATTTTTGGTTTCTTTAAGGGTCAACGTGGCCTTCGACAAGGTGACCCTATGTCGCCGTACCTTTTTACGGTAGTTATGGAGGTTTTAACTGCTATTTTACAAAGAGTTGTGTCTCTTGATTCATCCTTCCGATTCCATAGCAGATGTGAGAAACAAAGGATCATTAGCTTATGTTTTGCGGATGATTTATTCTTATTAGCGAGAGGAGAGCCAAATTCAGCTAAAGTTATAATTATTATTTTTTTTGCAATGTGCCTAGTACTGTGAAAAAATGCTATTAAAGCTATTATTCCATTTGATGAAGGTACTCTTCCGATTAAGTATTTGGGTGTCCCTTTAATTGCATCAAAACTTATGTACAAAGATTGTAAGGTCTTGGCGGAGAGGATTGATATACAAATGTCGAATTGGAAAACAAAATTCCTATCGTTTGCAGGTAGGCTACAGCTAATATCCTCAGTTTTATCATCTATGTATACATATTGGGCCTCGGTTTTTATTCTCCCGGTACGCATTGTTAAGGAGATTGAAAAGAGGATGAAGGGTTTCTTATTGTGCCAGGATGCTTTATCGTTTGGGAAAGCAAAAGTCGCTTGGAAATCGGTCTGTACGCCTAAAGATGAAGGGGGGTTGGGCATTCGTGGTGTCTTAGATGTTAACACGACGCTAATGTCCTTCCATATCTATAGTATCGTTTTTGATAGAAAGTCGCTATGGGTAGAGTGGATTAGGCGGTATAGGTTAAAGGAGAGATCTTTTTGGGACATTCCTGATCCTAAGAATACATGCTGGAGCTGGAGAAAGCTGTTACAAGTTAGACCGCTTGTCAGAAAATTCTTTTGGTCTAAGATTGGTAATGGTCAGAACACGTCTCTTTGGTATGATATGTGGTGCGATGATTGTCCCTTGAGTAGATATGTGTCGCCTAGGCATATAACTCGAGAGGGGATGTCTATTTACGCAAAAGTGGCGGATGTGCTTAGTCATAACATTTGGCATTGGCCTGAAGCACGGAGAGACTTGTTCCCTATCTTGTTTCAACTAGATCCAATTCAAATTCATAGCAACAAGGCTGATCTCATAGCTTGGAAAGATACAGATGGGAAGCTTGTTCCTTTCTCTACTAAACTTGCATGGGATGCCATTCGAAGTCATGAGCAGAAAGTTCCGTGGGCTAAAGCGGTTTGGACTTCTTGTTGTATTCCTAGGCATGCTTTTCATTGTTGGTTGGTTTTTAGGGAGAAATTGTGGACCCAAGATCGGGTCGATGAATATGATGTGTTGCCTGTTATGTTTTAAGAATTTGGAGTCTCATTCTCATTTGTTTTTTGAGCGTGAATACTCTGCTAAGGTTTGGAACTCGTTAAAGAGTAGGGCGGATTTGGATAATGTTCCTGGTAGATGGGTAGATGTAGCCGAGTGGATGATTATCAATGCGAAAACAAAGTCGGTGAAAGCTGTTATTTGAAAACTTTTGGTTGTGGCTATTGCTTATTTTCTTTGGCAGGAAAGGAACTCAAGACTTTATAACAATTAACCTCGGCCACCAGAAAAGCTTGTTGAGGTCATCTCCGAAACTATCCGTTCAAGTACAAGTGCATGTAGTCAGCTCGTCAAATCCTAAGGGAGTGGAAGATCACTAGCATGGATGTTTTTCTAGCAAGTTAATTTAAGTATTGCTTTGTTTAGATCAGTAGTGATTTTCGTGTGTTTGGAAGTGTTTTTTTGTTTACACTTGTGTGGCATGTCACACTTGTGAACTAGAGTGGCTCCTCACTCTACTTGTGCTTCATGTTTTGGTTATAATATAAAATCACCGGGGTAATCCTTTACCCAAAAAAAAAACCTATGTATCTCACAGGTATTTTTATACAGACGTACCTATTTTCACATGTGTTTCAGGAGCTAATGTATGAGGATGATCATGATACACTTAGGCGGACTTGGGCCTTAGTGACTTAAAATCAAGCAAGACAAGTTTAATTTATGTTCTGTTTTATGTTTGAACAAAGACAATGTAAACATTAATTCTAATAAAACCAAACTTTAAGTACCATGTGTTATGAAACAATAATTCTGTTACGACACTCCCCGACGTTTCTGTCGCGGTTTTTTGTTTTACGCGGTCGGGGTGTGACATCTGTCTTCAACATTTCCTCCATCGGCAATGAATATTGCACCCCGTGTCGATAAGTCACTTCAACCGTTCCTGCTTCATCATGCACCACCCAACTACTAACTATTGGTAGAGGAGTATCGTCAATATCATCATCATCATCATCATCATCATCATCATCATCATCGTCAACATCATCATCATCATCTTTTGCCGGAAATTTTCTCTCCAATCTTCTTATTACAATTTGAGTTCTTTCACAATCGTTGGCCATTGGAACCCCAAGGGCCAGAATATCCCCCTGAAGTCCTTCATCCATATCAAGTATGGCTTTGATTGTCCTGACCTTCACCCTCCATGCAATAACCTTAGCCATTATTTTAAGTTTTTGGCGTTTTCAAAAATATGTGGCGTTTTAGACAATGTTTGGTGTGTTAAGTTGTGTTCAATGACTTTTTTCCCGCGCATGTAGGAGGCAGTCCTATAAAGTGACAGGTAATTATGGCGTTCTGAAAATATAAATAAATTCAATTCCCCATGTATTGGCTTTTAAATAATAAATGTTAGTAATTATGTTTCCGTCGCTTCATTTTACTGTTTGCAGTTACTGTGTTTTGTTTCAGATTCATCTGTTTATGGCTGCAACACGTCCCATCTTTACGGTTGTAATTATGTCGTTTTGTATTTCCAATGGTGTTTAGATAAAGATGGCACTTTCTTCTATTCTCTTGCACATTGTTTTATACTTTTTTTAGATTTATTATAATAGTAATTGTCCAAAGTAATTTTATTATAGTTTGGTAGTTTGGGCGTTTTGTGGCATGATGGGGGTTTCACAAGCATTTGCCTGTTTGGCGTTTTATTATAATTTTTTTAGTGAATTAGTGTATTGTTGTTCTTAGCTGAAAATTACATAACAACAATAGAAAAAGAAAATTAAAAGAAAAATAAATAGAAGCAATTTATGATCCAAATCTTAACTGTCATCAGTTTCTTTCTTCTTTTGAAACTACAAGAACTGTCACAAATAAATGGCGTTTTGTGTTTGGCATGGTTTTTTTTCTTGTTCGTGTGTTGAAGTGTCTTTGTGGATGTTGGAGACATAGATTGACGTCGTGTGGGTGGATGTTATTTGCTCATAATCTTCATTATCATCATGGAGTCCAAAATGGCATTTACACTGGGATCGGTCTCTTCTCCTCATCCAAACCTTCTTCAACAACAAAGAGGACAAAATGACATATCGGTGTTATCACATCAGTCTCTTTTTATTGAAATTTTCCATCTCATTCAGCAAAATCTTACTCCCCTCACATAACAAACCATTTAGTGAAACTTCATGCAGAACATTATTAAAAATCCAAGAAATAATGTTTGCCATCGTTGGTTTTTCTAACTTTTTGGCGTTTTAGAGTGAGTGGTTTTTAGGAACCATTTTGTTTTGTTTATGTTTTTTTGGTGTGATCAACCGAAGGTGCTGAGACGTTTCTCTTTATAGGATGTTTTTGGCGCATAGTTTAGGCGGGATATTATTATAACAATAAATGCAATTAACAAAGTATCCAGTTTTGCTCAGCTTTATCTGTTAAGTCTGTAACACGTCCCATCTTTCAGGCTTGGCGTTTATATTTTTATGGCGTTTTATATTTTATGGCGTTTTTGTTGGACAAAAACCTTAACTAAAACATAGAAAAAATGAGTCAGTAATAAAATTGTTTTTTTTGCATTTACATGGCGTTTTATATTTCTATGGCATTTTACGTACGAAATGATGTTTTTACCCTTTTACCCTTAATGAAGCACGTTCTAGTAATAAAACTGATGTTATTTATGATAATGTCATCGCGTCAATCTAGTCCATAGATTGTTTTGATCTGACGATGCATAACCGTTCTCACTATTCTCACACTTTTCACCATTTTCCGTAAATCCTGACGCTATATAATATAACATGTTTTGTTTTTAAAAAAATAGATGTTATTCCTACCTTAGTTTTTAATAATTTAAAAAACATGTTAACAGATGTTTAATGGGCCAGGTTAATACAAAGTGATGAGTTTTAAAATGACAATAATACCCTCACATATTGGTATCTGAAGGAACTTAACCATTAAAGTGTCACATCCGGTCATAGGCGGAAGCACGAGGTGTGATCGTGATTGATTCTCATTGCATACGAATTAGCAACATACTAAATGATCTAAATAAACTCATGTTAGTGCACTGATGTCTGTTAACTTCATCTTTAATGAGTCTTGAATTGGTTGTAATAGATCAGGACACGAAAATCGAGAAACATGGTTTTAGGGTAATTCCGCACGAAATTACAATGATTTAATTTCGCACGGAATTAGTAATATCGCATGAATGTTTCATGCGGAATTATGTTGCCTATAAATACCTGTTGTCTCTAATTCATTTGGCACGGAATTAGTGTGTGAGAGCTGAGGTGCTGCCAAATTTTTGTCAGAATTGTTTGTAAAAAGCTCAGGAAATCATCAATAGATAAAGATTAAAAGGAAACAAGCTGTTTGACGTCATTTACATTGATTTCGCCTTTGCAAATGATGATGAACTACTCAGATTGACTGTTTAGGGTCACTGGACGATCCAACAAGTGGTATCAGAGCTCAGGACGAGGAGTTCATACCAATTCAGCTTGATTTCATCGGATTCTCTCACACCTTCTTTTCTGATTTGAAATAGTTTTAACGGTTGAAATGACTTAACACTCACATATATCAAGCGAAACATAGTTTTTAGTAATCCTTGAAAGAATTGGACTAAAACTCAAACAAAATCTGTTAAAACTTGGTAATTCCGTGTGAAAAACTGTTCGCACATAATGACAACATCATAATTTCGTTTGTACCAGACCTTAATTCCACACAAAATTAGCCAAAGTGTTAATGAGTTC
Organism: Helianthus tuberosus; assembly: GCA_030545235.1. NCBI lineage: Eukaryota > Viridiplantae > Streptophyta > Magnoliopsida > Asterales > Asteraceae > Helianthus > Helianthus tuberosus. Next base: position 33,430,743 of record CM060429.1, read on the forward strand.
GCTTGAAAATTCTTGTGTAATTCCGCACGAAATTACACTTGTGTAATTTCGCACGGAATTAAATCTTAGTTGGTAATTTCGTTCCAAAACACATAATTTTGTTTGAAAGTAATCTAATTCCGCACGGAATTAGACATCATCTTTAATTTCGTTTGAAATTCACAATTTCGTGCGAAATTGCTGTTGTTCAAAAATTCAAAATTTTTTCTAAGTGTTTGTTGATCATTTCAGGTACGTGAAAGATGGATGATTACACGAATCCGTTCTATGATATCTTTGCTTTTGCTGGAAACGGTGGGGATGATTCTTCAAACGGCACATCAAACAATACGAATGATAAAACACAAAGTGCGAAGAAAATTCTTCAGGATACTATGAGCATAGATAGTGCATACGGAACATACAATAAGCCGCCCAAGCTGATGGCGATAGAAGATTACAACCGGTGGGCTACAAGATTCGAAGAGTGGCTTAAGGCGTTTGCTTATCAGAGTTGGAGAAGTTTGAAAAATGGCTATGATTTGGGGAGAGATGATTATGAGAACCTAGAAGATAATCAAATTGAAAGATACGTTGCTGAACAGAAGTGTATTGCTCTGCTTCACCAATATGTTCGTGATGACATTATCGCACTGATCGAATACAAAGATTCGAGAGACCTTTGGGAAAAATTAAAAATAAAATGTATTGGCAGTGCTGAAATAGTGAAAAACAAAAAGAAACTGTTATGAAAAGAGTTTGATTTGTTTGGGTGTTTAAAGAACGAGTCTGTTTCCAAGATGATCGAGAGATTTGGGCATCTGAAGATGGAGCTTGCTAGACATGAGATTATTTACACTCAAGAAGAGTTGGTAGGCAAATTGTTTGATGCATTACCGAATGAGCAAGACTGGCAGTATTTTGCAATGATGCTGAAGAATACGATAAAGCCAGCTGATTTGAAGGTTGATCTACTTATAGAAAGACTGGAAAGCCATGAATTGGAGATCAAAAAATTCAATAAAGTCAATAACACATCTTATCAGCAGAATGTGGAGTTGTACTATAGAGGAAATCTACCAAAGACTGGTTCTCCAAAGACAACATTTTCAGCAGAAAGCTCAAAATCAGTGAGTCAAGAAACTCCTAGCAGTGGATACCATAGTGGTTCTTCTTCAAACACTTCAAATCAATCTGCATCAAAGAATCTCTTTCAATGTAATATTGCTGTTGATCTAAAAAATGGTCAGAATATCAGTGAGGAGTCTGCAAAGCAACAGATGGTTTTCTTAGCTTCTGTGCTAGGGTCGTATAAGAGCCTTGTGGCAGGAAAGATAGGCAACACCAACCTAACAAAGGAAGACTACGATCAAATAGATCCTGAGGAGATGGAATTGATCGACATAAGGTGGTGTATGGCCAGTGCAGTGAGAAGGGCACAACGTTTTATGGAGATTACTGGAAGACAATCTATTGGTGGACATTCTACCAAGTTGGGATTTGACAAGTCAAAAGTGACGTGTTTTAAATGTAAACAGAAAGGTCACTTTAAACGTGAGTGCAGAAATGCTTACACTGATGATACTGCAAATCCTTTTCGAGAAGATTATTACAAGAGAGCAATCTATCATCAGAATAAATCATAACCTCCTAGGATGAAGCAGATAGAGGAGGCACCCAAAGAAAGATCCAAGGCACTTGCAGTTTTCCATGACGATGAAGGTTATGATTGGAGTGATGTTTTGCCTGAGGAAGACGCAGTTGGTTATGCCTTCACAGCAGCAAAGATTATTCTGTTTAAAGATAAAAGATCTGAAGAAGTGAAGTATGTGAACAGGAGGGAAACAGCTCATTTCATGAAAAGAAAAATCTATCGTATATACAAAGAAGCTAAACAGGCGAAAAGATGGGATCCTGATAGAGAATGTGTGACAACCCTCACCAAACCAGGTATCCGTACGAATTACTTAATATTTAATTACGGCTTACTAACTGTGCTTGCTTACAACTGTGATTAAACTGCTTGCTGATTTCTGATACATACATGCTCATGCATCACATTTTATACTGTCACTCTATTATTTATACACAAACATCAGTGACAACCTTGATGCACAACAAGCACAGTGAGCACACTACGGGATACCCATTAAACATGCTGACATAACCAGCATCAGGCAGACATTGCCTCTAAGGCCAGTATGAGCCGGGAATAGATTGCTACACTGATAGTGAGTGTAGGGAGGTGAGGATTGTAGAACTGCGTCACTAGGTGAAGTTTATAGTGACCGGATGCGCCTAAAACGTACTTTAAGTACAAAAATTCTGCGCTTTAATATAAAACTCAGCATTTTAAATTACTAATAAAGTGCAAAAACATTGCAGAACTGTCCCGTATATTTTCCTAAGTACCAGGAATAATTTATGTTACAAAAATATACATAAAGGACTTTTTCGGCATAATTAAACATTTTAACGGAACGGTATTTAATCGTATAACCGGACACTACCCGGGACACTAAATTTTTGGCAGACACTTTGTTTTATTATTTTTGGCTAGTCATGATCCCCGTACGCCAGAACACCCGCTAAAAATAAACAATCTAACATATACCATCCAACACTTGGGTTCTAACTTGTAGTTAGACTTTAGTTGAAAATCTTCAATTATAACCCCCCCCCCCCCCCCCCAAACCGAATTCAGCCCTCAAGGGGACCCACCCCCATACTCCAAATCCCCTAACTTGATTTAATCCTATTATTTTAATAGATGTTGCTTGTTGAAGTTGCAAAGATATGTGAAGATGATTATATATAGTATGGCACCAAGATTTCTTATCATTTCACCAAGATTTCACAACTCACCTCACTCTCCTCTCTCATTTTCGGCTGCCCAAACCGAAAACACCACCACCCCCCCTTTAAACATCATCATCTCCTTCATTTTATACATTCCATTCAAGCTTAGTGTTCATCCATGGAAGGTGCAACTTAAAGGGACTTCAAAGGAGCTTGTTCTAGTCTTTCTCACCATCTTTTCTTCACATTTCTTCATTAGATTCTTCCCTAGCTAGAGGCTAGTAGTAAGTTTCCTTACACTTGATTTCATCTTGTTCAAAATTATGATATGTAGTATGATGTTTTGTTGTTAAATCACTAACGATCAAAAGACTAGTAGATGTTAAACAAAAATAGAGAATATAAAAGCTACATAAAAGTTTACTTGTGGCTGAATCATGAAGCGGAATCTTGTTGGTTCGAGGGTTGGCTAAATCATATTTGATGTTTTAAAGTTGTTTTCTTGTTAAACCCGTTAATCGGACACTTTTTAGCACGATTTAGTAATGTTTAAACCGTGAAATAACATGCTGAGTTACTTTTCCAGCCGCCTTCAACACGCTGTAAACGGACTTTAAAAACTCGAAAAACGGAATTTCAAAAGCCTAAATCGTGTCTTTTCAAAAAACGAAGAAAATGGCGCTGGAATTGTATTTATCTGAGGTCGGTTACTATTTTAAAAATCTGTTTTCGTGACAGCAGCTAAGGCTGATTTTTACTGCAGTAAATTGGGCTGTGCGTTTTCGATCACAACTTAAAACCTGAACCGAACCAGCCCCTGAAACTTTTATCAAAGATGGTCACGGATGTATTTGTGACCCTCGAACTGGAATTTAGATAAACGGACTCACGAGGAATTTTTGACGAATTTTTCCGTAAACTGTGTTCAGAATATAACAAATCTGATCACAGTTCGGTAATCGATTTTCTATAAATTATTGATTATGAACAAGACCCCGATATTTTTACACAATAGTTTGTGGGTCGATTAGGACGTTCCGCAAAAATTTGGGAATTTTTGGAATAAGTTAAGTATTTTATTTACTCGTCCGAAAACAGTCCAGTTTTTCACATATTGAAACTGAAACGACAAGGGTAGTATTTTGCGTGTTAAAACGTAAGGGTTGATTGTTGATGATCATGGGTTGATTTCAAAAAGAAAAAGATGTGCGTATTAGCACGGACACTCCTGTTTTTAGGGGAAGTTCTGGCGAATTTTTCTAAAAATACAAAGACTTAGAAAAACTATTTTTCTAACAAGTATGTTTAACTTTATTTCTCGGAATTAAACCTCGCCATGAGTTTTGACATAAAACTTTAAAGTGTTGGTTATGAGACTTGTAAATGTATTTTTGTCAATACCTTAAGTCACCAAATACATAATACATGTACGAATACCCCATCCTTGGGAAGGAATCTATTTATACGATAACCAAGAAATATAAACACGAAGTAGTTGTCTAACTATTTCCCCAAGAACGTTAAAACTCTAAGCTAAGGCACGGCCGTTCGTCTAATAGATATTAGCACGTTGTAGGTTGTCGTGTTGCAGACCAAGTTTGAGTTGCTGTTATCGAGGACGCATTACTGTGAGTTCATGTCCCCCTTTTCTCTTAACTGTTTTCAGTTTTACAACTTCGGGGGTGAAATACATGTTACATACTGATTACAAACGTTTTATACACGGTATGATTAGCTAAGGAACTTACTTCTAGATCACGTGAATGGATAGGCTATTATCGTAAGACCATTAATCCTTGTATAAGGACCGAGAGGCATGAGTGATAGATCTATCGGGTGTTGCGAGCCCCACACATGGGCCAGCGTGTGGCTGCATGGGGTGACTATGTCGTTCCGCCGGAAGGACCGGTATGAAATCCGCGTTTCAGGTTTGAGTGCTTCCTAGGCCATGTCACATATTAATGTATTAGCTACACATTAATCGATCTCTTTTTCCTTACTGCTACATACCAAGAACATACATTTATACGGGTACATTTTTAACGATTTATACATACCCACTTACACATGAACTCGCTCAACTTTATGTTGATTTTTCAAACTACATGTATTTCAGGGAACTAAAGATCTGGCACGGTATGCTACGTTTTCACGCTGCGTTAGAGTTACGGGATCATCCACGTTTAGGGATTGCGACTTTTACCTGGACGAGTCGCAAGTCTTAAACAGTGTTTATGTTATGTTTGTGGTTGCGTCTTAAGAACAATGTTTTTATGTTATCAGGTTGTAATTTCCGTTGCATGCGTCAACGCCTTAAGACAATGTTGTGTTATTTTACTTTTCAAAATTTAATCAACGGATGATCTGCATGGTTTTACTTTCATATAGCTTTGTTGTGATTAAGCTATGGTATTAAGAAGTCACACCAAATAAACCCACGCTTCCGCAAAGCCAGGGTGTGACAGCTTGGTATCAGAGCTCTGATCATAGCGAACTAGGATTCTTTCTCGAGTCTAGACTATGATCACTAGGGCTCTCACGAAAACATTTTTACATTGCATACCACTGAAGTCCAGATCCAAAACGTTTTTACAAACAAAGTTGAGCACATTTTATTTGTTAGTTATAGGCTCAGTCTGGGAGGCTGAGGCTCAGTCTGGAAGGCTGAGGCTCGGTCTGGGAGGCTGAGGGAGTAGGCTAGTGGGACTAGGGAGAACAGTCCGAAAGGCTAGGGAAGGTAGTTTGAGAGACTAGGAGATTCAGTCTGGGAGGCTGGGAGGCTAGTGGGACTAGGAGAACTATATGATTTCTTATTGGTGACTAATATGTTTATTTGACTATATGATTGAGTAATTGTGCATATGTGTGTTTGTATTACAAAATGTCATGCCTTCATCAGATACTGGAGAGCTGGACACTACAGATCCCATGGCCATAGTATCAGGCGACATAGTTTCATCGAGGCACGAGGTGTACATTTCCGATATTACCACCACAGAAGATGACGACTTTCAGCCCTTTTGCGCTGCCTGATGTCGCAGCAGAGCCTGCTGATGGCCATCTTGTTGGGGGTTTGCCACTCGCGGTGATCCCTGCTCCTGTGCCCCTTACCGCTTATCCCATTGTTGATATGCCCCCCCCCCCCGACGTTGTCTCTGACGACGATGTCGAACTATTAGAGGAGGACCCACTTGAGGGCGAGGCCCTATTGCTGCTGGTAATAGCCTACTGCTTGCTGACGCTCCTGCAGAGGAGGCTCATGCTCATTCACCTGTCCCAAACTCATTTGAGTCTGTGGCGTCCGCATCTTCGCATATACAGGGAGTGCAGCACCACTCACACGATGCCGACCCTGATATGGCGTCATCAGCTGCACCAGTTCCCGCACACAGCTTTGAGTTTGATCACGATATTGAGGATGATCCTGTTTTTCCACATGATTTTGATCCAGACCATGACATTGAGTTCATACACTTAGACCAGCCCTTGGAGGATCCTGTAACCCCTGTGTTTGTTGATCCAGCGGATTTTGAGATGCAGTTTGTTGATCCTGAGCCAGCCGTGGCCCCTGAGCCAGGCGTTGCTCCTGACCCCGCATTGGAGCATGACCCTGTTCATGCCGATGCACCTGCTGTTGCTCCTTGATTGATCATCTGCTTGGACGAGAGAAAATTTGGGGTAACTGTGCAAGACAATTTATTATTACGGGGGCCCACGTAATAACGACTTGTAGTGCACAGAAATCATGGTGGACTCTGCGGGTCAAGCTAATAAAACCAATGTAGCAGGGAATAACTAAAGCACGAATGACCAAGGCGATGTAGCCTCGAGTTCATTCTATTTTAAGCAACGAGCCAAATTTGGCAAGCCTATGTAAAGGCTCAGAAATTTATCTCCTCACTCATACATTGAGTATATTTACGTGTGAAATTGGGTGATTGCCTGATGACTTATGGTGCTATGTATCTCATAGACAATTGAAATGTTGTCTAACCCACTTCATACCACTGCGACAGAAGAGAATGCCACCCAGGGGTGACACAGACACCAGTACACTGCCAAGGACAGAAGCCGAGTTGCAAGTACGCATCTCACAGGCAAATGCACGACATGAAGCCCTCCGCTCTAAGCACAATGATGGCATTACTGGAAATAACCCTCCAACTGGCTGCACCTATAAGCAGTTCCTGAACTGCAAGCCTTTGAACTTCGACGAAACAGGAGGCGGCCGTTGCATTTGTTCGTTGGTCCGAAAAGATTGACCCCATTCTAAGAATGAGTAACTGTTCGCCTCGACAGAGTGTTACCTATATCTCAGGGTTATTTCTAGATGGCACACTCTCATGGTGGAACCTTCAGGTTCAGACCCTTGGCACAGACGCTGCTTATGCACTGAGCTGGGACAAGCTCAAGGAATTGATTGAGAAGAAATGCTGTTCTAGGACTGGATTCCAGAAGCTTGAGGTGGAGTTCTGGAACTTGAAAATGGACGAACCAAAGATACCTGAATACGTCCAGCGATCTCACGACTTGTCTAGGGTCGTCCCCTACTAAGTCATTGATGTTGTATGATACAGTTGTGTACTTGTAAACCTTAAATTGTGGTCTCGATTTATGGCAATTCAATCGCGGCATTCTCATCACTTGTGATGTTTGATCTATTGTTTAAGTTCTATGACATGAGATGTTATGTGGTTGATTTATTTATAGCATGAGATGTTATGTGTTGATATTGTTGAATACATACGTACACTTTACTTGCTATGACCTAACCTACGTGAAACATCTTTTAGAAGATGTCGACTCAAGGGAACACCGGTATCAACAACCCTCTGCCGATGACGGAGGCAGAATTTCAAGAACGCATCTTACAAGTCATCGCACAGTACGAGGCCCATCGCTCCGAGCGCAACGGAGGTACCTCAGGAAATAACCCACCCAACGGTAATGTTTGGTCCTTTAAGACACATTACAAAATTTTGGACATTTCCACAAGTGCTTTGCTAATACCTACGCGAATAATGTTGCTTGTATCACAGGCTGCACTTACAAGCAGTTCTTAGGCTGCCAGCCCCTACATTTCAACGGCACTGGGGGTGCCGTAGCCTTCGTGCGCTGGATTGAGAAGACGGACACTGTTTTGCGTGCGAGCAAATGTGCCCCAGAGCACCAGGTCACGTACATTTCCGGACTGTTCCAAGAGGGGGCTCTGTCTTGGTGGAAACTCCAGGTTCAGACGATGGGCGAGGCTGCTGCGTATGCTTTATTATGGGATGAGCTGAAAGAGCTAATGCATAAAAAGTACTGTTCGAGAACAGAAAGCCAGAAGGTGGAAACTGAGTTCTGGAACTTGAAGATGGAAGGTCCAAAAATAGCTGAGTAAGTGGAGAAATTCCAAGTTCTGTCGCGTATTGTTCCATACATGGTAGAACCAGAGTTTAAGAAGATTGAGCGTTTCATTTGGGGATTGGCACCTCAAATGATGAGCTTGGTGACGACATCAAAGCCCGCAGCGATCGCTGAGGCCATCAATCTAAGTGTGGCCTTGACTGAAGAGGCAATCAGGATGAACAAATTTTCAACCTCTGAGGAGAAGAAGGAGACTCATGTAGAGTCATCTGGGGACAACAAGAGAAAGTTGGCGAATTTCAAACAGGGTACCCAGTCGAGTAGCAACAACAAGGCCAGAAAGAGAAAAGAGTACATGGGTAAGCTACCTAAATGCGACAGGTGCCAACGTCATCATACCGGGCGATGTAAAAATGGGAAGTGTGACAACTGTGGCAAAGTGGGACACAACAGGGAAACGTGTTGGCGTGAGACGAAGCGCGGAAAGAAAGGAAAGGGGAAAGATAAGGGATGTTATACCTGCGGGGATATGAGGCACTATAGGAAAAATTGCCCAAGGGAGATTAAGCAAAATCATGGGAAAGATGTCTAACACCGGAGCCGGGGAAGCACGCCAGGAATCCAAGCATGGATATCGGTACGTCCCATACTACTCAATGTTATGCATCTGTATTGCCAAGTACTGTTGAAAATTTTACGATTCACACCCCTAGAGTTGGAGAGTACAATTGGTTTAAGCAACGAGTAAGTAGATATTCTAGTATCCATTAGAACTAGCTTAGGGGAAGCTAGTGGAAGCCAGCACAGTAACCGGAATCAACAAGATAGAACCCGGGAAGAGTAAGATTACACTTGATTTACCGCCAGTGAATTGGGAGACTACAACAAGGTAGTTGGAGGAATAGGTTGACAAATGATCAATAGGAGATTGATATCTGCACCATGATGGCGAACGAAGAAGTGATCGTGACTCACGAAGCAGGATACGCCACCACCGATCACGAATTACTTAAGTCACGAAAGTTGTTGTGGAAAGGATGTGTTGTTTCTTGGCTCATGTCGGGGACAAGGGAGCCGAAGAACCAAAGCCCGAAGATACCCCCGCGATCAGAGGTTATCCTGAAGTCTTCCTCAAAGACTTGTCGGAATCATCTCCTCAACGATTAATCGAATCTCGCATCGATTTAATTCCAGGCACCGCACCTATAGTCGATGCACCGTAGCGACTTACATCTTCGGAGATGCAAGGATTGACAGTGTAGTGTCAGTAGTAAATAGAGAAGGAAGATAACAGACCAAAAATTCCCTTCTGGGTAACCTCAGTTCCGCTCATCAAGAAAAAGGACGATGATTTTCAACTACCAGGAGCCGGACGAGCTAACACACGAGAGTCAGTGACTCTTACTTAGGGTTAACGAACCTCCTACATAACTGAGAAGAGGACTCAACTACTACTACACGATTGGTCAACGATCGAGCGTTGTTAGCAGTGCAATTCAGGAAGAAAGTGTACCAGGGTGAAATTGTGGGACAATGACTTGTGTTAAACATGCACAGGAATGGCGTTTCCTACACTATGCACACAGCCGTTTTACACAGAATACGAACCTTGAAAATCTAGAAGATATATACTTAGGACCTAATGAACCGAGTCTGCAAGCCGTATCTAGATAAGTTCATGATTATATTCATCGATGATATTTTGATTTATTCAAAGACAAAGGCTGAACACGAACAACACTTAAGAGCCATTTTGGAGTTGCCGAAAAAGGAAAAGTTGAATGCCAAATTCTCGAAGTGCGAGTTTTGGCTACGCAAAGTCCAGTTTCTTGGACACGTGGTTAATGAAAATGGGATTTATGTTGATTCCACAAAGATCGAGGCGATAAAGAGCTGGGAGACTCCAAAGACGCCAACCGAGATTCGATAATTCTTGGGTTTGGTTGGCTACTATCGAAGGTTCATTGAGGATTTTCCAAAAATCGCTCAACCACTGCCACTCCTCACGCAGAAAGATAAGAAGTTTGATTGGGGAATCAAACAGGAAAAAGCATTTCAGCTATCAAAGGACAAGCTCTGCAATGCGCCAATCTTAGCACTACCAGAGTGTACAGATGATTTCGTGGTATACTGTGACGCCTCACGACAAGGATTGGGTTGCGTGCTGATGCAACACCAGAAAGTTATAGCTTACGCGACACGTCAGTTGAAAGTTCATGAGAAGTATTATACCACGCACGACTTAGAACTAGGCGCAGTGATATTTGCATTAGAGATCTGGAGACACTGCCTATATGGTACGAAGTGTACAACCTTCACAGATCATAAGAGCCTACAACACATATTCGACCAGAAAGAGCTGAATATGAGAAAAAAAAAACGTTGGGTCGAATTGTTTAACGACTACGACTGCGAGATCAAGTATCATCCTGCGAAGGCGAATGTGTTCGCCGATGCCCTAAGTTGTAAAGAACGGATCAAGCCCATAAGGGTTAGGGCTTTGGAGATGATTATCCGAACAAATCTTTCTCTGCAAATTCGTGTCGCACAGAAAGAGGCTCTTAAGGAAAGAAATATTGAAGATGAGTATCTCTGTGGGATGGAGAAGCAACTAGTGCCAAACGAGGAAGGAACGTTATGTTTTATGAAAAGGATTTGGGTTCCTCTGTTTGGCGGTTTGAGAAAAGTTATTTTTGATGAGGCACACAAATCACGGTACTCTATTCATCCCGGTGCGGATAAGATGTACCAAGATCTTAAGGATTATTATTGGTGGCCCAGGATGTAGGGCGACGTTGTTGTTTATGTTAGCAAATGTTTAACGTGTGCTAAGGTAAAAGCTGAATATCAGAAGCCTTCAGGACTTCTGCAACAACCTGAAATTCCCAAGTGGAAATGGGAACAGATTTCAATGGACTCTATAACGAAACTGCCCAAGACACCCAGGGGCCATGATACTATTTGGGTGATAGTTGACCGCCTAACAAAGTCCGCACATTTCTTGCCAATCAAAGAGAAAGACAATACGAGTAAACTTACGGAAATATATATGAGAGAAAATCGTTGCACGTCATGGAGTGCCTCTCTCGATCATCTCTGATAGAGATGGACGTTTCATATCAAGGATTTGGCAATCCTTCCAAGAAGCTTTCGGCTCACAGTTAAATCTGAGCACTGCATTTCACCCACAAACTGATGGCCAAAGTGAACGATCTATTCAGACATTGGAGGATATGCTGAGAGCATATGTAATGGATTTTGGTGGTAGCTGGGATAAGCATTTACCATTGGCCTTTCAGAATCCTGCAAAGGATTGGGCTTGTAGTCTACAAGTTGGACCTACCTGCTGAACTCCATGGTATTCACGATACATTCCATGTATCCAATTTGAGAAAAAGTCCAACACAAGATACAGTGATCATTCCTGCTGACGAAGTTCATATCGACAACACGCTCCACTTTACTGAAGAACCTGTTGAGGTCACGGATTGGAAAGTTAATAAAACTCGCGGGAGCAGTGTCAAACTCGTCAAAGTTCGTTGGAATGCTAGGCATGGACCTGAATTCACGTGGGAACATGAGGATCGAATGAAAGAGAAATACCCCCATTTGTTTCCTAAGAACCCTGCATCTTGTAGCAGAACTCAAATTTCGGGACGAAATTTATTTAACGGGGGGAGAATGTGACAACCCTCACCAAACCAGGTATCCGTACGAATTAATTAATATTTAATTACTGCTTACTTACTGTGCTTGCTTACAACTGTGATTAAACTGCTTGCTGATTTCTGATACATACATGCTCATGCATCACATTTTATACTGTCACTCTATTATTTATACACAAACATCAGTGACAACCTTGATGCACAACAAGCACACTGAGCACACTACGGGATACCCATTAAACATGCTGACATAACCAGCATCAGGCAGACATTGCCTCTAAGGCCAGTATGAGCCGGAAATAGATTGCTACACTGATAGTGAGTGTAGGGAGGTGAGGATTGTAGAACTGCGTCACTAGGTGAAGTTTATAGTGACCGGATGCGCCTAAAACGTACTTTAAGTACAAAAATTCTGCGCTTTAATATAAAACTCAGCATTTTAAATTACTAATAAAGTGCAAAAACATTGCAGAACTGTCCCGTATATTTTCCTAAGTACCGGGAATAATTTATGTTACAAAAATATACATAAAGGACTTTTTCGGCATAATTAAACATTTTAACGGAACGGTATTTAATCGTATAACCAGACACTACCCGGGACACTAAATTTTTGGCAGACACTTTGTTTTATTATTTTTGGCTAGTCATGATCCCCGTATGCCAGAACACCCGCTAATAATAAACAAGCTAACATATACCATCCAACACTTGGGTTCTAACTTGTAGTTAGACTTTAGTTGAAAATTTTCAATTATATCCCCCCCCCCCCCTAAACAGAATTCAGCCCTCAAGGGGACCCACCCCCATACTCCAAATCCCCTAACTTGATTTAATCCTATTATTTTAATAGATGTTGCTTGTTGAAGTTGCAAAGATAGGTGAAGATGATTATATATAGTATGGCACCAAGATTTCTTATCATTTCACCAAGATTTCACAACTCACCTCACTCTCCTCTCTCATTTTCGGCTGCCCAAACCGAAAACACCACCACCCCCCTTTAAACATCATCATCTCCTTCATTTTATACATTCCATTCAAGCTTAGTGTTCATCCATGGAAGGTGCAACTTAAAGGGACTTCAAAGGAGCTTGTTCTAGTCTTTCTCACCATCTTTTCTTCACATTTCTTCATTAGATTCTTCCCTAGCCAGAGGCTAGTAGTAAGTTTCCTTACACTTGATTTCATCTTGTTCGAAATTATGATATGTAGTATGATGTTTTGTTGTTAAATCACTAAATATCAAAAGACTAGTAGATGTTAAACAAAAATAGAGAATATAAAAGCTACATAAAAGTTTACTTGTGGCTGAATCATGAAGCGGAATCTTGTTGGTTCGAGGGTTGGCTAAATCATATTTGATGTTTTAAAGTTGTTTTCTTGTTAAACCCGTTAATCGGACACTTTTTAGCACGATTTAGTAATGTTTAAACCGTGAAATAACATGCTGAGTTACTTTTCCAGCCGCCTTCAACAGGCTGTAAACGGACTTTAAAAACTCGAAAAACGGAATTTCAAAAGCCTAAATCGTGTCTTTTCAAAAAAACGAAAAAAATGGCGCTAGAATTGTATTTTTCTGAGGTCGGTTACTATTTTAAAAATCTGTTTTCATGACAGCAGCTAAGGCTGATTTTTACTGCAGTAAATTGGGCTGTGCGTTTTCGATCACAACTTAAAACCTGAACCGAACCAGCCCCTAAAACTTTTATCAAAGATGGTCACGGATGTATTTGTGACCCTTGAACTGGAATTTAGATAAACGGACTCACGAGGAATTTTTTACGAATTTTTCCGTAAACTGTGATCAGAATATAACAAATCTGATCACAGTTCGGTAATCGATTTTCTATAAATTATTGATAATGAAATAGACCCCGATATTTTTACACAATAATTTGTGGGTCGATTAGGACGTTCCGCAAAAATTTGGGAATTTTTGGAATAAGTTAAGTATTTTATTTACTCGTCCGAAAACAGTCCAGTTTTTCACATATTGAAACTGAAACGACAAGGGTAGTATTTTGCGTGTTAAAACGTAAGGGTTGATTGTTGATGATCATGGGTTGATTTCAAAAAGAAAAAGATGTGCGTATTAGCACGGACACTCCTGTTTTTAAGGGAAGTTCTGGCGAATTTTTCTAAAAATACAAAGACTTAGAAAAACTATTTTTCTAACAAGTATGTTTAACTTTATTTCTCGGAATTAAACCTCGCCATGAGTTTTGACATAAAACTTTAAAGTGTTGGTTATGAGACTTGTAAATGTATTTTTGTCAATACCTTAAGTCACCAAATACATAATACATGTACGAATACCCCATCCTTGGGAAGGAATCTATTTATACGATAACCAAGAAATATAAACACGAAGTAGTTGTGTAACTATTTCCCCAAGAACGTTAAAACTCTAAGCTAAGGCACGGCCGTTCGTCTAATAGATATTAGCACGTTGTAGGTTGTCGTGTTGCAGACCGAGTTTGAGTTGCTGTTATCGAGGACGCATTACTGTGAGTTCATGTCCCCCTTTTCTCTTAACTGTTTTCAGTTTTACAACTTCGGGGGTGAAATACATGTTACATACTGATTACAAACGTTTTATACATGGTATAATTAGCTAAGGAACTTACTTCTAGATCACGTGAATGGATAAGCTATTATCGTAAGACCATTAATCCTTGTATAAGGACCGAGAGGCATGAGTGATAGATCTATCGGGTGTTGCGAGCCCCACACATGGGCCAGCGTGTGGCTGCATGGGGTGACTATGTCGTTCCGCCGGAAGGACCGGTATGAAATCCGCGTTACAGGTTTGAGTGCTTCCTAGGCCATGTCATATATTAATGTATTAGCTACACATTAATCGATCTCTTTTTCCTTACTGCTACATACCATGAACATACATTTATACGGGTACATTTTTAACGATTTATACATACCCACTTACACATGAACTCGCTCAACTTTATGTTGATTTTTCAAACTACATGTATTTCAGGGAACTAAAGATCTGGCACGGTATGCTACGTTTTCACGCTGCGTTAGAGTTACGGGATCATCCACGTTTAGGGATTGCGACTTTTACCTGGACGAGTCGCAAGTCTTAAACAGTGTTTATGTTATGTTTATGGTTGCGTCTTAAGAACAATGTTTTTATGTTATCAGGTTGTAATTTCCGTTGCATGCGTCAACGCCTTAAGACAATGTTGTGTTATTTTACTTTTCAAAATTTAATCAACGGATGATCTGCATGGTTTTACTTTCATATAGCTTTGTTGTGATTAAGCTATGGTATTAAGAAGTCACACCAAATAAACCCACGCTTCCGCAAAGCCAGGGTGTGACAGAATGTTATCTTGATCAAAATGGAAACATAGCTGTGGATCCAGATACTGTTGATCTTGAAGTTCTCACCAAACAAATTGCTGATGAAGAGGAAGCCAGACAGAGAGAATGGTGGGGAGGTGGAGAAGCCGTTGAGAAAGAAAAAGAGAAAGAGACAGCAAAAGAACCGGAGCCAAAGAAGATTGATGATGGGATCATTGATACTTCACAGGATTTCACCGCTAAAAACCTGACAAAGATGGCTAACAAAGTTCTAGCTGCAAAAGAACTAGAGGTAGTTTCTGATTCTGGAACTGAGTCCAAAGATAAGGTCAGTACAAATGATACACATGTGTCAGGTAAGAATGGTAAATCTGAGAACAACTGCAAAAATTGCATGAAAGAGTGCAAAGTTTGTAGTACAGTTGCTTACCTTAGTGGTAAGAAGGTTGAAGAACTGACTGATAAAGTCAGAAGTGTTGAAGATCAAATCTTGAACCGTGATAAACTGTTGAAAGCTTCGAACGAAAAATTAAAAGAATTAAATGAGAAAATCGAAAATGATAAAAATGACATAGAAAGAATTAGGAATGAAAATGAAAAATTGATTCTTGAAAAACGTCAAATCTCAGAAAATTTTGAAAAGATTAAACGAACGGTTAAAGATTGTGATGAAAGAAATGGTAAGACTGACAAGGAAAATCTTCAACTGACCGGTGTTCTTAGAGTGAAAGAGGAGTTAATCAATCAGCAACTGGATGAAATTGCTAAGTTGAAGCTTCAATTTCAAGAAGCCAAAATTGAAAATGAACGCATCCAGTTGAAATTAACCAGTTACAACTCTGCAAGCTTTATTTTACAACACATTGTTCCTAAACCCATTGGGAAAAACAAAGCAGGCGAAGATGTTTACTCGGATGGAACTGGGGTTGGGTTTCATCAGGTTCCACCACCAGTTTTATACAATTATTCAAAGAAAAAGTCCGGGTTGGTTAATGATGAAGATGAAAATGAGGTTAAACTTCCAGAGTCAATTGATGTGACATTTTCTTCATCATCATCTGATAATAGTGTTCAAACTGATATTGTTAAAAGCATGGCTGAAAGTGTTTTGAAATCTGATAATGATTCAATTGAGGATGAAGAGTGTTTTCTGGACAAATACATTCCGAAATCAAAATCCAAAAAAAACTTAAATGAAGAACCTACTTTTGTCATGTACAAGATGTCGGGATCGGATAAGTTGTATTCGGATTCTGAGTTTCCTCTGGAGAATGTTAATGTGAACAAATTGAAAAATGTTTTCAAACTGGTTGAAATTGATCTGTCTGAAGTAGAGGGTTTAAAACAGACAAAGAGGCAAATGAATTTTGAAAAAGATAAAGCTTACTACAAGAAACCAGTTGTTCCACCACGTTTTTATAACAATAATCAAAACAGATGGTCGGATGGATATCAGGGTGGTAAGAATTATCAGAAAAGGAATGTTCAAAACAGAAGGTTTGCTGAGAAGAAAATGTTTGTGTCAAGTTTGAGTTCACTTTGTGATGAAGAATCCAAGATTTTTTCGAAAACAAATGAAGAATTCTTTGAGAAGAAGGCCTCACAGCTTCAGACTGAAGGCACAAGTCGAGTAGTTGATACTCGTACATGCTTCAAATGTAACAAAGTTGGGCATATTGCACGAAAGTGTACCAACTTTAAGCCTATGTCTGAAGTTGCTGAGAGTTCGAAAAGGAAGGTTGATGCAAAAGGAAAAATTCCAATGGTTGTTGAGAAAATTTTGAAAAATGATAACACAAAATTCAAAATTGAACCTGTTAAGAAGTTGGAAACTAAAAATGACAAATTTTACAAATGGGTTGCGTCACCTCAACAAACATGGAAGCTAAAAAGTTCATCTAAACCAAAGGTTTCAGAGTCAGAAAAACAATCATCTTCTACCACTCCGGTAAAGATGGATGTTCCTTTGGATTACTATGAAAAGTTGGAGAAACAATCTTCTACTCCACCGGAGAAGAAGAATGTTCAAAAGAAAGATCAACCAAGTGGTCAACCTAAGAAAGATGAGTTTGTTTTATACAAAAAGGTTGTGGTTGGATCTGAGGAAAGCTTGAAGGTGAATGATAAAAACTTTCCACCACTTTACATTGGAAAATCTCACATTAATGTCAAGTTACCCGAGTCAAAAGAGGCTTGGGTGGCAACAAAATCTCACTAAATGTTTGTGATATGTGCAGGAGCTTCCAAGATCCGTTTCACGATGGATTATGGATAGTGGAGCTTCTCGGCACATGACAGGGAAGACAGCGTTGCTATATGATGTTAGAAATTTCAATGGAGGTTATGTAGGGTTCGCAGGTAACCAAGGTGGTAGAATTGTTGGTGAAGGAACGTTATCCAATGGGATTGTTACGTTTGAAAGAGTTAACTACATTGCTGAGCTTGAGAATAATCTTCTGAGCATATCTTAGATATGTGATAGGATGTATACAACGCACTTCACAGACAAAGAATGTTTGATCTTGAAACCAGGATTTGTTGTTCCCGAAGAATGGATTATCATGAGAGCACCTAGAGTCAATGATCTGTACGTGTTAGACATGAGTGTAGCAACTACAACCACGGGTCAGGCTCATTGTTTTGTGTCTAAAGCAACGGAGAAAGAATCACAGTTGTGGCACCGCAAGATGGGGCATATACATTTGAGAAAAATGAATCACCTGGTGCACAATGATTTGGTTATTGGTGTTCATGTGAAAGGTTTTCATCTTGAAGGGGAGTGTATTAGCTGCATCAAAGGAAAGAAAAAGAAGAAATCACACCCCGGGAAGAAAGTCAATTCTGTCTCAAGACCTTTAGAGAGACTCCATATGGATCTGTTTGGTCCAGCGAACGTCAAAAGCATTACAGGGGATCTCTATTGTCTTGTCATTACAGATGATTACTCAAGATTTTCATGGGTATTATTTCTGAAGTCAAAAGATGAGACGTTTGATCGTTTGATGAAGCTTTTCAAGAAGATGGAAAACTTGTACCAAACACGCATTAGAAGATTACGTTCTGACAATGGTACTGAGTTCAAGAATATCAAGATGGAAGAGTATTGTGATGAAGGAGGTATATTGCATGAATTTAGTGCTCCTTACACTCCGCAGCAGAATGGAGTAGCTGAAAGAAAGAACAGGACGCTAATTGAAACGGCCAGGATGATGCTTGCTGATTCCAAACTTCCTGTAATTTTTTAGGCAGAAGCAGTATCAGCCGCATGCTATACGCTCAACCGGGTGCTTACTGTCAAGAAATTCAACAAGACGTGTTTCGAGCTAATCAATAACCGCAAGCCGAACCTGAAGTATTTAGAACCGATTGGGTCTCCCTACACAGTTCTAGAGCCTTTTGGTAAGTTTGGTCCAAAGAGTATCGAGGGAATATTCGTGGGTTATTCGAGTCCACAAAAACGAGTCTTTGTTCCAAGCTTGAAGCGGATTATTGAGGCATATAAAGTTAAATGTCAAGGATACACAATGCCACCACAAAATCCCGGCGATTCATGGCGTTTTCATTATGACACTTTGTGGAATTCGTTTGATATGGAAGAAGAAAAGGATGAAGAAGAAGATTTCTTTGATGAGTTGGATATTTTGAGAGAGTATGAAGAATCGCAGGAAAGGTTCCCAACTGAGCATTCAAGACGACCTCAACGAGCGTCAAATGACGATGAAGCAGGTCCAAGTAATGCTGGAGAACATGATGATATTCAACAAGAGGAAGTTGCTCATGATAATCAGACGTCAGTCAATGATAATCAAGAATCTGATGCAAGGCCAGTATTTGATCATGGTGATTGAGATTCTGAGGGGGAGAAAATCCAGATTTCGAGTCAAACTGTTCCAGTCGATGAACAAGGTGCAAATCAGAATATCACAAATTTGGAAGGCGAGGTAGATGTTCCAGGCGAGGTGATGCCTAGAACACTTTCATACAATCCAGAGGAGTTGATAATCGGGGAATTGCAATCAGGAGTCCGCACTAGAAGACAACTTGATCAAGGGCTTACATGTTTTTATTCAAAAGTTGCTCCTTTACAAACTGAATTCTCATTGAGTTGTTTTATCTAGCAGATTGAGCCAAGGACTTACAAAGAGGCGCTTACTGAAGATTCTTGGGTCAATGCGATGCAGGAGGAACTGAGCCAATTCGAGAAGTTAGGTGTGTGGAAGTTAGTAGAATTGCCTGATGGTCAAAGGAAGATAAACACCAAGTGGGTGTTCAAGTGCAAGAGGGATGATAGAGGAGTTGTTGTTCGTAACAAAGCTCGACTTGTAGTTCAGGGATTCAGTTAGCAGGAGGGTATAGATTTCACCGAAGTGTATGCTCCAGTTGCTCGACTAGAAGCAATCAGAATCTTCCTAGCATTTGCATCTTGGAAAAATTTCAAAGTATATCAGCTAGATGTGAAATCGGCGTTTCTCTACGGGAAGGTAAAAGAGGAGGTATATGTCGGTCAGCCACCGGGCTTCACCGATCCAATCCACAAAGACAAGGTCTACTTGTTAGACAAAGCGCTGTATGGTTTACACCAGGCCCCGAGAGCTTGGTACGAGACATTGTCTCAACACCTGCTAGCCAACAGCTTCATCCGTGAAAAAGTGAATGCCACTCTCTTCACCAAAGAGGTCGACGGTCATCTTCTGATAGTTCAAATATATATGGATGTAACATCTGTGCTTGTAATCATTGTGAACAGTTCAGTTATCAATAAAACAATGTTATTTGATCCCAATATTTGTTTTTTTATGTTTTAAATTTTTCATGTTTTGACTTTTGTTCAATTTCAAACTCTATATCGCTTTCTGGAGAGTAATACGCAAACTGGTGCGTAAACGTAATCATTTTAATGCGACAAACACTCCGGAACATCAACATATACTTAACATACCTTAAATAACCCTTACATAACTTAGAAATAAGTTTTGAAGGCTTTGGTATGGCAGAAACAAGTTAATTCGCCTACATGGACTAAATTCGACAAACTGCGAAAGTATGACGATTCGTACTGGAACAGACATTCCGGAACATGACCATAAGTTAAACACACCTTAAATATCCTTTAAATAGCTTAGAAATAGGCTTTGAGGGGTTCGGTGTGCTAAAATAAACTTTTGGGTCATTCAGGGACTAAAAGCGTCAAAAAGTGCACAAGTTTGCACTTTCGCGCATAACATACGTTCTGAATACATCCGGACATCCAAAAATTTATGTAAGCACTAAAATATTTTATTTTAGTGTTTGGCATAAGAAAAATCCATTCGTCGCGCAATTTGGATCGTTTTTCGCGCTTATGCGCATTCCGTCGTAATTAACCGAACATCGCGATCGTACGACCAAACGAACGTTGGTGACCGACCGGATAATATTTAAATCCCACAAATATTCTGTTATGATTAAAATCTTATTTTAATCAGGTCCGTGTTGAAAAATAATTTAGAACGCCATAAACCGGGATTTAAACGCTAGATAAAATACCCGGTACCCAGTTAAATACCCGTTTTAGCCATATGCCAGGAATATGCTAAGGTATATGCTAAGGAATATGCTTGGAATATGCTAGGAATATGCTAGGAATATGCTTGGAATATGCTAGGAATATGCTAGGAATATGCTAGGAATATGCTTGGAATATGCTAGGAATATGCTTGGAATATGCTAGGAATATTCTATATGGAAGATCCTATAAATACCCAACCCTATTCAACCCAAAACCCACAAAAATCTGATCTAAAAGACTCTAAGTTGAAGCCATTGCTTCATACCTGAGTTATTTGATCAAGATTAGCTTTCGGGGACCCTTTGTAAGTGTTCCTTCGTTCTTTTTATTTCGTTTAGCGTTAAAAGTCAAACTTTGTTTGACTTTCTGCATTGACCAGTTTAAGGTCAATGCGAAGTTCGTTTGAACTTCATAACGTGAGCGTAATCACGATGGTTATAGCCCCTAACGACTATACTGTCACACCCCAACCACGTAGAACATACAAAACGTGGCGGAAACATCGGGGAGTGTTGTAACAGAATTAATTGTTTCAAATCCATGGCAATTAAAGTTTCGTTTTATTAATCAAACAAGAGAGTTACATTGTTTTAAACAAGAAACAGAGAGTATATAACAAAAATTAACTAGTTTTTGTCTCGTTTTAAGTCACTAAGGCACAGGTCCGCCTAAGTATGTCTTGATAAGTCCTATGCATCATCTCCTGAAAACACATGTGAAAATAGGTACGTCAGCATAAAAATGCCTGTGAGATACATAGGTTTTGTGAAAACAGAATTCATGACTTATGTTTGAGAAAATGTTTAGTCATGAACCTTGTAATTTGCTTTGTCTTGTAAATCATTTGAAGAACGATAAGATAAGATGATAAGTATAAATAAGAGAATAATGTATGGTTAAATGAATAACCATGTAAAATGAGTTTGTATAAGATAAGTTGTTTGTAAATCAATGTCTTGTGAAAAATATGTTATTTGTATAAAATGTTATATGTCTCAAATTGAAATGATTCAAATAACGCTACAATATGTGATACCATACAAAC
Organism: Helianthus tuberosus; assembly: GCA_030545235.1. Taxonomy (NCBI): domain Eukaryota; kingdom Viridiplantae; phylum Streptophyta; class Magnoliopsida; order Asterales; family Asteraceae; genus Helianthus; species Helianthus tuberosus. Next base: position 33,452,458 of record CM060429.1, read on the forward strand.
ACTTATATATAGGAAGTACCATCGGCGTATCCACCATGCTTGTATCATATTACACACGCCTCGTTACTTAAATCACTTACTCAAACCAAACCATCAAGATGTAATGTTTAACAATTGTAGAAATGTTTTGGTATAGTCAAATGTCTATTGTCAAATGGTTCACATGGTTCAATAGATACAAATGGTTCACATAATGTAATATAATGAGTTCATATGCTGGATGAGCATATGCAACAAAATGTAATGTAAAACAATGTACAAAGTATGCACACAATGCACATACATAGCATGAGATGTAATGTAAAACAATGTACTAAGTATGCACACAATGGACATACCTAGCATGAAATGTAATGTAGAACAATGTACTAAGTATGCACACAATGGACATACATAGCATGAGATGTAATGTAAAAAAATGTACTAAGTATGCACACAATGGACACACATAGCATGAAATGTAATGTAAAACAATGTACTAAGTATGCACACAATGGGCATACATAGCATGAAATGTAATGTAAAACGATGTACTAAGTATGCACGCAATGGACATACATAGCATAAAATGTAATGAAATCATGTACTATAAATGTACTAATGAACATAGCAAGTATATGATGTGAAAACAGGAAAGCACGAAAGTAACAAGTAGGCACATGTGTTTCACCCCAAAACAGTTTGAAAACAGTAAAAGAGGGGTCTATGTACTCACTTGAGATTGCTCAGAAGTCCTAAGATAACCACCAAGCAATGCTAGAGATCACGGAATCAAACGGCACCTAATATAGACTATGTTAATAAACCGGACCTATATCGGAGGATCGGATAGAATGAGGGCTCGTAAACCAAACGAGTATGGAGACTCGTGTCATATGATTTAACAAAGCCTACATACTAAATGAAACCTAACCTAAGTGCTTACGACCCATTACGACCCGTTTAGGTAGCTTATGCTATTTTAACGCGTCGTTCGCGTGAAACGCGTTTGGACCGCCTAACTAGTCCTATGACAAGTAACATATGCCTTAACATGTCTAATATTGTTGTCAAATCAGTTTAGATGTCAAAAGTTATGTTACATATGTTTAAAATGAATTTTGGCATCAAAGGGGTATTTTGGTAATTTACCTAAGGCATATAAACTACCTATCATACAACTACTTAAACGAAGCGACCATAAGGTATAACCTCGGAAGGTTATTCCCTATATTCTATGGTCACCTAATGTGTTTGGTCGGATCCTAATGATCGACCAAATGGGTCGGGTCCGAAGGTATAAGCGATTTATTAGATCGCTTACCCTTACGACCCCAGACAATGTGGTAATCAGTAGGCATAGTCACAAGGGACTATAACCATCGTGATTACAATCACGTTGCGAAGTTCAAATGAACTTCGCATTGACCATAAACTGGTCAATGCAGAAAGTCAAACAAAGTTTGACTTTCGGACTCGAAAAACAATAAAAGAACGAAGGAACACTTACAAAGGGTCCCCGAATGCTAATCTAGATCAAAATAGCTCAGGTATGAAACAAAGGTTTCAACTTAGAGCACATTAGATCAGATTCTTGTGAGGAAAAGTGAAGGGTGGAGGTGGGTATTTATAGTTTTCGGTTCACCGTTAGGATCGTTTCTTCGAGAAGAGGGAATGATCTAGCCCGTACACTTGTCGGAATGTTGTGGTAACTGATTTTGGCCACCACAAGAGATTAACATGTGGCACTTGGCCTTTGGGGAGTGTTTAAAGGCTGAAACAGGCTGTTAAAAATGATTTGCTGCATGTGGCCCCTGCTTGCGCACCGCAACACTCCCATTGTTGAGGTGCGCAAGGACCAGTTTGGCAGATTTATAGTTTTGGTCCCTGCTGTGTTATAAGGTCATTTCCGACGCGTTTAAGGCCCGTTAACCCCATTTCAAAGCTCTAAAATGAAGTTAAAGTATAGGGAACTTAAAATGTGCTCAAAAATATCTCGGATGTCGGTTCGTTTAGCCGTACGGTTGCGATGTTCGGTTAATTACGACAGAATGCGCATTAGCGCGAAAAACGATCCAAATGACGTGACGAATGGATTTTTCTTATGCCAGACACTAAAATAAAATGTTTTAGTGCTTCATAAATTTTTGGATGTCCGGATGCATTCAGAACGTAAGTTATGCGCGAAAGTGCAAACTTGTGCACTTTTTGACGCTTTTAGTCCCTGAATGACCCAAAAGTTTATTTTAGCACACCGAACCCCTCAAATCCTATTTCTAAGCTATGTAAAGGATATTTAGGGTATGTTTAACTTATGGTAATGTTCCGGAATGTTCGTTACAGTTCAAATTGGCATACTTTCGCAGTTTGTCAAGTTTAGTCCCTGTAAGCGATTTAACTTGATTTTGCCATACCAAAGCCTTCAAAACTTATTTCTAAGTTATGTAAAGGTTATTTAAGGTATGTTAAGCCTATTTCACTATTACGGAGTGTTCCTTGCATTAAACTAGTTATATTTTCGCATCAGTGCGCGTATAACCTTCCAAAAAGCGATTTAGAGCTTGAAATCGAACAAGAATTGATATGTGCAAAAGATACACATATTTATACAGATCCCAAGTATGAAATACAATATTTCATTGGCTTGGCATTTTTTTGATGGTCGCAGTGACCCAGGTGTCACATATACCTATTGATTACCACGTTATCTAGGCTCAGTGACGAGTCGTAGTTTCGGCCAAAATGCGTGTTATTGCGTATTTTGTAACCAAACTACTCTTAGGTATCAAAACCGTTTGTTTTGATACCAAACCTGTTTTCTAAACTTAGTTAAGCATGTTTTAACATGCTTAGCTCGTCATTTTTAGTTTAGTGCTTATATAGGGTCGTAAGGTAAGCGATCTAAACAATCGCTTATACTTTCGAACCCGACCCGTTTGGTCAATCATTAGGATCCGACCAAACACACTAGGTGACCATAGTTGTATAGGGAATAACCTTCCGAGGTTATACCTTATGGTCACGTCGATTGAGTAGTTGTGTGATAGGTAGTATATATGCCTTAGGTAAATTACCAAAATGCCCTTTTTACGCCAAAATTCATTTTAAGCATATGTGACATAACTTTTGGTATCTAAACTAATTTGGAAACAATATTAGACATGTTAAGGCATATTTTACTTATCATAGGGCTAGTTAGGCGTTCCGAACGCGTTTTACGCGAACGACGCGTTAAAGTAGCATAAGCTACCTAAACGGGTCGTAAGCACTTAGGTTAGGTTTCATTTTAGTATGTGGGCTTTGTTAAACCATATTACACGAGTCTCCATACTCGTTTGGTTTACAAGCCCTCATTCTATCCGATCCTCCGATATAGGTCCGGTTTAATAACATAGTCACATATATTAGGTGTCGTTTGATTCCGTGATCCCTAGCATTGTTTGGTTGTTACTCAAGGACTACTAAGCAATCTCAAGTGAGTACATAGACCCCTCTTTTACTGTTTTCCAAACTGTTTTGGGGTGAAACACATGTGCCTACTTGTTACTTTCATGCTTTTCCATGTTTTCATATCATATGCTTATTATGTTCAATAGTACACTTATAGTACACGATTTCATTGTGTTTATGCTATGTATGCCCATTGTGTGCATATTTAGTACATCGTTTTACATTACATGTTATGCTATGTATGTCCATTGTGAGCATACTTAGTACATTGTTTTACTTTACATGTATGTTGACTGAGCATGCTAGCACATTGATTTACATGACTTTTCTGCTTTGTATGTTAACTTAGCATACTTAGTACATTGTTTTCATATAACATGTTTACATTTGCTATAACATTTGGTTTACACAAACGGGACTTATATACGTTCATTAACATTAGCTACGCCGCTCAGTAGTAAGTAGTGGTACCATAGGACTTGACAAATCCCATTCCTGACATCTCGGGTTTGTTTGGATGTAAGGAATGACTGAATCCGAAAACATTTCTTTTGATAACCTTGACTTAGGGTTATCCGACTGTCTCAAGGCTTGAATGTATGCGTTAACTTACCACATAAATGTTTGTATCAATGTAACATGCTTTACTTTGCAAAACATAACTTTTTGATATATTCAAAATACTTTGTTTTGTACATTCTTACATTTGGTTTATGTAACAACACATTACTTATCAGACAAACATTTGCTACACATTACTTGACTACATTTGGACTATTAATATTTGATATGATTTATACAAGGACTTTTGACAATTGGTTTAAACATAGACTTTATACATTGGTGGTTTGTTTAAGTGAATTAAGTAACGAGATGTGAGTAATATGATACATACAGGGTGGATACGCCGTTGGTACTTCCTATATATAAGTGTTTGTATTATATTACATATCATAGCGTTATTTAAATCATTCAATTTGGACTTATACATTTTACACAAGTAAGACGATTCTCACAAGACTTTGGTTTACAAACAATTTACTTTATACAACACATTTCACTTGGTTATACATTTAACCACACATTATTCTTTTATTTATACATATCATTTGATCTTATCGCTTTTTAAATGATTTACAAAACAAAACAATTTACAAGGTTCATGACTGACTTTTGCTAAACAACTTTTTTCTAAACTTATAAGTGATGAATCCTATTTTCACAAAACCTATGTATCTCACAGGCATTTTTATGCTGACGTACCTATTTTCACATGTGTTTTCAGGAGCAGTCGCTTAGGATGATGATCGTGACACTAGGGCGGACCTGTGCCTTAGAGACTTAAAAATAAAGATAGAACTAGTTTAATTATGTTCTGAACTCTTGATTTCCTGTTTTGAAACAATGTAACACTCTTGTTTGATAAATAAAATATAACTTTGTATACCATGGTTGTGAAACAATAATTCTGTTACAACACTCCCCGACGTTTCCGCCACGATTTGATGTTCTACGTGGTCGGGGTGTGACAGTGGACGACATCATATTTGGGTCAACGAATGAGAATCTATGCAAAGATTTTGAACGAGTGATGAAGCAGAAATTCGAAATGTCATCGATGGGTGAGATGAAATTTTTTTTGGGACTGCAGGTTGATCAACTACCCAAAGGAATTTTCATACATCAAACGAAGTATGTTCATGATATCTTGGAGAAATTTGGGATGTCAGGTTCTACTCCAGCTTCCACCCCATTAGCAACGAATCATGGGATAAACCCTGATCTCACCGGAGAGAAGGTAAATGAAACGTTATATCGCTCTACGATCGGTTCGTTAATGTATTTGACAGCTTCAAGACCCGATATTATGTATCCAACCTTCCTCGCAGCAAGATTTCAATCTAATCCGAGAGCTTCGCATATGGTGATTGTAAAAAGGATATTACGCTACCTGAAAGGAACTCCATCGTTGGGGTTGTGGTATCCAAAAGATGGCGAATTTATGCTCGAAGGTTATTCCGATTCGGATTTCGGATGCTGCAAAGTTAACGCTCCATCGTTGGGGTGCCAGTTCTTTGGACCACGATTGGTCACCTGGCAATGCAAAAAGCAGACCTCTGTGGCTTTATCCACATGTGAAGCGGAGTATGTATCTGCAAGCAGTTGCTGCTCACAGATCTTGTGGATCCAGCAACAGATGCGCGACTACGGTTTGCAATTTCTAAACACCCTTATTTTTGTTGATAATGAGGCAGCGATTAACATTACTAAAAATCCAGTTCATCACGCTAAAACCAAACACATAGAAATTCGTCATCACTTCATTCGCGATTGCTTTGAGAAGAAGTTGATACGAATTGAGAAAATCCACACTGACGAGCAAAAAGCTGATTTACATACCAAAGCATTTGACAAAACTCGTTTTCAATATTTGTTAAAACTGAACGGTATGAAGCTTTTATCGGTGTTGGAAGAGATTCTTGGCGTTGATGAAGGAGACGTTGTAGATGATGTTGAGAAGCAATCTGCAATGGTTTGTCGATTTTTTACATGTTTTGGTATTTAGGGGGAGTAGGGTAAATATTTTCAGAAAATACAAAAACAATAAAAAATGACAAAAATACAAAAACATGGGATATTTTCAAAATCCAAAAGCAATAGAAAACCAGAAAAGAGCTTGTGTAAAAAGGGAAAATGATAGTACATTGGCTTGACAGTTACGGTATGCTAAAGAATTGTAATGTTTAAAAGGTTAAACTGTCTCGCTGATGATGTGCCGATAGGTTTTTACACATTTAGTAGGTTTGTTCGGGATATAAACCTAAATCTTTACTTGATTATTTCGTGGGGAACACTACTTGGATATATAGGTAACCTCTGAAATCTTGTTTGAAAGATCCCTCTTTCTGAGATACTAGGTCTTTATACTCAGTGATATATGGGGTATTATCCCGGGACTTCTGATTTTGCGGAAGCAATGGCCTAGTCCCCGAATAATACTTTCTGCATTGCTTGAAATATAGCGCCGCCCTCAGCATAAATGATGAGGCAATAAAAATTCTAATCAATGCTGTTGTAAAAAAGATCCTCTAAAGGGGACACACCAAAGTCGAAGCCGTCATCTCTCTGCTGAACGGAAGTTCTGACCTGAGCTCTCACAGTTCTTCGCAATTTAACACCTTACAGATATCATATGTGGTATACTCACCTGTAAGACTGAATATTGGGATCTTGATACGGGAGTATATTCAAGAGGTGGGACACATGTATAAGTTAAAGTTCCTAAAACATCTAAATCCGTATCCTGGACAGATTGAAAATTGTGTGAGAATTTAAGTGGATCAGTATATCGACAATCTAAGCGAATTGTTTAATTCTAAGTATGAAATTAAAGCTTAACGGTACTTGTGACTTGTCGAATAGATGATATGATTCCCTAACACGCTCGCCAAAAATATGTTTGTAAATAGTTTACTTTTACTGCATTTTATTTCTGTATTTCATTTCTAGTTTAGAAACTTTATTAAAAATCCAAAAAGATTTTACATTTTTGCGTTATTTTTGACAAACCAAAGTGGAGAGTTGATCTTTAGATTCACAATTTGGAGCAGACGCAGGAAGTTTCTGGGCTGGATGATAAGTTTGGAGCTTAATCTTGTTAATTGAGAAGTTGGAAAGTTAAAGCAAGTTCATTAATTTGAAACTTGTAATTTTTTTCAGAAAAAAAAATTGAACAAAATGTCAGTGTGAATTATCTCTGATCAACCAAGGTCATTAAGTTTGACTTGGTAGATTAATTGAGTAATCAGGGTCATTAGTTTGGATCTGAATACTTAAGTGGATTTTATAGCACTGAAGTTAAAAGATAAGTTGAGTTTGAAACTGTTATTGTCATATATCTTATATTTAGGTAGAGATTGTGTAGGTAACAGGAGTTAAGATCCCCATGGCAAAGAAAATGTCAAAGTTTGAACCAGATTTCAAGTCCCAGCTAATCGAGAGGGGGAATTTGCGAAAGGGGGAGTCAGAATTCTGGATCAACAGTTAAAGGGGAGATTGAAGATTAAAGTTTGAAGATAAAGATTAAAGGGAGCTTTTTCAATGTCAAGATTATTCAAGACTAAAGACTAAAGACAGGATGCTAAAGACTTCGTTAACATCCAAGGGGGAGTTTGTTAGTGCACTTATGTCTGTTAACTTCATCTTTAATGAGTCTTGTATTGGTTGTAAGAGACCAGGACACAGAAATCGAGAAACAGGGTTTTAGGGTAATTCCGCACGAAATTACAATGATGTAATTTCGCACGGAATTAGTAATATCGCATGAATGTTCCGTGCGGAATTATGTTGCCTATAAATACCTGTTGTCTCTAATTCATTTGGCACAGAGTTAGTGTGTGAGAGCTGAGGTGCTGCCAAATTTTTGTCAGAATTGTTTGTAAAAAGCTCAGGAAATCATCAATAGATAAAGATTAAAAGGAAACAAGTTGTTTGACGTCATTTACATTGATTCCGCCTTTGCAAATGATGATGAACTACTCAGATTAACTGTTTAGGGTCAATGGACGATCCAACAACTCCAATGCCATTCATAAGTTTTCAAACATCAACATGAGTTAACCAAAGTGTTTACATCACTTCAAAATAAAATAAGTTATAAAAGTCTACAACATAATTCAAGTTCTAAAAGATAAAGGATTTGTTTCTCATATCACCGCAAGGAGACGGGATATGATGAACCATCCAACAAAAGAGGCATGGAGTTAGGACGCTCGACATCTTAAAGCAAAAACCATCAAAAGCTTTCACTAGTTTCCTGAAATACATGTAAGTTTGAAAAACCTCAACAAAGTTGTTGTGAATTGATGCAGTTTTTGAGTAATAAATGTATATCTGTAAAATATGAGATGTATTTGTATGAAAAGTGGCATGTAACTGTATAAAGTAAGGAAATCGAGATCATTAATGTTTCGCGAGGACATTAATATGTGTGACGACATAGGAAGCATCTAAACCTAGGCGATTTTTGTGTTGATTACCCTTCGACTGGGACACAAAAGCAATGTTCTGTGTGGATCAATGTGGACCAAGAGTGGTGCTGCCAAAACCCAATAGATCTAACCCTCTGTTCCTTGGTGTAGTTGTATATGTGTTTAATGGTGCTTAAGTTACACTCTATTCGCACATGATCTAATTGTATCATTCCTTAGTCTAACATACCATTTGTACATGTATTCCCCCCAAAAGTTTAGAAAACTGGAAAACGTTTAAAAGAGGGGACATTAACTCATAGTTGTGCGTCTTGATGCGTACTACTTCACTGGTATTTCCTTTGGTTCGCGATGAAACCTATAAGAGTTCTAAATATGTTAATCACCTAAGCTTATGATTTACTATGTACAAGTTATCCATCTTGTTTATGTATTTGTTTTGTCTTAGATGTATATGTTCTAGAGTTGTCATTGTATATTTCACAAAATATGTATAGTTTTGTATGCTTGTAAGTTATATCAACGGATCTAGTTTCTCTTGCGGCTTCGTGCCTTGCACGAGTAAGATGTGCATTTTCGAGACATGTGTGGGTCGTGCCCATTATAGTCGGGTCTCATCCGTTTGTCTCTTATCGTTAATTTAAATTGTATTTTCTATTTGTAAATATATATACTTTTATTCTCAAATAAAAGAAAATAATTATATACTGAATCTTTGTATACGATATGTGTTAAAAATAAATAATATATTTTAACTTATTCTTGTATATGTATTATTGTATTATTTATGTATTTTTGTCCTTGTATTTGTTTGGCCAAGTCAACGTCGATTTACACTTTTATTAAATAATATTTTCAATATTCTTTTAGTATAAATATATTTGTAATTTTACCAAATGTATACTTAGGCAAGTATACATGTATTTAGGTGTAAACATTTATGTATTTTTTGATTAATGTCAGAAATCATTTCTTATGATTTAATACTTTCCGGAATTTATATTTCTAATTTTTTTTAACGTAACACCCCGACCACGTAAAACAACAAACCACGACGGAAACGTCGGGGAGTCACGATACAGGAAATTGTTTCATAACACATGGTACATAAAGTTTTGTATTATTGAACTGTTAAATTACAATGTCTTTGAATGAAAAAATTTAAACACAACAACTATCTTTCAAATTTTAAGATAACTAATGCCCGTGTCCGTCCTATGTGTAGCATGCTCAAATTCAAACATTAGCTCCTCAAACATATGTGAAAATAAAAGTTAGCATAAAAATGCCTGTGAGTAACATTGGTTTTGTGGTTAACACTTATGGCTTTAAATGTCAAAATAAAATGTTTAAAAAGTAGCCATGAACCTCTAACAAAAGTGTTTCTTTATGAAATTATATGAAAAATCATTTGATTTAAAAGAAATAATGTATGATTAACTTAATAACCAAATATGTCTTTGAAATAACCAAATAAAATGTCTTGTCTTGTCTTTGTTTGAAGTGATTTGGATAACTGTCACACCCCGACCACGTGGAACATACAAAACGTGGCGGAAACATCGGGGCGTGTTGCAACAGAATTAATGTTTCATAACCATGGATATCAAAAGTGTTTCGTTTTATTAATCATTGAATAATTACATCGTTTGGAAATCTAAATAGACAAATTAAACGTAATCTATCATTGTTATTTAGTCACTAAGGCCTTGTCCAGTCCTATGTGAGCATGCATCTTATCAATCGATAACATTCAACAATACCTGAAACATATGTGAAAACGAGGTCAGCAAAGAAATGCTGGCGAGTACATAGGTTTTGTAGGAGTGTCGAAATCATGGCTAGTTTAGATGTTGCAATACTTTATTTAAAAACCTTGTTTTGAAAAGAGTATAATATTGCAACTCAATTAACCAACTCAAATCAAGCGGGTTATAATTTGTAAAACCTCGTAGCCATGACTCTTAACCCAAAAACATTTGTTTTAGTAAATTATTTGGAAAAACAATGATAAGTTCAGGTGATATGTATAAATAAGAAAATAAAGCATGATTAAATGAATAACCATGTAATATGAGTTTGTATAAGATAAGTTGTTTGTAAATAAATGTCTTGTGAAAAGTATGTTACTTGTATAAAATGTTCTATGTCTCGAGCTGAAATGATTCAAATAACACTACAATATGTAATACCATACAAACACTTATATATAGGAAGTACCAGCGGCGTATCCACCATGCTTGTATCATATTCCACACGCATTGTTACTTAATCATTTAATCCAAACCAAACCACCAAAGTAATTGTTAAAACATCGTGTGAAAACCCAATCGTTACCCAATCGTTACCCAATCGTTAAAACATTGTGTGAAAACCCAATCGTTACCCAATCGTTAAAACATCGTGTGAAAACCCAATCGTTACCCAATCGTTACCCAATCGTTAAAACATCGTGTGAAAACCCAATCATAAATCGTTTAATTCGTTTTAGGTCGTGAAACTACTTATGTGGTCGTCTCGCTAATAACATTCAAACCTTCTTGACTCGCATTAATAAACCCTTACCAAAGGATAGATTAACAATTCGCATTAATAAACCCTTACCAAAGGATAGATTAACAACTCGCATTAATAAACCCTTACCAAAGAGTAAATTAACAATTACAGATTCAGTCGCTACCCACAACACCCACACATAACTACGGGTGTAGTAAATAACGGGACTTGTCAGATCCTATGGTACCATAACCTAATACTGGTCGGCTTGATCATTGCTAATGAATGTCATTTGTTATGTAACCCAACCAACAAGTTTGTTCACTTTATTGAAATCGTTATTAGTTTTGTATAAATCGTCTTAATCGTTTTTGAAACCATCGTTATAACATCGAAAATCGTTTTGTTATCATCGTTAAAGCCTTGAAAACATTTAGCACATATGAGTCACCCCAAAACAATTGAAAGCAGTAAAATAGGGGAATAATGTACTCGCCTGAGAATGCTTGGAGGTCTTGAACAACAACCAAACAAAGCTTGAGGGAGCACGGAATCAATCGGCAATCTAAAACTATATAAATAAACCGGACCTAAATCGGGAGATCGGATAGGATGAGGCTTGGTAAACCAAACGAGTTTTGGAACTCATATGATATGGTTTAACAAGACCTACATACTACAATGAAACCAAACCTAAGTGCTATCGACCCATCGCGGCCCATTACGACCCGTTTAGGAAGCTTATGCTACTTTAATGCGTCGTTCGCGTAAAACGCGTTTGGACCGCCTAACTAGTCCTATGACAAGTGTTATATGCCTAAACATGTTACTTAATTAGTTATGTGACAAAAGTTTAGGTTACATATGCTTAATTACCAATTATACATGAAAAGGGTATTCTGGTAATTTACCTAAGGCATATAAACTACCTATCATACAACTACTTAAACGATGTGACCATAGGGTATAACCTCGGAAGGTTATTCCCTACCTACTATGGTCACCTAATGTATTTGGTCCGATCCTAATGATCGACCAAATGGGTCGAGTTCGAAGGTATAGGCGATTTATTAGATCGCCTACCCTACGACCCTAGACAACGTGGTAATCAGTGGGCATAGTCCCAAAGGACTATGACCAACGTGATTACACTCACGTTGCGAAGTTCAAACGAACTTCGCATTGACCATTACTGGTCAACGCTGAAAGTCAAACAAAGTTTGACTTTCTGACTCGAAAAGCAGTAAAATAAGGAAAAGAACGAAAGAATACTAACCCAGGGTCCCCGAATGCTAATCCCGATTCAAGAATCTCAGGTATGAAACAATGGTTTCAACTTAGAGATCCTCAAATCAGAATTCTAGTGCATAATGAGGTTGTGTGGGTTGGGTATTTATAGGAATACCCGAACCGTTAGGATCGTTTCATGGAAAACGTGCCATGAATCCAACCCGTACACTTGTCGGAACCTTATGGTGACTAGAATGCCATCCTTATCTGATGACTAAGCAATTGGAAATGTGTGGGTGTGGTTAAATCTGCTGAAAACAGGCTGTTTAAACATTGCATCTGGTCAGAAGACCCCCTGCGCATCGTAGGGCAAAAGTCCCTGCGCATCGTAGGGGTTAAGTTTGGCAGATTTACAGTTTTGGTCCCTGAACTGTATTTAGGCCATTTTTGACACGTTTAAGGCCCGTTAACCCCATTTCAAAGCTCTAAAATGAAGTTAAAGTATAGGGAACTTAAAATGTGTTCAAAAATATCTCAGATGTCGGTTCGTTTAGCCGTACGAACGCGATGTTCGCTTAATTACGACAGAATGCGCACAAGCGCGAAAAACGATCCAAATGACGCGACGAATGGATTTTTCTTATGGCGAACACTAAAATATAATGTAGTCATGCTTACATAAATTTTTGGATGTCCGGATGTATTCAGAACGTGAGTTATGCGTAAAAATGCAAACTTGTGCACTTTTTGACACTTTTAGTCCCTGAATGACACAAAAGTTTATTTTAGCATACCGAACACCTCAAAGCCTATTTCTAAGCTTTGTGAAGGATATTTATGGTATGTTTAACTTATGGTCATGCTCCGGAGTGTCTGTTACAGTTCAAATTGGCATACTTTCGCAGTTTGTCAACTTTAGTCCCTGTAAGCGATTTAACTTTATTTTGCCATACCAAAGCCTTCAAAACTTATTTCTAAGTTAAGTAAAGGTTATTTAAGGTATGTTAAGCCTATGTCACTATTCCGGAGTGTTTGTTGCATTAAACTGGTTATATTTACGCATCGGTGCGCGTATAACCTTCCAGAAAGTGATTTAAAGCTTGAAATCGAACAAGAGTCGATATGTGCAAACGATACACATATTTTTTTTTACAAATCCCAAGTATGAAATATAATATTTCATTGGTTTGGTATTTGTTTGATGGCCGTGGAGGCACAGGTGTTACAGTCTCCCCTACTTTAGGAAATTTCGTCCCGAAATTTATTTAGAGGAAACTTGTAAGAGCTTGAAAATATGAAGTTGAAAAGATCAAACAACATTGGTTAGGGTTCTGAACTTCTAGTAACTTTAATAACATCATGATTGCAATGTAAGAGGGATACTTATATACAAGTATATGAAGCGTCATTGGTGCGTCCACCATACCTCCATTACATCGTTCTCATTTCGTTATTGTTGTCACTATCGGTTCTTACACATAATAAATCTTACTGGGTTTACCGTGCACTGAATCTCATAATTATGTGCGCTTCCATAATTAGACAATTCCTTGCATAGTTCACACAGTGTATTCAATTGTGTGCAGGGGAAAACCAAATGAACAATCCTGTGATGAGTGTGACTAGACCGCCATAGAGTCCCGTAGAATAAATCAATAAATGATCTAAATAGACTATCAAGGAGTCTGTCCAGCTACATCACTAGATGTCATTCTTTAACCAAATTGTGAATCAATCCTTTAGACTAGACCACTAAAAAGGGTCTGGAGTGGTACTATATAATCCAAGGGTCTTAACTATTACATAGAAGCCCATTAAGGATTTAAGGTAGTACCTTTTGAATATCCTACTACGAATCCCTCATATGAAGATATGAATGATTCTACGAGGATTTGAAAATCGGATCACACAAAAATCATAGAGGAGAACACATAAACACATATCACATAACCACAAAATTGTTCGTTAATTTGTCTTGTAAATTGCGTACATGCATTTAAAGCACACTTGGAATCCATTCCGTGGATTTCATTTGGTACTTTAAACGTTATCAAGAATCCAACTATAAAGATAGAAAGATTCAAAAAGAAAATTCGATTTCGATTACTAGGAACCGAAGTGTTCGAATTAAGGTACATAAAGAATCCAATTAAGGACTCTGATTTGAATGATGATCATCCACAAGGATCTAATTGTAAAGATAAAAAGATCCCATATGAATTTTAGAAGTTGAAGATGTTTTGAAATCTCGCACGGGATGTGCTTAAGTCAAAACATGAAGTTGAAATGCTTATGAAGTTGAGATGCTAGATATGTCAAGGCGACATATGAAGCAGAATTTGAAGGTTATGTAAATGTGTGAGGAAAATATATTTGGAAAACTATGCATCGGTTAAAAAAAAATGTTTTTGAAACCTTATATATATAATATTTTGAAATCATAAAGTAGGTGTATTAGATAGATATTTTTACAAAAATATTTTAAAATCATGCGAGATGAATTTTGAAATTATGTATAAGGTTTTTGAAAATATGAATGATGCTCTCCGAAATCATGCACTTGATAAGAAAATGTATTGTGTTAATATTGTCTTCAGACTATATGAAATATTTTGAAATTTGAAAGGTTGGTTTTGATAACATGGCCAATGTTTTTGAAATAACATAGACAATGTATCTTGAAAAATTGTTTTCGAACTATATGAAATGTTTTGAGATCATGAAGATTGTTTTGAAATACTGGTACTGTGTATGTTGAAAAATCAAAACGTAATGGGTATGAGATTTGAAAATACCCTTAGTTATCTAACCAAGGATTTAAAGGCACAGATGTGCGAAAAGCACGATTACTCATAATGTCACTTAATTTTCTGTACTTTGTTTCTTAGGGTGAAACGAGTACTTAAAATTTTCGAGGGAATCATGAGCAATCATTTGAAAGAGAGAAATCACAAGAGTAGTTTGTAAGGTGCATAGTTCCTTGATGTAGGTATCATAGGAAAAGTCATACACCTAGCAGGGGGTTGAGCTGGTTGGTTGGGGACTGCTTTACCATTGTGAGCGACCATGGCGAAGTTCTGAGAAGCCTTTCGCTTCTTTGACTTCTTAGGGGATCGTTCATCCATGGTCTTTGATTCCTCGATTGGTTTATTGGCTGATGGTGTTGTCGCCTGACTAGGTCCTGCCTGTCTTGGTGACTCTTGAGTGGCTTCATCCTGGAGATGATACATCGCCTATTCGCTGAGCGAATTTGGCTGCTTGCTCAGATATCTGGGCGTCATCGTGATGAAGAGACATTCTTGAAGAAAAAGAAAGGCATAGGGAGAAACAGGTGAAAGGTTTTTGGATACTCAAAACAGGATGATAACGCATGAAAATTGCGATCATTTGTTTGTTACCTAAGGCAAACAAATGAGACGGTGACTAATCAAAGTAAATGGGTCAAAAATAATGTATCGCGAAGACATGCTCGCCTATAAGTGAACACTCACCCCAAGAATTCCCAGGTAAGCACAACTGGTCTCGCGTCTGATGAGATGTATACGAAGTGCTTGCCTAGACAGAAAACCCAGAATACAGGCATTCACCCTTCCAGTTTGCACGTGTTCACATTATTTAAAACCCAAAACCTTGACGAAGTTTTGAAAACTCAAAGAGGTTCAAAACTATATAATAGAGAGTTCGAAACCTAGTAATCAATCATCCTAGAACAGATGATTAGTTTTTAAAGCGGTTTTGAAGTTTATGTTCTTGTTGTGGTTGTCGCCTAAGGATAGGCGACGGTATTGTTTTATGACTAAACGCAAGTAAACTCGCGTTAGGGTCCTAAGAAGGTTATAGACTAGGTCAAAGCATTACTAATTACTAATAACCTAATTCCCTATAACCATTGGCTCTGATACCATCTTTTCTGTCACACCCCGACCACGTGGAACATACAAAACGTGGCGGAAACATCGGGGCGTGTTGCAACAGAATTAATGTTTCATAACCATGGATATCAAAAGTGTTTCGTTTTATTAATCATTGAATAATTACATCGTTTGGAAATCTAAATAGACAAATTAAACGTAATCTATCATTGTTATTTAGTCACTAAGGCCTTGTCCAGTCCTATGTGAGCATGCATCTTATCAATCGATAACATTCAACAATACCTGAAACATATGTGAAAACGAGGTCAGCAAAGAAATGCTGGCGAGTACATAGGTTTTGTAGGAGTGTCGAAATCATGGCTAGTTTAGATGTTGCAATACTTTATTTAAAAACCTTGTTTTGAAAAGAGTATAATATTGCAACTCAATTAACCAACTCAAATCAAGCGGGTTATAATTTGTAAAACCTCGTAGCCATGACTCTTAACCCAAAAACATTTGTTTTAGTAAATTATTTGGAAAAACAATGATAAGTTCAGGTGATATGTATAAATAAGAAAATAAAGCATGATTAAATGAATAACCATGTAATATGAGTTTGTATAAGATAAGTTGTTTGTAAATAAATGTCTTGTGAAAAGTATGTTACTTGTATAAAATGTTCTATGTCTCGAGCTGAAATGATTCAAATAACACTACAATATGTAATACCATACAAACACTTATATATAGGAAGTACCAGCGGCGTATCCACCATGCTTGTATCATATTCCACACGCATTGTTACTTAATCATTTAATCCAAACCAAACCACCAAAGTAATTGTTAAAACATCGTGTGAAAACCCAATCGTTACCCAATCGTTACCCAATCGTTAAAACATTGTGTGAAAACCCAATCGTTACCCAATCGTTACCCAATCGTTAAAACATCGTGTGAAAACCCAATCGTTACCCAATCGTTACCCAATCGTTAAAACATCGTGTGAAAACCCAATCGTAAATCGTTTAATTCGTTTTAGGTCGTGAAACTACTTATGTGGTCGTCTCGCTAATAACATTCAAACCTTCTTGACTCGCATTAATAAACCCTTACCAAAGGATAGATTAACAATTCGCATTAATAAACCCTTACCAAAGGATAGATTAACAACTCGCATTAATAAACCCTTACCAAAGAGTAAATTAACAATTACAGATTCAGTCGCTACCCACAACACCCACACATAACTACGGGTGTAGTAAATAACGGGACTTGTCAGATCCTATGGTACCATAACCTAATACTGGTCGGCTTGATCATTGCTAATGAATGTCATTTGTTATGTAACCCAACCAACAAGTTTGTTCACTTTATTGAAATCGTTATTAGTTTTGTATAAATCGTCTTAATCGTTTTTGAAACCATCGTTATAACATCGAAAATCGTTTTGTTATCATCGTTAAAGCCTTGAAAACATTTAGCACATATGAGTCACCCCAAAACAATTGAAAGCAGTAAAATAGGGGAATAATGTACTCGCCTGAGAATGCTTGGAGGTCTTGAACAACAACCAAACAAAGCTTGAGGGAGCACGGAATCAATCGGCAATCTAAAACTATATAAATAAACCGGACCTAAATCGGGAGATCGGATAGGATGAGGCTTGGTAAACCAAACGAGTTTTGGAACTCATATGATATGGTTTAACAAGACCTACATACTACAATGAAACCAAACCTAAGTGCTATCGACCCATCGCGGCCCATTACGACCCGTTTAGGAAGCTTATGCTACTTTAATGCGTCGTTCGCGTAAAACGCGTTTGGACCGCCTAACTAGTCCTATGACAAGTGTTATATGCCTAAACATGTTACTTAATTAGTTATGTGACAAAAGTTTAGGTTACATATGCTTAATTACCAATTATACATGAAAAGGGTATTCTGGTAATTTACCTAAGGCATATAAACTACCTATCATACAACTACTTAAACGATGTGACCATAGGGTATAACCTCGGAAGGTTATTCCCTACCTACTATGGTCACCTAATGTATTTGGTCCGATCCTAATGATCGACCAAATGGGTCGAGTTCGAAGGTATAGGCGATTTATTAGATCGCCTACCCTACGACCCTAGACAACGTGGTAATCAGTGGGCATAGTCCCAAAGGACTATGACCAACGTGATTACACTCACGTTGCGAAGTTCAAACGAACTTCGCATTGACCATTACTGGTCAACGCTGAAAGTCAAACAAAGTTTGACTTTCTGACTCGAAAAGCAGTAAAATAAGGAAAAGAACGAAAGAATACTAACCCAGGGTCCCCGAATGCTAATCCCGATTCAAGAATCTCAGGTATGAAACAATGGTTTCAACTTAGAGATCCTCAAATCAGAATTCTAGTGCATAATGAGGTTGTGTGGGTTGGGTATTTATAGGAATACCCGAACCGTTAGGATCGTTTCATGGAAAACGTGCCATGAATCCAACCCGTACACTTGTCGGAACCTTATGGTGACTAGAATGCCATCCTTATCTGATGACTAAGCAATTGGAAATGTGTGGGTGTGGTTAAATCTGCTGAAAACAGGCTGTTTAAACATTGCATCTGGTCAGAAGACCCCCTGCGCATCGTAGGGCAAAAGTCCCTGCGCATCGTAGGGGTTAAGTTTGGCAGATTTACAGTTTTGGTCCCTGAACTGTATTTAGGCCATTTTTGACACGTTTAAGGCCCGTTAACCCCATTTCAAAGCTCTAAAATGAAGTTAAAGTATAGGGAACTTAAAATGTGTTCAAAAATATCTCAGATGTCGGTTCGTTTAGCCGTACGAACGCGATGTTCGCTTAATTACGACAGAATGCGCACAAGCGCGAAAAACGATCCAAATGACGCGACGAATGGATTTTTCTTATGGCGAACACTAAAATATAATGTAGTCATGCTTACATAAATTTTTGGATGTCCGGATGTATTCAGAACGTGAGTTATGCGTAAAAATGCAAACTTGTGCACTTTTTGACACTTTTAGTCCCTGAATGACACAAAAGTTTATTTTAGCATACCGAACACCTCAAAGCCTATTTCTAAGCTTTGTGAAGGATATTTATGGTATGTTTAACTTATGGTCATGCTCCGGAGTGTCTGTTACAGTTCAAATTGGCATACTTTCGCAGTTTGTCAACTTTAGTCCCTGTAAGCGATTTAACTTTATTTTGCCATACCAAAGCCTTCAAAACTTATTTCTAAGTTAAGTAAAGGTTATTTAAGGTATGTTAAGCCTATGTCACTATTCCGGAGTGTTTGTTGCATTAAACTGGTTATATTTACGCATCGGTGCGCGTATAACCTTCCAGAAAGTGATTTAAAGCTTGAAATCGAACAAGAGTCGATATGTGCAAACGATACACATATTTTTTTTTACAAATCCCAAGTATGAAATATAATATTTCATTGGTTTGGTATTTGTTTGATGGCCGTGGAGGCACAGGTGTTACAATAACGATACGATGCGTAATACAATAAAACACTTATATATAGGAGGTACCAGCGGCGTATCCACCATGATTTTATCATATCACACAAGTCTCATTATCTAAATCACTTACCGTAAACCAATAAATGTCTTGTCTTGTATAAACCAAATTTGCCATGTCTTGTACAAACCACAAATGTCATGTCTTGTATAAACCGCAAATGTCATGTCTTGTATAAACCAACAAATGTCATGTCTTGTAAAAACCACAAATGTCATGTCTTGTATAAACCAACAAATGTCTTGTATGGTATAAACCAACAAATGTCATGTCTTTGGTAAACAAGATGTCTTGTTTAAACCAAAATGTAATGTCTTTTATAATCAAAATGTCTTGTATAAAACAAGTGTTTTGAATAAACAAAAGCTCTTGCTGAATCAAAAAGTGTTGTCTTATAAAACGATTGCTTTTATTGTATAACACAAGTATGGATTGTTGGCGAATAAATTCAAGCCTTGTCGACTGTCGGATAAACCTCTATAAAGACAAAGGTTTATAAAAAATGTCACTCAGTTTATTTTTTTTGGGTAACGGGTTACCCCGGTGATTCTATATATTCACAACCAAAAAAACAAGTAGTGAGGAGACATCCACACTAGTTCAGACATGGGACAGCCCCCCATGACTGTGAACCAAATAAAACAAGACAACTAATCAACACAAGAAGCAACAACTAGACAAAAATCTAGACACACTAAACGAAAAATCAATCAGCCGCCATTATCAAACACATTATCGGCATGAATCTCCCAATCTTCAAGCAAGCTCCTCACTTTATCCGTGTTCTTGAACTTCACACTCATCAACTTATACTGAACCGTACTAAGAATTATATCATATATGATGTCAGGTGGTCTCAACTGGTTCTTGAACAATCTAGCATTCCGTTCCTGCCAAATCACATAAGCAGTCGCAGCAACAATCAATCTACTCACATAATTAACAGCCGACTTCGATCTAGCACGAACGCATAACCAGTTCACAATGCTACTCCACTTCGAGTCCACTAAGGCCATAGCCGCTTTAGATTTAACTGAATTCCACACTTGGGAAGAAAAATTACACTCGAAAAATAGATACGTGTGAGAATCCACATCCGCATAACACAGTAAACAACACATCATATTAATATTTTTCCTTCTCGCAAAATCCCATTGTAAAATTTTATCCTTGGTCAATAGATTACCCCGCATTATAAGCCACATTAGGAAAGCATGCCGCAGAATACATTGTGAGAACCAAACTATGTTAACCCAATCCACCTCGACCTCCCTAGTTCGGACCGAATTCCAAACTGTGGACGAAGAGAAATCGCTAAGATCATTTCCATCCTTCCACAGGACCCGGTAATTAGCATCCGGATTACATTGCACATGATCTACAAGGTTCAGAACTGGGTATAAATCCATCCACGCGACCGGCCCGTTCCAAGTGCTATTACCGTATATATCATTCACAGTACCCTCTAGCCTGAACCCTGCCCTTGTAATAGCTCTAGGGGTGAAGAAATTACATAACAGACCACTCTCACACCAATAGTCATACCAAGCTGAAGTACTCTTACCATTACCGATTTTTGTCTAAATATACTGCGTAAGACCTGGCCGCATCTGAAGGATCTTTCTCCAGCTCCAGCAACAGTTAGTGGCAGTTCTACAATCCCATAAAGTACGACCTTTTAAACGGTAGGAATGAATCCAAGCAACCCAAAGAGACTCGCGCTTTATAACAATGCACAAACATGGAAAGCCATAAGACCTTTATTAACATCTCGAATCCTTATAATACCCAAACCCCCTTCGTGCTTCGGAACACATATAGACTTCCAACCCACCTTCGCTTTCCCATTTCGATAGGAGTCCTGAGCCCATAAGCAGTTACGCATTATAGATTCCAAGTCATGAATGACTCGAGCAGGCAATATAAAAACCGAAGACCAGTAGATGTACATAGAAGACAAAACAAAAATAATTAGTTGTAAACGCCTTACAAAAGATAGTAATTTATAATTCCACTTCGTGATACAGTTTTTCAATCTCTCCAATAGGATACTACAATCTTTATACAAAAGCCTCGAAGAAATAAGAGGAACACCCAAATACCTGACAGGAAGCGTTCCTTCCGCAAATGGCATAATCTGTAGTATTGCATTTTTAACATGATTAGGAACATTGCAAAAGAAACCTGTACTTTTCTGAATACGAGGGATTAGACCCAACATCTGAGTAAACTTTTTAAGGGACGTCATAATACAACGCGCCGAACCAACATCACCTCTAGAGAATAAAAATAGATCATCGGCAAAGCATAGGTTAATGATTCGCTGTTTTTCACATTTATTATGATACCTGAACAATGAATCAATTCTGGTAGCATGCTGCTAAATACATGTCAGCACCTCCATAACCAGCGTGAATAAATAAGGAGATATCGGGTCTCCTTACCTTAAGCCTCGTTTACCCATAAAGTACCCATGAACATTTCCATTAACACAAACCAAATAGGAAGGAGTCGAAACACTAACCATAATCCATTCCACCATTCTGCGATTGAAACCAAAGCCTATGAGAACACTTTTAAAAAAGCTCCACTCCACCGTATCATAAGCTTTCTGTATATCCACCTTAAACGCACACCGAGGGGGGCCAAAATTCCTATGGTAATTATGCACGTGCTCTTGAGTGAGTAATATATTATCCGAAATCCTTCTACCCGGAACCAAAGCAGATTGGTTAATGCTCATCATCTCGCTAAGAGCACCTTTAATATGATCCGCCACAAGTTAACTAATACACTTATAGAGGACATTGCAACAGGAAATAGGGCGGTAATCTGTTATTGCCGAAGGAGTGGATACCTTTGGCACAAGAACAATCAGACTACGATTAAGCTCTTGGAGAAGACGCCCCGTATTGAAAAAATCCAGAATAGCATTAGAAACGTCATTCCCTATAATTGACCAGGCACTCTTAAAAAACGCAGCCGTATATCTAACAGGACCAGATGCTTTATCATTCCCAATAGCAAAAACAACCGCCTTAATCTCTTCAATGCTAACCGGATGCACCATGTCGTTAGCCACTTCAGGGTTCAACACTTTTGAAAATAAATAGGGAAATATCTCCATCACTTCCTAAAAACTTCTCATAATGATCAACAAAAGCTTTAGAGACATTATCACCCTCTAAGTAATCCCCAGTCGCATCCTTAATCCCATCAATACGACTTCTGTGGTTCCTACTTTTCAAGGAGTTGTGAAAGTAAGACGTGTTAGCATCCCCCGCCCTCAACCAATCGACTTTGGACTTCTGTTTGAGGAACCTTTCCAAGTCCAAGCACGCTTCTTGATAGTCCCAAAGCACATTGGCTTCATCGATCCTTAGCTCCTCATTCGTTGGGTCACGATGAACACCCCTTTGGTAGGACTCGTGTTTTCCACACAAATCAACAACCTTTTTGTGAAGGTTTCCTTGCTGGAACAATAGGGACCGAAGAGGATGTTTTAGCAACTGAAGTTTTTTAACAACTCGGAACTGATGGACACCATTGACTTGAGTTTCCCAACCACTCTTCACAATATCAAGGAACCCCGGTTTATGAACCAAGAAATTCGCGAACTTAAATGGTTTCGGCTTCATTCTAACAGCTCTAGTGATCTTTAGAATACACGGACAATGGTCAGAAATTCCATAAGGTTTGAACACTGCAACGGATTCAGGAAAGTCAGCCACAAACGCGGTATTCCCCAAGACTCGACCAATTTTCTTAAGAAAACCCACACGCGTTTTGGGTTTTTGGTTCCAAGTAAAATGCAATCCCGTGCAATTTATATCGAAGACCTCCATAACATCAACACAATCTTTAAACTCACGCATACCGACTGACATAGATGAAGTACCCATATACTTATCCTCCAAATAAAGCTCTGAGTTGAAGTGACCGTAACCACCCACAGATTATTATTGACAAGAATTTTATGCATCGATAGGTGACTCCATAAGTTTCTTCTAGAAGTATAGAAGTTGGCCGCATATACTTACCAACAAAATAACAACTTTTTATCACTTTTTAACAAGATTTGAACATGCATAACCTGAGACGTTTGAGATAACACCATCACATCAAAGACAGTCGGGTTCCAACCAAGAATAATACGAGTACCTTTATCACAGCAACCCCCATTTGATGTCCAATCCCAATTTCTAAAAACAGATGGACAGACCCTTCCAAGGTTTCCAACATTCACATGAGACTCTAGAATCGCACAAAGGCTCAAATTATTATCATTGACCACTTGACGAACCTCCATTTGTTTCAGATGGAGGTTCAACCCCCTCATATTCCAAACAGCTAAGCTAACCATTAGAAACCACCGGTTTAGGTGTGCTTGCCCCCTTTAGTAACATTGGTAGTTATATTATTCTCCCTGATAAATTCATTAGTCTCATTGTACACTTCAACAACCTCCTCATCATCCGAATCGTTTTAATCAGCCACTAACCCAGTACTACTTTTTCTAATCCAGGAGCCGGCGAGTTTGACGGAGCCTCGGTCTCGATACGATGTGTTCGGTTCGTTATTATTACTAAGAAAGTAGTAGAAGATAGATACGACACCGAGCAGTCACTTATAATCTGGTCTCTATTGAAATCTTGACAATTACAGCACCATGAGACCAGTTGGACAGCATGTCCCCTCTGGGAACCAAAAGTTTGTCCAAATGGGAACCCCACATCCCTATTTATAGGCAACAGCCTATCATCCGAATGACCCTATGTCCATCCGTTCAGATGGTCATCCCACCGGATGGACTATTACATTGCATAACCTTCAATCGGATGGGGTTTGGACCTTATGTTGTCTATCCGTCCGGATGGACCTTTACAATATCAACACCGTGTCCAACTGATCCTATTCTTTACAATATTCAACCCACACTCTATCTAACTATTCTCACAGTGGCAGACGTACGAAATATGCACCAACAACTTTGGCCACTATCAGTTCCGTCCCTTAACACGTCTAACTTTTTCTGAGATACCACCGTTGTCGATCGAGTTGAATTATATGACCCATCTTTATCCTTGGATCTTACCGTCCTATATTCGAACTTCTGTTTAGGTCTGTTCACATTGAACCCAGCCTTCCTAGCCACTTTCTTTCCTTGAACACCCGTATAACCCTCATCATCCACGATCGGTTGCCTTTTAGCTGGCCCACGATTCAGATTCGCTGGCTTTTGTTTCTTATTCTCAATAGGTTCCTTCTCTATTTTATGCTTTGGGAAATTATCGTCCGAGTGGCCAAATACATAACAATGAGCACATCTATGTGGACTCCATTCGTACTTAACATACATTGTCTCTTTAATAAAACCTTCCCCCTCAAGTTCCGGAACCTCTATAGTTATTTCTTCTTTAAAATCATTCTCAGCAGGGATTTCTATGAGGGCTCTGGCAAAGCTATTCTGGCCCCAAGCGTCCACGCACATTGATGTAGTAAACGAGTCCAATAACTTCTGTTCACCAATGGCCGTGGCTATTAAACTCAAGCCATCCTCCGTATAGGCTGTAATAGGAACATCATGGATCTTAACCCACACTTGCACCTTTTTTACTTCCTTCTTTTCAAGCATCGTATTTGGAAACCAAATGTTAAGGAATAACGGCTAAGATCTAATAATCCAAGGACCTTCTTTTAAAGCATTCATCATACCAACCTGATCAGCAAACTTAAAAAAGAAGAATTCATTTGCATTCATCATCGACTTTGTAATCCATACTTCTTCAAATTATTCCTTACAAATTACTCCACCACTGGATAGGCAAGCCTATCCCCCAAGAAGTACCCATACAAAGTGTTTGCTAGTTTCTCTTGAAATGCTCGGACTGATTCACGCGGGAGAACAACATCACAACCCTCATGTTTCACGGTACTAGCCAGGGGCCTGAAGTTTACCTTCCTGGTCGATAAATTCAAGACTGTATCCGCGTAAGACAACGTCTTTGACGAGTTACATGTAACACCTCGCAAAAATCATGTCCAATACAATAAAGACACATGTCATGAACTTTAAACATGTAATGAATTGATTTCGAGGGACTAAAGTCGACAAACGAAGAAAGTATGTATGTGAAAGGATCCAAAGTGTTAACATTTGAAAACTATGCCTTTCAACAACTCTACACGACGTTTATACTCTTAAACGAATGAATTGTGAAACGTATGAAGCCGCTTGTGAAAGAAAATGAAAGTTTACAAGACGCGAGGGTTAAATGTGTCAACATGTTAAATTACTACCTCCGAGTGACCTTTTAACGAACCTGGGGCTTGTAACAATTGATTATACTCTCAAGAATAAGTGACAAAAATTTCACGCGGTTTCGATATGGTTTGATATAAATAATTTAATTTTCGCAAATAAAGGGTTAAAAGCGTCAACGAGGCAAAACTAGTGTTTTCGGTTATCGTTTAATGAAACCGGACCTAGCGATGTTTGGGTATATTCTAAAGATCGTCAAAATATAAACTTTATGGGTTAAAAGTGCTAAAAATTAAAGTTATGAGGTTTTAAAGGTCCAGGGGTCAAATCTGCCAAATTTGAAACATGTTTTACTGGTCCCCATAGGGGTGGTGTCGCGCCACACCTTCACCCCTCTGCCTTCGATCGACGCGACGGCGTGAAATAGACAAAAAACATGTACAGGTGCAGGTTCTGTGTAACACCTGTGCCTCCACGGCCTTCAAACAAATACCAAACCAATGAAATATTATATTTCATACTTGGGATTTGTAAAAATATGTGTATCATTTGCACATATCAATTCATGTTCGATTTCAAGCTCTAAATCGCTTTCTGGAAGGTTATACACGCACTGATGCGTAAATATAACCAGTTTAATGCAACGAACACTCCGGAATAGTGAAATAGGCTTAATATACCTTAAATAACCTTTACATAACTTAGATATAAGTTTTGGAAGGTTTGGTGTGGTGAAATCAAAGTTTAATCGCTTACAGGGACTAAATTTGACAAACTGTGAAAGTATGCCAATTTGAACTGTAACAGACCTTCCGGAACATGACCATAAGTTAAACATACCATAAATATCCTTTACATAGCTTAGAAATAGGCTTTGAGGGGTTCGGTGTGCTAAAATAAACTTTTGGGTCATTCAGGGACTAAAAGTGTCAAAAAGTGCACAAGTTTGCATTTTCGCGCATAACTTACGTTCTGAATACATCCGGACATCCAAAAATTTATGTAAGCACTAAAATATTTTATTTTAGTGTTCGCCATAAGAAAAATCCATTCGTTTCGTCATTTGGATCGTTTTTCGCATTCGGGACCAGATTCGATGTATTAACCGTTGTTTAATTCACAACCACACATTCTAACATGCTTAGTCAGCGGATAAGGATGGAATTTAAACACCTAAACACCATGACATTTCAACACATGTATGGATGGAATTTAAACACCTAAACACCATGACATTTCAACACATGTACGGATGGGATTAAGGCACGTTTTCCATGAAACGATCTTAACGGTTCGGGTATTCCTATAAATACCCATCCACCCCCATTGCTAAAATCACTAGAACTTTGATTTGAGAAACTCTAAGTTGAAACTATTGTTTCATACCTGAGATTTTTGAATCGAGGTTAGCATTCGGGGACCCTTCGTAAGTATTCTTTCGTTCTTTTCCTTATTTTATTGCTTTTCGAGTCAGAAAGTCAAACTTTGTTTGACTTTCAGCGTTGACCAGTAATGGTCAATGCGAAGTTCGTTTGAACTTCGCAACGTGAGTGTAATCACGTTGGTTATAGTCCCTTGGGACTATGCCTACTGATTACCACGTTGTCTAGGGTCGTAGGGTAAGCGATCTGATAAATCGCTTATACCTTCGAACCCGACCCAGTTTGGTCGATCATTAGGATCCGACCAAATACATTAGGTGACCATAGTAGGTAGGGAATAACCTTCCGAGGTTATACCCTATGGTCACATCGTTTGAGTAGTTGTATGATATGTGGTTTATATGCCTTAGGTAAATTACCAGAATACCCTTTTCATGTATAATTGGTAATTAAGCATATGTAACCTAAACCTTTGTCACATAACTGATTATGTAACATGTTTAGGCATATAACACTTGTCATATGGCTAGTTAGACGGTCCGAACGCGTTTCACGCGCACGACGCGTTAAAGTAGCATAAGTTACCTTAATGGGTCGCGATGGGTCGATAATACTTAGGTTAAGTTTCATTTAGTATGTAGGCTTTGTTAAACCATATCATATGAGTTCCTACACTCATTTGGTTTACAAACCCTCCTGCTACCCAGTCTTCCGATTTAGGTCCGGGTTAATTATGTAGTTACCTATGTTAGGTACCGTTTGATTTCCGGGACTCCTCTAGCTTACTTGGTAGTTGTTCAAGACTCCTAAGCACTCCCAGGCGAGTACATTATTCCCCTCTTTTACTGTTTTCAACTGTTTTGGGGTAACTCATATGTGCTAAATGTTTTATCAATGGTTTCGAGAACAATTATAATGTGGTTCCAAGAACAATAACAATTATTTCAAGAACGCTAACAATGATTTCAAGAACGAATACAATGATTTCAAAAACTAATAACAAATTTCAAGAAGTGAACAAACTTGTTGGTTATAGTTTACATGACCGATGACACTCATTAGCAATGATCAAGCCGACCAGTATTAGGTTATGGTACCATAGGATCTGACAAATCCCGTTATTTACTGCACCCATTGTTATGTGTGGGGGTTGTGGGTAGCGACTGAATCTGTAATTATTAACTTATCCTTTGGTAAGGATTTGTTAAGAACGAGAGCGAGAGCGAGATGGAGCGAGGAACGCGTCAAGAAGGTTTGAATGTTATTAGAGAATCGACCATAAAGTAGTTTCACAATTAAAACAAGAACGACTAGAACGATTTTACAAAATGGGTTAACGATTGGGTAAACATTTTAACATGATTGACATTTGATCATGCATTTTCACACAACACATAACTTTGATTTAAACCAAGTTTTACTTCAATACTTTGTTTTTGTGCATATGGTTTAGTTGAGACATTTCACTTGCCATACATGGATATTTGACATAGACATTTGACATGGATATTTGACATAGACATTTTGACATGATTTACATCTTGACATGAATACTTTGACATATTATTCAATACATTTGACAAATGATTTAAACATAGACATTTTACATTGTTTGGTATGGTTTGGTTAAGTGATTAAGTAACGATGCGTGTGTAATATGATACAAACATGGTGGATACGCCGCTGGTACTTCCTATATATAAGTGTTTGTATGGTATTACATATCATAGCGTTATTTGAATCATTTCAGTTTGAGACATAGAACATTTTATACAAATAACATACTTTTCACAAGACATTGATTTATAAACAACTTATCTTATGCAAACTCATTTACATGGTTATTCATTTAATCATGCATTATTTTCTTATTTATACTTATCATCCGAACTTATTATTTTTCAAATGATTTACAAAGACAAAGCAAATTACAAGGTTCATGACTAAACATTTTCTTAAACAGAAGTCATGAATCTTATTTTCACAAAACCTATGTACTCGCCAGCATTTCTTTGCTGACCTCGTTTTCACATATGTTTCAGGTATTGTTGGATGATATCGATTGATAAGATGCATGCTCACATAGGACTGGACAAGGCCTTAGTGACTCAATAACAATGATAGACTATGTTTAAATAGTGTATTTAGATTTCCAGACGATGTAATTACTCAATGTTTAATAAAACGAAACACTTTTGATATCCATGGTTATGAAACATTAATTCTGTTGCAACACGCCCCGATGTTTCCGCCGCGATTTGTTGTTTTACGCGGTCGGGGTGTGACAGAAAGATGGTATCAGAGCCAATGGTTATAGGGAATTAGGTTATTAGTAATGCTTTGACCTAGTCTATAACCTTCTTAGGACCCTAACGCGAGTTTACTTGCGTTTAGTCATAAAACAATACCGTCACCTATCCTTAGGTGACGACCACAACAAGAACATAAATTTCAAAACCGCTTTGAAAACTAATCATCTGTTCTAGGATGATAAATTTCTTGGTTTTGAACCCCTTTGAATTTTCAAAATCTCGTCAAGGTTTTGGGTTTTAAATAATGTGAACACGTGCAAACTGGAAGGGTGAATGCCTGTATTCTGGGTTTTCTGTCTAGGCAAGCACTTCGTATACATCTCATCAGACGCGAGACCAGTTGTGCTTACCTGGGAATTCTTGGGATGAGTGTTCACTTATAGGCGAGCATGTCTTCGCGATACATTATTTTTAACCTATTTACTTTGACTAATCACCAAGGTCGTTTGTTGCTTTGTAGTAACAAACAAATGACCACTATCCTTGCTTTCATCAGATTTGTTTCATCTCATTCTTTTCGTCTAAATTCTCTCACTCGTTTACTTTCATGTTTCCTCTTTTAGACAATGCCTCCTCGACGCGAAAGCCAGATAGAGACTGCCGAGCTGGCAGAAATCATTGCGCAGCAAATGGCTGCTCAATTCCCAAACCTCTTTGCTCAATGGAACCAAGCCAACAACAATAACAACAATGTGCTATGTAAATACAAGGATTTCAACCAGGCTAAACCACTCAAGTTTAGTGGTTCTGAAGGAGCAACTGGGCTTCTTCAGTGGTTCGAAAGCATTGAGAATACTTTTCGCCACGTGCAGTGCCCGGATAATCGCAAGGTCGAGTTCTCCTCGAGCGTGTTTCAGAAGAGGGCTCTTACATGGTGGAATGGGGTAATGAGAGACCGAGGTGCGGAAGTTGCTCTCGCACAGACCTGGGCTGAACTTAGGGCTCTGATGATGAGGGAATTCTGTCCTCGTCATGAGCAGCGAGCTTTGGAGAAGAAATTTGATGAGTTGAAGCAAGATAGTGGTGAGCACAGGGCGTATACTGATAGATTTGAGGAGCTAAGTCTGCTTTGCCCTACAATGGTTACCCCACTTGACATAGCTATCGAAAGGTACATCGACGGCCTACCTGACTCGGTACAAGACATCCTTACTGGTAGTAACCCTGCCACACTCCGTCAGGCGATCGAGTTATCAGCGACATTGACTGAGTCGCAGATTCGGAAGAACAAGTTACACAGAAAGGGTGACAAGGGCAAGAAACAGTCAGCTGACAAGGAGGATAGCAAGAAAGGCCAAAACAAGAAGGGTAAGGAAGGTGAGACGTCAAAGGAATCAAAGAAGCGAAAGGGTGCCCAAAATTTTGCTGTTACAGCACAGACTGCACAGAACCCGCGGAACCAACCAGCTCAGCCACCTGCAAAGAAAGCATATGCCGGTACCGCACCTTATTGTGCACGCTGCAACGGTCATCACGCAGTACAACAAGCTTGCTGGCAATGCACGACGTGTGGTAAACTTGGGCATTTGGCCAAGATTTGTCGTTTGGGACAAAATCAGGCTGCTCAGGTTCAAGCTCCGGTTCAAGGGAATGCTGCGAGATTGCGGAGAGATTGGTCACTTCCGCCACAACTGCCCAAGACTGGTGAATGCAAATGCTAACGCAAACCCAAATGCGAATGTCAACGTCAATGTGAATCCAGCACGTGGTCGAGTGTTTAACATCAATGAGGCACTCAATGTTGAAGGAGTGAACAATTAGTATTTTGTTTTTCCTCTGGTTGGTATCTTGTAACATTTAAAGACAATGCGGTTGTTATATAAATAAAAAATTTGTGGTTTTATTTTCTAACTAATGCAATTGTATGAATGTTTGATTCAACCTTGTGATGTCAACACAAAGACAAAACTACTCGTTTGGTTCTGTCATTTTTACGATCACTTGAGATCTCCCTAAGAACCTCAAACACTGGTTTCTTTTAAATCTAAAGTATTTTATCGTCTTGCACCGTTCGAGATGCAAGAATTATCAAAACAGCTTCAAGAGTTGTCTGATAAAGGATTCATCCGTCCGAACTTTTCACCTTGGAGAAACTCCTGTTCTCCTTGTGAAAAAAAAATGGATCTTTTCGAATGTATATCGATTAACGTAAGCCTAGTAAGCTTACCATCAAGAATCGATATCCCCCCTACCTTAAATCAACAATTTCTCCGATCAACTGCATAGCGTTCATGCTTTTCCAAGATCGATTTGCGTTTTGGGTATCATAAACTTTGTTTTCTCGAAGAAGATATTCCCAAAACGGTTTTCTGCATGAAGTATGGCCATTACGAGTTTACAGTCATGCCTTTTAGGTTGACAAATACTCCAGCCATCTTCAAGAACTTAATAAATAGAGTCTGCAAGCCTTATTTGGATCAGATCGTCATTGTTATTATTGATGACATCTTGATCTATTCATGTCCTGAGCCGATCACGATCAACACCTTCGTTGACATCGGAGCCCTGATTGAATTCCTTGTACACTTTAAAATGTACAAAACAACTCAATTAGGACAAACCGAATTCCTTTTAAGATCTTCCTATCTTCATAGTTAGATTCTTGAAAATATTTAAAGTGCCAAAGGAAATCCACGGATTGGGTTTCTGGTATGCTTTAAATACCCGTGTCCAAAGATAACAAATTATAGGTCAAATTGAACGATTATGCGATTGAACGAGTATGCAATTATGTGACTATGTGTTTATTCATCTTATGTTTTCTTTTATGCATTTTTGTGTTTTTAATACTCTGGATATTCGTTATCCAAATCCTCGCAGAATCTTTCATATCTTCATATGAGGGATTCGTAGAAGGATATTCAAAAAGTACTACCTTCAATCCTTAATGGGCTTCTATGTAATAGTTAAGACCCTTGGGTTATATAGTACCATTCCATGTTTCATAAGAGACCCTCTTAGTGGTCTAGTCAAAAAGATTGATTCATAATTTGGTTAAAGAACGACATCTAGTGATGTAGCTGAACAGACTCCTTGATAGTCTATTTAGATCATTTATTGATTTAATTAAAAGGACTCTTTGGCGGTCTAGTCACACTCATAACAAGTTTGTTCATTTGGTTTTCCCCTACACATTATAAAATAGACTGTGTGAACTATGCAAGGAATTGTCTAATTATGGACGCGTACATAATTATGAAATTTAGTGCACAGAAACCCAGTAAGATTTATTATGTGTAAGAACCGATAGTGACAACAATAACGAAATGAGAACGATGTAATGGAGGTACGGTGGACGCACCAATGACGCTTCATATACTTGTATATAAATATCCCTCTTACATTGCAATTATGATGTTATTAAAGGTTACTAGAAGTTCAGAACCCTAACCAATATTGTTCGATCTTTTCAACTTCATATTTTAAGCTCTCACAAGTTTCCTCTAAATAAATTTCGGGACGAAATTTCCTAAAGTAGGGGAGACTGTAACACCTGTGCCTCCACGGCCTTCAAACAAATACCAAACCAATGAAATATTATATTTCATACTTGGGATTTGTAAAAATATGTGTATCATTTGCACATATCAATTCATGTTCGATTTCAAGCTCTAAATCGCTTTCTGGAAGGTTATACACGCACTGATGCGAAAATATAACCAGTTTAATGCAACGAACACTCCGGAATAGTGAAATAGGCTTAACATACCTTAAATAACCTTTACATAACTTAGATATAAGTTTTGGAAGGTTTGGTGTGGTGAAATCAAAGTTTAATCGCTTACAGGGACTAAATTTGACAAACTGCGAAAGTATGCCAATTTGAACTGTAACAGACCTTCCGGAACATGACCATAAGTTAAACATACCATAAATATCCTTTACATAGCTTAGAAATAGGCTTTGAGGGGTTCGGTGTGCTAAAATAAACTTTTGGGTCATTCAGGGACTAAAAGTGTCAAAAAGTGCACAAGTTTGCATTTTCGCGCATAACTTACGTTCTGAATACATCCGGACATCCAAAAATTTATGTAAGCACTAAAATATTTTATTTTAGTGTTCGCCATAAGAAAAATCCATTCGTTTCGTCATTTGGATCGTTTTTCGCATTCGGGACCAGATTCGATGTATTAGCCGTTGTTTAATTCACAACCACACATTCTAACATGCTTAGTCAGCGGATAAGGATGGAATTTAAACACCTAAAGACCATGACATTTCAACACATGTATGGATGGAATTTAAACACCTAAACACCATGACATTTCAACACATGTATGGATGGAATTTAAACACCTAAACACCATGACATTTCAACACATGTATGGATGGAATTTAAACACCTAAACACCATGACATTTCAACACATGTACGGATGGGATTAAGGCACGTTTTCCATGAAACGATCTTAACGGTTCGGGTATTCCTATAAATACCCATCCACCCCATTGCTAAAATCACTAGAACTTTGATTTGAGAAACTCTAAGTTGAAACTATTGTTTCATACCCGAGATTTTTGAATCGAGGTTAGCATTCGGGGACCCTTCGTAAGTATTCTTTCGTTCTTTTCCTTATTTTATTGCTTTTCGAGTCAGAAAGTCAAACTTTGTTTGACTTTCAGCGTTGACCAGTAATGGTCAATGCGAAGTTCGTTTGAACTTCGCAACGTGAGTGTAATCACGTTGGTTATAGTCCCTTGGGACTATGCCTACTGATTACCACGTTGTCTAGGGTCGTAGGGTAAGCGATCTGATAAATCGCTTATACCTTCGAACCCGACCCAGTTTGGTCGATCATTAGGATCCGACCAAATACATTAGGTGACCATAGTAGGTAGGGAATAACCTTCCGAGGTTATACCCTATGGTCACATCGTTTGAGTAGTTGTATGATAGGTGGTTTATATGCCTTAGGTAAATTACCAGAATACCCTTTTCATGTATAATTGGTAATTAAGCATATGTAACCTAAACCTTTGTCACATAACTGATTATGTAACATGTTTAGGCATATAACACTTGTCATAGGGCTAGTTAGACGGTCCGAACGCGTTTCACGCGCACGACGCGTTAAAGTAGCATAAGTTACCTTAATGGGTCGCGATGGGTCGATAATACTTAGGTTAAGTTTCATTTAGTATGTAGGCTTTGTTAAACCATATCATATGAGTTCCTACACTCATTTGGTTTACAAACCCTCCTGCTACCCAGTCTTCCGATTTAGGTCCGGGTTAATTATGTAGTTACCTATGTTAGGTACCGTTTGATTTCCGGGACTCCTCTAGCTTACTTGGTAGTTGTTCAAGACTCCTAAGCACTCCCAGGCGAGTACATTATTCCCCTCTTTTACTGTTTTCAACTGTTTTGGGGTGACTCATATGTGCTAAATGTTTTATCAATGGTTTCGAGAACAATTATAATGTGGTTCCAAGAACAATAACAATTATTTCAAGAACGCTAACAATGATTTCAAGAACGAATACAATGATTTCAAAAACTAATAACAAATTTCAAGAAGTGAACAAACTTGTTGGTTATAGTTTACATGACCGATGACACTCATTAGCAATGATCAAGCCGACCAGTATTAGGTTATGGTACCATAGGATCTGACAAATCCCGTTATTTACTGCACCCATTGTTATGTGTGGGGGTTGTGGGTAGCGACTGAATCTGTAATTATTAACTTATCCTTTGGTAAGGATTTGTTAAGAACGAGAGCGAGAGCGAGATGGAGCGAGGAACGCGTCAAGAAGGTTTGAATGTTATTAGAGAATCGACCATAAAGTAGTTTCACAATTAAAACAAGAACGACTAGAACGATTTTACAAAATGGGTTAACGATTGGGTAAACATTTTAACATGATTGACATTTGATCATGCATTTTCACACAACACATAACTTTGATTTAAACCAAGTTTTACTTCAATACTTTGTTTTTGTGCATATGGTTTAGTTGAGACATTTCACTTGCCATACATGGATATTTGACATAGACATTTGACATGGATATTTGACATAGACATTTTGACATGATTTACATCTTGACATGAATACTTTGACATATTATTCAATACATTTGACAAATGATTTAAACATAGACATTTTACATTGTTTGGTATGGTTTGGTTAAGTGATTAAGTAACGATGCGTGTGTAATATGATACAAACATGGTGGATACGCCGCTGGTACTTCCTATATATAAGTGTTTGTATGGTATTACATATCATAGCGTTATTTGAATCATTTCAGTTTGAGACATAGAACATTTTATACAAATAACATACTTTTCACAAGACATTGATTTATAAACAACTTATCTTATGCAAACTCATTTACATGGTTATTCATTTAATCATGCATTATTTTCTTATTTATACTTATCATCCGAACTTATTATTTTTCAAATGATTTACAAAGACAAAGCAAATTACAAGGTTCATGACTAAACATTTTCTTAAACAGAAGTCATGAATCTTATTTTCACAAAACCTATGTACTCGCCAGCATTTCTTTGCTGACCTCGTTTTCACATATGTTTCAGGTATTGTTGGATGATATCGATTGATAAGATGCATGCTCACATAGGACTGGACAAGGCCTTAGTGACTCAATAACAATGATAGACTATGTTTAAATAGTGTATTTAGATTTCCAGACGATGTAATTACTCAATGTTTAATAAAACGAAACACTTTTGATATCCATGGTTATGAAACATTAATTCTGTTGCAACACGCCCCGATGTTTCCGCCGCGATTTGTTGTTTTACGCGGTCGGGGTGTGACATTCTGCACCTTTCTTCTTCAAAATAGCCATGCACTCACATGAACTCGAAACAAGGGACTATTTGCTGGTTTTAAAAACCATTGTAGACACCTGTAATGATCTCTAAAGAGCCCTAACACCTGTAATATCTGGTGATAACCCGTTGTAGTATAAATAGGTGCATTTGGGGCTGCATTCTCACTTGCAAGTTCAAATTTCTTATACTCTCAATCTCTAAAGCTCTCAATTGATCTCTGAAGCATCCTGGACATCTAGGAAGCTTTCTCAAGTCTAATTTTCGTGCTAAGGACTCTTGTAAGTGTTCTTAGCTTCTGTAGTTAAGGTTTTATTAGTTTAATGACCGAAAGTCAAAGATATCGTAATGATTAATCACTAACGGTCCAGCCGTTATTCGAATTGAAATTGGCTATGAGTTGGTAATTATGTAGGTATTAAACCCTTAAAAGGGCACCTTCTAATTATCACGTCATCTCAGTCAATTGTCGGGTCAAACTACTTAATGTAGAAGCTATAAATTGCATTCTAACACTTAAACAACTTGGTAAATAATATAAGAACATGTTTAGGCATGTCCAACCCGACAATTCTGAGTATTAGGCTCGGTTCGTAACCGAAAGTCGCAAAAGTAGACTTTTGCTTTGACTTTCAGCTCTGACCCGAATTAACATAGTTTAGTTATGCCTTAGGGTTCCTTTGTGACCATATTGTATGTTAATATAACCCTCTGAGGTTATACTGTCACACCCGCTCATAGCGGAAACGCAAGGTGTGATCTGTCTGGTTTTCATTGCATAAATATCGATGTACATGAACAAACTATATGAATAAAACATACTCCATTGCCATTACATAGTGTTTCAAAAGATTACAGCATAAGTTTAGTGTGTCGGTTACAAACCATTAACATGAAAGTAAAGCGTTATTGTTTCATACATTAACTTGAAATAAACTACAAAGGTTTAAACCATCATATTTCCGCAAAGAGGCGGAATATAATAGTTAAACCCTCCAAAAGATGGCATGGAGTTCCGGTACTTGTTATCTTGACTGTGAAATCCGACATGGTCCTTTAATTCCCTGAAATACATGTTAAGTTTGGAAAACATCAACAAAAGTTGGTGAATTCATGCAGTTTAGTTGTAAACGATGTATGAAAAACGTGAGTTGTAGTATGTAAAGCGTCAATGAAATCGTTGATCATTAATGTTTTGCAAGGACATTAATATGTGTGCCGAAATAGGAAGCAAACCAACCCTAGACGATTTTATGCCGATTCCTATCGACTGGGACACAAACGCACTCTTCCGTAGGGGTCCATGACCAAGAGTGGGGCTCGCCAAAACCCATTAGATCTAAGCCTTTGTTCCTTGGTCCAATCTGGATTAATGGTGCTTATAGTATGGCCCTAATTCGCACATGATCTATGGTGTTTCATTACCTAACTTTAACATACTCTGAACATGTATCCTCCCCGATAGTTGTAAAGTTTGTAAAACATTTAAATGAATAGGGGAACATGAACTCACAGTATCGCGTCCTGAAAATAGATGAAAATAAGACCTCACGTGCGGTCGTCCTGTATAGCGTGGCGACCTACAAACGTTCTTATTTTTGTTAGACACTTCGGTCTTTGAAAAGAACTTGAGTACAAGTCTTGTGTATTGAGTATGTGTAAGACTTGCATGTCTTTACTGTTCGTTAACTGTGTATTCGATGTATGAGTTGTTCAAATGTTCGTTAACTGTGTATTCGATGAATGAGTAGTATAGTCGGATCTCGTCCGCTGAATCTCGTGTCTTGTATGTATCACTTGTATAGTTGTGCTCACAAAATGGTATCATTGGGCCAAGCCCATGTTTTCAAGTTATTAGGCTTAAATAGTGTTGGGCCTCAATAGTGTTGGGCCTCAAATAGTGCTGGGCCTCAATAGTGTTGGGCCTCAAATAGTGTTGGGCCTCAATAGTGTTGGGCCTCAAATAGTGCTGGGCCTCAATAGTGTTGGGCCTCAAATAGTGCTGGGCCTCAAATAGTGTTGGGCCTCAATAGTGTTGGGCCTCAAATAGTGCTGGGCCTCAAATAGTGTTGGGCCTCAATAGTGTTGGGCCTCAAATAGTGCTGGGCCTCAATAGTGTTGGGCCTCAAATAGTGCTGGGCCTAAATAGTGTTGGGCCTCAAATAGTGCTGGGCCTAAATAGTGTTGGGCTTGAATAGTGCTGGGCTTGTATAGTGTTGGGCTTGAATAGTGTTGGGCTTTGGCCCATGTGTTTGGTGTTTGGGCTTAGCCCATGAGTTTATGTTAAGCCCAATGTGAAGTTAAGTCCATTAAGAAAACTAAGCCCATTATGTGTAAGTAGCCCATTTGTAAGAATAATCTATTAAGTATATTAAGCCCATTTGTTTATAAAAATAGCCCATTAATATAAGTAAGCCTTTCATTTTTATAAAAACCCTTTTTATAAAAATTTACTAAGTATAGATGTTAATAACTAAAAACATACTAGCTTTTATAAGTTTATAAACATCCGAAAATTTGTTATCGATAGTATATTTATATTTCGTGTCGAAAGATCGTCTAACGTCGTAGTAACTCCCCGGATTGGCAATTAACTTATGTAGTCGTCCGTCGTTCACTTTGACCATAATTGGTGTCCGATTAATAGAATCGTCCGCAACTCGTTTTAAGGCGTAATTATGTGAAGTCTCGTAGGACTTTTGTTATAACGTGTTTTGAGTTTAAAGTTGACATGAGATTCAAGTTCCTATCATGATATATATAACTAATACACCAAGTAATATATCACACGAAAATTGTTTAAAGTAACCAAATATATATTTTCTAAAAAAAATATATATTTTTCTTGTCTTTTATTTTATAAACCCTTCTTTAATAATTTTTATAAATCTTGTAGAGATTTGCCCAAAAAGGTTGTTATTTTATAAAATAAAGTTTTTATAAAAATTGGCCATATAACCTTGGCATTTTTATCTTAACCATGTTTCATTAAACACATCATTTTCTTAATCAAATCACCAACAATTTACCCAACATCATCACTAAACATATGAGACTTTTATAACATGAAATTATCAAAATGATATCCAAATCATGTAGGGTTTTAACCATGATCATTTCATATACTAACAAGTTCAAAAACCAAGTTACATATTAGTTTTAACAACTTTTATAAAAATCTCTAGTTGTATGTTACTTTTTATAATCTTGTGAAAGTCTTGTTTTTAAACATAAACCCTAAATACTTTCACAAGGTTACTAGATATGATCATTCCTTTAATCCTTTATGTTAAAACCCTTTAACATAAACATGTATAATTTTTAGATCATATCTATCAACATCTTCTAACACTTTATTTGTATTCTAATCATCATAACAACATCAAATATGCATATCACATGTCTTAAATCACAATATAAACAAACATAATTATATGATGATTTTTATCTTTGCTTCTTTGTATTTTTCTTGTTCATTATGTATGATTATATAGTTATTATTAGCTATAATAACAATCATAAACATAATATGTAAAAAAAAAAAGAAGCTTACTTCTAGCACAAGGCTAGGGATGATCTTAGAGATTATTAAGAACTAAGAAGATGATGATCTTGATGCTAGAACACTTTTGTATGGATAAAAATCCTTCCTTTCACTTCCAAAAGCCTTAGATCACCTTATGTTCCAAAGAAATCCATGTTGATCATGAAGGAGATGATAAAAATTATAGGGTTTTTGTGGGTGTTCTTGAGAAAAAGATGAAGATGTGAGAGTGTTCTTGGTTGGGTCTCATGTGGGTGGGACCCCTTGTTCACGGTTACAAGGTGGGGGGGGGGGGGTCTCATGTGGTAAAAAGTGTTAGTTATTTTTTTTAGATTTCTCAAGAATAAGAAAATGTAAGTATTGTGGTGTTTAGGTTATGCAATTTTCCGAGATGATTCAAGACTTGTAATAACCATAAACTAGCCTCGCAAGACCAAAAAAAAAATATTAACTAGTTCGCTAGTTGTGCCAAAATGTAGTTCGGATAATTGTTTAGTGCTCGTTTCACTAATAAATAGTCGAAACGTTCTCTTATGGAAGTTGTAGGGCAAATTTCCGTTATGTGTGTAATTGATATTCCATAAGTATTTTTATATGAAATTGGTGCATAAACATCAATTTTTGCATCTTGTATTAAAAATACAATTGCTGAATTTTGCGGACAATTCATGAAATGGTCATTTTTAGCGCGTTTCGGACAGTTTTTAGTGCTACCGGGCATTGGTAAATTATTGATCGAACTCTTGTATTCCCATATAGGGTTTAATATATAATTGATGTTGGACTCTCATCCGAGTTCTAAAGATGTCATTTTAGATGTTTTCCAGCGAATCCGGAGTTTTCGTCAGCATTCTAGTTCACTAGGCACTACTCTAGTTGTTTCGATGAATTGTTTGCACTATTTCAATTGTACCCAATAAAAAATGAATCATGTGTAATAACCAATGAATATTCCATGAGTTTTTCTAAGATGTATACCATGTAATCATGCAGTCAGAATATTCAAAACACATGCTTGTATAATGTAAATCACTGTTTTAAATGTAAGTAAATTACCCGAAAGTAGCAGTTGTCACATTCTCCCCTTGTTATTTAGAATTTCGTCCCGAAATTCTAGCTTTGTTATACTTTGCAGGAGTTTTCGGAAATAGGTGGGGATATTTTTCCTTCATTCGGTCTTCACGTTCCCAAGTATACTCGGGTCCGTGACGAGAGTTCCAACGAACCTTTACTAACTTGATATGACTTCTCCGTGTTTTATTGACCTTCCAGTCCGTGACCTCAACAGGTTCTTCAGTGAAACGGAGTTTGTCGTCAATGTGAATTTCATCCATAGGAATAGCAACGGTTACTTGTATTGGACTCTTTTTAAGATTCGTCACATGAAACGTGTGGTGTACACTGCTAAGTTCATCAGGTAACTTCAACTTGTAGGCGACTGTGCCAATCTTTTCTAAGATTTCAAATGGTCCAATGTAACGCGGGTTAAGCTTTCCACGTTTACCGAACCTCACTACGCCTTTCCAAGGTGAGACTTTCAATAAAACTTTCTCTCCAACCTCGAAAGATGCTTGTTTTCGTTTTCCATCAGCGTAGAACTTTTGTCGATCGCGAGCCGCCTTGATACGGTCTCGGATCTGAAAAATTTTATCCGTAGTATCTTGGACTAGTTCCGGACCAATTAATTGACTATCGCCCGTTTCCGCCCAACATAGCGGAGAGCGACACTTTCGACCATAAAGAGCTTCAAACGGTGCAGCTCGTATACTTGTATGGTAGCTGTTATTGTAGGAAAACTCAACTAGAGGTAGATGATTATCCCAATTGCCGCCTAAATCCATAACACATGCACGAAGCATATCTTCGAGTGTTTGGATTGTCCGTTCGCTCTGGCCGTCAGTTTGTGGATGAAAGGCCGTACTTAGATTCAATTGAGATCCAAAGGCCTGTTGAAATGAATTCCATATTCTTGAAACAAAACGACCGTCTCGGTCCGAAATGATTGAAATAGGCACTCCATGACGAGCCACTATTTCTCTGAGATAGATTTCCGCTAGTTTCTCAGTACTATCCTTCTCCCGTATCGGTAAGAAGTGTGCGGACTTTGTCAATCTATCAACGATTACCCATATCATGTCATGACCTTTCGAGGTCCTGGGTAACTTCGTAATGAAGTCCATCGATATTTGTTCCCATTTCCAAGCGGGAATCTCGGGTTGTTGTAATAAACCAGATGGTTTCTGATACTCTGCCTTGACCTTCGCGCAGGTCAAGCATTTTCCAACATAGCTAGCAATATCCTTTTTGAGGTTAGGCCACCAATAGTACTCTTTTAAGTCGTGGTACATCTTATCTGATCCAGGATGGATCGAGTACTTTGACCTATGTGCTTCCTCAAAAATGAGATCTCGGAGACCTCCAAAGAATGGAACCCAAATTCTACCCGCAAAGTACAAAGTTCCATCCTCCTTTGGTACTAACTGTTTTTCCATGCCTCGAAGTGATTCTTCTAGCATATGTTCTTCCTTGAGCGCTTCTTGTTGTGCATTTTGAATTCGTGCGGTAAGATCTGTGTGAATTGTCATCTCTAGTGCTCGCACTCTTAGTGTTTTAACTCGTTCCTTGCGGCTCAAGGCGTCCGCTACAACGTTCGCCTTGCCCGGATGG
The DNA here is from genome assembly GCA_030545235.1 of Helianthus tuberosus. Classification (NCBI taxonomy): domain Eukaryota; kingdom Viridiplantae; phylum Streptophyta; class Magnoliopsida; order Asterales; family Asteraceae; genus Helianthus; species Helianthus tuberosus. Next base: position 33,494,971 of record CM060429.1, read on the forward strand.
TACTTGATTTCACAATCATAGTCGTTTAATAATTCAACCCAACGTCGTTGATGCATATTTAATTCTTTTTGGTTGAATATGTGTTGTAGACTCCTATGATCCGTGAAAATAGTGCACTGTGTACCATATAAGTAATGCCGCCAAATTTTCAAAGCAAATACCACCGCGCCTAACTCTAGGTCATGAGTGGTATAGTTCTTCTCGTGAATTTTCAGTTGGCGGGACGCGTACGCGATAACCTTTTTACGTTGCATGAGTACACAACCCAAACCTTGATGCGAAGCATCACAGTATACCACAAAGTCATCGGTACCGTCGGGTAATGATAAGATTGGTGCCATGCACAACTTGTCTTTAAGATGTTGAAATGCTGCTTCTTGTTTCTCTCCCCAATCGAATTTCCTGTCTTTCGGTGTAAGAGAAGTTAGCGGTTGAGCAATCTTTGAAAAATTCTCAATAAATCTCCGATAATATCCCGCTAAGCCCAAAAATTGTCGTACTTCAGTAGGAGTCTTGGGCGCTTCCCAATTCTTAATCGATTCAATCTTCGACGGGTCTACTTGAATACCCTTCTCGTTCACTATATGCCCGAGAAATTGTACTTCACGAATCCAAAACTCACATTTGGAAAACTTTGCGTATAGTTTCTCCTGTTTGAGTAGTTCTAAGATGGTTCTCAAATGTTGTTCATGCTCGGCTGCCGATCGTGAGTATATCAAGATGTCGTCAATGAACACTATGACGAATTTGTCGAGATACGGCTTGCACACGCGGTTCATTAAATCCATGAAGACCGCCGGTGCGTTCGTTAAACCAAAAGGCATAACGAGAAACTCGTAGTGACCTTAACGAGTCCGAAAAGCCGTTTTCGGTATGCTTTCTTCTTGAATCCGTAACTGATGATACCCCGATCGTAAGTCTACCTTTGAATAAAAACTCGACCCTTGAAGTTGATCGAATAAGTCATCAATCCTCGGTAGTGGATACCGATTCTTGATGGTGAGTTTATTCAACTCTCTGTAGTCGATACACATTCTGAATGTCCCGTCCTTCTTTTTCACAAAAAGAACTGGAGCTCCCCAAGGCGAGAAACTCGGTCTGATGAATCCCTTATCCAACAACTCTTGAAGTTGTGTGGATAATTCCTGCATTTCAGAAGGTGCTAATCGATATGGAGATTTAGCTACGGGTGCGGCTCCTGGTACCAAGTCGATATGAAATTCGACTTGTCGATAAGGCGGTAGTCCTGGCAAGTCTTCAGGAAAGACTTCAGGAAATTCTTTTACTACCGGAATATCGGTCAACTTCGGCCCATCGGCCTTCTTGTCTACAACATGCGCTAGAAAGGCAATATAACCTTTTCGTAAGTATTTCTGCGCTTTCATGCAATTGATGATCCGCAATGGGGTGTCACGCTTCTCTCCATGTATAACAAGTGTCTCTTCGTTCGGTAGTGGTAGGCGAATGATCTTCTCATGGCAAACGACTTCGGCTCGATTGTTGGATAGCCAATCCATGCCAACCACTACGTCGAAACTACCCAATTCAACGGGTAAGAGATCGATATTGAATTTTTGTTCACCAAGTTCTAAGGTACACTCCTTAACAACTTCTCCCGTCTCTATTAGTCTACCGTTAGCCAATTCTATAGAATATGGAACATCTAGCTTACTAGGTTCCAAGCCCAGAATATTTTTAAATTCTATAGAGATAAAACTAAAATCGGCTCCGGTATCAAATAATATGGATGCGAAATGATCATTTAGAAGAAACGTACCAGTGACCACATTAGGGTCTTGGCGCGCATCTTTGGCTCCAATCACAAAAGATCGACCATGAGCTTGAATTTCTTTAGGACAGTCTCTCTTGTAGTGATCTTTGCTTCCGCATCCAAAGCATCCTTGATTACGACCATTCCCGTTTCCATTCTTGTTACCAAATCCACTTCCCGATCCAGTATTATTTCTCGTTCCCCAACATGACTCAGTACGGTGGCCAAGCTTGCCACACTTATCACACTTGACAAGCCGACAATCACCCACGTGATGAAATTTGCATCGTTCACACATAGGTAAAGTACCAGCGTACTTCTTAGGACCAGTGTCGTTTGTGGCTACAAACGCCTTTGCATCCTTTTGCGAGTTGTTCTGTCGCCTGTTGTTGTTGTTGTTGTTGTTGTTGGGGTTATTGTTATTGTTGTTGTGGTTGTTGTTACTGTTGTTGTTATTACTACGGGTTCCCTTCTTGAAATTTGAGTAACTCCTCTTCCCACGGTTGGAAGACTCAACATGTGTTTCCTTCTTGTCATCACCTTTCTCAGTGAATATCTTCATCCTAACCCCGTCTTCAGTAAGACTCACGGCTATAGTCACAGCCTGAGTAATAGTCGTGGGTTTAGCTGCAGTAACCAGACTTCGAATCTTGTCAGAAAGTCCCCAGATATAGCGTTCGATACGCTTGAATTCTGGTGTTACAAGATATGGAATCACGCGGGACAGATCGTGAAATCTTTGCGTATATCCCGTGATATCAGCTCCGACCATGGTAAGGTTCCAAAACTCGTTCTCCAACTTCTGGAGTTCAGCACGAGAACAGTACTTTTCCCTCATACGTTCCTTCAGTTCCTCCCAAGTCAACGCATAAGCAGCGTTATCACCCAAAGTTTGCACTTGTAGGTTCCACCAGGTAAGGGCCTCGTTGAGAAACAAGCCAGTAACGAAAGTGACTTGCTGATTAGCAGAACATCTGCTCATTCTGATAGTGGAATCCGTTTTCTCAGTCCATCTCACATAAGCCACAGCACCGCCTGTGCCATCGTAGTTAAGCGGCTTGCAGTCTAGAAACTGCTTGAATGTGCACCCTGAAATTGGACAACGGATTTTGAATGAGCAAACAGTGAATCGCACGAATAGATTAAGAAAGAAATTTGATGTGTTGTAATAAAACGAATAAACGTTACCCGGAATATTTGTTCCACCTGAAGGACCACTTGGACCCTGGCCTCCCGATCCGCCGGTGCCACCACTTGTTTCGACACGGGATGCCTCATACAGTGCGATAGCTTGAGCGATTCTTTGTTCTATAAGTGCATTCAGTTCTGCCTCGGTCGTAGGCATTGGTGGAGGTGGGGGTGGATTAACTGTCCGTGAACGTAAAACTTTCCTCGGTGGCATGATTCTTCTAAAGGAGAAATAGGATAAAGATTAGACGTTGATTTGGTTTGTAAAAAAATATATATATATATATATATATAAATAACATTAATAGCAATATCACCACCAAATATATAATGCGAGTAAATAAGTTAACATAAATAATAAGAGATGTCCAACCAGACCTCTCATTTGCATTTAATAGATAACACCAAGTTTTATTTATATATATAGTCAACCGGTTACATAATCGTTTGAAAGGAACAAAAATAGACTCGGGCTACATAACCCGGTCATACTAGTCTAGTACAACAAAAGAGATAATAAAGTCTTCCTTCCAACTGCGTTTCCCGCTGTATGTCGGCTGTCTTCAAACTTGGTGGAGCATCAAATATGTACACAAAACGACTATAACTACCCGTCCCAAAAGTATACTACCGGTAACCATAGTCTATGCTGGGGGAAAAACTGGTGGTGGAATAGGGAACAACAACCTGTGGACATCAGAGACCCTACCTTCCAAATCTAGAACCAAACGGTTCAGGAATACAATCTGCTGCTCGAGCGTCAGTACCCGAGTAGGTAAATCCACTGGCGGTAGATCCGCTGGTGGCATCTGTGGTGGTAGTGGGGGTAATGGTGGTGACCCTGGTGGTGGTGGTGGATCCTGGGGTGGTGAATGGGCTGGTGGTGGTGGAGCCTGAAGTACCAAGCTGAGCAGGTGGGTAAGCTCATCCTCGAGTTCACTAACTCGACGTATAACAAAGTCTATCTGATGCTCAAGTGTGAGCACACGAGCCGGTAACTCGGTAGTAGCAACTAGGTAATGCAACGGGTGGTATGGGTCTGTGATGGGCATATCATGTGGGTATAGATCCATGTCCCCGGGTGGTACATGGGCGTGTCCTGAGGGTCCTGCCTCGTCAGTATGGTCTACATGTGGTAGAATAGGAACAACCTGATCATGTGCAGGGACAACTGGCTCATCAGGTATGACATCATCCAGCTCAATGTCTGCATTGCGCTGTAGGCCAATGGCCTGCAGTGCGGATGAAGTAACAGATGCATAAGAAGAAGCATCTGAATCAGTATCGGAATCAGAAGAGATAATAATAATCGGAACCACCGGTGCGGCAACCTCTAGAATAACCAAGTCATGAACATCCCCGACTCCCAACGCATCACCCAAATGCTCCACTGGAATCACAGGAACTACAGCGTCGTCATCCTCGTCGAAGTCGCCAATAAAAGGCATCATGGCAAGAGGAAGGACATCCAAGGGTATAACCTCTATCACATGTTCACCCGCTGGGTGACCTAGAATAACCATCTCGTTAAGTAGAGGGGGCACGACTAGCACATCATCATCAATAATGTCTCCTAACATGTGAGCGTCCAAAATGTCACCACCAATTGCGAACGGCTGGAAATCATCCATGTCGCTGTCAGAAGTAGAGTCGCTATCAGATAAGATGACCTGTACCTCCGGCACAACGTCATCGTCAGACACAATCTCCATGGGGTCTACATCGTCGTAAATGTTACTTCCTTCGGAGGAAGACATGATAGCCTGAGAAATAAGTTGTTCGATACGTATGAGTATTTGTTACGTTACATATATACACAGAATGTATTTTTCACATAAAGTTCATTTTAAGTTATCCTACTTGAGTTGGGTGGATTAACTTAAAGTTGCATGTCTACCATTTAGATGACTAAGACACTAATGTCCTTGCTTGATTTGTTTGAGATGAATTCTTGTTGAAAGTGGACCATGAAAATGTTTATGCAAATGAAAACATGTGTTTGTGTTTAAATGGTTTTCATGAGAGATCCCTAGTGATTGTAGACTTAGACTCGATAAAGAATCCTGGTTCACTACAATCGATGCTCTGATACCAGTCTGTCACACCCGCTCATAGCGGAAACGCAAGGTGTGATCTGTCTGGTTTTCATTGCATAAATATCGATGTACATGAACAAACTATATGAATAAAACATACTCCATTGCCATTACATAGTGTTTCAAAAGATTACAGCATAAGTTTAGTGTGTCGGTTACAAACCATTAACATGAAAGTAAAGCGTTATTGTTTCATACATTAACTTGAAATAAACTACAAAGGTTTAAACCATCATATTTCCGCAAAGAGGCGGAATATAATAGTTAAACCCTCCAAAAGATGGCATGGAGTTCCGGTACTTGTTATCTTGACTGTGAAATCCGACATGGTCCTTTAATTCCCTGAAATACATGTTAAGTTTGGAAAACATCAACAAAAGTTGGTGAATTCATGCAGTTTAGTTGTAAACGATGTATGAAAAACGTGAGTTGTAGTATGTAAAGCGTCAATGAAATCGTTGATCATTAATGTTTTGCAAGGACATTAATATGTGTGCCGAAATAGGAAGCAAACCAACCCTAGACGATTTTATGCCGATTCCTATCGACTGGGACACAAACGCACTCTTCCGTAGGGGTCCATGACCAAGAGTGGGGCTCGCCAAAACCCATTAGATCTAAGCCTTTGTTCCTTGGTCCAATCTGGATTAATGGTGCTTATAGTATGGCCCTAATTCGCACATGATCTATGGTGTTTCATTACCTAACTTTAACATACTCTGAACATGTATCCTCCCCGATAGTTGTAAAGTTTGTAAAACATTTAAATGAATAGGGGAACATGAACTCACAGTATCGCGTCCTGAAAATAGATGAAAATAAGACCTCACGTGCGGTCGTCCTGTATAGCGTGGCGACCTACAAACGTTCTTATTTTTGTTAGACACTTCGGTCTTTGAAAAGAACTTGAGTACAAGTCTTGTGTATTGAGTATGTGTAAGACTTGCATGTCTTTACTGTTCGTTAACTGTGTATTCGATGTATGAGTTGTTCAAATGTTCGTTAACTGTGTATTCGATGAATGAGTAGTATAGTCGGATCTCGTCCGCTGAATCTCGTGTCTTGTATGTATCACTTGTATAGTTGTGCTCACAAAATGGTATCATTGGGCCAAGCCCATGTTTTCAAGTTATTGGGCTTAAATAGTGTTGGGCCTCAATAGTGTTGGGCCTCAAATAGTGCTGGGCCTCAATAGTGTTGGGCCTCAAATAGTGTTGGGCCTCAATAGTGTTGGGCCTCAAATAGTGTTGGGCCTCAATAGTGTTGGGCCTCAAATAGTGCTGGGCCTCAAATAGTGTTGGGCCTCAATAGTGTTGGGCCTCAAATAGTGCTGGGCCTCAATAGTGTTGGGCCTCAAATAGTGCTGGGCCTAAATAGTGTTGGGCCTCAAATAGTGCTGGGCCTAAATAGTGTTGGGCTTGAATAGTGCTGGGCTTGTATAGTGTTGGGCTTGAATAGTGTTGGGCTTTGGCCCATGTGTTTGGTGTTTGGGCTTAGCCCATGAGTTTATGTTAAGCCCAATGTGAAGTTAAGTCCATTAAGAAAACTAAGCCCATTATGTGTAAGTAGCCCATTTGTAAGAATAATCTATTAAGTATATTAAGCCCATTTGTTTATAAAAATAGCCCATTAATATAAGTAAGCCTTTCATTTTTATAAAAACCCTTTTTATAAAAATTTACTAAGTATAGATGTTAATAACTAAAAACATACTAGCTTTTATAAGTTTATAAACATCCGAAAATTTGTTATCGATAGTATATTTATATTTCGTGTCGAAAGATCGTCTAACGTCGTAGTAACTCCCCGGATTGGCAATTAACTTATGTAGTCGTCCGTCGTTCACTTTGACCATAATTGGTGTCCGATTAATAGAATCGTCCGCAACTCGTTTTAAGGCGTAATTATGTGAAGTCTCGTAGGACTTTTGTTATAACGTGTTTTGAGTTTAAAGTTGACATGAGATTCAAGTTCCTATCATGATATATATAACTAATACACCAAGTAATATATCACACGAAAATTGTTTAAAGTAACCAAATATATATTTTCTAAAAAAAATATATATTTTTCTTGTCTTTTATTTTATAAACCCTTCTTTAATAATTTTTATAAATCTTGTAGAGATTTGCCCAAAAAGGTTGTTATTTTATAAAATAAAGTTTTTATAAAAATTGGCCATATAACCTTGGCATTTTTATCTTAACCATGTTTCATTAAACACATCATTTTCTTAATCAAATCACCAACAATTTACCCAACATCATCACTAAACATATGAGACTTTTATAACATGAAATTATCAAAATGATATCCAAATCATGTAGGGTTTTAACCATGATCATTTCATATACTAACAAGTTCAAAAACCAAGTTACATATTAGTTTTAACAACTTTTATAAAAATCTCTAGTTGTATGTTACTTTTTATAATCTTGTGAAAGTCTTGTTTTTAAACATAAACCCTAAATACTTTCACAAGGTTACTAGATATGATCATTCCTTTAATCCTTTATGTTAAAACCCTTTAACATAAACATGTATAATTTTTAGATCATATCTATCAACATCTTCTAACACTTTATTTGTATTCTAATCATCATAACAACATCAAATATGCATATCACATGTCTTAAATCACAATATAAACAAACATAATTATATGATGATTTTTATCTTTGCTTCTTTGTATTTTTCTTGTTCATTATGTATGATTATATAGTTATTATTAGCTATAATAACAATCATAAACATAATATGTAAAAAAAAAAGAAGCTTACTTCTAGCACAAGGCTAGGGATGATCTTAGAGATTATTAAGAACTAAGAAGATGATGATCTTGATGCTAGAACACTTTTGTATGGATAAAAATCCTTCCTTTCACTTCCAAAAGCCTTAGATCACCTTATGTTCCAAAGAAATCCATGTTGATCATGAAGGAGATGATAAAAATTATAGGGTTTTTGTGGGTGTTCTTGAGAAAAAGATGAAGATGTGAGAGTGTTCTTGGTTGGTGATGGATAAAAATGTGAAGTAATGAGGTTAAGACTTAATGGCTAAGTGTTGAAATAATTCACCAAACTCATCCACTTGTAACACAAAGTAATTAGCTAGATATTTTACAAACATAAACAAGGGGGTGGGACCCCTTGTTCACGGTTACAAGGTGGGGGGGGGGGGGTCTCATGTGGTAAAAAGTGTTAGTTATTTTTTTTAGATTTCTCAAGAATAAGAAAATGTAAGTATTGTGGTGTTTAGGTTATGCAATTTTCCGAGATGATTCAAGACTTGTAATAACCATAAACTAGCCTCGCAAGACCAAAAAAAAAATATTAACTAGTTCGCTAGTTGTGCCAAAATGTAGTTCGGATAATTGTTTAGTGCTCGTTTCACTAATAAATAGTCGAAACGTTCTCTTATGAAAGTTGTAGGGCAAATTTCCGTTATGTGTGTAATTGATATTCCATAAGTATTTTTATATGAAATTGGTGCATAAACATCAATTTTTGCATCTTGTATTAAAAATACAATTGCTGAATTTTGCGGACAATTCATGAAATGGTCATTTTTAGCGCGTTTCGGACAGTTTTTAGTGCTACCGGGCATTGGTAAATTATTGATCGAACTCTTGTATTCCCATATAGGGTTTAATATATAATTGATGTTGGACTCTCATCCGAGTTCTAAAGATGTCATTTTAGATGTTTTCCAGCGAATCCGGAGTTTTCGTCAGCATTCTAGTTCACTAGGCACTACTCTAGTTGTTTCGATGAATTGTTTGCACTATTTCAATTGTACCCAATAAAAAATGAATCATGTGTAATAACCAATGAATATTCCATGAGTTTTTCTAAGATGTATACCATGTAATCATGCAGTCAGAATATTCAAAACACATGCTTGTATAATGTAAATCACTGTTTTAAATGTAAGTAAATTACCCGAAAGTGGCAGTTGTCACATATACTACATGGTCCCCTAGAAATCTGAATCATTTACATGTTTCCGTTAAATGCTTAAAAGTTGACCATTTTGCCCTTATGTTATAAAAACGAGATTTTTGAAAATGTGAGAGGACAAAAATCTTTATTACTGATTTATAAGTATTTCCTAAAAATTTGACATCAGTTTCTGGTCGAAAATAAAAGTTATGCAAGATATCGTAAAACAAAAGTTTTTTTTGTTAACTTAATGTCATTTTCAGCATAAATCATATTTAAACCCAATTTTTGGCACCAAACTTGCTACCCACCATTATGATATAATATTTAGGGATTTTTGGAAATTTTTTCCAAATTTTATACTGACCATAATATAGAGTTCTAGCATAAATTCGGTAAATAACGGTAATGCCCTTTTTGTTAATAAAATGAGTTTAACATATGATTTGAATACCAAACCTTTTCCTACTGATATCATACGTTAAATAAAATATTTTAAGCATTAGAGACTGATCAAAACTTTAGAATTTTATAAACATCTTGAATACCATCAATTACCGACTTTTACGTTTATTAAGCGCATAATATGGTTTAAAACCATATTTAACGCTTAATACTTGTTACCTACTGATTTTAAAAATAATTTTTTATACTTTAATAGTAAGTATAAGTCTTGAACTCAGATTTCCAAATTTGACGTTAAAAGCATATGTGAAATGACCAAAATGTCCCTACGGTGCCAAGTTTGGCCATAAGTGATAAACCTCACATATGTATGATATCTTACTAATATAACTTGATAAAATAAATATTTTTACTGAATATTTTAGACAAGAATCTCAGTTTTCTATTAAACCTCTTTTATAAACTTTAAAATGACCAAAATACCCTTTCGGGGCTTAAATTGGTTTTAAATTCGTTTTAGGCATAATGGAAGATATCCTACTGACATCACAACATATTTTAAGCATAATAACTTATGGAACTTGTACATGACTCATTCGGTTTTCTGTTATGCATATACGCGTTCGGTACGGTTTATGTAACTAGTTTGCATAAATTAGCCGAAACGGGTCAAACCTTATCATTTTTACTTCAAAATCCAGAATGTATTTAGTTTACCCAATTTATACAAGTCATCCTACTTGTTGGGTCTAAAATACATTCTAATCCGGTCTTCATTTAATCTTGCGTTTTGAACCGTAAACCTTTAATTAAAACTAACCGGTCTAAGTTAAAACTTAAATAAGACCCGTTAGGAATCTAATAGGTTATTAAAACCTTCGTTCCAGATTAGGAGCCCAGTAAAAGCTACTTGCACTTACTGATTAGAATATACGGCTGAGAATAAAATTACATTTTAGCTCAGGTAAATACTTTTAACTTATTTTCCCTTATACGGGCTTGGGATACGGTAAATTATTACCGCTTGGTCAGGTATTGAATATTTAATCGATTAGTGGTTAAATCATTTAGATAACCCATTTTAATATGTTTTGTTTGATAGAAATCCTTTAGGGAGTTAATGACCGTGTCCTGGATATCCTCGTCTCATTCATTAGAAATGGCCATGACTTAAGCACGGGGTGTAGGCATACACCGGACAATTGCGTATGTAAAACGGTATCTCACTCGTGAGGAAACTTCTTGTGGGCCTATACTAGTGGCGTGTCTATTAATCTTGTCTCGACTCTTCTAACTGGGCCCTGAATGGACGACAAACATGTTGGACTCTGTATGCCCAAGACACATATTAAATTGATGTGGCTAGTACGTTATGATCCAAGTCGAGTCATACCCAATAACAAGCTAGACAAACACTTACAATATTTATTTATGACATGATCGAATAAATAAATATCAACACTTAGAATATTTAGAAATTGGTTTTCTAAATAATTGCACTTGACAAACTAATAAATTATATGGATAATTTATTTTGAGAGAATATTTTATTTTGTTATTTAATTGGTTAAATAACATAATAAAAATAGCATAAGTCTTATAACATATGATGTTATATTTTATAAAAGTTATAAAATATATATATATATATATATATGTGCAAGACTTATATTTTATAAAAGAAATTGTATTTTTTTTAAAAAGCTTGGCCGCCACCCCCCCCCATGGGGTCTTCCCAAAATATTCTTGTCCAATGAGGTTCCATGCATGTTGTCATAAGTTAGAAGCATGTTGATTGGATGGTCTTCCCTAAGTTCTTTGGCCAATCATATTGCATGCAAATGCATGTGTTAGTTGATCTCCTATTGGGCAATGTGGGTGGCAAAATCTCTCATGTCTTATTTATTCATTTTGATGAATATTTGAAAGAAGAACTTGAAGAAAATGGCTGAAAATGGCTGCATATTTTCGGCCTCAACATGATCATCCAAGAGTTGAATTTTATTTGAAAAATCAAGTGTAAGACTCTAAATAAATCGGGTCATGTATGGTTGATCTAGTGGAGAGTTTCAAGTTCATATATCAAGTGCAAGAACTCCAAAACCTCCTCATATATTTTCGGCCATATGATGGTTTTCAAGAGGGTTTCAATAGTGAGTTCATAAGTGTAGAAATCCTAGCTTAAACTAAGGTGTTTGTTGGAAGGCTTGGGGTATACAAGCTTGAGGTCTTCTACACTTGAAGGCAACCGTTCAAGAAGCATCACCTTCTTCATATCCATTACTCCTTGTACTTCAAGAAGGTAGTTTTCTAAACATCCTATGGTTGTGTTTGATAGTATACATCTCATATATGGATCCGGGTTTTGGGATTTTGCATATAAATGGTTTTATATCTTATAAAAGTAACATGTTTTAAACTTATTTTCCGCTGCGTTTTTATTTCATATGGATGAAATTGCTTTGATAAACATGTTAAAATCCTATCAATGGCATCTATAGCCGCTTATATGAGTGCATGCTTCAATAGACTTAAAATTTTCGGGTTTCGGGTTTGGTGAAAACCCTATGGCCGAAATTCTAAGTATGGTTATCCCTTTGTTTTTCAAGATTATATTCTTACATGCATAAATGAATCTTGAAAAATTATTTCATATGGATGATTTGTTTGTTTGGACAAAACTAACCTTTTCGGTTTTTTGGACATAGCCGAAAATGGTTATTAAAAGGGAACCATTTTTTTATGCTTCTTGAAATTAATATAAATATATATTTGGATATATATTTTGGTGCATATAACCTAGCCATGACCTTGTGTGAATATGTTTGTGTTTGTGATTTTAGTTAATTATTCAATGAGTTGTAATAATTATTATTTTGTCTTCCATTTGTAAAGTTATGTAATTTATTTATTTTCATTTGGTATGTAAAATAAATAGATTAGGTGCATTTTATTTTACTAGAAAAATGTATTAGGATATATTTTGTAAAAGAAGATGCACACAAAAATGCGGTTTTGGTTTTTGCCAATTTCGGGCATAAAGGACTTCATAGTTCTAAACGGGATTTTAGCCCGATAACCAAACCACATTTTGAAGTCCAAAGGAGTTTGGAGCTGAATATAAAAGACATTTGGAAGATCAAAGAAAGTGGAGAAATCACAACACAAAAGGGAGACTTGAAGCATTTGGATGCGGGATCAAGTGGGAGTTCAACGACACAATACTTGTGTCATTTTTCACCCTTTAGGAAGGACCTTTTGGCACACTTGTTTCGGCTAACAAGTGTTGTCAAAATAGTTGGCTATGGTTATGCACCTATTGTTATATATGTTGTGCTTGTGTGGTTGTTTATTTATGTTGTTTAGATGATATTTGGATATGCATGCTTAACAAACTAATAATCAACAACAAGCGTAAAATTGGTTCTTTACAAGATCATTAAAATTGGTTAATAAAAGGTTATTAAAAATTAATGATTTTATAATAAAATGGGTTTTATTAAAAAGAACCTTGAAAATTTATTTTCACAAAAGTACCAAGGATTTGAATGCATGCAAATGTATGGTACATAAAGTTTTCTAAACTAGAATTTTTGAAAACTCAAAAAAAAAATCCCTTTTATAAAACAAGTCAAACACCATCCTTTTATACAACACTCAAAACACTTGGGAACTCTTTCGTGGGATAAAGGTCACCTAACCACATTTGAGGGAACTTGTATATTCGAGGTGGGTTTACCATGTTTGTGGGATAAAGGTCACCTAACCACTTATGTGAATAAACTCACACGTGTGTGTAAGTTGGACGACTTGATTTGGAAACCATGAACTTAGGGTCACCAAAGCATGGGGAACAAAAGGTGTTGATGGGATTAAACATGCCAACTAAACATAAAGATGTTTAACCGATCTCATATGACTAGAAGTTGCAAAGAGTTGCAATTGTCAAACGTTGACTACCTTGTTAATTTAAATAGAGGGATAAAGGTCACCTAACCAATATTTAAATGTAACGTTGGATTCTAGATTTTAATTATTAATTGTATATGAGACACAAAGGGTATTAATGATTAAAATATAATAATATCGAAAATACTAAAATTGAACCTTGTTAAATTTTGTAGATGGCCGCTAACAATATTACCCAAACCGTCCGTAACCTATCATAGAAAACGATCCTAATCCCGATGAACATCTTGTGGAAGATAAAGATGCCTATAACGATTGGATTAAGTATATCGAGGATACTACGCAAGCCTCTTGCCTCATGTTAGGAATTACGATTCCCGAGATTCAAAAGGTTTTGAACATCATGAGCATACGACATGATTAACCAATTGTAGGAAATGTTCCTATGGGTAGAACGCTTCGAAACGGTTTGAGCACTTCATGTATGTCGAATGGAGGAAACCCAATCGGACTCATCTTATGTCTTTAAGATGAAAAGCCACATTGATCACCTCTAAAGGCTCAATATGGATAAAAGGGTTTTATCCATTCTAACGATCAATGAGGGCGGTAACAAAGAAAGGGCATCACCCCGACACCAAAGCAAATGTTGCCAAAGGAAAGGGGCACATCAAAGGGAAAGAATTAGAAAGACTAAAGCGAAACCACCGAAACCAAAAGAGAAGAAAGAAAAGGTTGCCATAAACGATCCATGCTTTGAGTGTGGTGAGATAGGGCATTTAAATAGGAATTGTCCAACCTATCTCAAAGAGTTAAAAAACAAGAGGGATGCTAGGCAAACCTCAGGTACAATCTTAATAATACATATTGACCTTAATGTTATCTCTTCTAACACATGGGTATTAGATACCGGATGTGGAACTCATGTTTGCAATTCGTTGCAAAAAGTTCAAAAGTAATAAAACATTACAAGAAAGGAGACTATGTTTTGAAACTTCCAAATGGTTTGGAAATTGTTTTAAAATGTTTTGAATGCTCCTAGTTTGACTAGGAACATTATTTAAGTTTCCCTTTTGAGACAATATGTTTTGATTTAAAGTTTGTAAACAATGACATTTATATTTCGATGAATGACATGTTTTACTTTAAAACTAAGCCTTCAAATGGTAGTTATGAATTGGTTCATAATAATACATCATTTGATAGTTCAATGTACCAAGCAATCACCAACAAACTCAAAATGGATTTGAGTGAGACTTATCTTTGGCATTATCGCCTTGGTCATATAAACAGATGTCGCATGTAAACACTTCGAAAGAATGATCTTATGGAAACAAATGAAATTGGTTCATTTGATACATGTGAATCTTGTTTACAAGGTAAAATGGCTAAGAAACCCTTTAGTGGGAAAGGGCAATAGATTTCTTAGGTATCATACATTCGAATGTATGTGATCCTTTTAAGCCAATGACTAGGAATGGTGAAAGATACTTCATTACTTTAACCAACAACTATAGTAGTTATGGTTATGTGTACTTGACACAAAGAAGAAGTTTTGAAACGTTCAGAATCTTCAAAAGTGAAGTACAAAATCAACTCTTTTAAAGTTCTTCGTTTCGATAGAGGAGGAGTCGAACTCTATTAGATATGGGTCGATCTATGATGGCTAGGAGCGCCTTATCTCTATCACTTTGGGGTTACGCTTTGCTCTCAGTGGCTCGTATATTAAATATGGCCCAAACCAAGAAAGTGGATAAGACACCTTTTAAATATGGCATGGAAGGGCTCCATCATTATCATATTTAAAAGTATGGGTTGTGAAGCTTCTGTGAAGCAATACACCCCAAATAAAAGTACGATCCACTAAGTGTATCTTTGTAGGATATCCTAAAGATGATATAGGATATTAATTCTACGATCCAACAGAGCAAAAGGTATTTATTGCTCAAAAGGCTGAGTTCTTGGAAGCTAAGTTCCTTGTGGAAGGAGTTAGTAGAACAGTGGAACTTGATAAGGATCGAGAACCACAAGCCGATACACGTTTGGTTGATACTAGCATTCAACAAGAGGTTGTTGAAAATGATCAAGTGGTTGATCAACACACACAATACGTTCGCAAATCTGGTAGAATTAGTAATCCACTTAAAAGATATGGATCTTTCATGGATGGATACTACGTGGTAGATTCGGGTGAACCAACCACATACCATGATGCAATGTCAAAATTCGATTGTGACAAATGGCTTGAAGCCATGAACGTAAAGATGCAGTCCATGTATAACAACCAAGTATGGGAATTGGTTGTAGCACCTCTTAACTCCAAAATAGTTGGAAATAAGTTGGTTTTCAGGAAAGAAACAATATGCATGGTAACTTGGATACTTGTAAAGCAAGACTTGTAGCAAAAGGTTTCACTCAAACTCAAAGGGTTGATTATGATGAGACCTTCTCGCCCGTGGCAATGCTAAAGTCAACTAGGATATCATTTGCCATACTTGCACAATATGATTATGAGATTTGGCAAATGGATCTCAAAATGACTTTCCTTAATAGATATCTTGAGGAAGATGTCTATATAGTTAAGCCTGAAGGTTTTGTTGATCCAAAACATCCTGACAAAGTATGCAAGTTAAATAAATCAATCTATAGATTGAAACAAGCATCTAGAAGTTGGAATCACCATTTTGATGAAGAAATTAAGGAATATGGATTCATCAAGAACGACGATGAAGCTTGTGTGTATAAGAAGGCTAGTGGGAGCATTATTACCTTCTTAGTATAGTATGTCGATGACATTCTACTATTTGGAAATAACATTCCAACCTTGGAGGGTGTAAAAGCCTGGCTTGAAAGTTGTTTTTCCATTAAGGATTTTGGTGAAGTCGCCTATATTTAGGAATAAAGATCTATAAGGATAGGTCAAGGCGCTAGATAGGTTTAAATAAAAGTGCATACATTGACAAAGTCTTGAAAAGGTTCAAGATGAAGAACTCTATGAAAGGTTTGGTACCTATTCAAAGAGAGGACAATATTGAAAGCGTTTCAATGTCCAAGCTCAAAGGATGAGCAAGAAAGATTGAAAGGAATCCCATATGCGATAGCTATAGGATTCATTATGTATGTAATTATATGTACTGGAACGGACATGTCATGCGCTTTAGGCATGACGAAAAGATACCAGCGAGTAACAGTCATTGGGTGACTATTAGAAAGTATATTGAAATACCTTAGAAGGACTAAGGATATGTTTCTAATATATGGATCTGGTGAAAAAGAACTCGTTGTAAAAGGGTTACAAGGATGCGAGTTTCGGAATTCGTTGTAAAGGGTTACATGGATACGAGTTTCCAAACTGATCAAGATGGTTCTCGATCACAAACAGGGTAGCATTGTCCACTACAGAATCAGAATACATCGCCGCTTCATTGACTGAGATAATTCATATGGATCTGCCACTTGAATTATTGCCGATCTAGGGGTAGTCCTTACCATTCAGAACCCCTAGAGATCTTTGTGATAACATAATAACGATGGTGCGATTGTTCAAATCAAGGAACCTCGTGTACATCAAAAGACTAGGCACATTGAGCGGAGTTTCAACTACATAAGGGATGAAGTTGAAAAAGGGGAAATATGTATTCGCAAAGTTCACACTGATCAAAATATTGCGGATCCACTCACGAAGCTCCTTGAATGGGCAAAGCATGAAAGGGTCATACTTGTGCCTTAGGACTTCGATATTCTAGTGATTGGATTTGATCTATTTTATATTTGGATATTGGAACAATTGTTATTATAACTCTTTATGGTATGTTGAGTTATGTTCCATTTTAGCATGTTTAAATCCGTGAATAAGTTACTTATTCTAAATGTCCGTAGTCGATCATACTTGTGGGAACAAATATGAATGTAAGACTATTATGAATTTGGATTGGTGGATATTCATTAGATATGAATATAGAGCAAAGTGTTGCTGCCAAAGTTCATAGATATTTGTGGGATACAAATATTGGACTGACTCGCTCTCAAATATTACTGCATGGAATCATTTGTGATTGATCATAAGTAAATTTGAGTAAAGGAGAATATCATAGTATCCTCAGACCTGAGATACATATTGGGTCTTGATATTCACCAAATATTATACCTTGACTTTTTCTTCGCTGTCAATAATATGACAGTACATAAGGCTAAGCTCAGGTGTGGTACAAGGTGATTGTGAGAGACGTATGTAGTCAACATGGGATTTGTTCCTCTTATTCGTTGAGAGTAAGATGTCTAAGGCCTGCTAAAGTTAAATCAACAGAGAGTGATCACTCTGTGTCTCTGGATTTGACATGACATCTGTAACGAAAGGATAAATGATAGATTCACCTAAATCATGTTCAAGTAAGGGACTTGAAGGGGATGATGTTATTGAATGGCACATATAGTCATATGTATTAGGGGTAGTAAACCGTAGTTAGGCGTTATTTACTACTTGCATCAATCTTCTATGTATCTTGTGCAAGTGGGAGATTGTTGGACTCTGTATGCCCAAGACACATATTAAATTGATGTGGCTAGTACGTTATGATCCAAGTCGAGTCATACCCAATAACAAGCTAGACAAACACTTACAATATTTATTTATGACATGATCAAATAAATAAATATCAACACTTAGAATATTTAGAAATTGGTTTTCTAAATAATTGCACTTGACAAACTAATAAATTATATGGATAATTTATTTTGAGAGAATATTTTATTTTGTTATTTAATTGGTTAAATAACATAATAAAAATAGCATAAGTCTTATAACATATGATGTTATATTTTATAAAAGTTATAAAATATATATATATATATGTGCAAGACTTATATTTTATAAAAGAAATTGTATTTTTTTTAAAAAGCTTGGCCGCCACCCCCCCCCCCCCCCATGGGGTCTTCCCAAAATATTCTTGTCCAATGAGGTTCCATGCATGTTGTCATAAGTTAGAAGCATGTTGATTGGATGGTCTTCCCTAAGTTCTTTGGCCAATCATATTGCATGCAAATGCATGTGTTAGTTGATCTCCTATTGGGCAATGTGGGTGGCAAAATCTCTCATGTCTTATTTATTCATTTTGATGAATATTTGAAAGAAGAACTTGAAGAAAATGGCTGAAAATGGCTGCATATTTTCGGCCTCAACATGATCATCCAAGAGTTGAATTTTATTTGAAAAATCAAGTGTAAGACTCTAAATAAATCGGGTCATGTATGGTTGATCTAGTGGAGAGTTTCAAGTTCATATATCAAGTGCAAGAACTCCAAAACCTCCTCATATATTTTCGGCCATATGATGGTTTTCAAGAGGGTTTCAATAGTGAGTTCATAAGTGTAGAAATCCTAGCTAAAACTAAGGTGTTTGTTGGAAGGCTTGGGGTATACAAGCTTGAGGTCTTCTACACTTGAAGGCAACCGTTCAAGAAGCATCACCTTCTTCATATCCATTACTCCTTGTACTTCAAGAAGGTAGTTTTCTAAACATCCTATGGTTGTGTTTGATAGTATACTTCTCATATATGGATCCGGGTTTTGGGATTTTGCATATAAATGGTTTTATATCTTATAAAAGTAACATGTTTTAAACTTATTTTCCGCTGCGTTTTTATTTCATATGGATGAAATTGCTTTGATAAACATGTTAAAATCCCATCAAAACACATAAATCTGTATACAAGATTATTTTATATAATTGTCCCAAGTTATAAAAGATATTATGCCTTGTGCATCCAAACCAATTTTATAAACACTTTGCAAAAGAGTTAGTTAATTGTATTTACCAGTGTAAACTAACGTATTTTTCTAAAAGATTAAGTGCAGGTACTACGCGAAATGGGCTGAAAACTCCTGAGTATTAGTTAAAGAGTCCTGCAAGCTCTTAATACTTAAAGTCTGTTGAACAATATTTTACTTTCCGTTTTAGATCCGCATGTGGATCCACTTACAACCATTGTGTAATATTTTATTATACTATCAATTCAGTTTGTATTATTACTTTAGACTTACGCTGTGCATTAAACTGTGATTATTTGACTATGATGTTATCAACTACGTCACGATACTCCCCACCGGGCCCACCGGTAATACGTGGAAATATCGAGGTGTGACATTACCAGAATTCACCGTATGGCCCTCGGACCCTTCACATTCTACCTGAACATTCTCTGACCCCAATTTCTCTGAACTCACCTTCTCCAATGGAACTGGAACTCTTACCTTAGTGAGTTCGTCAATGACATTGATAAGTCTCGGCTCACTTTTTTGGTTAATTACCATACCTCTCCGCGGCATTAAAGTGTTACCATCAACATCCACAACCCGATCAGCAATACCCTTGAAAGATAAAGGAGGTTTCCCTCGATTACCTTGCAGATTACCACCCGATTTCTTACAATCATCCATACTAGAAATAGCAACCATCTCCTTTAATACGAAAAACAGAAAACCATGCACCAAAAGAAGACCAGAAAACCAGAAAAGCAACGAATACACAAACCGAAACAAAACCCTAAACTAGTATAAACCTTAACCCATGAATCTTGTAAGAATCATATAGAGGAATCAGTAAATCAAGGTTTCTGCCTCACCAGAAGGACCGATAAACTAACAACTCTATACAACCTACTTGACACCAAGGATCAAGGAGGCGAAAGACTGAAGAACGAAAACAAGAAAAAACCTAGTTTCAAATGGATCACAACTGCTAACAGAGTTCATATTAGATGTTTGAATAGATCAAACACTAATAACAGATCTGTTACACGGAAGATCACCAAGAAAAATGTAGGTTTGCATGAGGAACGATTTCGCCTAGCTAGAGAGAGAGAATTAGGGTTTTTCCGTCCAGCCAGCCTCGTGTTCATGTTGAAACCCGCTCTCACTCAGTTTCTGTCATTCTCTAAGGTCACTTCCTAACAAACCTAGGAAGCGGGAATGCACATGACCATTAAAAGTTGCCATAAAAAAAACCTAGTAGTCACCTTTTGTCGTAGTGTATCAATTTTTGCAATAACAATCCATTGTTATTTATCAACTCCACCATCAATGACGTGTATTACTTTCACGGTGTACATTTAATTTGTGGCCATATATAGTTTTCACATGCTTTATTGTGTTTCCATCAGAATAACATGTCACCTCTCTAACGGAATAGCAGACCTTCGTATAACTTTTCATGTATCTACCTGCATAGCATACACAATAAATTGCAACGCATTAGGTAAGGATTTATCAAAAGATTTTTCTCTCCTTTATTTCCATACATATGAATTTTAATTTAACATCTCTTTGACTTTTTCTCTTCCCCCCTACGTTTAGCAGAACAGTAACAGTAACGATACAACTTCCACCGCCCGCCGGGTAACGTCACCACCAACTCCACTGCCGGCTGGTCGCCGTCCCACTAGACGGTAAGGTCTCTAACATCTCTCATATCCTCTCTTTCTTCTCTCTCTCTCCGTCCATTCCTCTCACCTTAAACCACAACGGTCGTACCACCAACAAAACCCCATTGTTGGCCATGTACGTCTATGGTCTACAAAACTACTATGTGTACTATATGTAAATACATGTGACGTCAGTAATCCAAGAATCTACATATATGTTTCAGCTCAATTTCATTAATCAAAACATATTTGCAAACTTTTTGGATCTAACACACTCTATAAGAGAATTTGACTCAGTGAATCAGAAAGAGTTCTTATGCGATTCTGTTGGTATGTGTATATGGAGACTCCTAGCGATTGAATCTTACCATAGCTAACATATAAACTAAGGTTTACATAATTAATATCAACATGTTACATAAGTAACACCCATACATGCGTACATATTCTAGACATCATACGACATCTATAAGTAATACCTATGACCTGTCTACCTGCCGGCTATAGACATAAAAATGTATATACAAACTACCCCTTGGATTGAGCTAGTAGTCTTAGTCTTTGGTCTTCACTTCTAGCAGATCTCTGAGTTGCTTGCAGCGAGTATTTTTAAAGCAAAACATACACGAACGAATGAATGACACTTAACTTTAATGCTTTAATTCTTCATCCATGTCTTAGAGGGTCGAGGGTCTGATAGAATACTGACATCCTTTATGATCTCTTGATGTCGTTCTCCAATAAATTTATCAACCACATCGGATTGAAAATCCTAGTCTGGTTTCCCTCTTCAAACACAATCACAACTTCACCCATTCTGAATCATAATACCACCGCATTAGTGATTCACAGAACTCTTGTTAAATCTTCTTAAATGGTAACTTCTTAATGTCATTTGGACGTTAGAACCACCAGCAGCTTCTTGGTTATTGGGTGAACCTTCAACTTTGAGATAAATTTCTTTGGACATTGATGCTTGACAATGATAACTGTCTTCCAGCACTCGTGTTTCATTTAAAGCTCCAAGTATATACCATTGCACGCACATCCCATTGAGGTAGACTTTTGAAATTGTGAGACCGTTTTCAAATAGTGGATTATGTCAACTCTCTTCATTGCATAACACTTATACTGCTACCTGATAAAATATAATTTTAATGGTTATCAAATGCAATTTCATGCATTTACCTAGACCTTGATAGACTTTATGGACCCAATTAATAAATAGTGACTAGGTTGTATAGATTAACCTAACCTGCAAAATTGTCGATTGTCACATTATTACCGTGGTCAAGAAGAAAGAAAGCATAACTGAGCTTAGAAAAAGTCTTTCGTCCTAAATATTTTATTTGTGTTGCACCAGATAACGTGTTATACAAAATAAAGATAGCATAACCGATCTTAGATACGCAAATACAAACTTAGCTAACATGTCAATGTATAATGTATTATATTATCACGTCATAAAACAACATAAACAATAATAGAGAATGTATATAAAAGAAGCAGGTATTAAAGGTTGTAGTAAATATGTAACATACTTACATTTACAGTTTCAAACCTTTATATTGGAAATTGATATTTCCATAGTCATTGAGTTCAATTATAGTTGAACTTACAATAGAAAAATATTTGAATATGTTACAAGAAAATCAACTTAGAAGATAACTCAAGGTCGAAAACAAGTCTATACGCTTAGTCTAGACGCTATATGATATGACTACCATAGGGGCATGTGAAGATCAATGCTAGATGCGTAGACTATCACGTCAACAAAATAAACAGTAATTAACTCTATAAAACATGTTTATATCATGGCCTCATCACTAATGGTAGTACATATCATAATAGTGTTGTGGATGAGTGATACATGGGAAATTCTTGATCCGTGAGGCATAAACAATCACTCCTTTTAGAGTATTTCAAGAAATAATTTTTTTTCCAAATAGTAACAATTGTGGACTTTTGACCAAAAGAATTTTTTATATTGTACTGCTCTCTCTTTTGGTATTTCTTGTATTTTGTCCTATATCTTTTTTGCAATCATCCAAATTAGATCAATAATGAAAACCTTATATATAATATGCAATTAGTGACAATCATAATTATTCCATTAAGGTGATTTTGAATATCATTTTCTGCAATAATTACTTTGTTGTAGTTTGCTTAAGGTTGTTTAGTTGTGATACGAGAGACCTTTGGGACCTACAACGATTCCAGGAAATATGATTCTGATATGGTTCAGACTTTCAGATCAAATGGCCAGAAAAAGAGATTAGGAACTTGAGAGAAAATAGAATAGGATTTAGACTCTTAATTCATCTGCATATCTCATTTCAACGAGAATATCTGTCACACCCCCAAAATCCACACGCGGAGTATCACCGCCTGGAGGCGTGACTGACCAGGATCCAGCCACCAATCATATTGAACAAGCATGTAAGTAATTAGAAAATCCAACCAATACAATTGGTGTCCAAACAAAACATAGTTTAAGTTGCAAGCGGAAGCATAATGATTAAATCCAAAACCAAATATAAGTTCAAATGTTTAAATGTTTAACATGGCACACAGTTGTCCATGTCCCACAACGACTCCTCTTGCTCGTGCATGTCACACCCCGACCACGTGTAACATACAAAACGTGGCGGAAACGTCGGGGAGTGTTGTAACAGAATTAATGTTTCATAACCATGGATACCAAAAAGTGTTTCGTTTTATTAAACATTGAATAATTACATCGTCTGGAAATCTAAATACACAATTTAAACATAGTCTATCATTGTTATTGAGTCACTAAGGCCTTGTCCAGTCCTATGTGAGCATGCATCCTATCAATCGATATCTTTCAACAATACCTGAAACATATGTGAAAACGAGGTCAGCAAAGAAATGCTGGCGAATACATAGGTTTTGTAGGAGTGTTGAAATCATGGCTAGTTTAGATGTTGCAATACTTTATAAAAACCTTGTTTTGAAAAGAGTATAACATTGCAACTTAATTAACCAACTCAAATCAAGCGGGTTATAGTTTATAAAACCTCGTAGCCATGACTCGTAACCCAAAAACATTTGTTTTAGTAAAGCAAATTGTGAAAAGTATGTTATTTGTATAAAATGTTATATGTCCAAATTGAAATGATTCAAATAACGCTACGATATGTGATACCATACAAACACTTATATATAGGAAGTACCAGCGGCGTATCCACCATGCTTGTATCATATTACACACGCCTCGTTACTTAATCACTTACTTAAACCAAACCAACAATGTAAGATGTCTATGTTTAAACCAACTTCCAAATGTATTGAAATAATATGTAAAAATGTTTATGTCAAGATGTAAATCATGTAATGTATAACCAATGTCAAAAGTGTTTATGTGTCAAATGTAAACCATGTAATGTGTAACCAAAATGATATGTATGGCTAGTGAAAATGTATCAACTAAACCATATGCACAAGAACATAGTATTGAAGTAAAACTTGGTTTAAATCAAAACTATGTTTTGTGGAAATGCATGATCAATGTAAATCATGTAAACACTTAACCAAAACCCAATCGTATATCGCTTTGAAGCCAATCGTTTACCCAAATCGTTAAATTCGTTTTAGGTCGTGAAACTACTTAAATGGTCGTCTCGCTAATAACATTCAAACCTTCTTGACTCGCATTAATAAACCCTTACCAAAGGATAGATTAACAATTCGCATTAATAAACCCTTACCAAAGGATAGATTAACAACTCGCATTAATAAACCCTTACCAAAGAGTAAATTAACAATTTCAGATTCAGTCGCTACCCACAACACCCACACATAACTACGGGTGTAGTAAATAACGGGATTTGTCAGATCCTATGGTACCATAACCTAATACTGGTCGGCTTGATCATTGCTAATGAATGTCATTCGTTATGTAAATACAACCAACAAGTTTGTTCACTTTTTAAAATCGTTATTAGTTTTGTATAAGTCGTCTTAATCGTTTTTGAAACCATCGTTATAACATCGAAAATCGTTTTGATACCATCGTTAAAACCTTGAAAACATTTAGCACATATGAGTCACCCCAAAACAATTGAAAGCAGTAAAATAGGGGAATAATGTACTCGCCTGAGAATGCTTAGAGGTCTTGAACAACAACCAAACAAAGCTAGAGGGAGCACGGAATCAGTCGGCAATCTAAAACTATATAAATAAACCGGACTTAAATCGGGAGATCGGATAGGATGAGGCTTGGTAAACCAAATGAGTATTGGAACCCATATGATATGGTTTAACAAGGCCTACATACTACATGAAACCTAACCTAAGTGCTTTCGACCCATCGCGACCCATTAAGGTAGCTTATGCTACTTTAAAGCGTCGTGCGCGTGAAACGCGTTCGGACCGCCTAACTAGTCCTATGACAAGTAGAATATGCCTAAACATGTTACATAATCAGTTATGTGACAAAGGTTTAGGTTACATATGCTTAATTACCAATTATACATGAAAAGGGTATTCTGGTAATTTACCTAAGGCATATAAACTACCTATCATACAACTACTCAAACGATGTGACCATAGGGTATAACCTCGGAAGGTTATTCCCTACCTACTATGGTCACCTAATGTGTTTGGTCGGATCCTAATGATCGACCAAATGGGTCGGGTTCGAGGTATAAGCGATTTATTAGATCGCTTACCCTACGACCCTAGACAACGTGGTAATCAGTAGGCATAGTCCCAAAGGACTATAACCAACGTGATTACACTCACGTTGCGAAGTTCAAACGAACTTCGCATTGACCATAAACTGGTCAACGCAGAAAGTCAAACAAAGTTTGACTTTCAGACTCGAAAGACTCGAAAAGCAATAAAAGAACGAAAGAATACTTACGAAGGGTCCCCGAATGCTAATCTCGATCCGAGAATCTCAGGTATGAAACAATGGTTTCAACTTAGAGTTTCTAAGATCAAAATTCTAGTGGTTTTTGAAGTTGTGGGGTGGGTTATTTATAGTTTTCGGGTAACCGTTAAGATCGTTTCATGGAAACCGTGCTCGAATCCTACCCGTACATGTGTTGGCAAGTTGTGGTGACTAAAAATGGGTTCTTATCAGCTGACTAGACAAGTGAGAACATGTGGTTGTGGATTAAACAGCTGCAATCTACTGTTAAATGCAGTTAACCTGGTCAGAAGGAGCCACGCGGGCCGCATGAGGATTTACAGAAACTGAGGCGGGCCGCCTGGCCTGCACAGATAAGAAATAGTTTCCGAAATGACAGTTTCAGCCCCTGCACGTGTTTAAGGCCATTCCCGACACTTCTAAGGCCTGTAAAGCCAACTTTAAGGCCCTAAAATGATGCCTAAACATTGTGGACATGAAACATGCTCAAAAATATGTCGGATGTCAGTTCGTTTGGTCGTACGAACGCGATGTTCGCTTAATTACGACGGAATGCGCATAAGCGCGAAAAACGATCCAAATGACGCAACGAATGGATTTTTGGCAAGCCAAACACTAAATCATAATATAGTCATGCTTACATAAATTTTTGGATGTCCGGATGCATTCAGAACGTAAGTTATGCGCAAAAGTGCAAACTTGTGCGCTTTTTGACACTTTTAGTCCCTGAATGACCCAAAAGTATATTTTAGCACACCGAACCCCTCAAAGCCTATTTCTAAGCTATATAAAGGATATTTAAGGTGTGTTTAACTTATGGTCATGTTCCGGAATGTCTGTTACAGTTCAAATTGGCATACTTTCGCAGTTTGTCATATTTAGTCCCTGTAGACGAATTAACTTGATTTTGGCATACCAAACCTTCCAAATCTTATTTCTAAGTTATGTAAAGGTTATTTAAGGTATGTTTAGCCTATTTCACTATTCCGGAGTGTTCGTTGCATTAAACTGGTTATATTTACGCATCGGTGCACGTATAACCTTCCAGAAAGCGATTTAGAGTTTGAAATCGAACAAGAGTTGATATGTGTAAATGATACACATATTTTTACAAATCCCAAGTATGAAATACAATATTTCATTGGTTTGGCATTTGTTTGATGGCCGTGGAGGCACAGGTGTTACAATCTCCCCTACTTTAGGAAATTTCGTCCCGAAATTTATTTAGAGGAAACTTGTGAGAGCTTGAAAACATGAAGTTGAAAAGATCGAACAACATTGGTTAGGGTTCTGAACTTCTAGTAATCTTTAATAACATCATGATTGCAATGTAAGAGGGATACTTATATACAAGTATATGAAGCGTCATTGGTGCGTCCACCGTACCTCCATTACATCGTTCTCATTTCGTTATTTTTGTCACTATCGGCTCTTACACATAATAAATCTTATTGTGGTTACCGTGCACTGAATCTCACAATTATGTACGCGTCCATAATTAGACAATTCCTTGCACAGTTCACACAGTCTATTTTATAATATGTAGGGTAAAACCAAATGAACAATCCTGTGATAAGTGTGACTAGACCGCCATAGAGTCCTTTTGACTAAATCGGTAATTGATCTAAATAGACTATCAAGGAGTCTGTCCAGCTACATCACTAGATGTCGTCCTTTAACCAAATTGTGAATCAATCTTTTTTTTTTTACTAGACCACCAAAGGGTCTCGTATGAATCAAGGAGTGGTACTATATAATCCAAGGGTCTTAACTATTACATAAAAGCCCATTAAGGATTTAAGGTAGTACCTTTTGAATATCCTACTATGAATCCCTTATATATAGATATAAAAGTTTCTATGAGGATTTGAAAATCGTATCACACAAAAACATAGAGAAGAACACATAAACACATATCACATAATCGCATAATCGCGTACTCGCATAATTGTTTAATTTGACCTTTAAATTTGTTATCTTTGGACACGGGTATTTAAAGCATACTAGGAATCAAATCCTTAATTGCATCAATTTGGATGGATCCACACGAATACCCTGCTTGTTGACTACATGACCCAAAAACTGAACTCCTTTAAGCCAAAATTTCCTCTTGGAGGATTTAGCGAAAAGTTTGTTCCTTCTTTAAGGGTTCTAGTGTCAATGAAAGTGTTGATCGTTATCGGCTCGGGACATGAATAGATCAAGATGTCATCAATAACAACAATGACGAACTGATCCAAATAAGGCTTGCAGACTCTATTTATTAAGTCCATGTAGATGGCTGGAGCATTTGTCAACCCAAAAGGCATGACTGTAAACTCGTAATGGCCATACTTCGTGCCGAAAGCCGTTTTGGGAATATCTTCTTCGAGAATACAAAGTTGATGATACCCAAAACGCAAATCGATCTTGAAAAAGCATGAAACGCTATGCAGTTGATCAGAGAAATCGTTGATTTAAGGTAGGGGATATCGATTCTTGATGGTAAGCTTACTAGGCTTACGTTAATCGATATACATTCGAAAAGATTCATTTTTTCTTTTCACAAAGAGGACAGGAGTTTCTCCAAGGTGAAAAGTT
Organism: Helianthus tuberosus; assembly: GCA_030545235.1. Classification (NCBI taxonomy): domain Eukaryota; kingdom Viridiplantae; phylum Streptophyta; class Magnoliopsida; order Asterales; family Asteraceae; genus Helianthus; species Helianthus tuberosus. The sequence continues at coordinate 33,523,176 of CM060429.1, forward strand.
CGGACGGATGAATCCTCTATCAGACAACTCTTGAGGCTGTTTTGATAATTCTTGCATCTCGAACGGTGCAAGACGATAAGATACTTTAGATTTAAAAGAAACAAGTGTTTGAGGTTCTTAGGGAGATCACAAGTGATCATGAAAATGACAGAACCACATGAGTAGTTTGTCTTTGTGTTGACATCATACGGTTGGATCAAACATTCATACAATTGCATTAGTTAAAAATAAAACCACAAATTTTATTTATATAACAACTGCATTGTCTTTAAATGTTACAAGATAACAACCAGAGGAAATACAAAATGCTAATTGTTCACTACATCATCATTGAGTGCCTCATTGATGTTAAACACTCGACCACGTGCTGGATTCACATTGACGTTGACGTTCGCATTTGGGTTTGCGTTAGCATTTGCATTCACCAGTCTCGGACAGTTATGGTGGAAGTGACCAATCTCTCCGCTGTTGAAACATGACCCCAGTGGGAATCTCACAGCATTCCCTTGAACCGGAGCTTGAACCTGAGCAGCCTGATTTTGTCCCAGACGACAAACATTGGCCAAATACCCAAGTCTACCACACGTTGTGCATTTCTTGCAATCTTGTTGTGCAACGTGATGACCGTTGCAACGGGCACAATGTGGTGCGGTACCAGCATATGCCTTCTTTGCAGATGGCTGTGCCGGTGGGTTTTGCAAGTTCTGAGCAGTCTGTGCTGTAACAGCAAAATTTTGGGCACCCTTCCGCTTCTTAGATTTCTTCGAAGTCTCACCTTCCTTACCCTTATTGTTTTGATCTTTCTTGCTATCCTCCTTGTCAGACCCCTGCTTCTTACCCTTGTCACCCTTTCTGTGTAACTTATTCTTCCGAATCTGTGACTCAGTCAATGTCGCAGCTAACTCGATCGCCTGACGGAGTGTGGTAGGGCTACTACCAGTAAGGATGTCTTGTACCGTGTCAGGTAGGCCGTCAATGTACCTTTCGATAGCCTTGTCGAGTGGGGTAACCATTATCGGGCAAAGCAGACTCAACTCCTCAAACCTATCAGTATACGCCCTGTGCTCACCACTATCTTGCTTCAACTCATCAAATTCCTTCTCCAAAGCTCGCTGCTCATGACGAGGACAGAATTCCCTCATCATAAGGGCCCTAAGTTCAGCCCATGTCTGTGCTAGAGCAACTTCTGCACCACGATCCCTCATAACCCCGTTCCACCATGTGAGAGCCCTCTTCTGAAACACACTCGAAGAAAACTCGACCTTGCGATTGTCAGGGCACTGCACATGGCGGAAAGTATTCTCAATGCTCTCAAACCATTGAAGAAGCCCAGTCGCTCCTTCAGAACCACTAAACTTGAGTGGTTTAGCCTGGTTAAAATCCTTGTATTTGCATGGAACGTTGTTGTTGTTATTATTGCCGTTGTTGTATATCTCGTGGACTTGGGTTACAACCCCGGGAAGCACAGCAGCCACCTGCTGAGAGATCAGGGCTGCGAGTTCTTCAATAGTAAAAGTCCGAGCATCGGTTCGAGCATCGCGTCGAGGAGGCATTGTCTAAAAGAGGAAACATGAAATGAAACGAGTGAGAGAATTAGATGAAAAGAATGAGATGAACAAATCTGATGAATGCAAGGATAGTGGTCATTTGTTTGTTACTACAAAGCAACAAACGACCCCGGATGATAAATCAAAGTAAATAGGTCAAAAATAATGTATCGCGAAGACATGCTCGCCTATAAGTGAACACTCATCCCAAGAATTCCCAGGTAAGCACAACTGGTCTCGCGTCTGATGAGATATATACGAAGTGCTTGCCTAGACAGAAAACCCAGAATACAGGCATTCACCCTTCCAGTTTGCACGTGTTCACATTATTTAAGACTCAAAACTTTGGCAAGAGTTTGAAAATTCAAAAAGGGGTTCAAAACCTTATAACTGAGGGTTCAAAACCTTGTAATCAATCATCCTAGAACAGATGATTAGTTTTCAAAGCGGTTTTGAAATTTATGTTCTTGTTGTGGTCGTCGCCTAAGGATAGGTGACGGTATTGTTTTATGACTAAACGCAAGTAAACTCGCGTTAGGGTCCTAAGAAGGTTATAGACTAGGTCAAAGCATTACTAATAACCTAATTCCCTATAACCATTGGCTCTGATACCATCTTTTCTGTCACACCCCGACCACGTGTAACATACAAAACGTGGCGGAAACGTCGGGGAGTGTTGTAACAGAATTAATGTTTCATAACCATGGATACCAAAAAGTGTTTCGTTTTATTAAAAATTGAATAATTACATCGTCTGGAAATCTAAATACACAATTTAAACATAGTCTATCATTGTTATTGAGTCACTAAGGCCTTGTCCAGTCCTATGTGAGCATGCATCCTATCAATCGATATCTTTCAACAATACCTGAAACATATGTGAAAACGAGGTCAGCAAAGAAATGCTGGCGAATACATAGGTTTTGTAGGAGTGTTGAAATCATGGCTAGTTTAGATGTTGCAATACTTTATAAAAACCTTGTTTTGAAAAGAGTATAACATTGCAACTTAATTAACCAACTCAAATCAAGCGGGTTATAGTTTATAAAACCTCGTAGCCATGACTCGTAACCCAAAAACATTTGTTTTAGTAAAGCAAATTGTGAAAAGTATGTTATTTGTATAAAATGTTATATGTCCAAATTGAAATGATTCAAATAACGCTACGATATGTAATACCATACAAACACTTATATATAGGAAGTACCAGCGGCGTATCCACCATGCTTGTATCATATTACACACGCCTCGTTACTTAATCACTTACTTAAACCAAACCAACAATGTAAGATGTCTATGTTTAAACCAACTTCCAAATGTATTGAAATAATATGTAAAAATGTTTATGTCAAGATGTAAATCATGTAATGTATAACCAATGTCAAAAGTGTTTATGTGTCAAATGTAAACCATGTAATGTGTAACCAAAATGATATGTATGGCTAGTGAAAATGTATCAACTAAACCATATGCACAAGAACATAGTATTGAAGTAAAACTTGGTTTAAATCAAAACTATGTTTTGTGGAAATGCATGATCAATGTAAATCATGTAAACACTTAACCAAAACCCAATCGTATATCGCTTTGAAGCCAATCGTTTACCCAAATCGTTAAATTCGTTTTAGGTCGTGAAACTACTTAAATGGTCGTCTCGCTAATAACATTCAAACCTTCTTGACTCGCATTAATAAACCCTTACCAAAGGATAGATTAACAATTCGCATTAATAAACCCTTACCAAAGGATAGATTAACAACTCGCATTAATAAACCCTTACCAAAGAGTAAATTAACAATTTCAGATTCAGTCGCTACCCACAACACCCACACATAACTACGGGTGTAGTAAATAACGGGATTTGTCAGATCCTAGGGTACCATAACCTAATACTGGTCGGCTTGATCATTGCTAATGAATGTCATTCGTTATGTAAATACAACCAACAAGTTTGTTCACTTTTTGAAATCGTTATTAGTTTTGTATAAATCGTCTTAATCGTTTTTGAAACCATCGTTATAACATCGAAAATCGTTTTGATACCATCGTTAAAACCTTGAAAACATTTAGCACATATGAGTCACCCCAAAACAATTGAAAGCAGTAAAATAGGGGAATAATGTACTCGCCTGAGAATGCTTAGAGGTCTTGAACAACAACCAAACAAAGCTAGAGGGAGCACGGAATCAGTCGGCAATCTAAAACTATATAAATAAACCGGACTTAAATCGGGAGATCGGATAGGATGAGGCTTGGTAAACCAAATGAGTATTGGAACCCATATGATATGGTTTAACAAGGCCTACATACTACATGAAACCTAACCTAAGTGCTTTCGACCCATCGCGACCCATTAAGGTAGCTTATGCTACTTTAACGCGTCGTGCGCGTGAAACGCGTTCGGACCGCCTAACTAGTCCTATGACAAGTAGAATATGCCTAAACATGTTACATAATCAGTTATGTGACAAAGGTTTAGGTTACATATGCTTAATTACCAATTTTACATGAAAAGGGTATTCTGGTAATTTACCTAAGGCATATAAACTACCTATCATACAACTACTCAAACGATGTGACCATAGGGTATAACCTCGGAAGGTTATTCCCTACCTACTATGGTCACCTAATGTGTTTGGTCGGATCCTAATGATCGACCAAATGGGTCGGGTTTGAGGTATAAGCGATTTATTAGGTCGCTTACCCTACGACCCTAGACAACGTGGTAATCAGTAGGCATAGTCCCAAAGGACTATAACCAACGTGATTACACTCACGTTGCGAAGTTCAAACGAACTTCGCATTGACCATAAACTGGTCAACGCAGAAAGTCAAACAAAGTTTGACTTTCAGACTCGAAAGACTCGAAAAGCAATAAAAGAACGAAAGAATACTTACGAAGGGTCCCCGAATGCTAATCTCGATCCGAGAATCTCAGGTATGAAACAATGGTTTCAACTTAGAGTTTCTAAGATCAAAATTCTAGTGGTTTTTGAAGTTGTGGGGTGGGGTATTTATAGTTTTCGGGTAACCGTTAAGATCGTTTCATGGAAACCGTGCTCGAATCCTACCCGTACATGTGTTGGGAAGTTGTGGTGACTAAAAATGGGTTCTTATCAGCTGACTAGACAAGTGAGAACATGTGGTTGTGGATTAAACAGCTGCAATCTGCTGTTAAATGGAGTTAACCTGGTCAGAAGGAGCCACGCGGGCCGCGTGAGGATTTACAGAAACTGAGGCGGGCCGCCTGGCCTGCACAGATCAGAAATAGTTTCCGAAATGACAGTTTCAGCCCCTACACGTGTTTAAGGCCATTCCCGACACTTCTAAGGCCCGTAAAGCCAACTTTAAGGCCCTAAAATGATTCCTAAACATTGTGGACATGAAACATGCTCAAAAATATGTCGGATGTCAGTTCGTTTGGTCGTACCAACGCGATGTTCGCTTAATTACGACGGAATGCGCATAAGCGCGAAAAACGATCCAAATGACGCAACGAATGGATTTTTGGCAAGCCAAACACTAAAGCATAATATAGTCATGCTTACATAAATTTTTGGATGTCCGAATGTATTCAGAACGTAAGTTATGCGCAAAAGTGCAAACTTGTGCGCTTTTTGACACTTTTAGTCCCTGAATGACCCAAAAGTATATTTTAGCACACCGAACCCCTCAGAGCCTATTTCTAAGCTATGTAAAGGATATTTAAGGTGTGTTTAACTTATGGTCATGTTCCGGAATGTCTGTTACAGTTCAAATTGGCATACTTTCACAGTTTGTCATATTTAGTCCCTGTAGAAGAATTAACTTGATTTTGGTATACCAAACCTTCCAAATCTTATTTCTAAGTTATGTAAAGGTTATTTTAGGTATGTTTAGCCTATTTCACTATTCCGGAGTGTTCGTTGCATTAAACTGGTTATATTTACGCATCGGTGCGCGTATAACCTTCCAGAAAGCGATTTAGAGTTTGAAATCGAACAAGAGTTGATATGTGTAAATGATACATATATTTTTACAAATCCCAAGTATGAAATACAATATTTCATTGGTTTGGAATTTGTTTGATGGCCGTGGAGGCACAGGTGTTACAGTGCAAGCTCCATAGATACCTAACGACCTGCAAGGCATGTAACAACAAATCAACAACAAAGTTGAGCGAGTTCACGGTTGGTGTTCATTGTTAAGTTGTTTCAAAAAAAAAAAACCAGGAATTCATTTGTAAGTTGTAAGTTAATCAGTTTACCCTGTTTCCCAAACATATCCATAGTTGGTGGGGGCTTCCCCATGTTAACCACTAGACCTGTTTACCATATCGACCACTGACTAAAGTAAGTTGGTGCCCTAGCGTCAATGTCTATCATCATTGACGTGCCCAGATCCATTAGTTCACGCCCGTCCTCTGCGGCACGGTGTGAGGCTTGTCAAACCTAAATAGCGCTATCTAACTAATGACCCGCTCGCCATTGGCCCGGCGATTAAGTCGATATAAAAGGAGGGACTTCATGATAGAGAGTTTTGGTCTAGTATCCGTGTTGTCACCCTTCAGTGAAGAGGGTGTGTACGCATTCCCCAAACCAGGAGATTACGCAGGTTCCGATTAAGTTCTTAGTACGTGTTGTCACCCTTCAATAAAGAGGGTGTGTACGTGTTCCAAACCAGGAGATCACGCAGTTTTAGTTGAAATCCTTTACCCATTCCCAACCCCTGGGAATCCCATGCCTTGTAGAAAGTGTGAACTCACCTTGGTTTGCTCGGTATGAATAGTTACTTGTTTCCAATTAATCAGTCAAAGCCTATTGTGATTCATTTATACATAATCAGTGTACATCCAGATAGTTCGCGTATAAATCATGATCGCAAAATGCATTCTAGCAACAAATACCACATAACACTTAACAGTTAATCGAGCTCACATAAGTCCACAGTTTACATGTATGTTATGTAACAATGTCTAACAGTTAAGTGTACTGGGTGTAACAGTAGATACCAGAGTCTTATTTACACAATCATTCACTATTACTCATGCAGTTGATATATAAACATATTAACCTACTGTTCATGCGAAAATCTCACACATAAACATTATCATCGATTCACATTATAAAAGTATCAGATCGGTTAATACAACCATAACTTACATCAAAACTCCAATTTAATAAACATATATTTATATCTAAACAAACAGTTAGTCATGAGGGCATCAAATACCCCACTATCATTTCTAGTCAAGGATTACAAGCTGTATATTATTAAAATAGTACATCAAGCATATATTTAGGTCCATATAAACAATTTTTGGAATACTAGTAAAACCCATCATCACCACACTAGACGACAAATAGCAGATTTTAAATCAAATAAATGTGATAGCAAACATATGTCTTATATACCATCATTCCATTTATCAAACATTTAATCGACCAAAGCAACGGATGCAAATAACAGTTGACCAAACACGCCCTAACATGGGTACCAGTAACAATCAGTTTCGAGTGCACAAACACTAGATGTTTCACGCATGATTAATTCACATATTCGTTGTTCGCATAAAGCATACTCATTGTACAAGTAACGCACACATATAGTTCAAGTCGTGACCACTAATCAAATCACCTAGTGTCCCCGAATAACTACATAACACGTAATAGCTCAATTTCACTTCATACATACATGCATAGCTTACTCGCAACATTTCGAGCCCCATCATTAACCATGTGCAGCCCATATGATTCAAGCCTAATGAAATATACAGCCCACTAGAGTGTACGATCCGTTATGCGGACCGTTTCATGCGGCCCATGATTCATTTTCCCAGGCCCAACCGGTTATTCAATTGATCAGTTTTTCATGATGATCTTTACAAGGTTAACCCCCTTTTCTAAACCATAATATTCAATAGCATACCTGCTTCTAATTTACAATTATTAATGGGTTACAGTCATTCAAATACGTGTGATCACTTGCACATGCAAACACAATCTAGCACATGAAAAACAGTATCATATACACATGTGTAACATGGACATCAAACCAGGAAAACTACACCTCGATTACATGCACATAATGACATCGATCAACACAACTGATAATAACCAATACTCATCAAAACACTGATCATACAACGTCACAAGCACAGTTTCAAACACATCAATACATGTTCTCATATAATCAAACAAGAGGTGATACTAACCGGTGATGGTGATCTCGACTGGGGGGGGGGGGGGGGGTTCGCTTCTACTGTCGCAGTTCGATTAGAGGGGTGGGGGGTTGGGTTTGTTTATTTGAGTTGTATTATATTTTGATTACGTGCTGTGTATATAATATCCTTTCCTTAACCGGCCCCTATCAACACAACCGGCCCACTTCCTAAACCTGATTGGGCTTATGTAGATAAGGCCCCATATGTGTGTGTATGCATGCTAAATCGTAACCGGCCCAAATACGATGCCCACTTGGGCGCTACCGATCCCAAACATAATTTCGATATGTAACTGTGCTCGGGTTAGGCTTCGGGTGTATGTGTGAAGATGCGGCCGGCCCAAATTAACAGTCGGTTAATTAAAACACTAATACTAACTTAGCCGAGTTAAACAAGCAACGAAACATTTAAACTAACCAAGTTAAACAAGTAAACGCGTGAGCATACTTAAATACACACCTAAAGATTACGGGTCGTCACATCATCCCCAACTTGAAATAAATTTCGTCCCGAAAATTTAGCACGTAGTTACTGGGGAAGCTAGTTAGGTTGCATGGTTTCCTGGGGTGTCACGATATCCCTTTTAAAGGATTACAAAAGATAACAAAATAGAAAACATGGGGATCATGGGATAAACCACTTCCTCCTTCTTCGACCCACTACATAGTAACTACCTACCGACATAATTGGAATTCAACATAGCTGAAAGATTACGTAGACTTAGTAAATAACATGCAACACAATAAACGTGCAACAAAATAATTAATATGTAGACTTTGAAACGTGCGTAGGGAACATATCATTCCACCCCGCTTGAATTCGCCTTATCCTCAAGGTGAAGGTTGGGGTCGTCCGTGGAGTCGACAATCATCATAAGTTGCGGTTTAGAACATCGGTGGCTCGGTTTATACGTTTCGTCATAATAGTAACATAACCATTTAGCATGGCGGTCACGTATTTCGGCACTAGTGAGGCGACGAACCGGATTAGGAGCCGGTAGGGCTAATTGATGAGTGGGTTTCGGACCTAAGAGACCCGTAGCAGGCTGGGTAACGACCAGGTCAAGGATGGGATCCAGCTTCAACTCCTCTTCCACCAATCTTGCCACACTTGTAGCGTCCGAAAGAGATCGAGGGATCTGCAATTTAACCTCCAACCAGATTTCATCCTTTAGTCCTCCGACAAAACCACCAATGAGGAAGGGTTCCGGAAGACCATCAACACGGTGAGAGAGCCGTTCAAATTCTTGGTGGTATGCTACCACGGTGGTCTGCTGTTTCAACCGGGTTAAGGCCTCCGGGGGGTCTTCGTAATCAGTTGCGCCAAAACGGGCTTGAACCGCCCAGGAGAATTCGATCCAAGACATCGGGCCTTTAGCCTTGGTAAGCCAACAATGCCACTGTAATGCTATCCCATCCAAATGAAACGAGGCGAGGTGAGCCTTGTCGTGATCATCTACACGTTGGAACTCGAAGTATTGCTCGGTCTGATAGAGCCAACCGGTCGGCTCACCCCCACTGAAACGGGGAAATTGCAGCTTCAAGTAAGGTTTTTGATCAGATTTAGCTTTCAAGCTGGTGTCATTTGAGGAACTGGAGGACTTCTGATCATGCAGAGACTGCATAGAGACATTGAGAGTTTGCAACTCGGTCAGAATCCGCTCGATCAAGGTGTCATGTCCGGCGAAACGATCATGGGTTTCTTGTTGGAACTCGGCATTGGTACGCTGCGGGTATCCAATGGATCGATGCTCTGATACCAAATGATATGGTTCAGACTTTTGGATCAAATGGCCAGAAAAGATATTAGGAACTTGAGAAAAAATAGAATAGGATTTAGACTCTTAATTCATCTGCATATCTCATTTCAAGGAACCACTTCCTCCCTCTTCGACCCACTACCTAGTAACTACCTACTGACATAATTGGAATTCAGCATAACTGAAAGATTACGTAGACTTAGTAAATAACATGCAACAAAATAATTAATATGCAGACTTTGAAACGTGGGTAGGGAACATATCAGATTCGTATAGTTGTGTTTAGTAATACATAGCTCTGATACCAAATGATACGGATCGGAAGCGTACTCAAATGGCTCAAGAACAATCGATTAATCAAAGACGATAAATTGAACCAACAGTTCCAAGAACAAAGTTCTTTTTATAATAATCAACTCCTCATATTCTTTGGGGTTCATCCTGTAAGCGGGTTTATTAGGGATGCTCGCGCCCGGAAGAAAATCGATACAGTGTTGGATCTCGCGCATTAACGGTAGGCCAGATGGGATTTCGTCCGGAAAAACATCAACAAATTCGACCAACAGAGGCTGAACATCGTCCGGAGGAGGATCGGCCAACGGGTTTTGCTCGGCGATGAAAAGACCCAGAATCAAAGTAGCACCCGTGAGCAGTGAAAAATCCAAAAATTCCGAGCGGGATACGAGCATGGCCGCCGGCTGGGAATCGCGTGGGTCGAGTGGAGCCAAAGTGATGTTGATGCCATCCTTTTTGAAGGAGTAGGTATTCCGAAAACCGTTATGACGCGTGCGGCGATCAAACTGCCACGGTCGGCCCAACAAAATATGACATGCATCCATCGGGATGACTTCACACCACACCTCATCAACATACTTGTTGCCGATAGAAAACGGGACTAAGCAACGGTGGGTAACTTTGACAACGTTACCCTTTTTTAACCACGATAATTGGTAAGGTGCAGGATGGTCTTGTGTTTAAAGGCCCAGTTTCTCAACCATAAGCGTAGAAACCATATTGTCACAACTACCCCCATCGATAATCATAACACAAACTTTACCCTTTGACGTACACTTTGTTCGGAAAATATTGTGACGTAGCCACGCGGTGTCGTCCTCGAGTTTAGCCACAGTGGAAGTAAGGACACGTTGGACAATGAGTGCCTCCCCCCGATCCGGAAATAAAGTCTCCGATTGTTCCTCTTTGGCGTCGTCGTCGGTGTCGTAAACGGGAAGGGTATCATCAGTGAGGGCCACAACCTGGCGGTTTGGGCATTCACGACGAAGGTGGCCGATACCCTGACACTTGTAACACCGCTGGACCGATGGGGTGGTTCAGGCTTGTGCGACTTGGGCCGAGGCCGTAGCAGGCTGAAGGACCGAAGAAGATGGGCCGTCGGCTTTGATTGGGCCCGGACGACCCGGTGTAATGCTTTGTCCCTGGTTACGGTTGCTGGCGGTTGGCCTCGGGTTAGTTGGGGTCGCTTTTTCCTTGGCCCGAAACTGCTTTTCAACCTTTTGGGCCAACGAACAAACATCATCAAAAGTCCAATACGGTTGCAATTGAACAACATCGACAATATCGGTTCGTAGCCCCCCCAAAAATCGTGCTATGGCTTGTTCTTCAGCCTCATCAATCCCACAACGCATACGTAATTTTTCAAATTCCATAATAAACTGTTCAACCGACAAATTACCTTGCTTACAATTGTGATAATCGAGATAAGAATCTTGGCGATGATTAGCCGGTAAAAATTTCGCCTTAAGCAACTTTTTCATCTTTTCCCACGTGTCCACTTTGTGTTTCCCTTCGGATTGGCGCTTCTTACGAACATGCTCCCACCATAACGAAGCGTGTTTACATAGCTTAATCGCCACAATCTTCACCTTTAGATGATCAGGAATGTCACGAAGCTCGAAAACTCTTTCAACCGTATGTAGCCATTCGAGAAACTCATCGGGTTGTAGATTACCTTCAAACTCAGGAACTTCGACTCGTACCCCCAAGGCTTTCAAGTGATCAGTCGGAGGCGGTGAACGGAAACGATGTGGACGTCCCCCGAACGGGTTTCGTTCATCATCGTACCCCGGGTTGAAGTCCGACTCAGTCCGTTCATCATCCCGTGGTTCGTATCGAAGCTCCAATTCACGAACCCGGCGTTGCAATCATTCAAGTTCTGCGTCCCGAGGATCTGGATCATGAAAAACTCCGTTGCCTCCTGCGGCGTATCGACAGGGAAAGTCATGATTGAACCTCCAGTTGTCGTCCATGGCTCTGATGCCAAATGATGCAAAAGCTTAACAGAAAAGTAAACCCGTTACCAAAATCCGGCAACGTGACCGAGAGCCAAATTCCGGCGATCTCAAAGGGGAAGAAACCAAATCTTATTCACGTAAGTCTCCCAAATAAAATAGGAAAATAGGGTTTTTAAACAAGGCTCCTATCTTGCAAGATAGGCATGAGACTTTTAAGGAAAACAACTTATTGAAAATTCAAATAAAAGATAAATAAATAAAAACTTAATAAAAGTCGCCATTCCCGAACCCGCGGTTGCGGCTTAGGGCCGAGACTTGGTCGGCTTGATTATTGTCGCCTGGATCGGGATCAGATTACGTAGACTTAGTAAATAACATGCAACAAAATAATTAATATGCAGACTTTGAAACGTGGGTAGGGAACATATCAGATTCGTATAGTTGTGTTTAGTAATACACATAAGATTCGTATCGTTGGGCAACTTTGAAATCATGTGCTACAATACTCCCGACCACAGGGAATCCGAAAGAAAATACATCATTAAGAACGCCTATGGAACCATTCTTTGGTAGGAATTGATTTATTTTTTATTTGTTCTTTGTTGAATAAAGGGCCGTAGTGATTTACATGGTCTCCATGCTGTAAACCTTCCAAAATATATACATATACATAAATTTATGATAGCTAATTAACTTTCTCTAACATTAAATTCATCTTAACTCATATGATATTATGACATTGCATGGTTTGGAGTCAAGATTTGGCTCCCGAGATCATGTTAGGTTGGAAAGTTCATCTTAACTCATTTAATACTCATAATCGTGATTTTATGTAGTTTATTAGTCAAATTTGTTAAAATAATAAACACTCTAGCTCTTATAAATGCGTTAACCAAATATTAAAAGTTGACATGAATGTACCTATAATGCATCTACCAGAGATAAAAAAAAATAAAAAATAAATAAGTACAAATTGTATGTTCAGTATATCAAACCATTTTTATGCACATTCAAACGTATATATCTGTGTCCTTGGTTATAGCTCTTTTTACATTATTATTAAGTATATTACTTAATGTTGCGGAAGTCCCAATTGTAATTAAATATTATTGTTGGATATTACGTTGGGATAAAACAATTTTTATTTACTGAATATTCTAGCCGTTGTTAAGACAACATATTATAACCTAGCTAATATTTACAAACATGTTCGTGAACCATATCTGTGTTAATAAGGAAAATCATTATCTATATTACATTAAATTTACATTTGAAATATTAAAGAAACCCAAATGGGAATACATTTACTCGTATCATTACTGTGTCCAGCTCATGGTCCAATTTCTATGGCAAGATGATGCCTTTAAATATCCTAGAACTTTGTACATTTTCATCATAAAAACCAAATAAAATTCTGATATTACTTTCGTTGCTTCATCCTACAATGACACCCAAAAAGAGCAATGGTCGTCGAAAGATCAAAATGGAAAAAATGGAGAATGAAAACAACTTATATGTTACATTCGCCAAACGCCGACCTACCTTGTTTCAGAAAGCGAGTGAGCTTTGCATTTTGTGTGGAGCAGAAATCGCAATCATCGTTTTCTCTCCAAGAGGAAAGCTATACTCCTTTGGTCATCCGTCTGTGGAGATGATTGGTGACCGTTTCCTCACTCAAACTTCACAACCAAGTTCTAGCAACTCCGAACTTGTTGAAGCATATCGAAATACAAATATTTATGAACTCGGTAGGCAACTCACCTATGTGCTTACTCAACTGGAGGTTGAGAAGAACAAAAGTGAGGAACTTACAAATATTAGCAAACAAGGCGTAGGTAATCATCCGTGGGAGGCTCCAATAGAGAACCTAGGATTACAAGAGCTGGAGCAGTTGAAGCTGGCTATGGAGTGGCTGAAAAACGAAATTGAGGAACAGAAGAAGAGGATTGTGGCAGCTAACCAATTGCCTATAGTTCCCGTTTCTTGTGCTAATGGTATTGAAGGAGGCTACACTCAATTATTGAATTCAGTAATAACAACGACTCATGGATTCAATATGGGAAATGGACATGTCAATCGTTGAGACAGGTTAGTTGCCTTAAATTTCAACGTCCATTAAACTAAACAAATTTCACCAAATTAAGTGAATAATAGGGTATTTTATTCTCCAATAAATGGAATATGAAGTCCCTGTAAACTCCTTAAAAAGCTCATTCATCTTTAGCTCATCAGTTTTAGCTTCTAAATGTTCATCTCTTCAGGTTCTATTTCAGGACAACTATGTGGACTCCTCTGGCTGCTGTGATTGCGACAGATTAAATCTTCCTTATGTTATAAAAGTTTTTTTTTTTTCTTCAAAATCTGTAGAACAAGCAGTATCTTGGATATCTTTTGTGTTTTAGCTACCAACTTGTAGTTTCTTTCGAGTTAATAGTCTAAACCTATTATTTGTGGTTTAAACAGTATTAAACCTCACATCTTCAGTAACTTACAATTTTTTTCAGGTCTGTGTTATATAGTCTATCAATGGTATGTAAATATCTGAATATGATCAGTAAAACTAAGCTAGGGATTGTTAATAAAAACAACCCGTCTGAAAAATAAAATCCTCCACAAAGACCAGAAAACAAAAGCAAAAAACATAGATCAACGACCTAGCTTCAAACATACCATCTCTTTGAACTTGTTTAATTAACTATTTCTTAAAGAGATTTTGAAAGTAGAATTGGGTATTATAAAGCTTTAGCGCTACCATGATATGGTGTTTATTCAAAGTATTGTTTTACCAGGTCATGATTTTTCATGTTAAAAATTAAATCTGCATTTATTTCTGAACATCGCCTGGATTTATTTCATGTTACAAATTCAATCAATTTTCATGGCATTAACGCTACAAATTTTAAGCAAATAAGATGCGAATTTAATCTTATTTCCTCCTTTGAGTTTAACTTGAATCACCACTCCAAACACCGTAGTTCCCTCCGCTTCATCGCAGAATCATCCAAATCGATCTTATCCCGGAGTTATTTCATTTGTATGATTCCGTCCGGGGATGACGGTCCCTCGCTAACCACATTCAGCATGTACTCCACCTCCAACACCTCCACCACCTTCTTTGTCTTCACTAAGCCATTCGCGTAGCTCTGAACCAACAACGGTGCTTGTCTAATGTTCTTCACCATCTCCTTTGCTAAATCTATCATCCATTCATCAGTCCTATCTTATCAGAAATACCAAGATTATCAAACGTATGATGCTGTTGTTTGTCGTCAACAAACCCTTCTATCCCAACTAAATCGATGCTAGGTTTAAAAGCAGAAGTGCCCATGTGGAAATAGGAAGATAGGTAACACCAACGGCTATCGCGATCGTAGTCATGGTCGCCGGCATAGAGATTCTCGTTTTAGGAAATTTACCAGTGATTTTTTTAGGGCGAGAGATTGAAGGTTGTTAACCCTAGAAACTCGATTGTCAAGGAAATCAGTTGCGGAAGGGAGAAGCAAACAATCTAATGTGGCGGTAGCTCAAGAAGTTTGTTATTCCATAAGTAAAATTTTACGATGTCAATATATATAATATGAAACGGGATCAGGAGAAAACGCCCTATAGTGTGATAACGGTGAGAACGTATCCTGATTGAACACGTGGCGCGGGATATAATAAGGGGGTGAGGAGCTTTTTTGTCTTTTCATTCTTCTTTTTTTCCCAAATTTCGTGTCACATGCTGTTTCACTTTTAGGCGTCTAAGATTATTTTGGCGTTAATTAGATTCATTAACTACTTGGCGTTTTATTGTTTTCTGGATCTGTCTCGTTGAATTTATTGTTTTTGTGTCATATAGACAATTTTTTTTGGCGTTATGGCGTTCCCCAGGTCAATTTTTGGCGTCCGTGGCAGTGTTAATGATGTAGCGTGTGTTACGAAAATAAAGATCAAACGACTTTGGGGGTTGCAGCAAAATCTTCTTCGCCGATGCCCTTTGTATAAAGGAATAGAACCCCTGAGAACAATGCATTTGATGGAACACCCGAAATCGAGGAACAGTTGGTTCATTGTGCATCGTGCGACACATAAATTCGAAATAACGAACCCTAACCATAACAATAGGGTGCATCTGGGAGACATGGAACTTGTAATAATTGAGAATTTCAAGAAAAAATTCCGTTACAGGCAATCGAAAATTGCCTGCAGAGAAGAAATCCCAAAACAAAGTTATATACCCGCCCGGAGCGTCCGCCGCCGTCTGACCTTCGTCAGGGTATCGAGCACCCCCATTTTCCGGAAACCTGAAATTCTAAATCAAACCATCAAACGTCGCCCTGGACCACTTCAATGGTGGAAGTTCGGCAGCCATTTCTTCAGTAGAGTCTTCGTGATGATCTCCGGTTGACATAAGAAAGAGAAATTACAAATTCTTTCTAAATAACTGACAAAGAAGACGAAGAAGATAGGGGTTTCCAAGAAAGTAATGATTAACGAAAATAGGCAACTAAAAACACTTATATACTCACCGCCATAAATAGCATAGATAACTGCAATAGCACCCTTTTCGGGATAGCACAATTATCCAAGCGTCAGGGGCGAGTGGGAAAGAGCTCAAACGCGAGTTCATGCGCGCGTGTGAAACACGGTCAGTAACGTACAACTGACAATGACAGCTTGTCACACGTCAACAGTCATTACTGCACCTTTTCACTAACCCAAGGTCAAGATTTTCAAAATCAGAATAATGAGCAAGAGTATCTTCTGCTAGAAGATTCTCCATTTTTGCGCCAAAAACTCTACAGCAAAAAGCACCTCTATCTCATAGTCCAGTGCTCCACTTATTTGCATAAGAGCAGCACTAGACTGGGGGGACTTGAAGGGGTAAGGTCCTAAAAACCTCGCTTTGTACTTGGACCATACCACAACTTCATCCTTTTAACTTTCTTAAAACCTTGCGCAACCGCGCACTGGTCCCACAAAGAAGACTTAGAAGAAAAGCAAGCAACACCTGCGTGCCAAAAGGAGACCAACGAATCCTTGCGCCTGTCTCCATAACAGATAAGGGTAATAATCCTGATAAACACTTCCGCAAAAATAATACCCAGACTTGGATATTATTCACTTCACTGATGCCATACAGTAAGGAGTTACACAGGATTACAGCTGTAATCTTCTGGAAGACTCTATGGTGCATCACCAGACGGTTATAACCGTCTGGCCACGTGTCATCATCCCAGGCTCCCTTAAAGTCACGATGATGGTATGGAATTGAGGAGAAATCTTCACTTGCCTACTTTACACGTGGCAATTCCCCAATCATTGATCAAAAGATTGCGATCCGTGTGCTCTCACATCCGTCAAGTCTTTAACAAAGGAGAAAATAACCGCTTACGGAGTTAGCATTTTCTGTCAACATTTCAATAACAGGTTTTCCCGCCCAAAGTTCGGCTATAAATAGAAGGGTAATTCAAGTACAATCTTCAAGTTACATTCACTTCACTTACACCTCTTCTTCTTCTTCATAAACCTGTACTTATTCTCACGCCAGAGGGTGGTCACGGAGAGAACCCCCATTCTCCTCGTGGCGAGTCTAACGGTGGTTGTTTTGCAGTTACTGTGAAGAGAAGAAGATCTATCATCCCTGAGCCGAGTGATAAGAAACCAACCCTTTTATGTCGAACCTAATCCCCTGGTCTATCTGATTCCGGTCATTTAACAAGTGTTTCTTCAGATCTGTCTCGTTGAATTTATTGTTTTATGTCATATAGATAATTGTTTTGGCGTTATGGCATTTCCCATGAAAATTTTTTAGCGTTCGTGGCGTTGTTAATAATTCATTACCATTCTTTAATATTTTCATAAGATTACAATAAGATCAAATGAAACAAGCTAATAGTCTTCTGTGTATGGGATTAAATCAGAGATGTACCCATCGCTTTATTCATAATTTTCTTCAGATTCATCATCATCAAATTTTAGTTTGCCATATAATGCCATCACCTCGTCTCTTCTTTTGCTGCAGCCTATTCTTGAATATCATTGCAACCCTGGATCTTACATCGTTCGAAGGTGCTAAATCACAAAGTTGTTCAAGGAGAAA
Source organism: Helianthus tuberosus (assembly GCA_030545235.1). Taxonomy (NCBI): domain Eukaryota; kingdom Viridiplantae; phylum Streptophyta; class Magnoliopsida; order Asterales; family Asteraceae; genus Helianthus; species Helianthus tuberosus. Next base: position 33,541,021 of record CM060429.1, read on the forward strand.
TAACCTCTCTGTTGTGACATCTGTGCTTGTGTAATCATTGTATAACTCCAAACAATTCAAATATCAATAAAACAATGTGTTTTGATCCTAATTTTTGTTTATTTATGTTTGACATTTTTACGTTTTGATTTTTGTTCGATTTCAAACTCCTAAACGCTTTCTTGAAAGTTAAACGCAAACTGATGCGTAAACATAATCAATTTAACGCAAAAAAGACTCCGGAACAGTGTCATAAGCTTAACATACCTTAAATAACCTTTACCTAACTTAGAAATAAGTTTTGAAGGGTTTGGTATGGCAAAAACAAGCTTATTCGATCAAAGGGACTATTTGCGTCAAACTGCAAAAGTCTACCGTTTCGTATAGGAACGTACACTCCGAAACAAGATCATAAACTAAACAAACCCAAAATACCCTTAACGTAGCTTAGAAATATGTTTTGAGGGGTTCGGTATTCGAAAATGCGCTTATTTGATCACAGGGACTAAAAGCGTCAAAAACCGCGTAAGTTTGCATATACGCGCATATCTTACATTCTGACCATATCCGGACATCAAAAAATTGTTGTAATCACTAAAATATTATATTTTAGTGATAGGAATGCAAAAATACCATTCGTCGCTTAATTTGGATCGTTTTCGCGTCCGTTCGAGTTTCGTCGTAATTAACATATGTAATCAAACTTTTGACATCTAAACTGATTTAATAACATTTTTAAACATGTTTGGGCATGTAAGACTTAACATATGACATAAATAACCATCCGACCTTATGTTAACGTAAACGATACGTTAAAGTAGCTTAAACTACCTTAACGACTCAAAACGGGTCAAAGGCACTTAGGATAACCTTCTAATCAGAATGTTTAGTCTATTAAATCATACCATATGAGTTTGAATACTCATTTGATTTATAGCACTTCATTTTATCCTATCCTCCGGTTTAAGATCCGATTATTAACATAGTTATCTATATTAGGTGCCGTTTGATTCCGTGATTTCTCAAGCTTTAATTGGTCTTTATTTCAAGGCTATTAAGCAATCCCAAGTTAGTACATAGTCCCCTCTTTTACTTTTTGCAAATATTTTGGGGTGTTACACATGTGCCTATATGTTACTTTCATGCTTTCATGCTTTTCATGACATATACTTGCTATGTTCGTCTTGAACAAATATAGTACATGATTTCAATTATGTTTTGCTATGTATGTTGACTGAGCATGCTAGCACATTGATTTCATAGACACTTTTGCTACATATGTTTACTCAGCATACGAGCACAATTGATTTACATTACATTTCTGCTATTTATGTTGACTGAGCATGCTAGCACATTGATTTCATGGATATTTGTACTTCGTATGTTTACTTAGCATACTTAGTACATGGTTTTCACATAACATGCTTACATTGGTTATGAAATTTGGTATGTTTAACGGGACAATAATACATTCATTAACATTGATCACGCCGCTCGGTAGTATGTAATGGTACCATAGGACTTGACAAATCCCATTCCCAGCTTCCTAGGTTTGTTTGGAAGTAGGGAATGAGTGAATCCGAAAACATTTTTGATGAACCTTTATCTTGTTAAGGGTTTATCCGATAGTCTCAAGGCTTGAATGTATGCGATGAACATATCCACATAAATGTTTGTATTCATAAAGCATTGGTTTTGCAAAACATAACTTTTGATTTAACCTATGGTTAATTCAAAGACAATGTTTCGTACATGACATTTTGTTTACACATTGACATTATACCTATGGTTTGAGTAATTACTCTTTATTCACCATACATGACATTTGGTTACACATTGACATTATACATATGGTTTGAGTAAATACTTTTTTACTTGCCATACATAGCATTTGATTATACAAGACATGGTTTACACTTGATATTGGACATTGTTTACACATAAACATTTTGACATTGTTTTAAATAAGACATTTTTGGTGGTTATTGATAAGTGATTTAAATAACGAGGCGTGTGTAATATGATAAAAACATGGTGGATTCACCGTTGGTGCTTCCTATATATAAGTGCTTTTATGATATTACATATCGAAGCGTTATCTAAAGCACTTCGACAAAGACATATACATGACACATTTTATACATATGACATATTTTTACAAAATATTGATTTACAAATGACATATTTCATACAAATTCATTTTCACATGGTTATTTATTTAGCCATGCATTATTCTTTTATATCATCTGATTTTCACATCGATTTTCGTATGATTTTATAAAAGAAAACACTTTTTAAAGGTTCATAACTACTTTTTGTTAAACACTTCTTTTAACTACAAGTCATGAATCCTTCATCAACAAAACCTATGTATCTCAAAAGTTGAGAGGCCTTAAACACCCTTTGAGAAGCTTGTTGTTTAAACAAAGTAATCTATATCAGAAAGTTAAATCATTGCGGGGACAGTTGGATACTTTACAAAATGATATTCATAAAAACCTAACGGATGTGGATCTACGCCGAGGTGAATCTGAATGTCTTGTAAATACCAAGAGGCTTTGTTGGATGAGGAAAGGTTTCTAAAGCAAAAGTCTAAGGTTCTTTGGTTGGATGTTGGAGATCGAAACTCAGCTTTCTTCTTTAACTCCTTGAAGTGTCAGAACCATAGAAGTAGAATAGACATTATTAAAGATTCTTGTGGTAATGTTTTTGAAGGAAAGGAGGTGCCAAATGCTTTTGTTGACCATTTCTGTAATTTTTTGGGCAAGTCCAAGCCGAATGCTAAAACCCCCACTCATGACTTGTTTCTAAAAGTTATTAATGACCAGGTTGCTCATAATATGGTCAGGGAGGTCTCCTTTGATGAGACCAAAGCAGCAATGTTTGCTATTGACGAAAACAATGCTCCAGGACCTGATGGCTACACATCTGCATTTTTCAAGAAGGCATGGAATACGGTGGGTAAAGATGTTTGCATGGTTATCCAAGATTTCTTCGTATCCTCAAAAATGCTCCAAGAAATTAATCATACTACAATTGCATTGGTTCCTAAGATCCCTACGCCTGCTTGTGTACGGATTATAGACCAATTGCTTGTTGCAATGTCTTATACAAATGTATTAGTAAGATCTTGACGAATCGAATTCTAGAGGGATTGAATGATGTGATTAGTGAAAATCAATCAGCTTTTGTCACGGGGAGACGTATCTCGAATAATATTCTGCTCACCCAAGAACTTATGCATAACTATCACTTAAATGTGGGAGCTCCGAGGTGTGCTTTTAAGGTAGACATACAGAAGGCTTATGACATAGTTAACTGGGATTTCTTGTGTAATACGTTGAAGGGGTTTGGATTTCATCCTCGTATGGTTGGCTGGATAATGGCGTGCGTTTCATCATCCTCATTTTCTATTGGTATCAATGAAAATATTTTTGGTTACTTTAAGGGTCAACGTGGCCTTCGGCAAGGTGACCCTATGTTGCCGTACCTGTTTACGGTAGTTATGGAGGTTTTAACCGCTATTTTACAAAGAGTTGTGTCTCTTGATTCATCCTTCCGATTCCATAGCAGATGTGAGAAACAAAGGATCATTAGCTTATGTTTCGCGGATGATTTATTCTTATTAGCGAGAGGAGAGCCAAATTCAGCTAAAGTTATAACTAAATTTTTTTTTGCAATGTGCCTAGTACTGTGAAAAAAATGCTATTAAAGCTATTATTCCGTTTGATGAAGGTACTCTTCCGATTAAGTATTTGGGTGTCCCTTTAATTGCATCAAAACTTATGTACAAAGATTGTAAGGTCTTGGTGGAGAGGATTGATAAACAAATGTCGGATTGGAAAACAAAATTCCTATCGTTTGCGGGTAGCCTACAGCTAATATCCTCAGTTTTATCATCTCTGTATACATATTGGGCCTCGGTTTTTATTCTCCCGGTACGCATTGTTAAGGAGATTGAAAAGAGTATGAATGGTTTCTTATTGTGCCAGGATGCTTTATCGTCTGGGAAAGCGAAAGTCGCTTGGAAATCGGTCTGTACGCCTAAAGATGAAGGGGGGTTGGGCATTCGTGGTGTCTTAGATGTTAACAGGGTGCTAATGTCCTTCCATATCTATAGTATCGTTTCTGATAGAGAGTCGCTATGGGTAGAGTGGATTAGGCGGTATAGGTTAAAGGAGAGATCTTTTTGGGACATTCCTGATCCTAACAATACATGCTGGAGCTGGAGAAAGCTGTTACAAGTTAGACCGCTTGTCAGAAAATTCTTTTGGTCTAAGATTGGTAATGGTCAGAACACGTCTGTTTGGTATGATATGTGGTGCGATGATTGTCCCTTGAGTAGATATGTGTCGCCTAGGCAGATAACTCGAGAGGGGTTGTCTATTTACTCAAAAGTGGCGGATGTGGTTAGTCATAACATTTGGCATTGGCCTGAAGCACGGAGAGACTTCTTCCCTATCTTGTTTCAACTAGATCCAATTCAAATTCATAGCAACAAGGCTGACCTCATAGCTTGAAAAGATACAGATGGGAAGCTTGTTCCTTTCTCTACTAAACTTGCATGGGATGCCATTCGAAGTCATGAGCAGAAAGTTTCATGGGCTAAAGCGGTTTGGACCTCTTGTTGTATTCCTAGGCATGCTTTTCATTGTTGGTTGGTTTTTAGGGAGAAATTGTGGACCCAAGATCGGATCAGGAATGTGCAAATGTTGTCAAATGGGTCGATGAATATGATGTGTTGCCTGTTATGTTTTAAGAATTTGGAGTCTCATTCTCATTTGTTTTTTGAGCGTGAATACTCTGCTAAGGTTTGGAACTCGTTAAAGAGTAGGGCGGATTTGGATAATGTTCCTGGTAGATGGGTAGATGTAGCCGAGTGGATGATTATCAATGCGAAAACAAAGTCGGTGAAAGTTGTTATTGGAAAACTTTTGGTTGCGGCTATTGCTTATTTTCTGTGGCAGGAAAGGAACTCAAGACTTTATAACAATTAACCTCGGCCACCAGAAAAGCTTGTTGAGGTCATCTCCGAAACTATCCGTTTGAAACTGCATTCGTTCAAGTACAAGTGCACGGAGTCAGCTCGTCAAATCCTAAGGGAGTGGAAGATCACTAGCATGGATGTTTTTCTAGCAAGTTAATTTAAGTATTGCTTTGTTTAGAACTGATGTATAGGTATCAGTAGTGATTTTCGTGTGTTTGGAAGTGTTTTTTTGTTTACACTTGTGTGGCATGTGACACTTGTAAACTAGAGTGGATCCTCACTCTACTTGTGCTTCATGTTTTGGTTATAATATAAAATCACCGGGGTAATCCTTTACCAAAAAAAAAACCTATGTATCTCAGAGGCATTTTTATACAGACGTACCTATTTTCACATGTGTTTCAGGAGCTAATGTATGAGGATAATCATGATACACTTTGTCACACCCGCTTATAGCGGAAGCGCGAGGTGTGATCTGATCGGTTCTCATTGCATAACAATATAAGTGAACATACTAAATGAATAAAAACAAGCTCCAATGCCATTGTCATAATTGTTTCAAAAGAATGCAACATAAGTTGAATGTATTGGTTACAAACCATCAAATGAAAATAAGTTGTCATCGTTTTATACATCAAAATGTAAGTCTTAAAATGTCAAGACTTTGACCACTATATCACCGCAAAGAGGCGGTATATAACAGGCAAACCCTTCAATAGTTGGCATGGAGTATTGATACTTGTTTTCCTTGAACTGAAATCGTTGCATTGGTCCACTAATTTCCTGAAATACATGTAAGTTTGAAAACATCAATAAAAGTTGAGCGAGTTCATGTAGTTTAGTTGTATGAGATGTATCTGTAAAATGTGAGTTGTATAAAATGTATCTGTAAAATGTGAGTTGTATAAACTGTATCCATAAAATGTGAGTTGTATAAACTGTATCCATAAAATGTGAGTTGTATAAAATGTATCTGTATGTAATGATGTAGTATGTAAAGCGTCAATGAAATCGTTGATCATTAATGTTTCGCGAGGACATTAATATGTGTGACGAAATAGGAAGCAATCCAAACCTAGACGATTTCGTGTCGACTACTATCGACTGGGACACAAACGCACTCTTCTGTATGGGTCCACGACCAAGAGTGGGGCTCGCCAAAACCCATTAGATCTAACCACTTGTACCTAGGTCCAAACTGGATTAATGGTGCTTAGATGTATAACCCTAATTCGCACATGATCTAAGGTGTTTCATTCCCTAACTTTAACATACGTTGAACATGTATTTTCCCCGATAGTTGTAAAGTTGTAAAACATTTAAATGAATAGGGGACATGAACTCACAGAATCGTGTCCGTGAGTAGAAGTAATTATGATCTCGCGTGTGGTCGTCTTGAACAATGTTGCGACCTACAAATGTTCTTTATTTGTTAGACACTTCGGTCTTTATAAATGACTTGAGTATAAGTCTTGTGTCTTGAATATGTGTTAAGACCTGTATGTCTTTGTTACTCATTGAACTGTGTATTAGATGTATTAACTGATAACTGTTTAGTGTATATATTTCTCCAAATACATATTCTTGTATCTCGTGAGTTGTATCATCGGGTCTTGTCATCTTGGTTTCGTGTCTTGTATAAGTAAATTGTATAATTGTAATGTTTATCAATTATATGTCATTGGGCTTAGCCCAAGAATTCATGTTATTGGGCTTAAATAGTGTTGGGCCTAAATAGTGTTGGGCCTTAATAGTGTTGGGCTTAAATAGTGTTGGGCTTAAATAGTGTTGGGCTTAATGTTATTGGGCCTTGGCCCATATGTTTGTTATTTGGGCTTAGCCCATGAGTTTTTGATATTGGGCTTAGCCCATGTATTTATGTTAAGCCCATTATGAAGATAAGCCCATTAAGAAGTGTAAGCCCATTTGTATAAAATAGTCCATTAAGAGGTGTAAGCCCATTGGTATAAAATAGCCCATTTGAAAGTGTAAGTCTTTCATTTTTATAAAAACATTTTTATAAAAATCACTAAGTATACTTTTTAGTTAATAAAAACATAATAGTTTTTATAAGTTTCAAAATGTCCGAATTTTGTTAATGGTAACGTAATTTTTGTGTCCGCGTCGAAAGATCGTCTATACGTCGTAGTAATTCCACAGAATGGCGATATGTTTATAAATTCGCCCGTCGTCCGTTTCGACCATAAGTTGTGTCCGAAAGCTCGGAATGTCCGTAAGTTGTTTTCAAGTGTGTCTATATGTATTCTTGTAAGTCTTTAGTTGTAAGTATGTCTTGTATTTATTTGTGTCATTGTTATCAAGTCTCTAACTTGTATATATAACTAATACAAATAATAACACATACTTGATATGTTCAATAAATATGTATTTTACCAAAAAATATATTTATGTCAATTTTTATGTTTAGAAAGACCAACTTTCTAATCTTGTAAAGACTTTGTAAAAAAAATGATAGCTTTTCTAACATATGATTTCTAAGAAAAGTTGGCCATAGTTCCTTTGTAATATGAACTTTGCCATGTTTATTTACATATCATTTTCTTTTCCAAATCACCATCAATTTACTCATAACATCTTAACTAAAACATATGAGATTTTTATAACATAAACTTATCAAAATGATCTCCAAATCATGTAGGGTTTTGGACATGATCATAACATGTGCTAACTAGTTCAAAAACCAAGTTTACTTCTAGTTTTAACAACTTTTATAAGAATCTCATGTTGTATGTTACTTTTTATAATCTTGTAAAAGTCTTGTTTTTAAATAAAAACTTTAAATACTTTCACAAGATCAAAGGTTATGATCATCCCTTTAAACCTTTATGTTAAAAACCCTTTAACATAAACATGTATAATTGTTAGATCATATTTTTAAAACATCCTCTAACAATTTATTTATATCATAATCATCATAACAAGATCAAATATACATATATCAAGTCTTAGATCACAATATAAACCAACATAAATATATCATGATTATTATTTTTGCTTCTTTGTATTTTTCATGTTTATTATGTATGATTATTTAGTTATTTATTAGTTATAATAACAATCATAAACATAATATAAGTATGAAAAAAAATAGATCTTGAAGCTTACTTCTAGCACTTGGCTAGGGATGATCTTAGAAGATGATTAAGAACTAAGAAGATGAAGATCTTGATGGTAGAATACTCTTGAATGGATGAAAACCCTTCCTTTTACTTACAAAAGCTTTAGATCTTCTTATGTTACTTGGAAATCCATTTTGATCAACAAATAAAAGACTAAAGTGAAGTGGGTTTTTGGTGTTCTTGGTAAGATGGATGAAGATGATGAGAGAGTTTTAGTGAAAGTAATAAAAGATGAAAAAAAATGAGTGTAAGGAGCTAGTTTACTTAGTGAGTAAGTGTTGTAATAATTCACCAACATAATCCACTTGCAAACTAATAAAATATCTAGATATTTAACAAAAAAATTAGGGTGTGGGACCCCTTTAAAACCATTCACAACAACATGGGGGGGGGGGGGGGTCTTGAATTGTTGAATTGTTATTAAGTGTTTAAAGTGTTAGAAACTTTTAGCAAAGTTTAGGTGTTTTGGTGTTTAAATGTTTCAAGTGTATAAATGTGTTAAGAAGGTGTTAAGTGACCATTACTAGTCTAATATGATCTAAATAATATTAGATGGTCAGTAAATAAAGATCCGACATTGTTCGGATATTCGTTTCGAATTGTTTCGGTTAGACGTTATTTGAACGCTAAGTTGTGTAACTTGTATGAATTGATGTAGTTATTGGTTCGGATGATACCCGAAAGTATCCTCATATGAATTATATGTTTAATAACATTTTTACATGTCTTAAAAATATTAGAAAGCTGATTTCTGCAGAATTTCTGCGGAAAAGTGTTGAAATTGTCGCTTTTGGTGCTTTTCGTCAGTTTTTAGTGTTATCGGACATCGGGAAAGTATTAAACCAAACCCTTGTATTTCCATATAGGGTTTAATGTATATTTGATGTTGGACTTTCGTCTGAGTCCTAAAGATGTAATTTAGATGGTTTCTACGGATCCGGAGTTTTCGTCAGCACGCTAGTTCACTAGGTACTACTCTAGTTGTTTCGATGCATTGTTTTAAACTGTTTCAAATATAACCAATAGAAACGAATAATGTGCATCATAAATGAGTGTTCTAAGATGTATATCATGTAATCAAGAAATTCGGATATTCAAAACACATATTTGTATAATGTAATTCATTGCTTTAAATGTACGTAAATTACCAGAAAGTGGCAGTTGTCACATTCTCCCCCTGTTATTGAGAATTTCGTCCCGAAATTCAAGCTGAGTCATCCTATACAGGAGACTACTCGAACAGGTGAGAGTATTTGGCTTTGATTTAATGTTCACGTTCCCAAGTATACTCGGGTCCGTGTCGAGAGTTCCAACGTACATTTTAATAATTTGATACGACTCCTCCATGATTTCTAGACTTTACAGTCCATGACTTCAACAGGTTCTTTAGTGAATTGGAGTTTGTCGTCAATGTGAATAAAATGATAACGGTTGCTTGTGTTGGACTCTTTTTAAGATTCGACACATGAAACGTGTCGTGTACACTGTTAAGTTCATCTGGTAACTTCAACTTGTAGGCAACAGTGCCAATCTTTTCTAAGATTTCAAATGGTCCAATGTAACGTGGGTTAAGCTTTCCATGTTTACCGAACCTCGCTACGCCTTTACAAGGCGACACTTTCAACAAGACTTTGTCTCCTTTCTCGAAAGATAATGGTTTTCGTCTTTTATCTGCGTAGCTATTTTGTCAATCGCGAGCCGCCTTGATACGGTCTCGGATCTGAAAATTTTTATCCGTAGTCTCTTGGACTAGTTCCGGACCAATTAATTGACTATCGCCTGTTTCCGCCCAACATAGCGGAGAGCGACACTTTCGACCATAAAGAGCTTCAAACGGTACAGCTTGTATACTAGTATGGTAGCTGTTTATTGTAGGAAAACTCAACTAAAGGTGGATGAGTATCCCCATTGCCGCCTAAATCCATAACACATGCACGAAGCATATCTTCGAGTGTTTGGATTGCCCGTTCTCTCTGGCCGTCAGTTTGTGGATGAAAGGCCGTATTTGGATTCAAATGAGATCCAAAGGCCTGTTGGAATGAAGGCCTGTTGGAATGACTTCCAAGTTCTTGACACAAAGCGATCGTCTCGGTCTGAGATGATTGAAATAGGCACTCTATGACGAGCCACTATTTCCTTGAGATAGGGTTCCTCTAGTTTCTCTGTACTATCCTTCTCCCGAATCGGTAAGAAGTGTGCAGACTTTGTTAGTCTATCGATGATTACCCATATCATGTCGTGACCTCTTGAGGTCCTGGGTAACTTCGTAATGAAGTACATCGATATTTGTTCAAATTTTCAAAAGGGAATCTCGGGTTGTTGTACCAATCCTGAGGGATTTTTCTATTTGACTTTGACTTTCGCTCAAGTCAAGCATTCTCCGACATAAGTCGCGATATCACTTTTGAGATTAGGCCACCAATAGTATTCTTTCAATACTTAGGCCTATGTGCTTCCTCAAAATATCATCTCGAAGGCCGCCAAATAATGGAACCCAATTTCGACCCATAAGGTATAAAGTTCCAGCTTCTTTCGGCACTAATTGTTCCTTCATGCCTCCAAGTGTTTCTGCTTGAATATGCTCTTCCTTGAGTGCTTGTGAATCATCTTCTCTAATGCTTGAACTCTCACTATTCTAACTTGCTCCTTGCGGCTCAAGGCGTCAGCTACAACGTTTGCCTTGCCCGGATGGTACTTTATTTCACAATCATAGTCTTTCAACAATTCAACCAACATCGTTGACGCATATTTTAATTCTTTTTGGTTGAATATGTGTTGAAGACTTTTATGATCCGTGAAAAATAAGGCATTGAGTACCATATAAATAATGTCGCCATCGTTGGCCATTGGAACCCCAATCTTCTTATTACAGTTTGAGTTCTTTCACAATCGTTGGCCATTGGAACCCCAAGGGCCAGAATATCCCCCTGAGCCCCTTCATCCATATCAAGTATGGCTTTGATTGTCCTGACCTTCACCCTACTCCTATCGAAGAAGTTTAGGATGAAATGTCTCTTCGAACTTTCAAACCTCCATGCAATAACCTAAGCCATTATTTTAAATTTTTGGCGTTTTCGACAATATGTGGCGTTTTAGACATGTTTGGTGTGTTAAGTTGTGTTCAATGACTTTTTTCCTGCGCATGTAGGATGCAGTCCTATAAAGTGACAGGTAATTATGGCGTTCTGAAGTATAAATAAATTCAATTCCCCATGTATTGGCTTTTAAATAATAAATGTTAGTAATTATGTTTCCGTCACTTCATTTTACTGTTTGCAGTTACTGTGTTTTGTTTCAGATTCATCTGTTTATGGCTGCAACACGTCCCATCTTTACGGCTGTAATTATGGCGTTTTGTATTTCCAATGGTGTTTAGATAAAGATGGCACTTTCTTCTATTATCTTGCACATTGTTTTATACTTTTTTTAGATTTATTATAATAGTACTTGTCCAAAGTAATTTTATTATAGTTTGGTAGTTTGGGCGTTTTGTGGCATGATGGGGTTTCACAAGCATTTGCCTGTTTGGCGTTTTATTATATTTTTTTAGAGAATTAGTGTATTGTTGCTCTTAGCTGAAAATTACATAACAAACAACAGAAAAAGAAAATTAAAAGGAAAACAAATAGAAGCAATTTATGATCCAAATCTTAACAGTTATCAGTTTCTTTCTTCTTTTGAAACTACAAGAACTGTCACAAATAAATGGCGTTTTGTGTTTGGCGTGGTTTTTTTTCTTGTTCGTGTGTTGAAGTGTCTTTGTGGATGTTGGAGACATAGATTGACGTCGTGTGGGTGGATGTTATTTGCTCATAATCTTCATTATCATCATGGAGTCCAAAATGGCATTTACACTGGGATCGGTCTCTTCTCCACATTCAAACCTTCTTCAACAACAAAGAGGACAAAATGAGATATCGGTGTCATCACATCAGTCTCTTTTTATTGAAATTTGTCCATCTCATTCAGCAAAATCTTACTCCCCTCACATAACAAACCATTTAGTGAAACTTCATGCAGAACATTACTGAGTATCCAAGAAATAATGTTTGCCATCGTTGGTTTTTCTAACTTTTTGGCGTTTTAGAGTGAGTGGTTTTTAGGAACCATTTTGTTTTGTTTATGTTTTTTTGGTGTGATCAACCGAAGGTGCTGAGACGTTTCTCTTTATAGGATGTTTTTGGCGCATAGTTTAGGCGGGATATTATTATAACAATAAATGCAATTAACAAAGTATCCGGTTTTGCTCAGCTTTATCTGTTAAGTCTGTAACACGTCCTGTCACACCCCGACCACGTAGAACATCTAATCGTGGCGGAAACGTCAGGGAGTGTTGTAACAGAATTATTGTTTCACAACCATGGCATACAAAGTTATATTTTATTTATCAAACAAGAGTGTTACATTGTCTCAAAACAAGAAATAAAGAGTTCAGAACATAATTAAACTAGTTCTATCTTTATTTTTAAGTCTCTAAGGCACAGGTCCGCCCTAGTGTCACGATCATCATCCTAAGCGACAGCTCCTGAAAACACATGTGAAAATAGGTACGTCAGCATAAAAATGCCTGTGAGATACATAGGTTTTGTGAAAATAGGATTCATGACTTGGGTTTTAGAAGAAAGGTATAATAAAAGTTAGTCATGAATCTTGTTAAGCGTTTTCTTTTATAAATCATATGAAAACTCGATAAGAAATCAGATTATATAAAAGAAAGGTGTATGGTTAAAGAAATAACCAAGTAAAATGGGTTGTATAAAATAAACCGTTTTGTAAAACAATGTCTTGTGAAAAATATGTTATTTGTGTAAAATGTAATATGTCTATACTGAAATGATTTAATTAACGCTACGATATGTAATATTATACAAGCACTTATATATAGGATGTACCAGCGGCGTATCCACCATGCTTGTATCATATTACACACGCCTCGTTACTCAAATCATTTACCCAAACCAACCACCAATGTAAATTGTTCATGTATAAATTAATTGTCAAGTGTTATTGTGTAAACCATATCAAAATGTCCATGTCTAATGTAAATCACCAATGTGTATATCAATGTCAAAATGTTTATGTTTAATGTCAATCATGAATTGTGTATCCATAAATATCATGTATGGTAAGTGAAATACATCAACTAAACCATAGGTAAAATGCACAAAAACAGGGTATCGAATTAAACATAGTTTAAATCAAAGTTATGTTTTGTGGAACAAATGCATGCTATACTGATACAAACATCTATGCGGTATTGTTGTAATGCATACATTCAAGCCTTGTGACTGTGGTGATAGACCTTTAAACAAATTAAAGGTTTATCTGTGTTATGTTTATCGAATTCGGTCATTCCTTCCATCCAAACATACCTAGGATGTCAGGAACGGGAGTTGTGAATTCCTATGGTACCACTACCTACCAACGAATGGCGTGATCAATGTTAATGAATGTATATTGTCCCATTTGAACAAACCAAATGTCATACCAAAATGTAAGCATGTGAAAACAATGCACTAAGTATGTAATCAAATGAACATACATAGTGTGAAATGTAATGTAAAACAATGTACTATGTATGCACACAATGGACATACATAGCATGAAATGTCATGTAAAACAATGTACTAAGTATGCCCACAATGGACATACATAGCATGAAATGTAATGTAAAACAATGTACTAAGTATGAAACAAATGGACAAACATAGCAAAAACATAATGAAATCATGTACTATAAATGTACTAATGAACATAACAAGCATATGATATGAAAGCATGAAAGGTACGAAAGTAACAAGTAGGCACATGTGTTTCACCCCAAAATGTTTGGAAAACAGTAAAAGAGGGGTCTATGTACTCACTTGAGATTGCTTAGTAGTCCTTGAGTAACAACCAAACAATGCTAGAGATCACGGAAATCAAACGGCACCTAATATAGGTAACTATGTTAATATACCGGACCTAAATTGGAGGATTTGATAGAATGAGGGTTCGTAAACCAAACGAGTATGGAGACTCGTGTAATATGGTTTAACAAATCTTTCATACCAAAACGAAACCTAAACTAAGTGCTTACGACCCATTATGACACGTTTAGGTAGTTTAAGCTACTTTAACGCGTCGTTCGCGTGAAACGCGTTCGGACCGCTTAACTAGTCATATGACAAGTAATATATGCCTTAACATGTCTAATATTGTTGCCAAATCAGTTTAGATACCAAAAGTTATGTTACATATGCTTAAAATGAGTTTTGGCGTAAAAAGGGTATTTTGGTAATTTACCTAAGGCATATATATACTACCTATCATACAACTACTCAAACGATGTGCCCATAAGGTATAACCTCGGACGGTTATTCCCTATACAACTATGGTCACCTAATGTGTTTGGTCGGATCCTAATGATCGACCAAACAGGTCGGGTTCGAAAGTATAAGCGATTGTTTAGATCGCTTACCTTACGGCCCTATTTAAGCACTAAACTAAAAGTGACGAGCTAAGCATGTTAAAACATGCTTACCTAAGTTTAGAAAATAGGTTTGGTATCAAAACAAACGGTTTTGATACCTAAGAGTAGTTTGGTTACAAAATACGCAAGAATACGTATTTTGGCCGAAACTACGACTCGTCACTGAGCCTTGATAACGTGGTAATCAGTAGGTATAGTCACTAGGGACTATAACCATCGTGATTACGCTCACGTTATGAAGTACAAACGAACTTCGCGTTGAGCATAAACTGGTCAATGCCGAATGTCAAACAAAGTTTGACTTTAACACTAAAAGAATAAAAGAACGAAGGAACACTTACAAAGGGTCCAAGAACGGAAGGTTTGAATCCGAATACTCTCAGGTATGAAGTGTTAAACATAACAACTTAGAGAGCAAATTCAGATTTCAAAGGTGTGGGTTTTGGGGGTTGAAAGGGTTGGGTATTTATAGGAATGTTGGAACCGTTAGGATCGTTTATCAAATAACGTGCTTTGATCTTGTCCCTACACTTGTTGCAACCTTATGGTAACTCAAAATGGCCCCTCATAAGGAAAGGGCAAGTGTGGGTGAGTTTTGAGTGGTTAACAGCTGTAAACAGCTATTAAAACTGATTAATTTGATCTGGGAAGCTGACACGGGCCGCGTAAGGGGACTCACAAAACTCACGCGGGCCGCCTGGCCCTTCTAGTCAGAAACAAACTTTCAAAAATGACAGTTTTGGTCCCTGTTGTGTTTTAAAGCCATTTCCGACACGTTTAAGGCCCGTTAAGCCAACTTTAAGGCCCTAAAATGATGCCTAAACATTGTGTACATGAAACATGCTAAAAAATATGGCGGATGTTGGTTCGTTTGGTCGTACGATCGCGATGTTCGCTTAATTACGACGGAATGCGCATAAGCGCGAAAAACGATCCAATTTGCGTGACGAATGGATTTTTCTCGTGCCAAACACTAAAATAAAATATTTTAGTGCTTACATAAATTTTTTGATGTCCGGATGTATTCAGAATGTAAGTTATGCGCGAAAATTCAAACTTATGCACTTTTTGACGCTTTTAGTCCCTGAATGACCCAAAAGTTTATTTTAGCACACCGAACCCCTCAAAGCCTATTTCTAAGATATGTAAAGAATATTTATGGTATGTTTAACTTATGGTCATGTTCCGGAATGTCTGTTTTAGTTCAAATTGGCATACTTTCGCAGTTTGTCAAATTTAGTCCCTGTAGGCGAATTAACTTGTTTTTGCCATACCAGAGCCTTCAAAACTTATTTCTAAGTTATGTAAAGGTTATTTAAGGTATGTTAAGAATATGTTGATGTTTTGGAGTATTTGTCACATTAAACTGGTTACGTTTATGCACCAGTTTGCGTATAACTCTCTAGAAAGCGATATAGAGTTTGAAATTGGACAAAAGTCAAAACATGAAAAATGTAAAACATAACCAAACAAATATTGGGATCAAATAACTTTGTTTTATTGATAATTGAATTGTTCACAATGATTACAAGAACAGATTTTACAGTCTCCCCTACTTGTGGAAATTTCGTCCCGAAATTTATTTAGAGGAAACTCGTGGGAATAGATGTGGATACTTCGCCTTCATTTTATCTTCGCCTTCCCAAGTAAACTTAGGTCCATGTTTAGATTCCCAGCGAACTTTGACCAAAGGAATGCGCTTGCATTTAAGCCACTTGACTTCACGTTCCATGATTTCCACAGGCTTCTCAACAAATTTCAGTGTTTTATCAACACGAATTTCGTCAAGTGGTATGTGGAGGTTCTGATCAGCTAAACACTTCTTGAGATTGGACACGTGAAAGGTTGGATGAACATTTCCAAGTTCAGGAGGTAACTAAAGTCTGTAGGCTACCTTACCGATTCTTTCGACGATCTTGAATGGTCCAACGTATCTAGGTGCAAGTTTTCCTTTGTTTCCAAATCTGATCACACCTTTCCAAGGTGAGACCTTAAGTAATACACGATCACCGACTTGAAAATCCAAGGGCTTGCGTTTTAGGTCCGCGTAACTCTTTTGACGGCATCTAGCTGCCTGAAGGTTATCACGAACTTTCTTAACCTTATCAGTTGTCTCTAAAATGAGGGCAGGTCCAGTAAGCTGAGCCTCACCGATCTCATTCCAGCAGACTGGTGAACGACATTTTCGACCATAGAGAGCCTCGAAAGGAGAAATTTTGATGCTGGAGTGATAACTGTTGTTGTAGGAGAATTCAAACTAACGGAAGATGTGAATCCCAACTACCACCAAAATCGATCACACAAGCTCTAAGCATATCCTCCAGAGTTTGGATTGTTCTTTCAGATTGACCATCTGTTTGCGGATGATAAGCGGTGCTCAGATTAAGTTGGGTCCCCATAGTAGATTGCATGGTTCTACAAAAATGAGAAGTGAAACGAGCATCTCTGTCAGAAATGATGTTCAAAGGAACACCATGTCGAGCTACAATTTCATCCACATAGATTTTAGCAAGTTTGTCAGCAGAAAAATCCTCACGGATTGGCAAGAAATGCGTTGACTTAGTAAGACGATCAACAACTACCCAGATGGCATCATGACCTTTCTTTATGCGCGGAAGTTTGGTAATGAGATCCATAGTAATGTTTTCCCATTTCCAAACTAGGATCTCTGGTTGCACCAATAAACCAGAAGGACGCTGATGTTCAGCCTTAACCTTAAGACAAGTAATGCATTTTGATACATATAAGGCAATGTCTTTCTTCATACCAGGCCACCAATACTGAATACGAAGATCCTTATACATCTTATCTGAGCCAGGATGAACAGAATAACGAGACTTATGGGCTTCATCCATAAGCAAGGTGCGAAGGTTATCTTGGCTTGGGACCCACAAACGGTCCATGAAGTAATACGATCCATTTTCCTTTAGTTCCAGATCAGGGGTTATGTGATAGGGAAATTCCTTATCCATCAAACCTTGTGAAACACAAGTGTGTTGAGCCTGAGAAATGCGTGCTTGGATATCGGATCAAGCTTGGATAACAGATTGAACACGAACACAATGAAGCTTAGTACGTTCCTTGCGACACAAAGCATCGGCCACGACATTCGCCTTACCAGGATGGTAGCGAATTTCGCAGTCATAGTCGTTTAGAAGCTCAACCCAACGTCGTTGCCTCATGTTGAGTTCTTTCTGATTGAAGATATGCTGAAGACTTTTGTGGTCAGTGAAAACCACACATTTTGTACCGTACAAATAGTGTCTCCAGATCTTAAGAGCGAAGACAACTTCACCCAACTCAAGATTATGAGTGGTGTAGTTCTTCTCATGTATCGTCAACTGCCTCGATGCATATGCTATGACTTTGTTCCTTTGCATCAGAACACAGCCAAGTCCCAATTTAGATGCATCACAATAAACGACGAAATCATCATTGCCCTCAGGCAAAGTCAGAACAGGCGCGTCACAAAGCTTCTGCTTCAAGTTTTGAAAATCTTCCTCTTGTTTGAATCCCCAATCAAAGGGCTTGTTCTTCTGAGTTAGAGCAGTTAGAGGAACTGCAATCTTCGAGAAATTTTCAATGAAGCGGCGGTAATAACCCGCAAGACCAAGAAAAGAACGAACTTCAGTGGAGTAGTAGGCATATCCCAATCCTTAATCGCACTGATCTTGGAGGGATCTACATGAATACCTTGTTCGTTGACAATATGTCCTAAGAATTGAACCTCTTTAAGCCAGAATTCACACTTGGAGAATTTGGCGAAAAGTTGTTCTTTCTTTAGGAGTTCCAGAGTAAGACGAAGATGTTGTTCGTGATCAGCTCGCGTCTTAGAGTATATCAAAATGTCATCAATAAAAACAATGACGAACTGATCCAAATAAGGCTTGCAGACCCTATTCATTAAGTCCTTGAAAACAGCAGGAGCATTAGTCAAACCGAATGGCATGACTGTGAACTCATAGTGCCCATAACTAGTGCGGAACACTGTCTTGGGAATATCTTCTTCATGCACATGAAGTTGATGATATCCAGATCGAAGACCAATCTTTGAAAAATAAGAAGCGCCCTGTAACTGATCAAAGAGATCATCGATGCGAGGAAGGGAATATCGATTCTTGATGGTAAGCTTGTTAAGTTCACGATAATCGATACACATCCTAAAAGATCCATCCTTCTTCTTGACAAAAAGAACGGGAGCACCCCAAGGTGAAAAGCTAGGACGGATAAAACCTTTGTTAGAGAGTTCCTGAAGCTGTTTAGCCAACTCTTGCATCTCAGACGGTGCAAGACGATATGGAGCTCTGGCAATGGGGTTTGCACCATGTATGAGATCAATACGGAACTCGACTTGGCGTGCTGGAGGTAGACAAGGTAACTCTTAAGGGAAAACTTCAGAATAATCCCGAACAACAGGAATATCTTGAATAGATTTACTTTTGCCCTTATCTGCTACAACATGTGCCAAAAAGGCCACATAGTTCTTTCGCAGATACTTCCGAGCTTTAAAACAAGACATGAGTTTGAGACCACCAGCAGGTTTCTCCACATGAACTTGTAGGATCTCACCTGTCAAAAGCGGCACATGAACAATCTTCTCAAAACAAATTACCTCTGCGCGATGCTTGGCTAACCAATCCATACCCACAATAACGCCGAAGCTTCCAAGTTGCATAGGCGTGAGGTTAATAGAAAAAATATGGTCGTTAAGGTTCAACTGGCAGTTGCGAAGAACAGAATCAAGAACAATGGGTTCACCACTAGCAACTTCTACTGTCAATGGTTTTCCTAGTTTCGTTCTAGACATGCGAAGCAATGGCTCAAAAGATAATGACACAAAACTCTTATCGGCACCCGAATCAAAAAGAACAGATGCAGGCTGATTATTAATAAAGAACGTACCGTTCACCACTTCATTGTCTGCTTATGCCTCTTATGCATTCATGTTGAAGACTCGACCTCGAGCCTGAGCCTGATTCTGATTTGGGTTAGCATTTACCAATCTTGGACACTGATTACGGTAGTGGGTCAGATCCCCGCAGTTGTAACAAGAACCTGGCAGGTAGTGTGGTCGTGCAGCTTGACCCTGTTGCTGAGCAGGAGGCTGAGCAACTTGTCGAGCCGGGTTCTGAACTGCCTGATTCTGAGCAAAACGACAAACATCAGCAAGATGACCTGACTTCCCACAGTTAGTACAGAAACGGCACGGAAGTTGCGGCTGATGGTGACTGTTGCATCTATTGCACAGAGGTGCATTCCCTGCATAACGTTTCTTCGCTGGAGGCTGTGCGGGTTGGTTGGGAGCTGCCTGGTTAACTTGGGCAGTGACAGCAAAATTTTGGGAAGCCTTTCTCTTCCTAGACCCCCTTGAGGAACCATAATCCTTTCCCTTCTTGTTTTGACCTTTCTTGCTATCTTCTTTGTCAGACGCCTGCTTCTTACCCTTATCACCCTTTTTGTGCACCTTTCCCTTTCGAACCTGCGACTCAGTCAATGTCGCTGCTAACTCGATCGCCTGACGGAATGTGGTAAGGTTACTACCAGTAATGATGTCTTGTACTGAGTCAGGTTGACCATCGATGTACCTTTCGATAGCCTTGTCGAGTGGGGTAACCATTGTTTGGCAAAGCAGACTCAACTCCTCAAACCTATCAGTATACGCCCTGTGCTCGCCACTGTCCAGTTTTAAGTCATCAAACTCTCTCTCCAAAGCTCGCTGTTCATGACGAGGACAAAAATCCCTCATCATAAGGGCCCTAAGTTCGGCCCAAGTTTGTGCTAGAGCAACTTCTGCACCCCGGTCTCTCATAACCCCGTTCCACCACGTAAGAGCCCTCTTCTGAAACACACTCGAAGAAAACTCGACCTTGTGATTATCAGGACACTGAACATGACGAAACGTACTCTCAGTGCTCTCGAACCATTGTAGGAGCCCAGTTGCTCCTTCAGTACCACTAAACTTGAGTGGCTTAGCCGAATTGAAACTCTTGAAATTGCATGGAACATGATTGTTGTTGTTGGCTTGGTTCCATTGAGCAAAGAGATTTGGGAAAGCAGCAGCCATTTGCTGTGCGATAATTTCTGCCAGTTCGACAGTCGCTATCTGATTCTCGCGTCGAGGAGGCATTCTAAAAGAGGAAACATGAAAGGAAACGAGTGAGATGATTGGGTGAAAAGAATGAGATGATACAAAAATTGACAACAGCAAAGATGGTGGCCATTGTTCGTTACCACAAGGTAGACAAACGACACATTGTGACTGATCAAAGTAAATGGGTCAAAGAAATAATGTATCGCGAAGACATGCTCGCCTATAAGTGAACACTCACCCCAAGAGTTCCCAGGTAAGAGTGACTGGTCCGAATATGTGGATTTGTACGAACACTCTAGCCTTAGACAGAAAACCCAGGGTACATGCATTCACTCTTCCAGTTTGCACGTGTTCACACTATTTAGAACCCAAAACTTTGACGAGATTTTGAAAATTTGGAAGGCACAAGGCCAAAAATTAAACTGGAAGGGTTCAAAACCTTACAACAGAGGGTTCAAAACCTAGTAATCAATCATCCAAAAACAGATGATTAATTTTCAAGGCGGATTCGAACTTGATGTTCCCGTTGTGGTTATCACCTAAGGATAGGTGAAGTGCATGTTTTAAAATCTAAACACAAGATAACTTGTGTTGGGGTCCTAGAAAGGTTATAGTCTAGGTCAAAGCATTACTAATAACCTAATTCCCTATAACCATTGGCTCTGATACCAACTTTTCTGTCACACCCCGACCACGTAGAACATCAAATCGTGGCGAAAACGTCGGGGAGTGTTGTAACAGAATTATTGTTTCACAACCATGGCATACAAAGTTATATTTTATTTATCAAACAAGAGTGTTACATTGTCTCAAAAAAAGAAATAAAGAGTTCAGAACATAATTAAACTAGTTCTATCTTTATTTTTAAGTCTCTAAGGCACAGGTCCGCCCTAGTGTCACGATCATCATCCTAAGCGACAGCTCCTGAAAACACATGTGAAAATAGGTACGTCAGCATAAAAATGCCTGTGAGATACATAGGTTTTGTGAAAATAGGATTCATGACTTGGGTTTTAGAAGAAAGGTTTAATAAAAGTTAGTCATGAATCTTGTTAAGCGTTTTCTTTTATAAATCATATGAAAACTCGATAAGAAATCAGATTATATAAAAGAAAGGTGTATGGTTAAAGAAATAACCAAGTAAAATGGGTTGTATAAAATAAACCGTTTTGTAAAACAATGTCTTGTGAAAAATATGTTATTTGTGTAAAATGTAATATGTCTATACTGAAATGATTTAATTAACGCTACGATATGTAATATTATACAAGCACTTATATATAGGAAGTACCAGCGGTGTATCCACCATGCTTGTATCATATTACACACGCCTCGTTACTCAAATCATATACCCAAACCAACCACCAATGTAAATTGTTCATGTATAAATTAATTGTCAAGTGTTATTGTGTAAACCATATCAAAATGTCCATGTCTAATGTAAATCACCAATGTGTATATCAATGTCAAAAAGTTTATGTTTAATGTCAATCATGAATTGTGTATCCATAAATATCATGTATGGTAAGTGAAATACATCAACTAAACCATAGGTAAAATGCACAAAAACAGGGTATCGAATTAAACATTGTTTAAATCAAAGTTATGTTTTGTGGAACAAATGCATGCTATACTGATACAAACATCTATGCGGTATTGTTATAATGCATACATTCAAGCCTTGTGACTGTGGTGATAGACCTTTAAAAAAATTAAAGGTTTATCTGTGTTATGTTTATCGAATTCGGTCATTCCTTCCATCCAAACATACCTAGGATGTCAGGAACGGGAGTTGTCAATTCCTATGGTACTACAACCTACTAACGAATGGCGTGATCAATGTTAATGAATGTATATTGTCCCATTTGAACAAACCAAATGTCATACCAAAATGTAAGCATGTGAAAACAATGCACTACGTACGTAATCAAATGAACATACATAGCGTGAAATGTAATGTAAAACAATGTACTAAGTATGCACACAATGGACATACATAGCATGAAATGTCATGTAAAACAATGTACTAAGTATGCCCACAATGGACATACATAGCATGAAATGTAATGTAAAACAATGTACTAAGTATGAAACAAATGGACAAACATAGCAAAAACATAATGAAATCATGTACTATAAATGTACTAATGAACATATCAAGCATATGATATGAAAGCATGAAAGGCACGAAAGTAACAAGTTGGCACATGTGTTTCACCCCAAAATGTTTGAAAAACAGTAAAAGAGGGGTCTATGTACTCACTTGAGATTGCTTAGTAGTCCTTGAGAAACAACCAAACAATGCTAGAGATCACGGAAATCAAACGGCACCTAATATAGGTAACTATGTTAATATACCGGACCTAAATCGGAGGATTTGATAGAATGAGGGTTCGTAAACCAAACGAGTATGGAGACTCGTGTAATATGGTTTAACAAAGCCTTCATACCAAAATGAAACCTAACCTAAGTGCTTACGACCCATTATGACCCGTTTAGGTAGCTTAAGCTACTTTAACGCGTCGTTCGTGTGAAACGCGTTCGGACCGCTTAACTAGTCCTATGACAAGTAATATATGCCTTAACATGTCTAATATTGTTGCTAAATCAGTTTAGATACCAAAAGTTATGTTACATATGCTTAAAATGAGATTTGGCGTAAAAAGGGTATTTTGGTAATTTTCCTAAGGCATATATACTACCTATCATACAACTACTCAAACGATGTGACCATAAGGTATAACCTCGGAAGGTTATTCCCTATACAACTATTGTCACCTAATGTGTTTGGTCGGATCCTAATGATCGACCAAACAGGTCGGGTTCGAAAGTATAAGCGATTGTTTAGATCGCTTACCTTACGACCCTATATAAGCACTAAACTAAAAGTGATGAGCTAAGCATGTTAAAACATGCTTAACTAAGTTTAGAAAACAGGTTTGGTATCAAAACAAACGGTTTTGATACCTAAGAGTAGTTTGGTTACAAAATACGCAAGAATACGTATTTTGGCCAAAACTACGACTCGTCACTGAGCCTTGATAACGTGGTAATCAGTAGGTATAGTCACTAGGGACTATAACCATCGTGATTACGCTCACGTTATGAAGTTCAAATGAACTTCGCGTTGAGCATAAACTGGTCAATGCCGAAAGTCAAACAAAGTTTGACTTTAACGCTAAAAGAATAAAAGAACAAAGGAACACTTACAGAGGGTCCAAGAACGGAAGGTTTGAATCCGAATACTCTCAGGTATGAAGTGTTAAACACAACAACTTGGAGAGCAAATTCAGATTTCAAAGGTGTGGGTTTTTGGGGTTGAAAGGGTTGGGTATTTATAGGAATGTTGGAACCGTTAGGATCGTTTATCAAGTAACGTGCTTTGATCTTATCCCTACACTTGTTGCAACCTTATGGTAACTCAAAATGGCCCCTCATGAGCAGGAAAGGGCAAGTGTGGGTGAGTTTTGAGTGGTTAACAGCTGTAAACAGCTGTTAAAACTGATTAATCTGATCTGGGAAGCTGACACGGGCTGCGTAAGGGGACTCACAAAACTCACGCGGGCCGCCTGGCCCTTCTGGTCAGAAACAAACTTTCAAAAATGACAGTTTTGGTCCCTGTTGTGTTTTAAAGCCATTTCCGACACGTTTAAGGCCCGTTAAGCCAACGTTAAGGCCCTAAAATGATTCCTAAACATTGTGGACATGAAACATGCTCAAAACTATGCCGGATGTTGGTTCGTTTGGTCGTACGGTCGCGATGTTCGCTTAATTACGACGGAATGCGCATAAGCGCGAAAAACGATACAATTTGCGTGACGAATGGATTTTTCTCGTGCCAAAAACTAAAATAAAATATTTTAGTGCTTACATAAATTTTTGGATGTCCAGATGTATTCAGAATGTAAGTTATGCGCGAAAATGCAAACTTATGCACTTTTTGACGCTTTTAGTCCCTGAATGACCCAAAAGTTTATTTTAGCACACCGAACCCCTCAAAGCCTATTTCTAAGCTATGTAAATGATATTTATGGTATGTTTAACTTATGGTCATGTTCCAGAATGTCTGTTACAGTTCAAATTGGCATACTTTCGCAGTTTGTCAAATTTAGTCCCTGTAGGCGAATTAACTTGTTTTTGCCATAATAGAGCCTTCAAAACTTATTTCTAAGTTATGTAAAGGTTATTTAAGGTATGTTAAGCATATGTTGATGTTTCAGAGTATTTATCGCGTTAAACTGGTTACGTTTACGCACCAGTTTTGCGTATAACTCTCCAGAAAGCGATATAGAGTTTGAAATTGGACAAAAGTCAAAACATGAAAAATGTAAAACATAACCAAACAAATATTTGGATCAAATAAATTTGTTTTATTGATAATTGAACTGTTCACAATGATTACAAGCACAGATGTTACACGTCCCATCTTTCAGGCTTGGCGTTTATATTTTTATGGCGTTTTATATTTTATGGCATTTTTGTTGGACAAAAACCTTAACTAAAACATAGAAAAAATGAGTCAGTAATAAAATTGGCGTTTTGCATTTACATGGCGTTTTATATTTCAATGGCATTTTACGTACGAAATGATGTTTTTACCCTTTTACCCTTAATGAAGCACGTTCTAGTAATAAAACTGATGTTATTTATGATAATGTCATCGCGTCAATCTAGTCCATAGATTGTTTTGATCTGACGATGCATAACTGTTCTCACTATTCTCACACTTTTCACCATTTTCTGTAAATCCTGACGCTATATAATATAACATGTTTTGTTTTTAAAAAATAGATGTTATACCTACCTTAGTTTTTAATAATTTAAAAAACATGTTAACAGATGTTTAATGGGCCAGGTTAATACAAAGTGATGAGTTTTAAAATGACAATAATACCCTCACATATTGGTATCTGAAGGAACTTAACCATTAAAGTGTCACATCCGGTCATAGGCGGAAGCACGAGGTGTGATCGTGATTGATTCTCATTGCATACGAATTAGCAACATACTAAATGATCTAAATAAACTCCAATGCCATTCATAAGTTTTCAAACATCAACATGAGTTAACCAAAGTGTTTACATCACTTCAAAATAAAATAAGTTATAAAAGTCTACAACATAATTCAAGTTCTAAAAGATAAAGGATTTGTTTCTCATATCACCGCAAGGAGACGGGATATGATGAACAATCCAACAAAAGAGGCATGGAGTTAGGACGCTCGACATCTTAAAGCAAAAACCCGCAAAAGCTTTCACTAGTTTCCTGAAATACATGTAAGTTTGAAAAACCTCAACAAAGTTGTTGTGAATTCATGCAGTTTTTGACTAATAAATGTATATTTGCAAAATGTGAGATGTATTTGTATGAAAAGTGGTATGTAACTGTATAAAGTAAGGAAATCGAGATCATTAATGTTTCGCGAGGACATTAATATGTGTGACGACATAGGAAGCATCTAAACTTAGGCGATTTTTGACTAATTCGCACATGATCTAATTGTATCATTCCTTAGTCTAACATACCATTTGTATATGTATTTCCCCCCAAAAGTTTAGAAAACTGGAAAACGTTTAAAAGAGGGGACATTAACTCATAGTTGTGCGTCTTGATGCGTACTACTTCACTGGTATTTCCTTTGGTTCGCGATGAAACCTATAAGAGTTCTAAATATGTTAATCACCTAAGCTTATGATTTACTATGTACAAGTTATCCATCTTGTTTATGTATTTGTTTTGTCTTAGATGTATATGTTCTAGAGTTGTCATTGTATATTTCACAAAATATGTATAGTTTTGTATGCTTGTAAGTTATATCAACGGATCTAGTTTCTCTTGCGGCTTCGTGCCTTGCACGAGTAAGATGTGCATTTTCGAGACATGTGTGGGTCGTGCCCATTATAGTCGGGTCTCACCCGTTTGTCTCTTATCGTTAATTTAAATTGTATTTTCTATTTGTAAATATATATACTTTTATTCTCAAATAAAAGAAAATAAATATATATTGAATCTTTGTATACGATATGTGTTAAAAATAAATAATATATTTTAACTTATTCTTGTATATGTATTATTGTATTATTTATGTATTTTTGTCCTTGTATTTGTTTGGCCAAGTCAACGTCGATTTACACTTTTATTAAATAATATTTTCAATATTATTTTACTATAAATATATTTGTAATTTTACCAAATGTATACTTAGGCAAGTATACATGTATTTAGGTGTAAACATTTATGTATTTTTTGATTAATGTCAGAAATCATTTCTTATGATTTAATACTTTCCGGAATTTATATTTCTAAATTTTTTTAACGTAATACCACGACCGCGTAAAACAACAAACCACGACGGAAACGTCGGGGAGTCACGATACAGGAAATTGTTTCATAACACATGGTACATAAAGTTTTGTATTATTGAACTGTTAAATTACAGTGTGTTTGAATGAAAAAATTTAAACACAACAACTATCTTTCAAATTTTAAGATAACTAATGCCAGTGTCCGTCCTATGTGTAGCATGCTTAAATTCAAACATTAGCTCCTCAAACATATGTGAAAATAAACGTTAGCATAAAAATGCATGTGAGTAACATTGGTTTTGTGGTTAACACTTATGGCTTTGAATGTCAAAATAAAATGTTTAAAAAGTAGCCATGAACCTTTAACAAAAGTGTTTCTTTATGAAATTATACGAAAAATCATTTGATTTAAAAGAAATAATGTATGATTAACTTAATAACCAAATCTATCTTTGAAAAAACCAAATAAAATGTCTTGTCTTTGTTTGAAGTGATTTGGATAACGATACGATGCGTAATAAAATAAAACACTTATATATAGGAGGTACCAGCGGCGTATCCACCATGCTTTTATCATATCACACACGTCTCAATATCTAAATCACTTACAGTAAACCAATAAATGTCTTGTCTTGTATAAACCAAAAATGCCATGTCTTGTATAAACCACAAATGTCATGTCTTGTATAAACCAACAAATGTCATGTCTTGTATAAACCACAAATGTCATGTCTTGTATAAACCAACAAATGTCTTGTATGGTATAAACCAACAAATGTCATGTCTTTGGTAAACAAGATGTCTTGTTTAAACCAAAATGTAATGTCTTTTATAATAAAAATGTCTTGTATAAAACAAGTGTTTTGAATAAACAAAAGCTCTTGCTGAATCAAAAAGTGTTGTCTTATAAAACGATAGCTTTTATTGTATAAAACAAGTATGGATTGTTGGCGAATAAATTCAATCCTTGTCGACTGTCGGATAAACCTCTATAAAGACAAAGGTTTATAAAAAATGTCACTCAGTTTATTTTTTTTTTTGGTAACGGGTTACCCCGGCGATTCTATATATTCACAACCAAAAAAACAAGTAGTGAGGAGACATCCACACAAGTTCAGACATGGGACAGCCCCCCATGACTGTGAACCAAATAAAACAAGACAACTAATCAACACAAGAAGCAACAACTAGACAAAAATCTAGACACACTAAACGAAAAATCAATCAGCCGCCATTATCAAACACACTATCGGCATGAATCTCCCAATCTTCAACCAAGCTCCTCACTTTATCCGTGTTCTTGAACTTCACACTCATCAACTTATACTGAACCGTACTTAGAATTATATCACATATGATGTCAGGTGGTCTCAACTGGTTCTTGAACAATCTAGCGTTCCGTTCCTGCCAAATCACATAAGCAGTCGCAACAACAATCAATCTACTCACATAATTAACAGCCGACTTCGATCTAGCACGAACGCATAACCAGTCCACAACGCTACTCCACTTCGAGTCCACTAAGGCCATACCCGCTTTAGATTTAACCGAATTCCACACTTGGGAAGAAAAATTACACTCGAAAAATAGATGCGTGTGAGAATCCACATCCGCATAACACAGTAAACAACACATCATATTCATATTTTTCCTTCTCGCAAAATCCCATTGTAAAATTTTATCCTGGGTGAATAGATTACCCCGCATGATAAGCCACATTAGGAAAGCATGCCGCGGAATACGTTGTGAGAACCAAACTATGTTAACCCAATCCACCTCGACCTCCCTAGTTCTGACCGAATTCCAAACTGTGGACGGAGAGAAATCGCTAAGATCATTTCCATCCTTCCACAGGACCCGGTAATTAACATCCGGATTACATTGCACATGATCTACAAGGTTCAGAACTGGGTATAAATCCTTCCACGCGACCGGCCCGTTCCAAGAGCCATTACCGTATATATCATTCACAGTACCCTCTAGCCTGAACCCTACTCTTGTAATAGTTCTAGGGGTGAAGAAATAACATAACGGACCACTCTCACACCAATAGTCATACCAAGCTGAAGTACTCTTACCATTACCGATTTTTGTCCAAATATATTGCGTAAGACCTGGCCGCATCTGAAGTATCTTTCTCCAGCTCCAGCAACTGTTAGTGGCAGTTCTACAATCCCATAAAGTACGACCTTTTAAACGGTAGGAATGAATCCAAGCAACCCAAAGAGACTCGCGCTTTATAACAATGCTCCAAACATGGAAAGCCATAAGACCTTTATTAACATCTCGAATCCTTCTAATACCCAAACCCCTTCGTGCTTCGGAACATATATAGACTTCCAACCCACTTTCGCTTTCCCCTTTCGATATGAATCCTGAGCCCATAAGCAGTTACGCATTATAGATTCCAAGTCATGAATGACTCGAGCGGGCAATATAAAAACCGAAGACCAGTAGATGTACGACAAAACAAAAATAATCAGTTGTAAATGCCCTACAAAAGATAGTAATTTATTCTTCCACTATGTGATACGGTTCTCCAATCTCTCCACTAGGATACTACAATCTTTATACAAAAGCCTCGAAGAAATTAGAGGAACACCTAAGTACCTGACAGGAAGCGTTCCTTCCGCAAACGGCATAATCTGCAGTATTGCATTTTTAACATGATAAGGAACATTGCAAAAGAAACCCGTACTTTTCTGAATACTAGGGATTAGACCCGACATCTGAGTAAACTTTTTAAGGGACGTCATAATACAACGCGCCGAACCAACATCACCTCTAGCGAATAAAAATAGATCATCAACAAAGCATAGGTTAATGATTTGCTGTTTATCACATTTATTATGATACCTGAACGATGAATCAATTCTGGAAGCATGCTGCTAAATACATGTCAGCACCTCCATAACCAGCGTGAATAAATAAGGAGATATCGGGTCTCCTTACCTTAAGCCTCGTTTACCCATAAAGTACCAATGAACATTTCCATTAACACAAACCAAATTAGAAGGAGTCGAAACACTAACCATAATCCATTCCACCATCCTGTGATTGAAACCAAAGCCTATGAGAACACTTTTAAAAAAGCTCCACTCCACCGTATCATAAGCTTTCTGTATATCCACCTTAAACGCACACCGAGGGGGGCCAAAATTCCTATGGTAATTATGCATGAGCTCTTGAGTGAGTAATATATTATCTGAAATCCTTCTACCCGGAACCAAAGCAGATTGGTTAATGCTCACGATCTCGCTAAGAGCACCTTTAATATGATCCGCCACAAGTTTACTAATACACTTATAGAGGACATTGCAACAGGAAATAGGGCGGTAATCTGTTATTGCCGAAGGAGTGGATACCTTTGGCACAAGAACAATCAGACTACGATTAAGCTCTTGGAGAAGACGCCCCGTATTGAAAAAAATCCATAATAGCATTAGAAACGTCATTCCCTATAATTGACCAGGCACTCTTAAAAAACGCAGCCGTATATCTAACAGGACCCGAGGCTTTATCGTTACCAATAGCAAAAACAACCGCCTTAATCTCTTCAACGCTAACCGGACGCACCATGTTGTTAGCCACTTCAGGGTTCAACACTTTTGAAAATAAATAGGGAAATATCTCCATCACTTCCTAAAAACTTCTCATAATGATCAACAAAAGCTTTAGAGACATTATCACCCACTAAGTAATCCCCACTCGCATCCTTAATCCCGTCAATACGACTTCTGTGGTTCCTACTCTTCAAGGAGTTGTGAAAGTAAGACGTGTTAGCATCCCCCGCCCTCAACCAATCGACTTTAGACTTCTGTTTGAGGAACCTTTCCTCGTACAAGCACGCTTCTTGATAGTCCCAAGCACATTGGCTTCATCGATCCTCAGCTCCTCATTCGTAGGGTCATGATCAACACCCCTTTGGTAGGACTCGTGTTTTCCACACAAATCAACAACGTTTTTGTGAAGGTTTCCTTGCTGGAACAAAAGGGACTGAAGAGGATGTTTTAGCAACTGAAATTTTTTAACAACTCAGAACTGATGGACACCATTGACTTGAGTTTCCCAGCCACTCTTCACAATATCAAGGAACCCCGGTTTATGAACCAAGAAATTCGCGAACTTAAATGGTTTCGGCTTCATTCTAACAGCTCTAGTGATCTTTAGAATACACGGACAATGGTCAGAAATCCCATAAGGTTTGAACACTGCAACGGATTCAGGAAAGTCAGCCACAAACGCGGTATTCCCCAAGACTCGACCAATTTTCTTAAGAAAACCCACACCCGTTTTGGGTTTTTGGTTCTAAGTAAAATGCAATCCCGTGCAATTTATATCGAAGACCTCCATAACATCAACACAATCTTTAAACTCACGCATACCGACTGACATAGATGAAGTACCCATAGACTTATCCTCCAAATAAAGCTCTGAGTTGAAGTGACCATAACCACCCACAGATTATTATTGACAAGAATTTTATGCATCGATATGTGACTCCACAAGTTTCTTCTAGAAGTATAGAAGTTGGCCGCATATACTAACGAACAAAATAACAACTTTTTATCACTTTTTAACAAGATTTGAACATGCATAACCTGAGACGTTTGAGATAACACCATCACATCAAAGACAGTCGGGTTCCAACCAAGAATAATACGAGTACCTTTATCACAGCAACCCCCATTTGATGTCCAATCCCAATTTCTAAAAACAGACGAACAGACCCTTCCAAAGTTTCCAACATTCACATGAGACTCTAGAATCGCACAAAGGCTCAAATTATTATCATTGACCACTTGACGAACCTCCATTTGTTTCAGATGGAGGTTCAACCCCCTCATATTCCAAACAGCTAAGCTAACCATTAGAAACCACCGGTTTAGGTGTGCTTGCCCCTTCAGTAACATTGGTAGTTATATTATCCTCCCTGATAAATTCATTAGTCTCATTGTACACTTCAACAACCTCCTCGTCATCCGAATCGTTTTAATCAGCCACTAACCCAGTACTACTTTTTCTAATCCAGGAGCCGGCGAGTTTGACGGAGCCTCGGTCTCGATACGATGTGTTCGGTTCATTATTATTACTAAGAAAGTAGTAGAAGATAGATACGACACAGAGCAGTCACTTATAATCTGGTCTCTATTGAAATCTTGACAATTACAGCACCATGAGACCAGTTGGACAGCATGTCCCCTCTGGGAACCAGAAGTTTGTCCAAATGGGAACAGCACTTCCTATTTATAGGCAACAACCTATCATCCGAATGACCCTATGTCCATCCGTTCGGATGGTAATCCGACCGGATGGACTATTACATTGCATAACCTTCAATCGGATGGGGTTTGGACCTTATGTTGTCCATCCATCCGGATGGACCTTTACAATATCAACACCGTGTCCAACTAATCCTATTCTTTACAATATTCAACACACGCTCTATCTAACTATTCTCACAGTGGCAGACGTACGGAATATGCACCAACAACTTTGGCCACTATCAGTTCCGTCCCTTAACACGTCTAACTTTTTCTGAGATACCACCGTTGTCGACCGAGTTGAATTATATGACCCATCTTTATCCTTGGATCCTTGCGCCCTATATTCGAACTTCTGTTTAGGTCTGTTCACATTGAACCCAGCCTTCCTAGCCACTTTCTTTCCATGAACACCCGTATAACCCTCATCATCCACAATCGGTTGCCTTTTAGCTGGCCCACGATTCAGATTCACTGGCTTTTGTTTCTTATTCTTAATAGGTTCCTTCTCTATTTTATGCTTTGGGCAATTATCGTCCGAGTGGCCAAATACATAACAATGCGCACATCTATGCGGACTCCATTCGTACTCAACATACATTTTCTCCTTAATAAAACCTTCCCCCTAAAGTTCTGGAACCGCTATAGTTATTTCTTCTTTAAAATCATTCTTAGCAAGGATTTCTATGAGAGCTCTGGCAAAGCTACTCTGGCCCCAAGCGTCCACGCACATTGATGTAGTAAACGAGTCCAATAACTTCGGTTCACCAATGGCCGTGGCTATTAAACTCAAGCCATCCTCCGTATAGGCTGTAATAGGAACATCATGGATCTTAACCCACACTTGCACCTTTTTTACTTCCTTCTTTTCGAGCATCGTATTTGGCAACCAAATGTTAAGGAATAATGGCTAAGATCTAATAATCCAAGGACCTTCTTTTAAAGCATTCATCATACCAACCTGATCAGCAAACTTAAAAAAGAAGAATTCATTTGCATTCATCATCGACTTTGTAATCCATACTTCTTCCAATTATTCCTTACAAAATACTCCACCACTGGATACGCAAGCCTATCCCCCAAGAAGTACCCATACAAAGTGTTTGCTAGTTTCTCTTGAAATGCTCGGACTGATTCACGCGGGAGAACAACATCACAACCCTCATGTTTTAAGGTACTAGCCAGGGGCCTGAAGTTTACCTTCCTGGTCGATAAATTCAAGACTGTATCCGCGTAAGACAACGTCTTTGACGAGTTACTTGTAACACCTCGCAAAAATCATGTCCAATATAATAAAGACACGTGTCATGAACTTTAAACATGTAATGAATTGATTTCGAGGGACTAAAGTCAACAAACGAAGAAAGTATTTATGTGAAAGGATCCAAAGTGTTAACATTTGAAAACTATGCATTTCAACAACTCTACACGACGTTTATACTCTTAATCAAATGAATTGTGAAACGTATGAAGCCGTTTGTGAAAGAAAATGAAAGTTTACAAGACGCGAGGGTTAAATGTGTCAACATGTTAAATTACTACCTCCGAGTGACCTTTTAACGAACTCGGGGCTTTGTAACAATTGATTATACTCTCAAGAATAAGTGACAAAAATTTCACGCGGTTTCGATATCGTTTGATATAAATACGTTAATTTTCGCAAATAAAGGGTTAAAAGCGTCAACGAGGCAAAACTAGTGTTTTCGGTTATCGTTTAATGAAACCGGACCTAGCAATGTTTGGGTATATTCTAAAGATCGTCAAAATATAAACTTTATGGGTTAAAAGTGCTAAAAATTAAAGTTATGAGGTTTTAAAGGTCCAGGGGTCAAATCTGCCAAATTTGAAACTTGTTTTACTGGTCCCCATTGGGGTGGCGTCGCGCCACACCTTCACCCCTCTGTCGTCGATCGACGCGACGACATGAAATGGACAAAAAACATGCACAGGTGCAGGTTCTGTACCTTTCTTCTTCAAAACAGCCATGCACTCACATGAACTCGAAACAAGGGACTATTTGCTGGTTTTAAGTGTTCTTAGCTTCTGTAGTTAAGGTTTTATTGGTTTAATGACCGAAAGTCAAAGATATCTTAATGATTAATCACTAACGGTCCAGCCATTATTCGAATTGAAATTGGCTATGAGTTGGTAATTATGTAGGTATTAAACCCTTAAAAGGGCACCTTCTAATTATCACGTCATCTGAGTCAATTGTCGGGTCAAACTACTTAATGTAGAAGCTATAAATTGCATTCTAACAGTTAAACAACTTGGTAAATAATATAAGAACATGTTTAGGCATGTCCAACCCGACAATTCTGAGTATTAGGCTCGGTTCGTAACCGAAAGTCGCAAAAGTAGACTTTTGCTTTGACTTTCAGCTCTGACCCGGATTAACTTAGTTTAGTTATGCCTTAGGGTTCCTTTCTGACCATATTGTATGTTAATATAACCCTCTGAGGTTATACTACATGGTCCCCTAGAAATCTGAATCATTTACATGTTTCCGTTAAATGCTTAAAAGTTGACCATTTTGCCCTTATGTTATAAAAACGATATTTTTGAAAATGTGAGAGGACAAAAATCTTTATTACTGATTTATAAGTATGTCCTAAAAATTTGACATCAGTTTCTGGTCTAAAATAAAAGTTATGCAGGATATCGTAAAACAAAAGTATTTTTTTGTTACTTTAATGTCATTTTCAGCATAAATCATATTTAAACCCAATTTTTGGCACCAAACTTGATACCCACTGTTACGATATAATAATTAGGGATTTTTGGAAATTTTTGTCAAATTTTATACTGACCATAACATAGAGTACTAGCATAAATTCGGTAAATGACGGTAATGCCCTTTTTGTTAATAAAATGAGTTTAACATATGATTTGAATACCAAACCTTTTCCTACTGATATCATACGTTAAATAAAATATTTTAAGCTTTAGATACTGATCAAAACTCCAGAATTTTATAAACATCTTGAATACCGTCAATTACTGACTTTTACGCTTATTAAGCGCATAATATGGTTTAAAACCATATTTAACGCTTAATACTTGTTACCCACTGATTTTAAAAATATTTTTTTATACTTTAATAGTAAGTATAAGTCTTGAACTCAGATTTCCAAATTTGACCTTAAAAGCATATGTGAAATGACCAAAATGCCCCTACGGTGCCTAGGTTGGCCATAAGTGATAAACCTAACACATGTATGATATCTTACTGATATAACTTGATAAAATTAATATTTTTACTGAATATTTTAGACCAGAATCTCAGTTTTCTAATAAACCTCTTTTATAAACTTTAAAATGACCAAAATACCCTTTCAGGGCTTAAATTGGTTTTAAATTCGTTTTAGGCATAATGGAAGATATCCTACTAATATCACAACATATTTTAAGCATAATAACTTATGGAACTTGTATATGACTCATTCAGTTTCCCGTTATGCATATACGCGTTCGGTATGGTTTATGTAACTAGTTTGCATAATTAGCCGAAACGGGTCAAACCTTATCATTTTTACTTCAAAATCCAGAATGTATTTAGTTTACCCAATTTATACAAGTCATCCTACTTGTTGGGTCTAAAATACATTCTAATCCGGTCTTCATTTAATCTTGCGTTTTGAACCGTAAACATTTCATTAAAACTAACCGGTCTAAGTTAAAACTTAAATAAGATCTGTTAGGAATCTAATAGGTTATTAAAACCTTCGTTCCAGATTAGGAGCCCAGTAAAAGCTACTTGCACTTGCTGATTAGAATTTACGGCTGAGAATAAAATTACATTTTAGCTCAGGTAAATACTTTTAACTTATTTTCCCTTATACGAGATTGGGATACGGTAAATTATTACCGCTTGGTCGGGTATTGAATATTTAATCGATTAGTGGTTAAATCATTTAGATAACCCATTTTAATATGTTTTGTTTGATACAAAGCCTTTGGGGAGTTAAGGACCGTCTCCTAGATATCCTCGGCTCATTCATTAGAAATGGCCATGACTTAAGCACGGGGTGTAGGCATACACCTGACAGTTGCGTATGTAAAACGGTATCTCACTAGTGAGGAAACTTCTTGTCTAGACTCTTCTAACCGGGCCCTGAATGGACGACAAACACATAAATCTGTATACAAGATTATTTTATATAATTGTCCCAAGTTATAAAAGATTTTATGCCTTGTGCATCCAAACCAATTTTATAAACACTTTTCAAAAGAGTTAGTTAATTGTATTTACCAGTGTAAACTGACGTGTTTTCAAAAAGATTAAGTGCAGGTACTACGCGAAATGGGCTGGAAACTCCTGAGTATTAGTTAAAGAGTCTTGCAAGCTCTTAATACTTAAAGTCTGTTGAACAATATTTTACTTTCCGTTTTAGATCCGCATGTGGATCCACTTACAACCGTTGTGTAATATTTTATTATACTATCAATTCGGTTTGTATTGTTACTTTAGAGTTCCGCTGTGCATTAAACTGTGATTATTTGACTATGATGATATCAACTACGTCACAATACTCCCCATCGGGCCCACCGGTAATACGTGGAAATATCGGGGTGTGACATTACCAGAATTCACCGTATGGCCCTCGGACCCTTCACATTCTACCTGAACATTCTCTGACCCCAATTTGTCTGAACTCACCTTCTCCAATGGAATTGGAACTCTTACCTTAGTGAGTTCGTCAATGACATTGATAAGTCTCGGCTCATTTTTTTGGTTAATTACCATACCTCTCCGCAACATTAAAGTGTTACCATCAACATCCACAACCCGATCAGCAATACCCTTGAAAGATAAAGGAGGTTTCCCTCGATTACCTTGCAAATTACCACCCGATTTCTTACGATCATCCATATTAGAAAAAGCAACCATCTCCTTTAATACGAAAAACAGAAAACCATGCACCAAAAGAAGACCAGAAAACCAGAAAAGCAACGAACACACAAACTGAAACAAAACCCTGAACTAGCATAAACCTTAACCCATGAATCTTGTAAGAATCATATAGAGGAATCAGTAAATCAAGGTTTCTGCCTCACCAGAAGGAGCGATAAACTAACAACTCTATACAACCTACTCGACACCAAGGATCAAGGAGGCGAAAGACTGAAGAACGAAAACAAGAAAAAACCTAGTTTCAAATCGATCACAACTGCTAACAGAGTTCATATTAGATGTTTGAATAGATCAAACACTAATAACAGATATGTTACACGGAAGATCACCAAGAAAAACGTAGGGTTTGCATGAGGAACGATTTCGCCTAGCTAGAGAGAGAGAATTAGGGTTTTTCAGTCCAGCCAGCCTCGTGTTCATGTTGAAACCCGCTCTCACTCAGTTTCTGTCATTCTCTAAGGTCACTTCCTAACAAACCTAGGAAGCGGGAATGCACATGACCATTAAAAGTTGCCATAAAAAAAACCTAGTAGTCACCTTTGGTCGTAGTGTATCAATTTTTGCAATAACAATCCATTGTTATTTATCAACTCCACCATCAATGACGGGTATTACTTTCACGGTGTACATTTAATTTGTGGCCATATATAGTTTTCACATGCTTCATTGTGTTTCCATTGGAATAACATGTCACCTCTCTAACAGAATAGCAGACCTTCGTATAACTTTTCAAGTATCTACCTGCATAGCATACACAATAAATTGCAACGCATTAGGTAAGGATTTATCAAAAGATTTTTCTCTCCTTTATTTCCATACATATGAATTTTAATTTAACATCTCTTTGACTTTTTCTCTTCCCCCCTACGTTTGGCAGAACAGTAACCATACAACTTCCACCGCCCGCCGGGTAACGTCACCACCAACTCAACTGTCGGCTGGTCGCCGTCCCACTAGACGGTAAGGTCTCTAACATCTCTCATATCCCCTCTTTCTTCTCTCTCTCTCTCTCTCTCCGTCCATTCATCTCACCTTAAACCACAACGGTCGTACCACCAACAAAACCCCATTGTTGGCCATGTACGTCTATGGTCTACAAAAGTACTATGTGTACTATATGTAAATACATGTGACGTCAGTAATCCAAGAATCTACATATATGTTTCAGCTCAATTTCATTAATCAAAACATATTTGCAAACTTTTTGGATCTAACACACTCTATAAGAGAATTTGACTCAGTGAATCAGAAAGAGTTCTTATGCGATTCTGTTGGTATGTGTATATAGAGACTCCTAGCGATTGAATCTTACCATAGCTAACATATAAACTAAGGTTTACATAATTAATATCAACATGTTACATAAGTAACACCCATACATGCGTACATATTCTAGACATCATACGACATCTATAAGTAATACCTATGACCTGTCTACCTGCCGGCTATAGACATAAAAATGTATATACAAACTACCCCTTGGATTGAGCTAGTAGTCTTAGTCTTTGGTCTTCACTTCTAGCAGATCTCCGAGTTGCTTGCAGCGAGTATTTTTAAAGCAAAACATACACGAACGAATGAATGACACTTAACTTTAATGCTTTAATTCTTCATCCATGTCTCAGAGGGTCGAGGGTCTGATAGAATACTGACATCCTTTATGATCTCTTGATGTCGTTCTCCAATAAATTTATCAACCACATCGGATTGAAAATCCTAGTCTGGTTTCCCTCTTCAAACACAATCACAACTTCACCCATTCTGAATAATAATACCACCGCATTAGTGATTCACAGAACTCTTGTTAAATCTTCTTAAATGGTAACTTCTTAATGTCATTTGGACGTTAGAACCACCAGCAGCTTCTTGGTTATTGGGTGAACCTTCAACTTTGAGATAAATTTCTTTGGACATTGATGCTTGACAATGATAACCGTCTTCCAGCACTCGTGTTTCATTTAAAGCTCCAAGTATATACCATTGCACGCACATCCCATTGAGGTAGACTTTTGAAATCGTGAGACCGTTTTCAAATAGTGGATTATGCCAACTCTCTTCATTGCATAACACTTATACTGCTACCTGATAAAATATAATTTTAATGGTTATCAAATGCAATTTCATTCATTTACCTGGACCTTGATAGACTTTATGGACCCAATTAATAAATAGTGACTAGGTTGTATAGATTAACCTAACCTGCAAAATTGTCGATTGGCACATTATTACTGTGGTCAAGAAGAAAGAAAGCATAACTGAGCTTAGAAAAAGTCTTTCGTCCGAAATATTTTATTTGTGTTGCACCAGATAACGTGTTATACAAAATAAAGATAGCATAACCGATCTTAGATACGCAAATACAAACTTAGCTAACATGTCAATGTATAATGTATTATATTATCACATCATAAAACAACATAAACAATAATAGAGAATGTATATAAAAGAAGCAGGTATTAAAGGTTGTAGTAAATATGTAACATACTTACATTTACAGTTTCAAACCTTTATATTGGAAATTGATATTTCCATAGTCATTGAGTTCAATTATAGTTGAACTTACAATAGAAAAATATTTGAATTTGTTACAAGCAAATCAACTTAGAAGATAACTCAAGGTCGAAAACAAGTCTATACACTTAGTCTAGACGCTCTATGATATGACTACCATAGGGCATGTGAAGATCAATGCTAGATGCGTAGACTATCACGTCAACAAAATAAACAGTAATTAACTCTATAAAGCATGTTTATATTATGGCCTCACCACTAATGGTAGTACATATCATAATAGTGTTGTGGATGAGTGATACATGGGAAATTCTTGATCCGTGAAGCGTAAACAATCACTCCTTTTAGAGTATTTCAAGAAATATTTATTTTCCAAATAGTAACAATTGTGGACTTTTGACCAAAAGAATTTTTTATATTGTACTGCTCTCTCTTTTGGTATTTCTTGTATTTTGTCCTATATCTTTTTTGCAATCATCCGAATTAGATCAATAATGAAAACCTTATATATAATATGCAATTAGTGACAATCATAATTATTCCATTGAGGTGATTTTGAATATCATTTTCTGCAATAATTACTTTGTTGTAGTTTGCTTAAGGTTGTTTAGTTGTGATACGAGAGACCTTTGGGACCTACAACGATTCCGGGAAATATGATTCTGATATGGTTCAGACTTTCAGATCAAATGGCCAGAAAAAGAGATTAGGAACTTCAGAGAAAATATAATAGGATTTAGACTCTTAATTCATCTGCATATCTCATTTCAACGAGAATATCCCTTTTAAAGGATTACAAAACATAACAAAATAGAAAACATGGGGATCATGGGATAAACCACTTCCTCCTTCTTCGACCCACTACATAGTAACTACCTACCGACATAATTGGAATTCAACATAGCTGAAAGATTACGTAGATTTAGTGAATAACATGCAACACAATAAACGTGCAACAAAATAATTAATATGTAGACTTTGAAACGTGTGTAGGGAACATATCATTCCACCCCGCTTGAATTCGCCTTATCCTCAAGGTGAAGGTTGGGGTCGTCCGTGGAGTCGACAATCATCATGAGTTGCGGTTTAGAACATCGGTGGCCCGATTTATACGTTTCGTCATAATAGTAACATAACCATTTAGCATGGCGGTCACGTATTTCGGCACTAGTGAGGCGACGAACCGGATTAGGAGCCGGTAGGGCTAATTGATGAGTGGGTTTCGGACCTAAGAGACCCGAAGCAGGCTGGGTAACGACCAGGTCAAGGATGGGATCCAGCTTCAACTTCTCTTCTACCAATCTTGCCACACTTGTAGCGTCCGAAAGACATCGAGGGATCTGCAATTTAACCTCCAACCGGATTTCATCCTTTAGTCCTCCGACAAAACCACCAGTGAGGAAGGGTTCCGGAAGACCATCAACACGGTGAGAGAGCCGTTCAAATTCTTGGTGGTATGCTACCACGGTGGTCTGCTGTTTCAACCGGGTTAAGACCTCCGCGGGGTCTTCGTAATCAGTTGGGCCAAAACGGGCTTGAACCGCCCAGGAGAATTCGATCCAAGACATCGGGCCTTTAGCCTTGGTAAGCCAACGATGCCACTGTAATGTTATCCCATCCAAATGAAACGAGGCGAGGTGAGCCTTGTCGTTATCATCGACAGGTTGGAACTCGAAGTATTGCTCGGCTTGATAGAGCCAACCGGTCGGCTCACCCCCACTGAAACGGGGAAATTGCAGCTTCAAGTAAGGTTTTTGATCAGATTTAGCTTTCAAGCCGGTGTCATTTAAGGAACTGGAGGACTTCTGATCATGCAGAGACTGCATAGAGACATTGAGAGTTTGCAACTCGGTCAGAATCCGCTCGATCAAGGTGTCATGTCGGGCGAAACGATCATCGGTTTCTTATTGGTTTCTTGTTGGAACTCGGCATTGGTACGCTGCGGGTATCCATAGGATCGATGCTCGGATACCAAATGATATGGTTCAGACTTTCGGATCAAATGGCCAGAAAAGAGATTAGGAACTTGAGAAAAAAATAGAATAGGATTTAGACTCTTAATTCATCTGCATATCTCATTTCAAGGAACCACTTCCTCCTTCTTCGACCCACTACCTAGTAACTACCTACTGACATAATTGGAATTCAATATAACTGAAAGATTACGTAGACTTAGTAAATAACATGCAACAAAATAATTAATATGCAGACTTTGAAACGTGGGTAGGAAACATATCAGATTCGTATAGTTGTGCTTAGTAATACACATTAGATTCGTATCATTGGGCAACTTTGAAATCATGTGCTACAATACTCCCGACCACAGGGAATCCGAAAGAAAATACATCATTAAGAACGCCTAAGGAAGCATTCTTTGGTAGGAATTGATTTATTTTTTTATTTGTTCTTTGTTGAATAAAGGGCCGTAGTGATTTACATGGTCTCCATGCTATAAACCTTCCAAAATATATACATATACATAAATTTATGATAGCTAATTAACTTTCTCTAACATTAAATTCATCTTAACTCATATGTGATATTGCATGGTTTGGAGTCAAGATTTGGCTCCCGAGATCATTTTAGGTTGGAAAGTTCATCTTAACTCATTTAATACTCATAATCGTGATTTTATTCTAGTACAATAATGTCGTTTTATGTGAGCAATTCTGAGGTGAAGTAGTTTATTAGTCTAATTTGTTAAAATAATAACCACTCTAGCTCTTTTAAATGGGTTAACCAAATATTAAAAGTTTACAATCATGAATTTACCTATAATGCATCTACCAGAGATAAAAAAAAAATAAAAAATAAATAGGTACAAATGGTATGTTCAATATATCAAACCTTTTTTATGCACATTCAAACGTATATATCTGTACTTGGTTATAGCACTTTTTACATTATTATTTACCCAATTGTAATTATATATTATTGTTGGATATTACGTTGGGAAAAAACAATTTATATTTACTGACTATTCTAGCCGTTCTTAAAAGAACATATTATAACCTAGCTAATATTTTTAAACATGTTCATGAACCATATCTGTGTTCATAAGGAAAATCATTATCTATATTACATTAAATTTACATTTGAAATATTAAAGAAACCCAAATGGGAATACATTTACTCGTATCATTACTGTGTCCAGCTCATGGTCCAATTTCTATGGCAAGATGATGCCTTTAAATATCCTAGAACTTTGTACATTTTCATCATAAAAACCAAATAAAATTCTGATATTACTTTCGTTGCTTAATCCTACAATGACACCGAAAAAGGTCAATGGTCGTCGAAAGATCAAAATGGAAAAATTGGAGAATGAAAGCAACTTATATGTTGCATTCGCGAAACGCCGACCTACCTTGTTTCAGAAAGCGA
Organism: Helianthus tuberosus; assembly: GCA_030545235.1. Lineage (NCBI taxonomy): Eukaryota > Viridiplantae > Streptophyta > Magnoliopsida > Asterales > Asteraceae > Helianthus > Helianthus tuberosus. The sequence continues at coordinate 33,584,069 of CM060429.1, forward strand.
GTGAGCTTTGCATTTTGTGTGGAGCAGAAATCGCAATCATCGTTTTCTCTCCAACAGGAAAGCTATACTCCTTTGGTCATCCGTCTGTAGAGATGATTGGTGATCGTTTCCTCACTCAAACATCACAAACAAGTTCTAGCAACTCCCAACTTGTTGAAGCATATCGAAATACAAATATTTATGAACTCAGTAGGCAACTCACCTATGTGCTTACTCAACTGGAGGTTGAGAAGAACAAAAGTGAGGAACTTACAAATATTAGCAAACAAGGCATAGGTAATCATCCGTGGGAGGCTCCAATAGAGAACCTAGGATTACAAGAGCTGGAGCAGTTGAAGCTGGCTATGGAGTGGCTGAAAAACGAAATTGAGGAACAGAAGAAGAGGATTGTGGCAGCTAACCAATTGTCTATAGTTCCTGTTTCTGGTGCTAATGGTATTGAAGGAGGCTACACTCATTACTGGATTCAGTAATAACAATGACTCATGGATTCAATATGGGAAATTGACATGTTAATCGTTGAGAATGGTTCGTTGCCTTAAATTTCAACGTCCACTAAACTAAACAAATTTCACCAAATTAAGTGAATAATAGGGTATTTTATTCTCCAATAAATGGAATATGAAGTACCTGTAAACTCCTTAAAAAGTTCTTTCATTTTTAGCTCATCAGTTTTAAGTTCTAAACCCCAAATGTTCATCTCTTCAGGTTCTATTTCAGGACAACTATGTGAACTCCTCTGGCTGCTGTGATTGCGACAGATTAAATCTTCCTTATGTTATAAAAGTTACTTATTTTTTTTACTCAAAATCTGTAGAACAAGCAGTATCTTGGATATCTTTTTGTGTTTTAGCTACCAATGTGTAGTTTCTTTCTAGTTTTTATAGTCTAAACCTATTATTTGTTGTTTAAACAGTATTAAACCTCACAGCTTCAGTAACTTACAATTTTTTTCATGTCTGTGTTATATACTCTATCAATGGTATGTCAATATCTGAACATGATCTATAAATCTAAGCTAGGGATTGTTTCTACTAGGGTCTACATATTTACACACCTCATTGCCTATTTCCACACCCTCCAAGACGCCTTGTATAGAGCTATACGAGGCGTATAGGTTTACTTTTCCGACCAGCTTCTGCACCAGTTACATCAGTCACATCAGTCACTTCAGACGGGGAGTCTAGGCCTGTACGAGGAAGGGATACGAGGGGCATAAGACGCCTGGTATAGGCCTATACGAGGCGTCTTAGAGACTGATTTGACTACATGACTGACATGTGACTTAAAGCTATACGGGGTGTCTAGAGCTATACGAGGCGTCTATATCTCACATAAAGTGCAACATACAGTGTATGCTTTGTCCACCCCCGAGCATTCAACATTTCATTCTGCTTCTGGTTCTGCTTCTTCTTCTTCTTCTTCTTCTACTTTCATTCTGCTTTGCATTTGTGTTCTTATCATCCCGAAGTGTTGAAATGTCATCATACTGGGACGGCAACTATGTCTTCGGGCAGTATTCTAGTGACAACTGGGTGCCCAAAAGCGATCCGGTAACAGTTATTAGCTTAAATGTTTTAATTAGTTGTTGTTTTAGTTTATTATTTACTAATGATGATACGGTTCTTTATTTTGGAGGAGTCTTGCGTTCCCGATTCTAATGAGCAAGAGGAGGTTGTGTCTAGTATACAAGGAGAACAAAATAGACCATTTCTAGATTTGAACAAGCATCCCCCTGTTGATGAAACAGCCCCTGTAGATGACTCATACCATGCTGGTCAACCAAGTTATCCGACGCAACAAGGGTATCCGGATTATAGATACGGGTGTGAATATTCTTACGGAGGAGACGGTGGATACGGAGGAGACGGTGGATACGGTGGATACGGAGGAGACGGTGGATACGGAGGAGACAGTGGATACGGAGGAGACGGTGGATACAGTGGATACGGAGGATATGGTGGATATGGTAGATATGGTGGTGAGACACCTCCCATCCAGGACAGTCCGTACTTAAAAACGCAGGTATTAATTACTATTTTTTTATTATTATTTAATTTTTTATTATTTATTGTTTATTTATTTTTTATTATTATTATTATTAATATTATTAGTATTATTATTCTTATTATTATTAATATTATTATTATTATTACTATTTATTATTATTTATTATTATTATTATTATTTATTTATTAAAATTATTTATTATTATTGTCGATGTTACAGGTTTTCAACTCTTTAGATGAACTAAAGAATCGGATACAAGAAATAGCAAACGCGGATGGTTTCGTTATTGTCACCCGTCGATCAAAGAAAACCGGGGGAAGAACCGGGAGGGTATGGCTTGAATGTGATCGTGGTGGTGAGCACCAAACTACAGCAACACTTAGAAAAGCCGGAAGCAAAAAAACCGGTTGCCCGATTTACCTGCTGGCTGTGCGAAACCACCCGTATGAAACATGGGAGATTAAAGACGGAAAAATTGAACATAACCACGAACTTTGTGAGGACCTGTCGGCCCACGCGTTTGTGCGAAGGTTTACTCCAAGCGAAATGAAACTGATCGAGCAGCTGACAACTCAAAACATGGAGTCGCGCAAAATATTTCAAACGATAAGGAAGCAGGACCCCGACAGGTTTCATGTCCAGGCTTCTTTGCAGGTCGCACATACAACAGAATGTTATGAAGAACTGCAAGGGTGCCTTCACAGACGAAGACTGGAAGAAATTTTTGTCATTATGGGGGATATTGATTGAGTCTCCATCCATACCCATCTACGAGTACCACTTGCGCAACATGCGAAAACGACTTGTGGAGTGCAAACGTTCTAGTAAATTTTTATAATAACATACGACTCACCTATGCAAATTTTATTAACTTATTTTTACTTTTTAGGAGTCTTCAAATACGTGTACAATAACTGGCTAAAAGACTATAAGGAGATGTTCGTCTTTGCGTGGACTGATAAGAGGCGCAACTTTGGTAATCGTACCACAAACAGAGTTGAGAGCCAACACGCCAACTTAAAGAGATACGTCATAGATAGGAGCTCGCTGGACCGTGTAGTTCGTTGTGTCCATGATATAGTTGAGACACAGTTCGGTGAAATAAGGAAGACTTTTCGAGATAGCATCGAAAAAAAAATGACCCACCACAAACACCCGTTGTTTCAACACCTACTTGGAAAAGCATCCCATACAACCCTTGAGTTGTTGAGGGGAGAGGAAATTAGGAAGCCAGATGTCTTGGAGCGCTTTCATTCATCATGTGGTTGCCAAATGTGGCACAGCTGTGGGTTGCCCTGTGCTTGTAGGATAGAAAAGTACATGCTTGAAGGTAATAATTGTTAAACGTACAACACTTGTGTGATATATTTCCGTTAATCATGTGACTTAAACAATGTTGTTTTTAACCGTGCAGAGCGTCCGATTCAACTCGAAGACATAGACGTCTTCTGGCAGAAACTTAACTTCTAAAGTTGTAAATTGATAGACGATGATGTGGACGTGGTCGAAGAGCTAAATATTGTTAGACAGCAATTAGAGTCGCACCCCCCAGCTCAGCAAAAAAGCCTGATGTCAAAGATTAAAGCGGTGTTGACTCCAAAGAAATCTACCAAGAAACCACCGGTTGTCCAACAAAATACTCGTGGCCGACCAACAACAAAGCAGGTACAACAAAGGTTGGACGAGGCCTCTCGTATAGATGAAGAATTGAGGAGAAGCTCATTCGGTGATGCAAACACGTGCTTTGAAGGTTCCCGACAAAGTAAGTACGATAAACCTCGCCACAGCTCGTACGTTCCGTCACAGGCCTCTCAACAGTCGGTTATAAGGTCCCAAAAACCCAAAGCGAGCCAAAGCCGTTCAAAGAGTTCTAAGAAGAAAGAGACACGAGATGCTCACGGTTTTCCTTTAATCATTGGGGATGAGTACGTGGGAATCATCGAACTGTTTAAGTATGACATTCTGCTAGTGTTCCATCCGTACGTCTCGTGCATACGAGATGTGATGCCAGACGGTCTTTGTGGGTTTCGGTCTGTGGCTGTGGGCTTAGGTATGGATCAGAGTTCATGGGGGCTCATTCGAAGGGACCTTGTCCAAGAAATGGATCAGAACGAATTGATCTGGTTCCCAATATTTGAAGCATGGGGTGCACTACAAGAAAAATGACCATTTGGGACTAAATTATGAGGGACTGATCTATCAGTCTCGGATACATAGTATCGGGGACTAATTTATTAGTTACTAATTGTATTAGAGACTGATTTTTTTGTGACTGATGTCCGTGACTAATAATCAGTCCTTAATACTTGGACAACTTAACTGAGACTGAATTTTAGTCACAAATATGTTTGTCTAAAAATAAATTTGGGGGGGAAACTTATTGGTTACTGAAATTCAGTCCTAAATAACAGACCCCATTAATAAAAATGACGCCATTTTATTGGTCACTAATATTCAGTCACCAATATATTGACACCGAGGGACTAAACTATGAGGGACTAATCTATCAGTCTCGGATACGTAGTATCTGGGACTAATTTATTAGTTACTAATTGTATTAGAGGTTGATTATTTTGTGACTGATGTCCGTGGCTGAATTTTAGTCACAAATATGTTTGTCTAAAAATAAATTTTGGGGGGAAACTTATTGGTTACTGAAATTCAGTCCTAAATAACTGACCCATTAATAAAAATGGCGCCATTTTATTGGTCACTAATATTCAGTCACTAATATATTGACACCGAGAGACTAAACTATGAGGGACTAATCTATCAGTCTCGGATACGTAGTATCTGGGACTAATTTATTAGTTACTAATTGTATTAGAGGTTGATTTTTTTGTGACTGATGTCCGTGACTGATTTAACTAAATAAGACTAACCCAGTTAAAAATTATAAAAGGATTTATATTAAAAAGACTAACCTAGTTAGTCTTTTCAGTTAACTACTTCAGGGGCTGATTTGGTTATTTTTAAAAGTATTTTAACCTTATATTCTAACCGAGTTAATGGATTTGTAAAGGTTCCTTATTAAACAACTAACTTAGTTAATATACCGAGTTAACTATTACAGGAACTATTTAGGTAAATGTGGAACCACAGGGGCCAAAGTGTAAACTTTTGTTAAAATGAATAAAAAGGTTCGAATCGGTCACCAACAAGACTCGAACCCGCGCCCCTCGAACACACACACACATGCAACCAGTTACTCCACCACCGTTCACGACCATCGCCGCCCACTCCACCGGAATCACGACCTTCAAATTGAGTTTCGGGCCGAGACGAGGTTCGTACACACTACAAAAGAACTACACAAACATGGATATTCTTGTTGACCAATCATATTCTTTCTTTATGACGATGTCTCAAACTGGAAGCAATGATTAGTAAGCAGCTATCTTGCATAACCCATCTAAACTGCATTTGCATAAAATTAAAATAACTAACATGACATTAAAATATAAAAATAAATAAAAAAAACCTAATTTAACTATTCATCGTCGGAATCCGCTAAAAGGTGGGGTATTCCGTATTCCGTAACAACGTACGAGTACAAATAACAGTTCAAGTTAAAATACCAACTAACTTATATATCAATTATGTAATCGGTTTCAATTAATGGTGAATAACACAAACTTGTTACTCCTCAAGTCTATTTTCTTTACATATGGAATATTTATACTTAATCAAATTTGTTACCCAAACCCTTTCTTAGCAAAAATCATAAATCTCTCAAAAAAAAAGGATTTGTTTTTTGTTAAAATAAAACAAAATGGGTGAATTAAAAAAAGCAATATTCTAGCACTAACTGATTGGTCTATTCAAACTCACACGGATCGCCATGCTATCACCATCATCCGTTGATCAAAACCAATCCAACGGCCACAAAACCCTACAACACTTAAAGCAGACAACACCCCCTATCTCCTCACCTCTCTCTCGCTCATCTCCCCCCTCTCTCTCCAGCAGGTGGCCGACACCACTCCGGGTGGCGGCGGCGCCAGCTTCTCGGCGGCAACGACGAACACAGAAGGTCGACGAAGGTTTGAGCGGCGGTGGCGGCGGTAGATCGGAACTACGGGCGGCGGCTCGATGGTTCAGGTTCGAGTTCAGACACGTTCCTGTTTCGGGTCGCGATTCAGGTTTCGAGTTTAATCGGTTCAGGTTAGAATCCGGTTCAGGTCTTGTGTCTTTGAATTCCGATTCAGTTTTCGTTCAGTTTTGTTTTTGGTTCAGGTCATCGGAGGTCCGGCCCGGCTGACAATGGCAACGGATTCAGGTCTCGGTTCGGTTGAATCGGGTGGCTCGGGATCGAGCCTGGGTTTGATTCGGTTCCATTTCCGTTCTCTTGTTCGAGTTCCGTTCGACCTCAGTCCACTCCGGTCATCATACGGCTCCGGTTCAGGCAAAAATTACACCATTCCTAAAAAAAATTCTTATATGGACCCTAATTTTAGTTAATCAAAAATCGATTACTTTAATATTTAGGCAAAAATTACAGTGAGCTCATGCATTTGAAGAAGACATGATAAGGTGTCACTTACACAGTTGTGACTATTAGTTTTTTCATTGTAATTGCCATTACAATCTTTCTGATTTTTGTGTTCTTCAGGTCATGTCCACCCAGCTATCGTCTCCCTGCATTGCCAACGCCATCTTCTATCTCTATTCTTCTCTTTTCTTAGGTTTATCTTTTCTTTGTATTTTGTTATTATTCATGTAGGCTTGTGATCATTTGAACATTTTATATTTAAATTAAAGCGTAAAAATGCTTTGCTAATAGTTAATTTTGAAGGTCATTATGTTTGAAGAAGATTACGTGCTTGATCTATACCTTTGACAATGTGTGGATGAGAAGAATAATATGGTTGAAGTGCAGATTAAGTTCGAGTGGCTATATCTTTAAAGGTATGATACACAAGTCCATATCAATGTTATAAGCATCTATTTACTGTTATATAAGTTATAGAAATTTTATTTATAAATTTATACATGACATAATATATATATACATATATTTATATGTCATTTGTTTATTTTTTCATATATAAATGACAGGCTTGTTTAGGCTCGCGAGCTAGCTCAAGCTTGATAAGTGAAGCTTGGGCTCGTTTACTAAACACGCTTATTTTTAGGCTCAGGCTTGGGCGAAAACTCGTTTAAACTCGACTCGTTTCGAGCCGATCTCGACTAGCGCAGCTCGTTTACACCCCTAATTGTTTCTACATGCTTTTTGTGCTTCCAAGTTAAGAGTTTTGTTTAGGTAGAACTCCCATATTTAAAAGCTTAGGTACATATGATACAAGATGTGAGTTAAAACAATGCAATTGGCCAATGGAAAATTAGTATTAAAGTTTCATTTTAGTTGTGCTCTTGATATTGTATGTATCTGATTTCATATCTCAGTCTATGATTGAATTTTGCAAAAGTGTTGCTGGCTTTTGACTTGCCTTTTGTGTTCTGGCAGTTCACATTAGCACTCGAGAATCTTCAAAGGTGTTTCATATTCTGCGAAGGATTTAATAAAGCAAACTATTTTGACGATGTTAGAGTTGCTTCCGCCGGATTAGTTCTCCGTTATGGTCAGAGTTTTGAAACATCCTCTCGATTGATTACTGTCCTCTTCGTTAATCACGGGTAAATGGCAATCAGCCGTAGTTTTATGTCTTTCGAATACTTATTGTTGTTTATTGATCTATTATGTTGATTACTGTGCTTGATTTGTTTTAAGATTGGATTGATGCTTGTTGTTTAGGTATACTTTGTTAATCATTGGGTAAATTATAATTATCTGTAGTTTTGTATATCTTAAAGTTAACATTTGATTACATAAATTTCTAGTTGTTATATACTGATGATTTTTTTTTTCGTATTATGCTTTGAATCAGATGGCCACATGTTTGTTGTGGAGTTGATTGTTAAGGTTTATAAGGTATTGGGTTGAAAAATGGTAAACCAAACAATCAAGAAGCAATCAAGTGTTCTTGTGCAATTGCAGAGGAGGCTAAATGGAAAGATGCCTTGAAAACTTATTCCTGTTTGGGGAAACAGAAAAAGGTCACAAGTTAAATGAATAGAGACATTTTCATTTGTATATATTTTGAATTCATTTGTATTTGAAATTATTTATCTATGATATTATAGATACATTTGGTTTCATTTGTCTGGAATGGATACCTTTTTTTGTATTATCTTCGAGAACAACAAATGTTATCATAGACCGATTTCAGACTTTTGGGACTACAATTAAAATGTATTTGAGATTTATTTTCAAGAACTAAAATGGCGTGATAATTAGAGACGGATTCTCAGTCTCGGAAACATCTTATTATGGACTGAATCGATATGGAATTATGAACATAATGAAATGTATTAAAAACAATATATACACAATTTAAACAACTGATTTTCAGCCGCTAAAGTTATGTTTTGGGGACTGAAATATCATAGTAATTGAGACTAATTTGCAGTCACCAAAGACATGTATCGGGGACTGAAATGACGTGGTAACGGAGGACAAATTGAGGACTGAATTTTTATGTATCAGAGACTAACCGTTAGTCACTGTTGGTGTCATACAATCGGGACCGATTTTCAGTTACTAAAAACACTATCTAGTACTAGGTATCTGGGATTGGCTGGGGACTGACAAATCAGTCCTTGATAAACATTAGGGACTGATTTTTATGTATCAAATACTGATTTTTTAGTCTCTAATACTCATTTTTTTTGTAGTGAAAGGTTATTTTTACACGCATCGTCAGGGCCTAATTTGGGATTCAGTGTCCGGTTGTGGGGGGATCACTGGATGGACTTCCCCTTTGCAGGACTTCTTATTGCACAAACGTACGGTATCGGGGTGCACCTGTTAACGACAACCATGGGTGCGAGTTCCACTTTCTTCCCGATACTAAGTCCTCCGGCTAATCAACAACCATTGTTCATAACGCTTACACATGTAAACGAGAACCACGTCATACATGTTAAGCTGGAAGGGGATTATCCAATGCCACCAGCACACGGGCTATGGTTGACCCACCGAACACCCCATACGAAACAATGGGAAGATATGTACTTGCCACGTCTAGAATGGTATACATCGATAATGAATCCTCCGCCAAGATCAAACCCCAGTCTTAATTACATCGACAGTGATACGGAAGAATGATTTTTGTAATTAATAGTATTTTTTTTATTAATTCCTATAATTCTCTACAATTTCTATAATTTTTTTTATAATTTGTAACATTTTTCTATAATTAGAATTGATTAAAACATGTTAATAACATTTTAAAAAACAAATTACAAATATACGACTCGTATAGAGCTAGACTTGTCGTATAGGGTTGACCAAAAGACCAATTAGCCCCTGGTATGCCCCCAATCTAGGCTTATTTCAAGGGCTAAAAGGTCATTCTACCATCCCCAGACGCCTCGTATAGATCTATATGAGGCGTCTATTTGAGCGGGTTTTTGAAAATTTGAATTTTGAATATTTGAATTTTGAATATTTGATAATCAAAATTTGAATTTTTTGAATAAGGACGATTCGTATAGATCTATACGCGGCGTCAATAGTGTCGGCAACAATTCTTTTTTTTTAAATTTGAATTTTGAAAATATTTTATGTTAATTACTAATATACCCCTGAAAGTCCCCAGTATAGGCCTTTAACAGGGGTATAAAGGTAATTTACAATCCCAGACGCTGCGTATAGATCTATACGTGTCGTCTATTAAGGCGGCAACCTTTAAAGTTTTTGTTTTTTAATTATTAAAAAAAGGTTTATTAAATGACCATTTTGCCCCTGTAAGGCCCCCAGTATAGGCTTTAGTCAGGGGCAAAATGGTAATTAACCATTCCAGAAATATCGACCGTACGCCTCGGATTCGTATTTCGACCGTACTATCGAAGATTTGAAGCATCACTGGTACGTATTTCATCCCGTAGTTTAATATTTTTGCCTCGTTTTTGCCTTTAGACCGTAGGTTTGCCCTGAAATTTGGTTTTTGTTGGGTTTGGGGGTTTGAACGCCGAGTATAGCCCTATACGAGGGCTATACGAGGCTCTGCAATTTTTTTTTTGTTATTATTATTGTTTTTATTATTATTATTATTATTATTATTATTATTATTATTAGTATTATTATTATTATTATTGTTATTATTAATATTATTATTATTATTATTGTTAATATTATTATTATTATTGTTATTGTTGTTATTATTTATTTATTTATTATTATTATTATTATTATTTATTAATTATTATTATTAGTATTATTATTGTTATTATTATTATTATTTATTATTATTATTATTATTATTATTATTTATTATTATTATTGTTAATATTATTATTATTATTGTTATTGTTATTATTATTTATTTATTAGTATTATTATTGTTATTATTATTATTTATTAATTATTATTATTATAATTATTATTATTATTTATTAATTATTATTATTATTTATTAATTATTATTATTATTATTCGGATTTATTTATTATTGTTTTTATTATTATTATTATTATTAGTATTATTATCGTTATTATTATTATTATTCGGATTTATTTATTATTGTTTTTATGCGTATACGTTATTTATTTGCAGATTGATTATCGAGGGCGATGACATTCAGATATAGCTTGATAGGGCACCGCCGGGGGGTCAGCCGGCTCAGCAGGTTCAGCCGGTTCAGCAGGGTCAGCCGGTTCAGCAGGCTCCACGACGGAGACGGCGGCCGCCTCTGGATACGCTGCAGGGTTGTCCGTATCTAGAGTTTCCCGACGGCACCGATGCCGCCCGCCATTGCCAGAAGCTAAGGAGGATGCACATTAGATCGCATGCATCGATCGACTGGGATGCGATGGACCAGCTTGCTGAGACGGCTAGAGTGCGTCGGTTTATACCTCTCGATTAGCCATGGCATCGTCTTTTTGATTTGGCGCACACGCCGACCTACCGGGAGCTGCTGGTCGAGTTCCTTTCGTCATTCATTCACATTTCACCCTCCTCGGGTCCCAGTGCCGCTTCCGTACCCAGATGCTCCCCCTCCGCCTGAGATTTCTTTCAGGCTCGCTGGCGTTTTGCATACGATGACGCTAGCAGACTTTGCGGTGCGTTCTGGTTTATACATGCAGGGGGAGATCGAGACTGAGGTTTACACAGTGGGGCTAGTGGTGGTTGACAAACCCACTCTTGTAGGGTTTTGACAGGTGATTGCGGGGGCAAATCATTGGGAGCATGATAAGTCGAAGGGGAGGGTGTCGTTTGTTATGGACCCACTGTACAGGTACGTACGTTTATTACGGCAATTATTGTGATTATGTGCATTGTTTATTAATCTCTGTTTCTGTATTTCGCTAACACTATCTGCAGGTATCTGCACCATTTACTCGCTACTTCTATTTCAGCGCGCGGCTACAGCCGTGAGTGGTGTACGACCACAGATCTTTTTTTCCTTTATTGTTTGTTGTATAGGAGGCCGTGCGTGTTAGCACACGGTCTAGCCCAGTACTACGCCTCCGCCCATCACCGGCAGGATCGCGGATTTTTGTATGGCGGGGCGTACGTGACCGTCATTGCCCGTTCATTTGGCCTCGTACTGCACGAGGACCCACATCTACGGACGCCGCCAGTCATGCCGACGCGGATGGGCATGCAGTCGCTGTGGGGGATGAGGTTAATCAAGAGGTTCCAAGTTGGCCCGCGGTTTAAAAACCGCGACGGGGGCATATGGACAGAGGAGGCCCTACCAGAGCATTTCGAGCCCGTTTATCCTCCTGCAGATCCTGCTGATGTAGTGCCCGTGAAGGAGCCTCCGGAGGATGTAGACGGTGCAGCGGTGCCACAGCCACCGCCACCTGCCGGGGCGCCTCAGTTTCCACGTCACGCTATTCCAGATCATGCCCCAGGAGCTGCGCTACATCCGGATGTACGAGCCGAGCTTGACAGGCTCAACGATTTAGTAGGTTGGCTGGTACGGTGCGAGTAGGATAGACGAGAGAGAGAGGGATGGCCCCCGATACCGCTTCCACCGGCTCGAGCACCACATCAGCAGCAGCAGCCGCATCAGCCAGGTCCAGATTCGGATTCGGATTCGGATTTGGATGCATAGACCTGTTGTTGTTTTTATTTTTATTATGGATGTACAAACTTATCTTATATATTTTTGTTATGGATGTACAAAGTTATCTTATATATGTCATATTTATGTTTGTTTTCAGTTATTCGGTTACCTAATGATTGTTCTTAAATTGAGATAATACGGAAACAAAATATGTTTTGAATGTAATACGGAAACAATATATCCCCTGAATATAATACGGAAACAATATTTGAAAGAGATAAAATTTTAATCGGAACAATAATATTTAAAAAAGTAAAATGTTAAAAACATTATAATATTTAATCGATATAATATATTTAAAGAGCCGATTTTTAAAATAGTTGATTTTTAAAAAACAAAACTTTTTTTAAAACCAAAAAAATTTTCAACCACAAAACACATTTTCAAAAACTATCCAAAAAACCATACCAAAACCCACCAAAACACCCCTCATTTCAGCCAAAAAAAAACGCAAGTCTAGACACCTCGTATAGGTCTGTACCCTTCGTATAGGGTTCCTTAAACTTTGTGCCTGACACCCTCTGAGACCCCCTTGAATTCAGTGCTTAGACGCCTCGTATAGGCCTATACGAGGCGTCTAGGGCACAAAAAGTGTGAAAATAGGCGCAGAGGGTGTCCAAATATCTCCAGCCTACTAAAATAACCCTGCTGAAAAAGAAAGTCAAGAGAAAAAACAAAAGCAAAATACATAGATAAAAGACCTAGATTCAAACATCACCACTCCGAACATAGTACTTCCCTCCGCTTCATCGCAGAATCATCCAAATCGATCTTTTCCCGGAGCTATTTCATTTGTATGATTTCGTCCGGGGGAAGACGGTCCCTTGCTAACCCCATTAAGTAAATACTTTGTTGGTATGTAATATGTATGTGTTGTGATAAAATATAAATGCGAAAGAAATATTAGAGCTTCAAATGTCATCGAATGGGTTAAAGATAGGACTTCGTGGAGGCGTAGAATTAGGGTAAAGACTTATAGGGGATATTTTAGTAGCGTCTTAGGTATATTTAGGGACGTAGATTTTTCTTATCCTTTTAGTGACTTTACAGGTGATTGTCTTCTTGTGTTTATACGCATATGATGTTGTATGTTATTATACATATTTTACATTATATTGTGTCACACTCTCTGATCACTTTCTTGGTATTGGTGACTTTTATTTCTATATTATTTGAGTTGGTGTGTTGGTATGTTTTTTGTTTTGTTGTCGGGGGTCGCTCTAGAAGCAGCCTCTCTGTCCCTAGGGATAGAGACAAATTCTGTTTACATCCCACTCTCCCCAGACACTATAAGTAGCTTTGCTACTTGTGTGATTTACTCAGTATGGTTGTCGTTGTGGTTGTCTTCGAATTGGTGTTTTCATTAACAAATGGGAAGGCTATATATAGCCATACACATCAGAAGAAAGATAATAATAATACTAATATTCTATGGTAAAAACTAGTGATGTGCTTAAAATACAACATATGAATTATATCAAATACGGCCTAAAATCAACCCGTTTTTAGTACTAATGTTGGAAAAAACTCGTTTCTTTGTTCCTTTTTAATTAACATGGTCAAAAGAGCTTAAATGCACAAAAGGAGTAGAAAAACAGCAAAAACGAACATAAATACAATAAAGAAGGATTGACGCTATGTCACACCCTCAAATTTCACATGCGGAGTACTACCGCGAGGCGTGTGAATTTCCAGGATCCAGCCACCAATCATATTGAACAGTTAAAATAATAGTAATATAGTTCGCCAAACAAATATAATTAGTGTGTCACACCCCAACCGATGGCGGAAATATCGCGGCGCGGCACTAAGCCAGTAATATTGCTCAAGAGTTTCGATAACACTAATAGTTTCAATATAGATTAATTAAATTCATAACATTGTCTAAAAGTCAAGCACGATCACAACCACACAAAGTATCAAATTACATCAAGATTCAAATATGGTTCAAAATTCCTAATTTAACTAGGTGAGTTTCTAAGCATCATCCTAGCTTGTTTCTTCAGCGTCCAAACTTATAAACCTGCAACATGTATTAAAATACTATCAACAAAAATGTTGGCGAGTATACAAGTTTGAGTACGTAGTAGTATAATAGTTTAAAACGTTCCAAAACTCGTATCCGCCATGAAAACATATAACAAGTTTCACCATGCTAAGCTAACGCAGTCCCTATGTAACACGCATTTCCAACGCAATTAACATAGCAATCCCAAGAGTCTAGCGGGAGCTATAAACGTTCATTGCCTTTCCCAAAGTCTAACGAGAGGTTTGATCTTAACAATACCCAAGAGAATAGCAGGCGGGGCGTTACAACCTATAGCATATGCTCATTACCATAATTGTTAAGACATGCCACCTACAAGGATTAAACGTCACATATCATATAAGTCTCAAGTTTCACAAGTATCTTGTTTCCATGTTTACTACCGATAGAGTAAGTTTCCAAATAAGTTTCAAGTGTCAAGTGTCATGTTTATAGAATACATGTTGCATCCCAAAAGTTTTTAAAACAAAAGGGGATCGAGTATACTCACAGTGGGTGCTAAGTATCAACACCAACTAATTGGATCGAAGGGAGCGCTGGAGTTAGCCTGATTATAGTATAATAGTATAAGTGTTGAACAGAATGTTGAATCGTGCGAACATCGAGTAAAAGTGTCTGACAGGTTTCCTGATCGGATGGTCATCCGGACGGATGGTCATCCGGTCTGATGACCATTCGACCCAGATGGAACCCATTCGATCGGACGGTCGTTCGATCAGTAGTATTTTTTCCAAAATGTTTCAAATTTTTGAAGTTTTCGTTGTAGTATAAGATCAATTCGTTCCATTCGGACAGCCAATACTCGTTTGCTAGTTTTCTGATTTCGGTCCGTTTTGCGAGCTAGATTAAGTGTTGTGTTGCGTATTATTGTGTGATATCATCACATGATAAGATTGTGTAACTAACACAAAAGTTTCCATGTTTCAAGCCTACGTATAAGCTAGCTGGTAAGTGTCAAGTTTCAAGTTTCTTGTTTAACAAGATATCAAAGTTTCTCGTTCAATTCGAGTTTCTGGTTCCATAAATATCATGAATCTCGTTCATTAAGCATCAAGAGTCAAATATCAAGTATCAAGTATTAAGTATCAAGTATCAAGTTTCAAGTATGGAGTCTCAAGTCTCAAGTTTCAACTTTCAAGTCTCAAGTTTCTCATTCACATTGTTTCATATATCACAAGAGTCAAGATTTAAAGTATCAAGATTCACATTGTCAAGTTCCACACAGTTAAGACTCAAAAGTATCACTAGAAACAACAAGGACTAATCTTGCCAAAATGATAAAAGTTTAGGGACGCAGGGCGTTACATAGTGGACCACTAAAGTTTAAGTCCAAAAGTTCTTAAGTTCAAAGCAAAAATTTAAGTAAGTAGCGGAAGCATAGGTAAAATGGTTTAAACATAAGTTCATAGTTCATGGTTATTAAAGAACCCAACACACGTGTTAAGAGGTCCACTACAAATCCCCAAGCTGCAAGCTCCTAAGTCACTTTGTACCTTCAAAGCATGCAATAGGGTGTCAACATAAAGTTGGCGAGTTCACCGGTTTGTCCAGTTTTAATTCCAAAAACTTGTTTAAGTTGTTAAGTTACTCATTTATATCATTCCATGGGGAGCTACCCATATGTAAGCTACTAAACTGCGTTATACCGAATACTCTGCGACCTCTGTTTGTTTGCACCGTGTTGTCAATGTCTATAATCATTGACGGGTTTTGCCTGAGTCTATTAGTTCACGCCCGTCCTCTACAGGCACGGTGTGAGGTTGGTGAAACCTAAATAGCGCTATCAACTAATAACCCATTCGCCCGGCCCCAGCGACTAATCGGTATCGTAAGTAGGGACTTTCGTGATATAGTTTCGTTTAGTACACTTGTTGCATGTAATATAAATAGTAATTAACTGAGCATCACACATAAGGGGAGAAAAGTATGTTTATACCCCAGACAAGGAGGTAGCGTT
Source organism: Helianthus tuberosus (assembly GCA_030545235.1). Taxonomy (NCBI): domain Eukaryota; kingdom Viridiplantae; phylum Streptophyta; class Magnoliopsida; order Asterales; family Asteraceae; genus Helianthus; species Helianthus tuberosus. The sequence goes on from CM060429.1 coordinate 33,600,219, forward strand.
GTTTGTATCCCACACAAGTAGATAGCATTGTTCGTTCCGTTTCCCAACCATCGGGAACACATGCTTTTAGTAAAAGTTGTGAACTCACCTTGGTTTTCTCGGAAGACAGTTTACTTGGTTAGGTTTGCTGGTCAACCACGTCCTATTATGGTTACCAGTACAGGTCAGGTTTGGGCAAAAATAATTCACGTATTATCACACCTCAACCGATGGTGGAAACATTGGGGCGTGGCACTGAGTGAAACAGATTGTTCAAGAGAATCCATAACAACTATTAGTGACAATATATTTATCATTAAGGTCCCATACCATTAACATATAAAGCATAAACAGTCATTACAGATAATATTCTCAAAAACAAATAACTGTTCCGACAACTCAGATTTATTTAATGAAGTTTCTAGACCTCCTACTCGATTCATCAAACAAAGCATAGCATCATATCAACCTGTCACATACGTTAAAATAAAGTCAATACATAAAATGTAAAGATGAGTACACAAGTTTGACAGCATATAGTATGAGAAAGTGTTTACGCTTAACCCGCATGTAACACGTAGAAATGTGAAGGAAGTAAGCTATCGACAATGACATATGCAACTGACATGACTGCGAGTGTAGAATGCGCAACACATTATCACCATTGTGCCCATGTGAAGTAAAACCCTTAACAACCACTGTCCATGACAGGTGCTGAGTCCAAACTATAGTACTATCGTTGCTAAGGTGTCAGGCAACAATAACTGTGTAAACCTAACATACAAGCATTCATCGTGTCACGTATAACATGCGGGAGCGATTAGCGTTTAAAAGTGTTTGCGTTATGTGTTGATGTTTTTTGATATAGAGAACGTAAGTAACACCCAAAAGTGCGATTAAGCGAAAAAGGGTTCGAGTATACTCACAGTGCGTGTTTAGCTAGTAAACACAGTACTTGGATTGAAGGGAGCACGTGGGAGTTAGCCTGAGCATAGAACGATAGCGTAAGCGTTGAACAACATGTAACCAGTGCATCGAATGAGATAAGTGTCGGATGGTGAGTCGAACGGATGAGAACTCATTAGATCGGGTGGTCATCCAGACGGATGACCATTCGAACGGTTGGTCATTCGATTGGGTGTGTGTGTTTGTTAATCGTTATGAAACTTTTGAAGTTTTTGTTGTAGTATAAATCAAGTCATTCTATGCCATGCCTAGAGCATCCTGATCTAGGCATCCTGATGATGATTCTCTGATACCAATTATTTCCCAGAACGTGAACTTTGATCTCTAGAACAATCCAATACACTGAACTTGAATATAACTTGAATCTCCGAATACAATGAATTGATTACATTTTTACAAATGAGAATTGATACCCTATTTATACTAAAATAAAAGTTGCGATTCAATAGACGTGTCTCTTCAAGAATAGGTAAGTCTCTTGAACTTGTGGTTGAGAGTGTACGAAGAGGTGTGTTTCCTACTTCTCCCTTTGTTGTCGTCGATCAACAGGTGCGACTCCAAAAGGAGGCGTATCCTTTAATTGAGTGGGTTACAATCTTCCATCTTTCCATCTATGGCCCTTTTATTTTATTACAACCTTTAATTCTAACTTAAACTATCTTTATAATAATTACTTAACGAACTCTTGTATTTCGGATGTGTAAAGATTAACGGTTTCAACAACTTTTAAACATAAAGCATGTATCTTCATTTTTTGCAAACATAAAGGATGGTTTTGTAAATTTCTCTTTTCTTTGTTGACAAGTTTGTTTTGATTCAATCAAAATCATATTTTGTTACCCATTTTTAGTGAAAAAAAAAGTATTTTAAATCCTTAATGTTCACAAGGGATTCAATATATTGTTTGTTTCATGAAGCATTTGATAAGATATAATTTAAACATTTCAATATTTACTTTATGTTTTCAAGAGATTGTTTACTATAATGACGTGTTAGTACAAGGAGCATGTTTGAGTATCTCACATTTAAATAAAAACCCCACAAGGAGACAAATAACCACAATTTAGAAAGCACTTCCACATCCTGGGAAATAGAAACAGATTCTCCATAGTAAGAACATAAACATAATAAAAAACACAAACCAGCAAGAAACCCCAAAGCGTGGTATAAGATCTCAACGTAAAAATACCACATTCTATTTTCTTATTAACAGGAATTCTAAGAAATACAAGTGACTCGCAAGCAAGAACATAAAACATGCCGAACAACAAAGGCAATTCTTCTTATCATACTAGTTACAAGTTTGTGTCTAATCTACTTATTCAAATGATCCACATCAATAATTATAGGTTTCAAGGACATCATCTAGCAGAATATGTATTTCACAAAGACAACATGCACACTATGTGCCACAAACAAACTGTATTTTCTGTACTCCTACATAATTCCTAATAATATAATCTCTTAACACCTTTACATGGTCGCTAGTAAACACTAGTTTCCATAGCAACTAGCATCTCCTTGGTTACGCCTGACCATGGTTGTTAGTGAACACGAGTTTCCACCACAACAAGCATCTCCTAGGTTACGTCTCACCGAAGCGTCCTGCACCACAAAACCTTAGCACCGTATAAAATCTTCAGCAACAATAGTCACTTGTAACTCTAGCCTAGACCCTTTAAAATGCACGTGACCATTAAAAGTTGCCACAAAAAAAACCTACTAGCCACCTTTGGCTGTAGTGTCTATTTTTTAAAACCACAATCTACTATTGTCTATCAACTCCACCTACAATGATGTGAATTAATTTCGCCATGCATGTTTAATTTGTGGCCATATATAGTTTTCACGTGTTTTATTATGTTTCCATCAGAATAACTTGTTACGTCTCTAACGGTATAGCATACCTACGTACAACTTCTCAAGTCTCTAATTTCATAGCATACACATTAAATTGCATTGAATTGGTACGGATTTATTAAAAAGATTTGTCTCACATTTATTTCCATACATATGAATTTTGATTTAACATCTCTTTGACTTTTTCTCTGCCCACCTACGTTTAGCAGAACAGTAACAATACAACTTCCACCGGCGCCGAGTAACATCATCACCACCTCCACCGCCGGCCGGTCACCGCCCCACCAGTACTACTGTAGAATCGGTAAGGTCACTAATATCTCTCGTATCCTCTCTTTCTTCTCTCTCGTCCATTCATCTCACCTTGAACCACCACCTTCGTACCACCAATAAAACCCCACTGTTGGCCGTGTACGTCTGTGAATCGGATCAGGTGTACACAACTGCTATGTGTACTATGTGTAAATACACTGGAATCCATATCAACACATACGTCTATAATCCAAGAATCTACCTAACTTTTCAACTCAATTTCATTAATCAAAACATGTTCACAAACTATTTGGATCTAACACACTCTATAAGAGAATCTTACTCAGAGGATCAGAAAAAGTTCTTATGTGATCGTCTGGGTATGTGTATATATCGATGTAGGTCTCAATCGCTAAGGACTCTACAAAGCAATTGAAGAATTGCAAAACCCACATGTTCTCAACAACTAGATACTCCTAGTAATTGAGTCTTCCATTGCTAACATCTTAACTAGGGTTTACATAAGTAACATCAACATGTTACATAAGTAACACCCATACATACATACATACCTATTCTAGACATCATACGACATCTAAACACCAACTACCTGTCGATCTGTCAGCCATAGACATAAAAATGTATCTACAAACTACCCCTTGGATAGAGCTGGTAGTCTTAGTCTTCGGTCTTCATTTCTAGCAGAAATCCTAGTTGCTTCCGATATGTATTTTAAAATCCAAACGTGTATTTTAAAAGCCAAACATACACGAACGACACAATGTAACTTTAATGCTTCATCGATGTCTCAGAGGGTGGTGGGTCTAATAAAATATAGACATCTTTGTAGGTCCGGCTAGGGGAGGATCTAGTCGCCTAATCCTTGTGTACAAACCAACCCGGTTGTGCGGAATCCAACCGGGAAAGCAAACCGAGATAGAACACGCAAATACACGACACACAATATTCACCGATTAACACCTCTCTATTAATACGTATGAAAGGTTCAGTTACAAAGCAAAGTTTACAAATGTATTTTGCAAACTCTCTCAAAACTCTCGTGTGTGTGTGTGCTCTCTGTGTCTTCAGTCTATTTATAGCACCAGAACACATCAGCATCGACGAAACGAAATAGGGACTCGGCGAAACGGTTGTAGCCGGCGAAACACATATCAAGTCGACGAAACACTTCTGTTTCGTCGACATGTATTGAAACAGCAAGGAGGCTTCGGCCCAGTTGTAGTGTTTTGGCCCAGTGTGAAGTCAAAGCCCAAATACAGTGCATGCATGAACATATAGCAGATTTCAACGTGAATTTGTATTTGTTCAAACATGTGACATCATCATGATGATGTCATGGTGATGTGGCACCTCGGAAATGCTCACGGCTCTCTGTGCTTCGCGTGTCGAACTCTGGGGCGCACGACGGAGGAATGTCGTGACATCGGGCTTGAGCCGAACCTAACCGGGTCGAACCGAACTGAGTTGCGTCGAGTCGAGTCGCGTCCACATACATGTATCAACAATCTTGTATGATCTGTCGATGTCATTCTCCTCCAATAAATTTACCAACGCCATAGGATGGAAAATCTTAGTCGGCATTCACTCTTCCAACACAATCACAACTTCAACAATTCTGAATCATAATACAACACTTTTGTGATTCACAACAGTCTTGTTAAATCATCTTGAATCGTAACTTCTTAATATCATTTGGACGTCACAACCACCAGCATCTTCTTGGTTATAAGGTGAACTTTCAACTTTGAGATAAATGAGTTTTGACATTGACACTTGACATTGATAAACATCTTCCAGTACTCGTATTTCAATTAAAGCTCCAAGTATTCTACCATTCCATATTTCCCTATGTGGATAATATTCTTCTTGGAGGATGCACGCACGTCCCGTTGAGGTAGATTTTTGAAATCGTGAGACCATTTGAAATAATGGATTCCGTCAACTCTCTTCATTGCATAACACTTACACCGCTACATGATAAAATATATATTTAATGATTATCAAATGCAATTCCATGCATTGACCCGGACATTGCTACTAGTGGCGGATCTAGAAAATCCTTATAGGGGCAACGTTTTAAAAAAAAAGGCGTAACGAAATTGAAAAAACGACATTTATTTCCCAAATTTACAATATTGTTGGAGCGTTGAGCCTATTAATAAATAGTGATAAGGTTGTACAGATTAACCAAATCTAACCGGAAAATTGTTAGTTGTCACATACTACTGTGGGCAGGAAGAAAGATAGCATAACCGAGCTTAGAAAAAGTCTTTCGCCCTAAATAAGTTATTTATGTTGCGTTGGATAACGTGTTATACAAAAGAAAGATAGCATAATTGATCTTAGATACGCAAATACGAATTTAACTAACATAGCAATGTATAATGTATTACATAGTCCTTGAGTTCAAATATAATTGAACTTAGAGTAGAAAAATATTTGAATGTGTTACAAGAAAATCAACTTAGAAGATAACTGAAGGTCCAAAACAAGTCTAAACACTTTAGCTCTTATAAATGGGTTAACCAAATATTAAAAGTTGACAATCATGAATGTACCTAAAATGCATATACTAGAGATTAAAAAACTAAATAAATAAATATAAACTTAATGTTTAATATATCAAAGCATTTTTATTGACATTCAAACGTATATATCTATGTATACTTGGTGACAGCTTTTTTTACATTTTTAACCGAATAGGGGAGGGTTATCACTACTACAAAACAGATCTTTAGACGGGGTGATATGGGTTTTAAGACGGTGTTTTCAACACCGTCTTAAAGCACACTGGTTTAAAATCAAGTCTTATTAGACGGTGTTCAATTTTAACACCGGCTTAAACTTGATGAACACCGTCTTTTAATATAAAAACATTTCAAATCTTAATTGAAACAAATATTATTTAACACCGTCTTATAACATCTGCTGAAAAAAAAAACATTTACAATAAAATAGGTTTTCCAGAAATACATCAAACTTACCAATGGAACATTTTCAAATCAAACCAAAATAATACACATTCAAATCGGAAATAAACCCATAGACATCCAATTCGGAAATAAACCCGTCAAATTACAAACATTTGTTGAATGCATAACAAACTACGTTAAATTGTTGTATAAATAAACTACATAAGCTAATCTAACGAGATACCTAACTCTTTAAAAAACTTCGGCATCAACGTCATCAACAAAACATCTATTTCATTATCCGTAGCCTCTCTCGTGTCGTGTCACATCTAAAATAAAAGTAGATAGAAATAGTTATTACAAATATTATAGATTAAAAATTAAGGCAAAGAGAAAAACCGGTAACAACATCGTCAACAAAGTTATGTATATATTTACATGTTATATACATCTAAAAACAACTATATAATCAACAAAACCTTCTAAGTTTTAAAAAAATAAACAGCTAAGATATATATATATATACATATTAGACCTGGCAAACGGGTCGTGTCGGGTTGGATCGGGTCATGGGTCATGGGTCAAAACGGGTTCGGGTCAAAACGGGTCAATTATAAAAAAAAGGGTTGTTTTGGTTTGGGTCGAAACGGGTCCGGGTCAAAACGGGTTTCGGGTCGGGTCAGTTTTTTTTAAAAGGCACGCGTACACTCTGAAGTACAATTCTTCAAATTTGATATTTTATCCAAATTTGATATTTGCATCAGCATACACCAAGTACAATTCTTCAAGACACGCGTACATAAGTTAATTCTTAACACTTAGAATCCCATCACATGCACTTTGCCTCTAAGCTTATAAATGATGCAATTAAACAAGAAAAGCTAACCTTCGGGAGATATGAAGATAGCCATTGGTGCACTTCCGATCCAGGCGCAAGAGCGAAACTGAAGAACGAAGAAATCACTGAAGCCTTCAACTCGGCCCGTTTTGACCCTTTACCCAATTGCTCATCTTCCCACCTCTACTCGCAACAGCTGAAATATAAAATGAAGTGATGTACCTTCAGTTAACTTTTTTTTTTTGCAAGCCAATGAGTCATTGAAGTAGACAGTACATAGTTGACAATATATATGATAAACCTACTAAATGTAAAATTAAGAAGGAAAGAAACTCATATGCTTAATCACATTAAAATCATAAAAAAAATCATAACTGACTCACCAATTTAATTTCTTACTGTATGATATTGAGTTATTATATACTTCTATTGGTTGCTATTCGCTACTTTTGCTACTAACTATTAGTTTTTTTGTTAAATATACATGTAAAATAGCATATATACAAGGGTATTTTGATCTAATATACATGTAAAAATTTTCAAAAATCTTTTCCTAGTGTAATCGCTATTTATAAAATAGCCGTCGCATTCTCGAGTAACGGGATGATTATCTAACCCCCAACGTTTACTGCAATATGCATACAGATCCCAAAGTGCCAAACTGGATACCAAACCAGCAAGAGCGATCTACACATTATCAGCAACATACAACACCAATCAATTAACAATAAAAAAAGGTAAGAAAGAATATGAAGGTTTTCACAGATTTTGTTATTAAATTTGACTACTTAAGAGCAAATAAACAGAAACTAATTGTAGTTAAATCAAATAACACATAAGCAAAAACTGTTACTGAATTTAAGAGCACATCAACAGAAACTGACTAACAATTACAAAACACATAAGCAGAAACTGCTATTGAATTTATGAACACATAAAGAGAAATTAACTAACAATTTAAGAACACATAAACAGAAATTGAATAACAATTCAAGCCAATGAGTCATTGAAGTACACAGTACATAGTTGACAATATATATATATATATATATATATATATATATATGATAAAACTACCATACGGACAATACAGAACGAAAATCAACGGCTGCAGCTAGACCCAACCCGACAAACCGACAATACTGAACGAAAATCGAACGAAAAACTAACATGTCTCAAAGGGGTTGCGTAGAAGGGGAAGGGATTGGTGCGGCTGGAGGGGTTTGCTGCGTCTGAATGGCTAAGTAGAAGGGGAATGGAGGCTAGGGTTTTGGTTGAGCAAGTCTGAATGGCTGAGTAGAAGGGAATGGAGGTTAGGGTTTTGGTTGAGCAAATGACAGTATGTTAGGGTAAAATGGGTGATAATTGATGAGTATATAAGACGGTGTCCAAAAACACCGTCTAAAAACGGTGCATATATAAGAATAAGACGGTGTTAAAAGGGAACACCGTTTAAAGGTGAGGAATTGATTTTAAGACGGGGTTTAAGCATAAGACGGGGTTATATGGAATTTTGTTGAATTTTTTAATTGAATTGGCACAACGGCAATGTGAGGATTTGATTTTAAGACGGGGTTATTATTATAACACCGTCTAAAAAAGATCTTGAACACCGTCTAATGCTTCATATTGTAGTAGTGTATCTTGAGAACGCTAAATATTACGAGAACCGTGAGAACGAATGAGAACAACAATCAAAATCAATTTTTTTTTAATACAAACCTAATTTTAATTAAGATACAACATCAAAAAAAGAATTTACAACATCACCCACTTGTAGTGGAGTGGTGGAAAGAACTTTGGGTTTCCTTGGAGACCCAGGTTCGATCCCCACCTGTTGCATTTGGGGGTAAATGGCCCCAACCTTGGTTGAGGGGTCATGGCAATGATGGATAAGAGCCTTGAGTGCGTAATAGCCCGGGTTTGAGTCTTGAGCCGCACACGAGTTTTCTATTACAGTGCGGTTACTCCGGCTCTTGAGTGCGGAGGCTGCAACGGCAGTCAAGTGGCTGTCGGCTGGAAATTTTCTCGTGGAGCGCCTATGGTCAACCTCGGATGCCTCGCCCGAGGGGGACTAGGGACCCATGCAATGTGGGTGTGATCCTCTCGACTGTTGGAGTCAATCGCCGTTCAAAAAAAAAATAATTTATTTCTTCTTTCAAAATCACTCTTTTTAGATTTTTTACACATGTGTAAATATAACAGATTTACACATGTGTAAATGGCAATCTTACACATATGTAAATTTTCTTTATTTACGAATTCACGTAAATTCAAACGTGTAAATTAAATTTCTAACATTTTTTCGAATAATAATGATAAGTGTAGAAAAAAAATATGAATTTGATTGGTTTTTGACCAAGTTCTCGCGGTTTTTTTATTTGTTCTCACGGTTTCCACAATATTTAACGTTCTTATTTAAACCCTCCCTAACCGAATAAACTATAACTATACATGTGTATATTACTTAATGTGGGGAAGATTTAAATAAAAACCACTAGTTAACGCGAAAACTCGATAACTAACTAAAAAAGACTAAAAACATACCAAATTTATTTTCATACCAATTTTCGCTATTTTAGGTATAAAAAAAACTTAAAAAAAAAAAACATTTTGTAGTGCATATCTGTGTACTATTATACATGTGCACTACAAAACTTTTTTATTTATTTTTTTTTTTTGAAAAAAAGTTTTTTATATAGAAAAACTAGCGATTTTTAATAAAAAATATTGCAAAAAAATAAAATTTTTCTGTTTTTAGGCTTTTTTAGTTAGTTTTCGAGTTTTCGGGTTAAAAGTGGTTTTCATTTGAGCCATCCTCTACTTAATGTTGAATAAGTGCAAATTGTAATTAAAAATTACGTTGGGATAAACAATCTTTATATACTGATTATTCTAGCCGTTGTTAAGACAACAAACCTAGCTAATATTTACAAACATGTTCATGAACCATATCAGTATTCATAAGGAAAATCATTATCTATATTGAAATAAATTTACATTTGACATATCAGAGAAACCTAAATGGGAATACATTTACTCGTATCATTACTGTGTCCAGCTCATGGTCCAATTTCTAGGGCAAGATGCTGCCTTTAAATATTTTAGAAGTTTGTACATTTTATCATAAAAACCAAATAAAATTCTGATATTACTTTCGTTGCTTCATCCTACAATGACACCCAAAAAGGGCAATGGTCGTCGAAAGATCAAAATGGAAAAAATGGAGAATGAAAGCAACTTATATGTTACATTCGCCAAACGCCGACCTACCTTGTTTCAGAAAGCGAGTGAGCTTTCCATTTTGTGTGGAGCAGAAATCGCAATCATCGTTTTCTCTCCAACAGGAAAGCTATACTCCTTTGGTCATCCGTCTGTAGAGATGATTGTTGATCGTTTCCTCACTCAAACTTCACAACCAAGTTCTAGCAACTCCCAACTTGTTGAAGCATATCGAAATACAAATATTTATGAACTCAGTAGGCAACTCACCTATGTGCTTACTCAACTGGAGGTTGAGAAGAACAAAAGTAAGGAACTTACAAATATTAGCAAACAAGGCATAGGTAATCATCCGTGGGAGGCTCCAATAGAGAACCTAGGATTACAAGAGCTGGAGCAGTTGAAGCTGGCTATGGAGTGGCTGAAAAACGAAATTGAGGAACAGAAGAAGAGGATTGTGGCAGCTAACCAATTGCCTATAGTTCCCGTTTCTGGTGTTAATGGTATTGAAGGAGGCTACACTCAATTACTGGATTCAGTAATAACAATGACTCATGGATTCAATATGGGAAATGGACATGTTAGTCGTTGAGACAGGTTAGTTGTTTTAAATTTCAAGGTCCATTAAACTATACAAATTTCACCAAATTAAGTGAATAATAGGGTATTTTATTCTCCAATAAGTCGAATATGAAGTACCTGTAAACTCCTTAAAAAGTTCATTCATCTTTAGCTCATCAGTTTTAAGTTCTAAACCCCAAATGTTCATCTCTTCAGGTTCTATTTCAAGACAACTATGTGGACTCCTCTGGCTGCTGTGATTGCGACAGATTAAATCTTCCTTATGTTATAAAAGTTATTTTATTTTTTTATTCAAAATCTGTAGAACAAGCAGTATCTTGGATATCTTTTTTGTGTTTTAACTACCAATGTGTAGTTTCTTTCGAGTTTTAATAGTCTAAACCTATTATTTGTGGTTTAAACATTATTAAACCTCACAGCTTCCGTAACTTACAATTTTTTTCAGGTCTGTGTTATATACTCTATCAATGGTATGTCAATATCTGAACATGATCTATAAATCTAAGCTAGGGATTGTTAATAAAAATAACCCTGCTGAAAAAAAAATGTCAAGAGAGAAAACAAAAGCAGAATACATAGATAAACGACCTAGTTTCAAACATCACCACTCCAAACACAGTACTTCCCTCCCCTTCATCGCAGAATCATCCAAATCGATCTATTCCAGGAGCTATTTCATTTGTATGATTCCGTCCAGGGGACGACGGTCCCTTGCTAACCCCATTCAGCAAATACTTTGTTAGTATGTAATGTGTATGTGTAGTGATAAAATATAAATGCAAAAGAAATAGTAAAGCTTCTATTGCCTTCGAATGGGTTAAAGATAGGACTTCGTGGAGAGGCGAAGAATTAGGTTTAATGACTTCTAGGGGATATTTTAGTAGGTTCTTAGTTATATTTAGGGACGTAGATTTTTCTTATCCTTTTAATGAATTTACAGATGATTGTCTTCTTGTGTTTATATGCATATGATGTTGTATGTTATTATATATATTTTACATTATATTGTGTCACTCTCTAATCACTTTCTTGGTATTGGTGACTTCTTATTTCTATATTATTTGAGTTGGTGTGTTGGTATGTTGTTTGTTTTGGAGTCGGGGGTCGCTCTAGAAGCAGCCACTCTATCCGAAGGGATGGAGGCAAGTTCTGTCTACATCTCACCCTTCCCAAACACTATAAGTAGCTTTGCTACTTGTGTGATTTACTGGGTATGGTTGTTGTTGTCGTTGTCTTCGAATGGGTGTTGTCATTAACAAATGGGAGGACTATATATAGCCATACACATAAGAAGAAAAATAATAAAAATGCTAATATTCTAGGGTAAAAACTAGTGATGTGCTTAAAATACAACATATGAATTATATCAAATACATACGGCGTAAAATCAACCCGTTTTCAGTACTAATGTTGGAAAAAACTCGTTTCTTTGTTCTTTTTTAATTAACATGGTCAAAAGAGCTTAAATGCACAAAAGGAGCAAAATAACAACAAAAACCAACATAAATACAATAAAGAAGGATTGACGCTATGTCACACCCTCAAATTCCACATGCGGAGTACTATCGCGAGGCGTGTGACTGACCAAGATTCAACCACCAATCATATTGAACAGTTAAAATAATAGTAATATAGTTCACCAAACAAATGCGATTAGTGTGTCACACCCCAACCGATGGCGGAAACATCGGGGCGCGATACTAAGCGAGTCAGATTGCTCAAGAGTTTCCATAACACTAATAGTTTCAATATAGATTAACTAAATTCATAACATTGTCTAAAAGTCAAGCACGATCACAACCACACAAAGTATCAAATTACATCAAGATTCAAATATGGTTCAAAATTCCTGATTTAACTAGGTAAGTTTCTAAGCATCATCCTAGCTCGTTTCTTCAGCGTCCAAACTTATCAACCTGCAAGATGTATTAAAATACTATCAAAAAAAATGTTGGCGAGTATACAAGTTTGAGTACGTAGTAGTATAATAGTTTAAAACTTTCCAAAACTCGTATCCGCCATGAAAACATATAACAAGTTTCACCATGCTAAGCTAACGCAGTCCCTATGTAACACGCATTTCCAACGCAATTAACATAGCAATCCCAAGAGTCTATCGGGAGCTGTAAACGTTCATTGCCTTTCCCAGATGGAACCCATTTGATCGGAAGGTCGTTCGATCAGTAGTGTGTTTTGCAAAATGTTTCAAACTTTTGAAGTTTTCATTGTAGTATAAGATTAAGTCGTTCGATCGGATGGTCATCCGGTCGGATGATCATTCGATCGGTTGATTATTCAAGTGAAAATTTGATAGTTAAAAGTTCTGATTCAAAATAGTTTAAGTGTTGAAGGCTACATGGAACAGGTCGCTTGGTCGGATGATCGTTCGATCGGATGATCGTCCGACCGGATGATCATTCGACTATTGTGATCTTGTTCCTTTGAAACTTTCGTAAAATTTCTAAGTTTGAGTTTAAACGGAGGTGACATGATAATGTATCAAGACAACGGAAACCCACCAAGGTTCAGCTTGTCTGATCGGATGGGAATCACCCCATTCGATCAGGGTAACTGCCCTTGAAGGTGTTTCATGTATGACCCGTACATCGGTCATCTCTTCGGTGGGAATTCGTTATCGAACCGACTCAAGACTAACGAACAAGTCCTAGGCCTATTTGGGTTCATATTCCACCGATTTGAGTAAAAAGTTAAGAAAGTTTGAAGAAAAGTTGAAAGTATGAAGTTCCTTTGAGAAAATGTTAAGGTTTTGCAAAGATTGGTGTTTAAACGTGTAGAATACAGGTGGATCTGCACCATTCCCGATGAGATGACATCATTCACCGATTACATCAGCAACCCATGATGATGTCACCTTCAAGAGTCCAAATCGAGTGATTTCGTGGAAGAAACCATTGATTTTGATGGAAGGAATGGTGGGGAATTGTGTAATGATGATAGAAGTACAAGATTCATGGAGAAAACTTACAAGAATCGTTTGAAATCGAAAGAAAAGTGCCTTGGAACGAGTTGGAAGCTTCCTGGTCGGACGAGGCTGTCACATAAGTGAATAGTGATGTGACAGCGGGTATTTATAGTGTGAGAGGGATAGTAGGGCAGTGGGGGTGTTCGATCGGATGACTGCTGATTGAATGACTATCCGATCAGATGGTCATCCAATCGGATGGTCATCCAATCGGATGGTCATCCAATCGGATGTCCATTCGGACAGCCAATACTCGTTTGCTAATTTTTTTATTTCGGTTCGTTTTGCTAGCTAGATTAAGTGTTGTGTTGCGTATTATTGTGTGACATCATCACATGATAAGATTGTGTAACTAACACAAAAGGTTCCATGTTTCAAGTCTACGTATAAGCTAGCTGGTAAATGCAGGGGCGGATTTAGCATGGTTCCATGGGTTCGCAGGACCACTAAAGTTTAAGTCCAAAAGTTCTTAAGTTCACAGCAACAGTTTAAGTAAGTAGCGGAAGCATAGGTAAAATGGTTTAAACATAAGTTCATAGTTCATGGTTATTAAAGAACCCAACACACGTGTTAAGACGTCCACTACACATCCCCAAGCTGCAAGCTGCTAAGTCACTGTGTACCTTCAAAGCATGCAGTAGGGTGTCAACATAAAGTTAAAGTTGGTGAGTTCAGGAGTTTGCCCAGTTTTAATTCCAAAAACTTGTTTAAGTAGTTAAGTTACTCATTTATATCATGCTATGGGGAGCTACCTCATATGTAAGCTACTAAACTGCGTTATACCGAATACTCTGCGACCTCTGTGTGTTTGCCCCGTGTTGTCAATGTCTATCATCATTGACGGGTTTTGCCTAAGTCTATTAGTTCACGCCCGTCCTCTACAGGCAACGTGTGAGGTTGGTGAAACCTAAATAGCGCTATCAACTAATAACCCGTTCGCCCGGTCCCGGCGACTAATCGGTATTGTAAGGAGGGACTTTCGTGATAGAGTTTCGTTTAGTACAGTTGTTGCATGTAATATAAATAGTAATTAACTGAGCGTCCCACACAAGGGGAGAAAAGTATGTTTGTACCCCAGACAAGGAGGTAGCGTTGTTTGTATCCCACACAAGGAGATAGCGTTGTTCGTTCCGTTTCCCAACCACCGGGAACACATACTTTTAGTAAAAGTTGTGAACTCACCTTGGTTTGCTCGGTAGACAGTTTACTTGTTTAGGTTTGCTAGTCAACCAGGTCCTATTATGGTTACCAGTACAGGTCAGGTTTGGGCACAAATAATTCACGTATTGTCACACCCCAACTAATGGTGGAAACATCGGGGCGTGGCAGTGAGCGAAATAGATTGTCCAAGAGAACCCATAACAACTATTAGTGACAATATATTTATCATTAATGTCCCACACCATTAACATATAAAGCATAAATAGTCATTATAGATAATAGTCTCAAAAACAAATAACTGTTCCGACAACTCAGATTTATTTAATGAAGTTTCTAGACCTCCTACTCGATTCATCAAACAAAGCATAGCATCCTATCAACCTATGACATACGTTAAAATAAAGTTAATACATAAAATGTAAAGGTGAGTACACAAGTTTGATAGCATATAGTATGAGAAAGTGTTTACGCATAACCAGCATGTAACACGTAGAAATGTGAAGCAAGTAAGCTATCGACAATGACATATGCAACCGACATGACTGCGAGTGTAGAATGCGCAACACATTATCACCACTGTGACCATGTGAAGTAAAACCCTTAACAACCCCTTTCCACGACAGGTGCTGAGTCCAAACTATAGTACTATCGTTGCTAAGGTGTTAGGCAACAATCACTGTGTAAACGTAACACACCTAAACATTTTACGGATGGACTGAACATGCATTCATCCAAATGGACTGTATGTCCATTCGTCCGAATGGACTATAACATGTATCAACTTTGTCTTTTCCTCTGTTCAGCAACAGTCTTGTTTCTTCTGATTAAGCTACGATACGTGATTGACGGAAGTGATAGACATTATGCACTCACACCTTCATACAATTCTTTAACCCACCAAATATCCACCCAACAACATGAGGCAACATGTGGGCTTGGGGGCCCACATGTGTCCGTTAACTTTAGGGGGGTCTTGGTTTGATTTCAAGTGTCGTTAGTTTATATAGTTGGAAACTAAGGGTTTAGTTAGGGGTTAAAGTGTATTAGGGGTTTTGATGTGTAATAAGGTGTTTAATGATAATAACTAGTCTTATGATGTCCAAATATTACTAACTAGTTCATATTTGGTGTCTTAATAGTGTTCGGATAATTGTTTGCTGCTTGTTTCGTTGGCAGTTCGCTAAAAGGTCAAGTTGTGTAGCTTATATGGTATGATGTGTTCTTGTGTTTTAATGATATCCCCGATACTTTTTAAGTTGTTTTTGATGTTTTAATATCACTTCTGGACTTAGTATAAATTACCAATGTTGAATTCTGCGGAAAATTGTCATTTATGATCCGATTCGGACACTTTTAAAGCAAGTTAAATTTTAGGAAAGCGTTAATAATTATCCTTGTTTTCCCAATTGGGATTTGATATATTTTTATGTCGGGTCCTAAGTCTACCATGTAGCTGAGTACTAGGGTTGTGCTGAAACAACTATTCTAACCGGTAAGTTTACTAATTGTTTTGACGCATTGTTTAAATTGTTTAGAATCGCGACAAATAAAATGTATGATTGATATGTATGACATGCAAACATGTTATCTTGACATCTAAAACACATAATTGCATAAAATAATTAATTATCTAATGGAACGAAAGTTACAGGAATGTGCCGTTTGTCACATTAGCAAATGTAGTTCAGCCAAATACCTTTAAGCATTCCAGATTTGGCTTTCTTCCTTTCAATGATTCATAATGCTTCATATGGTGTCTTGTTCACCAAATCTTTCGTTGGAACCCTATTTAGTACGTATATCGTATGTCATATAGCTTCACCCCAAATTTTTCGTGGCATGTTCATTGCCTTGAGCATACTGCAAGTAGTTCATAATGTGAATTGGTCATCTTTTCAGTGTCATGTTCCTTCTTTCCGTTACTCCATTTTGCTATGGGGAATAGAGCGTTGTAAGCTGTCTTGCTATGTCGTTGTCTTTGCAATACTTGTTGAATTTAGCTAATGTGAATTCTCCTCATGTGTGTGTCCTTAGCATCTTAACTTGGTACACAATTCTGTCTCCACCTTTTCTTTGAACTGCTTGAAACTTTCAAATGCTTGATCAATGGAAGTTAGTAGATATGCCCAAACGTAGCGAGTACAGTCGTCTACAAGTAGAAATATGTACATCTTCCTAGCATTTGTTGGTGGGGATATAGGACAACACAAATCTCCATAGAGTAAATCCAGAGGCCTTAAAGATCTAAATTTCGGCTGATTTGGAAATGGTTTCCTACAATGTTACCCCAATAAGCATGCGCCACATATTTGACTAGCATGACTTATTTGAGAAATTCCGTGTACCAAGTTATTTTGAGTCATTTCTTTAATAGCATCAAAGTATAAATGAGCTAACCTCACGAGCCATAACCATGCTAAATCTTATGTGTTTGAGAGCTGGCAGATTAGCCTTCCAATCTTCAACTTGACTTTGTACAGCCTGTTCTTTATTCTCCTGACTCGCATTAGTAACTTTCTATTTCTGTTGCGGAGTGCTAGTAAGTCTCTGTCCATAACTACTTTTCAACACATCTTTGTAAGTTGCCTGAGGCTCAATATATTGCATTTACCACATGGAATGTAGTATACATGAGAAACAAGCTTTGTTCTCGGTTTAGACATTCCAACACTATTGAACCTATGCCTTTAATCTCAACGTGCGGCACGTCTCCGAAACTTACTTGACCTGTCACCTTATCATCTAATTCTTTGAAGTGACTTCGCGCACCTATCATGTGGTTGCTTGCCCCATTGTCTAAGTACCATAGACTTTCATCTTCTGTGGCGTACATTGCTGGTTCTATGTGTTCTTTGTTTAGAAGAACCCTTTCTTGAACAACATTTTCTTCTTGTATTATCGTTAGCAATACAGGTGCTTCAACTTCCTTGCAAGATTTGAGTGTTTTTATACGACTTCTTTCTCGGGACAGTCTTTATTAAAGTGTCCAAACTTTTGACACTTAAAGCACTGGATCTTGCTTCGGTCTGTTTGGGTCCTTCCAAACTTCATATAATTACTAGAATTTACCATGCGGTTGGTTGAACCTGGCACGCCCTCAGTTTCCAAAATGTCTTCCTCTACCAGAATTGTTGTCATGATGTGTAAACATCAATATGTCTTGACTCTCTCCTGGCCTTCCTTTCTTTAACCTTAGCCTTTCTTGGTACGTCTAATCTTTCGACTGCTTCTTCTAGCATCATCGTATCTAGATCGGAGTATGGTTCCATGGAGGTGACAATCTGAGCAAAATTATCTGGCACTACGTTTAACAGTTTACGTACCAGAGTTGGTTGACTCAGTATCATTCCAAATTCACTTGCCCGGGTGATAAAACTCTTTATCTTTTTGGAGAAAGAGTCCACAATCTCGTCTTCCCTCATTTGCAACAACTCGAACTCTGACATGAGTGTATGCAAACGTGTTTTTTGTACCCGATCATCACCAACGTATCTTGTTTTCGAATTGTCCCAAATCTCCTTTTTTGTTTTACAACCTGCAACTTGCAATGCAAAATTTTCTCGTATTGCTTGGAACAAATAAGCATATCTTTCTTAACATCCAGATGTGTATTTTTTCCCAGTTCAATCGTTTCTCAAAGTCGATTCGCTTCTAAAATTGTTTTGATGCAAATTTCCCAAACCATATAATTTGTTGGTTTCAAAATTGGGAAAGAGAACTTCCTTCCTTTTGGAATACAATTTGTGGTGTTGGTCCGGTTGCTACTAACATGATTTTTGACAGAACGATTTTCACTTTAACAAAACTTACAAACAACCACCTTATTTTCTGTTTTTGAATTTCCTTACCACTAATACGAACCCCTGTACTGGTAACTTTGACATTCTTGAATTCAATAAACCTTTGAACCCTTAACTCACGTATAACCCCTACGTGTAATAACCAAAAAATTATAACTAACTAATTCGCACTAAACCCTGAAATCAAAACCCTAGATTTCTAACCCTGGTTCGATAACCTTGACCCAAAAAAGATGAAACTTGAGAATTGAAAATTAGAATGATAAAACCTAATAGTGAATAATTCCTGCGATACCTAGAGCATCCTGATCTAGGCATCATGACAATTCTCTAATACCAATTATTTCCCAGAACGTGAACTTTGATCTCTAGAACAATCCAATAAACTGAACTTGAATATAACTTGAATCTCCGAATACAATGAACTGATTACGGTTGTACAAGTGAGAATTGATACCCTATTTATACTAAACTAAAAGTTGCGATTCAATAGACGTGTCTCTTCAAGAATAGGTAAGTCTCTTGAACTTGTGGCTGAGAGTGTATGAAGAGGTGTGTTTCCTACTTCTCCCTTTGCTGTCGTCGATCAACAGGTGCGACTCCAAAAGGAGGCGTATCCTTTCATTGAGTTTGTTACAATCTTCCATCTTTGGCCCATTTATTTTATTACAACCTTTAATTCTAACTTAAACTATCTTTATACTAATTACTTAACGAACCCTTGTATTTCGGATGTGAAAGGATTAACGGTTTCAACAACTTTTAAACATAAAGCATGTATCTTCATTTTTTTGCAAACATAAAGGATGGTTTTGTAATTTTCTCTTTTCTTTGTTGACAAGTTTGTTTTGATTCAATCAAAATCATATTTTGTTACCCATTTGTAGTGGAAAAAAAATATTTTAAATCCTTACTCTAATGTTCACAAGGGATTCAATATTTTGTTTGTTTCATGAAGCATTTGATAAGATATAATTTAAACAATTCAATATTTACTTTATGTTTTCAAGAGATTGTTTACTATAATGACGTGTTAGTACAAGGACCATGTTTGAGTATCTCACATTTAAATAAAAATCCCACAAGCAGACAAATAACCACAATTTAGAAAGCATTTCTGTCACACCCCGACCACGTAGAACATACAAAACGTGGCGGAAACGTCGGGGAGTGTTGTAACAGAATTAATTGTGTCAAATCCATGGCAATTGAAGTTTCGTTTTATTGATTAAAGTGTTACAATGTCTTAACAAACAAATAAATACAACATAATTAACTAGTCTTGCATCTTTTATTGTCACTAAAGCCCAAATCTGCCTATGTGTATCTTGATCATCTTATGCAACAGCTCCTGAAAAACACATGTGAAAATAGGTACGTCAGCATAAAAATTCCTGTGAGATACATAGGTTTTGTGAAAATAGGTTTCATGACTTATGTTTGAGAAAATGTTTAGTCATAAACCTTGTAATTTGCTTTGTTTGGTAAATCATTTGAAAAACGATGAGATCAGATGATATGTATAAATAAGAGAATAATGTATGGTTAAATGAATAACCATTGTAAAAATGAGTTTGTATAAGATAAGTTGTTTGTAAATCAATGTCTTGTGAAAAGTATGTTATTTGTATAAAATGTTCTATGTCTCAAACTGAAATGATTCAAATAACGCTACAATATGTAATACCATACAAACACTTATATATAGGAAGTACCAGCGGCGTATCCACCATGCTTGTATCATATTACACACGCATCGTTACTTAATCAAACCAAAACACCAAAGTAATGTTTAACAGTTATAGAAATGTTTATGTATGGTTAAAGACGGTTCACACGGTTCATAGATACAAACGGTTCACAGATACAAACGGTTCACAGATACAAACGGTTCACAGATATCAACGGATCACATAGTCAAATGATTACAACGGTTCACATAGTCAAATGTTTACAACGGTTCAATATGTAGTATAATGTGTTCATATGCTGGATAAGCATATGCAACAGAAAAGCAATGTAAAACAATGTACTAAGTATGCACAAAATAGACATACGTAGTATGAAATGTAATGTAGAACGATGTACTAAGTAATGCACACAATGGGCACACCTAGCATGAAATGTAATGTAAAACAATGTACTAAGTAATGCACACAATGGGCACACCTAGCATAAGATGTAATGAAATCATGTACTATAATGTACTAACGAACATAGCATGTATATGATGTGAAAACAGGAAAGCATGAAAGTAACAAGTAGGCACATGTGTTCCACCCCAAAACAGTTTGGAAAACAGTAAAAGAGGGGTCTATGTACTCACTTGAGATTGCTCAGAAGTCCTAGGATAACCACCAAGCAAAGCTAGAGATCACGGAATCAAACGGCACCTACTATAGGTAACTACATTAATAAACCGGACCTAAATCGGAAGATCGGGTAGCATTATGGTTTGTAAACCAAACGAGTGTTGAGACTCGTGTCATTGGGTTTAACAAAGCCTACATACTAAATGAAACTTAACCTAAGTGTTTACGACCCATTACGACCCGTTTAGGAAGCTTATGCTACTTTAACGTGTCGTTCGCGTGAAACGCATTCGGACCGCCTAACTAGCCCTATGACAAGTGTTATATGCCTAAACATGTTACATAATCAGTTATGTGACAAAGGTTTAGGTTACATATGCTTAATTACCAATTATACATGAAAAGGGTATTCTGGTAATTTACCTAAGGCATATAAACTACCTATCATACAACTACTTAAACGATGTGACCATAGGGTATAACCTCGGAAGGTTATTCCCTACGGTCACCTAATGTGTTTGGTCGAATCCTAATGATCGACCAAATGGGTCGGGTTCGAGGTATAAGCGATTTATCAGATCGCTTACCCTACGACCCTAGACAACGTGGTAATCAGTAGGCATAGTCCCAAGGGACTATAACCAACGTGATTACACTCACGTTGCGAAGTTCAAACGAACTTCGCATTGACCATAACTGGTCAATGTAGAAAGTCAAACAAAGTTTGACTTTCAGACTCGAAAGACTCGAAAAGCAATAAAAGAACGAAAGAATACTTACCCAGGGTCCCCGAATGCTAATCCCGATCCAAGAATCTCAGGTATGAAACAATGGTTTCAACTTAGAGTTTCTAAAATCAGAATTCTTGTAAGTTATGCAATGGGGGGCATGGGGTATATATAGTTTTCGGTCCACCGTTGAGATCGTTTTATGGAAAACGTGCCATGATCCAACCCGTACACTTGTCGGAAACTCATGGTAGCTAAAAATGGTTCTTATCCGCTGACTAGACATGTGAGAATGTGTGGTGGAGGATCAATCGGTTGCAACTTGTTGTTAAAACATTGAATCTGGTCTGATCATGCAGTCGCGTAGCGCGACGGGTAAGCCCATAGGGCTCGCGCTACGCTAGCACCCCCTGAATCAGAAAAGTTTCAGAATTGGCAGAAATGGTCCCTGCACGTGTTTAAGGCCTTTTTCGATGCTTTTGAACCCTGTTAACCTCATTTCAAGGCTCTAAAATGAAGTTAAAGTATAGGGGACTCAAAACATGCTCAAAAATATCTCGGATGATGGTTCGTTTGGTCGTACGAACGCGATGTTCGCTTAATTACGACGGAATGCGCATAAGCGCGAAAAACGAACCAAATGACGCGACGAATGGATTTTTCTTATGACGAACACTAAAATATAATATAGTCATGCTCACATAAATTTTTGGATGTCCGGATGTATTCAGAACGTAAGTTATGCGCGAAAATGCAAACTTGTGCACTTTTTGACACTTTTAGTCCCTGAATGACCCAAAAGTTTATTTTAGCATACCGAACCCCTCAAAGCCTATTTCTAAGCTATGTAAAGGATATTTATGGTATGTTTAACTTATGGTCATGTTCCGGAATGTCTGTTACAGTTCAAATTGGCATACTTTCGCAGTTTGTCAACTTTAGTCCCTGTAAGCGATTTAACTTTGATTTCACCACACCAAACCTTCCAAAACTTATATCTAAGTTATGTAAAGGTTATTTAAGGTATGTTAAGCCTATTTCACTATTCCGGAGTGTTCGTTGCATTAAACTGGTTATATTTACGCATCAGTGCATGTATAACCTTCCAAAAAGCGATTTAGAGCTTGAAATCGAACATGAGTTGATATGTGCAAAAGATACACATATTTATACAAGTCCAAAGTATGAAATACATTATTTCATTGGTTAGGCATTTGTTTGATGGTTGAAATGACACAGGTGTTACAATTTCCTCATCCTGGGAAATAGAAACAGATTATCCATAGTAAGAACATAAACATAATAAAAAACACAAACCAGCAAGAACCCCCTAAGCGTGGTATAAGATCTCAACGTAAACATACCACATTGTGCTTTCTTATTAATAGGAATTCTAAGAAATACAAGTGACTCGCAAGCAAGAACATAAAACATGCCGAACACCAAAGGCAATTCTTCTTATCATGCTAGTTACAAGTTTGTGTCTATCGACTTATTCAAATGATCCACATCAATAATTATAGGTTTCAAGGACATCATCTAGCAGAATATGTGTTTCACAAAGACAACATGCACACTATGTGCCACAAACAAACTGTATTTTCTGTAATCCTACTTAATTCCTAATAATATAATCTCTTAACACCTTTGTAGGTCCACCCGGAGGATCGAGTCCAACGTTATCCTTGTTTTCCGACAAACCCGAGAGTGCGGAATCCAAACGGATTGTTAAACCAAGCGTAGATCACGTATACACGAACACGATTCAACGATTAAAACCCAATTTATTAATACGTGTAGCAGTTACAATACAGAGTTCACGAAGAACCTGCAGCCACGAAAGACTCCGACGAAAAACCAGAGTCCACGAAGAACATGGTTCTTCATTGACTAGTCTTCGATGAACAACTATTGGTTCTTCGCCACTAACACTTATGACGAAGAAGGTCTTTCTTCAAGAGGTCTTTCGTGAAGGGTTACATCCCATGAAGAATGGTTCTTCGTGGAGATATTGCATGACAACAACCATATACAGAAACAGCAACAGTTAATCAAACAAACATTACAAACATGCATACTGCACACACGCAGTTGCATTTACATTTTCATATTTTACAAAGTAAAACAACATACCGAGTCAAGATAGGAGGATATCTTGACTTCGGTCCCACTTCATATGTCACACCCCAACCGATGGCGGAATCACCGGGGCGCGGCACTAGGCGAATCAGATTGCTCCAGAGAATCCATAACAACTATATTGCGACAATATTTAATGCGTTCATTATCCCATACTAATAAACAGTTACAATCACATAAGTTGTCATGAATTTCATGTTCTCCCAAACAATACAAATCCGACAACCTAGATTTTAGGTGTGTTTCTAGACTTCCTAGCTTGATTTGATGTAGACTGTGACTAAACCTGCAACATACGTTAAAACAACGTCAATACAAAAGTATTGGCGAGTATACAAGTTTTGATAGAGTAGCATAAGTAGCTAAAAGTGCTGCGAATTACCAAATACATAAACGAGATACCTCAACATACATGCATACAAGACAGATACTACCAGCTAAGTCACTCGAGCTGTGATTGCGATTGCTATTTATCCTAACTAGACCCCGTCGGGTTCTATATTACTATAATAGTTAAGGCGGGACCTCGCGAGTATAAGTCCTAACACATATGTAACTAGCATCACGTGTAAATATGCATATCAGTTATTCGCAAGTGATAAACAGTTTGATTGAATAATTCGTTTGTTAAATTTGATTTGATAGGTACGTATGTTACACCCAAAATGCGATAAAAAGGGTTCCAGTATACTCACAGTCAGTGTTCAACAAGTAAACACAACTTGGTTGGATTGAAGGGAACGCGTCTGAGATTAGCCTGATTACAGATTGATAACGTAAGTGTTGAGTAGTGCGTCGAACGGTGGCAGTGAACCAAGAGTCGGATGGTAATCTGATCGGATGGCAATTCGATCGGATGGCCATTCTGTTGGATTGTCACCTCGTTTGGTGAAGATGTGTTTGTGTATGATGGTTTGCATTTTGAAGTTTTCATTGTAGCATTTTGAAAACAGAGAAGTATTTCTACCTTTCAGGTCGATCGATCAAATTGTCGTTCGATCGGGTGTCGATCCGATTATTAGGACACTTTAGTGAGGACAAGTTCACAGCAGTTTGTCACTCGATCGGATTGCAATCCGATCGGGTGGCAATCCGTTTGGAACTGACTAAGTATTGAACATGTTGAAATTTGTTTAAGTGTTGGAGTCTAAACATCACATGATCGGGTGGTCGCTCGATTGGATGGCAATCGATCAGGCGGCAATCCGTTCGACGTTCAGCTCCTCAAATATTGTAATAAAGGTTAAGTGTGGGACCAAGGTGCAAGTCGATCGGGTGGCTGTCAGATCGGGTGGCAATCCGATCAGACGGTAATCCGTCCCAACGTCCTGATCGTCTCTACACTTGGTTGTTTTGATAGTTTACAGTTTTGATCGAGACGGTGTGATAACGTGCTAAACAACAGATACCCCATCTTGACCCAAGCGACCTGATCGGACAGGAATCACCCTAGTCTGACCAGTTAACCTGTTTGAGATGGCTGTTTGTGTTTAACCCGAAATCGGTTGTCTCCCTAATAGAAACCAGATCTTGAACCGACACATCACTAGAAAGAGTAAAAGACCAGAACGAGCTCTGATTCTATCGGTTTCGAGTGCATTGAGTGTAAAAGAGTTGAAAGAAAATTGGAAAAACCATCTTTCAATCTTTTTAACCATGAATATGTGTAGATCTATGCGAAAATTATTGTTTGATCTTGTGGAAATCCATCAGATCTGAGTTTTTCATGGTGGAATGAGGCCAATACTTGAAGTTCATAAGAACCCCATGATGACATCACCCTAGAACACCTCAAATCTGTTGATTTCACGGTTGAAAGTTGAGATTCGAAGGTGAAAAAGATGGAGAAGTGTGTGCAGATCAAGGAAGTACAAGATTTGAGTTGAAAACTTACAAGAATCGCGAGGAATCGAGAGGAAATAGCCCCAAAGAGTGATGGTCGAGTGAGAGCTGTCACATCACTTGAACAGTGATGTGACAAGGGCTATTTATAAGTGAAGAGGAGGAAAGGTGATGAAGTGCAACGGATCGGGTGGTAATCTGATCGGGTGGCAATCCGATCGTGTGGCACCTCGATCGAGTGGCAATCCGATCGGGTGGCACCTCGATCGGGTGGCAATCCGATCGGATGGCCATTCGATCGAAGTGTCATTTGATCAAATGCCTCCGGCGAATTGAGTTTTGGGGTTTCGTTTCGATCATTAAGTGTTGCGATAGTTTGGTCACACCTTTTTATACCCACACTCATATATTTATTATAATTAGTCACACAAAGGGTCGTATAAATATCCATATTTCAAAGTCTGTGTTGCAATAATCGAGTTGCGTGTTTCGAATATGCGTTGCGTTGCGTTACAACACATCACGGCTATCGAGCAGGGTAGAATAGGTCCTCACTCAACATCGTCGTGAGTGTTAGCACGTGCGATGTGATGTGTTATAGCGATAAAGTATGTGTAATATGCGAAAATACTGCGAAATAGCGATGTATGCGATATAGCTACATTATGATCCAAATCTCTGGTGCCAGGCGTAACGAGTATAACGAGTAGTAACAACGCACGAACGTGCAGGTTGTTACAGTCTCCCCTGCTTTAGGAAATTTCGTCCCGAACTTAATCCACCAGAAGGGTCGCGAGAGTTGATGCGAATGAGCGAGCAGCGATAAAACGTCAATATAGGCAAGCGATCAATTGAGTTTCGACGAGCGAGAGCGGGAGATCGACTGAAGATTGATGAGAGAAAGCGTTGCGAAGTCTAGGTGATGGCGGTGATTATGACGATTCGTATTAAAAAAAGATGGCAACACACGAAAAGCGATCCAAAAGTGTTTTGAATTCTCGAAAAGTTGATTAATTCGAAAAATCTTCCCACAGTGCGGCGTTAACTATTTCGATGTTCACACCAGCGCTATGAGAGGGGTTTTATTAGGTTACTAAAAGATTTTAGGGTGGTTAAAACTCGTCTTACGAAATTTTCCCGTCACGCGGCATTAACTTGAGTCGATTGTCACACCAACGTTACAAGATAATCTCGTTTTTTACAAAGGTTTTGATCAAATTTTAGAAAAAGTTTTGTAAGAAAAGATCAGTTCAAAATTTGTGTAAACAAAGCCTTTTAATAATACCAAAAATTTATATTTAAGGTCGGCCACGCATGGCACTTTTCCACGAAAGTTTGACAATATGGTTAAAACACTTATATATAGGAAGTACCAGCGGCGTATCCACCATGCTTTAGCCATATGGCTTCCGTCTCGTGATGCAGTGTCATACGTGTCGACATAGTACAGACAGATTTACGATGACTTGATCCAGACGGGAACGGGTTGGATCAAGTCTTGGAAAGCGAACTGAGTGATGAGGTCGTTTTCGAACTCAGTTTAGTGTCACGACCGAGTGCGACAAGCGATAAGTAGTATGCGATAATTGATAGCACAAAACAAACGTAATAAGCGAAGACGACGGCGACAAGCGAAAAGCGATGAGCGATAAGCGACGAGCGATAGCGGCAACCGTCGAGTGATAGGCGACGATCGATGCGTTGCAAGCCATGGGAATATGCGATTTGATTAGATTAAATGACACCACAAGTTTTAACTGACATTAAGCCCCACATGGCCCTTTTTCCACGAAAATCTGCTGATATGGCTAAAACACTTATATATAGGAAGTACCAGCGGCATATCCACCATGCTTTAACAATATGAGTTTCGTCCCGTGAAACGAGGTCATGTGTGCTAATTATATCATAGATAACATAAATAACGGTAACCGATAGCGATGACGATAAACGTTAAGCGATACCCGATGAGCGATAGAGCAATACACAGGCGATAGAGCGATAGCATGATACACATAAGAAGCGATTGCGTGAACACACAGTAAGCGATTGAGGTTGCGAGATAGATTCCGGCGATAATGCGATTGCGAGCGTGTTGACTTACGGAAAGTCTAGCGGTTACACGCTTTTGACTTGCGATTGAGATTGTTACGCCTTGCGATGTAGTGTAGTTTGTCGAAAATAGATTCAATAGTATATTCGGTCTAATAATGTTCAACTTGTATGGCACTTTCTTCACAAGACATTGGTTGGCATGGGGAAGCACTTATATATAGGAAGTACCAGCGTCGTATCCACCACGCTTCAACCACACGCCTCTACCCCGTGAATAGGTGTCTCACTGTGTCGACATGGTCAAGACGCTTATATATAGGAACTACCAACGGCGTATCCACCATGCTTGACCATGCTTTTAACGTTATGGCATCATTGAAACTCATTACGATCTCCGTGCACTGATCACAGTAATCCCGTGTGCACCCGTGATTAATTTGATCCTTGCACGTTTATCGTCCTTTATCGTCCTTTATCTCAAGAACGCATAGTAGGGGGAAAACACATTATAAAGTACATAGTGCTAGCATTTAGTCCGTGCACGAATGCGAGGCAGAGCGAAGGATAAATAGAGTCCACATTGCGTCGAGAAATAGAACAAGTTCAACATATAAAGGAAATTAACGGCGGAAATCGTTTCATTACAACAACATTGTAAGCATAATTAATGTTGTTGTGGAGGGCTTCTACGGAGACTGCGATTGTTGCTGAAGTTCCTCAAGTCTGCGGCCCCGTGCAAAAGTTATGGGTAAGATGACCATACCAGTTGCAATTTGCGCAATAGCGACAGTTAGCTTCTGGCGGGTGTTGATACGTACACGTGAGACACAAAGGATGAGTTCCGCTATAGTTGTGCTTTGAGTGAACGGGAATTGCTTGGAGAGGTTCTGGTTGCGATAGCTCAGTTGTTGAAGAGTTTGGGCTCATGGTCTTTCGTTTGCGGCTGGGTTGAGCTTCCTGAGGCGATGCGTTGTCATCGGAGTATTCGTCCGAGGACTCACTTGAAGAATCGTCGGTAGAATCGTCGGAGGAATTGTCAGAAGAATCAATGACGATTGCTTGATGAGCCTATTTGACAGGATTCTTGGAGAAAAATCCGTCCAAGACTCGTTTGTTATTGACTTCGGCGGCTAAGCGGTAGGTTTCTTCGATGGTAGCAGGTCTTGCAACTTTGACAAAATCGCCCACACATTCAGGCAAGCCGCGAATGTACTTCGTGATGGTTTTCTCTGAAGTGTTGACTTGACTTGGGCAGATTATGCTAAGTTGTTTGAACCTTGCGGTGTAGCCAGTATTGTCACCTTCGACTTGCTTGATTTCCCAAAATTCATCTTCTAGCTTTTGGACTTCGTGGGGAGGGCAGTACTCTTTCTTCATGAGCTCCTTCAGCTCATCCCAAGAGAGTATAAGCCACAGAGATCCCACGTTTATTACGTTCGGCAGTCCACCAGTCGAGTGCTCGCGATTGAAATACTCCGGTTGCGCAAGTAGTACAGAAACTATCGGGACACCCACTCTGACGAAGGGTAACTGCGATAGAATCAAACCACTGGAGTAGTTGAGACACACCTCCTTCACCCGTGAACTCCATCGGGTCACAGGCTTTGAAGTGTTTGTAGAGGACAGCAGATTGCGGCGCTTTTGTCTTAGAGTCTTCCGGGGTTCGAGAGTTGCTAAGAGAGTGCACTTGAGCGATAATTTGAGGAATGACCTTGGCCACTTCCCTGGCCACAAGAGAGGCAATCCTCTTTTCGGCGCTTCGTTTGGCTCTTATCCTAGATGTTTGTCTCGATGTAGAGTCGTTTGAAGACATCTAGACAGAGAGAGATTTGGAGTGAGATTCGATCATAATGGTTTTGAGTTTTGCGATGTAATTGAGCGCGATCAAAACTTGTAGCGAGTAATATAATAGATTTCACATAGGAGACACGAGATTTGTTAGTGCATTTATGTCTATAGCCTTCGTCAATCCGAGCCGTAGCGAGAAACAGAAGAAAACAAGTTGTTATGATGTAATATCTAGGCAAAAGGCAAGGTGGCAATATTGTAATTAATGAGAAATCTCATTAAAAGCCAAGGCCTATAAATAGGAGCTTTATGTTTAGATTAGAGACTTTTGGCTCATTTGTGTTTTGGAGAACTCTAGATCTAGAGAGAGAGTCTAGAGAGAGAAAGTACTCCAAGTGATTCACGGTTCTTGTACGTTATCAGATTTTATCAAAGAATCACGTTTATATTACGTCATGTGTGTAATGTTTTGAAAATGACAAATGAATGTGAACAAAAAGAAATTGCTTGTCAAGAAATGAAAAAGGAATATGACTCAATGAAATTATCATATCACATTACAAAAGAGTCATATGATAAAGTAAAAGACGAAATGAAATTTCAATTTGTTTTTCAAGATTATCTTTACCAAAAATATCAATTCTCATCTTGCTAAAATCATTCAGCTTGAAAAAGAAGCTGAAAAAGCTCGGATTAAAATCAAAGAGCTTGAAGTGAAATTGAAAGGTTTTGAGAATTTTACATCACACGTTTGTCCAAAACCGATCAATGTTGTTCCAATAAGTGACAATGTCACAAATTTTGACAAAGTCAAAATTGAAGATTGTGATGAAATATCTGATGATGAAAAAGAAAAGAAAAGAAAAATATTTTTAGATTTACAAGAAAAATTTCAAAATACTGTTTTGCAATCTACTGAAACAGGTGAATGTTCTAAACAAAAACCTGTTAAGAAGAATGCAGAACAGAAACAAAAAGATAAAAATTTGAAAAATTCTAAAATTGAAAATAAAAGCTCATCAGATAAATCATCCAATCATTATCAAAAATCACAAAAATTTAAAAATGAAAACTCACAAAATGTTGGTAATAAGTGGTGCAGGTTTGACCACAGTGCTCAAAAGACAAATCCAGCATTGAAGAGGAGAAATGATTATTACCAAGCCAAACAATGTTATGATTTGAAGGTTTGGACTGACCAAAGTGGATGGTACGATAACAGAGTGTGCTACACCTGTGGTGTGAGAGGACACATTGCTGTTAACTGCCAGAATTGGAGTTATGAGACAAGAAGATGCTATAATTGTCAAATCAGAGGTCATATTGCCAGAGATTGTCCAAAGAGATCGATGGGGAGATCAAGGGTTGAATCTCAGAAAATGATAAAGAAACCAGTCACTGTCAAGCCCAAAGAACAGAAAGTGGAAGATAAGAAAGTAAAGCTTTCACAGGGGCAGAGAGACAGACTGAGGAAGAAGAGGAAGAAGGCGAGAGAGTATTTGGAGAAGATTTTGTCTTCAGGTTCACAAGTTGGTTCGAATAAAAGTTCTGATGAATCAATTCACTCGACTGCAAAGTCAAGCAAATCGAATTCTTCAGATACAAATCTGAGGACAGAAAAGAAGAAAAAGAAGAAAGTTATTGACAATGAATCTGGCTCATCCAAGTCAGACAAGCCAAGTTCGGGCAATGAATCTGATTCCACAAAATCAGATGAGCCACAAGTTGAGATAAAGAAGGAAGAGACAGTTCCATTAATGAATGATGAGAACTTTCCACCATTACAAGCCGCAAACCTAAAATCAAAAGGTGTTGATGCTGGAAAAATGTTTAATAGCAATGTTAAACATATTTTTAGTAAGATGGCTGATGGAAAGGTAAAAGGGGCAAAAAAATTTTATGAAGAAAAGAGAAATGTTCAAAACACACCCAAGACTGGTCAGGCTTGGGTACATAAATCTGTTGGTTGAATTCCTGACTTGCCGGAGCTTCCAGGTTGGTAAGTGTGAAGCAGGTATCGGCATCATTCTTGAGAAATTCACAGGATGGTAACTGTGATATTTCGTCTTACAAGTGGTTAATCAAGGACATTAAGTTGTACTTGATTTTCTACAAGTGATAGTGGTGTTTGACCTAATAATGTAAAATTTTCAAAATGGTTAAAAGAGAACAAGGTGATGAGATGACCCCGAACCCACAAGTGATGGGTAAACAAACTAATTTTTCCGGAAAAACCATTCTGATTAAAACAAACTTAAGTGTTTTGAAATCATTATGGGAAAATAGTTTGTTGTAAGGGGGAGTTCTGATTGAATATGCCGAAACCCTCACGGCTGAACAAACATGATTACTTTCATCAGATTGAAAAACTGTTTTCAAACTGTAAAATATCAATGTGTTGTAAATCATGGGGGTATGTTAGATTTTCTGCAAATCAGTACACTTTTAGCAGAAAATGGATGGCGAGACAAAGCTATCAGTATTGGTTGTCAAATTTTCTTTAAATGGTTTTGCATTTTAGGGGGAGTAATATTGTTAGAAAATACAAAAACATTTGAAAATTTGAAAAAGTCAAAAACATGATAAAACCTATTGGCAAAAAGACAAAAACATTAAAAAATGAAAATTGAGTTTTTGTGTAAAAAGAGGAAATGATAGTACATCAGTAGAAAGTTACAGTACGCTAAAGAATTGGAAAGTTAAAATGTGTTAAACGATCTCACCGTGGATGTGTCGGTAGGTTTTTGTACATTTAGTAGGTTTGTTCGGGATATAAATCTAAATCTTTACTTACTTATTTCGTGGGGAACACTACTTGGATATATAGGTAACCCCTGAAATCTTGTTTGAAAGGTCTTGTATTCTGATATACTAGGTCTTTATATTCAGTGATATCTGGGGTATTATTCCGGGACTTCTGCTGAACGGTAGTTCTGACCTAGTCCTCGAATAATACTTTCCGCAAATGCTTGAAACATAGCATCACCCTCAGCATATATGATAAGACAATAAAATTTCTTAGCAATGCTGTTGTAAAAAAGATCCTCTAAAGGGGACACACCCAAGTTGAGTCATGATCTCTCTGCTGAACGGTAGTTCTGACCTGAGCTCTCATGATTCTTCATAATTTATTAACCCCTTACAGATATCATTTGTGTTATAATTACCTGTAAGACTGAATATTGGGATCTAGATACGGGAGTATATTCAAGAGGTGGGACACACGTATAAGTTTAAGTCTCTAAAACACTTAATTCGTATCCTGGATAGATTGAAAATTGTGTGAGAATTTAAAGTGGACAAGTATATCGACAATCTAAGTGAATTGTTTAAGTCTTAATGTGGAATTAAGCTCAACGGTACTTGTGACTTGTCAAAAACTGATATGATCCTCTGACGCATACTCAAACAAAAATATTGTCTGTAAATATGTTTGTACATATTTCTTTACTGCTTTATATTTTCAGAAAAATACAAAAAGATTTTTTATTCTGCTTTATTTTCGACAACTGAAGTCTGAGTGCTGAGTTTCAAAATCTAAGTAAGCTGATTGTGTTTCTGAAAATAAAACAAGTTCATTAAATTGAAACATGAATTAAAATCAAAAATCAAAACAGTTTGTGATATTTCCAAGGTCATTAAGTTGGACTTGGATGATTAACTATGAGGGAGTTGGTTTCTTTAATGCTGCCAAATCTATAAAGTTTGTTAATAGGGGAAGTGGGTTAGAGAATTTGATTGATAATACGAAAACATTGTATTTATAAATGTTTGAGTGATTGCAGATGAGATTCCAGACTATGATCCCGGAAGCTGAGTCTAAGGGGGAGTCTGAAGACGAGCTCAAAGCAAGGGGGAGCTTGTAACCAAAAAGCAGGTGTCGATCCCAAAGCACGGAAGCTTGAAGAAAGGGGGAGCCTGATGAAGAAAAGAGGAAAGCTGAAGACAGATCCAACGGGATTCTGTTCAAGAAGATTCAAAGAGAGAGAGAGAAAAAGAAGACGCTACGAGTTTGACTCAATGATCGAGATTGACTGCGGCAATATCCAAGGGGGAGTCTGTTAGTGCATTTATGTCTATAGCCTTCGTCAATCCGAGCCGTAGCGAGAAACAGAAGAAAACAAGTTGTTATGATGTAATATCTAGGCAAAAGGCAAGGTGGCAATATTGTAATTAATGAGAAATCTCATTAAAAGCCAAGGCCTATAAATAGGAGCTTTATGTTTAGATTAGAGACTTTTGCCATTTTAGAGATTTGAAGAGCTCTAGTTCTAGAGAGAGAAACTAGAGAGAGAAAGTCTCTAAGTGATTCAAGTGATTGTACGATTTCAGATTTCTAATAGAATCACATTTATATTACGTCACGTGTGTTAGGTCGCGTTCGTGTACGGATTCCGCACGTTTCACGTTCGTTTCGCAATCGTTTCGGAGTCAAAACCGGTCCTACAAGATTCCTAGGTTTCCACACAATTGATTTGCATACATATAATTAGTTGTAGCTTATTCTTGTACACATACATGCCGGTATGGAATGCGATCATTTGTTTTTTTAGACATTAGCTTTGTTGCGATCATTTGTTTTTTTTTAGATTGCGATGGCTATGCGAGTTGTGCGGTTGCAAAAGCAGGGAGCGAAAATCGGTAAATCGAGAAATTGATAAACCGTAAAGTTTTAAATTGTAAACATATAAGGGTAAATGAGTTCTACCAAGCGTAAAATCAGCGGGTCGTATGCTAGGAAAGTAGATAGACTGCCTCGGGTGTTTAGGCATCGACTACCCACGGAAACCCAACTATACCCAACAAGTTCATGCACGCGCGTTGCCCTAGAAGACTCATGCTTCCGCTGGGATGCAGCTCATGGCATTCGTCTTTGTAGGTCCCGAAATCTGAGGATCGATAACGAAAACCGAATCCTTGTTTATAGCAAACAATGTCACGGGTGCGGAATCCCCGTAACGTTGCCAAATCAAACACAGTAAATAACACACACGGTATAACCAATGAAACGCAATCTATTGATTAAATGGGATGAGAACCAAGAACAACTGATACACACACAGTTTGACAGAATAACTTTCAGGGTATGCTCTCATCTAGTTTCAAAGTGAAACCAGAAAGTGTTTATATAGCAGCCTGGGCCAAACATCGACGAAACCAAAAGTGGGCTCGACGAAACAACATTGGGCCAGACATTTGGGCCTGAAGAAGCCCAACAGTCGACGAAACAAGGGAGTTTCGTCACTGATCACGACGAAACGAGCTGAAATGGACACTTGGGCATTTCGTCGTGAGGTGTTCGACGAAACACTCTGTTTCGTCAAAGGCTGCAAAAATTGTGTTGTTTGCTGCAAACAGACAGCTAACAGCAGCAACATATAAACACTTAAACTAAAGACAGTTATACCCTTACATGCAACATGCATTGTTCGTATATCATTACATACCAAATAGAGACAAATATGTCGGACACAAGCTGATAGGAGGATATCCGACTTGGTCGATGGCAAATACAGACTCGATGTCATGGTGATGTGTCATCGGGACTTAATTCACGGCGCTCCGTGCTTCGCGTGTCGAACTCTGGGGCACACGACGGAGGAATGTCGTGACGTCGGGCTTGAGCCGAACCTAACCGAGTCGAACCGAGTCGAGTCGCGTCCACATGAAGTGTACCAACAAACTCCCCCTTGGATGCTACTCATGATGGTTCGTCTTCCATGTCTTTCATGTCGGAGGATCTTCAAAGACTTCATGTGTCGCAAATAGGAACTGTATCAACAAACTCCCCCTTGAATGTTGCTCGTGAATCTTTTGATCTTCAATTCTTTTAATCATTTTAGTGTTGATGAGTGATCAACTGCAACCCGATCATCTTGATCTTCAGATTGCATCACTGCTGTGTCCTCAATTTACGGCTTGTCATCTGACACGTTCTCTTCGCCTTTAGCTGATTCTGATGTCGCATCTGCACATACAAGAAAGCTAAACACGTAATGAGAACAACCGCTTGGAATATAGACAAATTAAACAAACGTCACATATGAGATCAAATCTCAATCAAACACCGACCGAAAACAGTTTGAAAGTTTAAAAATTGATCAATTTTAATCCTTTAACTTTCAAAACTTGTTAACTTCGACTGTTTATGAAGATGCAATTGTTTTCCAGCTTACGATCAGGATTTTGGGTAGGATAGACTCAAGTCCCAACATCGGTCAATCAAAAATAAACTAGAAGCAAAATCTTTTTGGCTTTTATAAAGTTTAGATTAAAACACACCTAAAATCTTTTTGGAATTTTTCATTTTTCAAATGTAAATACGGAAAGCAATAAATAAATATATACAAAGATGCAGAAACTGGAAGAAGTAAATAAATATTTACAGACATTCTTTTTGTGAGTTTCGAGGGTAAGAGAATCATATCAGTGTACGGTCATGTCAAAACGCTCTGGTTGTTCATTTTGTTAACAATTAGATAAGCATCCTATAACGATTATCGGTATTGTTATCCACATAAGCTCAACTTATCAGATGTAATCATGGCGAGGGGATACGTTAAGGTATGATTTATACTTACCGACCGGTGTTCATCCATACACGACACATTCCCGTATCAAGGTATGCATGAGAGTTCATCTTACCGGTGAGTATACCATGTATCATCTGTTTGACCGTATAAAAGAATGTGAGTAACTCAATTATTTTGATTGAAAACAAGCCCTATGTGATAAAATCAATTATTGATGAGGAACTTGATTTTCGATGCATGAGGGCACAGGAGCAAGTCCGTGAACAGGTCAGTACTTTCGTACAGCAGAGAGACAAACTTGACTCCCAGATAAATGTGATATATTATCACTTATTTTGTTTGGACATGTGATTGTTGATCACTTATTGAGGTCGAATGCAATATGTACACGTATGTATAGTATCATGGAAGATCTAGACTTCGTCTCCGTTATTTTTACGGTTTGATACAACCATGATACCCAGATGATAAGACAGCATAAAGACCGAATATCTCAGAACCTCGGCAATCAATCAAACAAAATTTCGGTACTAAGACCATATGCCAATGAATGGTTCCCACCTGACTTGAAGTCTGTTAGGTTTATATCATCCTGCACATTTTAGTCTGATTGTGAGCCTACCGATACATCGTTAGTAAAGCTACTTATCATTTTTCAATTTTTTCTTTTTCTTTTGACCATATTGACATACCACACCAGTGTATATCATCACTTTCCCTTCTTTTCTCTAAGAAACTCATTTTTGGTTTTCTATTGTTTTTGAATTTTTGATTTTTCAAAATTAAAGACAGAAAGTAAACGACATATTTTTGGATTTTTGAATTTTCACATGTTTTGTATTTTCTGAAATTTCTCCCCCTAAAATGCGAAAAGATAAGTAAACTGAAAATCTTTTTGGATTTTTGACGCTTAAGAAAATATTTACAAAAACGATCAGCCGACCGAAGTTTACTCTTGTTTCACCTTAATACCATTGACCAATAAAAGATAGTCAAAACGAGATTTGTCAAAAGCTTTTGTAAACAGGTCAGCACGTTGTTCATCAGTGTGAATTTTAACAACATCGATTAATCTTTTGTCAAAACAATCACGTATGAAGTGATACTTAATTTCGATGTGATTGGTCTTGGAGTGTTGGACAGGATTTCTAGTGATAGATAAAGCAGCATTATTATCAACAAAAAAAGAGGTAGATAGGAATTCAAAACCATAGTCGCGCATTTGTTGCTGGATCCATAGAACCTGAGAGCAACAACTTGAGGCAGCAATGTATTCAGCTTCACAAGTTGATGTAGCAACACAAGTTTGCTTCTTGCACTGCTACGTGACTAAGCGACTTCCTAAGAATTGACATCCAGCCGTTGTGGATTTCCCATCTATTTTTCATCCGCCGAAATATGAATCACTAAAAGCAACCAAGTCAAAACTATCATCTTTAGGGTACCAGAGACCGGTGTCCGGGCAACCCTTCAGATAGCGAAAAATCCTTTTAACAGCTCCAAGATGAGATGCTTTTGGGTTGGCTTGATATCTTGCAAGTAGGCACGTTGGATACATGATGTCAGGCCTCGATGCTGTGAGATATATGAGAGATTCGATCATAGCGCGATAATAAGAAGAGTTGACACTTTCACCCTTCAAGTCCGGAGTAATCCCGTGATTAGTCGGAAGTGGGGTACCAATGGGCATTGCGTCAGACATCTGGAATCGGCTCAAGATGTCTCCAACATATTTAGTCTGATGGATGAATATCCCAGACTCAGTTTGTTGAACTTGTAGGCCCAAAAAGAAATTCATCTCTCCCATTGCGCTCATTTCGAACTTTTCCTGCATAACACGTTCAAATTGCCTGCACAAAGTATCGTTATTAGAACCAAAAATGATATCATCAACGTATACCTGTACCAACAAAAGATCTCCATCTTGTTCCTTGATGAAAAGAGTACAGTCGATAAGACCCCGGTGAAAACCGTTCTCCAGCAGATAAGTAGATAAAGTTGCATACCAAGCCCTCGGTGCTTGATGTAACCCGTAGAGAGCTTTGTTGAGCAATCAAACCCGATCGGGATGGATAGGATCTTCGAAACCTGGAGGTTGTTCGACATACACCTCTTCTTCAACAATACCATGTAAGAATGCGCTTTTGACGTCCATCTGATAGACTTTAAATCCTTTAAAAGAAGCATAAGCTAGAAAGATCCGAATAGCCTCCAGACGAGCAACTGGTGCATAAACCTCGTTGTAATCAATGCCTTCAATTTGACGAAAGCCCTGAACAACCAATCTCGCCTTGTTGCGAATGACCACTCCACGATCATCCTTTTTTGCACTTGTAAACCCAACGGGTGCCAATTTTCTTGTAGTTGTCGGGTTTTTCAACAAGTCTCCAAACACCCAGTTTCTGGAACTGTTGTAGTTCCTCTTGCATTGCTTCAACCCAAGAATTATCTTTTAAGGCTTCTTTCCAAGATTTCGGTTCTTCTTGTGAAACGTAACAAGCGAAGGACCAATCATTTTGAAGACCATATTCTCTAATGGCTAAATACAAACCAGCACTCTGGTTGTTTCTCAGCTGATTACGCGTCTGCACCCCGTGTTGGACATCTCCTATAATATTCTGCTGTGGATGGGTATCGTGAATCCTCATTTCAGGATTTTCAGGAACACGAGCATTAACACCCAAATTGTTAATATTAACATCAACATGAGTGGAAGTGGATGCATTCCCTTCAGCAGTATCAAAATCCTGCACATGAGGAGTTTCAACAGAAGTACCCTGAACAGGAGCAACTGGAGCTGAAGTGCCTTCAGTCGCATCCAGATATTCATCATTTTCCGATGACTCATTGTACCCAGTAGCATCTTCAAATACCTCATTTTGAACTGTGTTGTTAACCGAATTAGAACCTTGTGGGTTAACAATAAGAGGTCTAACCAATGGCGAGTCAGCAGCATTGTCACTATCATATAACATTCTAGCAGCTGCAGAATTTTCGTCAAAGGTTGGCAGATTAAAGGAGTCGAATAGCCCATCGTAGTCGAACATCCAAGGATCACCCGGAGCCCTAACAGGACTTGTATACCTTTGAACCCATACTTCACTCCATAGCTCAATCTTTTTGGTAGCCAGATTCCATACGCAAAAATTCGGAGTAGCATATCCAAGGAAGAAACCCTCGATAGCTTTCGCGCCAAACTTTCCATCCGGCTCAATCATAGTGCATGGACCGCCAAAAGGTTCTAGAAAGGAAAGATCCAGTTTCATTTTCTGTAGAAGTTCGAAACAAGTCTTGCCATATCTCTTAACTGTAAGAAATCGGTTTAATGTGTAGCAAGCAGTCGACACAGCCTCCCCCCAGAACTGAACAGGAAGCTCCGACTCTACCAACATCGTTCTTGAAGTTTCAATTATCGTCCGATTCTTCCTCTCCGCGACACCGTTTTGTTGTGGAGTGTATCGAGAACTGTATTCATGAAGAATGCCCTTAGAAGTACAGAACTCATCCATCACACGGTTCTTGAATTCAGTTCCATTGTCGCTTCTGATCCTCTTAACTTTCAACGTGTAGAGATTTTCCAACATTGTAAGAAGATCCTTGAGGATGCCAGGAGTATCACTCTTGTGTGCCATAAAAGCTCCCCAAGAAAATCTAGAATAATCATCAGTAACCACTAAGCAATAAGCATCCCCGAATGTTATCTTTTGTCTCATAGGTCCAAAGAGGTCCATATGAAGACGTTCGAGAGGCATGCTAACAGTGTTGATCTTCTTCAGAGGGTGAGACTTCTTCGTTTGTTTCCCTTTTTGGCACGAAACACAGATATCTTGTAGGTGAAAACTTCTCAAGGGCATACCATTCACAAGATTGTTTTTCACCAAATGGTTCATTTTTCTTAAGTGAATGTGCCCCATTCTTCTGTGCAAAGATATAGACTCCTTCTCCATGGCTTTTGAGACAAAACATGTGACTTGTGCAGAAGTCGTAATCGCTTGGCTCATATCAATAATAGAAAGATCATTAACTCTTGGAGCCGATAAGAGAATCCATTCTTCTGGAATTTTGAAACAAGGTTTCAGCACATAACAACCGGCATCATCAAAATGCACGGTGAACTTCTTATCGCAGATCTGCAAAACACTGTGAAGATTATGATCAATTTGTCGAACATAATTGATCTTATCGAAACATACAACACCATTGGAGATCATTCCCTCTCCAGTGATGTACCCGCCTTTGTCTCCAGCAAACGCGACATAGTCTCCTCTAATATTTCTCACATCATATAGAAGCCGTAAGTCGCCTGTCATGTGCCTAGATGCTCCACTATCAACAATCCAATGACTATTAATAGTTCCTCCTGGAACACCATGCACATATCATCAATGATCAGTTGAGGATGGGGACCCAAGCCTTAGTGGTCTTGGGTCGTCCCTAAGCATCACGAAAGATGATCTCGATTTCTTGATGATTTTGTAACACAACACCTCCCCCTGATTTTCACCCGTCTTAGGTTTCCATGTTTGATTTGCTTTACCAGATATAGTTTTATGAAAAGATTCTGAAACTTCTGGTTTTAAAAAATGCGGAGAACTTGGTTCCCTGTTGACCGTTTTGACTTCAGATTTTAAAGCCTTTTCAACAGCTTTGACGTTTTGACGTCGTTGTTTTGTTTCTTGTTCCTTAACAGTTCATTTATCATGTTTTGGTGAAACGGGACGACGTTGAGGGTGAACCTTTTCAGGTGGTGCTTTCTCAACAAATTTATCTTTTGAAGTGTTTGAGCAGTTCTTAATGATATGCCCAAACTCCCCACATTTAAAACATGTTCTCCTTTCCACAAACTTAGGAGAATCCGATCGACCAACAGATGTTTAACTCGTAGAACCTGAGGTACTTGCTTTTTCATCACACCCGTTTGTATGTTGAGTGTAATTGTTTTGACTATTACGCTTTAAAATCGTGACTTGTTGGACAAAATCGGTGTTTGATTTGTTTTCAAAAATCTCAATTTTATCCGTACCATTCGATGCTACAAATTTGACATTACTGTTTTTCTTTTGATAACGAGCTCCTTTTGTTTCAAATTTAGATTGAGAAACGTTAGGCTTATTAGCTCGCTTTTCTGGTTGTTTACCCTTAGAAGCAATAGGTTGTTGCTTTGTTGGAGATTTTTGATTTCCAAATTGTTTCCTGATTTCAGCTTTTGGGATTGGGTCACATTGAGTTACAATGACTCCTGGAATTGTCTTTCCCAAAAATTTGTTTGTATTATCTTCAAAAACTTTAGCAATCAAAGATGGATTGACATTTTTATTTGGAAAATCGTGATCTGAATAGATTTTAGAATCACCAACCAAAGTGTACAACACGTTATTACTCTTAACGACAGACACAAATTTCTTGTCATTCTTGACAGGATCTATCACTTGTTTGACAACTGGGTGAACAGCAGGAGTAGGAGGATCACATAGAATATGATTCTCAATTGGAACTTCTACTCCTTTCATCTTGTCAAGTGATTTATCTTGATCACTCATATCTGATTCTGGTTCATCATCAGACGACTCATAGTCCTCAATGATTGGAGGACTTTGTTTCGTAGATGTTGAAGTTTCTTTTTGCTCAGATGATGTACTTGAAGAACTGTCCGATTTGAACCCTAGGCCAGTGGGAACTTCCTCATAATCAAGAGGCACACTGGGCTCAAACCGTGGCATTTCTTCTTCATTAGGCATATGAGTATAATTATGTCTTAAAGGAGGCGGACACTTCTTATACCCAACACCTTTCTTGTTTCCCTTCAGTTGTTGAACGTCAATAATGTGATCGAGCACATATCGGGAGTTAGAATAACTCTCCAATTTGAGCTTGATTGCATCATGCTCGCATTTGGCAATGGCTAGTTCCTTTTTGGTTTCCTCAACGATGTTAATGTACTCGTTAATACTAACTTGTTTATGATAAACAGTTTTGGTCACTTCGGAAACACTTTTCTTTAAGGTTTCAATTACAGATTAAAAATCCTTTTCGTTTCTAACCAGAGCCATATTTGCCTCTTTGCACAGAGACATTTCAATAACCAAACTTTGATTATGACTATGAAGCTTTTCAGATTCAAGCTTCAAATCTGCACAAGAATTACAAACACTAGGAGTAGGAGTTTCAGAATTTACCTGACTCGTAGAGGCTGAGACATTTGCCATAAAGGCAGTTTGAAAAGAAAAAGATCCATCTTCAGAGAATAACTTCTCCATTTCTTCAGATGCTACAGCAGCCTTCTTAATCAGAACTGATTTTTAACATTTCAACTCCTCCACTTCATTCAACAAGTTATCAAGATCAGAACTTGCTTCTTCCTTCACATCAGATTCAGAATGATAATCGCCCGAAGTAGAACTTTCTTCATCAGAACTCCCGGTATAACCCGAACTGTCGTCACTTTCAGAAAATTCTTCCTTATGAACGTGCTTGATGTGATTGATGATCTTTGCATAACACGCTGTTCCTCCTCTATCTTGATCACCTTCCCCAAGTTGTACAGAACAATTACACCCTTCATCAGCTTGAACGGTCAATGCTCGATTGGTGTTTGATGGTCCAGACTGGTTCTGGTTCTGATTGTTGTTCACCGCTACCATCCTTCTTTCACGATTATCTTGATTGACATTGACATTTGAAGTACTCGTCTGATTTCTGAATGGGTTCTGATTGCCCTGTTTGCTTGGTCAGGTGCACTCACGTTTGAAGTGCCCCTTTTCGCCACAATTGAAACATGTAACCGCTTCTTTATCAAATCCGTACTTCGTATCCTGCTTACTTTCCAAAGAACTTCTCCCTGTTCGAACCATAAAGTCCTTCGCCCTTCTAACAGCACTTGCAAACGCCCACTTTATATCCATCAACTCCATTTCATCACGGTTGATTTGTTGATAGTCTTCGTTGGTCAAATTAATGTTTCCAATTTGACCTGTGACCAAACCGCAGTAAGCACTGACCATTGTATTAATGAGTTCCATATGCTCCTTCACTACTTCAATGCTAACGTTTGAGAGGTTTGATATATCAACTCTGACTGTGTTAGGGTTTAGGGGTGGAGGATTGTTGGTATAATGAGCTTGTTGTTGTGGTTGGGCTTGTGGTTGTGATGGGACAGGAATATAAGCACTCGGATCGAACTGAGGTTGAGTAGTGGTAACTTGTGGTGGAGGTTGGGGTGTTGGAATAGGAATATAAGCACCACCAAATTGAGGTTTAGAATAAGCCTGAGCTTGAGCACTCATATGCGCTGGCGAATGATAGGCACTCGGATCGAAAACCAGAGGTGGAGCTGATTGTTGAAACGGAAAAGAGCTTGTATTTGACATAAACGTCGTTTGTAACTGCAGTTGCTGAACTGAACTGGAACTAGCTGAAGGAGCAAAACCAGGCAAATACATTTATGTGTTTTGAGGAGCTGCAATCCTTTTAGCTTTCCGAATTTCTTCATCATTCTTGTGGTCCAGCTTCTGAATGAATTCATAGATATTGACATTGGCAGCATCTAGAACGCCCGTATGCTTTAAAAGCTCAATGAATGGACTCCACTTTGGAGGTAGAGCATCAGCAAACCGTGCAACCATTTTCGGTTGAGTTGCAGTAACACCATAAGCAAACAGTTCACTAATCAAATGATAAAAACGTGTAATCATATCATTTAGGGTTTCATTTTCCAAGAACTGAAATGACTCAAACTCTTTCTTTAATAGATCATGGCGTGTCTTTCTAGTAGCTGCATTTCCTTCTCCTCTTGCTACCAAGGCATCCCATAATGTTTTCGTGTCTGTACAATAAGAGAATTGATGATAGGTTTCTTTGTGAGGCGCTTGTGTAAGAATAGCAAACGACTTTTTCTCCAAGTCATAGGCTTTCTTGTCATTTTCAAGCATATTAGTAAAACCCGCTCCAGTTGATGCTGCTACTTCGAGGGCAAGGTTGCTTGGAGTAATGAAACACGTCCAAAGTTCGGTGCTTTGCCCTTGAACGTATGTGTGGACACGACCTTTCCATGATGGAAAGTCGTTCATATGATTCAACTTTGGTGGGCGATTGTTGTTGCCCGTTTCGCTCTCGCTAAGCAAAAGATTCTGAATGCTTTGATTTTGATTTGATGCCAAAGCCCATTGAGTTGCACTTATAGATTGCTGACCAAAAACATTCTTTACCCATGCTGCTACAGAGGTTTGATCTTGACCTGGTCATGGGTCCGTACTCCAATCCTACGGACTTGTACTACTCATATTTGATATTAGAACAAATGTACCTGATAAAACACATGAAAACACAGTGTTAGAACAGTTTTGCAAGTCCTGTGTTTAAAATTGACAGCAGATTTCGACGAAACTCCTTCTACGAAACACTCTGTTTCGTCGAAATGTCTTATGACGAAACTCAATGTGTTTCGTCGAAGATGCTTTTGGCGAAACACTCTGTTTCATCGCTTGTGCGTTTCGTCGTGGATAAGGTCCAGACAAGTGGGTCAAGTGGGTGAGAGTTGGTAAAAATTTTCAACTTAAATTGTATCTCTTTACTGACACAGTACAAAATTTTCAACACACAACATGCCTGATTCACCTAATAGTATGGGTGAATAATATTTAATCAATTTAAAACTTTTATCAATTTCTTTTAATTCAAAT
The DNA here is from genome assembly GCA_030545235.1 of Helianthus tuberosus. Classification (NCBI taxonomy): domain Eukaryota; kingdom Viridiplantae; phylum Streptophyta; class Magnoliopsida; order Asterales; family Asteraceae; genus Helianthus; species Helianthus tuberosus. The sequence goes on from CM060429.1 coordinate 33,644,870, forward strand.
TCAAGGAATATCACAAGGACAGTTTGAAAATTTTATGAAGATTTGAAGATACAACCCAGAATATGCACTTCCGATCACCTGAACAATTTTCCGAAACGCAAATCCGCACAAACTTTTACTGAAAAACCCAGTTTTATCTTATGAACAAACAATGTAACAAAGGTTTTTAACATAAACTTTGGTAGATAAGCAAGATACAAACAGATTTTAAGCACTTTTTCCAGAAAATATGAGTTTTTCAAGAACAAGATTTCCAGAAAATCATAAACAACAGCTTCCAATACTTGATAAAAATCCAACTATGTTGGATTTTAAACAAGGATAAGAGCCAATGCTCTGATACCACTTGTAGGTCCCGAAATCTGAGGATTGATAACGAAAACCGAATCCTTATTTATAACAAACAATGCCACGGGTGCGGAATCCCCGTAACGATGCCAAATCAAACACAGTAAATAACACACACGGTATAACCAATGAAACGCAATCTATTGATTAAATGGGATGAGAACCAAGAACAACTGATACACACATAGTTTGACAGAATAACTTTCAGGGTATGCTCTCATCTAGTTTCAAAGTGAAACCAGAAAGTGTTTATATAGCAGCCTGGGCCAAACATCGACGAAACCAAAAGTGGGCTCGACGAAACAACATTGGGCCAGACATTGGGACTGAAGAAGCCCAAAAGTCGACGAAACAAGGGAGTTTCATCACAGATCACGACGAAACGAGCTGAAATGGACACTTGGGTGTTTCATCGTGAGATGTTCGACGAAACACTCTGTTTCGTCGAAGGCTGCAAAAATTATGTTGTTTGCTGCAAACAGACAGCAAACAGCAGCAACATATAAACACTTAAACTAAAGACAGTTATACCCTTACATGCAACATGCATTGTTCGTATATCATTACATACCAAATAGAGACAAATATGTCGGACACAAGCGGATAGGAGGATATCCGACTTGGTCGACGGCAAATACAGACTCGATGTCATGGTGATGTGTCATCGGGACTTGATTCGCGGCGCTCCGTGCTTCGCGTGTTGAACTCTGGGGCACACGACGGAGGAATGTCGTGACGTCGGGCTTGAGCCGAACCTAACCGAGTTGAACCGAGTCGAGTCGCGTCCACATAAAGTGTACCAACAGTCTTCCTAGTCGCGTCCACCCCAACCGATGGCGGAATCATCGGGGCGCGGCACTAGGCGAATCAGATTGCTCAAGAGAATCCATAACAACTTTATTGCAACAATATTTAATGAGTTCATTATCCCATGCTAATAAACAGTTACAATCACATAAGTTGTCACGAATTTCATGTTCTCCCAAACAATACAAATCCGACAACCTAGATTTTAGGTGTGTTTCTAGACTTCCTAGCTTGATTTGATGTACACTGCGACTAAACCTCCAACATACGTTAAAACAACGTCAATACAAAAGTATTGGCGAGTATACAAGTTTTGATAGAGTAGCATAAGTAGTTAAAAGTGCTGCGAATTACCAAATACATAAACGAGATACCTCAACATACATGTGTCATACCCCGATATTTCCACGTATTACCGGTGGGCCCGGTGGGGAGTATCATGACGTAGTTGATATCATCATAGTCAAATAATTACAGTTCAATGCACAGCGGAACTCAAAAGTGAATATATTACAAACTGATTCAAAGGTAACATCAATGTTACATACAGATTGTAAAGTGGATCCACAGGCGGATCTTAAACCAGAAAGATAAACACTGTTCAACAGACTTTAGGCATCTAGAACTTGCAAGATTCCCAATTAACGCCCTGAGCTCCCAGCCAATTACGTACAGTACGTGTCACTTATTCTTTTTGGAAAATACCTCAGTTTACACTGGTAAATACAATTAACTGACTCATTTTGAAAATGTTTTCGAAAATTGAATTGAATGCTCAAGGCACAAAAATTCTTTTATAACTTGGGAAAATTATATAAAAATAATCTTGTATACAGATTTACATGTTCGTTATACATTTAGGGACCGATGTTAGAAACCGGGTCAAGATTAACAGACACACCACAAGTATAGGGCCACAAGAGAGTGGGATACCGTTTCCCTTATGCAACTGTCAGGTGTATGCCTATACCCCGTGCTTAAGACGTGGCCGTTTTTCTTAATAATGATGCCAAGGATATCCGGGACATGGTCGTTAACCCCTAAAGGCCTTTATTTCAAACAAGACAGATTAAAACGGGTCACCTCAATAATTTAATCACAATCCAATTAAACATTCAATACCCGACCAAGCGGTATTATTATAATACCGTATCCCGAGCCCGTATAGGGAAAATAAGTTAAGAGTATTTACCTGAGCTAAAATGCAATTTATACTCAGCCGTATATTCTAATCAGCAAGCACAAGTACCTCTACTGGGGCTCTCAATCTGGAATGAAGGTTTTATTAACCTATTAGATTCCTAACGAGTCTTATTTAAGTTGAAACTTAGACCGGTTAGTTTTCAGGAATGGTTTACTGTTCAAAACGCAAGATTAAGCGAAGACCGGATTAGAACATGATTTAGACCCGACAAGTATGGAAACTTGTATAATATGGGTAAACTAAACACATTCTGGATTTTGAGGTGAAAATGATAAGGTTTGACCTGTTTTGGTTAATTTATGCAAACTAGTTACATAAACCGTACCGAACGCGAAAGATGCATAACGGGTAACCAAAAGAGTCATGAACATGTTTCACATGTTGATATGCCTTAAATATGTTGTGATATCAGTAAGATACCTTCCATTATGCCCAAAACGAGTTTAAAATCAATTTAAGCTCCGAAGGGGTATTTTGGTCATTTTAAAGATTATAAAAGAGGTTAAATAATAATCTGAGGTTCTGGTCTAAAATGATCAGTAAAAATATTTATTTTAATAAGTTATATTAGTAAAATATCTCACATATGTGAAATTTATCATTTATGGCCAAACTATACACCGTAGGGGCATTTTGGTCATTTCACATATGCTTTAAGAGTTAATTTTGGAAATCTGAGTTCAAAACTTTTTTTTACTGTTAAAGTATAAAAACTTATTCATAACATCAGTAGGTATCAAGCTTTAGGAGCCTAATATGGTTTTAAACCATACTATGCGACTAAATCGCATAAAAGTCGGTATTTGACGATATTCGGTTTAAATGGGGAAATCTGAGATTTTGACCAGCCTTTATAGTTTAAAATAACTTATTTATAATAAAAAAATTAGTAGAAAAAGGTTTGACATGTAAAGGATGTATAAACTCATTTTATTGGCAAAAAGGGCTTTATCGACGCACTGCGCATAACTCCTATTTACACCACGAACTGATGTGAAATTTTATGGACATGTTTGTAAATCAGTAATAAAGGTTTTAGTCCTTTCACATTTTCAAGAATCTCGTTTTAATATCAAAAGGGCATAATAGTCAACTTTAAGCATAAAACGGAAACATGCATATGAACTCTAATTCTAAAGGACCAAGTAGTATAACTTCAGGGGGTTATACTAACATATAATATGGTCACAAAGGAACCCTAAGGCATAATTAAACTAAGCTAATTCGGGTCAGAACTGAAAGTTAAAGCAAAAGTCTACTTTTGCGACTTTCGGTTCCGAACCGATTCTAAACTTAGAATTTGTCGGGTTGAACATGCTTAGGCATGTTCAATTAATATTTACCAAGTTATTAAAGTGACAAAACTGATTTTATAGCTTCTATATTATTAGTTATGAATTTTATTTAAAAAAAACTAACCCGTTTGACTTTTATTTTAATTACTTTGACCCGACAATTAACTAAGTAAACATGGTAATTAGGAGGTGCCCTTATGAGGGTTTATCACCTACCTAATTACGATCACGTAGCCATGTTCGCTGCGAACCATGGCTTGACCATACAAGGTCTAGCTAAAAGTCAAAGCGCTTATCGAAAACGCTTGACTTTTCAGCTTTAAGAGCCAAACAAAATAACCAAGCAAGAAAGGAACACTTACAAGTGGTCCTTAGGACAGAAGATTACTCAAAAGGAGGTTCCCAAGATCAGGACCCTCAAATTTGAGTAGGAGAGCAAGAATTCAATGAATGGTGTGAATGAACAATTGAAAACCCACCACTATTTATAGTGTTTGAGGGATTCATGGATGATCAACAAGTGTTAGGGGCCTTCATAAGATGATTACAAGTGTCTAACACGTGTCCTAAAACAATCAACAAGCCCATAGATTCGAATATGTGAGACAAGGAGGCAAACCAGGGCCGGTTTCTAGTTTTTCTAGAACTGGCACATACATACGGACCATATGGGTCCTTGGATACGGTCCGGATCCACCAGACCAGCTCACCAAATTTCAATTGTTGACAGTTTTGGCCCCTGTACTTGATAAATGCCATTTCCAACACATTTAAGGCCCGTTAAACCATTTTTAAGGCTCTACAATGATGCCTAAACATAGGGAACATGAAACAAGCTCAAAAACATGTCGTATGTCGGTTCGTTTGGTCGTACGGTCACGTTGTTCGGCTAATTACTACGAAACACGGAGGGACGCGAAAAACGAACCAAATTACGCGATGAATGGAATTTTATTAAGCCAATCACTAAAATAAAATATTTTAATGATTACATAGATTTTTGGATATCCGGATATATTCAGAACGTAAGATATGCGCGAAAATGCAAACTTACGCACTTTTTGACGCTTTTAGTCGCTGTTGATCAAATAAGTTTATTTTTGCGCACCAAACACCACAAAGCCAATTTCTAAGCTATATAAAGGATATTTAGGGCATGTTTAACTTATGATCATATTCCGGAAGGTTTGATATCATACGAATCAGTATACTTTTGCAGTTTGACGCAAATAGTCCCTTGCGCATATCATCGTTTAATAGCATCGAAGCCTTATCTAATCCATATTAGGCATTCATGAGAGTATTATTAAACGTCACGATGCTTCGGGTTCGTAGAAAAGTCATTCAGAGGTATAATTAAACATATTGACACTTTTAGTCCCTTTAACTTGCAAAGTTGCGCGTAACTTCACTTATAGGCATAAAAGCCTTAGACGGCCAATAATTGGCATTCCCGAGAGTATAATAAAATATCATGAAGCTCCCGGTTTGTTTAAAGGTCACTCAGAGGTAAGAATTAACATGTTGACGCTTTTAACCCTTTATTGCGCAAACTTTCAACTTAATTACGCAAACGGCTACACTCGATCAACAAGTGGCTCATTTGTGGATATAAATACCATACGAGGTTATTTAGAAACTTATTTTAGGTATGTTAACACTTCCAGTCCTTTCATAATCAAATTTTTAGATTTTTCAAAAAATTAGACCCTTAAATTCAATGTTTGACTTCATTAGGGTTTATTACACGTGTCAATACATCATTGGACGTGATTTTTATGAGGTGTTACATCCTCACCCCCTTAAAAGAAATCTCGACCTCGAGATTTGATAAAGTAATGGATGTACTTTCTGTCGGACAATGGATTTAACTTCCACAACTTATTTGGGCCTCTAAGGGCATCCAAATGACCTTTACAATAGGTTCATGTATCCTTTTGGAGCTTCTTAACCTGTCGATCCTTAATCGATACGGGTTTCTTATCATATCATTATATGATAATGCTTCTTGACTTATTGGCGAAACATATCCTTAAATTATTAGTGTGGAATGCATGGCGAGCTTCACCAAGTTCCTTAAATAGGTTTTAGCTTATATGCTACTTGATCTTGATACATTCGATTCCCTCGAATGATTCTATATATTCAAAGCTTAAGTAGCCTGATAATTAACAAATTAGCACACCCTTCCAGGGTGATACCTTCTTTGGAATGTTATTCCTTATCAAGAACTTAGGAGGGTTGTGACTTTCATTAATCCTTGATTTTCTGCCGATTACTGGCAACTTACAGATGATTATGGATTCGCATGATCTTATTCGTTGTTTCCAAGGCAACTTTCAGATCCTGATAATTGGACTTACCAAACTTTTTTTCCATTAATAGATTTCTAACATCCCATCTATACAAGGTCTCCAAAGGAGCAGCCTTGGTACTTACATAACAACTATTATGGAAAAGCTTATTTAAGGTGAGATGGTTATTCCAACCACTGCTTAAAACTAATCTCAAGGAATAGCTAATCCTCACAGCTAGTCGAACAATCGACGATCCTGGGCAGCTGATGGTGATTCTTAATTGTTGCCTAAATAGGGTTGCGGTAATCAATGCATAAGTGAAATGAACCGTCTTTCGTAATTAACAAAATTGAACTCTCAAAATAATGAATTAGGCTTTATGAACCTCTATCTTAAAACTCACTTAATCAGGGATTCGATTATTCCATAATCAACATGGAGTTTTTACATTATTGCAGCCCTAAGAGGGATGTTAATCCTAACTCTACTTGCCTCTCAGGAGGTATACAGGGTAATCTTTGGAGAAGATAACCAAGACACAAGGACATTATAGAGATTTTCCAAATCTCAGGCTCCAGTTCATCTATCATTGTCTGTGTCAGATAAGTGACCCATTCACGTTACGAGTCCAAGGATTCCTTAATCAGAGACATTTACTTGGATAATTCCATTCTAGATATCATCTTTGAATACCATTAGCTGGCTTTAACACCGTATGATCATTGGAATATCTTTGGGGTTCCATGCATTAAACCTCCATACTGATCAGGCATGGAAGCAATCCATGGAACATATTAAGATACACCAATCCTCATATGGCGCTGTTGTCATACCATCTGGTATTCGCAATCGATAGAGATCAAAGAGATATCAAGCTAACATAAGCTGACGTACTTCATCTGGAGAGAGGGCATTCTAGAATTTTTTTACGACTGCAGATTTCTGACGCAACAGAAGAAATGGTTCCTATGATTTTCGTCCGTAAGTTTTACCTTACACTTAATATCTAGGGTTTTTTTATGGTAGATTTTTAAAAGTATACTATACTTACAATTTATGAAGGATTCATTGGTACCCGAATTAAAACAAAACTCTTAGCATTTATATTCCAATCAACGTTAAAGAACGTATTTGATGTCATTATTTATATGAACTACCTCTGGCACTCTTTAGGAGAGTTTAAGCGCTTTCACTCTTAGGCTTTCCATCCTTAGCCGCACTTCTTTTGACAGATATAGGGCATGTAGTCTTGATGTGGCCTTTCTCACCACAGCCGAAACAGACTGCATTCTCCATGTCCTTGCAATCCAACGTTTTATGCTCCCTTGATTTGCACTTCCCTAGATGGCGCTAGGCTGCGATTGGGATTTTGGTTCGAACCTGCACTTCCCTAGATGGCGCTTCTTGCAGGTCTTGCATACAGGTTTCTTATTGTACTCTTGCTTACCCTTTTTCTTAGAACTCTGGGAGTTATCTTCCTCCCTTTTCCTCTTTAGTTCATCCCTTGCATTCGAGGCATGAACAAGATCCTTCTCGTGAGTAAGGAAGTGTGGTCTTGGATGAGATTTGGAGTAAGTAGCATTGGGCTCCTTGAACTTTTTCACGGCCTTCCTCACAGGTTTTCCAACAGTTGCATCTATCATAGCTTGGTGAACATCTTTGGAGATTCTGAGGTTCACAATTGTAGCATCATTAGCATGCGTCACATCATCCATGACACGATCAACGGCTGTCTTATCCGAGTTTGTCATACTCGATATTTGGTTCCTAACACCAAATAAAACAATTTCTTAGTTGCAATCTAACAACCGCTATTCATCATCCTGATGACCTAACATATACTAACCATGGTATCATTAAACCATACATGCTAATATAGTATGAACATTCTCAAAGAACGTTATTTAGATATGTATATATATCAATTATACTTAGCCTAGGCCATAAAAGACCATTAATGGCAATTAAGGTTTGGATCTAGTCCATCACCTTTTTGACAGGGGATCGAATGTCACATCTGTCTTGATCATATTGATGATTTTGGATAGTTTGAAAGTTTGTCATAAGGATACTGGATGAGAGTAATTCCTAATATAAAATATCTATCTAAGGTTGTTGAAATAGTCTCTAAAGTATCATCGGCCAATTCCACCTTGCGTTAAATGCCTAAAGTCCTAATAGACGGATACAACAGCTTACAACATTTATTGTCCATAATAGACTTTTCTGCGCCATAATCAAACAATTCTCGCATACACGTCATTGATAAGGAAAGGTACCTGATACGTCGTCATCATTCTGCACCATCTCCTGGGCGTTCATTTGAAAAACCCGAGCATTGGTCTTCTTAGCCTCCTCAGGCTTCTTCTGATTCTTAGGGCAGTTGGTCTTGATATGCCCCTTCTCGTTGCTACCATAACAGGTCGCATCTTTCAATTTCTTGCAATTCAAGGTCTTATGCTCCTTGGACTTGCAGATTCCACAAGGTAGAGGCTGAGATTCAAATCTGCATTTCCCGAGGTGGTATTTTCTACAGGTTTTGCACCTGGTCTTTTCACCTGACTGCTGGTTGTCCTTTTTAAACCCGGAACTCTTCTTATGATCAGAGTTCCCCTTTTTCTTCTTATCGGAGATATGAGAATCCTCATCCTCTTTTTTACGCTTTCCATCATCAGAAGTTTTGGCAGCCTTGTTTCTGACCACATCGAGTGTGAGAGATAGTGACAGGTTTGCCGCGGACCTGAATGTTGTAGGTCTCGATGCTTTCACACTTGCCTTGATTTCTGGGGCTAGACCCCCAATAAAGCGAGCTATACGCTTCGGTTCTGGTGTGATCAAGTAAGGAACCAATCGAGACAAGGTATTGAAACTTGTAAGATATGCCTGACAATCTAGTTTCTTCATGACTAATGCCAAGAAATCAGTCTCAATCTTCTCAACTTCATGTTGAGGACATAAATTTTCTTTAATAAGCGCAACAAACTGATCCCATGTCAGATTATACAACGAGATCTTCCCTGTAGCTTGGATCAGTGACCTCCACCAAGCTAGAGCTTCTCCTTTAAAATATTTTGAAACAAACTTCACAATGTCTTGCTCTGCACATCCACTAATATCAACAATGGTATCCATCTCATCGAGCCACGTCATGCAGTCGATGGCTCCCTTTTCTCCTGTGAAGTCTCTGGGCTTGCAGGAGACAAAATATATATAGGAACAGGTTTTAACCCGAGGCTCTTTGTTGAGCAGAACCTGCCTAGACGACACACTCCTCTGATTCGAGGAATGGTGAGAATCACTCTTGCGAGCCGTATGAGTCTTGGAGGGTGGTTTTGAATGAGGTCCTGACTGAGTTCTGATGTGAGTACCACTCGATTCATTATCTCGTTTGTCCAGAGCTGGAGTAACGGCATTATCTATCAATGCCTGCAATTCCGCTCCAGCTATATTAACTCTTGTTGTATCATTATTCTCCATTGGGTGACTGTTTACTTCGTCAGACCCAGCCATGTAGCTTGATTGCTACATAATTATTGACAATGATTTATTCAGAGGTTATTATGGAATCATCATTTTTGATGACTCATTAACCATGGTAATATAAACCATATTGGTTAATTTGTTATTTATATTTAATTAGTATTTTCATTATAATTTATCCTAGTTATAGAACATTAAGGATATTAAAGTGGCACAAAAGGCCTAATCACAAGGACACTTTTAAATTTATAAGCTATGATTTCAGAGAATCGAGGCATTAAGGTTTGAACATAGTCCATTACCTTTTCTTAACAGGGAGTCATAGACTACCATTGTCTTTTGTCTCGTTAGACATTGAATATAGTCCGTAGGCGAAACATCACTTAAGGATGTTAAATAATATGATCATCGTATCAGATGATATTATTCAAGATCGCATTGATCATATAGACTATTATGCTTGGACGTAGTCCAATATTTTTAGACAGGGAGTCAAAGACCACCACTGTCGTTGTCTTATCGGACAACCAGTTTAGCCCGTAGGCACTTCATCACTAATGGATGTTTATAATATGATCATCTTTATTGATGATGTAAGCCATGATTTCTAAATCACTAGGCTAGATAAGGATGACTGTTGTGATTTTCTCGAACCACATTTGTCAAGAGTGTTAACACGTTCTCAGACGTTAACAAGTATTTGAATCTTTTAAATAGGTTTTACCATTATGGCCATGTCTAAAATGACATATCGGCTAGGTTATACCTTTAAGATTCCTTTCAATATATATATAGGCTGATCAATTATAAAAAGGAAGGATATTATGATTCATTTTATATAATATATTCATTTATATATATCGGTAATGAATTCTTGAATCATGAAATGAAAGAAGTATAGAGATGCCCTAAACGGGACTTTTAAACAAGAAATTTGTCCACAAAGGAACTAAAACATAAATATGTCATTATAAGGACAAAAAAAGAAATGAAAAGCAACGAAAGAGTTTCTTCTTTACTTTATTTCTGGAAATTTTCTCCTTGGTTCTCTGTGTGAGGTATGAATACAGAAGGTTTTGGTGGGTAATCCAAATATTCTATTTTGGAATCTTTGCAAAAGTGGAATCCAAGGATTCTATTGGTAATCAACAATATGGATCATGAATAAGATAAGGATAGGTATATTCCAAATCTGGGATTCCGAGACTTGGAGGTAAGAATTACAGGTCCTTTAATTCCATAGGTATTATCTTTGGAGCAGGATCTTCAAGGACAGCAGGTACGAACTCCTCCGATGTTGGCTTCTCATTTAAAGTTTCAAAAGTCTTGGGTATAGAATTTGAAATATGATTAATGGGTTCAAAAAGGTCATTCCTCCATACTTGTCGTATGCTAATTCGAGTTGTAGTACAAAGCTTCACATTCTTAAACTTCGGATTTGGAGAGCCTCCACCAATGGAAGCTTTGCTCGGCGACACGATCCGGAGGTACAGAAATATTGAAAACAATGCATACATATACCATGGATGAGATCATTCCTAATTCAAGTCTAGACTCGGAAGTTAAGGAATGTGCTACTGTGTCATTGAGATTAAATACAAAAGGCTAGTGTTTAATTCACTCAATGTTGGCTCTGATACCAACCTGTCACACCCCGATATTTCCACGTATTACCGGTGGGCCCGGTGGGGAGTATCGTGACGTAGTTGATATCATCATAGTCAAATAATTACAGTTCAATGCATAGCGGAAGTCAAAAGTGAATATATTACAAACTGATTCAAAGGTAACATCAATGTTACATACAGATTGTAAAGTGGATCCACAGGCGGATCTTAAAACAGAAAGATAAACACTGTTCAACAGACTTTAGGCATCTAGAACTTGCAAGATTCCCTATTAACGCCCTGAGCTCCCAGCCAATTACGTACAGTACCTGTCACTTAATCTTTTTGGAAAATACGTCAGTTTACACTGATAAATACAATTAACTGACTCATTTTGAAAATGTTTTAGAAAATTGATTTGAATGCTCAAGGCACAAAAATTCTTTTATAACTTGGGACAATTGTATAAAAATAATCTTGTATACAGATTTACATGTTCGTTATACATTTAGGGCCCGATGTTGGAAACCGGGTCAAGATTAACAGACACACCACAAGTATAGGCCCACAAGAGAGTGGGATACCGTTTCCCTTATGCAACTGTCAGGTGTATGCCTACACCCCTTGCTTAAGACGTGGCCATTTTTCTTAATAATGATGCCAAAGATACCCGGGACATGGTCATTAACCCTTAAAGGCCTTTATTTCAAACAAGACAGATTAAAACGGGTTACCTCAATAATTTAATCACAATCCGATTAAATATTCAACACCCGACCAAGCGGTATTATTATAATACTGTACCCAAGCCCGTATAGGGAACATAAGTTAAGTGTAACATCTGTGCTTGTAATCATTGTGAACAGTTCTATTATCAATAAAACAATGTTATTTGATCTCAATGTTTGTTTGGTTGTGTTTCACATTTTTCATGTTTTGACTTTTGCTCAATTTCAAACTCTATATCGCTTTCTGGAGAGTTATACGCAAACTGGTGCGTAAACGTAACCAGTTTAATGCGACAAATACTCCAGAACATCAACATATACTTAACATACCTTAAATAACCTTTACATAACTTAGAAATAAGTTTTGAAGGCTTTGGTATGTCAAAAACAAGTTAATTCGGCTACAGGGACTAAACTTGACAAACTGCGAAAGTATGCCAGTTTGAACTGTAACAGACATTCCAGAACATGACCATAAGTTAAACATACCATAAATATCCTTTACATAGCTTAGAAATAGGCTTTGAGGGGTTCGGTGTGCTAAAATAAACTTTTGGGTCATTCAGGGACTAAAAGTGTCAAAAAGTGCACAAGTTTGCATTTTCGCGCAAAACTCACGTTCTGAATACATCCGGACATCCAAAAATTTATGTAAGCACTAAAATATTTTATTTTAGTGTTTGGCATAAGAAAAATCCATTCGTTGCATCATTTGGATCGCTTTTCGCGCTTGTGCGCATTCCGTCGTAATTAAGCGAACATCGCGTTCGTACGACCAAACGAACCAACATCCGACATATTTTTGAGCATGTTTCATGTCCACAATGTTTAGTCATCATTTTAGGGCCTTAAAGTTGGCTTAACGGGCCTTAAACATGTCGGAAATGGCTTAAACACATAACAGGGACTGAAACTGCAACTTTTGAAACTTGTTGCTGATCTGCAGACTTCAGGCGGCCCGCGTAAAACCAGGTGTATCCTTACGTGGCCCGCGTCAGGGTCCCAGACAGCAGAATGTGCAGAAACATCAAATCTGGTCCGTTTCACTTGTTGCACATGGTTTTGGGAAGTCTATGGGCTGGTTTTGATGTGCACATGGTATTACAATACCATGGGTGCAAGTGTATGGCCAAGATCGTGCCCCCTTTTCCAAGAAACGATCCTAATGGCTCCCCGAAAACTGTAAATACCCCCCCCCCCATGCCATTGCAAAACCCACAAGAATTTTGATTTGAGAAGCTCTAAGTTGGAACCTTTGTTTCATACCTGAGCTACTTGGATCGAAATTAGCATTCGGGGACGCTTCGTAAGTATTCCTTCGTTCTTTTATTGCTTTTCGAGTCTGAAAGTCAAACTTTGTTTGACTTTCTGCATTGACCAGTTTATGGTCAATGCGAAGTTCGTTTGAACTTCGCAACGTGATTGTAATCACGATGGTTATAGTCCCTTGGGACTATGCCTACTGATTACCACGTTGTCTAGGGTCGTAACGGTAAGCGATCTAATAAATCGCTTATACCTTCGAACCCGACCCATTTGGTCGATCATTAGGATCTGACCAAATACCTTAGGTGACCATAGTGTATAGGGAATAACCTTCCGATGTTTTACCCTATGGTCACATCGTTTAAGTAGTTGTATAATAGGTAGTTTATATGCCTTAGGTAAATTAACAGAATACCCTTTTCATGTATAATTGGTAATTAAGCATATGTAACCTAAACTTTTGTCACATAACTGATTATGTAACATGTTTAGGCATATAACACTTGTCATAGGGCTAGTTAGACGTCTCGAATGCGTTTTTGCGCGCACGACGCGTTAAAGTAGCGTAAGTTACCTAAACGGGTCGTAATGGGTCGTAAGCACTTATGTTAGGTTTCAATTAGTATGTAGTCTTTGTTAAACCATATTACACGAGTTTCCATACTCGTTTGGTTTACGAACCCTCATTCTATCTAAATCCTCCGATATAGGTCCGGTTTATTAACATAGTTACCTATATTAGGTGCTGTTTGATTCCGTGATCTCTAGCATTGCTTGGTGGTTATCTTAGGACTTCTGAGCAATCTCAAGTGAGTACATAGACCCCTCTTTTACTGTTTTCCAAACTGTTTTGGGGTGAAACACATGTGCCTACTTGTTACTTTCGTGCTTTCCTGCTTTCACATCATATACTTGCTATGTTCATTAGTACAATTATAGTACATGATTTCATTGTGTTCATGCTATGTATGTCCATTGTTTGCATACTTAGTACATTGTTTTACATTACATTTCATGCTATGTATGTCCATTGTGTGCATACTTAGTACATTGTTTTACATTACATTTCATGCTATGTATGTCCATTGTGTGCATACTTAGTACATTGTTTTTACATTACATTTCATGCTATGTATGTTCATTGCTGCATACTTAGTACAGTTGTTTCACATCACATGCTATGTATGTCTATTGTTGCATACTTAGTACAGTTGTTTTCATCACATGCTTACATTTTGTTATGACATTTGGGTTGTTTACATTGGAACAATACATTCATTAACACCGATCACGCCGTTCGTTAGTAGGTAGTGGTACCATAGGAATTGACAACTCCCGTTCCTGAAATCCCGGGTTTGTTTGGATTGGAAGGAATGACCGAATTCGATACACATAAATTAGATAAACCTTTAATTTGTTTAAGGGTTTATCGCCACAGTCTCAAGGCTTGGATGTATGCATTTTCACAATACCGCATAAATGTTTGTATCAGTATAGCATGCATCTGTTCCACAAAACATAACTTTGATTTAAACCATGTTTTACTTCAATACCTTGTTATTGTGCATTTCACATATGGTTTAGTTGATATATTTCACATACCATACATGATATTTTGGGTATACTTACATGATCTACATTAAACATAAACATTTTGACATTGATATACACAATTAGCGGTTTACATTGGACATAGACATTTCTATATGGTTTACACATTAACACATGACAATTCATTTATACATAAACAATTTACATTGGTGGTTGGTTTGAGTAAGTGATTTGAGTAACGAGGCGTGTGTAATATGATACAAGCATGGTGGATACGCCGCTGGTACTTCCTATAAATAAATGTTTATATGATATTACATGTCGTAGCGTTACCTAAATCATTTAAATAATTGACATCTTACGTTTTACATAAACAAATTATTTTCACAAGACATTGATTTACAAAACAACTTATCTAATACAAACTCATTTTGTCGATTATTCATTTAACCTTACATTATTCTCTTATTTATACATATCATTTCTTTTTGAATGATTTACAAAACAAAACAACTTACATGGTTCATGACTGACTTTTGGTAAACAACTTTTCCTAAACTTATAAGTCATGAATCCTATTTTCACAAATCCTACGTATCTCACAGGCATTTTTATGCTGACGTACCTATTTTCACATGTGTTTTCAGGAGCTTTTGCGTAGGATGATGATCGTGACACTAGGGCGGACCTGTGCCTTAGAGACTAAAAATGAAGATAGACTAGTTTAATTATGTTATGAACTCTTTGTTTCCTGTTTAAGACAATGTAACACTCTTGTTTAACAATTAAAATACAACTTTGTATGCCATGGTTATGAAACAATTAATTCTGTTACAACACTCCCCGACGTTTTCCGCCACGTTTTGTATGTTATACGTGGTCGGGGTGTGACAGAAGAGTTGGTATCAGAGCCAATGGTTATAGGGAATTAGGATATTAGTAATTCTTTGACCTAGACTATAACCTTTCTAGGACCCTAACACAAGTTATCTTGTGTTTAGATCTTAAAACATGCACATCACCTATCCTTAGGTGATTATCAAAACAAAAACCAATTTTTTTTTTCCGAAACGATTTTTGAAAAAACAATCATCTGTTTTTGGATGACTTATTACAAGGTTTTGAACCCTCTTTTGTAAGGTTTTGAACCCTTCTGGTTTGACTAAATTTTTGGCTTTATGCCTTTGAATTTTCAAAAATCTCGTCAAGGTTTTGGGTTTTAAATAATGTGAACACGTGCAAACTGGAAGAGTGAATGCCTGTATTCTGGGTTTTCTGTCTAGGCAAGCACTTCGTATATATCTCATCAGACGCGAGACCAGTTGTGCTTACCTGGGAATTCTTGGGATGAGTGTTCACTTATAGGCGAGCATGTCTTCGTGATACATTATTTTTCACCCATTTACTTTGATTAGTCAATGTGTATCGTTTGTTTGCTTGGTAATGCGGACAAATGACCACCATCTTTTCTTTTGTTAATTTTGTTTCATCTCATTCTCTTCATCCAATCATCTCACCCGTTTCCTTTCATGTTTTCCTCTTTTAGAATGCCTCCTCGACGCGAAAACCAGATAGCGACTGCCGAACTGGCAGAAATCATTGCGCAGTAGATGGCTGCTCAATTCCCAAATCTCTTTGCTCAATGGTACCAAGCCAACAACAATAACAATGCTCCATGCAAATACAAGGATTTTAACTCGGCTAAACCACTCAAGTTTAGTGGTTCTGAAGGAGCGACTGGGCTTCTTCAATGGTTCGAGAGCATTGAGAATACTTTTCGCCACGTGCAGTGTCCTGACAATCGCAAGGTCGAGTTTTCTTCGAGTGTGTTTCAGAAGAGGGCTCTCACATGGTGGAATGGGGTTATGAGAGACCGAGGTGTAGAAGTTGCTCTAGCACAGACATGGGCTGAACTCAGGGCCCTTATGATGAGGGAATTCTGTCCTCGTCATGAGCAGCGAGCTTTGGAGAAGGAGTTTGATGACTTGAAACAAGACAGTGGCGAGCACAGGGCATATACTGATAGATTTGAGGAGTTGAGTCTGCTTTTTCCGACGATGGTTACCCCACTCGACAAGGCTATCGAAAGGTACATCGACGGCCTACCTGACTCAGTACAAGACATCATTACTGGTAATAACCCTGCCACACTCCGTCAGGCTATCGAATTAGCAGCGACATTGACTGAGTCACAGATTCGGAAGAATAAGTTACACAGGAAGGGTGACAAGGGCAAGAAACAGTCGTCTGACAAGGAAGATAGCAAGAAAGGTCAAAACTTGAATGGAAAGAATTCTGGTTCCTCAAAGAGTTCTAGGAAGCGAAAGGCTTCCCAAAACTATGCTATCACTGCCCAAGCTAACCAGGCAGCTCCCAACCAACCCGCACAGCCTCCAGCGAAGAAACCCTATTCAGGGAATGCACCTTTGTTCAATAGATGCAACGGTCACCATCAGCCGCAACATCCGTGCCGTTTCTGTAATAACTGTGGGAAGTCGGGTCATCTTGCTGCTACTTATCGCATCCCTGTTAACCAGAACCAGGCAGTTCTGAACCAAGCCCAACAGGTTGCTCAGCCTCTTGCTCAGCAACAAGGTCAAGCTGCACGACCTCATTTTCCTCCGGGTTCGTGCTACAATTGTGGGGATCTGACCCACTACAGAAACCGGTGCCCAAGGCTAGCTAACCAGAATCAGAATCCAAACCAGAATCAGGCTCAGGCTCGAGGGCGAATCTTCAACATGAATGCCCAAGAGGCGCAGGCAGACGATAATGTGGTGAACGGTACGTTCTTTATTAATAATCAGCCTGCATCTGTACTTTTCGATTCTGGTGCCGACAAGAGTTTTGTGTCATTGTATTTTGAGCCAATGCTTCGCGTGTCTAGAACGAAACTAGGTAAATCTTTGACAGTAGAGGTTGCTAGTGGTGAACCCATTATTCTTGATTCTGTTCTTCGCAACTGCCAGTTGAACCTTAACGACCATCATTTTCCTGTCGACCTCACGCCAATGCAACTTGGAAGCTTCGACGTTATAGTGGGTATGGATTGGTTATCCAAGCATCGCGCAGAGGTAGTTTGTTTTGAGAAGATTGTTCGTGTGCCGCTATCGACAGGCTAGATCCTACAGGTTCAAGGTGAGAAACCGTCTGGTGGCCTCAAGCTCATGTCTTGTTTTAAAGCTCGGAAATATCTGTGGAAGAACTATGTGGCCTTCTTAGCACATGTTACAGCAGATAAAGGCAAGGGTAAGTCTATTTCAGATATTCCTGTCGTTCGGGATTATTCTGAAGTATTCCCTGAAGACTTACCTGGTCTACCCCCAGCACGCCAAGTCGAGTTCCGCATTGATCTCGTACCTGGTGCGAATCCCACTGCCAGAGCTCCATATCGTCTTGCACCATCTGAGATGCAAGAGTTGTCTAAGCAGCTTCAGGAGCTCTCTGACAAAGGTTTTATCCGTCCTAGCTTTTCACCCTAGGGTGCTCCCGTTCTTTTTGTCAAGAAGAAGGATGGATCTTTTAGGATGTGTATCGATTATCGTGAGCTTAACAAGCTTACCATCAAGAATCGATATCCCCTACCGCGCATCGATGATCTCTTTGATCAGTTACAGGGTGCTTCCTATTTTTCGAAGATTGATCTGCGTTCCGGGTATCATCAACTTCGTGTGCATGAAGAAGATATTCCCAAGACAGCTTTCCGCACTCGTTATGGGCATTACGAGTTCACAGTCATGCCATTCGGTTTGACTAATGCTCCTGCGGTTTTCATGGACTTAATGAATAGGGTCTGTAAACCTTATTTGGATCAGTTCGTCATTGTTTTTATTGATGACATCTTGATATACTCTAAGACGCGAGCTGATCACGGGCAACATCTTCGTCTTACTCTGGAACTCCTAAAGAAAGAGCAACTTTTCGCCAAATTCTCCAAGTGCGAATTTTGGCTTAAAGAAGTTCAATTCTTAGGACATATTATCAACGAACAAGGTATTCATGTAGATCCCTCCAAGATCAGTGCGATTAAGGATTGGGATACGCCTACTACTCCTACTGAGGTTCGTTCTTTTCTTGGTCTAGCGGGTTATTATCGCCGCTTCATAGAAAACTTCTCGAAGACTGCAGTTCCTCTAACTGCTCTAACTCAGAAGAACAAGCCCTTTGAGTGGGGATTCAAACAAGAGGAAGCTTTTCAAAACTTGAAGCAAAAGCTTTGCGACGCGCCTGTTCTGACTTTGCCTGAGGGCAATGATGATTTCGTCGTTTATTGCGACGCATCTAAATTGGGTCTTGGCTGTGTTCTGATGCAAAGGAACAAAGTCATAGCATATGCATCGAGGCAGTTGAAGATACATGAGAAGAACTACACCACTCATGACCTTGAGTTGGGTGCAGTTGTTTTCGCTCTAAAGATCTGGAGACACTATTTGTACGGTACAAAATGTGTGGTTTTCACGGACCACAAAAGTCTTCAGCATATCTTCAATCAGAAAGAACTCAACATGAGGCAACGACGTTGGGTCGAGCTTCTAAACGACTATGACTGCGAAATTCGCTACCATCCTGGTAAGGCGAATGTCGTAGCTGATGCATTGAGTCGTAAGGAACGTACAAAGCTTCATTGTGTACGTGTTCAATCTATTATTCAAGCTCGATCTGATATCCAAGCACGCATTTCTCAGGCTCAACAATCTTGTGTTTCACAAGGTTTAATGGACAAGGAATTTCCCTATCACATAACACCTGATCTGGAACTGAAGGACAATGGATCGTATTACTTCATGGACCGTTAGTGGGTCCCAAGCCAAGATAATCTTCATACCTTGCTTATGGATGAAGCCCATAAGTCTCGTTATTCTATTCATCCTGGCTCAGATAAGATGTATAAGGATCTTCGTATTCAGTATTGGTGGCCTAGTATGAAGAAAGACATTGCCTTATATGTATCAAAATGCCTTACTTGTCTTAAGGTTAAGGCTAAACATCAACGTCCTTCGGGTTTATTGGTGCAACCAGAGATCCCAGTTTGGAAATGGGAAAACATTACTTTGGATCTTGTTACCAAACTTCCACGCACAAAGAAAGGTCATGATGCCATCTGGGTAGTTGTTGATCGTCTTACTAAGTCAACACATTTCTTGCCAATCCGTGAGGACTTTCCTGCTGACAGACTTGCAAAAATCTATGTGGATGAAATTGTAGCTCGACATGGTGTTCCTTTGAACATCATTTCTGACCGAGATGCTCGTTTCACTTCTCATTTTTGGAGAACCATGCAATCTGCTATGGGGACCCAGCTTAATCTAAGCACGGCTTATCATCCGCAAACGGATGGTTAATCTGAAAGAACAATCCAGACTCTGGAGGATATGCTTAGAGCTTGTGTGATCGACTTTGGTGGTAGTTGGGATTCGCATCTTCCGTTAATTGAATTCTCCTACAACAACAGTTATCACACCAGCATCAAAATGGCTCCTTTCGAAGCTCTCTATGGTCGAAAATGTCGTTCACCAGTCTGCTGGAATGAGATTGGCGAGGCTCAGCTTTCTGGACCTGCCCTCATTTTAGAGACAACTGATAAGGTCAAGAAAGTTCGTGATAACCTTCAGACAGCTAGAAGCCGTCAAAAGAGTTACGCGGACCCAAAACGCAAACCCTTGGAATTTCAAGTCGGTGATCGAGTATTACTTAAGGTCTCACCTTGGAAAGGCGTGATCAGATTTGGAAAGAAAGGAAAAATTGCACCTAGATACGTTGGACCATTCAAGATCGTCGAAAGAATCGGTAAGGTAGCCTACAGACTTGAGTTACCTCCTGAACTTGGAAATGTTCATCCAACTTTTCACGTGTCCAATCTCAAGAGGTGTTTAGCTGATGAGAACCTCCACATACCACTTGACGAAATTCGTGTTAATAAAACACTGAAATTTGTCGAGAAACCTGTGGAAATCATGGAACGTGAAGTCAAGTGGCTTATACGCAAGCGCATTCCTTTGGTCAAAGTTCGCTGGGAAGCTAAACGTTGACCCGAGTTTACTTGGGAACGCGAAGATCAAATGAAGGCGAAATATCCGCATCTTTTTCCACGAGTTTCCTCTAAATAAATTTCGGGACGAAATTTCCACTAGTATGGGAGACTGTAACATCTGTGCTTGTAATCATTTTGAACAGTTCTATTATTAATAAAACAATGTTATTTGATCCCAATGTTTGTTTGGTTGTGTTTTACATTTTTCATGTTTTGACTTTTGCTCAATTTCAAACTCTATATCGCTTTCTGGAGAGTTATACGCAAACTGGTGCGTAAACGTAACCAGTTTAATGCGAAAAATACTCCGGAACATCAACATATACTTAACATACCTTAAATAACCTTTACATAACTTAGAAATAAGTTTTGAAGGCTTTGGTATGTCAAAAACAAGTTAATTCGGCTACAGGGACTAAACTTGACAAACTGCGAAAGTATGCCAGTTTGAACTGTAACAGACATTTCGGAACATGACCATAAGTTAAACATACCATAAATATCCTTTACATAGCTTATAAATAGGCTTTGAGGGGTTCGGTGTGCTAAAATAAACTTTTGGGTCATTTAGGGACTAAAAGTGTCAAAAAGTGCACAAGTTTGCATTTTCGGGCATAACTCACGTTCTGAATACATCCGGACATCCAAAAATTTATGTAAGCACTAAAATATTTTATTTTAGTGTTTGGCATAAGAAAAATCCATTTGTTGCGTCATTTGGATCGTTTTTCGCGCTTGTGCGCATTCCGTCGTAATTAAGCGAACATCGTGTTCGGACGACCAAACGAACCAACATCCGACATATTTTTGAGCATGTTTCATTTCCACAATGTTTAGTCATCATTTTAGGGCCTTAAAGTTGGCTTAACGGGCCTTACACATGTCGGAAATGGCTTAAACACATAACAGGGACTGAAACTGCAAGTTTTGAAACTTGTTGCTGATCTGCAGACTTCAGGCGGCCCGGGTAAAACCAGGTGTATCCTTACGCGGCCCGCGTCAGGGTCCCAGATAGCAGAATGTGTAGAAACATCAAATCTGGTCCGTTTCACTTGTTGCACATGGTTTTGGGAAGTCTATGGGTTGGTTTTGATGTGCACAACAATACCATGGGTGCAAGTGTATGGCCAAGATCGTGCCCCCTTTTCCAAGAAACGATCCTAACGGCTCCCCGAAAACTGTAAATACCCCCCCCCCCCCCCCCATGCCATTGCAAAACCCACAAGAATTTTGATTTGAGAAGCTCTAAGTTGGAACCTTTGTTTCATACCTGAGCTACTTGGATCGAAATTAGCATTCGGGGACCCTTCGTAAGTATTCCTTCGTTCTTTTATTGCTTTTTGAGTCTGAAAGTCAAACTTTGTTTGACTTTCTACATTGACCAGTTTATGGTCAATGCGAAGTTCGTTTGAACTTCGCAACGTGATTGTAATCACGATGGTTATAGTCCCTTGGGACTATGCCTACTGATTACCACGTTGTCTAGGGTCGCAAGGGTAAGCAATCTAATAAATTGCTTATACCTTCGAACCCGACCCATTTGGTCGATCATTAGGATCTGACCAAATACCTTAGGTGACCATAGTGTATAGGGAATAACATTCCGAGGTTTTACCCTATGGTCACATCGTTTAAGTAGTTGTATGATAGGTAGTTTATATGCCTTAGGTAAATTACCAGAATACCCTTTTCATGTATAATTGGTAATTAAGCATATGTAACCTAAACTTTTGTCACATAACTGATTATGTAACATGTTTAGGCATATAACACTTGTCATAGGGCAAGTTAGACGTCTCGAATGCGCTTTTGCGCGCACGACGCGTTAAAGTAGCGTAAGCTACCTAAACAGGTCGTAATGGGTCGTAAGCACTTATGTTAGGTTTCAATTAGTATGTAGTCTTTGTTAAACCATATTACACGAGTTTCCATACTCGTTTTTTTTACGAACCCTCATTCTATCTAAATCCTCCGATATAGGTCCGGTTTATTAACATAGTTACCTATATTAGGTGCTGTTTGATTCCGTGATCTCTAGCATTGCTTGGTGGTTATCTTAGGACTTCTGAGCAATCTCAAGTGAGTACATAGACCCCTCTTTTACTGTTTTCCAAACTGTTTTGGGGTGAAACACATGTGCCTACTTGTTACTTTCGTGCTTTCCTGCTTTCACATCATATACTTGCTATGTTCATTAGTACAATTATAGTACATGATTTCATTGTGTTCATGCTATGTATGTCCATTGTTTGCATACTTAGTACATTGTTTTACATTACATTTCATGCTATGTATGTCCATTGTGTGCATACTTAGTACATTGTTTTACATTACATTTCATGCTATGTATGTCCATTGTGTGCATACTTAGTACATTGTTTTACATTACATTTCATGCTATGTATGTTCATTGCTGCATACTTAGTACAGTTGTTTCACATCACATGCTATGTATGTCTGTTGTTGCATACTTAGTACAGTTGTTTTCATCACATGCTTACATTTTGTTATGACATTTGGGTTGTTTACAATGGAACAATACATTCATTAACACCGATCACACCGTTCGTTAGTAGGTAGTGGTACCATAGGAATTGACAACTCCCGTTCCTGAAATCCCGGGTTTGTTTGGATTGGAAGGAATGACCGAATTCGATACACATAAATTAGATAAACCTTTAATTTGTTTAAGGGTTTATCGCCACAGTCTCAAGGCTTGGATGTATGCATTTTCACAATACCGCATAAATGTTTGTATCAGTATAGCATGCATCTGTTCCACAAAACATAACTTTGATTTAAACCATGTTTTACTTCAATACCTTGTTTTTGTGCATTTCACATATGGTTTAGTTGATATATTTCACATACCATACATGATATTTTGGGTATACATTACATGATCTACATTAAACATAAACATTTTGACATTGATATACACAATTAGCGGTTTACATTGGACATAGACATTTCTATATGGTTTACACATTAACACATGACAATTCATTTATACATAAACAATTTACATTGGTGGTTGGTTTGAGTAAGTGATTTGAGTAACGAGGCGTGTGTAATATGATACAAGCATGGTGGATACGCCGCTGGTACTTCCTATAAATAAATGTTTGTATGATATTACATGTCGTAGCGTTACCTAAATCTTTTCAATAATTGACATCTTACGTTTTACATAAACAACTTATTTTCACAAGACATTGATTTACAAAACAACTTATCTAATACAAACTCATTTTGTCGATTATTCATTTAACCTTACATTATTCTCTTATTTATACATATCATTTCTTTTTGAATGATTTACAAAACAAAACAACTTACAAGGTTCATGACTGACTTTTGGTAAACAACTTTTCCTAAACTTATAAGTCATGAATCCTATTTTCACAAATCCTACGTATCTCACAGGCATTTTTATGCTGACGTACCTATTTTCACATGTGTTTTCAGGAGCTTTTGCGTAGGATGATGATCGTGACACTAGGGCGGACCTGTGCCTTAGAGACTAAAAATGAAGATAGACTAGTTTAATTATGTTATGAACTCTTTGTTTCCTGTTTAAGACAATGTAACACTCTTGTTTAATAATTAAAATACAACTTTGTATGCCATGGTTATGAAACAATTAATTCTGTTACAACACTCCCCGACGTTTTCCGCCACGTTTTGTATGTTATACGTGGTCGGGGTGTGACATTAAGCGTATTTACCTGAGCTAAAATGTAATTTATACTCAGCCGTATATTCTAATCAGCAAGCACAACTACCTCTACTGGGGCTCTCAATCTGGAACAAAGGTTTTATTAACCTATTAGATTCCTAACGGGTCTTATTTAAGTTGAAACTTAGACCGGTTAGTTTTAAGGAAAGGTTTACGGTTCAAAACGCAAGATTAAGCGAAGACCGTATTAGAATGTGATTTAGACCCGAAAAGTATGGAGACTTGTATAACATGGGTAAACTAAACACATTCTGGATTTTGAGGTGAAAATAATAAGGTTTGACCGGTTTCGGTTAATTTATGCAAACTAGTTACATAAACCGTACCGAACGTGAAAGATGCATAACAGGTAACCAAAAGAGTCATGAACATATTTCACAAGTTGATATGCCTTAAATATGTTGTGATATCAGTAAGATACCTTATATTATGCCCAAAACGAGTTTAAAATCAATTTAAGCCCCAAATGGGTATTTTGGTCATTTTAAAGATTATAAAAGAGGTTAAATAATAATCTGAGGTTCTGGTCTAAAATGATCAGTAAAAATATTTATTTTATTAAGTTATATTAGTAAAATATCTCACGTATGTGAAATTTATCATTTATGGCCAAACTATGCACCGTAGGGGCATTTTGGTCATTTCACATATGCTTTAAGGGTTAATTTTGGAAATCTGAGTTCAAAACTTTTATTTACTATTAAAGTATAAAAACTTATTCATAACATCAGTAGGTATCAAGCTTTAGGTGCCTAATATGGTTTTAAACCATACTATGCGCCTAAATCGCATAAAAGTCGGTATTTGACGATATTCGGTTTAAATAGGGAAATCTGAGATTATGACCAGCCTTTACAGTTTAAAATAACTTATTTATCATATAAATTAGTAGAAAAAAGTTTGACATGTAAAGGATGTATAAAACTCATTTTATTGGCAAAAAGGGCGTTGTCGTCAATTACCGAGCCTATGCGAGAACTCAATGTTATGATTATCTTAAAATTTAATAAAAATTTCCAAATATCCCAAAATATTATATTACATCAGTAGGTAAAAGGTTTGATGTCAAAATTTGGGTTTAAATAGGCTTTATGCCGAAAATGCCATTTAATTGATAAAAAGCTTTCAATTTACGCTATTGCGCATAACTCCCATTTTAGACCACGAACTGATGTGAAATTTTATGGACATGTTTATAAATTAGTAATAAAGGTTTTAGTCCTTTCACATTTTCAAAAATATCGATTTAATATCAAAAGGGCATAATAGTCAACTTTAAGCATATAACGGAAACATACATATGAACTCTAATTCTAAAGGACCAAGTAGTATAACTTCAGGGGGTTATAATAACACATAATATGCTCACAAAGGAACCCTAAGGCATAATTAAACTAAGCTAATTCGGGTCAGAACTGAAAGTCAAAGCAAAAGTCTACTTTTGCGACGTTCGGTTCCGAACCGATTCTAAACTTAGAATTTGTCAGGTTAAACATGCTTAGGCTTGTTCAATTAATATTTACCAAGTTATTAAAGTGACAAAACTAATTTTATAGCTTCTATATTATTAGTTATGATATTTATTTAAAAAAACTAACCCGTTTGACTTTTATTTTAATTACTTTGACCCGACAATTATATAAGTAAACGTGGTAATTAGGAGGTGCCCTTATGAGGGTTTATCACCTACCTAATTACGATCACGTAGCCATGTTCGCTGTGAACCATGGCTTGACCATACAAGGTCTAGCTAAAAGTCAAATCATTTATCAAAAACTCATGACTTTTCGGCTTTAAGAGCCAAACAAAATAACCAAGCAAGAAAGGAACACTTACTAGTGGTCCTTAGGACAGAAGATTACTCAAAAGGAGGTTCCCAAGATCAGGACCCTCAGATTTGAGTAGGAGAGCAAGAATTCAATGAATGGTGTGAATGAACAAGTGAAAACCCACCTCTATTTATAGTGTTTGAGGGATTCATGGGTGATCAACAAGTGTTAGGGGCCTTCATAAGATGATTACAAGTGTCTAACAGGTGTCCTAAAACAATCAACAAGCCCATAGATTCGAATATGTGAGACAAGGAGGCAAACCAAGGCTGGTTTCCAGTTTTTCTGGAACTGGCACATACATACGGACCGTATGGGTCCTTGGATACGGTCCGCATCCACCAGACCAGCTCACCAAATTTCAATTGTTGACACTTTTTGTACTCGATAAATGCCATTTTCGACACATTTAAGGCACGTTAAACCATTTTTAAGGCTCTACAATGATGCCTAAACATAGGGAACATGAAACATGCTCAAAAACATGTCGGATGCCGGTTCGTTTGGTCGTACGGTCACGTTGTTCGGCAAATTACGACGAAACACGGACGGACGCTAAAAACAAACCAAATTACGCGACGAATGGAATTTTATTAAGCCAATCACTAAAATAAAATATTTTAATGATTACATAAATTTTTGGATGTCCGGATATATTCAGAACGTAAGATATGCGCGAAAATGCAAACTTATGCACTTTTTGACGCTTTTAGTCCCTGTTGATCAAATAAGTTTATTTTTGCTCACCAAACACCTCAAAGCCTATTTCTAAGCTATATAAAGGATATTTAGGGCATGTTTAACTTATGATCATATTCCGGAAGGTTCGATATCATACGAATCGGTATACTTTTGCAGTTTGACGCAAATAGTTCCTTTAATGCGCAAACTTGCGCATATCATCGTTTAATAGCATCGAAGCCTTATCTAATCCATATTAGGCATTCATGAGAGTATTATTAAACATCACTATGCTTCGGGTTCATAGAAAGGTCATTCAGAGGTATAATTAAATATATTGACACTTTTAGTCCCTTTAACTTGCAAAGTTGCGCGTAACTTCACTTATAGGAATAAAAGCCTTAGATGGCCAATAATTGGCATTCCTGAGAGTATAATCAAATATCATGAATCTCCCGGTTTGTTAAAAGGTCACTCAGAGGTAAGAATTAACATGTTGACGCTTTTAACCCTTTATTGCGCAAACTTTCAACTTAATTACGCAAACGGCTACACTCGATCAACAAGTGGCTCATTTGTGAATATAAATACCATACGAGGTTATTCAGAAACTTATTTTAGGTATGTTAACACTTCCAGACCATTCATAATCAAACTTTTCGATTTTTCGAAAAATTAGACCCTTAAATTCAATGTTTGACTTCATTAGGGTTTATTACACGTGTCAATACATCATTGGACGTGATTTTTACGAGGTGTTACAACATGCATACAAGACATATACTACCAGCTAAGTCACTCGAGCTGCGATTGCTATTCAACCTAACTAGACCCCGTCGGGTTCTATAGTACTATACTACTTAAGGCGGGACCTCGCGACTATAAGTCATAACACATATGTAACTAGCATCACGTGTAAATATGCATATCAGTTATTCACAAATGATAAACAGTTTGATTGAATAATTCGTTTGGTAAATTTGATTTGATAGGAACGTATGTTACACCCAAAATGCGATAAAAAGGGTTCGAGTATACTCACAGTCCGTGTTCAGCAAGTAAACACAACTTGGTTGGATTGAAGGGAGTGCGTCTGAGATTAGCCTGATTACAGATTGATAACGTAAGCGTTGAATAGTGCATCAAACGGTGGCGGTGAACCAAGAGTCGGATGGTAATGCAATCCGATCGGATGGCCAGTCGATCGGGGGGCAATCCGTTCGGATGATCATCCGATCGGATGGCCATTCGATTGGATTGTCACCTCGTTTGGTGAAGATGTGTTTGTGTATGATGGTTTGCATTTTGAAGTTTTCATTGTAGCATTTCAAAAACAGTGAAGTATTTCTACATTTCAGGTCGATCGATCGAACGCTCGATCAATCGGGTGTCGATCCGATTATTAGGACACTTTCGTGAGGACAAGTTCACAGCATTTTGTCACTCGATCGGATTGCAATCCGATTGGGTGGCAATCCTTTTGGAACTGACTAAGTGTTGAACATGTTGAAATTTGTTTAAGTGTTGAAGTCTAAACATCACATGATCGGGTGGTCGCTCGATCAGATAGCAATCCGATCGGGCGGCAATCCATTCGACGTTCAGTTCCTCAAAAATTGAAATAAAGGTTAAGTGTGGGACCAAGGTGCAAGTCGATTGGGTGGCTGTCCGATCGGGTGGCAATCCGATCGGACGGCAATCCGATCATGTGACATATTTGCCTCTGCGACCATCAAACAAATACCATATCAATGAAATATTATGTTTCATACTTGGGATTTGTATAAATATGTGACAACTCGTAATTTAGAACCCTTCATTGTATCTTGATGTAACATGCTTGAATGTTATGTTACTAGTTGACATATTGGTTTAATGAATGTATAAGTGAATGTTATGTGAATATGTGTTGTGCTTGTATGTATATGTATGTATAATCACAAGAAATAAACCAATCGCACAATAGCAACTCGAACGCACAAGCCTTCGGGCTTTACTACTCCCGGCCCACTTCTCTTGAACTTGAACCGAATGGGCAACCCATTAAGGGGGGGGGGGGGTTCGGCCCACTCTCTCTTTTAAACGCATAGCATTAGGAGAAGGGGAATACTTCTCATTTGTTTGCTAAACACAACACCACACAAACCCTAGTGCTCTCTCTCTCCCCCACGAACCCGACGGCAGCCACACACCCTCTCCATCGAAGATCTTTCCCTGTTCGGATCAATCCTCGTTCCATCTTTAACCGGTTAGTAAATTCATAAGTTATTGTTTGTTAGATGTTATGATGAGGTATGTAATGATCTATGAATGATAGATGATTGAACATGAAGGAAGTGTAATCGGTCATATATGTGTTTAGATCCGAATACTATGATTGTTGTGTTAGTATGAAGTTGATGTTGTTAATGATTGAGAACCGAATGCTTGTTAAATCGGCTGTTATGTTTCTATGCTTTGGATTGTTAGTTTGAGGATGTACTAGTGAACCGGATGTGTATGATGATGTTAATCGACTATCATGTCTTGTTTTCGGATTAGGTTGCATGATGAATGATGATGTTTATAATCTGTTGAATGTTCATCGGATCAAATGATATGATGTGATAAGTGATTGTTATGCTTGAAACATGATTAGGGTTCATAGAGATTCAATATTAAAAACCTTTGTTTGATCGAATATGGTTGGATTTTGGAAACTGTTAGCAAATGTTACGGTGATAATGAGCTGAAAATAAGGAAGGTTGTTACATCTTCTGGTTGCCACAAGGGTTACGAGTCGAGAACCCCTAGTCTCAACTCGAGACCACACATTACCAGCACACAAACAACATGACTCGAAACCACGGTTGCGGGTCTTGTTGCGACTCGAGACCTGACTCGAGACCACCTGGTCTCGAGTGATGAAGGCTATAAACCGAGACAGCACCGTCTCGACTCGAGATCTCTGGTCTCGACTCGAGATCACCTGATTGTATATTCTGTTTGGACTTGCACTGTTACAGGCCTAAGTAGTTGAGCCGAATGCATGGACTTTATATGTTACTGTTGAACGTGTTATGTTGTGTACTGTTGATTGGACTGCCATGAATAATACTTGTATGCAACTTGCTAGTATACGTGTAGAAATTATACGTGCATTACTTGGTTTGAATCTAACTTGTGTGGTAACCATACAAGGACGTGGTTGACCACAATTAGCTCAAGTAACCTTTCTATATATCTGCCGAGCAAACCAACGTGAGTTCACACTAGCCAAGGAATGGGATTCCCCTTGGGTTGGGAATGGGATTGAATAACTACTCGTACAACCATTACTACTAAACTACTTACTACTGTCCTCGGATTGAAGGGCACGTACGTAAAACCTACGTACACTTATACTGACTACTGTCCTCGGATTGAAGGGCACGTACGTAAAACCTACGTACACGATCATAAGACCATCAACTCTATCAACTTTAAGTCCCTCATTTATCGACTTAATCGCCGAGGCCTATGGCGAGCGGGTCATTAGCAGATAGCGCTATTAGGGTTTAACAAACCTCACACCGTGCCAGTCGGACGGGCGTGTACTAATGGACTATGGGCAAAGGGTTAATGCTGATAGGCATTAACTTAGGGCACCTCTTACATTTTCGTAGCAGTCGATACGCGTGGTATAATTACACATGGGAAGCCCCCACTAATCATCGCAAACATGTCCGGATGACCGCGATACGAATTAATACGATACATGGTTTACAAAACGAACATACGATTTTTACGAAACGAATACTATAACCAAACAAACAACTGTGAACTCGCTCAACTTTGTTGTTGATTCGTTGCTACATGCCTTGCAGGTCATTAGGTACTCTTGGAACTTGCACAGGGAGGACCGTCGTTGTGGGATATGGTAGTGTGTGCCATGCTTTAAACATTACTTTACTTCGTACTTAATACTTGCTATGGGTTTTACAATTATGCTTCCGCTAAACACTTAACTATGCTTTGGTTTTGAACACCTTTCATATTGTTGGTTGAATTATGTTTACTTACATGCTTGTTCAATATGATTGGTGGCTTGATCCTGGTCAGTCACGCCTCCAAGCGGTGATACTCTGTGTGTAGATTTTGGGGGTGTGATAGGTTGGTATCAGAGCCATTGGTTATAGTGAACTTGGTTTTAATAAGGGAAAACGTTTTTTTGTTAAAACCAGACTATAACCTGAACAGTGCTCAACGATCCACAACGACGCTTCGCTCCACGTGCAAGACTCGACATTCTAGGTGATATGATTATGTTTACATTGCCTACTTGTTAGTTACATAGAACCTTGCTCATGGTATGCTTAGATAAACATAGCAACTGTTAATTGAAAACTCTTGGTGCTTACTCTCTTCTGTCATCGCATTTTCGCGAACCTCTCTCACTCATGTTTCTCTTGATATGAAGATCATGTCTGGATGCGTTAACATGACACAAGCCCAGTTGACGACTCTGATTAACCAACAAGTTGCTGCGGCACTTGCAGCTGCTCAGGCATGAGGTATACCCTGCCATCCCGACTCACTCTAGGATCTCTGGATCCTACTCTCATGAATCCAACCTTTGTGGTAAACTTTGTCCTTTCTTACTCTCACGACAGGTCAACCTGCACAGCCTCCTGTGTGCACCTTCAAAACTTTCATGGACTGTCGTCCTGGTACTTTCAGTGGCACTGAAGGGGCAGTTGGACTCCTCCACTGGTTTGAAAAGCTCGAATCTGTGTTCGAGATGTATGAATGCTCTGAGGCACACAAGGTGAAGTATGCTACCGGTACCCTCGAGGGTATAGCGCTCACATGGTGGAACGCTCAGGTTCAAATGCTGGGGTTGGTCGCTGCTAACGCCACCCCATGGAACAATTTTAAGGAAATAATCAAGGAAGAGTACTGCAATCGTGATGAAATTCACAAACTGGAAGTCGAGTTCTTCAACCTCAAGATGACGGGGTCAGAAATTGAAGCATACATGAAAAGATCGAAAGAGCTTGGTATTCTGTGTCCTACTATGGTGGATCCTCCCATCAAACGCATCGAACTATATCTTAAGTTTAGTGCCTGAGATTTAAAGTCATGTGACTTCAGCCAACCTAGCCACCATCCAGCAAGTTGTACAATTGGCTCATCGCCTCACTGATCAGGCAGTGGAGCAGAACAGGTTACCAAAGCGTATCAGTGCTACAGCTACTTCTGAAACTCCCGGCGACAACAAGCGTAAATGGGATGGAACTTCAAGCAAAGGTTCAACCTCTGTTCAGTCTCAGTCTCAGCAGAGAAGAACTGATGACTACAAGAGCCCTGGTCAGCAATCTTCTGGTAGTCAATGGCAGGGTGGATTTCGAGGAAACCTTCCAAAGTGCAACAGATGCAACAGACACCACAGTGGTCAGTGCAACAAGGGTCGTTGCCAGAGGTGTCTCAAGATGGGTCATGAAGCTAAGGATTGTAGGAGCTTACGACCTGCGAATCAGAACCAGCGACAACAACCACCAGCTCCACAAGACCAGCAGCAGCAACAACGAGACAACAAGGGATGCTATCAGTGTGGAGCTGAAGGCCACATCAAGAGAAATTGTCCCCAGCTGATTCAGAACCAGAACAATAACAATAATAACAATCAGGGGAATGGAAACAACGGGGGTAACAACGGTAATGGTGCAAGGGGTCGTATATTCGTTATTGGTCAAGGTGAAGCGAGGAATGATCCCAACGTGGTGACGGGTAAGTTCCTTCTCGATGACTTTTATGTTACAGTCTTATTTGATTCGGGTGCCGATACTAGCTACGTGTCTTTAAAAGTTAGCCAATTGCTTAAGCGTACCCCAACACCTTTGAACCCTAAGCACACTGTAGAGTTAGCTAATGGTAAAAATTTAGAGGTCACGCACGTGGTCAAAGGTTGTAACCTTGTTCTTGCTGATCATACTTTCTCAATCGACCTCCTTCCTATCACTCTGGGTAGTTTCGACGTTGTCATAGGGATGGACTGGCTATCCCAACACCAAGCATAGATTCTTTGCAACGAGAAGATTGTTCGTATTCCTCGCTCAGGTGATGAACCTCTATTGATTCGTGGTGACAAGAGTGGTGCTGTTGTGAGCATCATCTCTTTCCTTAAGGCCCAGAAGTGTTTGAGAAAGGGCCACACTGCTATTATGGCTCTCGTTACTGACACCTCGAAGAAAGAGAAGAAGATAGAAGATTTTCTGATTGTGCACGACTATCCTGAGGTATTTCCTGAGGAACTACCTAGCCTTCCTCCGCATCGCCAAGTCGAATTTCAGATCAAGCTAGCTCCTGGAGCAGCGCCCATAGCTCGTGCATCGTATCGCTTAGCTCCATCAGAGTTGGAAGAACTCTCTACGCAACTACAAGAACTCTTGGATAAGGGTTTTATTCGTCCTAGCTCTTCGCCCTGGGGAGCTCCAGTCTTGTTTGTGAAGAAGAAGGACGGTACCTTCCGTATGTGTATCGACTATCGAGAACTCAACAAGGTGACTGTGAAGAACCGCTATCCTCTTCCACGCATTGATGACCTATTCGACCAGTTGCAAGGGTCGAGCTACTATTCAACGATTGATTTGAGATCAGGATATCACCAGCTGAGAGTCCGAGAAGAGGACGTCTCCAAAACAGCCTTTAGAACTCGATATGGACACTATGAGTTTTTGGTCATGCCTTTTGGGCTGACGAACGCACCTGCGGTATTCATAGATTTGATTAATAGAGTGTGCAAGCCTTACCTAGACAAGTTCGTCATAGTTTTCATCGACGACATCCTGATCTATTCGAAGAGTTAGGAGGAACACGAGCAGCACCTACGACTCATTTTGGAACTTCTTCGAACACAATAGCTGTACGCCAAGTTTTCAAAATGCGACTTCTGGCTTCGTGAAGTCCATTTCTTAGGTCATGTGGTGAACAAGGATGGGATTCATGTGGATCCCTCTAAGGTAGACTCGATTAAGAACTGGCCTGCACCTCGTACACCAACGGAAATTCGCCAATTCTTGGGCTTGGCAGGTTACTACAGGAGGTTCATTAAGGATTTTTCCAAGATTGCGCAGCCTCTCACCTCACTAACACAGAAAGGCGTTGTTTATCGATGGGGAAATGCACAGGAATTAGCGTTTCAACACTTAAAGGATAGACTCTGCAGCGCACCTATCCTCTCATTGCCAGAGGGCACAGACGACTTCGTGGTTTACTGCGACGCATCAATTCAGGGTCTTGGTTGTGTATTGATGCAACGGGATAAAGTTATAGCCTACGCCTCACGTCAACTCAAAGTTCATGAAAATAACTACACTACACACGACTTAGAGCTGGGAGCTGTTGTTTTTGTGCTTAAGATATGGAGACATTACCTATACGGTACCAAGTGCGCCATTTACACCGATCACAGGAGTCTCGAGCACATCTTCAAACAGAAGGAGTTGAACATGCGACAACGACGATGGGTTGAACTACTGAATGACTACGAATGCTCGATCAGGTACCACCCAGGCAAAGCCAATGTTGTGGCGGACGCCCTCAGTCGAAACAGAAGGAGTTGAACATGCGACAACGACGATGGGTTGAACTACTGAATGACTACGAATGCTCGATCAGGTACCACCCAGGCAAAGCCAATGTTGTGGCGGACGCCCTCAGTCGAAAGGACTCTACATCTAAGCGCGTACGAGCTCTACAACTCACTATACAGTCTAGTCTTCCTTCTCAGATTCGAGATGCTTAGGTAGAAGCGTTGAAACCAGAAAACATCAGGGCTGAAGCCCTACGCGGCTCAAGGCAACGATTAGAACAAAAGGCAGACGGCGCCTACTACGTGACAGGACGCGTTTGGGTCCCACTCTATGGCAACCTACGAGAGCTTGTGATGGATGAGGCACACAAGTCTCGCTACTCAGTACATCCTGGTTCGGATAAGATGTACCATGACATTAAAACTACATATTGGTGGCCTAGCATGAAGGCCCACATAGCAACTTACGTCAGCAAGTGTTTGACTTGCGCGAGGGTCAAGACAGAATATCAGAAACCCTCAGGCCTACTCCAACAGCCAAAGATACCACAATGGAAATGGGAGCAAATTTCCATGGATTTTGTTACTGGCCTGCCTAGATCTCAACGTGGTAACGATACTATTTGGGTGATTGTGGATCGACTCATAAAGTCTGCTCACTTCTTGGCTATCAAGGAAACGGATAAGTTCTCCACACTAGCAGAAGTATATCTTAAGGAAGTTGTCTCGAGGCACGGAGTGCCCACCTCTATTATCTCTGATCGTGATGCACGTTTTACTTCAGAACTATGGCAAGCAATGCACAAGTCTTTTGGCTCACGTTTAGATATGAGCATAGCTTATCACCCGCAAATGGATGGGCAGTCTGAATGCACCATCCAGACCCTTGAAGACATGCTTAGGGCATGTGTAATTGACTTTGGCAACGGCTGGGAAAAGCATCTGCCACTTGTGGAATTTTCATACAATAACAGCTACCACACTAGCATTAAAGCTGCTCCGTTTGAGGCATTGTACGAGCGTAAATGTCGATCACATCTTTGTTGGGCAGAGGTGGGGGATAGTCAGATCACTGGTCCAGAACTTGTGGTAGACACAACAGAAAGAATTGCTCAAATACGACAACGAATGGCGGCAGCTCGTGACCGTCAGAAAAGCTACGCCGATAAGGACAGGAAACCACTCGAGCTCCAGGTTGGGGAGCGAGTGCTACTCAAAGTTTCACCCTGGAAGGTGGTGGTTAGTTTTGGTAAACGAGGCAAACTTAACCCACGATACGTCGGACCTTTCGAAATCATAGAGAAAATAGGCAAAGTGACCTACAGACTGAACCTACCAACAGAACTCAGTGCAGTTCATGACGTTTTCCACGTGTCGAATCTGAAGAAATGTCTGTCAGATGAGACCCTCATAGTTCCTTTGAAGGAACTCACTATCGATGAACAGTTACGATTCGTCGAGGAACCAGTTGAAATCACGGACCGGGATGTTAAGGTCCTCAAGAGCACTAGAATACCTCTCGTTCGAGTTCGTTGGAACTCCCGTCGCGGCCCAGAGTTCACCTGGGAACGCGAAGATCAAATGAGACAAAAGTATCCCCAACTATTCGCAAACAATACAACCACTACTGAGGCCGAAGCTACGGAATTTCGGGACAGATCAACGGGGGGAGGATGTGACACCCCAGGAAAACCAGGAAAACCATGCAACTTAACTAGCTTCCTCAGTGAGTACATACCAAATTTCGGGACGAAATTTCTTTCAACTTGGGGATAATGTGACAACTCGTAATTTAGAACCCTTCATTGTATCTTGATGTAACATGCTTGAATGTTATGTGACTAGTTGACATATTGGTTTAATGAATGTATAAGTGAATGTTATGTGAATATGTGTTGTGCTTGTATGTATATGTATGTATAATCACACGAAATAAACCAATCATACAATAGCAACTCGAACGCACAAGCCTTTGGGCTTTACTACTCTCGGCCCACTTATCTTGAACTTGAACCGAATGGGCAACCCATTAAGGGGGGGGGGGTTCGGCCCACTCTCTCTTTTACACGCATAGCATTAGGAGAAGGGGAATACTTCTCATTTGTTTGCTAAACACAACACCACACAAACCCTAGTGCTCTCTCTCTCTCCCTCACGAACCCGACGGCAGCCACACACCCTCTCCATCGAAGATCTTTCCCTGTTCGGATCAATCCTCGTTCCATCTTTAACCGGTTAGTAAATTCATAAGTTATTGTTTGTTAGATGTTATGATGAGGTATGTAATGATCTATGAATGATAGATGATTGAACATGAAGGAAGTGTAATCGGTCATATATGTGTTTAGATCCGAATAGTATGATTGTTGTGTTAGTATGAAGTTGATGTTGTTAATGATTGAGAACCGAATGCTTGTTAAATCGGCTGTTATGTTTCTATGCTTTGGATTGTTAGTATGAGGATGTACTAGTGAACCGGATGTGTATGATGATGTTAATCGACTATCATGTCTTGTTTTCGGATTAGGTTGCATGATGAATGATGATGTTTATAATCTGTTGAATGTTCATCGGATCGAATGATATGATGTGATAAGTGATTGTTATGCTTGAAACATGATTAGGGTTCATAGAGATTCAATATTAAAAACCTTTGTTTGATCAAATATGGTTGGATTTTGGAAACTGTTAGCAAATGTTACGGTGATAATGAGCTGAAAATAAGGAAGGTTGTTACATCTTCTGGTTGCGACACGGGTTACGAGTCGAGAACCCCTAGTCTCGACTCGAGACCACACATTACCAGCACACAAACAACATGACTCGAAACCATGGTTGCGGGTCTTGTTGCGACTCAAGACCTGACTCAAGACCACCTGGTCTTGAGTGATGAAGGCTATAAATCGAGACAGCACCGTCTCAACTCGAGATCTCTGGTCTCGACTCGAGACCACCTGATTGTATATTCTGTTTGGACTTGCACTGTTACAGGCCTAAGTAGTTGAGCCGAATGCATGGACTTTATATGTTACTGTTGAACGTGTTATGTTGTGTACTGTTGATTGGACTGCCATGAATAATACTTGTATGCAACTTGCTAGTATACGTGTAGAAAATATACGTGCATTACTTGGTTTGAATCTGACTTGTGTGGTAACCATACTAGGACGTGGTTGACCACAATTAGCTCAAGTAACCTTTCTGTATATCTGCCGAGCAAACCAAGGTGAGTTCACACTAGCCAAGGCATGGGATTCCCCTTGGGTTGGGAATGGGATTGAATAACTACTCGTACAACCATTACTACTAAACTACTTACTACTGTCCTCGGATTGAAGGGCACGTACGTAAAAACTACGTACACTTATACTGACTATTGTCCTCGGATTGAAGGGCACGTACGTAAAACCTACGTACACGATCATAAGACCATCAACTCTATCAACATTAAGTCCCTCATTTATCGACTTAATCGCTAAGGCCTATGGCGAGCGGGTCATTAGTAGATAACGCTATTAGGGTTTAACAAACCTCACACCGTGCCAGTCAGACGGGCGTGTACTAATGGACTATGGGCAAAGGGTTAATGCTGATAGACATTAACTTAGGGCACCTCTTACATTTTCGTAGCAGTCGATACGCGTGGTCTAATTACACATGGGAAGCCCCCACTAATCATCGCAAACATGTCAGGATGACCGCGATACGAATTAATACGATACATGGTTTACAAAACGAACATACGATTTTTACGAAACGAATACTATAACCAAACAAACAACTGTGAACTCGCTCAACTTTGTTGTTGATTCGTTGCTACATGCCTTGCAGGTCATTAGGTACTCTTGGAGCTTGCACTGGGAGGAACGGTCATTGTGGGATATGGCAGTGTGTGCCATGCTTTAAACATTACTTTACTTCGTACTTAATACTTGCTATGGGTTTTACAATTATGCTTCCGCTAAACACTTAACTATGCTTTGGTTTTGAACACCTTTCATATTGTTGGTTGAATTATGTTTACTTACATGCTTGTTCAATATGATTGGTGGCTTGATCCTGGTCAGTCAAGCCTCCAAGCGGTGATACTCCGCGTGTGGATTTTGGGGGTGTGATAAAATATGTGTATCATGTGCACATATCAATTCATGTTCGATTTCGAGCTTTAAATCGCTTTCTGGAAGGTTATACGCGATCTGATGCGTAAATATTACCAGTTTAATGAAAAAACACCCCATAATAGTGACATAGGCTTAACATACCTTAAATAACCTTTACATAACTGAAAATAAGTTTTGGAGGGTTTGGTATGCCGAAATCAAGTTTAATCGATCACAGGGACTAATTTCGACAAACTGTGAAAGTATGCCGATTCGTACTGTGACAAACATTCCGGAACTTGATAATAAGTTAAATATGCCCTAAATATCCTTTACATAGCTTACAAATAGGATTTGAGGTGTTTGGTGCGCAAAAATAAACTTTAAGGTCAAACAGGGACTAAAAGCGTCAAAAAGTGCATAAGTTTGCATTTTCGCGCATATCTTACGTTCTGAATATTTCCGGACATCAAAAAATTTATGTAATCATTAAAATATTTTATTTTTGTGATTGGCATGATAAAATTCTATTCGTCGCGTAATTTGGATCGTTTTTCGCGTCCGTTCGTGTTTCGTCGTAATTAACCGTACAACGCAACCGTACGACGAAATGAACCGACATCTGAGATATTTTTGAGCATGTTTCATGTTCCCTATACTTTAACTTCATTTTAGAGCCTTGAAATGGGGTTAACGGGGCTTAAACGTGCAAAAAACTGAGTTTATTACATGGAGGGACCATTTCTGACATTTTTGGAAAGTCAGACTACGCGGGCCGCGTAAGCCTTGTATGGATCTTACGCGGGGCGTGTAAACTGCCCAGATCAGCAAAACTGATTTCCAGCTTGTTCCAGCTGTTCCCCATGTTTGCAAATGGTTTTATCAAGTCTAGGGGCTTGTTTTAGGTGCCCATGGTATTCTAATTCAGTGGGCACACATGGATGGTTGAGATTGAAGCTCGGGAATCGAGGAACGATCTTAATGGTGGACCGATATCTATAAATACCCAAACTTTCACTCCTTGCAATTAACAAATCTGATTGAATTACTCTAAGTTGGAGTTCAAGAACTTCATACCTGAGTAGTTTGATCAAGATTTCCTTGCTTGGACCCTTTGTAAGTTTCTTTCATGCTTTTATGCGTTTTTAAGCACGAAAGTCAAACTGCATTTGACTTTCTGCTTTGACCAGTCTTTTGTCAACACGAAGTTCGTTTAAACTTCGTAACGTGACCGTAATCACGATGGTTATAGTCTCTTGTGACTTTACCTACTGATTACCACGTTATTTAGGCAAATTGACGACTCATAGTTTCGGTCAAAATGCGTATTCTTGCGTATTTTGCAACCAAACTATTCTTGGGTATCAAGACCCTTTGTCTTGATATCAAACTTGTTTTCAAACTTCGTTAAACATGTTTAACTAGTCACTTTTAGATTAGTGCTTATATAGGGTCGTAAGATAAGCGGTCTAGACAACCGCTTAGACTCTCGAACCCGACCCGTTTGGTCGATCATTAGGATCCGACCAAACATGTTTTGTGACCATAGTTGTATAGGGAATAACCTTCTGAGGTTATACCTTATGGTCACTTCGTTTATGTAGTTGTATGATAGGTAGTTTATATGCCTTAGCTAAATGACCAAAATGTCCTTTTTACGCGTAAATTCATTTTAAGCATATGTAACCTAAATTTTTACATCTAAACTGATTAGGCAACATTATTAGACATGTTAAGGCATATAATACTTGTCATAGGACTAGTTAGGCGGTCCGAACGCGTTTTACGTGAACGACGCGTTAAAGTGGCGTAAGCTACCTTAACGAGTCGTAATGGGTCGTAAGCACTTAGGTTAGGTTTCATTTTAGAATGTAGGCTTTGTTAAACCATATTACATGAGTCCCTACACTCATTTGGTTTACGAAACATCATTTTATCCGATCCTACGATTTTGGTCTGGTTTATTAACGTAGTTACCTATATTAAGTGTCGTTTGATTCCGTAATCCCTCTAGCATTGCTTGGTTGTTATCCAAAGACTTCTAAGCATCCTCAATTGAGTACATAGTCCCCTCTTTTACGTTTTCAAATGTTTTAGGGTGTAACACATGTGCCTGCTTGTTATTTTCATGCTTTTATAATATATACATGCTATGTTCATTAGTACACGTATAGTACATGATTTCATTATATTTTGCTATGTATGTTCACTTAGCATGCTAGCACATTGATTTTTATATATTACATTTTGTTGCATATGCTTATCCAGTATATGGACACATTGTTTTACATTTTGAACCGTTTGAAGCTGTTTGATCTATGTGCTTTATTTGAACTGTTGGAACCGTTTGTAATTGTCTGAATTATGTGAACTGTTTTATTTATGTGAACCGTTTGTAACTGTTTGATTGATATGAACCGTTTGAAACTGTTTGAACCGTTGGGTTAGGGAAGTGATTAGGCAATGGGGCGAGTGTAATGTGTTAAAAGCATGGTGGATACGCCGCTGGTACTTCCTATATATAAGTGCTTTTAACGCATTATATATCGTTGCGTTATCTAGATCACTTGCGCAAGGTTATCAAAACAAAGTTATATTACAAGGGTTTTCTGACAATATAAAACATTCGAGTTTTATTTCAAAAACGATTTACAATCTGGGATTTAAAACAAATGTTTTGAAGTTAAGATTCATGGCATCGAGTTTTTATAATTTGTAATAAATCTGTTTTGACTTAGTTGTTTCAATTCACAATATAAACATTTTACAAAACTAAGTTTTCTAATTATCAATTTACAAAGGTGTTCAAGTAATTTTCAAAATATAAACGAGCCATGAATCTGACACTCACATAAAATCCTATGTACTCGCCGGCATTTTTATGATGACGTATTTTCACATGTGTTTCAGGTACCATAGTTGGTGATATTTGATGATGATATTGATGCATGCTCATATAGGAACTGGCGAGGCCTTAGTGACTTAATAACAATGGAAGTCTATTTGTTTATGTTTTGTTTCTAATTTCAATGTTATCTAATACATTTAATTTAATAAAACAAAACCTCAATCCATGTATTATGAAACAATGATTCTGTTACAACACCCCCTGACGTGTCTGCCACGATTTGTTGTTTTACGTGGTCGGGGTGTGACAGATCGGACGTCAATCCGTCCCAGCATCCTGATCGTCTCTACACTTGGTTGTTCTGATAGCTTACAGTTTTGACCCGATCAGACAGGAATCACCCTAGTCTGACCAGTTAACCTGTTTGAGACGGTTGTTCATGTTTAACCCGAAATCGGTAGTCTCTCTGATAGAAACCAAATCTTGAACCGACACATCACTAGAAAGAGTAGAAGACCAGAACGTGCTCCAATTCTATCGGTTTCGAGTGCATTGAGTGTAAAAGAGTTGAAAGAAAATTGGAAAAACCATCTTTCAATCTTT
Organism: Helianthus tuberosus; assembly: GCA_030545235.1. Lineage (NCBI taxonomy): Eukaryota > Viridiplantae > Streptophyta > Magnoliopsida > Asterales > Asteraceae > Helianthus > Helianthus tuberosus. The sequence goes on from CM060429.1 coordinate 33,686,836, forward strand.
TTAACCATGAATATGTGTAGATCTATGCGAAAATTATTGTTTGATCTTTTGGAAATCCTTCAGATCTGAGTTGTTCATGGTGGAATGAGGCCAATACTTGAAGTTCATAAGAACTCCATGATGACATCACCCTAGAACACCTCAAATCTGTTGATTTCACGGTTGAAAGTTTAGATTCGAAGGTGAAAAGATGCAGAAGTGTGTGCAGATCAAGGAAGTACAAGATTTGAGTTGAAAACTTACAGGAATAGCGAGGAATCGAGAGGAAATAGCCCCAAAGAGTGCTGGTCGAGTGAGAGCTGTCACATCACTTGAACAGTGATGTGGCAAGGGCTCTTTATAGGTGAAGAGGAGGAAAGGTGATGAAGTGCAACGGATCGGGTGGCAATCCGATCGGGTGGCACCTCGATCGGGTGGCAATCTGATCGGGTGGCAATCCGATCGGATGGCCATTCGATCGAAGTGTCATTCGATCAAATGCCTCTGGCGAATTCAGTTTTGGCGTTTTGTTTCGATTGTTAAGCGTTGCGATAGTTTGGTCACACCTTTTTATGCCCACATTCATATATTTATTATAATTAGTCACACAAAGGGTCGTATAAATATCCATATTTCAAAGTCCGTGTTGCAATAATTGAGTTGCGTGTTTCGAATATGCGTTGCGTTGCGACACATCACGGCTATCGAGGAGGGTAGAATAGGTCCTCACTCAACGTCATCGTGAGTGTTAGCACGTGTGATGTGATGTGTTATTGCGATAAAGTATGCGTAATATGCCAAAATACTGCGAAATAGCGATGTATGCGATATAGCCACATTATGATCCAAAACTCTGGTGCCAGGCATAACGAGTAGTAACAACGCACGAACTTGCGGGTTGTTACATCGTAACCGAGTCGAACCGGAACGAGCCGTGTCCACATAACGAACTGTAACGAGTCATGTTCACATAACGAACTGTAACGAGTCGTGTCCACATAAAGTGTATCAATAACCTTTTCATGGTCGCTAGTAAACACTAGTTTCCACCGCAACTAGCATCTCCTAGGTTACGCCTGACCATGGTTGTTAGTGAACACTAGTTTCCACCACAATAAGCATCTCCTAAGTTACGTCTCACCGAAGCGGCCTGCACCACAAAACCCTAGCACCCTATAAAATCTTCAGCAACAATAGTCACTTGTAACTCTAGCCTATACCCATTAAAATGCACGTGACCATTAAAAGTTGCCACAAAAAAAAAAACTTACTAGCCACCTTTGGCCGCAATGTCTCAATTTTTAAAACCACAATCTACTATTGTCTATCAACTCCACCTTCAATGATGTGAATTAATTTCGCCATGCATGTTTAATTTGTGGCCATATATAGTTTTCACATGTTTTATTATGTTTCCATCAGAATAACTTCTCGAGTCTCTACTTGCATAGCATACACATTAAATTGCATTAAATTTGGTAAGGATTTATCAGAAAGATTTGTCTCACATTTATTTTTCGTACATATGAATTTTGATTTAACATCTCTTTGACTTTTTCTCTACCCACCTACGTTTAGCAGACCAGTAACAATACAACTTCCACCGGCGCCGAGTAACGTCATCACCACCTCCACCGCCGGACGGTCGCCGCTCCACCAGTACTGTACAATCGGTATGGTCACTAATATCTCTCGTATCCTCTCTTTCTTCTCTCTCGTCCATTCATCTCACCTTGAACCACCACCTTCGTACCACCAATAAAACCCCACTGTTGGCCGTGTACGTCTGTGAATCGGATCAGGTGTACACAACTGCTATGTGCAGTATGTGTAAATACACTGGAATCCATATCAACACAAACATCTATAATCCAAGAATCTAATTAATTTTTCAACTCAATTTCATTAATCAAAACATGTTCACAAACTATTTAGATCTAAAACACTCTATAAGAGAATCTTACTCAGAGGATCAGAATAAGTTCTTATGTGATTGTCTGGGTGTGTGTATATATTGATGTGGGTCTCAATCGCTAAGGACTCTACAAAGCAATTGAGCCAATTGCAAAACCCACATGTTCTCAACAACTAGATACTCATAGTAATTGAGTCTTCCATAGCTAATATATTAACTAGGGTTTACATAAGTAACATCAACATGTTACATAAGTAACACCCATACATACATACCTATTTTAGACATCATACGACATCTAAACACCAACGACCCGTCGATCTGTCAGCCATAGACATAAAAATGTATCTACAAACTACCCCTTGGATAGAGTTGGTAGTCTTAGTCTTCGGTCTTCATTTCTAGCAGATCTCCTTGTAGGACCGTGTTTCTTGACCGAAACCGTGATTAGTGTGAGATTAGTTCAAGACGGGAGAGATTAGAGATGGATAAACAAAACTTCTTTGTATTAATCGGTAGTAAAACATTACAAATCAGCCCGATTACAAGATAACCGAACTAATACCAAAGGAGTATACATCCGGGGAGAGACCAAGTGCTGATCTCTACCCCAAACCACACAACTCACTGTGAACTCTCTCAGATGAGCTCACTCTCTATCTCTCTCACTTTGCAAATGAACAAGGGGTTGGTATTTATACCCACACCCACTTGTCTAGCAAACACACATGGTCAAACACATAACCCTCTCGTTTGACCACTTCAAACGAGCGGGTCAATACACATTCGTTTAACCGTTTCACTAACTATTACATTATCAACATAAAATAATAAGTAATCTATTCGAACAGCATCAGACACACAAACTTCACCAACAAATTCCCCCTTGTCCGTTGCTGTCGAATGCTGAAAATGCAACTTCAATCGATCTTCTGTCAAGTATTTATCTTCTCTATGTTGACAAATTCCCCCTCGGCCGATGATCCAGGTAAGTAGTATCTTGACGTTCCTTGTATAATAGTTCCCCGTCAAAGTACGCGTATCCGTGTTGGGTGTTATGCAATTTCCTCAAAAGGCTCAATTGACGAATCTTCCGCTGATCTTCCAATACTCCAACCGGCATTTGATAAAGGTTCCATTCTTTAAAAACTGCATCAAGTCTTGATCTGTCATAGGACAAACTCTATTTCATTCAAGCATACTACATTGGTAGAGATTTCTGGTGAACTGTCTTCTGTAAACCGTCTTTGTGGAATCAACCAAGTAATGCACTTTAATCTTCAGCATCAACACTCAGGAAAGTAAGCTAGACCAAGTGTATCCCTTGCAAGCTCAACCAAACAGCACGCTTAGTTGAACTACATCCAGATCTCATTGTCTCGCCTTTGTGAAGTTTACCACGTAATGCACTACGGATCTTCAGCGTCATTACTCAGGAAGTCAGCTTGACCAAGTACATCATTTGCAAACTCAATGAATTGAGTTACCCCCATATCCCTGTAAAATCCCAAAGAAACATCAAACCCAAAACCGAATCATGCAGGTCTTCAGCTTTGAACTATCAGCTTTCATGAAGATTCCCCCAGGTCTTTAGTGAACAGCGCTTTGAAACTACTGTCGACTTTAGATACCTGTATGTTTCTGTGCAAAACCCTTCACGCTGGCTGGAGAATTAATTAAAATCCTCAAATATGTGTATGTGCAAAACATTCCATGCCGAACCGTTTGTATCACCAGAAAATCACAAACTCTACCACCTATGATTGCGTTTAGAAATTTACCGAAGAAATTCAACATATGAAAAAATTTTATCCCCCCATTTCTTTGGTAAGATCTCTAAACCTTAACAGATTCTCTCCACTTCAAAGAAACTGTCATCAATTTCACAGAACAAATTCTCTCCACTGAGTAGAATTTATCTTCAAATGTTCACCAATTCCCTCCACTGAGCGGAACTGTCGTCAATCTTCACTGAATGTTCTCGGTTGTTCGAAAAATCACTAAAATGACTTTCTTCTTTGCATATTCTAGTTGAATAAGAACGTCCCCTAGTACCCCGTAGGATCCGACTTGTATCCCTCCAAAGACTTTGTGAACTCTTTAGGACCGGTATTGACATTCCAGGTTCATTCATTCGTTACCAAATACGATAATATGACAATAAACAAAATGCTTTCTTCTTTGCATATTCTAGTTGATAAAGAAATTTCCCCTAGCACCCCGTAGGATCCGACTGGTATCCCTCCAAAGACTTTGTGAACTCGTTAGGACCGATATTGACATTCCAGGTTCATACGTTCGTTTTCAAATGCGAGAATATGAGAATAAACAAAATGTTTTCGAACATTTACGAATAACCGATAACAATCATAAACATTAACGTGCGGAAGTGAACATACCGTTTTTTGGCCCATAGTAATCAAGTCACCAAATTTGACGTTTTGCATCGGTAACCGTAACTACCCCATGTTTAACAAAAATCATATTTTCATCATCTCTCATCATCCCAAACTGGTTTGGCGTGCTCTCGAACCCGTACGAATTTGACGTTAAAGCTTGATTCAAATAAACTTGACTAACACTCGATCCCACTTTGTTCGCGACCCATTAGAATGATCTTGTCCTGTTGGCCCCTAAAAAAATGTTCTTTTAACACTTGACCCAAATAAAATTTATCCATTGCCAAAACTGATATTGGCAAAAAAAAATTAATGAGGCCCAACTATCACTCATGCTCATCTTTATATGAATAAATTGCCGACATGATATTCACGGCCCACCATATTTAGAACCCATCTAATAAAGCCCAATAGCCAACAACCCTAATTTTTTTTAATCCAAAAAGAGAAACTGATATCCTCTTCTTTCTCTTTCTCTTTTTGTGCGATACCACATCCATACCAGACAAACCCCTATCTTCTGCTATACCAAACATCCACTGCCCCATCTTCTTCATCTCTGCGATGAACTTCATCCAAACCCCAAAAGAAAATATTCAAAATTTACAACAATCTGCTTCTACTCTTTCTGCGATAATCAGCCACCAACCTCTTCTTCTTCATTTGAACAATCAGCAGCCGACATCTACCTTCTATCGCAGTTAAAATACATTGGACCCACGAAGACCTGGGTTTGACGAAGACTGTAAAGGTCCGACAAACTCTCTATCAGTCACGAAGGCTGATTCTTCGTTGACTGTAAATCAGTCTTCATTGACTGAAACCAATCTTCGTTGACTGTAAGTCTTCGTCATATGAAGTGTTAGTGGATATGGAGTGTTCGTCCCACAGCAAGTTTCGTCAACATCAGAATCTTTGTCATGTATAATAAGGTTCGTCGGTCGGTTTGATGCTTCGTCGACCCATTTCAAATGTTTAAATGTTTAATTGTTCAATTGTTCGTCGACATGAAGTGTTTGCCAGTGGATTCTTCGTCGATGCAGATATGAAGAAACCCTAGTGTTTCTTCAACAGCCGCCATACTCATCTCAAGAACACAGCCGCTGTTCACTTGCAGATCTTAACAAAAATCCTTAAAAACATGATATTTGATGATGAAAACTTGTTGATTTAGGTGTGAAACATAAAACCCAACACTCGTATATGTTCTGTTTCATCTAGACCCGTGAATTTCAGTCCAGATCTGGGTTTTTCTTCATTTTCACCATTTTTACATCTTGAAAAAAAATCACAATAAACACAGATCTAAAGCACATGTGATTTAGCAAACTGCTAGATTTACTAAATCGGGTACCATGTCTCTGATACCAATTGTAGGACCGTGTTTGTTTCTTGACCGAAACCGTGATTAGTATGAGATTAGTTCAAGACGGGAGAGATTAGAGATGGATAAACAAAACTTCTTTGTATTGATCGGTAGTAAAACATTACAAATCGGCCGGCCCGATTACAAGATAACCGAACTAATACCAAAGGAGTATACATCCGGGGAGAGACCAAGTGGTGATCTCTCCCCCAAACCACACAACTCACTGTGAACTCTCTCAAATGAGCTCACTCTCTATCGCTCTCACTTTGCAAATGAACAAGGGGTTGGTATTTATACCCACACCCACTTGTTTAGCAAACACACACGGTCAAACACATAACCCTCTCGTTTGACCACTTCAAACGAGCGGGTCAATACACATTCGTTTGACCGTTTCACTAACTATTACATTATCAGCATAAAATAATAAGTAATCTATTCGAACAGCATCGGACACACAAACTGTACCAACACTCCTAGTTGCTTCCGACATGTATTTTAAAATCAAAACGTGTATTTTAATGCTTCATCGATGTCTCAAAGGGTGGTGGGTCTAATAAAATATAGACATCTTGTATGATCTGTGGATGTCATTCTCCTCCAATAAATTTACCAACCCCATAGGATGGAAAATCTTAGTCGGCATTCACTCTTCCAACTCAATCACAACTTCAACAATTCTGAATCATAATACAACACTTTTGTGATTCACAACAGTCTTGTTAAATCATCTTGAATGGTAACTTCTTAATGTCATTTGGACGTCATATCCACCAGCATCTTCTTGGTTATAAGGTGAACTTTCAACTTTGAGATAAATGTGTTTTGACATTGACGCTTGACATTGATAAACATCTTCCAGTACTCGTATTTCAATTAAAGCTCCAAGTATTCTACCATTCCATATTTCCCTATGTGGATAATATTCTTCTTGGACGATGCACACACGTCCCGTTGAGGTAGATTTTTGAAATCGTGAGACCATTTGAAATAATGGATTCCGTCAACTCTCTTCATTGCATAACACTTACACCGCTACATGATAAAATATATATTTAATGGTTATCAAATGCAATTCCATGCATTGATCCGGACATTGTTAGTTATGGCGGATCTAGAAAATCCTTATAAGGGCAACGTTTTTTAAAAAAGGCGTAACGAAATTGAAAAAAACGACATTATTTTTCCAAATTTACAATATCGTCGGAGCGTTGAGCCTATTAATAAATAGTGATAAGTTTGTACAAATTAACCTAACCTAACCGGAAAATTGTCAATTGTCACATACTATTGTGGGCAGGAAGAAAGAAAGCATAACCGAGCTTAGAAAAAGTCTTTCGCCCTAAATAATTTATTTATGTTGCGTTGGATAACGTGTTATACAAAAGAAAGATAGCATAATTGATCTTAGATACGCAAATACAAATTTAACTAACATAGCAATGTATAATGTATTACATCATCACGTCATAAAATAACATAAGCATTAATAGAGAATTAATATAAAAGAAGCATGTATTAAATAAAGGTTTTAGTGAACATGTAAGAGACTTACATTTACAGTTTAAAACCTTTATATTGGAAATTGATATTTCCATAGTCCTTGAGTTCAAATATGATTGAACTTAGAGTAGAAAAATATTTGAATGTGTTACAAGAAAATCAACTTAGAAGATAACTGAAGGTCCAAAACAAGTCTAAACACTTTAGCTCTTATAAATGGGTTAACCAAATATTAAAAGTTGACAATCATGAATGTACCTAAAATGCATCTACTAGAGATTAAAAAACTAAATAAATAAATACAAACTTAATGTTTAATATATCAAAGCATTTTTATGCACATTCAAACGTATATATCTGTGTATACTTGGTGACAGCTTTTTTTACATTTTTAACCGAATAAACTATAACTATATATGTGTATATTACTTAATGTGGGAAATGTTCAAATGAAAACCACTAGTTAAAGCGAAAACTCGAAAACTAACTAAAAAGCCTAAAAAACATACAAAATTTTTCATAAAAAACATACAAAAAAAACTTTTTTTCAGAAAAAAAAATGGTGTGTTTTTTTTGGTTTTTTTTGGTTAGTTTCGAGTTTTCGCGTTAAAAGTGGTTTTCATTTGAACCATCCCCTACTTAATGTTGTATAAGTGCAAATTGTAATTAAATATTATGTTGGGATAAAACAATTTTTATATACTGATTATTCTAGCCGTTGTTAAGACAACATATTAAAACCTAGCTAATATTTACAAACATTTCATAATGATTTTCCTTATGAAATATCAGAGTAAATGTATTCCCATCAGTATTCATAAGGAAAATCATTATCTATATTGAAATAAATTTACATTTGAAATATCAGAGAAACCTAAATGGGAATACATTTACTCGTATCATTACTGTGTCCAGCTCATGGTCCAATTTCTAGGGCAAGATGATGCCTTTAAATATCTTAGAAGTTTGTACATTTTATCATAAAAACCAAATAAAATTACTTTCGTTGCTTCATCCTACAATGACACCCAACAAGGGCAATGGTCGTCGAAAGATCAAAATGGAAAAAATGGAGAATGAAAGCAACTTAAATGTTACATTCGCCAAACGCCGACCTACCTTGTTTCAGAAAGCGAGTGAGCTTTGTATTTTGTGTGGAGCAGAAATCGCAATCATCGTTTTCTCTCCAAGCGGAAAGCTATACTCCTTTGGTCATCCGTCTGTAGAGATAATTGGTGATCGTTTCCTCACACAAACTTCACAACCAAGTTCTAGCAACTCCCAACTTGTTGAAGCATATCGAAATGCAAATATTTATGAACTCAATAGGCAACTCACCTATGTGCTTACTCAACTTGAGGTTGAGAAGAACAAAAGTGAGGAACTTACAAATATTAGCAAACAAGGCATAGGTAATCATCCGTGGGAGGCTCCAATAGAGAGCCTAGGATTACAAGAGCTGGAGCAGTTGAAGCTGGCTATGGGGTGGCTGAAAAACGAAATTGAGGAACAGAAGAAGAGGATTGTGGCAGCTAACCAATTGCCTATAGTTCCCGTTTCTGGTGCTAATGGTATTGAAGGAGGCTACACTCAATTATTGGATTCAGTAATAACAATGACTCATGGATTCAATATGGGAAATGGACATGTTAATCGTTGAGAAAGGTTAGTTGCCTTAAATTTCAACGTCCGTTAAACTAAACAAATTTCACCAAATTAAGTGAATAATAGGGTATTTTATTCTCCAATAAATGGAATATGAAGTACCTGTAAACTCCTAAAAAGTTCTTTCATTTTTAGCTCATTAGTTTTAAGTTCTAAACCCCAAATGTTCATCTCTTCAGGTTCTATTTCAGGACAACTATGTGAACTCCTCTGGCTGCTGTGATTGCGACAGATTAAATCTTCCTTATGTTATAAAAGTTATTTTTTTTACTCAAAATCTGTAGAACAAGCAGTATCTTGGATATCTTTTTGTGTTTTAGCTACCAATGTGTAGTTTCTTTCGAGTTTTAATAGTCTAAACCTATTATTTGTGATTTAAACAGTATTAAACCTCACAGCTTCAGTAACTTACAATTTTTTTCAGGCCTGTGTTATATACTCTACCAATGTGTAGTTTCAAACATAACAACTTTTTGAACTTGTTTTATAAACTATTTCTTAAAAACAATTTGAAAGAAAAAGTGAGAATTATAAAGCTTTAGCGCTACCATGATATAGTGTTTATTCAAAGCATTGTTTTACCAGGACTAGATTTTTCATCTTAAAAATTAATTCTGGATTTATTTGTAAACATCACTTGAGTATTTATATTGCATATATACTAAAAATTCAATCAATTTTCAAGGCATTAACGCTACAAATTTTCAGCAAATAAGATGCAAATTTAATCTTATTTCCTCCTTTGAGTTTAGCTTGAATCACCACTCCAAACACAGTACTTCCCTCCGCTTCATCGCAGAATCATCCATATCGATCTTTTCCTGATCTTTTCCTGGAGCTATTTCATTTGTATGATTCCGTCCGGGGGACGACGGTCCTTTGCTAACCCAATTCAGCAAATACTTTGTTGTCATGTAATATGTATGTGCAGTGATAAAATATAAATGCAAAAGAAATAATAAAGCTTCAATTGTCTTCGAATGGGTTAAAGATAGGACTTCGTGGAGGGGTAGAATTAGGGTTAAAGACTTCTAGAGGATATTTCAGTAGGGTCTTATGTCACACCCCAATTTTCGGTTTATGCAGAAGCGTGTCGCGAGGTGTGGCCAGAGCGGCAATCGTTACAATCAATCGTGTAAACAACATATTTAAAACATAAAAGGATGTTCATCCATACATTCGTTTTGAAACCATAATTTACAATACAAATATCTTGTTCGGAACTAAAACAACTACAACTTTAACGACGTTGTTCAAGGTTTAAAACAGTTCTACATAACATGATAACTGAAAATGGATGACATCTCAAAAGCTTGAACTCTTGATAACAACACGAACATATTTTCCCAAAGTCGTCCACTAATCTCCTGTAATACATGTTAGTTTTGAAAACGTCAACAAAAGTTGAGTGAATTCATGTTATTTAGTTTTTGCATCAAATGAGTCTCCAAAACATTTGAAGTAGTAAAATTTGTTTTGTATAGTATGATGAAAAAATCGTGTGATCATTATTTTGCAAGGACACTAATCTGTATGCCAGAATAGGAGGCAACCAAACCTTGATAATTTATCGTGTGTGTCAACGACACTAGTTTGGACACAAAGGCACTCTTAACGATCGCGGTTATCGTTGTCGTTAAGAGTGGGGCTTGCCAAAACCCAAATAGATCTATTCGTTTGTTCCTCGGTACTTGTTTATTCATTAATGGTCCCTTTATTTTAAACACCTATCCGCATGTGATCAAAATAGTTTCATCGTATCATCATACTATTTGTGACATGTATACATCCCCGTAAGTTTAAAACTATAAACATTCAAAGTAAAAGGGGAAACATGAACTCACAGATTTGCGTTCCGTGCAAATCTCTATTCGATTCCAAGTTCGTCGTTTGTTTCTCGACCTACAAGTGTTCTAATCTAGTTAGACAATTAGGTTTGTGTTTGTTTATCGTACAAGTAATTCATCTTGTATTTCGTTTTTAGTTTCTCGTAGTCGTTTGCTTTCTTTTTTTGTGTTTTCGTATATATATAACTTCCATATATATATATATATATATATATATATATATATATAGGGAGAATATTATATATATATAGGGAGAATATCATGTGAGAACCACCTCTTATTGCGAGAACCAATGTGAACACAACCAAAAATGCCTAAAAATAGCTAAAAATCACACAAAAAAATTTTTTTTTTAATATTTTTTATATAAAAATCGCTACTTTTCCAAGCTAAAAAAAATTTAAAATTAAAAAAAAAATTAAAATTTTTTTTTTTGCCACTAAAAGTAGCGATTTGAGCATAAAAAATATTAAAAAAATTAGATTTTTTTTTTATTTTTTTAGATTTTTTTTAGGTTTTTTGGGGGTTTAGTTTTTAGCATTTTAGCTTGGGGGGGGGGGATACGTTTTTTTTAGGTTTTTTGGGGGTTTTAGTTTTTAGCATTTAGCTTGGGGGGGTTAGGTTTTTTTTTTTTTTTTTTTTTTTTTTTGGGGGGGGGGGGGGGGGGTTAGGTTTTTTTTAGGGTTTTTTAGTTATTTTAGGTTGTGTTCACATAGGTTCTCGCGGTTCTCGCAATAAGGGTGGTTCTCGCATGAACTCCTCCCTATATATATATATATATATTCCATTTAGTTGTAATTGAATGGGCTTAATTTATGTATTAGATTTTAAGTCCATTTTGTGTATTTAATGTATATGGGCCTAGCCCAAATAACTTTGTTTAAAGTGGGTTAAGCCCAAATTGATTTGTAGGAGTGGGCCTTAGCCCAAAACACTTTTATAAAAGTGGGTCTAGCCCAATTTAGTGTCTAAATGTGGACTTATCCCAAAAAATTTGTGTAAGAATGGGCCTAGCCCAAATTATTTTCTAAAGTGAATTTAGTCCATAATGGTTTATGAAAATTGGGTTTTCAGTCCAAGTGTTCTATGTAAAGTGGGCTTTAGCCCAATTTTGACTAAAAACAGAATTTAGTCCAGTATTTTGTAAAAGTCAGCCTAGCCCAATTTTATTTATGAAAAATGGACTTTAGCCCAATTTTAATTTATGGACTCCCTTTTAAATTTACAAGATTTGCGCTAGTCATAAATAATAATAATACTTGTATTTTTTATAAAAATCATTTTTTTTTAAATTGTTACTTATGCCATATATTAAATCTTTTTAATGCATAAGCTTTTTATATACAATTTTATATGGAAAAATTTGTAGAAGACTTGATATAATTCTCTCTCAAATTTTCGGCTAAGGAGGTGTTCCATGAGGGAATTTTCAAGATCATTTTTTCAAGGATAAAAACTCGAGTAATACTCTCTAGTATTTTCGGCCAACATAAGTTTGTCCAAGAGTTTTTTTTTCAAGTTTGAAAAATCAAATGCAAGAACTCTATTTTCTCCTCTCAAATTTCGGCCAAGGGTTTGTTCATAGAGGGGAGTTTCTCAAATGAGTTTTAAGTGTAAAATCCTAGCTAAATAAAAGTGTTTGTTTTTTGGGTAAAGGGTTACCCCGGTGATTCTATTAAAACAATCCCAATAAAGTACAAGTATTGAGGATGAGTTCCACACTAATTCATATACAGGACATGCCCCGTATATGTAAACAAAAACAAAACCAAAAAAACCTAAGACAACCCATAACCTAGCCTACATTACATCATGAAACAAAGTAGGCAAAACCAAATCACTAAACCAAAAATAACGACTCAACCTCCATCATCAAAGATGAAATTGCCACAAACCGGCAAACCTTTGACTCGAATCAAAACATGTCTAGCCATTGGAACCCTTTGTGGAGGAGTTACTTGCCCGTGCTCTAGAAGATGAAGGATGTGTTCCCGATGTCATAAATTCATTAGTTTCATTGTAGACTTCAACAACCTCCTCCTCATCTGAATCTTGCTTTTCATTAATCTGCTTGGCCTTCTTCTCTATACGACCCATAGTACTACCTACCTGACCACCATCATCGTCCTTAAGGACATCAAAGGAGTTTAACGTTGATACCTGATTGTTTATCGTCTTCCTCAAGGACGAATTTGGTTTAGGGTTTACAACTGGTCGATACACTACCTTAGGCTTCTGATTTTTCATATGAAGACCTTGGTTAGTAACTTTCTTCTTCTTGGCACCCACAACCTGGAAATCATCAATTTTCTTTCCAGAATCCCCACTCGAAACAACCTGAGGGCTCTTTGGGCACAAGTTATCTTCATGACCAAACACGCAACAAGATGAGCACCTTAAAGGCTCCCAATCATATTCAATTTTTACCTCCACCTTAGAATGACCATTACCCTCTAAAGATAGGATTGCAATAGTAACATTCCTCTTTAATTCAGCCACAGCTTGAATTTCAATGAGAGCTCTAGCATAACTGCTTCTTCCCCATGACTCAGCACACATTGTAGCAGTGTACGAATCTAGAATCTTAGGCACCCCTATCTTAGAAGCGAGCAAACTAAGACCATCCTCAGTATATGCTGCTAACGGCACATCATGCATCTTGACCCAAACTGGGATAGCTTTTATATCTTCTTTTTCCAACTTGACAGAGGCCGACCACTCCTTCAAAATTATCGGAACATTTCTAATCATCCAAGGTCCATCCTCTACCATTTTATCCATCCCTTCCTTTGTTTTGAAATTAAAGAAAAAGAACCCATTCGCATTCATCATTAGTCTAGAGAGACCATATTTAACCCAGCTGTTCTTTGCAAAATAATCCACCACAGGAAAAGCCAGCCTTTTACCCAAAAAATATCCATACAAAGTGTTGGCATACCTGTCAGTGACTTGTTTAACCGAAGACAATGGAATAACGACATCCGCTCCATCAACCGACTCGCTAGATTCCATCATCCGAAAATTAACCTTTACATTCTCCTTTGCGTTGTTCACTACTCTAGCAAATGATAAAGGTTCTGCATCCCCAGAACATCTTGTATTCGAGTTACCAGCCAATGAATTCACAGCCCCAGGAACCTGTGTATTCCCCTTATCAGCCGATAATTTCACACCATGAACACCTGTTTTTGGCGAGAACAGTTTATCCAACTGAACCGGTGCCGTGACCTTAGTGAGTTCATCGATGATGTTGATGCCACGTCTTGGCTGTATATTGTTCCCATCAACATCAAGAATTCGATCCGCTATTTCTTTAAATGTCAGTGGTGGCTTTCCACCAGGTTTCATGTGTTCATCCATTAAACCGAAGCAGCCGTCAACAGCCTGAGTTGCCGCTGAATATGGACTGTCAAACCCTAATTCGCAGAATATGGAGCCGAAACCTACCTGATTAAGCAGCGCCGTTGAAACAGATGTGAAACTCAGAACAACGGAATAGGTATGACGACTGAAAAACAAAAGAACCCTGACAAACCCTAGCAGCCATCAAGCAGAAATTCGTTCCAGATTTGTATACCCAAACCAGATATAAGAATCGGAACCCTAATCTCAACAAACGACAGCAGTAGATTAACGAAATCACAAAAGAAACCGGAACCCTAAACTCGAAATCAGAAATCTACAGCTTAGCATACGAACGAAATAGACAGAAATCCTAATCTCGAATAAACCCTAATCTGATTTCAATCGATTAGAAACTAAGGAGCGTAATCAGGTACTCCCTAGATGCTAAGCAAGATCGATCAGAACCAGGGTTGGAATGAAAAGAGGATTGTTTCACAAGATCGCCCAAATCGCCCTAAATAAAAGTGTTTGTTGGAAGGCTTGGGGTATACAAGCTTGAGGTATTCTACACTTGAAGACTACCATTCAAGAAGTATCATCTTCTTCATATCTGTTACTCCTTGGAAAGGTAGTATTCTTGAAACACTCTATGGTTGTGTTTTAATTTTGATAGCATGCATGTTCATATATGGATCCGGGTATTGGGTTTTACATATAAAATGGGTTTTATATCCACAAAGTAACATGTTTTAAATATATATTCCTCTGCGTTTTTATTTTATAAGGATAAAATAACTTCGATAAACATGTGAAAAACCCAACACGCTTTGCCCGAATGATAGTTGATCTCACAATCATAGTCATTCAACAATTCGACCCAACGTCTTTGGCGCATATTTAACTCTTTCTGGTTAAATATATGTTGAAGACTCTTGTGATCCGTGAATATCGTGCATTTAGTACCATAAAGGTATTGACGCCAAATTTTTAGTGCAAATACCACTGCACCTAACTCTAGGTCGTGTGTGGTATAGTTCCTTTCATGAACCTTTAATTGGCGTGAGCGTATGCAATAACTTTCTCCCTTTGCATCAACACGCATCCTAACCCTTGTCGTGAGGCGTCACAATAGACTATGAAATCATCCGTTCCGTCTGGAAGTGATAGAATTGGTGCATTACAGAGTTTGTCTTTAAGCAGTTGAAAAGGTGCTTCTTGCTTTTCTCCCCAATTAAATTTCTTATCTTTTTGAGTGAGAGAAGTGAGGGATTGAGCAATCTTCGAAAAATTCTCAATGAATCTTTGATAATAACCGGCCAATCCTAGAAATTGACGTATTTCGGTGGGTGTCTTTGGTGCACTCCAATTCCTTGTGGCCTCAATTTTCGACGGATCAACATGTATGCCTTTCTCGTTGACTACATGTCCAAGAAATTGAACTTCGCGAAGCCAAAATTCGCATTTGGAAAATTTCGCATACAATTTCTCCTTTTTCAACAACTTAAGAATAGTTCTAAGATGGTGCTCGTGTTCACTCTTGTTTCATGAATATATCAATATATCATCGATAAACACTATCAAGAATTTGTCAAGGTAAGGTTTGCACACGCGGTTCATTAAGTCCATGAACACCGCTGGTGCATTTGTTAAGCCAAAAGGCATAACAAGGAACTCGTAATGACCGTAGCGAGTTTGAAATGTCGTTTTTCGAACACTTTCTTCTTGAACTCTGAGTTGATGGTATCCTGATCTCAAATCAATCTTCGAATAATAGCTCGATCCTTGAACTTGATCGAATAAGTCGTCAATCCTCGGTAATGGATGCTGATTATTGATGGTGAGTTTATTCAACTCCCGATAGTCTATGCACATCCTAAAACTTCCATCATTCTTCTTCACGAATAACACTGGAGCTCCCCAGGGTGAGTAGCTTGGTCTGATGAGACCTTTGTCCAACAACTCTTGAAGTTGTGTGGACAATTCTTGCATTTCCGAAGGAGCTAATCGGTATGGAGACTTTGCCACAGGTGCAGCACCTGGAATTAAGTCTATTCGGAATTCGACTTGTCGTTGTGAAGGTACTCCCGGAAAGTCTTCTGGAAAGACTTCAGGGAATTCTTTCACAACCGGGATTTCCTCTAGTTTTAACTCCTTGGCCTTTTTGTTAACTATGTGCGCTAAGAATGCTATACATCCTTTTCATTGGAACTTTTGGGCTTTCATACAGGAAATAATTCGTAATGGCATTTCGTTTTTCTCACCGTGAACAAGAAGTGTTTCGTTATTAGGAAGGGAATTTGAATGATCTTGTCGTAACATACGACTTCGGCTTGATTGGTGGATACCCAATCCATTCCAATTACAATATCAAAACTACCTAGTTGAACGGGCATTAGGTCCATTTTGAATTTTCATCCTCCTAGTTCTAAGGAACATCATTTAACAATCTTATCAGATTCAATCACTTTTCCATTCGCTAATTCGATAGTGAATGGAATATCTAGTTTAGTTGACTTTAGTTCAAGCATATCTTTAAATTCTAAAGATATAAAACTAAAATCTACAAGGTTATCTGTTAGGATCTGAGTTTCTTATGATTGTGTTTGTTTGATATAAATGAAGAAATGGATGAATATAACAAGATAAAATGCAGCGGGAATGGTAACAAAGTTTACAACACAATCAGAGAGAAATAGTTTTCAGTAAACATATGCTTTTCATTAAGTTGAATGATTACAAGACACAATGATTACAATACATGCTTACATACTAAAACTCCCCCTCAGCATGAGCTCAATGGTTGATCGTACAAGATGATAGGAGATGAGCAAAAAGCTCCAAGCTCAAATAGAACAGTATGGGTACTGTTCTATTTATAGTACAAACAACAGAGAATCTAAGTTGACGTCACCTAGACAGCGACATGTAACAACCTAACAAACTCTAAACACTGTTACATAGAGACACTGATATACAAACTACTGATGTTGAATATGCTGTTGATACTGAACCACTGTTGTAGATGAGCAGTGGTTCACCTTGGGTTGATCAGGACTTTGGTTATATCAGTGCTTGTCTTCATAGGTCTTGTCTTCATCAGCACTTTGGTTTACAAATAGTGGATGGTCTTCAACAGTTGTTGTGTTCAACAGTCTTTTTCAGCAACAGTTGTTAGGCAGATCAGTGCTTATGTTTAGAAGACTGTTACATCTACTGCCATTGGAGGAAACTTAGATGGGCATTGCTTATTATGGATCAACTGTTGGGATCCAGTTTTGTCTTTCCTATCATCTGTTCTTTTTAGGAATGATTGCCTGACCCAACAATCTCCCCCTAGAACAGATGATGCCAAAACTCTTCCTTATTCTCGATCTTTATTGTCTCATCAACAATTCCCTAACTTGCCCTTTGAATTGTAATTCAAAGTTCATGGAATCTTTGTCATCTTCATCCCTGCACAGTGGAAGCTCAATGAGATCCTGCAGATCTTCAACACCCAGACCAAGTGCTTGTTCCCTTGATATGTGCTTCACCTCACCACTGGATTTGAGCAGAGTCAATATGTGGGTCTTTTTATCAGACTTCCACTTTAGTACTTTTTAATTCAGTGGGTTTCTTGGGAGAGTCTTTATTTTAGATGAGTTTGGAGATTGAGGCATGTTCAGAACATTTTTGACTATATTTTGAAGCTTTGCTGAGTCATCACTCTCTAGAGCCATTTTCTTGATAGCCTCTTTAAAGTATTCAGCTTCCTTTTCCTTTTCTTCTGCATCAGTTAGCTTTTGCCTCTTTCTTTGGTTTATCACAATGACAAAGGTATCTGATGATGTGAACAGTGGTTCAGAAGTGTGGGCCTGCTGCTTTAACTTATCAGTGGTTTTGTAGTCAGGCTTCTTTAGAAGACTAGAATCTGTTTCTCTCCTTTTCCTTAGCCTTTCATAAGCCTCATTAGTATACTGCCTTGTCCATTTTGATATGGCTTTGGCGGTTCCAACCTTTGCATCAACCAACTCTTGCTTCTTTTTTTTATACTCCAAGGTAAGATCATCAATTTTGTTTTTGTATTTGTTCCAATTTGGTGCTGACCTTTTCATGCCTGGATCATTTTTTATTCTTTCAATTCTTTTAAGTTCAACTTTGAGAGCAACAAGTGGCCAGTCTTGGAATTGTTCAGCTGTGGCAGGATAGAATTTTTAACTCATGATCAGCTTGATGAGGTCTTCTTTCAGATCTACATGCAAATCAGCTTCTGGAGGCAGGTTGGACATTTCTTTGCTCAGGTCTCTTGCATAGTCTTCTAATTGTTTAACCTTGGTGAGCAAAAACTGCATATAACTTGAGACTTCATTATCACTTTTCCCTTTAAATTCAAGTTTAGCTCTTATATCTGCTTGTCTGACTTTGAGTTTCAGATATTCATCCATGTTTGCTGGATCTCTAAAACCAATCAAAGAAGGGAATTTCCTTTTTGAAGGATCATCCACTAAGTAGAACTGCTTCATTTCATTTTTGACTGCATGCAGTTCTAGTGGATAACTGGCAGCTACTGGTACAACATCAGCAGGATCATATCCTCGAAGTTCTATTGGATCTTTGATTGGGTTGGCCAATTTTGGAGGAATGAAAGGTTGAGGTTTGATAACATTGTAAGGAGCAGATGATATGGGATCAGGTGCTGGTATTTCATCCTCATGCACCTGAAATTTTCTTTTTCTTGTATACACCGTTTTGGGAGAAGGTGTTTTTGTTTGACTTTTAGGAACAGTTATGGCTTGTGTGGGAGTGTTTGTGGTAATGGGTGACTGACTAACAGTGGTTGAAACAACTGGTGTCACAACTACTGTTGTCATTACAACTGTTGATGTATCAACTGTTGTCTGTAGCACTGTGGCAGGTGGTGAGGAGTTTTGTGGAATAGCAGTGGATTGAGTAGTGGATGGTATGATGGTGAGGGCAGTTGTTGGGTTAACATCTATTGAAACCACTGAAGTACCAACAACTGTTGATGCAACAGGTTTTTTAACATCTGTTGGTTTGGAGGTTTGATGAGAGGATCGAACTCATTGGGGGAATTAGTTTGGGTTACAACCAATTATATTATGACATGTGACATAAAGACTACACAAGTTTGGGTTGCAACCTAGGTTGCTCAACATGGTTGCTAACTTAAATTGGTGTGAATTTTATTATTAATTTTTTTAATTATTTAAACTTCTGTTTTATTAATGATCAACCCAACTCTAGGTCACCAATGGAGATAAGGACCTTCAGATGACCCTCAAGTACTTGATTATGTGGTGTTGGCATGAATCCTAACTTTAAAATTTATGAACGAAATGTGTTATGATCATTTGAAGAATGCTTTTATTTTAAGACGACGACAAGAACAACATCAACCAATTAAAACACATCTAAAATCCACCCATCAAGCAAGAGCCTCCACCTTACAACCAAAATTACCCCCACGTCAGTGGAAAATTCCCCGCCCTCACCACCACGCCATGTCTACGTCACCACACAGGGTGGTGTTCTCGGCGTAGAAGGGCCACCACGCCCACTATGTGTGGTCTAATAAACGCTCTCTTTTTTCTTTAATAGTACAAAATTTTACATATACATATCATACACACTTTACACCATCTTCAATGGGACGTCTGTGAGGTATAGATGCTTGTGGGAGAGACTACTATAGATAGCCTCCTATGTCTATGTGCAAGGATGGGTTCAGGTGGGTCTGTGATAAGGAAGAAGAGATCGAGCCACTAGCCAGATCTGTATGGACAAGGTAGATTAGAGAGAAGAAGTCACCGCAGGTGACGTGGAAGACGTCTCTCCCTTTGTGTTGAAGATGGTCTTATGTAAATTTAATGATAACATTTTATTGACTTAATATTCGGGTGATGTTTTATACACCAACTAACAATTTAATTAAGCAATTGTAAGCTTCCACCTTACATTCAAAGCATCCCCCTGTTCGATTTCTACACTACAACAACCTTGTTAGCTGAACCCACCCCCATCAGTTAGTTCCTCAACCCATCACCATCGAACTCACCTCTTCAAACCTCCTCAACCATCTAAAAACACATCCACATTGTTACTGCAGCACTCACTTCACATACATTACAATGAAGTTTCAGTTGCTGCAGCAGCAGAGCCACATCAACAACACCGGTAGCCTTACAAAATCTCCAGCAAACGTATGTATGTTTTGTAAACCCGGTATGAAAGAGAATATGAACAGATCGATTAATGATTGCAAGGTCATTAATATGTGTATAACGGTGTAGGAAGGCTCAATCCTTTGCGTATTTCATACCGAGCCACCCGGCAGGAATGACATAGTCACCACATGCGTCCAACTCGCGGACCCATGGGTGGGGCTCGCAACACCCAAATAGATCTATCACTCATGCCCCTCGGTCCTTATAATATGATTAATGGTCTCAAGTTAACGCCTATCCATTCACATGATCTAACAGTTCATTTCTTGACTAACCATACCATTTGTAATCATTGTAACAATTGTATCATGTATTTCACCCCCGAAGTTATAAAACGAAAACAGTTAAAAGAAAAGGGGGACATGAACTCACTGTTTTGCGTTCTTCGTAACCATCTGTAACTCAAAGCTCCTTCTGGTGTACCCGACTACCTACAACGTACTACGGTCTATTAGACGAGCGGGTCGTGCCTTGACTTAGTATTAATTAGTGTATTTGAGTTACGTTTCATTGTGTCTTCAATAATATTTCAAGTTATATAATTATTTGTTAAACTAATAAATATTTTAATTTAAATTATATTTGTTAAATTTTGGAATAATAGTTAAAAAATCATATATTTTAACTTCACACCTTTATGTATTTATACGTGAATATCCTTCCCAAGGATGGGTGTATTTGTATTCGTATTCTTATACTTGTATATTTTTGCCATGTATTGGTGTCGTATTCCGGAGTGTATTTATACGTTCGAAAATACGTATTTTTATTGTGTTTATTAAGTATCCTTATACTTAATTTTTGTATTAACTTACCCGAAATAATATTTCTAGTAAAAATACATCAATATATATTTCCAAAATATATATTTTAAGAAATACTACTTAGAAAAATTATTTATAAGTTTCATTTGGCAAAAATAATTGTATTTTCATGTAAGTTCCAAAAATATTATATCTTCAAGTCCAACTTAGAAAATATATATATAAATCCATTTTTCATCCAAAAATAATATATTTCATATTTATCTATGAAAATACATTTTCTCCCAAAAATTATGTCTTCTAATAATTTCAAGAAAATATATATTTTTATCTACCCAAAAATAATATATTTTCTACTTGTCAAAAATATGATATATTTTTGTAATAATTATGAAAATCACATTTTCATTCTCTTGGTGTCCAATATACCAATTACCAAAATATATTTGTGAATAAAATTTATGGAATATTTTTATGAGTTATATTCCTTTTTCGGTTTCACCAATATTTTGGGTATTCTTTGTATATTCATTCTCTTGGAATTTTGGTAATATTTTGGATTGTAATTTTTGGTATTTTGATGAGTTATATTATTTCAAGTCCTAAAATAATATAACTAATACACATAATATACAAATAATCACACACATAGTGACTTCTAAATATATATTTTCCTAAATACATATTTAGTCACTTTTGTCACCCCCCCTTTCAAAGGCGGAAGCACGAGGTGTGATCATAAAAGATTCTCATTGCATACGAAAGGTAAACTTACTACATGCTCGTAAAATAACTCCAAATGCCATCATCATTTCATAATTAAAACATAACATAGCTTAAGTGTTTACATCACAAGACAGCATATTGTCTGAAAAGTTTACTACTTTATTTAAAAGACGAACATCCAGAACTTGGTTCTTATATCCCACATAGAATGAAATATAATAACCAATTCCCACAAAAACAGGCATCGAGTCTTGACACAAGATAGTTAAAAACATAAACACCATCCAAGAGCAGGAGTATGACCGCGCACACATCCACTTTAGTTACCTGAAATACATGTGAGTTTTTGGGAATATCGTCAATATAATGTTGGTGTGAATTCATGCAGTTTTTGTATTGAATGTTTATATACTTGAATGAAAACATGGTATGTAAATTGTACTGAAATATGTACTTCTGTAAATGTAAGGAAATCGAGATCGCTAATGGTTTGCAAGGCCATTAACATGTGACACGACATAGGAAGCCACCAAACCTAGGCATTTTTGTCGAGATCGACTGATACACAAAAGCACTCATTGGTAGAAGTAGGCCAAGAGTGGGGTTGCCTGAAACCGATTAGATCTAACCCTTCTGTTCCGCGGTCTGAATGTATACGTTGCCTAATAGTGCTTATGGTACCCTATTCGTGACATGATCTAAAGTATCATTTCTTAGTTTTTGTATCCAACATACCATAATACATGTATTTTCCCCAAGTTTAGAAACCAAGTAAAAGTTTAAAAGTGGGGACATGAACTCACAACTTTGCGTATCCTGCGCCGTAAACTTCACCGGTTGGTTTTATAGCGTCGTGACCTATACGTGATTTATTATCGTTAGTCACTAGTCTTGTATCTCACAAGCACAAGTCACCATCTTTTATGTATGTGTTCTTTGTTGTTAAAAATAGTTTATATTTTTAACTCTGTATCTCACTTATATTATTTTCCCAAAAATAAATATAAGTATCTTGTATTTTTCACCAAAAATCAAGACTTTGATTCTTATTATTCTCAGGATTATATTTCTTAAAAATAATATATTTTCGTCCAAAATACTTTTTAAGTTCATAACTTATGCAAGTTACATAATCTATTAAGAAATATATTTCCATAAATATATTCTCTTGTATTTGTCTATGCATGTTGTATGTGTATTTTGTATTCTTACTCCTTAGGAGTATTTAGTGTGTTTTCAAGTCCTAATACACTATTACATATAATACATATTACATAAACTTAGGGGTTGTTTGGTAGCGTCTTAATGACCATTCAGATGCTACATCTTAATGGTTTAAAACCTCTGAATGAATAAGAGATAACCTCAAGTCTGAATGGTTAAGAGGTAACATCTGAATGGTAAATTATCACATGTCACATTCTTCTACTTTCTCATTGGTAAAATTCTTAATAGTTCCATTAAGATGTAGCCTCTTAATGACCATTCAGAGGCTACCAAACAGCCCCTTAGCACAAAATTTGGTGACCAATAAATATATACATTTTCCTCAAAAATATACATACCTAATATCAATTTTTATCTTGAAGAAATCATCATTTCTTAACTTGAAATTTACACAAAAATTAGGGAAACCTTGGTAAATATTTTTAGGTGAATTTTTAGGGAATAAGTTTCACCAAAACTTATATTTTTCTAAGTGTCAAAATTTTATAAAAATTTTGACATGGTTTCCCCTAAAAATAGAGGTTTCCCATGTTTTCAAAACATGTGTTTATTTTCTTTTCAATCATCAAAACAAATTTGCAACAATAATCAACAACACAATCAAGACTCACCATAAGCCAAGATCATGTAAATTACACTACATCATGAACTTGAAGTTTTTGTAAGAACTTGTAGTAACTTACCATGTTAATTAGTAGGTTTAGTTACCCTCTAAAACATTGATATTTGTTTGCAAATCACATTCTTGAAAGATTTAGTCATTTACAACTTGTAAGATGATTTTTCTAAAAAAATTCTTTTGTAAGATGAACTTGAAATTTCTTGTTACTAATCATACTTTTAGTGTTAAATCATGTTCCTAGTCTTGATTTAACACTAAATGTATGATTAGTTTACTTAGAAACCATGACTTTGTAAATCTTATATACAAACTTGGTTTCTTGAGAAAATTATTTTTGTAATCATCTATTTACAAGATTTTTAACATGTGTCAACCATCATTATACTCTAAAACATTCTTATTTTCAAGTTCATGTGAAACATAAAGGATGATCATTATGCTTTCTTCAAGATCCATCCTTATACTTGCTAGACCATGTGTTTAATCATCATCTAGCAAGGTTATTATGGTGTTCAACAATATAAGCACAAGAAATCCACAAACATGTTTCATACATACACTTTATCTTTTTAGATTTCATGTTATTTAGCTTTATGTTAATGATCATCTTCTTATTTCTTTGTGATCTTTGAGTTTAACCATTAACATAACACTTTAACCATTATGATTAGAAGTAATAACAAGATCAAGAAGCTTACTACTAGCTCTAATGGCTAGGGAAGAACTCAAGATGAAGAAGATGAGAAACTAGGTGGATAAAAGCTTATGGTGAAGGTCCTTCAAGTTCCAATGCTACCAAGCTTCTTAATCAAGTTCCTAGTGTAGGATCATTCTGTTACCCAAACGAGTCAATCAGAAGAGTTCTTATCAATTCAAGAGGCGGAAACAAATGAATTGACTTGTAAAACAGCTTGTTTCACACTTAATTGTCTTGTTTATTGAATATAACAAGTTTCCAGATCACTAGACACGTCGGCAACACTTCGGTACCGGAATTCCAAAAAGTTACAAATGATTTCGCTTGAAGGGTATTTATAGTGATGGTGATTTTGCTTGAAAATGGCAATTGTCATTTCAAGCGAAATTAACAATGTTGATTTCGTTTGAAAGTGCACTTGCCACTTTCAAGCGAAATTAACCCTTCAACACATAAATCCTATTTTCTCGTATAACGTGCCCTGATCTATCATTCTTAATACAAGACTCGATACAAGACGAAGTCGACAGACGTATGCACCAACAGACTCCCCATCGGATGTTGACGAGTCTTCAATGTCGAGTCTTCACAGTCTTCAGTCTTTATTAGTCTTTGGGATCTTCCAAAAAATCTGACAATGTAAGGATCCTCAATCTTTATCCTCCACTCTCTTGTATCATCAGGATTCGATTCTGACTCTTGCATCTACATACTTTTCTCTCCCTCGGATGTTGTTCTATTAGCAGACTCACCCTTGAGTTGTGCTGAGATCGTAGACTGGCTTTCACAGGTTTCAAGTGTGACAACCCGTGATTTACGGCACCTAATTATGTGATTAAAAAGTAATTAACGCGATAATAAATAGTGTTTACAGCACAACTTAACTTAATTAGGCCTTTGGAGTGCCTAGGAACGTCTATACGACTTTACAGTGCGCGAACGGTGGCTTACAGAGAAACCTGCTGAATATTGCGCGACAACGAACTGATACCGTACAAGATACTGTCAACGCCGACAAATATTAAATTTTTACGATATATATTAGCTTCGTAATAAAATTTTTGTGACTACAGTCGAAACCGGATTCAAAAACGGGTTAAAGACGACAACGATACAATTTTTCGCTATTATTACCGTGATCGACGAACGGGCGTGCAAACAACAACTACCGACCGTATTTTGTGTAATTTAATTTTTGACGTTAAACGGAGTTCAGGATTTGACAACGGGTCTCGTAGGAATTACGGGCCACTTACACACGAGATGGGCTTGTGGGCCCTGGGCCCAAGCCCAACACCCACAAGCCTAAACCTGCGCATATATACTAGATCTCGAAAGATCTCTACAAGATTTACTACAATCTTACAAAATCTATTAAAATCTTGCCAAATCTAAGCAAAATATTTTGTCCAAGATCTTCAGATTTGCAAAATCTCAACATCTCTTTAAATAGGGGTGTTGCACCCAAGTTACTTCCATTCACAAATAGACACAGACTTAAAGTCTTTCTCTCTCACTTGATCTATACATAGCAAACAAACACAGAGAAGTCATTCTTCTCTACTAGAAACCCTTAGTCTGCATATTAATTTACACACAAACAAACCCACCTTATCCTCTCCACACTTCAAATATTACAACAAAAAGAAAAGAACACAGAGAAGCTAAACACCATCTACCCCACCCCCACTCGATCTCCCCCCCTCTCTCTGACGGACCGGCGCCGGAGCCGATTAACCGGCGGCCGGCGATGGGTGTTTCCAGCAGACGACCGGAGAGGGGAGCTCCCACCGGCGCCGATTTCTGATCGGTGACTCCCCTTTTCAGACGACTCCTCTTCTAGGTGATACCCCCCTTCCTCGATTACAAAAACAGGCCACCACCACCATCATCGGGTGGTGGTGAGCGATGGCGACTGGTGGTGGTGCAAACACAGAGACGAGTCGGAGAGAGAGAGACTGAAGAGAGAGAGAGAACCGGCGGTCTATGTCATGGACCGGCGGTCCATGTTTCGATCCGGTGGTGGTCGGTGGCAAGAAGAGAGAGGAAGCTGAGAAGAGTGAGAGAACCGGCGGTCGGTGCCATTGACCGCCGGACATTGTCTTTATCCGGCGAAGATTCACCGGTTCCGGGTACGATTTGGTTCAAGTTCGGGTTATTCAAGTGGTTCGAGTCTTGTTTGGGTCTCGCGGAACGGTTCAACACGGGTCGAACAGTCCGGATTCAAGTCGACTCGGTTAAACCGAGTTAACTCGGCTCGGGCCCGGGTCAAACAGTCAACAGCAGGTCAAGCGGTCATCAGCTCCGGTTCGGCTCGGTTCGCGGTCAGATTTGGTGCGTTTCTCGGTTCGGGTTGACTCGGTCAACTCAGCGAGTCAAACCTGGTCAACTCAGTTGACCCGGTCAACTCAGTTAGCATTTCGACACGAGGAGATGGTAAATATTTAGGACGCGTTTATTATTTACGTTATTTAGTTATAACTCATAACGTGAACGAGCTCGACCGATACCATTAACGACTATTTACATCTTATTTTGGCGTATTTGATGAAAAGCTATCATATATTTTGCGTGAGTTGATTGAATATTGTTGAATTTTTGAAAAACGACGACAACTTGTGTTGTCAGGGACGTCCAAAAACAGAGGAAACTTTGTCCGTTTTTCAAGAAAATCCGTAAAAAACAACACACATCTTATAACGGAAACAAATCCGATTCAAACGATTTTTTTTTTACTAATGCATGTTATTTCGCGACACTTACAACCTACGAGAACAACGATACGGAAATTATTTTGACAACAAAAATAAATATAGTTATTATTATATTTATTTCAAACAAACTCGAATCCTTTATAAATAAATATAGTATATATATTTATTTCAAATATCACGCGACACGATTTCGCCTTATAAAATAAATATAGTTTTTTTTAATATTTATTTCAGATGTCGTACAACGCGAATTCTTTTACAAAAATAAATATTGTTATATATTTATTTTCAACCACGACAACTCGAAAATTCTCTTATAAAATAAATATAACTTTTTATATTTATTTCAAAATGCCTAAACGGCATATACGAATATTTTGGCGAATGTATACAACACGTGATATATATAATACAAGTTATTATATATTACTTTCATACGAAACGCAATATATGATACGAGTTTGTTATATGATATTTTCATAGAAATATTCTTTTATACACGTATGACTACTCGAGACGGCTAACACACCTACAACGATATATTTATATATTTTTATATAAATATTTATTCATTTTAAGTCTCTCAGAAACTAAGTCTTTTGCAAGACTTATTAAACTGCTACTGACATTAAACGAGACTTAACACATATAACTTAATCTTTTCCATTAAGTTAACAACTTACTGTCGAATCGTTCGGCTAACGATTCGGTAGAGCTCGGTGACACGTAGTTTAGTTACCGCTTTTGTTTAGAAACTTATAAGATATTCCATGTTAGGAATATTGTAGAATGCACGCTAGCAAGTCAAGTCTTGGAAACGACATCACAAAGTCGTAAAGTAGCTAGCTTTGCACAGGAATATTCAGGTGAGTTCATAACCCCACTTTTTACGGTTTTACATTTTTGTAAATGTTTTCGGGGTGGAAAGACATGCACGTTTTGCAAAAACATACAAAGTTTAGAACAAACGCAAAACTCGTATTTCTAAATCATATTACGAAGGGATTTCGAGAAACACAAATGAATTACGAAAGGTTTATACTAAACATACCGGTTTTTACAAAAACAAATGCTTATTTTCGAAATGTGAATGATATTCGGCCAGGGTGACCAGGGATCTGGTCAGGGTGACCAGGGATCTGGTCAGGGTGACCAGGGATCTGGTCAGGGTGACCAGGGATCTGGTCAGGGTGACCAGGGATTTATTTTATACATGGTATGGTTAGCGTAAGGAGGGTTAATACTTAGATCATGTGAGTGGGTAGGCGCAACTTGGGATCATTAATCCTCATGGTAGGACCGAGGGACAGGAGCGGTAGATCTATCTGGGTGTAGCGAGCCCAGCCCCAGGCCCAACCAGAACGGACCTCGGGGTGACTTTGTACCCAACGCATAAATTTGCTAGGTTTGAGTCTTCCTACTTGCACTTCACACATATCAATGGCCTTGCAAACCATTGGTGATCTCTTTTTCCTTATTTGCTACATACCAGGGACATATATATTTACGAAACTACTTGTTCATACAAATTAAAATACCATGTTTTATACAAAATTCAAAGCACATGATTATGCGGGTAAGGAGTCAAAGTCAGGGTGGGCATTGACGGTTATATGAACATTACAAATACAAGGCTTTACAAATACATGGTTTTATGAACATAACGTGTTACAAACACAACGTTTCCATATAACTTGGCAAGAAAATGATTTTTAAATTCATTTCCTCAATACTATTTCAAAAACCGGTTTTTCCAAAGATTTATTTCAAATCTTTCACAACTCAAAAGATTTATTTCAAACCTTTCACAACTCAAAAGATTTATTTCAAATCTTTTACAAACAAACTATGAACTCGCTCAACTTTATGTTGACTTTTTCGCATGTTTCTTTCTCAGGTTACAGTTCTAAGACAAGGCACGGTTGGAATAGGAGAACCATTGGAGACTCGAGTACTTAGTGGGCGTTCAATTTCTAGAAAGACTTAGCTTATTTTCTTCCGCTGTGCAATGAAGATACCAGTCCAGTCACGCCAGCTCTGATAATTTCGGGGTGTGACATCAAGATCGTGATCTGGATCACATCATGCTCAGGTACTAGAATCACAACCTGGCTCTCTCATAGCCATAACCTGCACATACTCTACCTCAAAGTAAATTTTACAAATTAACAATTTAACAAATTTAAACTTTGCAAACCACTTGATAAACTCAGTTCAAAACATCAATTATTGATATAACAAATTTAATTTCTGATGACCACATGTATGTATAACATTTTTCTAACCACACACTCCCAAACCTGTTCGTAATGTATAGCACTCGGAATTTTGAAAATCAGCTTTTCAACATCAGTTGTCTAAAATCTTTTTTTAATTTTTCAAAATTTATGCTAAAACACTCCGAAAATCTTTTTGGATTTTTTGATATAACAGAAATGCAGCAAAGAAATATATTTACAAACCAATATTTTTGTGAGTTTGTGTAAGAGGATCATATCAGTTTTTGAGACAAAACACCAACACCGTTAAGCTTAAAACATTTTAAGTTCTAAACGATTCACTTAGATTGTCAGTATACTGATCTACTTAAATTCTCACACAAAGTTCAACTGTTTCGAGATACGAGATTAATGTTTTAAGCGACTTAAACTTATTCGCGTGTCCCACCTCAAAATATACTCCCGTATCTAGATCCCAATATTCAGTCTTACAGGTGAGTATACCTAGATGATATCTGTAAAGGGGTAAATTGTGAGGGCCGTGAGAGCTCAGGCTATTACTTCCGCAAAATCAGAGAGATGACGGCTTCGACTTTTGGTGGGTTCCCTTTAGAGAATCTTTTCTTCAACAGCACATGATTAGCATTTTGCAATGTTTCATCATTTTTATGCTGTGGGCGGTGCTATATTTCAAGCAAGCGTAAAGTATTATACGGGGACTAGGCCATTGCTTCCGCAAAATCAGAAGTCCCGGGATAATACCCCAGATATCACTAAGCATAAAGACCTAGTATCTCATAAAGAGGGACCTTTCAAACAAGATTTCGGGGGTTACCCATATATCCGAGAGATGTTTTCCACGAGATAAGCAAGTTTGAAATTTAGGTTTATATCTCGTCACAATCTACTAAATGTGTAAAAACCTACTGGCACATCATCAGTGAGACCGTTTATCACATTTTTTACCTCCCATTTCTTTAGCATGCTGTGATTGTCCACTGATGTACTATCATTTCCTTTTTTTACAACAAAAACTCATTTTTGATTTTATCATGTTTTTGACTTTTTCCAATTTTCTAATGTTTTTGGATTTTTTGAAAATTCTTACTCCCCCTAAAATTCAAAATTATTTAAAGGAAATTTGAAAACAAATTGTACAAGGTAAAATGACAACTGATATCGAATCACTTCAATTCGCCATCCACTTGGCATAAACAATCAGAACTCCCCCTTACAACAAAACATTTTCCCATTATGATTTCAAAACACATAAGTTTGTTTTAATCAAAAATGGTTTTTCCAGAAAATAAGTTTTGTTTTCATCATAAACCACTTGTAAGTTAGGGGATCAACTCATCACTTTGTTCTTTCATCAAACATTTGAAAAGTTTAACATTTTTAAGTTCAATCAACAAACATCACTTGTAGAAAATCAAGTACAATTTAATGTCCCTGATTTACGACTTGTAAGTCGAAATATCACAATCGTGAATTTCTCAAGAAAGATGCTGATTCGTGCTCCACGATTACCAACTTGGGAGCTCCGGCAAGTAAGGTATTTAAGTAGAAAAAGTTGTCACCCAAGCCTGACCATCCTTGGGTGATTTTGGTACACATCTATCCCACCATCTTTTTTATTGATAAAATTCTTTTGCACCTTTAACCTTTCCATCAACCATCTTTCCAAAGATATGTTTGACTTTCCCATTGAAAGCCTTTTCTACATCAAATTCTCCTTTACCAGTGAAGAATTGACCTGAAATCTCAGTTTTACCAACCTTTATCTTCAAAGTTTCTTTTGACAATTTTGGAAAGTTTTCATCGTTCATCTCAGGAACGGAATTCTCATTCTTTTTCTCAACAAATGACTCCTCTGATTTTATGGAATCAGATTCATTGTCAGAACTACTCTCAGATTTTACAACCCATCTTTGTTTGTTTTCATAAACTTTTCTTTTGTAAAACCGTTTTGAAATTTCACCAACTTCAAAATTTATTGGTTGTTTCTTTTCATCAATATGTATTTCTTCCAATCTTGAGTTAAAAGAAACTCCCTGTTTTGTGTTGTTGGACTGTTGACAGTTCCAAGCAATGTGTCCAATCTTGTGACATTTGAAACAGGTTCTTCTGTTAACTCTTGGAACAATTTTTTTCAAATTCTTCTTTCTTTCAGCAAGAAACTCTTGGTTTGACTGTCTCCAAAATGGTTTCTTCTGCTCTTCTTCAGAACTTCCTCCTGCAACAAGTTTTGTTTTTGATTTATTATTTTTCTCATTTTTATAATTTTCCGAAGAACTAAAACCAAGACCTTTCTTTTTGAAATTACCGTTATGGTTTGGTTTCTTTCGATAACCTGAACCAGAACTGTAACCCTTTTTCTTGTTCAATCTCTGTTGAACTCTTGAAGTGTACTTTTTAGGTTTGTCATCAAGATTTAAATCTTTTATTTCAGAAATATTAATTTCTGTTAATTTGAAAACCTGTTTGATCATTTCAGATTTGACACTTCTTATTGGAAATTCCTCATCAGAATATAATTTGTCTGAATCATTCAAAGTATATGCTACTTTGATTGGTCCATCATTCAAATTAGATTTTGATAACAGGAATTCTTTATTGTAAACCGTTTTAACCGGTGAACTCGGACTCTTTTCTGACGAACTCGAACTTTCAGATTTAGACTCCAACTTTGACTCTTCATCCATATCCAACACCCGATCGACCACTTTCTTTAACAACTCAGACTCATGATCAGTGTCAGACGCTGTGAATGTGACATCAATATTGTCTGGTAACTCATCAATGGTTTCAGACTTTAACTTTATGTTGAGAGCCTCTTTTAAACGTTCCTCATTTGGCTTTCTAGGTGAATAACTATTCCAAATCGGGGGCGGACACTTGTTATACTTGACACTTTGTTTCTTACCAGTATCCGTATCTTCTGTCTTTTTATCTTGGAAAGCTTCAAGACCTGCAACAGTAGGATAAACTCGATCAATCAAATAATCACACGTTGTATAACTCAACAACAAACGTTTGATTCTTTCACTTTCAATCTTTTCAAGTTCCAAATCCTGCTTTAGCTTTGCACAGTCTTCAATATATTCAGTGATGACTTTCTGTTTTGTCATTAGAGTAGAACTCATCATTGTCATGGCAGCATCAACTTCTGTATTTGTCTTTTTCAAACCATCGACTGTCCTGTTCAAAACATCGTATGACTCTTTCACATACTTTATGTCAGACAACAAATTCTCTTTCATCTCTTCCAGTTCACTAATCTTTTTGTCTTTCTCTTCACAATGTTTGCAGGATTCTAAACATTTCGGACAAGGTTTAACAACCTCAACTATTTTTTCAACCTCGACAATCTTCTCAACTTCAACAATTTTATCTACCTCGTCGATTTTCTCAACTTCGACAAGTTTTTCAACTTCGACTATTTTTTCGATCTCAACAATTTTCTCTACCACTTTCTCCACTTCAACGATTTTTTCTATTACTTTCTCAATTACTGGTTCAACATTTACTCCTTTGGCTTCCATCTTTGCCTTTTCATCAGCTATTTTTCTTATTGCATCCAGTTCTCTTTTTAGTCTGGCAATCTTCTTCTCATTCAGCATCTCAACTTTATCTGCAAAAAACAAATTAAAACTGTTAGGATCCAGACCTTTTCTAGCTTTATTGATATATTCTTCTTCATCATCAGTATCAACATCACTTCCAAAATCTGGAAAAATCGGTATTCTTTTCGAACTAGATTTGACTTCATCTTCTTCCAGAATTCTGGCAACAAGACCTGAACCAGGTGGAATGTATTTATCCCAGCTAAATCCTTCTGCAACAAATTCATCATCTTGATCAATTATACCAAAACACGCTCTTTTCTCTCTTTCTTCAATGGCACGTGCATGTGCAGTTTGTGGTTGATGAACAATCTGATGAAAAATTGACTTTTGATAATAATCATTCTTTCCATCTTGTCTTCCAGTTGCTTCTTTGTTTTTGCATTCTCGTTTAAAATGTCCTTTTCCTTTGCAACGAAAACAGGTGACTTTCGATTTGTCAAACCCAATTGGAGATTCACTTATTCCCCGAAAATCATCTCTACCGGTGATTTGTGTATATTTTTCTGCTCTTCGAACAACACTGGCTAAACACCACTTTACATCCATCAATTCAAGTTCCTCAGCATCAATCTGGTCATAATCCACTTTAGTAAGCATCGGATTTCCAATCTTGCCACCAATCAAGCTTTCATATGATTCTAACATAGCAAAGAGTGATGCCATGTGTTGCTTTGCTATTTCCGGAGAATGATTTTGACCATTTTGAATGTTCAAGGTAACATTGCACTGCAGATTTATAGAATTCCGTTGTTGAGGACTTGGTGTTGTAAAATTTGGATCAAAACTTGAATACGAGGAAGAAGATCCACCACTTTGAGTCACAGTACTTCCCTTTGTTCCAGAGGAACTATCAGCACTGAAGCCAGTTTGAATCTTTGGGCTTGGAGTAACTTCAAATTTGTTTCCTCTGTAGTATAAACTGACATCTTGTTGAGGATTTGGATTCTTCATTATTGCTGTTTTCTGGATATCCAACTCGTGTTCTTCAATCTTCTGAATAAACTGTGCCAGATTCATATTTTCATATTTTCTCGTGTGTTTAAGAATCATCAAATAAGTTCCCCATTTCTGCTGTGGTAATGCATCAGCAAGTTTATCAACCCATTCATCGTCGTCTTTCTTTATGTCCAATCTTCCCATTTCCAAAACAAGATGACAATATCTATCAATGGTCATTTTTGTTGTTTCATGGTCAAAGGCTACAAACATGTCAAATGATTTCTTAAGTAAAGCCTTTTTGTTCTTGATCATATCTGCACTTCCTTTAAACTTTTGAATCAATGTCGTCCAAATTGACCTAGCAGTACCCTCATGTTGGAGCAAAACAAAGATATCTTCTTTAATCGCTTGTTGAAGAATACTGATCATCATTTTTTCACTTGTATATTTCAATTTATCGTTCTCTGAAAAGTCACAAAATGCCTTTTCAAGCCCACGTTCATTTTTCGGTTTCTCGTAATCCTTTTCCAATGAACACCATGCGTCAAACTTATAAGCTTGCACCCAGTTCTCAAATCGATTCTGCCATCCTTTAAAATCTTCAATGTACATGAGATTTGGTGGTTTTTGATGAGTTCCCGTCTCATTTTCACTGTAAAGAGTTTCAGCAGCTGTAACCGGAGCAACTGGTGTAGCAAACGCATTGTAGAATTCCTCTTCTATAATTCAGCAAATTGTTTCACAAAACACAAGTCTCAAAAACACAATTTCACACGAAATACCAAACTCAAACGGAATCAAGTCTCAACCGAAATCACTTTTGAAGTGGAATACCCCCTTCACACGGAATAACACTTTTGATGCGAAATACCTTTCACACGGAATACACACTCACATGAAATACCTTATTTCGTGTGAAACATATGAACTTTCAAACGAGATTACACTTTGGAGCGAAATCAGGTGATTTCGTGTAAAGTCAAGTTCACTTTTAAAACGGAATTACACACTGAAACGAATTCACTTATTTCGAGCTGAATTAAAGTCCAATACTTTCAAGGATTCTTTAAAACACTGTTTTGCTTGACATGTATGAAATTCAATCCATTTTTACCATAAAAACTTGTGAGTTTTGTAAAAGAAGGTGTAGAAGTTAGAAATAATGGTTGTTTTGGCAAGAACTCTTCCTCCTGAGCTCTGATACCACTTGTAGGATCGTTCTGTGACCCAAACGAGTCAATCAGAAGAGTTCTTATCAATTCAAGAGGCGGAAACAAATGAATTGACTTGTAAAACAGCTT
Organism: Helianthus tuberosus; assembly: GCA_030545235.1. Lineage (NCBI taxonomy): Eukaryota > Viridiplantae > Streptophyta > Magnoliopsida > Asterales > Asteraceae > Helianthus > Helianthus tuberosus. Next base: position 33,721,920 of record CM060429.1, read on the forward strand.
GTTTCACACTTAATTGTCTTGTTTATTGATTATAACAAGTTTCCGGATCAGTAGACACGTCGGCATCACTTCGGTACCGGAATTCCAAAAAGTTACAAATGATTTCACTTGAAGGGTATTTATAGTGATGGTGATTTCGCTTGAAAGTGGCAATTGTCATTTCAAGCGAAATTAACCTTTCAACACATAAATCCTATTTTCTCATATAACGTGCCCTGATCTAACATTCTTAATACAAGACTCGATACAAAACGAAGTCGACAGACGTATGCACCAACACCTAGCACCCTTAAATCACCTTACAATGGTTGTTAGTGGGTTGAAAATAGTGGTGGTGTGGTGGTGACTTAAGGCCGAGAGCAAGGAGGGAGGTGGAGGGGAAGATGAAGTTGTTTTGATGTTGTGAATGAAAGAGAATGGTTAACCATGGGTCTTTATAAACTATTTTCCAACACTTCATAATCCATTGGTTAATATGTCCACTTAGTACATAACAAGATCTCTAAGCAAATCTTCACAAATCTTATAAGATTAGGAAAATCTTGGTGGTGGGGCCACCTAGTGACCGTCCACATGAAGGGGGGGGGGGGTCTTGGTTGGTGTTTAATGGTAGGTTAAGTTAATTAGTTAGATTTCAAGTGTATTAGTTAGGTGTTATGCATATGATGTGTTATATAGTGTGTTAGGGTGTTCGGGGATCATAACTAGCTCAGAAACATTAAAACAATGCTTCTAGTATAATTTTGATGTTTCGGGTAGTTTCCGGTTGTTCGGTTGTATACTGGTTCGTTAAAGTGCTAGATAGCGCAGTTTAGTGTGCTTTATGTTCCTTTTCATGGCAGTTTCATTTCCCGACACTTTGTAAGTTAATTTGGACCATAAAATGTCACACCCCCAAAATCCACCCGCGGAGTATCACCGCTTGGAGGCGTGACTGACCAGGATCAAGCCACCAATCATATTGAACATATAAGTAAATAGTAAAAGTCATTCATCAATACGATAGGTGTTTTCAAAACCAAACATAAACAAGTGTGTAGCGGAAGCATAAGTATGTAAACCCAATGTAAATCATAAATTCAAATGTTTAAATATTTAACATGGCATCCTCGATCCATGTCCCACAACGACCTGCTCCTCCCTGTACAAGCTCCAAATGTACCTAAGGTCCTGCAAGGCATGCAGCAGAGAGTCAACAACTAGTTGAGCGAGTTCACAGTTAATAGTTCAGTAATTGTAATAGTATAGTAAGCCTTGTGTTCGTTCATTAAGTCATGTATCGTATTAGTTCGTATCGCGGCCCTCTAGGCATGTATGCGAAGATTAGGGAAAACTTCCCGAGTATTCTAGACTAGGTATATTTGTATCGCGGCCACCCGGCATGTGTGCGAAGTTTAGTGTATAGTTCGCGGCCTTCCCAGGCATGTGTGCGAAGATTAGTCATATTATCGCGGCCAACCCTGGCATGTGTGCGAAGATCAGTCATATTATCGCGGCCAACCCCGGCGTGTGTGCGAAAATCATTTCTATTAGTATCACTAGTCTAGCCGTATCTTATCAATAATCCTTCCTCACCCGAGGACCATATAACTAAGTTCCATAAGCTAGGTAAGTACAAGTAAATAATCCAAACCCATTCCCACCCTGGGAACCCCATGCCTTGGCTGTGTGAACTCACCTTGGTTTGCTCGGTATGCTAATGTATGTGCTCACAGTTATCAATCACGTCCTAAAGTACGCACGTGTACATAATCAGTTTATATTCACGAAGTTCGCATATCAATACAATCACAGTGGATATTGAATCAATGTTCATCACATAGTACAAAGCACGTATACAAACTTGTACAAGTTATGTTTAACCTTTAACGGCAGTTAGTTAGTTCAGTTAACTTTTAACAGAAAGAAATCAAGTTACTGTGCCGATTACCCATTTGGTGAAACACCCTTGTTTCGCCATGAACCCCTTCGACGAAACACTTTCTGTTTCGTCATATACCCTTCGGCAAATCACGATCTGTTTCGCCGTAAGTTTCGTTTCGCCAAAACATCCGTTTCGTCATATCTGTTTCGCGGAGATATCAGTTACGTCGCATTATCTAACAGTTACAACAAAGAAACCCTAATCATCACTAACCATATCCACGGCTCCAATCAAGAAATCGTTCAATCATAACAGTTTATCCTATTATTACTTGCTTAACATTCAAACAGAATAGTGGCCATATCAGACACGCCAACCCTAATCATTCAAATCTTGCATGTGTTAATTAACAGACTACAATCATATGTCCTTCATACTATTAAATTATGAACTAGCACTTTTGACTATTCTGACAATATGATTGGAATGTGCACATGATTAGATGAGATCACATTTACTAATTCACATGGCCTTCACTTACTTTTATAATGTGCACATTGTTTGATGAGGCTACATGGCTGCTGTTTACATATACAAAGTCATCCATCCTTATCTCATCATTTAAAATAATCAACAATATGCATAGCAACATACATGATCCTTCACATCGGATCATCATCATCATCAAAATAATTACAATGGCCGACAATCCAAGGGGGTGTTCCTTATCTCACAATCGATAACACATAAACAAACAATTAACATTGTCTCAAGCATGGTTAACAGGTGCGGCCCAATAAACACTCAACATGTGCGGATGATATGCAAACTAACAAAGTCGGACCATATTTGTCAGGATCACATGTTGGACAATAACTAAGATTCAGTAGGTCACACTCATATCATTCAATATTAATCATTCTATCACATCAAGCCTAATATTCTAATTTAATATCCTGATTCGCATGATAGGTTGATGATATGTAACTCTTTCAAGAACACAACATACAACATAACTATATACATTCGGATCTGAAAACAATTAAACGTGGAAGTCACTAACCGAACTAGAATAATCAACAAGGACTCCGGCTTCGAATGAGGAGAGGGCTGCCGTCAGGTTTCACAACAAACGAGAGAGAGTGTGATAGGTGTCTAGGGTTTTCTGAATATAACTCTCGTCAAGGTTGTGGTAATATATGTGATTCACTACTAGGCCTAAAGCCCAGTTTGATTTTCGTTGGCCTCTGTGGACGAAAACACTTAATCTGTTTTCATGAGAGGGATTTCGGGTAGGGCCAACATTACACACACATTACACATAACCCTCTACATAATATCAATACATAGAGCACATATTAACATATTTAGGTTGTGGGTGTTTCTAATATTATACAAGGTTCCAAATGAAAACATATTATTAATACCCAACACAATATCAATATATAAACATATTTTAACATACACACTTGCAAGGCACACCAAAATAATCATATAAATCACAATACGATTTATCGTCATACCAACGTGTACGGTTATGAACAAACACATCGTGCCAACAAACAATCTAACAATTAACGTGCAATAATACGAAGATGGAATCTCAGAAACTCGAGTTGTCACATAAAACATAAATTCTGCATGATATTTCTGTGTTAAAATGCTGATTAGAGCTTAATTATTGCTGAAATACGCAAAATTCAGCATTTAAAGTGTGTTTCAGGTGCTTTTTAATGCATAGTTTAGCTTCTGGAATGTTTATATGTTAACCATTGTATCCATACTTGGGTTTTAATATATTTTAAACGTTGGACCTTCTCCTAGGTCCTAATTCCATTATCTGACTGCTTTCTGCAAAGTTGCTGACACAGTGTGTCTTACCGGCGAGTTTACTAGTCTTTCTGACGCAACGCTAATAGTAATGCATAAAGCAATATTTGGGGTATAAAACGTGCATGAATTCACATGTATAGCATGTAATCAGACAATGTTGACATTTAACCACATAATTGCAGATATTAAATAATAGCTAAATTGTACGAAAATTACCGGTTTTGTGCCAGTTGTCACAGTCTCCCCCCGTTAAAAGAATTTCGTCCCGAAATTCAGGACGAGCTAACTCTCGCATGGGTTTTCTTGAACAGGTGGGGGTACTTTTCTTTAAACTGGTCTTCACGTTCCCACGTGTACTCGGGTCCATGCTTAGAGTTCCAACGTACCTTGACTAGTTTGACACTACTCCTCCGGGTCTTGTTGACTTTCCAGTCTGTAACCTCAACGGGTTGTTCTGTAAATCAGAGTGTGTCGTCGATATGCACTTCATCCGAAGGGATGATCACTGTTTCTTAGGTTGGACTCTTATTGAGGTTGGACACATGAAACATATCATGTACTCCGTTAAGTTCATCCGGTAATTCAAACTTGTATGCCAAGGTACCAATCTTTTCCAAGATCTTGAATGGTCCGTTGTATCGTGGATTCAGCTTTCCATGCTTTCCGAATCTTACTACACCCTTCCAAGGTGAGACCTTCAACAAAACTCTGTCTCCCACCTCGAATTCTAAGGGTTTCCGTTTTCGATCTGCGTAGCTCTTTTGTCGATCTCGAGCCTCCTTAATGCGCTCTCGGATTTGCATGATTTTGTCTGTTGTCTCTTGGACAAGTTCAGGACCAACCATACGTTTGTCTCCAGCGTCTGCCCAACATAAGGGCGAGCGGCACTTGCGGCCATATAGAGCTTCGAACGGTGCGGCTTTTATGCTCGTATGGTAGCTGTTATTGTAGGAAAACTCAACTAAAGGTAGGTGAGTATCCCAGCTGCCGCCTAGGTCCATAACACATGCGCGAAGCATATCTTCAAGCGTTTGTATGGTTTGTTTGCTCTGGCCGTCTGTTTGCGGATGGAAGGTCGTGCTTAGATCTAGTTGAGATCCAAAGGCTTCTTGGATGTATTGCCAAATCCTTGATATGAAACGTCCATCTCTATCTGAGATAATCGAGATAGGCACTCCATGACGTGCCACAATTTCCTTCAGGTACAGCTCGGCAAGCTTTCCAATGCTATCCTTCTCTCGGATCGGTAGGAAGTGCACATACTTCGTTAATCGATCGACTATCACCCATAGCATATCATGCCCTCTAGGGGTCCTGGGTAATTTTGTTATGAAGTCCATTGAGATTTGCTCCCACTTCCACATGGGTATCTCGGGCTGCTGTAGTAGACCAGACGGTTTCTGATATTCAGCCTTAACCTTAGCACAGGTTAGGCACTTTCCAACATAAACAGCAACATCGCTTTTAAGCCTCGGCCACCAATAGAATTCCTTCAAGTCTTGATACATCTTGTCCGATTCTGGGTGGATCGAGTATCTCGACTTATGAGCTTCATCAAAGATGACTTCTCGAATGCCGCCATAGAGCGGAACCCAAATACGCCCCATAAAGTATAAGGTTCCCTCTTCGTTTGGCACCAATTTCTTCTCCATACCTCGGAGATATTCAGCTCTACGATTCTCCTTCTTAAGGGCTTCTTGTTGTGCGTCATGAATGCGTGCAGTAAGGTTCGTTCGAATAGTCATTTCCAATGCTCGAACCCTTAAGGTCTTAACCCTTTCTTTTCAACTTAACGCGTCAGCTACAACGTTAGCCTTTCCAGGATGGTACTTAATTTCACAGTCATAGTCGTTTAGCAGCTCGACCCACCGTCACTGACGCATGTTTAATTCTTTCTGATTAAATATGTGTTGTAGGCTTTTGTGATCTGTGAAGATTGTACATCGAGTACCACATAAATAATGTCGCCAGATCTTCAAGGCGAATACTACCGCGCCTAGCTCCAAGTCGTGTGTGGTGTAACTCCTTTCATGCACCTTCAACTGTCGTGAAGCGTAAGCGATGACCTTTTTCCGTTGCATGAGCACGCAACCCAAACCTTGACGTGAAGCGTCGCAGTATACCACGAAGTCTTCTGTGCCTTCGGGTAAGGATAGTATCGGTGCATCGCATAGCTTGTTTTTGAGAAGTTGGAAGGCTTCTTCCTGCTTATTACCCCAGTCGTACTTCTTGTCCTTCTGCGTAAGGGTAGTCAGCGGTTGAGCTATCCTGGAGAAATTCTCAATAAATAGCCGGTAATAGCCCGCTAAGCCCAAAAATTGTTGAACTTCAGTTGTGGTTTTGGGGGCTTCCCAATTCTTTATTGCCTCTATCTTTGCTGGGTCCATATGAATGCCCTTCTCGTTCACAACGTGACCAAGGAATTGTACTTCGCGAATCCAAAATTCGCACTTTGAGAACTTTGCATAAAGTTTCTCTTTTCTTAGTAGTTCCAAAATAGTCCTGAGGTGTTGCCCGTGCTCTTCTTTTGTTTGCGAGTAAATCAGGATATCATCGATAAATACAATCATGAATTTATCGAGATATGGCTTGCAAACGCGGTTCATCAGATCCATAAATACCGCTGGCGCGTTCGTCAGTCCGAATGGCATCACAAGGAACTCGTAATGCCCATAACGTGTTCTGAATGCGGTCTTTGGTACGCTTTCCTCTTGGATCCTTAACTGATGGTATCCCGATTGAAGGTCGATCTTGGAATAGTAGCTTGATCCTTGCAACTGATCAAATAAGTCATCAATCCTCGGTAGTGGGTACCGAATCTTGACAGTGAGTTTGTTCAACTCTCTATAGTCGATACACATCCGCAAAGTTCCATACTTCTTCTTTACGAACAATACTGGAGCTCCCCAAGGCGAGAAGCTTGGCCTTATGAATCCTTTATCCAACAACTCCTGGAGTTGTGTAGATAATTCTTGCATCTCGGATGGTGCAAGCCGATAGGGTGCCTTGGCTACAGGAGCGGCTCCTGGAACCAAGTCTATATGGAATTCGACTTGTCTTTGCGGAGGTAGTCCTGGCAGATCTTCGGGAAAAACATCAGGGAATTCCTTCACCACTGGAATGTCTTCGAGTTTCGGCTCCTCAGCCTTCTAATCTAGAACGTGCTCCAGGAAAGCAACACATCCTTTTCTTAAGCATTTCTGCGCCTTCATTCAATTGATGATTCGCACAGGCGTGTCGCTTTTCTCCATGCACGATGAGAGTTTCATCATTCGCCAGAGGGATGCGAATGATTTTCTCGTGACAAACAACTTCAGCCTTGTTCTTGGACAACCAGTCCATTCCGACCACTACATCGAAGCTAGCCAATTGAATAGGTAAGAGGTCGATGCTAAATCTTCACTTACCAAGTTCTAATGTGCAACCCCTAACAACCCCGCCTGATTCGACAAGTTTACCATTGGCTGGTTCTATGGAATAAGGAATATCTAATCTACTTGGTTCTATTCCAAGCATACGTTTAAATTTCACAGATACGAAACTATAATCGGCACCAGTGTCAAATAGTATGGATGCAAAGTGATTGTTAACGAGAAATGTACCGGTGACCACGTTAGGGTCCTCGCGTGCGTTCCTTGCTCCAATCACTAATGCTCGGGCCTGAGCGTTGTTCTCCTTTGGGCAATCTTTTTTGAAATGTCCCTTGCTACGACATCCAAAGCATCCTTGGTTCTGCCCAGCTCCATTACTATTCCGATTACCGTTACCATTGCCATTTCCACCACCGTTTCCATTACCAGCACCGTTACGGTTTCCATTCTCATTCCTATTACCATTCCTATTGCGGCCTCCAATACCTTTTCCCCAACAATCCTCGGTACGGTGCCCCGACTTCCCGCAGTTCTCGCATCTCCCAACGTGACAGTTTCCCACGTAGTAAAAGTTACAGCGGTTACATTTGGGCAGAGTGCCCTGATACTTCTTAGCTCCCGTATCATTTGCAGCTGCGAAGGTTTTTGCCTCCATAGGCGGGTTGGGGTCGCGCTTCTTATTGTTGGAACCCTTGTTGTCAAGTGTCGCTTGATTCAGGCTTGAATGCTTCCTTTTCTTGTCACCAGACGACTCAGCATGCGTCTCGGTCTTTTCAGTTGGGTTCAGCGATAACTTCTTCATACGGACAGCATCTTCAGTAAGGCTGACAGCCAGAGTTACAGCCTGAGTGATCGTTTCGGGTTTAGCCGAAGTTACCATGCTGGGAAACTCTGGAGCCAATCCCCATATGTAGCGCTTAACGCGCTTAAATTCGGGAGTCACCATATAGGGGATCACTCTTGATAGATCATGGAACCTTCGGGTATAACCAGTAATGTCCGCACCATCCATGGTCAAGTGCCAGAACTCAGTCTCCAACATTTGGAGTTCAGCACGAGAGCAATACTTCTCTCATTCTTACCTTCAACTCGTCCCAAGTCATACCATACGCTGCATCATCTCCCAGGGTTTGGACTTGCAAATTCCACCAAGTCAAAGCCTCATCAACAAACAACCCAGTAACAAAAGTGACTTGCTGGTCCGTGGTACACTTGCTCATGCGGATAGTGGAATCAGTCTTCTCCGTCCAACGCATAAAAGCCACTGCACCTCCAGTGCCATCATAGTTCAGTGGCTTGCAGTCGAGAAACTACTTGAAGGTGCAGCCTTGAGTTGTGTTTCCTCCAGATGAATCTCCATGTCCATTACGTCTAGTATTGCTTGGTCCTCCACTGTGTTCAGTACGGTTCGCCTCGTACTGGGCGATAGCTTCGGAGATCGTTTCTTCCAGCAGGGAGTTCAGTTCCTCAGCAGTCCTAGGCAGTGGGGGAGGAGGATGTTGATCACGAGCGTTCACAGCTCTCCTGGGTGCCATGTTCTCAATAGGGCATTTAATAGGCTGGGGGAGAGGGTGGGGGTGTTCACGTCTGACCTTCTCTTGTGCTGAAGAAGTTTCGTTTGACACATGACAAGACTTGCTGTGGTTTCTGTGCACCGAATTCCATAATTATGTATGCATCCATAATTACGTAATTCCTTGCATAGTCCGCACAGTTTGTTTCATCATCGGGTCACTTCCTTCAGATAGGCCACTGCTTTTAGATGAAGTCACGAGTACCTGATATTCTATTCCTATTATATGTATATATTATTTATTACACATAGTTGCAAGTAATTCTTAGTCAAAGACAAGTGCTACTCCAGTGCACCCTAAGTCTCATAGCGTCCTTACTTGACTCTTTGAAAACAGTTTCAGGTAGTGGATGTCGCGGAAAGTTTTATGCAATGAAAACTGTTGAAAAATTGTTTTCGTGAGAGGATCCTAAAGATTGTAGTCTAGACTCGAGAAAAAATCCTGGTTCACTACAATCGCAGCTCTGATACCAATCTGTCACACCCCTTTCAAAGGCGGAAGCACGAGGTATGATCATGAAAGGTTCTCATTGCATATGAAAGGTAAACTTACTACATGTTCGTAAAATAACTCCAAATGCCATCATCATTTCATAATTAAAACATAACATAGCTTAAGTGTTTACATCACAAGACAGCATATTGTCTAAAAAGTTTACAACTTTATTTAAAAGACGAACATCGAGAAGTTGGTTCTTATATCCCACATAGAATGAAATATAATAACCAATTCCCATAAAAACAGGCATCGGAGTCTTGACACAAGATAGTTAAAAACATAAACAACATCCAAGAGCAGGAGTATGATCGCGCGCACATCCACTTTAGTTACCTGAAATACATGTGAGTTTTTGGGAAAATCGTCAACATAATGTTGGTGTGAATTCATTCAGTTTTTGTATTGAATGTTTATATACTTGAATGAAAACATGGTATGTAAATTATACTGAAATATGTACTTCTGTAAATGTAAGGAAATCGAGATCGCTAATGGTTTGCAAGGCCATTAACATGTGACACGACATAGGAAGCCACCAAACCTAGGCATTATTGTCGAGATCGACTGAGACACAAAAGCACTCATTGGTAGAAGTAGGCTAAGAGTGGGGTTTCCTGAAACCGATTAGATCTAACCCTTCTGTTCCGCGGTCTGAATGTATACGTTGACTAATGGTGCTTATGGTACCCTATTCGTGACATTATCTAAAGTATCATTCCTTAGTTTTTGTATCCAACATACCATAACACATGTATTTTCCCCAAGTTTAGAAAACAAGTAAAAGTTTAAAAGTGGGGACATGAACTCACAACTTTGCGTATCATGCGCCGTAAACTTCACCGGTTGGTTTTATAGCGTCGTGACCTATACGTGTTTTATTATCGTTAGTCACTAGTCTTGTATCGCACAAGCACAAGTCACCATCTTTATGTATGTGTTCTTTGTTGTTAAAAATAGTTTATATTTTTAACTCTGTATCTCACTTATATTATTTTCCCAAAAATAAATATAAGTATCTTGTATTTTTCACCAAAAATCAAGACTTTGATTCTTATTATTCTCCGGATTATATTTCTTAAAAATAATATATTTTCGTCCAAAATACTTTTTAAGTTCATAACTTATCCAAGTTACATAATCTATTAAGAAATATATTTTCATAAATATATTCTCTTGTATTTGTCTATGCATGTTGTATGTGTATTTTGTATTTTTACTCCTTAGGAGTATTTAGTGTGTTTTCAAGTCCTAATACACTATAACATATAATACATATTACATACACTTAGCACAAAATTTGGTGACCAATAAATATATATATTTTCCTCAAAAATATACATACTTAATATCAATTTTTATCTTGAAGAAATCATCATTTCTTAACTTGAAATTTAGACAAAAATTAGGGAAACCTTGGTAAATATTTTTAGGTGAATTTTTAGGGAATAAGTTTCACCAAAACTTATATTTTTCTTCCCCTAAAAATGGAGGTTTCCCATGTTTTCAAAACATGTGTTTATTTTCTTTTCAATCATCAAAACAAATTTGCAACAATAATCAACAACACAATCAAGACTCACCATAAGCCAAGATCATGTAAATTACACTACATCATGAACTTGAAGTTTTTGTAAGAACTTGTAGTAACTTACCATGTTAATTAGTAGGTTTAGTTACCTTTTAAAGCATTGTTATTTGTTTGCAAATCGCATTCATGAAAGATTTAGTCATTTACAACTTGTAAGATGATTTTTCTAAAAATATTTATTTTCTTTTTTTTCTTGTTACAATCATGTTCCTAGTCTTGATTTAACACTAAAAGTATGATTTGTTTACTTAGAAACCATGACTTTGTAAATCTTATAAACTAACTTGGTTTCTTGAGAAAATTATTTTTGTAATCATCTATTTACAAGATTTTTAACATGTATCTGTTGGACTCTGTATGCCCAAGACACATATTAAATTGATGTGGCTAGTACGTTATGATCCAAGTCGGGTCATACCCAATAACAAGCTAGACAAACACCTACAATATTTATTTATGATATGATCAAACAAATAAATATTAACACTTACAATATTTAGAAATTGGTTTTCTAAATAATTACACTTGACAAACTAATAAATTATGTGGATAATTTATTTTGAGAGAATATTTTATTTTGTTATTTAATAGGTTAAATAACAATTAAAAGGTTGCATATTGTTTATAAAATGTTATTTTAAGTTTTATAAAAGTTATAAATACTTAAATAAAAGACTTGGAGACAAGATAAAAAATTTTGATTGGGTAAAAATGGAGGTGGCTTGGGCCGCCCCTATGTCTCTTCCCAAGAGGTTTCCACCACTTAGATTACATGCAATCTTCTCCATTTACAAGGCACTTGATTTTAAAAAGCATTGCAACATTCTCTCTCATGAAGAACATAAGTTTTTCAAGTTGTAAAAACTCCATTTTCTCTCAACAAAATTTCGGCCAAGAGCTGAATTTTAGAGGGATTTTGTGAGCTTCAAGTGTAGAAATCCTAGCAATCTCAAGGTGTTTGTTGGAGCTTTCGGGTATACTAGCTTGAGGCTTTCTCGTTTGGAAGCTACCATTCAAGATTCATCATCATCTTCCATCTCCTTGCTCCAAAGAAAGGTTGAACTCTCAAACACCCTATGGTTGTATTTTGATAGCATGTATGTCATATATGGATCCGGGTCTTGGGTTTTTGCATTTAAAAGAGTTTTAAATCTTGTAAAGTAACATGTTTTAAATCCTTATTCCGCTGCGTTTTTAATTTTATTCGGATAAAATTAGCTTTGATAAACATGTACGAAACCCAACAATGGCATCTAGAGCCGCTTATATGAGTGCATGCTTCATTGGATTTAAAATTTTCGGGTTTTGGGTTTGGTTAAACCCTATGGCCGAAAGTTTTGACCATGGTTCTCCTTTTATTTTTCAAGATTTATTTCCTACATGCATAAAGGAATCTTGAAAAAATTATATCATATGGATGATTTGTTTTGTTTGGACAAAAACCCACATTTTTTGGTTTTTCATTCTTGGCCGAAAAATATAGGTTGTAAAAGGAAACCATTAATTTTGCTCTTGAAATTTATATATATTTGGATATATATATTTTGGTGTTCATAACCTAGCCATGACCTTGTGTGAATATGTTTGTGTTTGTGATTTTGTTATTTATTCAATGGGTTGTAATTATTATTTTGTCTTCCATTTGTAAAAATATGTATTTTATTTATTTTCATATGGTATGTAAGTAAATAGATTAGATGCATTTATTTTACTAGAAAAATGTATTAGGATACTTTTATGTAAAAGAAGATGCATACAAAAATGCGGTTTTGGTTTTTGCCAATTTCGGGCAAAAGGGACTTCATAGTTCTAAACGGGATTTTAGCCCAATAACCAAAACACATTTTTTAAGTCCAAAGGAGTTTGGAGCTGAATTTAAAAGACATTTGGAAGCTCAAAGAATGTGAAGAAATCACAACACAAGATGAAGACTTGAAGCATTTGGATGCGGGATCAAGTGGGAGTTCACCGATACTTTTTGTGTCCATATTCACCCTTTAGGAAGGACCTTTTGACACACTTGTTTCGGCTAACAAGTGTGGTCAAAATAGTTGGCTATGGTTATGCACCTTTTATTATATGTGTTGTGCTTGTATGGTTATATTTTATTTATGGTTGTTTGGATGATATTTGGATATGCATACTTAACAACTAATAACCCGTAACAAGCTTAAAATTGGTTCTTACAAAATCATTAAAACGATTAATAAAAGGTTTATTAAAAATTAATGATTTTATAATAAAATGGGTTTTTATTAAAAGAACCTTGAAAATTGGTTTTCACTAAAGTACCATTGATTTGAATGCATGCAAATATATGGTACATAAAATTTCTCTAAACTAGAATTTTGAAAAATAAAAATCCCTTTTATAAAACAAGTCAAACACCATCCTTTTATACAACACTCAAATTACTTGGGAACTCTTTGTGGGATAAAGGTCACCTAACCACATTTGAGGAAACTTGTATATTTGAGGTGGGTTTACCATGTTTGTGGGATAAAGGTCACCTAACCACTTATGTGTGTAAACTCACACGTGTGTGTAAGTTGGACGACTTGATTTGGAAACCATGAACTTAGGGTCACCGAAGCATGGGGAACAAAAGGTGTTGATGGGATTAAACATGCCAACTAAACATAAAGATGTTTAACCGATCCCATATGGCTAGAAGTTGCAAAGGGTTGCAATTGTCAAACGTTGACTACCTTGTTAATTTAAATAATGGGATAAAGGTCACCTAACCAATATTTAAATGTAACGTTGGATTCTAGATTTTAATTATTAATTGTCTACGAGACGTTAAAAGGGTATTAATGATTAAAATTTTAATAATATCGAAAATACTAAAATTGAACTTTGTTAAATTTTGTAGATGGCCGCTAACAATGCAAACCCGATTAATCAAACCGTCCGTAACCTATCACTAAGAACCATCCTTGAAAAGGATCGTCTCAACCATAACAACTTCATGGACTGGTTTCGAAACTTGAGAATTGTTCTCAAGCAAGAGAAAATATCCTATGTGTTGGACGATCCTATTCCCGATCAACCCGACGAGGAAGATGTAGAAGCCTACAATGATTGGGTTAAGTATACCGAGGACTCCATGCAAGCCTCTTGCCTCATGTTGGGAACTATGATTCCCGAGATTCAAAAGGACTTTGAACATCATGGGGCATACGACATGATTACCCAATTGAAGGAAATGTTCCTACAACAAGCAAGGGTAGAACGCTTCGAAACGGTTCGAGCGCTTCATGCATGTCGAATGGAGGAAACCCAATCGGTCTCATCTTACGTCCTAAAAATGAAAAGCCACATTGATCGCCTCGAAAGGCTCAATTGTCCCGTCTCAAAAGAGTTGGCTACGGATTTGATCCTCAACTCTTTAACAAAGAAATTTGAGAGCTTTGTTATGAACTATAACATGAATGGATGGGACAAGAGCATTGGTGAGCTTCATGCAATGCTCAAAACGGCCGAAGCGGGAATGGGTAAAAAGGCTTTACCTGTTCTAACGATCAATGAGGGAGGCAAGAAGGGACATCACTCCGACTCCAAGGCAAATGTTGCCAAAGGGAAGGGGCACGTCAAAGGGAAGGGAAAAAGAAAGGCTAAAGCAGAACCACCAAAACCAAAAGAGAAGAAGGCAAAGGTTGCCACGAGCGATCCATGCTTTGAGTGTGGAGAGATAGGGCATTGGAAAAGGAATTGTCCAACCTATCTCAAAGAGTTGAAAAACAAGAGGGATGCAGGGCAAACCTCAGGTACAATCTTTATGATACATATTGATCTAAATGTTATTTCTTCTAACACATGGGTATTAGATACCGGATGTGGAACTCATATTTGCAATTCGTTGCAGGGGTTCAAAAGAAATAAGCATTACAAGAAGGGAGACACTAGTCTCTTTATGGGCAATGGAGCGAAGGTTCAAGTTGAAGCCCAAGGAGACTATGTTTTAAAACTTCCAAGTGGTTTGGAAATTTGTTTGAAAAATGTTTTGTATGCTCCTAGTTTGACTAGGAACATTATTTATGTTTCCCTTTTAAGACAATATGGATTTGATTTGAAGTTTGTGAACAATGAAATTTATGCTTTGATGAATGACATGTTCTACTTTAAAGCTACGCCTTCAAATGGTATTTATGAATTGGTTCATGATAATACATCATTTGATAATTCGATGTACCAAGCAAACACCAAGAAACTCAAAATAGATTTGAATGAGACCTATCTTTGGCATTGTCGTCTTGGTCATATAAACAGAAATCGCATGCAAACACTTCAAAAGAATGGTCTTTTGGAAACAAATGAAATTGGTTCATTTGATACATGCGAATCTTGTTTACAAGGTAAAATGACCAAGAAACCCTTTAGTGGCACAAACCAAAGGGCAAAAGACTTATTAGGCATCATACATTCGGATGTATGTGGTCCTTTTAAGCCAATGACTAGGAATGGTGAAAGATACTTCGTAACTTTAACCGACGACTTCAGTCGTTATGGTTATGTGTACTTGCTAAGACACAAAGATGAAGTTTTTGAAACGTTCAAAATCTTCCAAAACGAAGTAGAGAATCAACTCACCAAGACAATCAAAGTTCTTCGTTCCGATAGAGGAGGTGAATACCTTAGTGATGCTTTTCAAGATCATCTTAGGAGTTGTGGGATCATCTCACAACTTACTCCACCTGGAACACCACAACATAATGGTGTGTCTGAGAGGAGGAATCGAACTCTATTGGATATGGTTCGATCTATGATGGCTAGAAGCACATTGCCTCTATCATTTTGGGGTTACGCTTTGCTCTCCGCGGCTCGTATATTAAATATGGCCCCAACCAAGAAAGTGGATAAGACACCTTTTGAAATATGGCATGGAACGGTTCCATCATTATCATATTTGAAGGTATGGGGTTGTGATGCTTATGTGAAGCAATACACCCCAAACAAGTTAGAAGTACGATCCATTAAGTGTATCTTCGTAGGATATCCTAAAGATGATATAGGATATTATTTCTACGATCCAACAGAGCAAAAAGTATTTGTTGCTCGAAAGGGTAAGTTCTTGGAGGATAAGTTCCTTATGGAAGGAACTAGTAGAACAGTGGAACTTGATGAGGATCAAGAACCACAAGCCGATACACGTTTGGTTGATACTAGCATTCAACAAGAGGTTGTTGAAAATGATCAAATGGTTGATCAACATACACAAAACGTTCGAAGATCTGGTAGAATTAGTAATCCACCTGAAAGATATGGATTTTTCATGGACAGATGCTATGTGGTAGATTCAGATGAACCAACCACATACCATGATGCAATGTCGAAATCCGATTGCGACAAATGGCTTGAGGCTATGAACGTAGAGATGCAATCCATGTATGACAACCAAGTTTGGGAATTGGTTGTGCCACCTCTTAACTCCAAAGTAGTTGGAAGTAAGTGGGTTTTCAAGAAGAAAACAGATATGCATGGTAACTTGGATACTTATAAAGCGAGACTTGTAGCAAAAGGTTTCACTCAAACTCAAGGGGTTGATTATGATGAGACCTTCTCGCCAGTGGCAATGCTAAAGTCGATTAGGATATTATTTGCCATAGCTGCATATTATGACTATGAGATTTGGCAAATGGATGTCAAAACGGCTTTCCTCAATGGATATCTTGATGAAGATGTCTATATGGTTCAGCCTGAAGGTTTTGTCGATCCAAAACATCCTAACAAAGTGTGCAAATTAAAGAAATCAATCTATGGATTGAAACAAGCATCGAGAAGTTGGAATCACCGTTTTGATGAAGAAATTAGGAATTTTGGATTCATCAAGAACGGGGATGAAGCTTGTGTGTATAAGAAAGCTAGTGGGAGCACCGTCACTTTCTTAGTATTGTATGTCGATGACATTCTACTATTTGGAAATGACATTCCAACCATGGAAGGTGTAAAAGCCTGGCTTGGAAGATGTTTTTCCATTAAAGATCTTGGAGAAGCTGCCTATATTTTGGGAATAAAGATCTATAGGGATAGATCAAGGCGCTTGATAGGTTTAAACCAAAGTGCATACATTGACAAAGTCTTGAAAAGGTTCAAGATGGAGAACTCTAAGAAAGGTTTGGTACCTATTCAAAAGGGGACAATTTTGAATGTGACTCAATGTCGAAGCTCAAAGGATGAGCAAGAAAGAATGAAAGGAATCCCATATGCGTCTGCTATAGGATCCATAATGTATGCAATGATATGCACTAGACCGGACGTGTCATGCGCGTTAAGCATGACAAGTAGATACCAGCAAAATCCAGGTAACAGTCATTGGATGGCTGTTAAGAGCATATTGAAATACCTTAGGAGGACTAAGGATATGTTTCTAATATATGGATCTGGTGAAGAGGAACTCGTTGTAAAAGGTTACACGGATGCGAGTTTCCAAACTGATCGAGATGGCTCTCGATCACAATCTGGGTATGTCTTCATTTTGAATGGAGCTGCAGTCTCTTGGAAGAGCTCGAAGCAGGATGTTGTAGCATTGTCCACTACAGAATCAGAATACATCGCCGCCTCATTGGCAGCACAAGAAGCTGCGTGGTTAAAGAAGTTCATTGCCGACCTAGGGGTAGTCCCTACCATTCAAGACCCCCTAGAGATCTTTTGTGATAACGAGGGTGCGATTGCTCAAATCAAGGAACCTCGTGCACATCAAAAGACTAGGCACATTGAGCGGAGATTCAACTACATAAGGGATGAAGTTGAAAAAGGAAAGATATGTATTCGCAAAGTTCACACCGATCAAAACATTGCGGATCCACTCACGAAGCTCCTTGAACGGCCAAAACATGAGGGTCATACTTGTGCCTTAGGACTTCGGTATTCTAGTGATTGGATTTGATCTATTTTGTATTTGGATATTGGAACAATTGTTATTTTAAATCTTTTATGGTATTTTGAGTTATGTTCCATTTTAGCATGTTTAAATCCGTGAATAAATTAATTATTCTAAATGTCCGTAGTCGATCATAATTGTGGGAACAAATATGAATGTAAGACTATTATGAACTTGGATTGGTGGATATTCATTAGGTATGAATATAGAGCAAAGTGTTGCTGCCAAAGTTCATAGATATTTGTGGGATACAAATATTGGACTGACCCGCTCTCAAATGTTACTGCATGGAATCATTTATGATTGATCATAAGTAAATTTGAGCAAAGGCGAATATCATAGTATCCTCTGACCTGAGATACATATTGGGTCTTGATATTCACCAAATATTATGCCTTGACTTAGTTCTTCGCTGTCTGTAATAAGATAGTACATAAGACTAAGCTCAGGTATAGTACGAGGTGATTGTGAGAGACGTATGTAGTCAAGAAGGGATTTGTTCCTCTTATTCGTTGAGAGTAAGATGTCTAAGGCCTGCTTAAGTTAAATCAACAGAGAATGATCACACTGTGTCTCTGGATTTGACATGACATCTGTAACGAAAGGATAAATGATAGATTCACCTAAATCATGTTCAAGTAAGGGACTTGAAGGGGATGATGTTATTGAATGGCACTTCGTCATACGTATTAGGGGTAGTAAACCGTTGTTAGGCGTCATTTACTGCTTGCATCAATCTTCTATGTATCTTGTGCAAGTGGGAGATTGTTGGACTCTGTATGCCCAAGACACATATTAAATTGATGTGGCTAGTACGTTATGATCCAAGTCGGGTCATACCCAATAACAAGCTAGACAAACACCTACAATATTTATTTATGATATGATCAAACAAATAAATATTAACACTTACAATATTTAGAAATTGGTTTTCTAAATAATTACACTTGACAAACTAATAAATTATGTGGATAATTTATTTTGAGAGAATATTTTATTTTGTTATTTAATAGGTTAAATAACAATTAAAAGGTTGCATATTGTTTATAAAATGTTATATTAAGTTTTATAAAAGTTATAAATACTTAAATAAAAGACTTGGAGACAAGATAAAAAATTTTGATTGGGTGAAAATGGAGGTGGCTTGGGCCGCCCCTATGTCTCTTCCCAAGAGGTTTCCACCACTTAGATTACATGCAATCTTCTCCATTTACAAGGCACTTGATTTTAAAAAGCATTGCAACATTCTCTCTCATGAAGAACATAAGTTTTTCAAGTTGTAAAAACTCCATTTTCTCTCAACAAAATTTCGGCCAAGAGCTGAATTTTAGAGGGATTTTGTGAGCTTCAAGTGTAGAAATCCTAGCAATCTCAAGGTGTTTGTTGGAGCTTTCGGGTATACTAGCTTGAGGCTTTCTCGTTTGGAAGCTACCATTCAAGATTCATCATCATCTTCCATCTCCTTGCTCCAAAGAAAGGTTGAACTCTCAAACACCCTATGGTTGTATTTTGATAGCATGTATGTCATATATGGATCCGGGTCTTGGGTTTTTGCATTTAAAAGAGTTTTAAATCTTGTAAAGTAACATGTTTTAAATCCTTATTCCGCTGCGTTTTTAATTTTATTCGGATAAAATTAGCTTTGATAAACATGTACGAAACCCAACAGTATCAACCATCATTATACTCTAAAACATTCTTATTTTCAAGTTCATGTGAAACATAAAGGATGATCATTATGCTTTCTTCAAGATCCATCCTTATACTTGCTAGACCATGTGTTTAATCATCATCTAGCAAGGTTATTTTGGTGTTCAACATTATAAGCACAAGAAATCCACAAACAAGTT
Source organism: Helianthus tuberosus (assembly GCA_030545235.1). NCBI lineage: Eukaryota > Viridiplantae > Streptophyta > Magnoliopsida > Asterales > Asteraceae > Helianthus > Helianthus tuberosus. The sequence continues at coordinate 33,741,381 of CM060429.1, forward strand.
TCATACATACACTTTATCTTTTTAGATTTCATGTTATTTAGCTTTATGTTAATGATCATCTTCTTATTTCTTTGTGATCTTTGAGTTTAACCATTAACATAACACTTTAACCATTATGATTAGAAGTAAAAACAAGATCAAGAAGCTTACTACTAGCTCTAATGGCTAGGGAAGAACTCAAGATGAAGAAGATGAGAAACTAGGTGGATAAAAGCTTATGGTGAAGGTCCTTCAAGTTCCAATGCTACCAAGCTTCTTAATCAAGTTCCTAGCACCCTTGAATCACCTTAGAATGGTTCTTAGTGGGTTAAAAATGGTGGTGGTGTGGTGGTGACTTGAGGCCGAGAGCGAGGAGGGAGGTGGAGGGGAAGATGAATTTGTTTTGATGTTGTGAATGAAAGAGAATGGTTAACCATGGGTCTTTATAAACTATTTTCCAACACTTCATAATCCATTGGTTAATATGTCCACTTAGTACATAACAAGATCTCTAAGAAAATCTTCACAAATCTTATAAGATTAGGAAAATCTTGGTGATGGGGCCACCTAGTAACCGTCCACATGAAGGGGGGGGGGGGTCTTGGTTGGTGTTTAATGGTAGGTTAAGTTAATTAGTTAGATTTCAAGTGTATTAGTTAGGTGTTATGCATATGATGTGTTATATAGTGTGTTAGGGTGTTCGGGGATCATAACTAGCTCAGAAACATTAAAACAATGCTTCTAGTATAATTTTGATGTTTTGGGTAGTGTCCGGTTGTTCGGTTGTATACTGGTTCGTTAAAGTGCTAGATAGCGCAGTTTAGTGTGCTTTATGTTCCTTTTCATGGCAGATTCAATTCCCGACACTTTGTAAGTTAATTTGGACCATAAAACATAAATTCTGCATGATATTTCAGTGTTAAAATGCTGATTAGAGCTGAATTATTGCTGAAATACGTAAAATTCAGCATTTAAAGTGTGTTTCGGGTGTTTTTTAATGCATAGTTTAGCTTCCTGAATGTTTATATGTTAATCCCTTGTATCCATACTTGGGTTTTAATGTATTTTAAACGTTGGACCGTCTCCTAGGTCCTATTTCCATTATCTGACTGCTTTCTGCAAAGTTGCTGACACAGTGTGTCTTACCGGTGAGTTAGTAGTCTTTCTGACGCAACGCTAATAGTAATGCATAAAACAATATTTGGGGTATAAAACGTGCATGAATTCACATGTATAGCATGTAATCAGACAATGTTGACATTTAAGCACATAATTGCAGATATTAAATAATAGTTAAATTGTACGAAAATTACCGGTTTTGTGCCAGTTGTCACAACTTTTATTTACAAAATCCAACCTCCAATATTTATAATTTTTGTAACAAAATTTATGGCAAACTTTATGTGAAAATTCATGGTTCAAAATATACTTGTAAATATTTGTCTAAAAATATTTTTCTAAGTGTTTAATTTCTAGAAAACTTTTGCCATAGTTTCCCCTAAAAATGGAGGTTTCCATGCCTTCATGGCATATCATTTTCTTTTGTAAATCAACACAATCAACAAATCAATCTACACTTACCAATTTGCCAAAATCAAGCATAAACTACTACCTCATGAACATGAACCTTTATAAAAATTTGTAGTAACTTACTAGTGTGTTTAGTAAGCTTAGTTGCCCCTTTTAAGTGTGGTTATTTCTTTAAAAGCATCATTTTTAAAGAAATTAGTTCTTTACAACTTGTAATTACATTTTCTAAAAATGTTTCTTCTTGGATTTTTCTTGTTAAATACATGATCCTACACTTGTTTAACCACTAAAAATGTGGTTTGTTTCTTTAAGAAGCAAGATTAAGTAAACTTTGTATTTTCAACTTGATTTCTTAAAAAAAAAACCATTCTGGATATCATAGATTTACAAGACTTTATACACACTTTGATCATCACTTAACAAGAAAACAACTTATTCTTTCAAGTTCATGATTTACATGAGGATGATCTATTAATTCTTTAACATTTCCATCCTCTCATCTTGCTAGATTATGTTTTTAATCATTATCTAGCAAGATCATATGATGATCTACATCAATAACATGAGTAAACAACAATCAACAAGCATAACAACACATAAACATCATGATTTCTTATGATTTTAAGCTTATGTTCAAGTTTCAAGTTCAATATTCTTAGTGTTCTTCATGATTAACAACATGTATCATTCTTTAACCACTTAAACAAGATGTAAAATGAAGTGTAGAGTGTTCTTACTACTAGCTCAAGGCTAGGGATGATCACTAGTTGATGAAGATGATAAATGTGGTGGATAAAAGCACAAGAGAAAGGTCCTTCAACTTCCGAAAGCTCCAAGCTTCTTTACTATGCTTCTAACACCTTTGAGTATGTATGGATTGAATGAGAAGTAAATGAAGGTGATGGATGTGTGGAGATGGGTGTTCGGCCTGTCACACCCCGATATTTCCACGTATCACCGGTGGGCCCGGTAGGGGAGTATCGTGATGTAGTTGATATCATCATACTCAAACAACACAAATATAAATGCACAGCGGAAGCAAAAGATAAATATATTACAATCCGAATATATAGTAATATCCAAGTATTACAACGGAAAGTAAAGGATCCACAGGCGGATCTTAAAACATAAACATTTTTCAACAGACTTTAGGTGCCTATGTTGGACCGTTCTACGACCTTAAACCGTCAGTTAAGGCAGTTCATCTTTACATGTAAAGGCGGAAACAATGCATGCAAAGTTACAACAGCTATTCTCTTTAATTTCTTCTCTTTTATTGCTTTCTGATTACAAATTGACAGAGTTTCGTTCCACAAGCAATGATCCAAGTCTTCTTCACAAATGAACTACACAACCCTATATATACTATGATGATTTTGCTTGAATCAGTTTCAAGCTAAATCATGATTTCCCTTGAATCAGTTCAAGCTAAATCATGATTTCCCTTGAAACAGATCAAGCTAAATCATCAAGTTAACATGTAAAAACCCTAATGTGTGTACATTCAATCTATCTAGACACAAGACTTGATTATGACGTAATCAACAGACATTTAATGCACCAACAGACTCCCCCTTGGATGTTGATGAAGTCTTTGGCTTCAAGTCTTTGTCTTTATAATTCTCTAACTCTCTGTCTTCACATCATAAACACTCTATCTTCACAGGTTTAGGATCACAACCTGACTCCATCTTCAAACTCCCCTTTGATTGTTGATCCAGACTCCCCCTTTCACAGACTCCCCCTCTCGATATGCTAGAATCTGAGGTATCTGGTTCAAGCTTTAACATTTAGCTTCCGTGAGAATTCCTGAATCCTGCAATCACTCATCCAACTATAAGTAACAACATTTAAAACTTCCAAATATTGTAATCTAACAATTCAAACCTTATACACCACTTCTCATGAATTTGGCAGTTTCATCGAATTGTATCGGAAACTAACACTTATAACAATATAAGCATCCAACTCCCCCACAGTTAATCATCCAAGTTCAACTTAATGACCTTGGAGATATCACAAACTGTTTTTGATTTTTGATTTTTGATTTTAAAATTTCAAGTTTCAAATTAATGAACTTGATTTATTTTTCAGAAACACAATCAGCTTACTTAAATTTTGAAACTCAGCACTCAGACATCAGTTGTCGAAAATAAAGCAGAAATCAAAATCTTTTTGTATTTTCTGAAAATATAAAGCAGTAAAGAAATATATACAAACATATTTACAGATAATATTTTTGTTTGAGTATGCGTTAGAGGATCATATCAGTTTATGACAAGTCACAAGTACCGTTGAGCTTAATTTCACTTTATGAATTAAACAATTCACTTAGATTGTCGATATACTGATCCATCTTAAATTCTCACACAAATTTCAATTTACTCAGGATACGATTTAGATGAATTATGAACTTAGATTATTCATGTGTCCCACCTCTTGAATATACTCCCGTATCCAGAATCCCAATAATCAGTCTTACAGGTGAGTATACTACAATGATATCTGTATATAAATTAGGTATGCGAGGGCCGAGAGATCTCAGGTCGATACTTCCGTATACGCAGAGAGATATCAGCTTCGACTTTTCGGTGTGTCCCCTTTAGAGGATCTTTTTGCTTACAACAGCAGCATTTATCAATTTTATTGTTTCAGCATGCTGAGGGTTTAATGCTGTGTTTCAAGCATTGCAGCAAGTATTATCCAGGGACTAGGTCAGAACCACCGTTCAGCAGAAGTCCCAGAATAATACCCCAGACATCATTGAGTATAAAGACCTAGTATATCAGATTAAGAGACCTTTCAAACGAGATTTCAGGGGTTACCTATATATCCAAGTAGTGTTCCCCACGAATTCACAAGTTTGAATTTTAGGTTTATATCCCGAATAAATCTACTAAATGTATAAAAATCTACCGACACATCCACGGTGAGATCGTTTAACACATTTAAACTTTCCATTTCTTTAGCGTACTGTAACTGTCTACTGATGTACTATCATTTCCTCTTTTTAGGCAAAACTCAAATTTTTGAATTTTATCATGTTTTTGACTTTTTCAAATTTTCAAATGTTTTTGTATTTTCTAATGACAATTTTTCTCCCCCTAAAATGCAAAACCATTTAAAGAAAATTTGACAACCAACACTGATAGCTTTGTCTCGCCATCCATTTTTTGCTTCAAGTGCTCTGATTTGCAGAAAATATAACGTACCCCCATGATTTACAACCCATTGATCTTAACAGTTTGAAAACCGTGTTTCAATCTGATGAAAGTAATCATGTTTGTTCAGCCGTGAGGGTTTCGGCGTATTCAATCAACATACAATCAAAACAAAATTAAAAACAATATATTTTTGGTTTTTCAAACTTTAACAAACTAAAACATATTTTTGGTTTTTAATTTTTCCAATTTTTAGAATTTTGAAAATATTGTTTATTTATGTACAGAAATCACTCAAACTAAACTCCCTGTTCAACTAAACCAGGGTCCTGCAACCTCTTCCTGTGCCAGGTTGCTCCTACTACCATTCTCACAATCTTCAGCTTCGTTGAGCACCTGCACATTCAAACTTTATCAATCATTTGAACAATTTAGCCCAGGTCTGTTGGACCTTAGGCATTTCAACACAATAATGTTCATTTAATTTCGGAAACTCTTTGTCATTTAAAACGTTTTCAATTTTGACTTCAACTTTTTCATCTTTTACCATCGTTACTTGTTTCTTAGCACTCCACATTTGACCTTCCGGAGTACCTCTTTTATAAAAATTTGTCTCTTTTTGAACCTTTTGTTTTTTAATAACATTTTTAGGTTTCCAAAACTCTTGAGGTTTTGTCATATCAACAGATATTCTCCAACTCTGTGTTGTTCTTAATCTGGGTGTGTGAGAATTCCAGGTCTGTCTTGAATCGAACCTGATCGGGTTTGATTTCCAATTTTGATTTGAAGCAAACTTGTTTGTATTGTACCTCCAAGTTTGTTTCGAATCAAATCTGGTTGACCTTGATTTCACATCCTCAGATTTCTGTTTTTCAACATCAACAGGCTTTGAATTTGGACACTTTCGTGCAACATGTCCAATCTGATCACATTTAAAACACACTTTCTTTGAAACATCCTTGGCCTGTTGTTGTTTCTTTTTCATATCATCAAACTCTTCATTAGACTGTTGTCCAAATTTGAGTTTTTCCTCTTCTTTCAAGCTTTTCCCTTGAACAAAATTCATCTTTTGTTGTTTTTCACTTTGATTCCAATTCCGTTTCTTTTTATAACCCAAACCAGCCTTCATGTTTTTCTTCTTAAAACCAGGTTTGTTATAAAAAGATTTATGACCTTTACCAGCAAACTTTGGAATCTCAGACTTCTCAATCTGAACCATTTTGAAAACTTTATCGACCTTTTCTGAAATCACATTCTGAATCGGGAATACAACATCTAAGAATAATTTGTCCGATCCAATCATGGTATAAACCAATCCTTTTGAATCATCATTCAAATTTTTCTCGGATTTTGTGTTTTTCAGATAACCATCATAAAGATTTCCTTCATCTTCATCCTGTGATTCAGACTTACCTTTTGTAGACTCATCTTTCAAAACGCTTTCAACAACCTTACTTACCACCTCTGAATCATTAGCATCATCAGATTTGGAGTAAGTCACATCGATACTTTCAGGTAACTGGTCAGCTATGTTCAAACCCTTTGCCACCTTTTCCTCATCATAAAAAGTATAATTGTTTCTCAATGGTGGTGGTACCTGATGAAATTCTGAACCAATACCCTTTTGCAATTTTCAGTATCTTTGTCATCTGGTGTGATGTTGAAAATGCGTTCGAGAATGTACGAAGAGTTATGATAACTTTGAAGTTTGGTTACAACCTTTTCTTTTTCAGCCAAGACTTGTTTAAGATTTGCAATTTCATCAATACATTTGTTTAATTCAATTTGCTTTTCTTTAAACTTTCTTTCATACATTTCTTTAGTTGTTAAAGTTTCAGACAATCTTTGATCAAAACTTTTGACTTGGCTCTTCAAAGTATCATAAGCTTCTTGTAATCTCTGACTCGACCACTTTAAAGAATCATACTGTTTTTGTAAATCTTGAAATTTAGATTCTTTTTCAACACAATCGACACATTTTGCTGAACACAATTGTCTATACACATCATTATCTTTTTCAAGAACTTGACATTTCTGTGTTAACTTTTCGACTTTTAATTTCAACATTTCTTCTGTTTCAACCATTTCTTTACATTTTATTTTGAAAACATTTTCAAATTTGGTTGCTTCAATTTCTTTAACTTTTATGATGTCATCTTTTTGAGTACAGGCTTTGCACATTTCTATGCAATTCCTGCACTTGTTTTCATTTTCATTAACCAATTCATCATTTGGTAAATCAGAAGATTTTCTAACCTCATTAGCATTCAGCACCAGTTCTTCTGTCTCAACTTTCTGATCTTGCTCTTTGTTCTCCACTTTTTCTTCTTTCTGAGCTTCTTCATTCTTCTGTTCTTCTTCAGCTTTCTGTTCCTCTTCAGCAGCAGTCTTCACTTCTTCAATCATCTTCTTCAGTTATTCTTCTTTTCTCTTCTTCATCTCTACCACCTTTGGTAAACTTGCTTCAAAAACTTCTTTTAACTTGTTCATCAAATTTGGCAAATAGCTTTTATCAAAAAGCCTTCTTGTGTTGAAAGTGCCTTCACTTGGAAACACATTGGTTACAGCATCAAAATCCACTTTTGATGGATCAACTACTGGATTACCCTGTGGATCCATGTAACACTCTAACTCTTCATTCCATCTCTTGGCTCTTTGTGCTTCCTTAAATGGTTCATACAATTTTCCAATCTCCCATCTCTCACTATCTCTTCTCCACCAATTATCATGATCATCATTTGCAACAAATGCATATCCAACTGCATCTTCTTCAGGGCAAACTTGACTCCAGTCGTAACCTTCATCGTCATATATAACTGCAAGAGCCCTTGATCTTTCTTCTGGTTGCTTTAATATTGGTGGCTCAGACTTGTTCTGATGGTAAATCGCCTTCCTGTAGTAATCTTCATTGAATGGATTTTCAGAATCATCAGCAGCATACGCATTTCTGCACTCGCGCTTAAAGTGACCTTTTTGTTTACATTTGAAACATGTCACCCTTGATTTATCAAATCCCAGTTTGGTAGATGGTCCACCAATTGACTTTCTCCCCGTGATCTCCATGAACCGCTGTGCTAGACGAACCGCACTGGCCATGCACCATCTTATATCCATTAATTCCATCTCCTCGGGGTCTAATTGATCGTAATCTTCTTTTGTCAAATTGGTATTGCCAATCTTCCCTGCAACGAGGCTTTCATACGATTCAAGTACAGATGCCAAGAAAACCATCTGTTGTTTTGCCGACTCTTCGCTGAAATTCTGCCCATTCTTCAAATCCACTGCGATATTACACTGAAACAAATTCTTGGAAGCAGATTGACTTGAAGTGTTTGAAGAAGATCCACTGTGAAAACCACTGTGAAGACTTTCATTGTTCACTAAACTTGAACTTTCTGCAGAAAATGCTGTTCTTGGAGACCCAGCCTGTGGTACATTTCCTCTGTAGTAAAGTTCGACATTCTGCTGATAAGCTGGATTGTTGACTTTAGATCTCTTTATCTCCAACTCATGGCTTTCAAGTTTTTCAATCAGCAAATCCAATTTTAACTCTTCCGGCTTTATTGTATTTTTCAACATTAGAGCGAAGTATTTCCACTCTTGATCATCTGGCAATGAATCAAACAGTTTATCCACCAGCTCCTCTTCAGAAGGTAAGATTTGGTGTCTAATCAGCTCCATTTTTAGATGTCCGAATCTCTCAATCATTTTACAAACAGACTCATTTTTCATACAACTGAATAAATCAAACTCTTTACACAACAATTTCTTTTTGTTTTTAACAATTTCATTACTTCCTACACATTTTCTCTCTAACGCTTCCCACAAACTCTTTGAAGTCTTTTCTTGTTCGAGCAATGAAATAATATCCTCTCTTACTGACTGCTTGATCAATGTTATCATTTTATATTCAGCCACAACATTTTTTATATCTTTTTCTGTAAAATCTTTTGGATCTATTAACTCTCCTCCCTCTTTTACAAGTTTATTGTATCCATCTGTCAGTTTTAACCAGCTTTCAGTAGCGAAAGCTTTTACCCAACCCTCAAATCTGTTTTTCCACCAGTGATAATCTTCCACTTTCATTAGCTTTGGTGGCTTCTGTTGGCTTCCGTACATGTTCTCAAACTTCAAATTCTCCGAAATCTCTTTTGAATATTCTTTCATCTCAGATCTTCTATCTGACGATTCGGAAGTGAACGCGTACATATCGCTAAACGGGTTTATGAAAATATCATCCATCGTGAACGTACCTGAAAAAATCAGTCAAACACTTAGAAAATTTTTAGGTTTTGAAAAATCAGTAAGTTCAAACGAAATTCCTTGAAATGAAATGACTTCAAGCGAAATCAGCACTATATAACTTGTTCAAGCGAAATCTGATCTAAGTGTTTCAAGCGAAATTCTGCAATCCAATTTCGCTTCAAATGATTTCAAGCGAAATCTGAGATTATAAGACTAACAGTTTCAAGCGAAACCCAGATGAACTGTTTCGCTTCAGATGATTCAAGCGAAATCCAAGATAATACTTTCAACAGTTCAAGCGAAATTCAGAATATCAATTTCGCTTCAACTAGTTTCAAGCGAAATCATCCAATCTTCAAGCCAATATGTCTGATTTTGAAGCGAAATCAGCTATTATCTTCGAACTAACTCAAGCGAAATCCAGTTTTAGGTCAATTTTAACATGTTTTAATCTGAATTTTAGTCCGAATCTTTTTAGGCTTTGTTAAAACAACGTTTTACACGTTATACTCAAAAATCAGACCATTTCGACCGTTGGAACTCGTTCAGATCAGAAAAATATAAAAAGAAATGAGTAGAAATGAGAGAAATCGATAGAATCAAGCTGTAGTAGTATGAACTCCTCGTCCTGAGCTCTGATACCACTTGTTGGACCGTTCTACGACCTTAAACCGTCAGTTAAGGCAGTTCATCTTTACATGTAAAGGCGGAAACAATGCATGCAAAGTTACAACAGCTATTCTCTTTAATTTCTTCTCTTTTATTGCTTTCTGATTACAAATTGACAGAGTTTCGTTCCACAAGCAATGATCCAAGTCTTCTTCACAAATGAACTACACAACCCTATATATACTATGATGATTTCGCTTGAATCAGTTTCAAGCTAAATCATGATTTCCCTTGAAACAGTTCAAGCTAAATCATGATTTCCCTTGAAACAGTTCAAGCTAAATCATCAAGTTAACATGTAAAAACCCTAATGTGTGTACATTCAATCTATCTAGACACAAGACTTGATTATGACGTAATCAACGGACATTTAATGCACCAACAGCCTAGAACTTGCAAGATTCCTTATTAACGCCCTGAGCTTCCAGCCAATTACATACTTGTACCTGTCACTTAGACTTTGGAAAATACGTCAGTTTTCACTGGTAAATACACTCAACCAACTCATTTGAAAAGAGTTTAAGAAAATTGATTTAGATGCACCAGGCACAAATATTTTTACACTTTGATTAAAATGCACAAGGCAAAATTAATCTTTTATAACTTGGGACAATTATATTTATAATCTTGTATACAGATTTACATGTTCGTTGTACGTTCAGGGCCCGATGTAGAAACCGAGTCAAGATTAACAGACACACCACAGTATAGGCCCACAAGAGAGTGAGATACCGTTTCCCTTATACACTGTCAGGTGTATGCCTACACCCCGTGCATAAGTCGTGGCCATTTTATAATACAATGATGTCAAGGATATCCGGGACATGGTCATTAACCCCTAAAGGCTTTTATTTCAAACAATACAGATTAAAGCGGGTTACCTCAATAATTTAATCACAATCCAACTAAACATTCAATACCCGACCAAGCGGTATCATTATACCGTATCCCAAGCCCGTATAGGGAAAATAAGTTAAGAGTATTTACCTGAGCTAGCTCCTGTCTTAAATAGCCAGAATTATGATAACTCAGCAGTATTCACTTAAGTAAGCGTAGATACAATTTACCGGAAGGCTCTAGTATGGAATTATGGTATAAATAACCAATTAGAATGCCAACGGGTCTTTAATTAAGCCTAAGCTTAGACCGGTTAGTTTTAAAGAAAGATACGGTTCAAACGCATGATAAGGCGGAGACCGGTTTAGAATGTGGTTTTGACCCGGCAAGCTTGTATGCTTGTTTAATATGGGTAACTTAAACACATTCTAGATTTTGAGACAAAGATGATATGGTTTGACCCGTTTCGGCTAATATATGCAAACTAGTTACATAAGCCGATCCGAACGCGACAAGTGCGTAACGAGTAACCAAAATAGTCATATACAGGTTTCCTAAGTTAATATGCCTTGAATATGTTGTGATATCAGGAGGATACCTTCCATTATGCCCAAAACGAGTTTAATCTCACAATAAGCCCCGTAGGGATATTTTGGTCATTTTAAAGATTATAAAAGAGGTTAATTGCAAATTCTGAGATTCGGATTCGAATACATCAGTAAAATAACTTATTTTTATTAGGTCATATCGGTTGGTAATAGGTCTTATATGACAAAATGGTTTTAAAACCAAACTATGCGTTTAATACTCTTTAAAAGCCATTTTAAGCGATTTCCGGGTTATACAGGAAATCTGAGTTTTCTGATCAGGTTATAAAGTTCAAAATACTTTATTTATCATATAAAATCAGTAGCAATTGGATTGGTGTCAAAATATTATGTAAAACTCATTTTATGACCAAAAAGGGTATAATCGGTATTTACCGAATCAACGCCATAACCTTAGGTTACGAGCAGGTTAAAAATAATTAAAAATCTTTAAAAATCCCAAAATATTATATTACATCAGTGGGTAAAAGTTTTGGTGTCAAAAATTGGGTTTAGATAGGCTTTATGCTAATTGCGCCGTTTAATTACTAAAAGGCGTTATAATTACGCTAATAAGCATAACTCCTAATCTAGACCTCCAACTGATGTGAAATTTTAGGGACATGTTTATAAATCAGTAATAAAGATTATTGTCCTTTCATATTTCCAAAATTCTCGTTTTATGGTCAAAAGGGCATTATGGTCAACATTAAGCATTTAACGGAAACGTGTAAACGAATCAGACAATCAACGATCCAACCACAGAGGGTTATACTATCATGTAACCTGGTCCTAAGGAAGCTCTAATTTCCAAACCATACTAAATCGGGTCAGAACTGAAGTCAAAGCAAAAGTCAAAGTTTTGCGACTTTCGGTTCCGAACCGGGTCTAAACAGAAAATTGTCGGGTTGAACATGTTTAGACATGTTCTTACACTAATTACCAAGTTATATTAATGATCAAACAGGTTGTATGGGTTCTATATTGCTAATTATGCATAAATTGGAAAATAAGCATTCTGTTGACTTTTTACTAACAAGTTTGACCCGACATTTGACCTAGTTAGAGTGGGAATCAGAGGGTGCTCTTTTAAGGGTTTATTGCCCACATAATTACCAACTTATAACTACTTTCAATTCGACTAATCACTGGACCATTAGTGATTAATCGTGAAGTCAACCGTTAATTACGACGGTTTGACTTTTAAGCTAAAACTAAGCAAAAACTCAACTAAGAAAGGTTAAGCATACTTACCAAAGCCTAATGCACTATTAGGAAGGCTTAGAGTCTGCTCTTAAGCTCCAGGAAGCTCCAAGAAAGCAGATGAAGTGAGTGATCAAATGGTTGCAACCATGAAGGCCTTTTATAGTGTTTTTGATCTCATAGATCATTGAGAAATTATGCTAGGAGTGATCCCTGATCATTAACACATGTCCCTAAGGCAAAAATCAGTTTAGGCGGCCTTTGGAAGTGTTAAAGGGCTATAGGTGTCGTTTACATGGGCTGAACAGACAAAAAAACGAGTTTCTGCATCTGGGCCATGCTTACCGACCGTAAGGTCCTGAGCATACGGTCCGTAAGGACCTGGTCAGCCAAACAAAGTTTCGTTTGTTGACAGTTTTAGTCCCTGCACTTCCAAATGCCATTTCCGACACATCCAAGGTCCGTTAAACCATTTTTAAAGCTCTACTATGATGCCTACGTATGGGGAACATGAAACATGCTCAAAAATATGCCGGATGTCGGTTCGTTTGGTCGTACGGTCACGTTGTTCGGTTAATTACGACGAAACACGGATGGACGCGAAAAACGAACCAATTGACGCGACGAAAGGAATTTTATCAAGCCAAACACTAAAATAACATATTTTAGTGTTTACATAAATTTTTGGGTGTCCGGGAATATTCAGAATGTGAGATATGCGCGTAAACGCAAACTTGTGCGCTTTTTGACACTTTTAGTCCCTGCATGACTTAAAAGCTTATTTTTGCGCACCAAACACCTCTAAGCCTATATCTAAGATTTATAAAGGATAATTAGGGTATGTATAACTCATGGTCATATTCTGGAAGGTCCGATAACATACGAATCGGTATACTTTAGCAGTTTGACGCTTTAGGTCCTTCTAATGCGCAAACTTGCGTAACTCATCATTTAATAGCATTGAAGCCTCATCTAATTCATATTAGGCATTCTTGACAGTATTATTAAACATCATAATGCTTCGGGCTCGATAAAAGGTCATTCAGAGGTATAATTAAACATATTGACACTTTTAGTCCCTTATACTTGCAAAGTTGCGTGTAACTTCACTTTTGGGCATAAAAGCCTTGGGTGGCCAATGGTTGGCAATCCCGAGAGTATAATCAAATATCATGAGGCTCTCGGTTTGTTAAAAGGTCACTCAGAGGTAAGAATTAACATGTTGACGCTTTTAACCCTTTTCTGCGCAAACTTCCAATTAATTACATAAACGACTACACTTGATTAACAAGTGGCTCATTTGTGAATATAAAACCGTAAAAGGTTATTTAGAAACTTATTTTAGGTATGTTAATACTTCCAGTTCTTTCATAATTAATGTTTTTCGATTTTTCGAAAAAATTAGTCCCTTATATTCAAGGTTTGACTTTACTAGGGTTTATTACACGTGTCAATACTTCTTTGAACGTGATTTTACGAGGTGTTACAGGCCGAGAATGGGGGAAGGAAGAAGAAGATGAAGTGTGTTGGTGATGAATGAGGACTATGGACTTAGAGTTTAACTTATAATCCCATAACACTAATTCAACTATTGGTTAACATGTTGCAAAAGTATGGACAATATCAATTAGAATAATCAAAGAAATCTCTAGTGGGGCCATATGTTGGGCCGTGAACTAGGTGGGGGGGGGGGGGGGTATAGGCTTAGGTTGTAACCATAAGTTAGATTTCATGGTTCAAATTCAAGTATTAGTTAGGTTATATAGTTACTAGTTGTTATACAGTGTGTTATGATGTTCGGTGACCATAACTAGCTTGGTAATGTTAAAATAATTCCTCTAGTGAAATTTGGTGTTTCGGGTAGTGTCCGGTTGTTCGGTTGGTTACCGGTTCGTTAAGGTGCTAAACTATGCAGTTTAGTGAGCTTTATGTTACCTTTTGCGACAGTTTTGATTCCCGACACTCAGGAAAGCATTCATGACCATTTAACCATATTTCTGCATAATATTAGTGTGTTTAAATGCTGAATTCTGCAGAATTCTGCAGTTTATGTGAGTTTTAGGCACTTTCTGGCACTTAAACTATCTCTAGGAAGGCAGTTTTGTGATCCTTACTTTCCTACACACTATACTAGTGTAATACTTGGTTTCTGGCTCATTCTGTATCTCAACACAATGTCTGTCTATGTACTGAACTCCGTCAGCATTTTTCTGATTTGTCTGATAACTGTGCTAGTTGTGTTTCGTGCATCATTTGAGTCAATAAGGTTCTCAAGCAATAATGATATGACATTAAGCAATATGTGATGCACATATATGTATCATAGCAATAATCAGAAGGCAATTCAAGTCATTAATTGTAATTCAGCACAGTCATTAAGCACTAATCATGGTTTAATAGTTGTACGGATACCTGGAATTTTGACAGTTATCACTATGTATAGTGAAACATAGCTGGTTATTTGTGTATATGTGTGGCACCACAAAACACAAGTATGTTTTGAAGCCTAACTTGTTAAACTAGTGGAACAACTTCCTTGCCTTTGTCGCATGCGAGTTTTTTACAACAATTTGACTGGTTGAAGTAGCAAACATCCAGAGCAGTCGGGTTAACTACCAATTCGGCTTATACAACATTGGTTTCTCGAATTAAATACGTTAGATAAATAACGGATTTTTTTCACTTCATCTTTGCTTTGCTTTAATTATTTCAAGGAACAAAATATATTTACGAGTCCTTTTTAAAACCATACATCTCAAAGCATGAACCCAAGACTGATCATACGTTGTCCGAATTGAAAAACCGGGCTGGGGATTTAGGTAAGTGTGCAAGTGGAAATTGATGAGGATTCATCATGAAGAATAGGTAACTAATATTACATAAAAAATTTGTTTTTTGTTTACCATTTGCTAGCGAGCTATATAATCTTATGTTTATAACTTACTTTTAATGTTGGTTTTAATGATACGAAGAGTTGATACCGTTAAGTGGACCAGTGGAAATCGATGAGGATTCATCATGAACAGGTAACTATTAGTTCGAAAGGAACCTAACATGAATACAAATAATGTAAACCACTTTTACGCATGTTGGATTATTGTTATAGGTTTATCACATAGTCCTTAGTATAAATGAGTTTATTAATAGTCATGTTTTAATTTCTATATGCAGATGATTATGAGTATGTTAAATTGATAATTTCTATATAGCTTGGCTTGTAGAACAGTAATGTTTTGATTTTTATATGTCATTCGAAGACCTGTTAAAGGTAAAAAATAACTCGCATCGACCCATTTTCAATTAAATTCGTCAAAAAGGCCACCTCAATGAATCAGTTGTTAGCTTAGTAAAATAGCAAAATAAGATTGAGCGGGACTGGTGGAACTTGTATAAGAATCAATTTTCAACTAAAAACAAGCACTTTATGAAAAATGCGTGGCTAAAATTGCAACTTTTAAAAAATCAATTCATTTAGGCTATAGAGAAAAATTAAGGCAACCAACACAAATATGCAGTCATCTTAAAACCTTTAAAAATTGAGGTTATACATTATCTTGAGATTATAACTCTAAAAGTATTGCTCTTTATTGTAGCTTTTATCAAAGGAATCCACTCACTATTAGTATCAATGTGAATTATAAGATGGCTGGTAAGCTGCTTCTTTTTTATATACCTTTATTTATGTCTATGACTCTATGTGTTTGGTGATATTTATCCAGGTATCAAGAGATTGTGATAAGTTAAGTGGATGCTATGTCTTGACAGCTGGAAATGGATGTTTGGCGCAACCTTATTTATATATAGTTAGTTGGAAATGGTTGTTTGGCGCAACCTTGTCGGCTCCTTTTTATTCATGTGTATGGTTATTTTGGTGTTTACAACATATATCTGCATGTGAGACTTTAAATTCATAGGGTCTGTTGTTGGTGATTTAAGCATTGAAGAGGATGCATGAAGGCACACACACTTCTTTACCCTTGGTACAGACGAAAGTTAAGATAATGTGGTGATGTGTCATATTTTTGTTTGTGTTAACAAATTTAGCTTTATTGTTGATTGATATTAAATGTAAAATCAATCATTGTTTAATAAAATTTGATATGTATGTTTTCTAAAAATCATAAATAATAAGGTTATTGGATTTTAATAATCCAAAGTTTCACCAGTTGGCCGGTAATAATCCTAACTTCAAAAATTTCCTCTAATAATCCCAACTTGTAAGATTTTGGCCCCCATCGATCCTTTTCTAAATGGGTTATAACCCAATTAGTTTGTTTGTTGACGTGGCAGATGACGTGGACCATTATGTCACGTGGCAGATGACTTGGCTGCTTATGTGGCACCATCACTATCTCCACCTCCACCTCCACCTACCGACCCCCACAACCACCCACCACCATTAGCTACCACCAACCATCAGCACACAGTCATCGACCACCTTCAACTCTATCACTACACCAACTCAACACATAATCCCATTTCATGATTGCACAAGTTTATTTCTCTCTCCTCCTATACATACACATCTTTATATGTATATATAATCTAGACATATAGCCCTTTGCATTATTGTCTCTGTAAATTGTCTAGTAATCGAATTAAGGTCTAAACGGCAACGTCAAATAAAAAGGCAGTGAAAAAACTAAAAAATCAATTGGAATCACTCTCAATTGTCCCTCTACAACTATTTCTAGAGAGAGAAAGTTTGCAGAGGTCGCCAGAGAAGAAGACCAGACCTTCGCCGAACATTTGAAACCTTACGTTTTATCATCAATCAACATTCGTACAATGTCCAGTCATCTTCTCCGGTCATCTTCGCGAACGTCCGGTCATCTTCTCCGACGACCTGTGTGTTGAATAACAGCCTCTGGTGCTTGCTTGCTTGCCAGCTTGTGGTGGGTAACAGTGGTGGTGGAGATGGCAGTGGTGGTGGGTGGAGATGACAGCGGTGTTGGTGGAGACGACAGTGGTGGTGGGCGGTGGTGGTGGGGGTGATGGTGAGGAAGAGGTAGTGATGTTAGTAACAAATCATTGTCCATGTCAGCAAATAATAAAGTTGTGTGCCACGTCATCATCCATGTCAGCGTCCAAGTCAACAAAAACTAACCGGGTTATAACTCAGTTAGAAAATGATCGATGGGGGCCAAAATCTTACAAGTTGAGATTATCTGAGATAATTTTTAAAGTTGGGATTATTATTGGCTTCCCTCCCTCTAGGTGAAACCCTAATCTTGAGGGTTAATGCGACCATGCAGTGGATATACTTAGTTCATTTAATTGCAAATGACCACCAGAGTTTCACATCTAGTACAAAGATTATAAAAGCTAATCCTCCTTGTTCTGTCTTCCAACTGTCAAGTCTCCTTTTGTTTTCCTTTTGTTCAGGTTTTTGAAGATCCACCAAATGTCCTACTGAACAAACGTTTGTAACATCTGTCCACCATGATTCCCATTGTCTGGTGAGCTATATACCCCTGCTCCAACCATTATTCAACTATTGAAATAATGATTCAGTAGCTATGCGTCTAATTCATCGTACACTCATCGCATTGTCTTGTATTCAATCACAACTCCTATTTCTTCTGCCCCGAAACATCTTCGTCCCTACAACACTTGTTAGGTTTCACCGTATACATTCAAATTGTGATCATTCTGATACCACACATCTAATTCCATTTAAGCCAACCAACGAATTCTCTGCGAAAATCAATCATGCTACCGTAATTAAGAATGGTTCTATTCATAACTCACATGTGAACAACTATCTACTGAGTTTGTACGTAAAGTCCAGTAATTTAATATATGCACACCAACTGTTCGATGAAATGCCTGTGAGAGATGTACGATCTTGGACTATTATTATTTCTGGGCTTTCTCGAATTGGTTGGTATGATCTAGCGTTAGATTTATTTACCCAGATGATCAATCACGGCATTACTCCAAATCAGTTCACATTTTCGAGTGTTTTAAAGTGTTGCGCAGGTGCAAATAAGCTTGATGTCGGAAAGATGATTCTCGGTTGGATATTGAGAAATGAGGTGTGTTTAGATATGACGTTGGAGAATTCTGTACTTTATCTTTTTGTGAAATGTGAGGCCTTCGATTACGCTACAAAGGTTTTCGAGTCGATGCGTGTTAAAGATATTGTGTCATGGAACATAATGATCAGTGCGTACTTGAAGAATGGCGATTTGGAGAAAGCTGTGGGGATATTTTGGCGAATGCCGTTTAGAAATGCAGCGAGTTGGAATACTGTTATCGATGGGCATTTGCAAAACGGGCATGAACGAATAGCGATGCAGCTTCTATACCAGATGGTGAAAACAGGTGCAGCTTTTACAAACGTTACCTTCTCTATAGCATTGTTATTGGCATCTTCTTTGAAACATGTTGAATTAGGAAAACAGATTCATGGTCGATTGCTGAGAGTTGGAACATATGATGGGTTTATCAAGAATTCACTTATTGACATGTACTGTAAATGCGGTGAAACGGAGAAAGCAGTGATGGTTTTTAAGACTTTAAATCAATCTGTACGCGACTCTGTGTCTGTCAGCTCTATTGTTAGTGCGTACATTAAAAACGATAGGATTGAAGATGCTCTGAAAGTTTTTACATTTATGGTTAGTGAGCATGGTGAAGTTGATAAATTTACCCTCACGAGTGTACTTTCCGCCTGCGCTGATGCTGGACTTTTGTATCTCGGTCAACTTATACACACCTATATATTGAAAAGTGGGCATGAGCCTGATGCGTTTGTAAGTTCATCGATGATCGACATGTATGGCAAATGTGGTCGGTTACAATCTGCTTCGAAAATCTTCAAAGAATCCGATAATCGAAACGTTGTGCTGTGGACTTCAATAATATCTTGTTACGCGTCACACGGTGAAGGGACAGAAACGATTCGTCTTTTTGAGATGATGGTGAACGAGGGGATCAAATCAAATGAAGTAACTTTTGTAGCGGTTTTGACTGCGTGCAGTCACGCAGGCTTGTTTGATGAAGGATGTAGTTACTTTACCTTAATGAAAGACGTTTATGGTATCGAACCTGAAGTTGAACACTACACTTGTATGGTGGATCTTTTAGGTCGAGCGGGTCGGTTGAACGAGATAAAGGGTTTCATTTATGAGAATGATATTTCACATATGAGTGCTGTTTGGAAAGCATTTCTATCTTCTTGTCATCAACATAACAATGTTGAAATGGCAAAATGGGTTTGTAGAAAGTTATATGAACTTGAACCATCTGCAGCTGGACCTTATGTTTTGATGTCAAAAACCTTTGCATCTGATTGTAGATGGGAAGAGGCTGCTAAGTTGAAGGGTTTGATGAAAGAAAAGGGGATTAAAAAGCAACCTGGTCAATCTTGGATCCAATAAATTAATTGGAAGCTTGAAAAAAAATTGTTCCTTGAAACTATCATTTTGATTCAAGCCTTGCTCTTGGCTTGGCCGAAAAGGTTGCTTGAAGAAAATAGCTCCTGGATCGAATCTAGCTTGAAATCGGATCGTAATTAAATGAGCAGAGACAAGCTAGCTCGTTTAAATTTCTAGCCGAGTTCGAGCCAATGCAAGCTTACTCGTTTGGCTCGCTCAAGTTAAGGAGGCCATTTAAGAAACCCAAGTTTTGTAGGGAAACCAACCCACCCATGTTTTTTTGTTATATCTATTCGTAACGATAAAGAAATACAATTTTTTAAAAAATATACAAGTTGGCTTGTGCTACATCCGAGCAGAGCCCAAGCTCAAATTTCAGCTTGTTAATTTGATCTCAAGATAATGGTGGCTCAGTTTGGTGATGGTCACTCGTTATCTAACGTTAGTGGGCTAATTGATGTCTATTACTACAAAATATACTATGACATGGATATTTTAGTACATTTAAATATTTAGTGGTGAAGTATAAAAGGGCTTTGCATTCAGTGTCTTAACTACAATTGGGGGCATAAGGCGCGAAACGCGGTGGTGTTCAATGATGTTCCGGCTCAGCTTCAAAACACTATGTATGAGTGATGTAAAGGCTCTTAGTTTTTTTATGGGTTAAATTAAGGTGTAATCGTGTGAATTTAGATTGGGAAATTTGGAGGGGTTTTAAATTGTACAAAATGATAGTTTTGGTTTAATTGTAATATGTTTCTCTTTCTTGCGATGAACCTGTACATTTTGGGGTGTATGCTAGCTTTGCATGTTGGGTGATAAAGAAATACCATATGATGTGTGTAGAACACGGAGAATGTTGCAAGCTATCTAATACTATGCCGTCATCAAAAAAAAAAAAAAAAAAAAAAAAAAATTAAATATAAGGGGAATTGGCCACTAATAATCTCACATACACCTCATTGGCCATTAATAAACACACCTCAGAATATTCCTCCCACTAGTCACACCTTTCACCTATTTTTCTGTGACATCTGTGCTTGTAATCATTGTAAACAATTCAGATATCAATAAAACAATGTTATTCGATCCCAATGTTTGTTTGTCTATGTTTGACATTTTGCATGTTTTGATTTTCGTTCAATTTCAAACTCTATATCGCTTTCTGGAGAGTTATACGCAAACTGATGCGTAAACGTAATCAGTTTAACGCAACAAACACTCCGGAACATCAACATATGCTTAACATACCTTAAATAACCTTTACATAACTTAGAAATAAGTTTTGAAGGCTTTGGTATGGCAAAATCAAGTTTATTCGCTTATAGGGACTAATTTCGACAAACTACGAAAGTATGCCGATTCGTACTGTAACGAACATTCCGGAACATGATCATAAGTTAAACATACCATAAATATCCTTTACATAGCTTAGAAATAGGCTTTGAGGGGTTCGGTGTGCTAAAATAAACTTTTTGGTCATTCAGGGACTAAAAGCGTCAAAATATGCATAAGTTTGCACTTTGGCGCATAACTTACGTTCTGAATACATCCGGACATCCAAAAATTTATGTAATCATTAAAATACTTTATTTTAGTGATTGGCATGATAAAAATCCATTCGTCGCGTAATTTGGATCGTTTTTCGCGTTCGTTCGTGTTTCGTCGTAATTAACCGAACAACGCAACCGTACGACCAAACGAACCGACATCCGACGTATTTTTGAGAATATTTTAACTTCCCTATACTTTAACTTTATTTTAGAGCCTTGAAATGAGGTTAACGGTGCTTAAACGTGTCCAAACGCATCAAAAATCAAGTTCAGAGACTCAGGGGTCTGTTCTGCCATTTTATGAAACTTCATGCCAGCATTACATAAGCCTACGGACTGTATGGGTCCCTTTACGGTCCGTAAAGCATCCCCAGGTCAGCAGAAACTTGTTTCCAGCTTGATCCAGCTGTTCCCCATGAGTGCAAATGGTTTTGAACTATCTATGGGCTGGTTTAGGGGTGCCCAAGGTATTACAAATCAGGGGGCACACTTAGACGGCCTAGATCGAAGCACGGTTTTTGATAAACGATCTTAACGGCTCTCCGAAAACTATAAATACCCCCCACCCATTTCACTCACAACTAACATTTGATCTGATTCATTCTCTAAGTTGAAGTGATTTCACTTCATACCTGAGAATAATTGGATCAAACCTCCATTTCTTGGACCCGTTGTAAGTAGTCTTTCGTTCTTTTATGCGTTTTAATCGTGAAAGTCAAACAGTGTTTGACTTCAGCTTTGACCAGTTTATGGTCAACACGAAGTTCGTTTGAATTTCGCAACGTGAGCGTAATCACGATGGTTATAGTCCCTTGTGACTATACCTACTGATTACCACGTTATTTAGGCATAGTGACGAGTCATACTTTCGGTGAAAATACGTGTTTATGCGTATTTTGCAACCAAACTATTCTAGGGTATCAAAACCGTTTGTTTTGATGTCAAACCTGTTTTCAAATATCGTTAAACATGTTTTGACATGTTTAACTCGCCACTTTAGGTTTAGTGCTTATATAGGGTCGTAAAGGTAAGCGGTCTAAACAACCGCTTAGACTTTCGAACCCGACCCGTTTGGTCGATTATTAGGATCCGACCAAACACATTAGGTGACCATAGTTGTATAGGGAATAACCTTCCGAGGTTATACCTTATGGTCACTACGTTTAGTTAGTTGTATGATAGGTAGTTTATATGCCTTAGGAAAATGACCAAAATGCCCTTTTTGCGCATAAATTCATTTTAAACATATGTAACCTAAATTTTGACATCTAAACTGATTAGGCAACATTATTAGACATGTTAAGGCATATATTACCTGTCATAGGACTAGTTAGGCGGTCCGAATGCGTTTTACGCGAACGACGCGTTAAAGTAGCGTAAGCTACCTAAACGGGTCGTAATGGGTCGTAAGCACTTAGGATAGTTTCCGTTTTAGTTTATAGGTTTTGTTAAGCTATATTACATGAGTTCCCATACTCATTTGGTTTACGAAACCTCATCCTATCCGATCCTCCGAGTTAGGTCCGTTTATTAACATGGATACCTATATTAGGTGTCGTTTGATTCCGTGATCTTCTAGCATTTCTTAGTTGTTATCCAAGGACTATTGAGCAATCTCAAGTGAGTACATAGACCCCTCTTTTACTGTTTTTCAACCATTTTGGGGTAAAACACATGTGCCTACTTGTTACTTTCGTGTTTTCCATGTTTTCATATCATATGCTTGTTATGTCCATTAGTACACTTATAGTACATGATTTCATTATGTTTTTGCTATGTATGCCCATTTAGTGCATACTTAGTACATCATTTTACATTATGTTTTATGCTATGTATGTCCGTTTAGTGCATACTTAGTACATTGTTTTACATTGCATTTCATGCTATGTATGTCCATTTGTTGCATACTTAGTACATTTGTATTACATCATATGCTATGTATGTCCATTTCTTGCATACTTAGTACATTTGATTTACATCACATGCTTACATTTTTTGTATGACATTTGGTTTGTTTAAATGGGACAAAAATACATTCATTAACATTGATCACGCCGTTCGTTAGTAGGTAGTGGTACCATAGGAATTGACAACTCACGTTCCAAAAATCCTAGGTTTGTTTGGATGGAAGGAATGACCGAATTCGATATACATAACTCAGATAAACCTTTAATTTGTTTAAGGGTTTGTCACCACAGTCGCAAGGCTTGAATGTATGCATTTTCACAATACCGCATAGATGTTTGTATCAGTATAGCATGCAGTTATTTTACAAAACATAACCTTGATTTACTTCAATACCTTGTTTTGTGCATTTTACCTATGGTTTAGTTGATATATTTCACTTGCCATACATGACATTGGTTTACACATTACATGGTTTACATTTGACATAAACATTTTGACATTTGCGTACACATTACATAATTTACATTCTTACAATAAATAATTATTTACACATGAACATTTGACAATTGGTTTAAACAAGACAATTTGGTGGTTTGTTTGGGTAAATGATTTAAGTAACGAAACGAAACGTGTGTAATATGATAAAAGCACGCTGGTACTTCCTATATATAAGTGCTTTTGTGATATTACATATCGTAGCGTTATTTAAATCATTTCAATTTCGACATATTACATTTTGCATAAGTAACATCTTTTTACAAGATATTGTTTTACAAAATAGTTTATTTTATACAACTCATTTTACTTTGTTATTTAACTAACCATACACCTTTCTTTTATAAAATTTGATTTCTTATCACATTTTCATATGATTTATAAAAGAAAACACTTAACAAGATTCATGACTAACTTTTATTAAACTTTTCTTTAAACTCAAGTCATGAATCCTATTTTCATAAAACCTATGTATCTCACAGGCATTTTTATGCTGACGTACCTATTTTCACATGTGTTTTCAGGAGCTGGTGCATAGGTTTGATCAGGATACACTAGGGTGGACTCAGGCCTTAGTGACATAAAATAAGCAACATTAGTTTAAATAATGTTGTGTACTTTTGTTTCTTTCGTTTAAAGACAATGTAACTCTCTTGTTTGACAAATAAAACGTAACTTTAATTACCATGGTTGTGAAACAATAATTCTGTTACAACACTCCCCGACGTTTCCGCCGCGTTTTCGTTGTTTTACGCGGTCGGGGTGTGACAGAAGAGTTGGTATCAGAGCCAATGGTTATAGGGAATTAGGTTATTAGTAATGCTTTGACCTAGACTATAACCTTTCTAGGACCCTAACACAAGTTATCTTGTGTTTAGATCTTAAAACATGCACTTCACCTGTCCTTAGGTAATTACCCAAAACAAGAACACAATTTTCCAAATCAATTTTTGAAAATCAATCATCTGTTTTTAAATAATTTATTACAAGGTTTTGAACCCTTCCATTTTTCAGAATGGTTTTGGGTCTAAATAGTGTGAACACGTGCAAACTGGAAGGGTGAGCGCCTGTACCCTGAGTTTTCTGTCTAAGGCTAGAGTGTTCGTACAAATCCACATAATCGGACCAGTTACTCTTACCTGACAACTCTTGGGGTGAGTGTTCACTTATAGGCGAGCATGTCTTCACGGTACATTATTTTTGACCCATTTACTTTGATTAGTCACTGTGTATCGTTTGTTTGCTTTGTGGTACGAACGAATGACCACCATCTTTGCTTTTGTCGATTTTTGTATCACCTCATTCTTTTCATCTAATCATCTCACTCGTTTTCTCTCATGTTTCCTCTTTTAGAATGCCTCCTCGACGCGAAAATCCGCTACCTAATGCCGAAATGGCAGCTATCATTGCGCAACGAATGGCTGCTGTACTCCCAGACATTATTGCTCAAGTAAACCAAGCCAACAATAACCAAAATGCTCCATGCAATTTCAGAGTTTCAATTCGGCTAAACCACTCAAGTTTAGTGGTTCTGAAGGAGCAACTGGGCTCCTACAGGGGTTCGAGAGCATTGAGAGTACGTTTCGTCATGTTCAGTGTCCTGAAAATCGCAAAGTCGAGTTTGCTTCCAGTGTGTTTCAGAAGAGGGCTCTTACATGGTGGAATGGGGTTATAAGAGACCGTGGTGCTGAGGCTGCTTTAGCACAGACTTGGGCCGAGCTTAGGGATCTTATGATGAGGGAATTCTGTCCTCGTCTTGAACTAAGGGCTTTAGAAAGGAAGTTTGATGACTTGAAGCAGGATAGTGGTGAGCACCGGGCTTACACTGATAGGTATGAAGAGCTGAGTTTGCTATGCCCTACCATGGTTACCCAACTCGAGAAAGCTATCGAGAGGTATATTGATGGCTTACCTGACTCCGTACAAGACATCGTCACTGGTAGTAACCCTACCACAGTTCGTCAGGCAATCGAGTTAGCTGCGACATTGACTGAGTCGCAAGTCCGAAAGGGTAAGTTACACAGGAAGGGTGACAAGGGCAAAAAACAGTCGTCTGATAAAGGTGAAAGCAAGAAGGGTAAGAACAAGAAGGGAAAGGAAACTGGTTCTATGAAGGGGTCTAGGAAGCGTAAGGCATCCCAAAATTTTGCTGCCACTGCCCAAGTCAACCTGGCAGCTCCCAATCAGCATGCACAACCGCTAGCTAAGAAACGGTATGCAGGGAATGCACCGTTGTGCAACAGATATTATAGCCACCATCAACCGCAAGTGCAGTGTCGTTTCTGTACTAACTGTGGGAAGTTGGGTCATCTTGCTGATATTTGTCGCTTTGCTCCCAATCAAGTTGCACGTAACCCAGCTCAGCAGGCTGCTCAACCGCCTGCTCAACAACAAGCACAAGCTGAACGACCTCACTTTCCTCCTGGTTTGTGCTACAATTGTGGGGACCTGACTTGTCACACCCCAACCGATGGCGGAAACATCGGGATGAGACGAACAAATTGCTCAAAACATCATAACACTATGTGACAATATTTAATTGAATTCAAATTTCATTGCAAGGACTAAATTGTCATACAACATTTAAAATGGAAATAACAACATTGTTCAAATTCAAATCAACAAAAGATAAATAGATTAAAGGTGTGTATCTAGTCCACCCTAAACTTGTTTCATCATTCATCCATACTTCAATAATCAACCTGCAACATGTATTAAAATAGAGTTTCAATGCAAAGGTAATGAGCGAGTATACAAGTTTGTTTACATAGCATAATAGAATAAAAACTCAAATCCAATCATGATTCATAATATGTGAATTACTAGTATGCAATTTTGGCGTACACTGTGTTCAAACCCAAGAATCCAACGCATAAAATAGCCTAATCCCAATTGATAGCGGGATGGTAAATGTTTAACTTAACAATACCCCAAGTTTAACGGGCGGTGCGTAAATCCTATAGCGCTATAATTGTTAAGGTGGGCTAGCAAAGTTAATGAGCATATATGTTCCAAATCGTTCAAATAGAGCATACAAGCATCATAAGTAAAGCACATTAGTTTCATGTTTGTACAAGGATTGAGTATGTTTAGTTTCTAGTTTCAAAGATTGTTTACATAATGTACATGTTGCATCCCAAAATAAAAAGGGGAAAAAGGGATCGAGTATACTCACAGAATTGCTAAGTCTTCCGATTATCCAATTATTGACGAGTGTAAGAGATTTGGAGGATGGAACACCGAGGTCACCCTATATGGGCAAACGATGGTGCATGCGTAAACGGAATAATGACGGAAGTTTGGAATTGGAATAAAAGTATAACTCGTCGATACAAATGTATATTCATATATAAATATATATATTTATAAGGTCTAGGTAATAATTCTAAATTATTACTATCAAAAGTATTGTTGAAATGTTGTCGAAAATAGAAATAATTATACATTTATATATTTTATAAAAATTAATCGAATCTGATACGTTTCGTTTTATGACTTTAACACGTTTCGTGTTATCGACTTTTACGAAAAACGGGCAGAGTTTCCTCTGTTTTTGGACGATCCCGACAACCAAAGTGTCGTCTATTATTGTCAAAATTCAACAAATTAATAACAATGATAAATACGAAACGATAAATTTTAAGACTAATACATCTATATATATTCCACGTACGTTAACAATTTATAAGCGTTCGTTTTGCGTAAAGAATTTAACATTAATATAAATAATATAAAGAACTTCAAGACGCTTAGAATTTTACCGAATCTGACCGATTTGACTGTTTGACCAGGTTTGACCCGAACCCAACACCGAGCCTGATGTTGACCAACAGTTGACCGACCTTGACTGTGTTGACTTATGTTGACCAGATTTGACTGAACCGAAATGAGGTCCGAACCTGCTGAACCGAGTTAACTCAAACAATTAAAACAACCGGACTTGAAACGAAACTTAACCAAAACAAACTGAAACGAAACTCGAGTCGAACTGACCTGAGCTGACCCGGTTTATTGACCCGAAAAAATCGAACAGAGCCTTAGATTTGAACCGTATCGAACCGACTTTGACCTGAATCCGAACCATAACAAAACTGAACAGAAAGATCCGAGTCGAATCACCTGCGCGTCGCCTGAGATATCACCGGTCGCCAATGCTTCTCCGATGACCAGCGTCATCGACCAGGACCACCATCTTTGTTGCGAAACCCGTCAGACCACCACTGCTGCCACTCTGCCGCTGCCCCTTTTTGCCACTCGACGAAGAGACAGGAGAGGGAGAGTGGAGATGGTTGACCGTGGGGTGGTGCTGTGCTCGTCGCCGACAAAGAATGAGCCGCCGGAGCTCCATTCTTCGGTCGTCAGAGATGAGGGTGAACAGCGAAAGGGGGTGCGGCTGCTGATGTTGTGGTATGTCTAGTCCCTGCGCGTGTTTGAAGGAGA
Source organism: Helianthus tuberosus (assembly GCA_030545235.1). Taxonomy (NCBI): domain Eukaryota; kingdom Viridiplantae; phylum Streptophyta; class Magnoliopsida; order Asterales; family Asteraceae; genus Helianthus; species Helianthus tuberosus. Next base: position 33,769,370 of record CM060429.1, read on the forward strand.
TGGAGTTGTAGAGATGAAGGGTTTTCATGAGTGAGTATGTTTTGATTTTATGTAATCGAATGAGAGGGAGAGTGAGGTTGAAGGTTCAGTGATTTGGGGTTAGGGTTTCTAAGGTAGAAGAAGGAGTTTTGAAGGAGGTATTTGTGTGTGTATAAAGCTCTGAGTTGCAGACATGAGTTTAGAAGGAAACAAGAGACTACGACTGCTTAATGTGAATTAGGGTTTCAAAAATGAATTGATTTCTTGTCTAACACTACAAATAAATAGTTAGGGTTATTCTCTTAATGGGGCTTGGGCCCATGGCCCACAAGCCCGTTCTCGCGTTTAAGTGGCCCGAAATTCCTATGTATAAATAAAATAAATAAAATAAAATAAAACGAAAAGCAGGAATACGGGGCGTTACAGTCTCCCCTCGTTTAGGAAATTTCGTCCCGAAATTTATTCAGAAGGAATACTCAAATGGGTTTTTTGCAAACCGAAGAAGATTGTTTAAAATTGAGGACTTGGAGTTCGAGACAACAGAGGATAATTGAGGTGTAAGGGTGAACGATTGATCTGATAATGATTACTAGTATAAGAATAGCATACGTTTCGGATAGAAGAAAGTAGCGTGTTAAGAATGAAGTCTCGTCGTGAATAATCGGATATAATGCGTTTGTGAGTTGTTTAAAGTTTGAATTAGGTCCAAAAGGTCTGTAAGACACTGAATTTCTCATGGCACGTTTTACGAAAGTTTGGTAACATGATGAAAGCACTTATGTATAGGAAGTACCAACGGCGTATCCACCATGTTTTGACCATGTGACGCCCGTCTCGTATTCGGTGTCATGTTACGTTCCGTGTCTTATCATACGCAGTAGTACACTCTATGGTTCTCATACGCCCATCACTATAATCCCGTGTGCACCAGCGATTATACCGATCGTCGCATGATCCGCATAGCTTGTACTAGTTGCGTATGAATTTAAGGTATTCATAAATTCTGAAAATAAGATTGCGTATAAATAAGGGTGTAGCATATAAGCATGTTTGCGTTCCAAATAGTATAAGACCCACGTAAGCGAATCTCTAGGGTTTCGCTCGCGCACAGGGGCTAGTGTATAAATTTTGAGTATGAATAAGGCATGAGCATAGTATAAGTTTAAATATAAACACGCACGTGAGCATAGACACAAAACGCATGTCAGGAGTATGAGTAAAAGTATAAGCATAATGTGTATAAAAAAATGAGTATAAATGTAAGTACGAATTCGAGCATAAACGAATGAACGTGAGCATAAACATAAATCGAATAAATGAGAGTACATATAGGAGTACGAGTACCACATAAATCGTATAAATGCAAGTATGAATGCTAGTATAAGTACGAGTATAAACATAAGATGCACGAGTATGGATGTAAATGAAAAAAAAAATAAGTGTAATACCTGAATGTTTAAGTACAAATGGAATGTATAAGTATGTGTGCAAACTTGATTATATAAGTCTGAATCAAACGTATGAGTGTGAATATAGTTTAAGCATAATTACATAGGTATGAATATAAGTAGGATGTATGAGTATAGGCATGAATACGGATATTAGTGTAAACGTAAACGTATATATGTGAATGTAAGTATAATTGTATTAATATGAATATAAACTTGGATATAAGTATAATGTAATTGTATAATTCGTGAACATGAGTATAGTGTAAAATGTATGAATATGAAAATAAACATAAATGTATAAGTATAAATGTAAGTGTAGACATAAGATGTATGAGCATAGATATGAACGTGAATATAGGTGTTAAACACGAAGGTTTAAGTGTGAATAAAATATATGTGTATGAATATAAGTGTAAACAAAATTGTATAAGTGTAAATGAAAACATAAAATGTATCAACATGAATATTAATATGAATGTAGTATAAACATGAATGTAAGTACAACGTAAATGTATAATTGTGAGGGTATGTATAAATGTAAAGCGTATGAATTTTGAATCATGAGTATAACATAAATGTGTAAATGTGAACATAAGTGAAAGCATAAAATGTATAAGTATGGATGTAGGAAATAACGATTTTGTTTATAGTATAAATCGAAATTCACTAGTTTATGCGCGTAAAAGATTAAAAGTTTTGAGTATGAAAGAAAAAGAAAACAGGTGACACATGCGAGACTGTTGTGAGCCATCAATTAAAACGCGTAAAATGATATGCATATATAGTTGTTTGTGCAAAACGTGAAGTTAAAATAGATTGGATTGTCACGAAATATAGACTCTAGTTTGTGAATGTAAAGGGGGGTATAAAACGTCTATTGGTTATGTGGAAAGTACTTTGTAAAGGAATGGAAATGCTACTGCGGTTTTGAAGGAGCTTAGATAAGTTGAAAATTTGTCGGTTCTTATGAAGTTTCCTTGCCCACGTGATTTGAATTTAATTGACGTATCGAGTGAGGTTTTGAAAAAATTCTAGAGATTAATAAGTTTGCATCGTTTTAAGTAACTTTGTGTTAGAAAATTTTGAAACTTACAGCTTCTTGTGAAAGAGTTGATCCTTAGAAAAGTAATTTGGTACATGAACTTAGTGATTGTTGAAAAATGTTTCATTGGTTTTGAAAAGGAATTTTAGTAAATGATTGAATAATATTGGTAATATTTTATAGGTGTGTGCGAAAAAGTTGATTTGATTCTCAATTGAGAATAACAATCTCTAGTTTAATGGTGTGAGAGGAGCGTGTTTCAATGTTACGTTGATTGATGAATTTTTGGGCAACGGATTTATTAAACCGACTAGGCTGACAAGTAGTATTTCGTGAAATTTTGAAAATCGAGGAACACACGTTTATGGTAACATTTAAAATTTTTGTCTATGCGAGTGATGTGAAAATAGATTATAGTATAAGAGTTACGTTTAAATAGATGAAGCATTTTGAAATACATGATATATGATTTAGGTATAAACATAATCGTGTTTACATAATAGAGCCTATTGAAAGAAAGCGTTGGTAACGATCACCTAGGTAAGGGAATCACCCCTAATCCGTTGGTGAGGTCGTTGTAAGATGAGAAAAAAAGCGGAGTTAATCGTCAAGGTAAGGAAATCACTCCTATCTCGATGATATGTCTCTGCTCGTTACAAAAGTGTAATTAAAATTATGTGAAATCATGCATGCTAATAATGTATAATCGTATGAAAAGTAGGAGTATGATGTGTGCGCAAAATGAAATCTAAAAAAAAATGGTTCAAAATTGACAAAAGATCGAAAATAATAAAGCGTAAGCTCGAATAAAACTTGGATGGTTCCAAACGGAACATTGACTAACCAAAGTGGTCGAAAGCTCTTTTGAATTTGAGAAACATGCTTTGGCCTAATAGGTGGAATACTCTCGCCGATATCTCGATTACGGTATTCACCCTTCCAGTTACTACATGTTTCAAATCAATCGAAAATTCGAGTCTTGGCGGAATTTTTGAAAATCAAGGAGCGGAACTAGTCGACAAGGTGCGGGTTTCACCCCTAACTTGACGATTTCATACCTTAAATGTGGTTGGTACTCGTCGGGTCAAAATTTAATTTCGACACGATGACGAGGGTCCACTAGAATTTGAAATTTGAAAATTGAAATTGCCATTAAGATGTGGGTTTCACTCCTAACTTAATGGTGAATTTCGTGCAAAAATATAATTAAACGGAATGAAAGTCGTTTACCAAATTGTGGGTTTCACGCCTGTTTTGGTAAACTCGTATCGTTTGTATAATATGAGTATTTCCGTGTTTAACAAAAATCGAGTAAAATGCCTTAGAAAGGGCGTATGTTAAAGGAACACACAAACAAGTATAAACACATAAGAAAGCATATCAAGAATAGCACATAAAGAGTGGGACAATAAAACAAGTATTGGCACATAATAAAGCAAGTATTTACACACAAGAATAGCATGTCAAGTATTAACGCATAATGGCATATATGTTTTAAAGAACAGAAGAGAGTAAATAAAAACAATAAAGTAGTACGCATGTAGTGTCAAGCAAAGCATAGAATAAGCTCTGAACTATAGACTAGGTTAAAGCATTCCTACTTTTTCCTAATTCCCTATAGTTATGGCTCTGATACCAATCTGTCACACCCCAACCGATGGCGGAAACATCGGGATAAGACGAACAAATTGCTCAAAACATCATAACACTATGTGACAATATTTAATTGAATTCAAATTTCATTGCAAGGACTAAATTGTCATACAACATTTAAAATGGAAATAACAACATTGTTCAAATTCAAATCAACAAAAGATAAATAGATTAAAGGTGTGTATCTAGTCCACCCTAAACTTGTTTCATCATTCATCCATACTTCAATAATCAACCTGCAACATGTATTAAACTAGAGTTTCAATGCAAAGGTAATGAGCGAGTATACAAGTTTGTTTACATAGCATAATAGAATAAAAACTCAAATCCAATCATGATTCATAATATGTGAATTACTATGTCACACCCCGACCGCGTACAACAACAAATCGCGGCGGAAACATCGGGGAGTGTTGTAACAGAATTAATTGTTTCAAATCCATGGCAATTGAAGTTTCGTTTTATTGATTAAAAGTGTTACAATGTCTTAACAAACAAAGAAAATACAACATAATTAACTAGTCTTGCATCTTTTATTGTCACTAAAGCCCAAGTCTGTCTATGTGTATCTTGATCATCTTATGCAACAGTTCCTGAAAAACACATGTGAAAATAGGTACGTCAGCATAAAAATGCCTGTGAGATACATAGGTTTTGTGAAAATAAGATTCATGACTTATGTTTGAGAAAATGTTTAGTCATGAACCTTGTTATTTGCTTTGTCTTTTAAATCATTTGAAAAACGATAAGATCAGATGATAAGTATAAATAAATGTAAGGTTAAATGAATAACCAAGTAAAATGTGTTTGCATAAGATAAGTTGTTTATAAATCAATGTCTTGTGAAAAGTATGTTATTTGTATGAAATGTTCTATGTCTCAAACTGAAATGATTCAAATAACGTTACGACATGTAATACCATACAAACACTTATATATAGGAAGTACCAGCGGCGTATCCACCATGCTTGTATCATATTACACACGCATCGTTACTTAATCACTTAATCAAACCAAACCAAACAATGTAAAATGTTCATGTCAAGATGTAAATCATGTCAAAATGTCTATGTCAAATATCCATGTCAAATGTCTATGTCAAATATCCATGTCAAATGTCTATGTCAAATATCCATGTCAAATATCCCTGTCAAATGTCTATGTCAAAATGTCATGTATGGCAAGTGAAAGGTCTCAACTAAACCATATGCACAAAAACAAAGTATTGAAGTAAAACTTGGTTTAAATCAAAGCTATGTTTTGTGTAAATGCATGCAAATATTTAATATGAACATTTATGCGGTATTGTGAATATGCATACATCCAAGCCTGGCGACTGTGGTGATAAACCCTTTAAACAAATTAAAGGTCTATCTGTCTTATGTCAACGAATTCGGTCATTCCTTTCATCCCCTTTCCCTGGGACGTCCGGAACGGGAGTTGTCAATTCCTATGGTACCACTACCTACTAACGAATGGCATGATCGGTGTTAATGAATGTATTGTCCCATGTAAACAAACCAAATGTCATACCAAAATGTAAGCATGTGATGAAAACAATGTACTAAGTATGCACGCAATGGACATACATAGCATAAAATGTAAATGTAAAACGATGTACTAAGTATGAACTAAATGGACATACATAGCATAAAACACAATGAGATCATGTACTATAATGTACTAACGAACATAGCAGGTATATGATGCGAAAACAGGAAAGCATGAAAGTAACAAGTAGGCACATGTGTTCCACCCCAAAACAGTTTGGAAAACAGTAAAAGAGGGGTCTATGTACTCACTTGAGATTGCTCAGTTGTCTAAAGATAACCACCAAACAGTGCTAGAGATCTCGGAATCAAACGACACCTAATATAGGTAACTATGTTAATAAACCGGACCTAAATCGGAAGATCAGGTAGCATTAGGGTTTGTAAACCAAACGAGTGTAGAGACTCGTGTCATTTGGTTTAACAAAGCCTACATACTAAATGAAACTTAACCTAAGTGTTTACGACCCATCGCGACCCATTAAAGTAACTTATGCTACTTTAACGCGTCGTGCGCGTGAAACGCGTTCGGACCGTCTAACTAGCCCTATGACAAGTGTTATATGCCTAAACATGTTACATAATCAGTTATGTGGCAAAAGTTTAGGTTACATATGCTTAATTACCAATTATACATGAAAAGGGTATTCTGGTAATTTACCTAAGGTATATAAACTACTTATCATACAACTACTTAAACGATGTGACCATAGGGTATAACCTCGGAAGGTTATGCCCTATACTAGGGTCACCTAATGTATTTGGTCGGATCCTAATGATCGACCAAACTGGGTCGGGTTCGAAGGTATAAGCGATTTATCAGATCGCTTACCCTACGACCCTAGACAACGTGGTAATCAGTAGGCATAGTCCCAAGGGACAATAACCAATGTGATTACAATCACGTTGCGAAGTTCAAACGAACTTCGCATTGACCATTACTGGTCAACGCTGAAAGTCAAACAAAGTTTGACTTTCTGACTCAAAAAGCAGTAAAATAAGGAAAAGAACGAAAGAAATACTTACGAAGGGTCCCCGAATGCTAATCCCGATCCAAGAACTCAGGTATGAAACAATGGTTTCAACTTAGAGCTCTCAAATCAGAATTCTAGTGCAAAATGAGGTTGTGTGGGTTGGGTATTTATAGGAATACCCGAACCGTTAGGATCGTTCCATGGAAAACGTGCCATGAATCCAACCCGTACACTTGTCGGAACCTTATGGTGGCTACATATGCTCCTTATCTTAGTGACTAAGCAATTGAGAACATGTGGTTGTGGTTAAATCTGCTGAAAACAGGCTGTTAAAACATTGAATCTGGTCTGCAGACTGCTTTACGGACCTCAAAGCTGCCAATGTTGAGGTCCGTAAGGTAACAACTTTGGCAGATTTACAGTTTTGGTCCCTGCAGCCCCTAAACTTGGTTTTCGATGCATTTTTGACACGTTTAAGCCCCGTTAACCCCATTTCAAAGCTCTAAAATGAAGTTAAAGTATAGGGAACTTAAATTGTGCTCAAGAATATCTCGGATGTCGGTTCGTTTAGCCGTACGAACGCGATGTTCGCTTAATTACGACGGAATGCGCACAAGCGCGAAAAAACGATCCAAATGACGCGACGAATGGATTTTTGGCAAGCCAAACACTAAAGCATAATATAGTCATGCTTACATAAATTTTTGGATGTCCGAATGTATTCAGAACGTAAGTTATGCGTAAAAATGCAAACTTGTGCACTTTTTGACGCTTTTAGTCCCTGAATGACACAAAAGTTTATTTTAGCATACCGAACACCTCAAAGCCTATTTCTAAGCTATGTAAAGGATATTTATGGTATGTTTAACTTATGGTCATGTTCCGGAATGTCTGTTACAGTTCAAATTGGCATACTTTCGCAGTTTGTCAACTTTAGTCCCTGTAAGCGATTAAACTTTGATTTCACCACACCAAACCTTCCAAAACTTATATCTAAGTTATGTAAAGGTTATTTAAGGTATGTTAAGCCTATTTCACTATTCCGGAGTGTTCGTTGGATTAAACTGGTTATATCTACTCATCAGAGCGCGTATAACCCTCCAGAAAGCGATTTAAAGCTTGAAATTGAACGAGAATTGATATGTGCAAATGATACACATATTTTTACAAATCCCAAGTATGAAATATAATATTTAATTGGTTTGGTATTTGTTTGATGGCCGTGGAGGCACAGGTGTTACATACTAGTATGCAATTTTGGCGTACACTATGATCAAACCCAAGAATCCAACGCATAAAATAGCCTAATCCCAATTGATAGCGGGATGGTAAATGTTTAACTTAACAATACCCCAAGTTTAACGGGCGGTGCGTAAATCCTATAGCGCTATAATTGTTAAGGTGGGCTAGCAAAGTTAATGAGCATATACGTTCCAAATCGTTCAAATAGAGCATACAAGCATCATAAGTAAAGCACATTAGTTTCATGTTTGTACAAGGATTGAGTATGTTTAGTTTCTACTTTCAAAGATTGTTTACATAATGTACATGTTGCATCCCAAAATAAAAAGGGGAAAAAGGGATCGAGTATACTCACAGAATTGCTAAGTCTTCCGATTATCCAATTATTGACGAGTGTAAGAGATTTGGAGGATGGAACACCGAGGTCACCCTATATGGGCAAACGATGGTGCAGGAGTAAACGGAATAATGATGGAAGTTTGGAATTGGAATAAAAGTATAACTCGTCGATACAAATGTATATTCATATATAAATATATATATTTATAAGGTCTAGGTAATAATTCTAAATTATTACTATCAAAAGTATTGTTGAAATGTTGTCGAAAATAGAAATAATTATACATTTATATATTTTATAAAAATTAATCGAATCTGATACGTTTCGTTTTATGACTTTAACACGTTTCGTGTTATCGAATTTTACGAAAAACGGGCAGAGTTTCCTCTGTTTTTGGACGATCCCGACAACCAAAGTGTCGTCTATTATTGTCAAAATTCAACAAATTAATAACAATGATAAATACGAAACGATAAATTTTAAGACTAATACATCTGTATATATTCCACGTACGTTTACAATTTATAAGCGTTCGTTTTGCGTAAAGAATTTAACATTAATATAAATAATATAAAGAACTTCAAGACGCTTAGAATTTTACCGAATCTGACCGATTTGACTGTTTGACCAGGTTTGACCCGAACCCAACACCGAGCCTGATTTTGACCAACAGTTGACCGACCTTGACTGTGTTGACTTATGTTGACCAGATTTGACTGAACCGAAATGAGGTCCGAACCTGCTGAACCGAGTTAACTCGAACAATTAAAACAACCGGACTTGAAACGAAACTTAACCAAAACAAACTGAAACGAAACTCGAATCGAACTGACCTGAGCTGACCCGGTTTATTGACCCGAAAACATCGAACAGAGCCTTAGATTTGAACCGTATCAAACCGACTTTGACCTGAATCCGAACCATAACAAAACTGAACAGAAAGATCCGAGTCGAATCACCTGCGCGTCGTCTGAGATATCACTGGTCGCCAATGCTTCTCCGATGGCCGGCGTCATCGACCAGGACCACCATCTTTGTTGCGAAACTCGTCAGACCACCACTGCCGCCACTCCGCCGCTGCCCCTTTTTGCCACTCGACGAAGAGACAGGAGAGGGAGAGTGGAGATGGTTGACCGTGGGGTGGTGCTATGCTCGTTGCCGACAAAGAACGAGCCGCCGGAGCTCCATTCTTCGGTCGTCAGAGATGAGGGTGAACAGAGAAAGGGGGTGCGGCTGCTGATGTTGTGGTATGTCTGGTCCCTGCGCTTGTTTGAAGGAGATGGAGTTGTAGAGATGAAGGGTTTTCATGAGTGAGTGTGTTTTGATTGTATGTAATCTAATGAGAGGGAGAGTGAGGTTGAAGGTTCAGTGATTTGGGGTTAGGGTTTCTAAGGTAGAAGAAGGAGTTTTGAAGGAGGTATTTGTGTGTGTATAAAGCTCTGAGTTGCAGACATGAGTTTAGAAGGAAACAAGAGACTACGACTGCTTAATGTGAATTAGGGTTTCAAAAATGAATTGATTTCTTGTCTAACACTACAAATAAATAGTTAGGGTTATTCTCTTAATGGGGCTTGGGCCCATGGCCCATAAGCCCGTTCTCGCGTTTAAGTGGCCCGAAATTCCTATCTATAAATAAAATAAAATAAAACGAAAAGCAGGAATACGGGGCGTTACATGACTCATTATCGAAACCAGTGTCCAAGGCTAGCCAACGTAAACCAGAATCAGGCTCAAGCTCGAGGTCGAGTCTTCAACATGAATGCTAATGAAGCGCGTGCAGACAATGAGGTGGTGAACGGTACATTCTTTGTTAACAATCAGTCTGCTTCTGTTCTTTTTGATTCAGGTGCCGATAAGAGTTTTATGTCATTGTCTTTTGAGCCGTTGCTTCGCATGTCTAGAATGAAACTAGGAAAGCCCTTGACAGTAGAAGTTGCTAGTGGTGAACCCGTTGTTCTTGATTCTGTTCTTCGTAACTGCCAGCTGAACCTTCATATGTCACACCCCGATTTTCGGTTTGTGTGGAAGCGTATGGCGAGGTGTGACGAGAGCGGCAATCGTTACAATCAATCGAGTAAACAACATATTTGAAACATAAAAGATGTTTATCCATACATTTGATTCGAAACCATAATCTACATTACATATGTCTTGTTTGAAATTTGAAACAACAACTTTAACTACATTATTCAAAGTTCAAAACATAACAACCGAAAACGGATGACATCACAAAAGCTTGCGTTCTTGATAACCACTTGAACATATTTTTCCCAAAGCCGTCCACTAATCTCCTGTAATACATGTTAATTTTGAAAACGTCAACAAAAGTTGAGTGAATTCATGTAATTTTGTTTTCGCATCAAATGAGTCTCCAAAACATTTGAAGTAGTAAAATTCGTTTTTGTATAGTATGATAAAAAAAATTGTATGATCATTAGTGTGTTGCAAGGACACTAATATGTATGCTGAATAGGAGGCAACCAAACCTTGACAATTTATCGTGTGTGTCAACGACACTAGTTTGGACACAAAGGCACTCTTGACGATCGTGGTTATCGTTGTCGTTAAGAGTGGGGCTTGCCAAAACCCAAATAGATCTATCCGTTTGTTCCTCGGTATTTGTTTATTCATTAATGGCCCCTTTATTTTAACACCTATCCGCATGTGATCAAAATAGTTTCATCGTATTATCATACTATTCGTAACATGTATACATCCCCGAAGTTTAAAAACTATAAACATTCAAAGTAAAAGGGGAAACATGAACTCACAGATTTGCGTTCCGTGCAAATCTCTATTCGATTCCTTGTTCGTGGTTCGATTCTCGACCTACAAGTGTTCTAATCTAGTTAGACACTTAGGTTTATGTTTATCGTACAAATATTCTATCTTGTATTTAGTTTTTGTGTTTGCGTATTTATATAACTTCCTTGTATATATATTTATTATATTTGATTTGTTTTTGAATGGGCTTAATTTATGTTTTATAATTTAAGTTCATTTTGGGTATTTGGTGCTTATAGGCCTAGCCCAAATAACTTTGTTTAAAAATGGGTCAAGCCCAAATTAATTTGTAGGAGTGGGCCTTAGCCCAAAGCATTTTATAAAAGTAGGCCTAGCCCAATTTAGTTTATAGTTATGGACTTAGCCCAAATAACTTGTGTAAGAATGGGTCTAGCCCAAATTGTTTTCTAAAAATATATCTAGTCCATAATAATTTGTAAATATTGGGTTTTTTAGCCCCAATTTTTTGTAAAGTGGGCTTTAGCCCAATTTTGACTAAAAATATATTTTAGTCTATTGTCTTGTAAAAGTGGGCCTAGCCGAAATTCTTTGTTTATGAGAAATGGGTATTAGCCCAATTTTAATTTATGGGTCACTTTTTAAACTACAAAATTTTGGGCTAGTAAAAAATAATAATAGTAATACTTGTATTTTTATAAAAATCTAATTTTTTATAAAAATCATTATTTATGCCATAGTTGAATCTTTTTAGTGCTTAAACTTGTGTGACGGCTCATATTTTGTTATAGTCGTTTACTACTAGTAGGTTTTATTTTTTCGTATCGTTTATCCCGTTGTGTCGTCCGTCACGTTTTACCATTTGCTTTCTTTGTGCCATTTTAGTTTGTCCAAAAGTCCATATAGTCCAATAGTGTCCGAATTTGTCCATTTGTGTTTTCGTGTCCAAGGATGGACATTTTATTTCGTTATTGAAGTTCATATGTATATTTTGGTAATTTTTGTGGATGTGTAATAATTTTGCATTTGTTCCTACGAGAACTAACATATGATGTACACATCAAAATATATAAACTTAGGATACTTGATGAATATTTTTGTAAGTACACATTTTATTTTATCCAAAAATATATACTTGTCATTTTTATTTAGAAATCTTTTTATAAAACATGGATTTATGACTTTGTCCAAAATTTGTTTAACCATGTTTAAAGACCTCAAATAATTGTTTTAGTAACAAACTTCTTTGTTTAACAACTTTTAATACATAACAAAATTTATAAAAATTTTGCCATAGTTTTGTTTGAAATATGGATTTTTCCTCAAGTTTATACAAAACTTGTTTTCAAATTATTTCAATACAAAACATCATCAAGTATCAATATCTATCAAAATTTTTCAACAAAAGTAGCATGAACATGATATTGTTCTTAACTTTCCCAAAAAGGAAACTTTATTCCTTATTTTTGCCAAAATTTTGTAGAACGAGATTTTATGAAAAACTCTTGTTTTAGATGTCTTACAAGGTCATTTGAAGCATAAATATGTATTCAAAATGTTTACTACCAACATATTTCTTGATTTTGATCCTTTCCAGAAATGGAAACTTTATTCAAGAAATATTTCAAAAATTTATTTTCTTGGTTTTAAATGTTTTCTTACATTTTTACTAGCATGCATGTTCATAAAAAAATTTCATGTTCATCACTTTGTTGATGAATCTTGGTTGATCCTACATGCATGTATGTAGATCATATTTTTGAGTAAAAATAACCAAGATTCAAGTTTATTAGGTTAGATTTCTCCAAGTACATCTCTTAATCATATAAAAATCATGTTTAAAAATAATGATTTTTAGTTGTTTCTTGTTATTTTTCAAGTGGGTTTATGATGAACTTGTAAAAGAAATCAAAATAAAAGTGAAGTTAGTATGATGTTCTTACAATTTTGCAAGGAAATAAAGATGAAGATTTGAAAATGTTGATGAATTTTTTTTTTAAAAAATATTGTTTAAACTAAATACTTTAAGCATTTTTAAAACTTTGACATTTTATATAAAAATATCTACAAGGTTTTAAGCTCTAATATTTTAAAGTAGTGTGACACTAGGTAAAACTAGTTCACCAAAATTTTTATTTTGTAATTCGGGTGAAAAAAGTCGGTTCGGGTCCTGTACTGGGTTAAATATTGACACCTTGTTTTGTTTAGATAAATACATAACAAAAATTATTTTTGCACATGTTTTATTATCCAAATAATTAATCCAACTTTTTGGACTAAAATTTTTATTATTTTTGACACGGTTCCGGTACCGACTTTGGTGACTGGCAGTTTACTGAACTAGCCGTGCAGCTTAACGCAATAAGATTCGATTGCGGATTTTGCATCGTTTCTAATACCCATTATATTATTTACGTCAAATAATATTTATTTTTGGGTTTTTCGGACAGTTACTGTTTCGTTCTGCGGAATGCTGTATATTTCCGCAGGATTGCTGTATTTTTCAGCGGACTTGGACAATTTGGTTTTTAATTGGAATTTTGTAAATAGTAAGGCACATATTATTTTTGGACAAAGATTTTTTTTTAGAATATTTGTGTAGACATAACTGTATGTCTTGTTTTCATTGTGTCAGACTGTACCGCGACTAGTACTGACAAGTATCGTTTATTCGCGTTCCTATTGTTAGTCTAGGATATTGTTTCTAATCGCAACGGATTCGTGATCATAATTCACTATGATTTTTTTAATTCCTAGACTTTTAAGACTTTAATTAATTAAAATTAACTCGTATACGCGAAAATAAAAGTTTAAATCGTTGTTCAGGCTGTACGGAATTACCGGAATTTTGCCGTTTGTCACATTCTCCCCCTGTTAAAGAAAATTTTGTCCCGAAATTTTAAGTTGCATCACTTCTTTGTTGGGACTTTCTTAAACAAATGAGGGTACTTCTTTTTGATTTCGTCTTTTCGTTCCCATGTGAACTCGGGTCCTCGTTTCGAGTTCCATCGGACTTTGATTAGTTTGATTCGACTTCTCCTCGTTTTGTGAATCTTTGAATCCAGAACCTCAACAGGTTCTTCGATGAAATGGAGTTTGTTGTCTACATGGAGTTCCTCCGGGGGAATAATAAGTGATTCATCCGAAAGACACTTTTTCAAATTCGACACATGAAAAGTGTCGTGAACGTTACTGAGTGTTTCAGGCGGCTTTAACTTGTAGGCGACGTTTCCAATCTTTTCCAAGATCTCATAAGGTCCGATGTATCTCGGGCTAAGCTTCCCTTGCTTACCGAATCTAGTTACGCCTTTCCACGGTGAGACTTTTAGCAACACCTTGTCTCCAACCTCAAAAGACATCGGTTTGCGACGCCTATCCGCGCAGCTTTTCTGTCTGTCTTGAGCCGCCTTGATACGGTCTCGAATTTTGAATATTTTATCGGTAGTTTCTTGAACTAACTCAGGACCTAGCATTTGTTTGTCACCTAGTTCCGCCCAGCATAGCGGAGATCGACACTTTCGGCCATATAACGCTTCGAATGGTGCGGCTTTAATACTCGTGTGATAACTGTTATTGTATGAGAACTCCACTAGAGGCAAGTGAGTATCCCAATTTCCACCTAAGTCCATCACACAAGCACGCAACATGTCTTCTAGAGTTTGAATTGTGCGTTCACTTTGGCCATCAGTTTGTGGATGAAAGGCCATGCTCAAATTTAATTGGGATCCAAAGGCCTTTTGAAAAGACTGCCAAATCCTTGATATAAAACGACCGTCTCTGTCACACCCCCAAAATCCACATGCGGAGTACCACCGCTTAGAGGCGTGACTGACCAGGATCTTAGCCATCAATCACATTGAACTCATAGGTATATGTAAATAAAACTTTCATTGATTAACAGTAAGTATTACAACGTTACAATATTTCACAGTTTACAGCGGAAGCATAATTCATTCGTTAAGAGTTTATAACCACATGTAAAAGCCATTTGTGTTGTGTTTTGTTTCCATGTATCTCGACCCATGACCACTCCAGCCTCCCAGACAGCAAGTTCCATTCAATATGCACCTAAAGACCTGCAAGGCATGTAACAACGAATCAACAACAGAGTTGAGCGAGTTCACAGTTGGTTGTTTAGTTATACCATTCGTTTTGTAAATCATATGTTCGTTTTGTAAACCATGTATCGTATTAATTCGTATCGCGGTCTACCAGACATGTTTGCGAAGATTAGTGGGGGCTTCCCATGTGTATCGTATTAATCCGTATCGCGGTTTCCCAAACATGTTTGCGATGATTAGTGGGGGCTTCCCATGTAGTATGTTACTAGACTAGTCGTATCCGTACGTGCCCTTCTTGATCCAAGGACCATATCAAGTATGAGTGTACGTAGGTTTTACGTACGTGCCCTTCAATCCGAGGACAGTAGTAAGTATGAGTGTATGTAGGTTTTACGTACGTGCCCTTCAATCCGAGGACAGTGAAAAGTAGTTTAATAGTAATGATAGTACGAGTAGTTATTCAATCCCATTCCCAACCCACCGGGAATCCCATGCCTTAGGAGTGTGAACTCACCTTGGTTTGCTCGGTATGACTAGTTACTCGCACACACTAAATCAGTCAAAGCCTATAATGTTCAGGCGTACGAAGTCAGTTTACACTCACGTTGTTCACATATAAGTTGTAATCACAGTGTGCATTCAAACAATGATCTCCGAATAACGTATAGAAGTTATACAAACTCATTAAAACCCACAATTCATACGCAAACAGTAATGACTTCTCATGCAGTTTGTCAATGGCCATCATACTAAATGTAATCACACAAGAGCCTGACACTTGATGTCATGAATTGGCATAACAAAGAACAAATCGTTTGACAATAAATGCATTCAGATAATCATGGCCGGCAACTATGTTCAAATATTATCCTATTGGACCGACTCACTTAGTGGGCTGACAAACATATTGGGCCGCTAACCCATAGGTTGACTACTGAACCCAACTAATCACATGGTGGCCCGTTAACTTGTTGAGCTCCACAATCACATGCATAAGGAATTCAGTGGCCGACAAATGTTAACGTGTATATTAGATTGATAAGGCTAAATCAGTTCACAAGACGACAAATGCAAATCAAGGATCCAAACAATGACATCACTCACTCATTAACATAGACAAACCCATAAATTTTAAGATATATTCGAGCCCTGTTATTTACCAGAAATGATGAAATTTTATATTGAAATATTGTATTAAATGGTTTTGATTAGAGCCATAGGACTGCACATTGTTTGTTGTGCCTTTTCTTTTTGACCATTTCAAAGATAATGATATACTTGGCTCCATTATCCAAATAACCCAACATCCACCATTCTCTCTATATATATAAGTTAAATAATCATTACATACCAGACTGCCTTCTCGACGAAATACCCTAGAGACACAGCCTATGCTCTTGGCGAAACATCATGTTTCGTCGGGTTAAAGTGGGCGACGAAACACTATGTTCGTCGGGTTAAGATGAGACGAAACACACATGTTTCTTCGACCGGTACCTTTCTTCGAGGGCCCTTCTTCCGTACAGTTCATCAATAACCCTAATTGTTTACAGGTTCCTATTTATTCATAACCATGCACCCAGTTAACACAATCTTCATACAACAATAGGCCAACAAAATCGTGCAATGAACATGACTAAGCATGACTAACTACGAGACAACAGATTCCTATTATGCATGCTCCACTCTATCGAATTAAACTGTAATATACCAAAACCCTAATAACATGAAAATATCATCAGGTTATACATTACCATCGAACCGTACCGATTTATACATTATCATTCCATGCTAAATCAGGTTATATCAGTTTGCATTGAAACCCTAAATCATTCACATCTCATTCATAACCACATCAGAGAATCACCAAAGAAAAACAACCTCATCATATGATTAAGAGCAACTAAGAATACAATTTAATAAGAGTGATACACACTAACCGAGAGACTCGATCGGCAGAGATGATGTTGCCTCGAAGAGGGGGGGGGGGTCTCCTGCCGCACGATCTAGGGAGAGGTGTAGGGTTTTGTTTGGTATTTTTTTTTGTTCTGGAGAATGGTACATACAACAACATGATAAAGAGTTGGGACGGTTGGGTGCTTCTTGGCTGAGTTGGGCTTAAGCCCATAACATTGGGCTGCCATAATGAGTGGACAAGGATTAGCATAAGGGGTAACATACGAGGAGTGTGGCTCAACATACATGCGGCCCAAATATAAAGTATAGGGTTTAACGGGGTCATAACGTGCGTTTAGATCTACGGTAGCACCAGACATAAAACACGTTTCATCTAAACAAGTACGTTCGCATCTAGAATTTCACACATCACGTACAAACAATTTATGAACGTTCAAGATAATTTAATATATTAACTTGTCACTTAGTGTTCATATAGGTTACACCAGAGTACGACGAAAGGCGCTAAAATACGAGTTGTCACATCATCCCCAAGTTGAAAGAAATTTCGTCCCGAAATTTAGCACGTAGTTACTGAGGAAGCTAGTTAAGTTGCGTGGTTTTCCTGGGGTGTCACATCCTTCCCCCGTTGGTTTGGAATTTCGTCCCGAAATTCCGCAATAGCTTCAGCCTCAATAGTGGTTTCGCTGTTCTCGAACAACTGGGGATATTTGTGTTTCATTTGGTCTTCTCGTTTCCAGGTAAACTATGGGCCACGACGGGAGTTCCAACGAACTCGAACTAAAGGTATCCTGGTGCGTTTGAGAACCTTGACCTCCCGGTCCAAGATTTCCACTGGTTCTTCTCTGTTGTGCCTACGACGGGTTCTGGACCAGTGATTTGGCTGTCGTCAACCTCTGCCCAACAAAGAGATGATCGGCATTCCCATCCGTACAATGCCTTAAACAGAGCAGCCTGGATATTGGTGTGATAACTCTTATTATACGAAACTCCACTAACGGGAGATGTTTTTCCCAGCATGTCTTCAAAGGTTTGGATGGTGCGTTCAGACTGCCCATTCGTCTGTGGATGATATACTGTGCTTGTGTCTAAACGCGAGCCAAAGGATTTGTGCACCGCTTTCCACAAATCAGATGCAAATTGTGGGTTGCGATTAGAGGTAATGAAGGTTGGCACCCCGTTCCTAGCAACCGCTTCCTTTAGATAGAGGACTGCAAGTGTAGAAACTTATTCGTTTCTTTGATGGCTAAAAAGTGTGCTGGTTGAGCAAGACAATCAATGAGTATCCAGGTAAATGTTGTTTCCGTTTCGCGTTGTAAGTAGACTTTCGACCAAATCCATGGCAGTCCGTTTTTATTTCCATGCGAGTGTTGCTGGTTGCTGATGCTACACCTTGACTATTCACAAGTCGATCCATCAGAACCCAGGCGGCTAGGATGTCGAAACTGGTGCTTGCTCAACACGAGTTCCCTACAGTTGCCGTGTAATGGGACCCACATTCATTTCAGGAAGTAGCGTGTATCGTCTGAGTGGTCAAAGGTTGCTTCTCCATGCCCCGTATGGGTTCAACTTGAAAAATTCCTCTTCCCTCAATTCTCCAGTCTGAACAGTGCGAGTCTGATACTGGTAAGTTAGAGTCGATAGTGAGCTGCAGGGCTCGTGTACGTTCAGGTTTCGCTGTCGTATTCATCTAGAAGTTCCATCCAGTGAGAACGTTGTATGCTTTAGTTTTTTTGAACGTCGGTACTTGGGAGGCCCTTGTGATCGGTCTAAATGATGCATCTGGTACCCATCCAAGTAATGCCTCCATCTAAAATCCAAGGCCACGGTTTTCACCGCCAGTTGAGTGTCGTGCAGTTACTCTTTGTAACTCCATCACGTAAGTCATCATTCTCTCGTGTTGAGTTGGTGTGTAACCGGGACTCTGATTCGGACCATCATGGTATACCACTATATCACCCGTACCTTCGGGTAAAACGATGCTCAGAGCATGGCAGTGTCGGGACTCGAAAGCTGAGATGACGTCCTCATGTACCGTCTTCCACGAACACAGCACCCTGCTGTGCTAGAGAGATTTAAGCTGCGCGACTTTCGCAAATCCTGTGATTTATCTGTGATAGCATCAAGTAAGACTAAGAAGTTTTTGTATCCACGGAGGACTTTTTGGTGTCGATCAGTTCCAACCAAGATGGATCTCATCGAGATCTAAGTGCATCTCCACTTTGCTGATTATATAACCAAAAGGTACTTCTCTAATCCAGAGATTACATTTAACAAGACCTTAAGTAGAATGGCTCCTCCCTCAGAAGCCCTAAAATAAGATACCAATGCCACCCATGACGTTCCTTTCTCCTGGTCAGGATTCCGAATGTTGTCAACAAATGCGGTCGATTCATGTGATTCCCAGGAGCTGCTGGTGCGTTGGTTAACTCAATGCTCATGGTGTATAACGTTGGAATGGCTGCATTACCTTCGACATACTGTTCTAAGGGCATTCTCCCCTTAGATTTCCATCTTACCATAGCTTGTTCACCATCGAATTTTCGAATGGAAACTTGTTCCTCGCAACTGGTCGGCAGGTTGTCCATACGTGGTTGATGCGAACGGTTCCTGATTGTCACCTTGTTGAGTCCCCGAAAATCAGTACACACACGGAAAGGCTTCTCTTCACGTGTATCGCGAGGGCTCCATAAAGCGAAAACTAGATCCGATGAAACTCAAGTTCATTAATTCCTGATGTTGATTAGGCAGTTCCTGCAACCTTCCTGGTGTAAGATAATAAGATGTACTAGTAACAAGGGCTACTTCTGGCATGATACGGATCTAATATCCCACCTGACGATGTGTAGATAAACCTGACAGTTCTTCTGGTAACACTTAGGGAGAAATCACGAATAATTGGTGGATCCTCGATCCTCCTTTCCTTAGTCTTGACATAAGTATCGAGTGTTAACATTGCGGGGTAATCCTTCCGTAGACACTCCTGGCCTTTCTTGCTGAAATGAAGCTAACCGTTGTGCCACTCTGGCGTGTTAGAACAGATAACAATCCTCCACGAAAGAGAGGATTACGTAGAATTGTCCCCTCACAGGGTACACCTATCAAGAATAACAGAAGAAGGTCGTTGTCAAACACTTGTCCCACAAGGTCGTGTTTGCATCCCAACGATCATATGAGGTTTCCGTTAGCTTGCCATCAGCCGATTCCACAACAGGTTCAAATCCCTAGAAGCATCCAGATCAAATGGAACAGAGACGAAACGGGTTGCTACTCATACTAGCTATCACGGTGTTAAAGTCCTGACGTCGCCCATGCTAACTCTAAATGCCTTTCCAAGAGCATAATTTCTGGTGTTGCTGGTTGTCGTCACAAGAATTCCAAGTATTGTCGTTGTTCCCTTGGTCGAGGACCTCTTAACTTAACTACGGCCAATCCATGATGTAGGCACCTTTATTTCCTTACTGTAAGCTAGGGTTACGAATACCTTGTTGTCGCTGTGACTGCTGCTCTCAATGTCGTTGCTCAAAACAAAGCCCTACGATTCTTTACCATCATAATTCATCTTTTCACATCCTGAGCCACGCTCTAATGCGTTACTCACTGTTCTGGCAGTTACGCATACCACGCTAAGGTCAATGATTACCGCTTATGCCTCGTTTGGTTCGTAGGTGTTGACTCCCATTAGTCGCTGACGAGGGTTAAGGATTCGATTGGAGCCCATTCGCTGGTGCTCGTTGCAGGTAATCAGAGTCGTCAAAGTACTGAGGTCGGTAATGTGCTACGCTTATCCTCCTGTCCGTCGTCGTTGCAAGTGGTTCGAGTAACTCACGGTCTGTTACGAGAGTGTTGCAGAAGTGATCACACTTCGAGGTCAGAGACGTCAATACATGAGTTTCAGCAAACGAGGAGGAGTAAGAAAAGTATCGATCAATCATTCGATGCTGGGACATCCAACTCAGGGACGTTCGTATAAGCACCTAACATTCTACACGGTTCGCTAGATGTTCGGATGGGTGTTCAGGCAACACTCGACAGCATCGAGTTTCGAAAGAATCCAACTATAAATGAGAAGTTCACGCTTGAGTTTGAGTAGGGGACAATTACTGCTATGGCCCCTATAGGTTCGTTTGTTTCACATTTATCAAATAGCAAGACGGAACCCCTATTCCACTTGTTAAGCCTCACTGGGATTCACATGCACCCCACAGTATTATTATGTGTGCACCCACAATAATATTGTGATTTGCATGCTCATCTCAGCTCCTCCTAACTCATGTCAAATGGTTCCTCAAACTCGGGTAACAACAAAGAGCATTATGAAGTGTAAGTCGCGAAGGTTTAGGGAAATACCACCCTATCAGTCACATAACACGCGCAAGTGTACATGAATTCATATTGTTGTGCTAATCGTGCAATCACATGCAGTATCGTATGTAGGTGTTTACTAGTTATGTAGTACAATGAGTATAAGAGAGACGAACGTTGCAATATGGAACTGAGTGTCATGGTCGTATTCCCGTTTTCAGAACTTTCCGGTTATAGTCTGGTTTTACAAAAACGTTTTCCCCTTTTTAAAACCAAGTTCACTATAACCAATGGCTCTGATACCAATCTGTCACACCCCCAAAATCCACATGCGGAGTACCACCGCTTAGAGGCGTGACTGACCAGGATCTTAGCCATCAATCACATTGAACTCATAGGTATATGTAAATAAAACTTTCATTGATTAACAGTAAGTATTACAACGTTACAATATTTCACAGTTTACAGCGGAAGCATAATTCATTCATTAAGAGTGTATAACCACATGTAAAAGCCATTTGTGTTGTGTTATGTTTCCATGTATCTCGACCCATGACCACTCCAGCCTCCCAGACAGCAAGTTCCATTCAATATGCACCTAAAGACCTGCAAGGCATGTAACAACGAATCAACAACAGAGTTGAGCGAGTTCACAGTTGGTTGTTTAGTTATAGCATTTGTTTCGTAAATCATATGTTTGTTTTGTAAACCATGTATCGTATTAATTCGTATCGCGGTCTCCCAGACATGTTTGCGAAGATTAGTGGGGGCTTCCCATGTGTATCGTATTAATCCGTATCGCGGTTTCCCAAGCATGTTTGCGATGATTAGTGGGGGCTTCCCATGTTGTATGTTACTAGACTAGTCGTATCCGTACGGGCCCTTCTTGATCCAAGTACCGTAGCAAGTATGAGGGTACGTAGGTTTTACGTACGTGCCCTTCAATCCGAGGACAGTAGTAAGTATGAGTGTACGTAGGTTTTACGTACGTGCCCTTCAATCCGAGGACAGTGAAAAGTAGTTTGATAGTAATGATAGTACTAGTAGTTATTCAATCCCATTCCCAATCCACCGGGAATCCCATGCCTTAGGAGTGTGAACTCACCTTGGTTTGCTCGGTATGACTAGTTACTTGCACACACTAAATCAGTCAAAGCCTATAATGTTCAGGCGTACGAAGTCAGTTTACGCTCACGTTGTTCACATATAAGTTGTAATCACAGTGTGCATTCAAACAATGATCTCCGAATAACGTATAGAAGTTATACAAACTCATTAAAACCCACAATTCATACGCAAACAGTAATGACTTCTCATGCAGTTTGTCAATGGCCATCATACTAAATGTAATCACACAAGAGCCTGACACTTGATGTCATGAATTGGCATAACAAAGAACAAATCGTTTGACAATAAATGCATTCAGATAATCATGGCCGGCAACTATGTTCAAATATTATCCTATTGGACCGACTCACTTAGTGGGCTGACAAACATATTGGGCCGCTAACCCATAGGTTGACTACTGAACCCAACTAATCACATGGTGGCCCGTTAACTTGTTGAGCTCCACAATCACATGCATAAGGAATTCAGTGGCCGACAAATGTTAACGTGTATATTAGATTTATAAGGCTATATCAGTTCACAAGACGACAAATGCAAATCAAGGATCCAAACAATGACATCACTGACTCATTAACATAGATAAACCCATAAATTTTAAGATATATTCGAGCCCTGTTATTTACCAGAAATGATGAAATTTTATATTGAAATATTGTATTAAATGGTTTTGATTAGAGCCATAGGACTGCACATTGTTTGCTGTGCCTTTTCTTTTTGACCATTTCAAAAGATAATGATATACTTGGCCCCATTATCCAAATAACCCAACATCCACCATTCTCTCTATATATATAAGTTAAATAATCATTACATACCAGACTGCCTTCTCTACGAAATACCCTAGAGACACAGCCTATGCTCTTGGCGAAACATCATGTTTCGTCGGGTTAAAGTGGGCGACGAAACACTATGTTCGTCGGGTTAAGATGAGACGAAACACACATGTTTCGTCGACCGGTACCTTTCGTTGAGGGCCCTTCTTCCGCACAGTTCATCAATAACCCTAATTGTTTACAGGTTCCTATTTATTCATATCCATGCACCCAGTTAACACAATCTTCATACAACAATAGGCCAACAAAAGCGTGCAATGAACATGACTAAGCATGACTAACTACGAGACAACAGATTCCTATTATGCATGCTCCACTCTATCGAATTAAACTGTAATATACCAAAACCCTAATAACATGCAAAGATCATCAGGTTATACATTACCATCGAACCATACTGATTTATACATTATCATTCCATGCTAAATCAGGTTATATCAGTTTGCATTGAAACCCTAAATCATTCACATCTCATTCATAACCACATCAGAGAATCACCAAAGAAAAACAACCTCATCATATGATTAAGAGCAACTAAGAATACAATTTAATAAGAGTGGTACACACTAACCGAGAGACTCGATCGACAGAGATGATGTTGCCTCGAAGAGGGGGGGGGGGTCTCCTGCCGCACGATCTAGGGAGAGGTGTACGGTTTTGTTTGGTATTTTTTTTTGTTCTGGAGAATGGTACATACAACAACATGATAAAGAGTTGGGACGGTTGGGTGCTTCTTGGCTGAGTTGGGCTTAAGCCCATAACATTGGGCTGCCATAATGAGTGGACAAGGATTAGCATAAGGGGTAACATACGAGGAGTGTGGCTCAACATACATGCGGCCCAAATATAAAGTATAGGGTTTAACGGGGTCATAACGTGCGTTTAGATCTACGATAGCACCAGACATAAAACACGTTTCATCTAAACAGGTACGTTCGCATCTAGAATTTCACACATCACGTACAAACAATTTATGAACGTTCAAGATAATTTAATATATTAACTTGTCACTTAGTGTTCATATAGGTTACACCAGAGTACGACGAAAGGCGCTAAAATACGAGTTGTCACAGTCTCGGTCAGAGATTATCGATACAGGTACACCATGTCTTGCTACAATTTCCTTGTGATAGATTTCAGCTAACTTCTCAGTACTGTCTTTCTCACGGATAGGCAAGAAGTGAGCTGACTTGGTTAATCGGTCGACGATTACCCAAATCATGTCGTGACCACGGGAAGTTCTGGGTAATTTAGTTACGAAATCCATAGAAATATGTTCCCATTTCTAGTTAGGGATTTCGGGTTGTTGTAGCAATCCAGAAGGTTTTTGGTACTCGGCCTTAACTTTAGCACATGTTAGACATTTTCCAACATATGTCGCAATATCACCTTTGATATTAGGTCACCAATAAAATTCCTTGAGATCGTGATACATCTTATCTGCTCCAGGATGTATCGAATATTTGGATTTATGAGCCTCGTCAAGTATTAGGCCTTGAAGACCACCAAAATGAGGAATCCAAATTCTATTCATGAAATACAAGGCTCCGTTCTTTTTCGGTTCTAGTTGTTTTTCCATACCTCTAAGCATTTCTACTTTGAAGTTTTCTTCTTTCAATGCTTCTTGCTGAGCATCGCGAATTCGAGAGGTAAGGTTGTTATGAATTGTGAGCCTTAAAGATGGTACACGCAAAGGTTTTACTCGTTCTTTCCGACTTAATGCATCCGCGACAACGTTCGCTTTGCCCGGATGATATTTGATCTCGCAATCGTAGTCATTCAACAATTCGACCCATCGTCTTTGGCGCATATTTAACTCTTTCTGGTTAAATATATGTTGAAGACTCTTGTGATCCTTGAATATCATGCATTTGGTACCATAAAGATAATGACGCCAAATTTTTAGTGCAAATACCACTACACCTAACTCTAGGTCATGTGTGGTATAGTTCCTTTCGTGAATCTTTAGTTGGCGTGATGCGTATGCAATAACTTTCTCCCTTTGCATCAACACGCATCCTAATCCTTGTCGTGAGGCGTCACAATAGACTACGAAATCATCCGTACCGTCTGGGAGTGATAGAATTGGGGCATTACAGAGTTTGTCTTTAAGCAGTTGAAAAGCTGCTTCTTGTTTCTTTCTCTCCCCATTCAAATTTCTTATCTTTTTTAGTGAGAGAAGTGTGGGATTGTGCAATCTTTGAAAAGTTCTCAATGAACCTTCGATAATAACTGGCCAATCCTAAAAATTGACGTATTTCAGTCGGTGTCTTAGGTGCACTCCAATTCTTTATGGCCTCAATTTTCAATGGATCAACATGAATGCCTTTCTCGTTGACTACGTGTCCGAGAAATTGAACTTCGCGAAGCCAAAATTCGCATTTGGAAAATTTCGCATACAGTTTCTCCTTTTTCAACAACTCAAGGATAGTTCTAAGATGGTGTTCGTGTTCACTCTTGTTTCATGAATATATCAATATATCATCGGTGAACACTATCACGAATTTGTCAAGGTAAGGCTTGCACACGCGGTTCATTAATCCATAAAGACCGCTGGTGCATTTGTTAAGCCAAACGGCATAACAAGGAACTCGTAATGACCGTAGCGAGTTCAGAATGCTGTTTTTGGAACACTTTCTTCTTGAATCCTGAGTTGATGGTATCCTGATCTCAAATCGATCTTCGAATAATAGCTCGATCCTTGAAGTTGATCGAATAGATCGTCAATCCTCGGTAATGGATACCGATTCTTGATTGTGAGTTTATTCAACTCCCGATAGTCTATGCACATCCTAAAACTTCTGTCCTTGTTCTTCACGAATAACACTAAAGCTCCCCAAGGTGAGTGGCTTGGTCTGATGAAACCCTTATCCAACAACTCTTGAAGTTGTGTGGACAATTCTTGCATTTCTGAAGGAGCTAATCGGTATGGAGACTTTGCCACAGGTGCGGCACCTGGAATTAAGTCTATTCGGAATTCGACTTGTCATTGTGGAGGTATTCCCGGCAAGTCTTCGGGAAAGACTTCAGGGAATTCCTTCACAACCGGGATTTCCTCTAGTTTTAGCTCCTTGACCTTCTTGTCAACAATGTGCGCTAAGAATGCTAAACATCCTTTTCGTAGGCACTTTCGGGTTTTCATACAAGAAATGATTCGTAACGGTATTTCATTTTTCTCACCGTAAACAAGAAGTGTTTCGTTATTAGGAAGGGGGATTCGAATGATCTTGTCATAACATACGACTTCGGCTTGGTTGGTGGATAGCCAATCCATTCCAACTACAATATCAAAACTACCTAGTTGAACAGGCATTAGGTCAATTTTGAATTTTTGTCCTCCTAACTCTAAGGAGCATCCTTTAACAATTTTATCGGTTTCAATCACTTTTCCATTCTCTAATTCGATAGTAAATGGAACATCTAGTTTAGTTGACTTTAGTCCAAGCATATCTTTAAATTCTAAAGATATAAAACTAAAATCAGCACTGGTATCAAATAAAATAGAAGCGAAATGATCGTTGACAGGGAACGTACCGGTGATTACGTTGGGATCCTGTCGCGCTTCTTTGGTTCCAACCACAAAGGCTCGTCCACGTCCTTTGTTTTCTTTGGGACAGTCTTTCCGAAAATGTCCCATATCACCGCAATTGAAACAGCCTTGGTTTTGTCCTCGTTCATTATCGTTTCTGTTGCCTCCTTCTTTCTTAACTACCTTGTTGTTACCCCAACATTTTTCTGTGCGGTGCCCCATGTTTCCGCACTTGTCACACTTGATATTTCGGCAACTACCTGTGTGATGAAACCCGCATCTGTTGCACTTTGGTGCATTCCCCGCATATCCTTTTGATTCTGTTTCTGTTGCTGCTACGAATGCCTTCCCCGACCTCTTTGGGGGGTTCTCCTTTTTCTTATTACCCGATTAAGATCTTTTCTTGAATTGTGAGAACTTCCGCTTATTTTCATGTGAAGCGGATTCTCCTTGTTTTTCCTTCACTTTCTCAGTACTCTTCTTGTCAAACTTATTGATCCTCTTCGCTTCTTCGGTTAGACTAAGAGAAATCGTGATGGCCTCAGTGACCGTGGTAGGATGTGAAGACGTGACCATACTCCGGATCTGGGGTGCCAATCCCCAAATATACCTCTCAACTCGTTTAAATTCCAGAGTTACCATATACGGAACTACTCGTGAAAGGTCATGGAATCGTTGTGTATACCTGTAAATATCTGGTCCGTCCATTGTTAGATTCCAAAATTCCGTTTCTAACATTTGTAACTCCGCCCTTGAACAGTATTTTTCCCACATCATCTCCTTCAGTCTGTCCCATGTAATGGCATACGCGGCTGCATCTCCCAAAATTTGTACTTGTAGATTCCACCAAGACAAGGCTTCAGCCTTGAACATACCCGAGACATATAACACAGTCTGATTTGGGGTACAATTGCTCATGCGAATGACGGAATCCATTTTCTCCGTCCAACGGACGAATGCTACGGCACCACCTCTGCCATCAAAATTCAAGGGTTTGCAGTCAAGGAATTGTTTATACGTGCATCCTGAAATGTTTGGTTCTCAAATTGTCAAAAATATATATTTTGCAATAAATATTAATGAGAATTCCTTTGAAAGGTTAAGAGTAACCAACCGTTAGCAGGATTTTGGGCTACTGGTGGAGTTGAACTCTCGGCCCATCATTTCAATTACCATGATTTGCCTCGTGCTGTGCAATCGCATCCGTGATGCGTTGGTTTAGTAAGGCATCAAGCTCAGCTTGAGTCATGGGTAAAGGATTTGAACGTCACGTAAATTCCTCCTTCTTGGTGCCATGAATCTTCATAAGAAAATCATATAGAAGAATTTAGACCAATATTTAAAATAAATATTATCGTTCATGGCCTCAAAAATAGAATGTAACACATCACCACAACAAATACATACATCAAAATGGGATAAATCGATCATATCTAGCACAAAAACATCCATACAAAAATCATCATCAACATAAAAACAAATCCAACAACAACAGAACATAAAAGAAGAGATACCACATACATATATATAGATGTCAACTTGTTACAAAATGTTTGTGAAGAAACAAAATATAGTTAGGAGTTACAATACTCCAAAATTCATGTCATAAACAAAATACAACTACAAAATAGATTTTTCTTCACATGGTTCTTCATCGTCTTCAAGTTGATTTTATATATCTTCAAAAGTCTCCTCTAATAGTCTTCTAACCTGCTAAGGGGATCCACCTCCTAATGCAACCACATACCAAGACTAGAGTGGGGGTGGGGGTGGTGGTGTAGATGCATCAATGACCCCTCGGACATAAGCCATATCCTCCTCTAACACGCTAACGCGCCCCTCAATAGACGGAGGTGGGGCATGGTGTGAAGGAAACAACGGTGCTGGTGGAGATGGTGATGGAGGTGGCGTCGGTAATGGTGGGGGTGGAGGAGGGGATGATGTCGGTAGTGGTGTCAATGGGGATGATGATGGTGTGGCACTCGCAGGTGCTTGAGAAGCAGATTGTTGAGCACTAAACTAAGCTCACCCAAGCGATGGAAAACGATGCCGAGCTGAATCTCGACAGATGTGAGCCTGAACTCATTAGTGGACGAAGGCAAGTGACTCGGATAGTATGGGTCATGGGGACTCATGCCTGGTGGAGGATATGCATGAATATCTGCAAAGTATGGAGACGGGTATGTGACAGTACTATGCATGGAAGTAGGAAAATGATATGGATCTCCAAACAAAGGAACTGAAGTATGCGAAGGATACCCCGCCATAGGGTAACTAGGAGCAGTGTGTGACGGCCCGGCAGCATACGGGTCGAAATGAGAACTGACTGTGGATGTGACAGGAGTAGCAAAAGATCCAAATGACGGATAAGGAGGTAAATGCTCATCTGGCATAGTCGCACCACTCAGTGAGTAGTGAGCTGGTCCAGTAACCGGAGGGATGATTGGATGGATATCTAGGAATGTAGTGGGCAAAACGGGATCATCATGTAATGGTAACGCCTCCGTAGGCGGGGGGTAACACCGTGTCGGGCGAGTGAAGTGGAGATGGTGTCAAAGGTGTAGCAGGGGATGAAGATGAAATATCAATGGTGGTAGCATCAGGATGTGCAACCTCAAGTATAGCAATGTCAAAATCAATACCGATGCCTAGATCATCATGAAGGTGCTCGACCTGAACAACGGGGATGGCCATGTCCTCAGCATCGTCATCTAACATAGGATCAACAACAGGAGGGACGTCATCGCCGCCCTCGGGGCCTACAACATCAAGTGGAATCGGAAGAAACGCAACAACATGCTCGCCCTCGGGGTGGCCAAATATGATCATGTCATGAAAATGGGGGATAGCAAGCACGTCATCCACCGGTGGGATGTCGGCTGGATCGGGATCAGGAAGGGCGAATGGCTAGAAATCAATGTCCATCCACTCGTCGTCAGAAACCTCGTCATCGGAAACGAGTATAACAGGTGGGGCAGGATCGTCTAATGGTATGTAGTCGGCATCAGAGGCATGACCCGCTGAATCTGTGTCTGAACTGGATGACATGGTCCTGTCAAAATAATCCGTACAACGTATACATGTGAACAACTTATAAATAATAGATTTTTGGGCAATTGTACTTTTGTTTTCATCATTGTTTTTGTCATTTATTGTTTCAAGTTCGACTTATTGTTACCATGTCTAAACCCCATAGACTTGTACCAAATAAACTAGTCTTTGGTATTATTGTTTCGAACAATCATTTAATACTACTACATAGTATCCTTGAATTTTTGTTTTGTATTAGTGGACGCTTTGTAAAAAATATATTGTAGAACGCTTGTTGTAAAGAACATCGTTTTGAAATTGTAGACCAGAATCAAAAAGAATCCTAGTTCACTACAATTGATGCTTTGATACCAGGTCTGTCACACCCCGATTTTCGGTTTGTG
This sequence comes from Helianthus tuberosus, assembly GCA_030545235.1. Lineage (NCBI taxonomy): Eukaryota > Viridiplantae > Streptophyta > Magnoliopsida > Asterales > Asteraceae > Helianthus > Helianthus tuberosus. The sequence continues at coordinate 33,799,550 of CM060429.1, forward strand.
CGGAAGCGTATGGCGAGGTGTGACGAGAGCGGCAATCGTTACAATCAATCGAGTAAACAACATATTTGAAACATAAAAGATGTTCATCCATACATTTGATTCAAAACCATAATCTACATTACATATGTCTTGTTTGAAATTTGAAACAACAACAACTTTAACTACATTATTCAAAGTTCAAAACATAACAACCGAAAACGGATGACATCACAAAAGCTTGTGTTCTTGATAACCACTTGAACATATTTTTCCCAAAGCCGTCCACTAATCTCCTATAATACATGTTAATTTTGAAAACGTCAACAAAAGTTGAGTGAATTCATGTTATTTTGTTTTCGCATCAAATGAGTCTCCAAAACATTTGAAGTAATAAAATTCGTTTTTGTATAGTATGATAAAAAAAATTGTATGATCATTAGTGTGTTGGAAGGACACTAATATATATGCCGAATAGGAGGCAACCAAACCTTGAGAATTTATCGTGTGTGTCGACGACACTAGTTTGGACACAAAGGCACTCTTGACGATCGTGGTTATCGTTGTCGTTAAGAGTGGGGCTTGCCAAAACCCAAATAGATCTATCCGTTTGTTCCTCGGTACTTGTTTATTCATTAAAGGCCCCTTTATTTTAACACCTATCCGCATGTGATCAAAATAGTTTCATCGTATTATCATACTATTCGTAACATGTATACATCCCCGAAGTTTAAAAACTATAAACATTCAAAGTAAAAGGGGAAACATGAACTCATATATTTACGTTCCGTGCAAATCTCTATTCGATTCCTTGTTCGTGGTTCGATTCTCGACCTACAAGTGTTTTAATCTAGTTAGACACTTATGTTGGTCCCTTGGATAGGATCTGTTCGTCGGAAACTAGATGAATCGGCTTTGACTAATGTGCGGAATCCATTTGATCAAACCACAGATATACGACAAAGTATTCAACTCTAAAATGTTGTCTGATCTTTCTATTCAACGTGTATGAAAGTACAAAAGTTCCTCTGAAAGTCAGACTGACATGAGTTCTCCAGATAGTCAAAGTTGCAAAAGTTTCAAATGACCTGATCGGACTGGTATTTATAGGTAGATTCAGGATAGAGGAAGTGCTGTCCGATCGGTTAGCATATGATGCTGTCCGATCGGCTGGCATTGCTGACCGATCGGACACCTGTCCGATCGGCTGGGCTGGCCAATCGGACGGCTGTTCGATCGGCTGACATAGCCAACAAAAGACAACACTTTTACAATAACGTGCCATATCCTGATCTGCTAATCTAACATACATACAAACATAAACTATTCACAAACATACAAAATATGACTACATGCTGACGGAAGCTACAGACGTTTACACTAACAGACTCCCCCTCGGACCTTTCATCTAACGTGCCATATCCTGATCTGCTAATCTAACATACATACAAAATATGATCATGTTGCTTCACATCTGAACCATGGTAAAATTCTTTAATGTTCTTCGTTTTCACCAACTCATCTACATCCCACCACGGAAGGGTTTTAATATCTGACAAATACTCAAAGTACTGCACCCCTTGTTCCCTTCTGATGGCATAAACTTGTAAATCTTCCAGATATCCTCAAGAAATAATGACACCCCTAGAAAGATCTTTGTTGTGAGTGAAGAACTGAAGTGCCCTAAGTTTCTTTCTCTCATTCAGCATAACTTTGAACCATTTCTTCCTTTCTTCAGCAAGATTTTCTCTGGGTATGGTTTCTGGAACACCTTCAGTAGACACCTTTTCAACAATCTTTCTCCTGATTTCATCTTCATTACGGTCTTTGAACATTTCCGCCAAAGAGGGAAAAGTCTCATCAATTCCAGAATAGTGGAAATCAATTTCATCATCAGATGAGTCTAAAGCATCTTCAACAATTACATCATTGTAGTGATCAGCTTCATAAGCATACCTTGGCTCAAATATATCTTCAGATGACTGAGGAATCTCTTCTTCAATATCAAATTTAAATTTCCCATCTTCTAAACCCAATTCCTCCAACATCTCTTCTCTTGACCTCCTAACCTCAATCACCTCCTCATGTTTATCATGTAAGTAAATAACAGTTGGATTTGTGAGGAATACCTGATCAACATGCTGTTTTTCAGATGTAGAAGTTTCTTGCTGATCATCATCTTCTTGTTCGTTGATCTGATCATTCAGAAACTCCTCAATTTTATGTTCATCAATAGGATTCTTAACCAGCAATCCTGAAGCACCTAGATCATCGTCATCATTCTTCTTCTTATCATCATCATCATCATCTTTCTTATCATCTTTCTGATCAGACTTGTCATCATCATTATTTTCATCTTCGTCTTCTTCTTCATCACCACCAAGGATCTCCAAATCGGAATCACTATCAACAACTTCTCCACGAGCTCTCTTTGCTGCTTTTCGCCTTCCTTCAATTTGCACTTGGCGGACAATCTTTGGTATACTGTAAGGAACTTTGGATGGTCTTCCAACAAGGACAAACTGTTGTGTCTTCCATTCCAATAATAACGTTTCTTTTGCCTTTCTTTTCTTTTCTTTTGTATAGCAGCAACTCGACGAATAATTTCATCAAGATCAATGGATAGAGAAGACTCACCAACCAGCATGAAATCTTGATCTTGTTCATTGTTAGCATCTTCAGCATCTTGTTCTTGATCATCCTCGATAACTTGTTCTTGAACATCTTCGATAACTTGTTCTTGAATAGTTTCAACATCAATCATTTCAATGTCAACTTGACTAGAAGACCCATCAGCTTCTTGAATTTCTTCAATAACACTTTTATTCTTTTGAGTCGCATCTTCAGCTAGTCGTCTTTCTCGTTTAATACTTCTATCCTCAGCTCTTTTTACTTCAATACCATTGAAGGCAGCATGAACATCCATCTTTAGATGACTTTCCATGACAGAGTATAGCATATGTAGTTGTTCATCCTTCACCACTTTATCTGCTTTCATGGCTTCCATTTCTAACTTCATTGCCTTCATTTCGTTTGATGTAGCTTCACTCATTTCACCGAGAAGCTGATTTAGCGTCTGATTCACATCTTCCAGATTCTTTATTTTCACATTCAATGAAGATATTTCTGCTGTCAACAGTTCAAACACTTTTGAATTATCATGAGCTTCATTCTTCATTCTGTTCATTGCTTCCTCTTGCTCTATCAACACCGCTCTGACTTGATCATGAGCTTTCATCAATTGATCAACCTGTTTCTTTAGAATGTCACGCTCTGCTTCAGTTTTAGCTTTGTCTTTTTCTAATTTGTTGACCTTTTGTAACAATTCTTTTACTGCTTCATTGTTGAACATATCATAGTCGTCTTCAGGAATGTCTTCTGTGTAAATCCCCGTAGCTTCTGGAAGACCTTCAAATATGTAATCAAACTTTGAATCTTTTGGATGTGACGATTCTGGTTTATCTTGTGAAGGTGGACGTGGAGTAGCAGCTTTGAACCCAGTGATTTCAACATAGTCATCATCACCTCCCGTTTTTTTCTGAGCTTCTACTACAGGTTCTTCAGTACTTTGTACCTCAGGTTCTTTTGGAGTTTCAACACTTTGAGCCTTTTCTGATTCAAGAACTTTTGACTTTTGAAGATGTTTTTCTTTCTTTCCACCTTTATCTTTTTGCGGTTCAGCACCAGATTTCTTTGCTCTAACATTTCTTGGAATTACCCCAGATTGAACTGTTTTTCGTTTCTTTATTTGTTTCTTAGGCTGATCAGGTTCATAAGAAGAGTCTTCTTCATCTGATGCTTTCTTCTTCTTTCTCGGCTTCTTCTTTAACTGAACTTTCCCTTTTCCAAGAGTTGTTGGATCCAGTTCTGATTCAGACTGAGTTGCTTCAGAATCATCCTCAGTTGAATCATCTTGAACTTCACCTTCCGGTTCTATAACATCTTGAGCACTTGACCCTTGAACTTTTTGAGCTGCAACTTCTTCATTTTTCTTCGGATAGCTTTCAAATGATTGATTCAAAAGATCAATTCCTTGCTCAATAGCTACAGATGGTTCCAGAACAGTTTCATCTATCAGCCTTTGTTGCGGTTCTCCAGAAGACCCCTTTTCTACATACTTCGGAATAGAAACTGCAGGGGATGTCTTGGGAGTTCTCTTTCTCTTCCCATTTTTTACCTTCTCAACCCACCATCTAGTATTCTTTTCTTTAAACTCACTCATCTTTACATCTTCATTATCAGAATCACTTTTCTCATGTCTCCATTTGTCATTCTCAGGAGCAACATACTCTGGATTCTTGATTTTGCATATCATTTGTTTCATTTTTGCATCATTTTCTTTGGTGATTCTAGCAATGGTCTCAGTTGTTATGTTTCTCACATCCATAATGTCACGTTTATTCTTTGGAAGATCTTTGAACTTATCATTTATCAACATCATAATGAATCTTGGATACATGATATACCTGTCACCTTTATCCTGGCAGTTCTCCTTCATATACTCAAAAATTACTTGAGAAATGTTGTAACGTCTATTCAGTACCAAACTAGTGACAATATTCATGATGTAATCTGATACTTCATCATATGCTCCTTTCCTGTGTGACAATGAATGTACCATGCAGTGCATCAAATATCTGTAGGCCTTTGAGAAACTTGTCTTAGTCATCTTTCCATTTATATGACCAGTGAATCCCATTCTGCACCACATTCCTTTAGCAAGACGTTCAGACATGATTGTTGGATCGTTGTCAGAATCTTTCAAGTCTAGAACTCTTCTAATGTCTCCAACACCAATCTTAAATTCTACATCTATGTCTTTTCCAGTTTTGTCCTTCTTTCTTAATACTGAGTGTATCATCTTGTCAGATTCTTCATATCTAGCTGTGTTCCAGAAGGCTCTTACATGAGATTCATATATAACGGTTCTGTCAGAAAAAGCCTTTGCAACTCTGCTTTCTCTAAAAAATTTAGCCATTTTTTCAACCACCGTATTCTCCGTGTTAGCCTCATCAATTACGCAGTACACATTGTGACCCTTATCCGTATCCTTTCCTCTTCCCTGTAAATATATGCATTATTAATCATTTACACAAGTTTTGAGACATAAGGATGAAGGATGGAAATTTTGAGAAATTTTCTAACACTGAGAATCCCTTTGTGATAGAACAAGAGAATCGAATGGCTGACCGATCGGTTAGCATTGCTGTCCGATCTGTTGACTCAACTTGTAAGTTTTGATCTGGTAATGGCTGTTCGATCGGTTAGCAATGTTGTCCGATCGGCTAGTGATGTTGTCCGATCGGCTAGCTATGCTGATCGATCGAACTGTCACTTTGTACAGTCATCAAAGTATGATTGAATGCTGCCCGATCGGCTGGCAATGTTGTCTGATCGGCTAGCTATGCTGTTCGATCGGCTAGCAGTTTGCACAGATTTCCATGAATGATAAGAATGTTGTCCGATCGGCTGGCAATGATGTCCGATCGGCTAGCAATGCTGTTCGATCGGCTTGCAATGCTGACCGATCGGCTAACACAATACTGAACATAACATGAAGAATGGCAAACTTTGATGACACATTTAAGCACGATTTCCAAGGCATGAACTATCCCACCAATCAACAATACTTGTGCACATACACTGATGGCTTTCCTATCGGCTAGCATCTCATTCAAGAATATTCAAGAACAAAAATCTCAAAAATTTTTAAGACAGATTTTCAAAAATTGAACACAGATCTAGTAAACAATCTTGTCGCGATCAAAACCCTATGTTCATTATTATCTAATTCGTCCAAATCAATGTTTAATTTGACAAAAACCAAGCCGACTGCCGTATCGTCTAATCCTTAGATCTACACCTTTTAAACATGTAATGTCACAAATTAAACCGGTAAATCTATAGATCTAAACATTGAGAACAAAACCCTATGCTTGAATTTTATCATAAATGGCTAGAACTTCCTGGATCTAATTCTAAAGATGTTGATAGTGACGTCATGAAGAACATATAGAACAAATGATAGATTTGGATGTGAAAACCTTACCTTTGACATTGTGAATGATGTGCAAACCAACAAACCAAAGATCTATTCCAAAGAGAATCAAGAATCAATGAGGAATTAGATGAAAGTTTGAGAGAGAAGGGTTGGCCGATCGAACAAGTAACCGTTTGAATGAGCTTTGACCTCCTATTTATAGGTGTATTTGAATCGGTGTGCTGTCCGATCAGCTAGCAATGATGTCCGATCGTTCAGCTGTCCGATCCAAGTATTCCTATGGCTCTCAAATCTTTGACATTTTTTTCGATTTTATCAGTGTTTGAAAATCCACTTAAGTATCTAGGTCCAAGTTAATGACCCTAGGTACTTAATTTGCCTACCAAGTTCAACTTAATGACCTTGGTTGAACCAAAACAAAGCATACTGATGTTTTGATCAATCTTTTTCTGAAAATTACAAGTTTCAAATTAATGATCTTGCATAGACTTTGCATTTTCTCAGGTTTTATCATTAGAAGCTTCCAACCCATCTTCCAGTTTAGAAAAACTTCCTGCATCTGCATCAGACTGTGAATCTGAAGATCCGCTCTCCACTTTGGTTTTTCGGAAAAACTAAAGCAGAAATGTAAAATCTTTTTGTTTTTATGAATAAAGTTTCTAAACTAGAAATGAAATGCAGAAATAAAATGCAGTAAATGTAAACGATTTACAAACATATTTTTGGTGAGCGTGTTAGGAAATCATATCAGCTAATCGACAAGTCACAAGTACCGTTAAGCTTTGATTTCATACTCAGAAATAAACAATTCACTTAGATTGTCGATATACTGATCCACTTAAATTCTCACCCAATTTTCAATCTGTCCCGGATACGGATTAGGTGTATTAAGAACTTAAACTCATTCATGTGTCCCACCTCTTGAATATACTCCCGTATCCAAATCCCAATATTCAGTCTTACCGGTGAGTATACCACAGATGATATCTGTAAGTGGTTAAATTGCGAAGAACCATGAGAGCTCATGTCAGAACTTCCGTTCAGCAGAGAGATGACGGCTTCGACTTTTGGTGTGTCCCCTTTAGAGGATCTTTTTTACAACAGCACATGATTAGCATTTTTCAATGTTTTATCATTTTTTATGCTGAGGGCAATGCTATGTTTCAAGCAAGCAGTAAAATATTATACGGGGACTAGGCCATTGCTTCCGCAAAATCAGAAGTGTCACACCCCCAAAATCCACCATGCGGGGTATCACCGCTTGGAGGCGTGACATGACCAGGATCGAGCCACCAATCATACTGAACAACGTACTTAAGTAAATGAAGACAACCACAATACGATTGGTGACCAAAAGCTAGTTAAGCAAGTTTTTAATTTAGACAGCGGAAGCATAAACGTAAAGTTCAAAACATAAGTTCGCAGTTCATAAGTTTAAAGTCCAACACATAGGTTTGATAAGTTCATAATGTTTTAAACATTAAACACTGGACATAACCGTCCGCACACCACAACGACTCCTTCCTCGTGCAAGCTCCAAATGTTTAGCGACCTGTAAGGCATGTAGCAACGAGTCAACAACAAAGTTGAGTGAATTCACAGTTGGTTGTTTAGTTATAGCATTCGTTTCGTAAATCATCTGTTCGTTTTGAAAACCATGTATCGTATAAGTTTGCATCGCGGTCTTTCTGACATGTTTGCGAAGATTAGTGGGGGTTTCCCATGTGTTACTAGACCACGCGTATCGACTGCTACGAAAATGTAAGAGGTGCCTTAAGTCAATGTCTATCAGCATTGACCCTTTGCCCATAGTCCATTAGTACACGCCCGTCCGACTGGCACGGTGTGAGGTTTGTTAAACCTAATAGCGCTATTAACTAATGACCCGCTCGCTATAGGCCTCGGCGATTAAGTCGATAATTGAGGCACTTAAAGTGATAGAGTTGATGGTCTTATGATCGTGTACGTAGGTTTTACGTACGTGCCCTTCAATCCGAGGACAGTAGTAAGTATGAGTGTACGTAGGTTTTACGTACGTGCCCTTCATTCCGAGGACAGTAAAAAGTAGTTTAATAGTAATGACAGTATAAGTAGTTATTCAATCCCATTCCCAAACCCCTGGGAATCCCATGCCTTAGAAAAAGTGTGAACTCACCTTGGTTTGCTCGGTTAGGTTCTCAAATATAGTTAACAGTCAAGGTCGGTCAATCACGTCCTAATAAGGTACGGATAACAATCAGTTTCTCATGCATAACACGTATCCTACGTATGGTTTATTTGCACATTACTTCGTCCACATAACAGGTACACACTTTAACGATTTATGCCCATATAAACTTCCCATCCATTCCCCACTCATAAACAGACATACGATATTGCACGTAACACATATAACATGTTAGATCATTCACCGATAGCATACTCGACATTTAAACACGCAAGTCACAACTTATGTCAATTCAGCATTTATATTCGAAACCGGCTGTTTTCGGACATTTAAATAAAATACTTAACTTATTCCAAAAATTCCCAAATTTTTGCAGAACGTCCTAATCGACCCACAAATTATTGTGTAAAAATATCGGGGTCTAGTTCATTATCAGTAATTTATAGAAAATCGTTTACCGAACTGTGATCAGATTTGTTACATTCTGATCACAGTTTACGGAAAAATTCGTCAAAAATTCCTCGTAAGTCCGTTTATCGAAATTCCAGTTCGAGGGTCACAAATACATCCGTGACCATTTTTGATAAAAGTTTCAGGGGCTGGTTCGGTTCAGGTTTTAAGTTGTGATCGAAAACGCACAGCCCAATTTTCTGCAGTAAAAATCAGCCTTAGCTTCTGTTACGAAAACAGATTTTTAAAATAGTAGCCGACTTCAGAAAATACGATTCCAGCGCCATTTTCTTCGTTTTTCGAAAAGACACGATTTAGGCTTTTGAAATTCCGTTTTTTGAGTTTTTAAAGTCCGTTTACAGCCTGTTGAAGGCGGCTGTAAAAAATGCATCAGCATGACTAAATCGCATCAACGAGTGTCCGAACAATGGATTTAGCAAGAAAACAACTTTTAAACATCAAGTATGATTTACCCAACCCTCAAACCAACAAGATTCCGCTTCAAAAATCAGCCACAAGTAAACTTTTATGTAGCTTTTATGTTCATAACTTATGTTACACATTTTCTAGCATTCTCGTTATTTAGTGATTTAAACAACAACACACATACTACAAATCATAAATTTCGAACAAGATGAAACAAGTTAAGATGAGACTTACTACTAGCTTATAGCTAGGGATGAATCTAATGCAAAGTGATGAGAAAATGATGGTGAAAAAAAAGACTAGAACAAGCTCCTTTAAGTTGCAACCTCCATGAGTCCTTTGAATCTTTAAAAGGCACTAGTAAAATGAAGAAGATGGAGAATGTTGGAAGTGGTTGTGGTTTCGGTTATGTGTAACCGTGAGGGAGGGGGAAAGAGTGAAGGAATGAGTGTAAATCTTAAGGTAAAGATATGTTGTAAGAATACCATACTTATATCATGATGCTTCATATATTTTTCTTACACAATCAAGTAACCATCTAATAAAATATTATGTTAAAATCTTACACAAGATTAGGAGGTATGGTGGGGAAAATTTGGTGGGTCCATCAAGGACTAAAATCGTTGGGGGGGGGGGGGGTCTTGAGGTAGACAATGTGCAACTAGAATGTTAGATTGTAAGTATGTAAGAAAAATGGTGGTGTAAGTTAGTTGGTTTATTTTTAGCGGGTGTTATGGCATACGGGGATCATGACTAGCCATAAATAATAAAACAATGTGTCTGCCAAAAATTTAGTGTCTCGGGTAATGTCCGGTTATTCGGTCGGACACTGTTCCATTAAATTGTTTAATTGTTCCGTAAGGCGTCTTATTTATATATTTTTGTAACGAAATAAATTCCTAACACATAGGAAAATACACCGGACCATTTAGTAACTTTTCTGTATACTACCAGTATGTTAACATGCTCATGTAAGTATAGTTCAGTAATCAGAGAGCAGTTAAATATTTCAACACAGTCACCAAGCACTTAAATTATTATTAAATAAATTGTACGGAATACATGTAAATTGAGGGTTGTCACATTCTCCCCCTGTTAAGAGAATTTCGTCCCGAAATTTAGCGCGTGGTTACTGAGGAAGCTAGTTAAGTTGCGTTGTTTTCCTGATTTTCCTGGGGTGTCACATTATCCCCCCGTTGATTTGGAATTTCGTCCCGAAATTCTGCAGTAGCTTCAGCCTCAGTAGTGGTTGCGTTTTTCTTAAACAGTTGGGGATACTTGAGTTTCATTTGGTCTTCTCGTTCCCAGGTATACTCTGGGCCACGACGAGCATTCCAACGAACTCGGACCAGAGGTATCCTGGTATGCTTGAGGATCTTAACATCTTGATCCGTAATCTCTACTGGTTCCTCGACGAATCGCAGCTGTTCATCGATAGTGAGTTCCTTCAGAGGAACTATGAGGGTCTCATCTGACAGACACTTCTTCATATTCGACACATGGAAAACATTGTGAACTCCGCTGAGTTCTTCAGGTAGATCCAACCTGTAGGCGACTTTGCCAATTTTCTCAATGACTTCGAATGGTCCGACATAACGCGGATTGAGTTTGCCTCATTTGCCAAAGCGGACTACACCTTTCCAAGGTGAGACTTTGAGTAGCACTCGATCCCCAACCTGGAGCTCGAGTGGTTTTCTTCCCTTATCAGCATAGCTTTTCTGACGGTCACGAGCTGCCACCATTCGCTGTCGTATCTGAGCAATTTTCTCGGTGGTATCTACCACAAGTTCTGGGCCAGTGATTTGGCTGTCACCAACTTCTGCCCAACAGAGAGGTGATCGGCATTTGCGTCAGTACAATGCCTCAAACGGAGCGGCTTTGATGCTGGTGTGGTAGCTGTTGTTGTACGAAAACTCCACTAACGGGAGGTGTTTTTCCCAGCCATTGCCGAAGTCGATTACGCATGCCCTAAGCATGTCTTCAAGGGTTTGGATGGTGCGTTCAGATTGCCCATCCGTCTGCGGGTGATAAGCGGTGCTCATATCTAAACGTGAGCCAAAGGACTTGTGCATTGCTTGCCACAATTCAGAAGTAAAACGTGCGTCACGATCAGAAATGATGGAGGTTGGCACTCCGTGCTTCGATACCACTTCCTTTAGGTAAATGTCTGCAAGAGTAGAAAACTTATCCGTTTCTTTGATAGCCAGAAAATGTGCAGACTTGGTTAGTCGATCTACGATCACCCAAATGGTATCGTTTCCGCGTTGAGAAATGGGCAGGCCGGTAACGAAATCCATGGAAATTTGCTCCCATTTCCATTTCGGGATCTTCGGTTGTTGAAGTAGGCCTGATGGTTTCTGATATTCAGACTTGACTCTCGCACAAGTCAAGCACTTGCTGACGTAGGTTGCTATGTGGGCTCTCATGCCAGGCCACCAGTATGTGGTCTTTAAGTCGTGGTACATCTTATCCGAACCAGGATGTACTGAATAACGAGACTTATGTGCTTCATCCATCACAAGCTCGCGTAAGTTGCCATAGAGTGGAACCCAAATACGCCCTGTTACATAGTAGGCGCCGTCTTCCTTTTGTTCTAGCCGTTGCCTCGATCCTCGTAGGGATTCAGCCCTGATGTTCTCTGCTTTCAATGCTTCAACCTGAGCATCTCGAATTTGAGCGGGAAGGTTGGATTGGATGGTAAGCTGTAAAGCACGTACACGCCTAGGTATGGTATCCTTTCGACTGAGGGCGTCTGCCACCACATTGGCTTTGCCCGGATGGTACCTGATCGCGCATTCGTAATCGTTCAAGAGCTCAACCCATCGGTGTTGACGCATGTTTAAATCCTTTTGCTTGAAGTTATGCTCGAGACTCCTGTGATCGGTGTAAATGGTGCACTTGGTACCGTACAGGTAATGTCTCCATATCTTAAGCGCGAATACCACTGCTCCCAGCTCCAGATCGTGAGTAGTGTAGTTTCTTTCGTGAACTTTAAGTTGGCGCGATGCGTAGGCAATGACCTTGTCACGTTGCATCAATACGCAACCAAGTCCTTGGATGGAAGCGTCGCAATAAACCACGAAATCATCGGTTCCTTCGGGCAATGAGAGGATAGGCGCGCTACAAAGTCTATCCTTTAGATGTTGAAATGCGGACTCTTGTGCATCACCCCAACGATAGATGACACCCTTCTGAGTCAGTGAATATCCTTGATAAACCTTCTGTAATATCCTGCCAAACCCAAGAATTGGCGGATTTCTGTTGGTGTGCGGGGTGCAGGCCAGTTCTTGATTGAGTCAACCTTGGATGGATCCACATGAATCCCATTCTTGTTTACCACATGGCCTAGAAAGTGGACTTCGCGAAGCCAGAAGTCACATTTCGAAAACTTGGCATACAACTGCTCTTTTCGAAGAAGTTCCAACATAAGTCGTAGATGCTGCTCGTGTTCCTCCTGACTCTTAGAATAGATCAGGATATCGTCGATGAACACAATAACGAACTTATCCATGTAAGGCTTGCACACTCGGTTCATGAGATCCATGAAGACCGCTGGTGCATTCGTCATCCCGAATGGCATAACCAGAAACTCGTAATGGCCGTAACGAGTTCTGAATGCTGTTTTGGAGACGTCCTCATCTCGGACCCTCAGCTAATGGTATCCCGATCTCAAGTCAATCTTGGAGTAATAGCTCAACCCTTGCAACTGGTCGAACAAGTCGTCAATACGTGGAAGAGGATAACGATTCTTCACAGTCACCTTGTTGAGTTCGCGGTAGTCAATACACATTCTGAAGGTACCATCTTTCTTCTTTACGAACAAGACTGGAGCTCCCCAGGGCGAAGAGCTAGGACGAATAAAACCCTTTTCCAAGAGTTCTTGTAGTTGTGTGGACAGTTCTTCGAGTTCTGATGGAGCTAGACGATATGGTGCTCGAGCTACTGGTGCTGCTCCAGGAGCTAGCTCGATTTGAAACTCAACTTGGCGATGAGGAGGAAGACCAGGTAATTCCTCAGGAAATACCTCGGGAAAATCGCGCACAATAGGAATGTCTTCAATTCTCTTTTCTTCCGTTGATGTGTCAGTAACGATCGCTAGAATGGCAGTGTGGCCCTTTCGTAGACATTTCTGGGCCTTAAGGAAAGAGATGATGCCTTCGACAGCACCACTCTTGTCGCCACGAATCACAAGAGGGTCTTCACCAGAACGAGGAATGCGGATGATTTTCTCCTTGCAAACAATCTCCGCTTGATACCGAGATAGCCAATCCATTCCAATAACGACGTCGAAACTTCCCAGTGTGATAGGAATAAGATCGATAGGGAAAGTCTGACCAGCTAAGACGAGGCTACAACCTTTAACTACATGTGTGGCTTCAAGACTTTTACCATTTGCTAGCTCTACCGCGTGTTTGATGTTCAAAAGTGTTAGAGTGCGCTTAAGCATTTGACTAACTTTTAGAGACACATAACTGGTATCGGCACCCGAATCAAATAAAACAGTAACAAAGAAGTCATCCAGAAGAAACTTACCCATCACAACGTTGGGATCGTTCCTTGCGTCACCTTGACCAATCACGAAAGCACGACCCCTTGCTCCATTACCATTGTTGTTACCCCCGTTGTTGCCTCCATTGTTATTCCCGTTTCCCTGGTTGTTGTTGTTGTTTTGATTCTGGTTAAGCTGGGGACAGTTCTTCTTAAAGTGGCCTTCAGCGTCACACTGAAAGCATCCTTTATTTCCCTGCTGATGCTGCTGCTGGTGGTTCTGTGGGGCTTGTTGTTGTTGGCGATTCTGATTCGCAGGACGCGGGCTCCTGCAATCCCTAGCTTCATGACCCAACTTGTGACATCTCTGACAACGACCTTTGTTGCACTAACCACTATGGTGTCTGTTACATTTGTTGCAATTTGGGTGGTTTCCTCGATACCCACCCTGTCCTTGATTACCGGAGGATTGCTGGCCAGGACTCTAGTAGTCATCAGTCTTTCGCTGCTGGGACTGAACCGAAGCAGAACCCTTACTGGAGTTTCCATCCCATTTTCGCTTATTGTCGGTAGGTGCATCAGAAGTAGTTGTGGCACTGATACGTTTGGGTAGCCTGTTTTGCTCCACCGCCTGGTCGGTGAGACGATGAGCCAACTTGATAATTTGCTGAATGGTACCCAGGTTGGCTGAAGTTACGTGACTTTGAATTGCTGGTACAAGGCCCTTGAGATACAGCTCAATTCGTTTGATGGGATGGTCCACCATAGTTGGACACAGGTTGGCCAGCTCGTTTGACTTTTTAGTATACGCCTCAATCTCAGACCCCGTCATCTTCAGATTGTAAAATTCCACTTCTAGTTTGTGGATGTCATCCCGACTACAGTACTCCTCCTTGATCAGTTCTTTAAAACCATTCCAGGGTGTGGCATTAGCAACTGCCAGTCCTAGTAGTTGAACCTGCGCCTCCCACCAGGTTAACGCAGCCCCTTCAAGTGTTCCGGTAGCATATTTCACCCTACGGTCTTCGGGGCATTCGCACATTTCGAAAACTGACTCAAGCTTTTCAAACCAGTGAAGAAGGCCCACTGCTCCTTCGGTGCCACTGAAAGTGGTAGGTCGGCAGTCCATGAAAGTCTTGAAAGTGCACACAGGAGGCTGAGCATGTTGACCTCCTGCAGGGACAGCTGCGAGTGCCTCAGCAACTCGTTCATTGATCAAAGCCGTCAGCTGGGCTTGAGTTAGGTTCAAACATCCACTCATGATCTTCACAACGAAACAACGTAGGTGAGAAAAGTGTCGCGAAAGTGCGTAAGTGTGGGACGACAGTAGAGAGTAAGCACGCAAGGTTCAAATAGCAATTACCACATTATCAAATACATGGTGAGAACTATCTAACCGACAATATAACATAAATCATACCACTTATGGTGTCGAGTCTTGCACGTGGAGCGAAGCGTCGTTGTGTATCGTTGAGCACTGTACAGGTTATAGTTGTAACACCTGTGTCATTTCAACCATCAAACAAATGCCAAACCAATGAAATAATGTATTTCATACTTTGGACTTGTATAAATATGTGTATCTTTTGCACATATCAACTCATGTTCGATTTCAAGCTCTAAATCGCTTTCTGGAAGGTTATACACGCACTGATGCGTAAATATAACCAGTTTAAAGCGAGAAATACTCTGGAACATCAACATATACTCATCATACCTTAAATAACCTTTACATAACTTAGAAATAAGTTTCGAAGGCTTTGGTATGGCAAAAACAAGTTAATTCGCTTACAGGGAATAAATATGACAAAACTGCGAAAGTATGTCAATTTGAACTGTAACGAACATTCCGGAACATGACCATAAGTTAAACACACCTTAAATATCCTTTACATAGCTTAGAAATAGGCTTTGAGGGGTTTGGTGTGCTAAAATAAACTTTTGGGACATTCAGGGACTAAAAGTGTCAAAAAGTGCACAAGTTTGCATTTTCGCGCATAACTTACGTTCTGGATACATCTGGACATCCAAAAATTTATGTAAGCATGACTACATTATATTTTAGTGTTCTCCATAAGAAAAATCCATTCGTCGCGTCATTTGGATCGTTTTTCGCGCTTATGCGCATTCCGTCGTAATTAAGCGAACATCGCGTTCGTACGGCCAAACGAACCAACCTCCGACATATTTTTGAGCATGTTTTGAGTTCCCTATACTTTAACTTCATTTTAGAGCCTTGAAATGAGGTTAACGGGGTTCAAACGCATCGAAAAAGGGCTTAAAACACAACAGGGACCATTTCTGCCAATTTAGAAACATTTCTGAATCAGATGGGTCAGTGGCGTAGCGCGACGCCTAAAGCCTTACCAGTCGCGCTACGCGACTGCATGATCTGGACCAGATTCAATGTTTTAATTACAAGTTGCAACTAATTGATTCTTAACCACATGTTTTAAGTTGATGTGTCACTAAGATAAGGAGCATTTGTGGCACCATAACATTCCGACAAGTGTACGCATGAGATTCGATCACGTTATTCAAGAAACGATCCTAACGGTTACTCGAAAACTATATATACCCATCCACCCCCATTGCATTTCTCACTAGAATTCTGATTTTGAGAGCTCTAAGTTGAAACCATTGTTTCATACCTGAGTTCTTGGATCGGGATTAGCATTCGGGGACCCTTCGTGCCGTTTGATTCCGAGATCTCTAGCACTGTTTGGTGGTTATCTTTAGACAACTGAGCAATCTCAAGTGAGTACATAGACCCCTCTTTTACTGTTTTCCAAACTGTTTTGGGGTGGAACACATGTGCCTACTTGTTATATTCATGCTTTCCCGTTTTCACATCATATACCTGCTATGTTCGTTAGTACGTTATAGTACATGATTTCATTACATTTCATGCTATGTATGTCCATTGTGTGCGTACTTAGTACATTGTTTTACATTACATTTCTGCTATGTATGTTGGCTGATAGCATGCTAGCACATTGATTTACAAGACTTTTCTGCTTTGTATGTTAACTTAGCATACTTAGTACATTGTTTTCTTATGACATGTATACAACTGCTATGACATTTGGTTTGCACAAACGGGTCTTTATAACGTTCATTAACATTTGCTACGCCGCTCGGGAGTAAGTAGTGGTACCATAGGACTTGACAAATCCCATTCCTGACATCCCGGGTTTGTTTGGATGTAAGGAATGACTGAATCCGAATACAATTCTTTTGATAACCTTGACTGAAAGGGTTATCCGACTGTCTCAAGGCTTGAATGTATGCGTTAACTTACCATATAAATGTTTGTATCAATGTATCATGCATCACTTTGCAAAACATAACTTTTTGATATATTCAAAATACTTTGTTTTGTACATTTTTACTTATGGTTTAAGTAGTCTTATTTTACTTACCATACATAACATTTGTTACACAATTACTTGACTACTATTGGACATGGATATTTGACATAGACATTTGACATGGATATTTGACATAGACATTTGACATGATTTACATCTTGACATGAACACCTTGACATATTATTCAATACATTTGACAATTGGTTTAAACATAGACTTCTTACATTGGTTGGTTTGGTTTGATTAAGTGATTAAGTAACGATGCGTGTGTAATATGATACAAGCATGGTGGATACGCCGCTGGTACTTCCTATATATAAGTGTTTGTATGGTATTACATATTGTAGCGTTATTTGAATCATTTCAGTTTGATACATATAACATTTTATACAAATAACATACTTTTCACAAGACATTGTTTTACAAACAACTTATCTTATACAAATCCATTTTACTATGGTTATTCATTTAACCATACATTATTCATTTATTTTATACATATCATCTGAACTCATTGTTTTTCAAATGATTTACAAAACAAAGCAAATTACAAGGTTCATGACTAAACATTTTCTCAAACATAAGTCATGGAACCTATTTTCACAAAACCTATGTATCTCACAGGCATTTTTATGCTGACGTACCTATTTTCACATGTGTTTTTCAGGAACTGTTGCATAAGATGATCAAGATACATATAGGCAGACTTGGGCTTTAGTGACAATAAAAGATGCAAGACTAGTTAATTATGTTGTATTTCTTGTTTGTTAAGACATTGTAACACTTTTAATCAATAAAACGAAACTTCAATTGCCATGGATTTGAAACAATTAATTCTGTTACAACACTCCCCGATGTTTCCGCCACGTTTTGTATGTTCTACGTGGTCGGGGCGTGACAGAAAAGATGGTATCAGAGCCAATGGTTATAGGGAATTAGGTTATTAGTAATGCTTTGACCTAGTCTATAACCTTCTTAGGACCCTAACGCGAGTTTACTTGCGTTTAGTCATAAAACAATACCGTCACCTATCCTTAGGCGACTACCACAACAAGAACATGAATTTCAAAACCGCTTTGAAAACTAATCATCTGTTCTAGGATGATTTATTACAAGGTTTTGAACCCTCTATTGTAAGGTTTTGAACCCCCTTTGAGTTTTCAAAAAAAAATCTCGTCAAGGTTTTGGGTTTTAAATAATGTGAACACGTGCAAACTGGAAGGGTGAATGCCTGTATTCTGGGTTTTCTGTCTAGGCAAGCACTTCGTATACATCTCATCAGACGCGAGACCAGTTGTGCTTACCTGGGAATTCTTGGGATGAGTGTTCACTTATAGGCGAGCATGTCTTCGCGATACATTATTTTGACCCATTTACTTTGATTAGTCACTGTGTGTCGGTTGTTTACCTTGTGGTAACAAACAAATGACCACTACCCTTGCTTTCATCAGATTTGTTTCATCTCATTCTTTTCGTCTAAATCTCTCACTCGTTTCTTTTCATGTCTCCTCTTTTAGAATGCCTCCTCGACGCGAGAACCAGATAGCGACTGCCGAACTTGCAGAAATTATTGCACAGCAAATGGCTGCTCAATTCCCAAACCTCTTTGCTCAATGGAATCAAGCCAACAACAACAACAATGGTGTATGCAATTTCAAGAGTTTTAACTCGGCAAAACCACTCAAGTTTAGTGGTTCAGAGGGAGCGACTGGGCTTCTTCAATGGTTCGAGAACATTGAGAATACTTTCCGCCACGTGCAGTGTCCTGACAATCGCAAGGTCGAGTTTGCTTCGAGTGTGTTCCAGAAGAGAGCCCTTACGTGGTGGAACGGGGTTATGAGAGATCGTGGTGCAGAAGTTGCTCTAGCACAGACATGGGCTGAACTTAGAGCCCTTATGATGAAGGAATTCTGTCCTCGACACGAGATCAGGGCTTTGGAAAGGGAATTCGACAATCTTGAGCAAGACAGCGGTGAGCATCGAGCCTACACGGACCGTTATGAGGAGTTAAGTCTGTTATGCCCAAACATGGTCACGCCTTTGGATAAGGCAATCGAAAAGTACATTGATGGCCTCCCTGACTCAATACAAGACATTGTGACTGGTAGCAACCCTACTACAGTTAGACAGGCCATTGAGCTATCTGCAACCTTGACTGAATCAAAGATCAGGAAAGGTAAACTTTTCCGAAAAGGTGACAAGAAGCCGGTCGAAGAATCGGAACCAATCGAGGAATCACAGATCATGGATGAACAGACTGGATCCCCCAAGAGGTCAAAGAAGCGAAAGGCCTCTCAGAACTACGCTGTGGTCGCTCACAATGATCAAGCCATCCTCAATCAACCAGCTCAACCCCCTGCCAGGAAACCCTACAACGGAACTGCACCTTTGTGCAACCAATGTGGCCTACATCATCATGCTGGGGTGAAGTGCCGCACATGCCAAGTTTGCGGACTTATAGGTCATACAGCTAGGGTTTGCCCAACCGCAGCTGCACCAAATCAAGCTGGCAACAATCCTGCTCAAGCTCGTTTTCCACCGGGATCTTGCTACAACTGTGGCGAGATGGGCCATTTTCGTAGGAATTGCCCAAGGTTTGCTAATGCAAATCTAGCGCAGGGATGAGCATATGATCAACCAGAAGACAACATCGTTTAGAAATAATCACGTCTTATGTATTATTTTCTTTTGTTGTCAAGATCCAAGAAACAGTTGTTATCGTTGTTTATAAATAAATCTTTCATTTACATTGCAATGTATTTATGTGATTGTATGTATAAACAACATATCCCCCACAATACCGACAATCAAGGAACCGCATTCCTTGAAAAACAGACTACTCCTAAATTTCTTCCATTGTATGATCTTTTGCGTTTTTCACGAAAATCCTGAATACCCGTTTCTTCCAAGAGAAACGAAGTACGAGGTGCCAAGTTAATTGCAATCAATAACAAGATAATAACAATTAAACAACTATGTGATTATGTGCTTATGAACATTACAAGACAAACTGTGCGGACTATGCAAGGAATTACGTAATTATGGATGCATACATAATTATGGAATTTAGTGCACAGAAACCACAGCGAGCTTTGTCATGTACCTAGAAGTTAACCCTATTCATTTCCAATTCTGATGAAGTATCCGTTGAGGAAAAATGAACTAGCTATTCATTTTTCACTTCTGAAGAATATCCGTTGAGGAAATGAATATCCGTTTATCCTTCATTTCCAATTCTGAAGAATAACCGTTGAGGAAAATGACTTCGTTTGTGCATTTTCGTTCTGAAGAGTATCCGTCGAGGGAAATGAATATCCGTTTATCCTTCATTTCCAATTCTGAAGAATACCCGTTGAGGAAAATGACTCCGTTTGTGCATTTTCGTTCTGAAGAGTATCCGTCGAGGGAAATGAATATCCGTTTATGTAATCCTTCATTTCCGAACCTGAGGAAACAACCGTTGAAAATGACTCCGTTAGTTCATTTTCGTTTCTGAAGATTATCCGTTGAGGAAATGAATATCCGTTGTTAAATCTTTCATTTCCGAAACCTGAGGAAACAACCGTTGAAAATGACTCTGTTTGTTCATTTTCGTTTCTGAAGATTATCCGTTGAGGAAATGAACATCCGTTTGTCTATCATCTTCATTTCCGAACCTGAGGAAACAACCGTTGAAAATGACTCCATTAGTTCATTTTCGTTTCTGAAGATTATCCGTTGAGGAAATGAACATCCGTTTGTCTATCATTTTCATTTCCGTTTCTGAGGAAGCAACCGTTGAAAATGACTCTGTCGTTCATTTTCGTTTCTGAAGAATTGTCCGTTGAGGAAATGAATATCCGTTTGTCTATCATTCTCATTTCCGTTTCTGAGGAAGCATCTGTTGAAAATGACTCCGTTTGTTCATTTTCGTTTCTCAGAATTGTCCGTTAAGGAAATGAATCCCCGTTTGTTTATTCCTTCATTTCCGCTTCTGAAGAATACTCGTTGGAGAAAATGACTCCGTTTGTTCATTTTCGTTCTGAAGAATGTCCGTTAAGGAAATGACAGGATTATGCTTTACAGATCTCAGGTGGTTATCTGACACAAAGTCACAAATAGACTCCTACGAATTAATTTCGGGACGAAATTTCCTAAAGTAGGGGAGACTGTAACACCTGTGTCATTTCAACCATCAAACAAATGCCAAACCAATGAAATAATGTATTTCATACTTTGGACTTGTATAAATATGTGTATCTTTTGCACATATCAACTCATGTTCGATTTCAAGCTCTAAATCGCTTTCTGGAAGGTTATACACGCACTGATGCGTAAATATAACCAGTTTAATGCGAGAAATACTCTGGAACATCAACATATACTCATCATACCTTAAATAACCTTTACATAACTTAGAAATAAGTTTCGAAGGCTTTGGTATGGCAAAAACAAGTTAATTCGCTTACAGGGACTAAATATGACAAAACTGCGAAAGTATGTCAATTTGAACTGTAACGAACATTCCGGAACATGACCATAAGTTAAACACACCTAAAATATCCTTTACATAGCTTAGAAATAGGCTTTGAGGGGTTTGGTGTGCTAAAATAAACTTTTGGGACATTCAGGGACTAAAAGTGTCAAAAAGTGCACAAGTTTGCATTTTCGCGCATAACTTACGTTCTGAATACATCTGGACATCCAAAAATTTATGTAAGCATGACTACATTATATTTTAGTGTTCGCCATAAGAAAAATCCATTCGTCGCGTCATTTGGATCGTTTTTCGCGCTTATGCGCATTCCGTCGTAATTAAGCGAACATCGCGTTCGTACGGCCAAACGAACCAACCTCCGGCATATTTTTGAGCATTTTTTGAGTTCCCTATACTTTAAATTCATTTTAGAGCCTTGAAATGAGGTTAACGGGGTTCAAACGCATCGAAAAAGGGCTTAAAACACAACAGGGACCATTTCTGCCAATTTAGAAACATTTCTGAATCAGATGGGTCAGTGGCGTAGCGCGACGCCTAAAGCCTTACCAGTCGCGCTACGCGACTGCATGATCTGGACCAGATTCAATGTTTTAATTACAAGTTGCAACTAATTGATTCTTAACCACATGTTTTAAGTTGATGTGTCACTAAGATAAGGAGCATTTGTGGCACCATAACATTCCGACAAGTGTACGCACGAGATTCGATCACGTTATTCAAGAAACGATCCTAACGGTTACCCGAAAACTATATATACCCATCCACCCCCATTGCATTTCTCACTAGAATTCTGATTTTGAGAGCTCTAAGTTGAAACCATTGTTTCATACCTGAGTTCTTGGATCGGGATTAGCATTCGGGGACCCTTCGTGCCGTTTGATTCCGAGATCTCTAGCACTGTTTGGTGGTTATCTTTAGACAACTGAGCAATCTCAAGTGAGTACATAGATCCCTCTTTTACTGTTTTCCAAACTGTTTTGGGGTGGAACACATGTGCCTACTTGTTATATTCATGCTTTCCCGTTTTCACATCATATACCTGCTATGTTCGTTAGTACGTTATAGTACATGATTTCATTACATTTCATGCTATGTATGTCCATTGTGTGCGTACTTAGTACATTGTTTTACATTACATTTCTGCTATGTATGTTGGCTGATAGCATGCTAGCACATTGATTTACAAGACTTTTCTGCTTTGTATGTTAACTTAGCATACTTAGTACATTGTTTTCTTATGACATGTATACAACTGCTATGACATTTGGTTTGCACAAACGGGTCTTTATAACGTTCATTAACATTTGCTACGCCGCTCGGGAGTAAGTAGTGGTACCATAGGACTTGACAAATCCCATTCCTGACATCCCGGGTTTGTTTGGATGTAAGGAATGACTGAATCCGAATACAATTCTTTTGATAACCTTGACTGAAAGGGTTATCCGACTGTCTCAAGGCTTGAATGTATGCGTTAACTTACCATATAAATGTTTGTATCAATGTATCATGCATCACTTTGCAAAACATAACTTTTTGATATATTCAAAATACTTTGTTTTGTACATTTTTACTTATGGTTTAAGTAGTCTTATTTTACTTACCATACATAACATTTGTTACACAATTACTTGACTACTATTGGACATGGATATTTGACATAGACATTTGACATGGATATTTGACATAGACATTTGACATGATTTACATCTTGACATGAACACCTTGACATATTATTCAATACATTTGACAATTGGTTTAAACATAGACTTCTTACATTGGTTGGTTTGGTTTGATTAAGTGATTAAGTAACGATGCGTGTGTAATATGATACAAGCATGGTGGATACGCCGCTGGTACTTCCTATATATAAGTGTTTGTATGGTATTACATATTGTAGCGTTATTTGAATCATTTCAGTTTGATACATATAACATTTTATACAAATAACATACTTTTCACAAGACATTGTTTTACAAACAACTTATCTTATACAAATCCATTTTACTATGGTTATTCATTTAACCATACATTATTCATTTATTTTATACATATCATCTGAACTCATTGTTTTTCAAATGATTTACAAAATAAAGCAAATTACAAGGTTCATGACTAAACATTTTCTCAAACATAAGTCATGGAACCTATTTTCACAAAACCTATGTATCTCACAGGCATTTTTATGCTGACGTACCTATTTTCACATGTGTTTTTCAGGAACTGTTGCATAAGATGATCAAGATACATATAGGCAGACTTGGGCTTTAGTGACAATAAAAGATGCAAGACTAGTTAATTATGTTGTATTTCTTGTTTGTTAAGACATTGTAACACTTTTAATCAATAAAACGAAACTTCAATTGCCATGGATTTGAAACAATTAATTCTGTTACAACACTCCCCGATGTTTCCGCCACGTTTTGTATGTTCTACGTGGTCGGGGTGTGACAGAAAAGATGGTATCAGAGCCAATGGTTATAGGGAATTAGGTTATTAGTAATGCTTTGACCTAGTCTATAACCTTCTTAGGACCCTAACGCGAGTTTACTTGCGTTTAGTCATAAAACAATACCGTCACCTATCCTTAGGCGACTACCACAACAAGAACATGAATTTCAAAACCGCTTTGAAAACTAATCATCTGTTCTAGGATGATTTATTACAAGGTTTTGAACCCTCTATTGTAAGGTTTTGAACCCCCTTTGAGTTTTCAAAAAAAAATCTCGTCAAGGTTTTGGGTTTTAAATAATGTGAACACGTGCAAACTGGAAGGGTGAATGCCTGTATTCTGGGTTTTCTGTCTAGGCAAGCACTTCGTATACATCTCATCAGACGCGAGACCAGTTGTGCTTACCTGGGAATTCTTGGGATGAGTGTTCACTTATAGGCGAGCATGTCTTCGCGATACATTATTTTGACCCATTTACTTTGATTAGTCACTGTGTGTCGGTTGTTTACCTTGTGGTAACAAACAAATGACCACTACCCTTGCTTTCATTAGATTTGTTTCATCTCATTCTTTTCGTCTAAATCTCTCACTCGTTTCTTTTCATGTCTCCTCTTTTAGAATGCCTCCTCGACGCGAGAACCAGATAGCGACTGCCGAACTTGCAGAAATTATTGCACAGCAAATGGCTGCTCAATTCCCAAACCTCTTTGCTCAATGGAATCAAGCCAACAACAACAACAATGGTGTATGCAATTTCAAGAGTTTTAACTCGGCAAAACCACTCAAGTTTAGTGGTTCAGAGGGAGCGACTGGGCTTCTTCAATGGTTCGAGAGCATTGAGAATACTTTCCGCCACGTGCAGTGTCCTGACAATCGCAAGGTCGAGTTTGCTTCGAGTGTGTTCCAGAAGAGAGCCCTTACGTGGTGGAACGGGGTTATGAGAGATCGTGGTGCAGAAGTTGCTCTAGCACAGACATGGGCTGAACTTAGAGCCCTTATGATGAAGGAATTCTGTCCTCGACACGAGATCAGGGCTTTGGAAAGGGAATTCGACAATCTTGAGCAAGACAGCGGTGAGCATCGAGCCTACACGGACCGTTATGAGGAGTTAAGTCTGTTATGCCCAAACATGGTCACGCCTTTGGATAAGGCAATCGAAAAGTACATTGATGGCCTCCCTGACTCAATACAAGACATTGTGACTGGTAGCAACCCTACTACAGTTAGACAGGCCATTGAGCTATCTGCAACCTTGACTGAATCAAAGATCAGGAAAGGTAAACTTTTCCGAAAAGGTGACAAGAAGCCGGTCGAAGAATCGGAACCAATCGAGGAATCACAGATCATGGATGAACAGACTGGATCCCCCAAGAGGTCAAAGAAGCGAAAGGCCTCTCAGAACTACGCTGTGGTCGCTCACAATGATCAAGCCATCCTCAATCAACCAGCTCAACCCCCTGCCAGGAAACCCTACAACGGAACTGCACCTTTGTGCAACCAATGTGGCCTACATCATCATGCTGGGGTGAAGTGCCGCACATGCCAAGTTTGCGGACTTATAGGTCATACAGCTAGGGTTTGCCCAACCGCAGCTGCACCAAATCAAGCTGGCAACAATCCTGCTCAAGCTCGTTTTCCACCGGGATCTTGCTACAACTGTGGCGAGATGGGCCATTTTCGTAGGAATTGCCCAAGGTTTGCTAATGCAAATCTAGCGCAGGGATGAGCATATGATCAACCAGAAGACAACATCGTTTAGAAATAATCACGTCTTATGTATTATTTTCTTTTGTTGTCAAGATCCAAGAAACAGTTGTTATCGTTGTTTATAAATAAATCTTTCATTTACATTGCAATGTATTTATGTGATTGTATGTATAAACAACATATCCCCCACAATACCGACAATCAAGGAACCGCATTCCTTGAAAAACAGACTACTCCTAAATTTCTTCCATTGTATGATCTTTTGCGTTTTTCACGAAAATCCTGAATACCCGTTTCTTCCAAGAGAAACGAAGTACGAGGTGCCAAGTTAATTGCAATCTTTTGATAACCTTGACTGAAAGGGTTATCCGACTGTCTCAAGGCTTGAATGTATGCGTTAACTTACCATATAAATGTTTGTATCAATGTATCATGCATCACTTTGCAAAACATAACTTTTTGATATATTCAAAATACTTTGTTTTGTACATTTTTACTTATGGTTTAAGTAGTCTTATTTTACTTACCATACATAACATTTGTTACACAATTACTTGACTACTATTGGACATGGATATTTGACATAGACATTTGACATGGATATTTGACATAGACATTTGACATGATTTACATCTTGACATGAACACCTTGACATATTATTCAATACATTTGACAATTGGTTTAAACATAGACTTCTTACATTGGTTGGTTTGGTTTGATTAAGTGATTAAGTAACGATGCGTGTGTAATATGATACAAGCATGGTGGATACGCCGCTGGTACTTCCTATATATAAGTGTTTGTATGGTATTACATATTGTAGCGTTATTTGAATCATTTCAGTTTGATACATATAGCATTTTATACAAATAACATACTTTTCACAAGACATTGTTTTACAAACAACTTATCTTATACAAATCCATTTTACTATGGTTATTCATTTAACCATACATTATTCATTTATTTTATACATATCATCTGAACTCATTATTTTTCAAATGATTTACAAAACAAAGCAAATTACAAGGTTCATGACTAAACATTTTCTCAAACATAAGTCATGGAACCTATTTTCACAAAACCTATGTATCTCACAGGCATTTTTATGCTGACGTACCTATTTTCACATGTGTTTTTCAGGAACTGTTGCATAAGATGATCAAGATACATATAGGCAGACTTGGGCTTTAGTGACAATAAAAGATGCAAGACTAGTTAATTATGTTGTATTTCTTGTTTGTTAAGACATTGTAACACTTTTAATCAATAAAACGAAACTTCAATTGCCATGGATTTAAAACAATTAATTCTGTTACAACACTCCCCGATGTTTCCGCCACATTTTGTATGTTCTACGTGGTCGGGGTGTGACAATAGTCTGGTTTTATCAAAAAGCTTTTCCCTTTTTAAAACCAAGTTCACTATAACCAATGGCTCTGATACCAATCTGTCACACCCCCAAAATCCACCATGCGGGGTATCACCGCTTGGAGGCGTGACATGACCAGGATCGAGCCACCAATCATACTGAACAACGTACTTAAGGAAATGAAGACAACCATAATACGATTGGTGACCAAAAGCTAGTTAAGCAAGTTTTTAATTTAGACAGCGGAAGCATAAACGGAAAGTTCAAAACATAAGTTCGCAGTTCATAAGTTTAAAGTCCAACACATAGGTTTGATAAGTTCATAATGTTTTAAACATTAAACACTGGACATAACCGTCCGCACACCACAACGACTCCTTCCTCGTGCAAGCTCCAAATGTTTAGCGACCTGTAAGGCATGTAGCAACGAGTCAACAACAAAGTTGAGTGAATTCACAGTTGGTTGTTTAGTTATAGCATTTGTTTCGTAAATCATCTGTTCGTTTTGAAAACCATGTATCGTATAAGTTTGCATCGCGGTCTTTCTGACATGTTTGCGAAGATTAGTGGGGGTTTCCCATGTGTTACTAGACCACGCGTATCGACTGCTACGAAAATGTAAGAGGTGCCCTAAGTCAATGTCTATCAGCATTGACCCTTTGCCCATAGTCCATTAGTACACGCCCGTCCGACTGGCACGGTGTGAGGTTTGTTAAACCTAATAGCGCTATTAACTAATGACCCGCTCGCCATAGGCCTCGGCGATTAAGTCGATAATTGAGGGACTTAAAGTGATAGAGTTGATGGTCTTATGATCGTATACGTAGGTTTTACGTACGTGCCCTTCAATCCGAGGACAGTAGTAAGTATGAGTGTACGTAGGTTTTACGTACGTGCCCTTCATTCCGAGGACAGTAAAAAGTAGTTTAATAGTAATGACAGTATAAGTAGTTATTCAATCCCATTCCCAAACCCCTGGGAATCCCATGCCTTAGAAAAAGTGTGAACTCACCTCGGTTTGCTCGGTTAGGTTCTCAAATATAGTTAACAGTCAAGGTCGGTCAATCACATCCTAATAAGGTACGGATAACAATCAGTTTCTCATGCATAACACGTATCCTACGTATGGTTTATTTGCACATTACTTCGTCCACATAACAGGTACACACTTTAACGATTTATGCCCATATAAACTTCCCATCCATTCCCCACTCATAAACAGACATACGATATTGCACGTAACACATATAACATGTTAGATCATTCACCGATAGCATACTCAACATTTAAACACGCAAGTCACAACTTATGTCAATTCAGCATTTATATTCGAAACCGGCTGTTTTCGGACATTTAAATAAAATATTTAACTTATTCCAAAAATTCCCAAATTTTTGTGGAACGTCCTAATCGACCCACAAATTATTGTGTAAAAATATCGGGGTCTAGTTCATTATCAGTAATTTATAGAAAATCGTTTACCGAACTGTGATCAGATTTGTTACATTCTGATCACAGTTTACGGAAAAATTCGTCAAAAATTCCTCGTAAGTCCGTTTATCGAAATTCCAGTTCGAGGGTCACAAATACATCCGTGACCATTTTTGATAAAAGTTTCAGGGGCTGGTTCGGTTCAGGTTTTAAGTTGTGATCGAAAACGCACAGCCCAATTTTCTGCAGTAAAAATCAGCCTTAGCTTCTGTCACGAAAACAGATTTTTAAAATAGTAGTCGACTTCAGAAAAATACGATTCCAGCGCCATTTTGCTTCGTTTTTCGAAAAGACACGATTTAGGCTTTTGAAATTCCGTTTTTCGAGTTTTTAAAGTCCGTTTACAGCCTGTTGAAGGCGGCTGTAAAAAATGCATCAGCATGTTATTTTTAAGTTTAAACATTACTAAATCGCATCAACGAGTGTCCGAACAATGGATTTAGCAAGAAAACAACTTTTAAACATCAAGTATGATTTACCCAACCCTCAATCCAACAAGATTCCGCTTCAAAAATCAGCCACAAGTAAACTTTTATGTAGCTTTTATGTTCATAACTTATGTTACACATTTTCTAGCATTCTCGTTATTTAGTGATTTAAACAACAACACACATACTACAAATCATAAATTTCGAACAAGATGAAACAAGTTAAGATGAGACTTACTACTAGCTTATAGCTAGGGATGAATCTAATGCAAAGTGATGAGAAAATGATGGTGAAAAAAAAGACTAGAACAAGCTCCTTTAAGTTGCAACCTCCATGAGTCCTTTGAATCTTTAAAAGGCACTAGTAAAATGAAGAAGATGGAGAATGTTGGAAGTGGTTGTGGTTTCGGTTATGTGTAACCGTGAGGGAGGGGGAAAGAGTGAAGGAATGAGTGTAAATCTTAAGGTGAAGATATGTTGTAAGAATACCATACTTATATCATGATGCTTCATATATTTTTCTTACACAATCAAGTAACCATCTAATAAAATATTATGTTAAAATCTTACACAAGATTAGGAGGTATGGTGGGGAAAATTTGGTGGGTCCATCATGGACTAAAATCGTTGGGGGGGGGGGGGGTCTTGAGGTAGACAATGTGCAACTAGAATGTTAGATTGTAAGTATGTAAGCAAAATGGTGGTGTAAGTTAGTTGGTATATTTTTAGCGGGTGTTATGGCATACGGGGATCATGACTAGCCATAAATAATAAAACAATGTGTCTGCCAAAAATTTAGTGTCTCGGGTAATGTCCGGTTATTCGGTCGGACACTGTTCCGTTAAATTGTTTAATTGTTCCGTAAGGCGTCTTATTTATATATTTTTGTAACGAAATAAATTCCTAACACATAGGAAAATACACCGGACCATTTAGTGACTTTTCTGTATACTACCAGTATGTTAACATGCTCATGTAAGTATAGTTCAGTAATCAGAGAGCAGTTAAATATTTCAACACAGTCACCAAGCACTAAAATTATTATTAAATAAATTGTACGGAATACATGTAAATTGCGGGTTGTCACAAGAAGTCCCGGGATAATACCCCAGATATCACTGAGTATAAAGACCTAGTATCTCAGAAAGAGGGATCCTTCAAACGAGATTTCAGGGGTTACCTATATATCCAAGTAGTGTTCCCCACCAAATAAGCAGGTTTGAATTTATGTTTATATCCCGTACAAACCTACTAAATGTGTAAAAACCTATCGGCATATCATCAGCGAGACTGTTTAAGACTTTTTAGACTTTACATATCTTTAGCATACCGTAACTGTCAAGCTGATGTACTATCATTTTCCCTTTATACACTAGCTGTTTTTCGGTTTTCTATTGTTTTTTTATTTTTAAATTTTTAAATTTTTAAATTTTTAAATGTTTATTGTTTTTGTATTTTCTGAAATTATAACCTATCTCCCCCTAAAGACCAAAACAAGTAAAAAATCGACAAACGATTGCAGATTGCTTCTCAACATCATCTACAATGTCTCCTTCATCTACGCCAAGAATCTCCTCCAACACCGATAAAAGCTTCATACCGTTCAATTTTAACAAATATTGAAAACGAGTTTTATCAAACGCTTTGGTATGTAAATCAGCTTTTTGTTCGTCAGTGTGGATTTTTTCCATTCGTATCAACTTCTTCTCGAAACAGTCTCGGATGAAGTGATGACGAA
This sequence comes from Helianthus tuberosus, assembly GCA_030545235.1. Lineage (NCBI taxonomy): Eukaryota > Viridiplantae > Streptophyta > Magnoliopsida > Asterales > Asteraceae > Helianthus > Helianthus tuberosus. Next base: position 33,830,091 of record CM060429.1, read on the forward strand.
TTTCAATGTGCTTGGTTTTAGCGTGATGAACATGATTTTTTGTTATGTTTATAGCTGCCTCGTTATCAACAAAGATAGGGGAGTTAAGAAATTACAAACCGTAGTCACGCATCTGTTGCTGGATCCACAAGATCTGAGAGCAGCAACTGCTACATATTCGGCTTCACATGTGGATAAAGCGACAGAGGTCTGCTTCTTGCATTGCCAGGTGACCAATCGTGGTCCGAAAAACTGGCACCCCCGCTGTTGTTGATTTAGCGTTCACTTTGCAGCATCCGAAATCGGAATCAGAATATCCCTCAAGCGTAAAATCGCCTTCTTTTGGATACCACAACCCCAGTGATGGAGTTCCTTTCAGGTAGCGTAGAATCCTTTTCACAATAAAACTCTTTTTTTTTTGCTTTTACAATGTTTTTGGCATTTTCAAATATTCTATTTTTTTTAAAATTTTTCTCCCCCTAAAATCAAAATATGTTTCAATTTTGATTTTCTGAGAAAATTTGAAAACAAACTATACAAGGAAAGTGACAAACTGATATCAAATCGCTTCAATTCGCCATCCTCTTGGCATAAACAATCAGAACTCCCCCTTACAACAAACTATTTTCCCATTATGATTTCAAAAAACTTAAGTTTGTTTTAATCAAAATGGTTTTTCAGGAAAATTAGTTTTGTTGATTTTCACAAACCATTTGTAGGTTAGGGGTTTACTTCATCACTTTTTTCCTTTCTCATCTACTTGTGTAAACTGATTTATGACATTTTTCAAGATTAAAACAACTTTGTAAGCAAGTTATATCAAGTACAACTTAATGTCCTTGATTAAACTTTGTCAAGAATGATGCCGATTCATGCTCCACACTTACCAACCTGGGAACTCCGGCAAGTCAGGATTTTATTTAAAAAGATTCACCCAAGCCTGACCGTTCTTGGGTTTGACAGTTTTTACCTCAATACTTGGCTCCTTTGATTTTGTCGAGTTAGATTCATTGCCTGATCGTGGCTCCTCTGACTTTGACGAATCAGAATCATTGCCAGGAGTTAACTCTTTTGCTTCCGTAGAAACAAATTCCTTGCCAGGAGATGGCTCTTTTGTTTTCTCAGAAACAAATTCATCGCCATTCTCTATTGGAACCTTCCCTTGGATAGGATCTGTTCGTCGGAAACTAGATGAATCGGCTTTGACTAATGTTCGGAATCCATTTGATCAAACCACAGATATACGATAAAGTATTCAACTCTAAAATGCTGTCTGATCTTTCTATTCAACGTGTATGAAAGTACAAAAGTTCCTCTGAAAGTCAGACTGACATGAGTTCTCCAGAGAGTCAAAGTTGCAAAAGTTTCAAGTGACCTGATTGGATAGGTATTTATAGGCAGAGTCAGGATTGAGGAAGTGCTGTCCGATCGGTTAGCATATGATGCTGTCCGATCGGCTGGCATTGCTGACCGATCGGACGCCTGTCCGATCGGCTGGGCTGGCCGATCGGACGGCTGGCCGATCGGCTGACATAGCCAACAAAAGACAACACTTTTACAATAACGTGCCATATCCTGATCTGCTAATCTAACATACATACAAACATAAACTATTCACAAACATACAAAATATGACTACATGCTGACGGAAGCTACAGACGTTTACACTAACAACTTAGGTTTATGTTTATCGTACAAATATTCTATCTTGTATTTAGTTTTTGTGTTTTCGTATTTATATAACTTCCTTGTATATATATTTATTCTATTTGATTTGTTTTTGAATGGGCTTAATTTATGTTTTATATAATTTAAGTCCATTTTGGGTATTTGGTGCTTATGGGCCTAGCCCAAATTACTTTGTTTAAAAATGGGTCAAGCCCAAATTAATTTGTAGGAGTGGGCCTTAGCCCAAAGCATTTTATAAAAGTAGGCCTAGCCCAATTTAGTTTATAGTTATGGACTTAGCCCAAATAACTTGTGTAAGAATGGGCCTAGCCCAAATTGTTTTCTAAAAATATATCTAGTCCATAATAATTTGTAAATATTGGGTTTTTAGCACAAATATTTTGTAAAAGTGGGCTTTAGCCCAATTTTGACTAAAAATAAATTTTAGTCTATTGTCTTGTAAAAGTGGGCCTAGCCCAAATTCTTTATTTATGAGAAATTGATATTAGCCCAATTTTAATTTATGGACCACTTTTTAAACTACAAAATTTTGGGCTAGTCAAAATAATAATAGTAATACTTGTATTTTTATAAAAATCTAATTTTTATATAAAAATCATTATTTATGCCATAGTTGAATCTTTTTAGTGCATAAACTTGTGTGACGGCTCATATTTTGTTATAGTCGTTTACTACTAGTAGGTTTTATTTATTCGTATGGTTTATCCCGTTGTTTCGTCCGTCACGTTTTACCATTTGCTTTGTTTGTGCCATTATAGTTTATCCAAAAGTCCATATTGTCCAATAGTGTCCGAATTTGTCCATTTGTGTTTTCGTGTCCAAGGATAGACATTTTATTTCGTTATTCAAGTTTATATATATATATATATATATTTGGTAATTTTTGTGGAAGTGTAATAATTTTGCATTTGTTCCTACTAGAACTAACATATTGTGACAACCCTCACAATTATAGGTACTGTACAATTAATTAATTTTAATTATGTGCTTAATGACTGTGCTTGATTACAACTGACAATTTAAACTGCTCTATGATTTTTATATCATACATACACATGCATCATATTCTATACAATCACTCCATTCATTATGCACAAACATTAGTGACAAACTTGATGCACACAACACAGTTAACACACTGAACGATTGATTCAGAAATATGCTGACAATGCCAACACTTAGAGAGACAATGTTATTGAGGCCAGTATGAGTCAGGGACATGGCACTACACTAGTATGGAGTGTAGGGAAGTGAGGACCATAAAACTGCGTCACTAGGTGATAGTTATAGTCCCGGGAAGTGCCAAAAACACGCTATAAATGCAGAATTCTGCATTAATTATGCATTTATTATTAAAATTCAGCATTTATATTATGCTAGTAGAGTACAAAAAGATGGCATAATGGTCCTGTATACTTTCCTAAGTTCCGGGAATGATTTGTGTTACAAAAATATATATAAAAGACATTATTTGGACTAATTAAACACTTTAACGGGACGGTACCAAACCGGATAACCGGACATTACCCGGGACACTAAATTTTTGTCAATAACAATGTTTTACTATCTTTGGCTAGTCATGATCCCCGTTTGCCATAACACCCACTAAAAATGATCAAACTAACAAGTATAAGTTAGGTATTTACAATCTAACTACCATTTACCATTTAGTTGAAAATTTTGCAAACAAGCCCCCCCCCCCCCCCACAACCGAATTTTCTGTCCTTGTGGACCCACCACATCTTCACACCACGCCTTATGGATTTGTTGAATATTATATTAGATATGTTGCTTGCTAATCTACACAAGATATGTGAAACATCTTATAAGAGCATGGCATAGATCATATTCATCATTCCTCAAGATTTACACCTCTCTCTTCACTACTCTCTTTCTCATTTTCGGTCACCCCCAAACCGAACCCATCACCACCACTTAACATCATCATCTTCATCAATATCAAGTTCCATTCAAGCTACAAAGTTGATCCATGGAGGTTGCATCTTGAAGAGCATTCAAAGGAGCTTTGTTCTAGTCCTTTTCATCATCTTTTCTCACCATCTTTGCACTAGAATTTCTACCGTAGCCTTGTGCTAGTAGTAAGTCTCATTACACCTTGTTTCATCTTGTTCTTAGTCAAAATATGTAGTATGATGATGTTGTCTAAATCACTAAAGAACAAGAAGACTAGAAGATGTTAAACAAGAATCATGAATATAAAAGTTTACTTGAAGTTGAAATATGACTAGTTTGATATTGTTAGGAGCATGTTGTTATTTTTTTTTAATGATTATTGGATGTGTGATGATAAACACCTTATGAATCTTGTTAAATGATATCTAAAAATATGATTTAACAAGATTAGAGAATGGTTATATATTACATAAATAACCACCTTCTAAGTTTAGTCATGAACTTGAATAAAAATAGATTTTTCTAAAATATGAATGAACTAGTAGATTGGTGATCATGTTGATTCAAGTTTACTAGAAGCTTTTTCTAAGAAAACCAAGTTAGAAAAGCGGTTTTTTTTGGAAAAATCATAACTTTACATAAATTTACATTATTTTTATAAATAAAATAAATGTAAGAACATTTATTTACAAGAAGAGTTCAAGAAGTTAATTTTTGTAAATATTGATTACAAGTTGTGAAAACGTAACTCGTTTAAGAAAGTGATTTTTAACAAAATAAATATACTTTGGAAGGTAACTAAGCCTACTAAAGGCTTCACTAAGTTACTACGTGTTTTCGGGAAATATCAAGTTCATGATTATTATGTGTCACGTATATTTTGCTCTTGATGATGTAAAGTTGTTTAAAAGATTGTTTGTTGATTGACTTTGAAAAGAAAACGATATGCTAGTAAGCATGGACACTCCCGTTTTAGGGGAAACTCTGGCAAAATTTTCCAAAAATCTCTAGACTTAGAAAATTATTTTCTAACAAGTATTTACAAAATATATGACTTGTGTTTCGACTATAAACTTCGCCATATTTTTATTACAAAACTCCAAAGTATCGGAGGTGGGTTTTCAAAAATAAAAGCAAATAAATATATATTTAGAATATATATTTGATATTAAAAACGCATGTGTAATTATTTGATTATTTTGGGAAACTAGTTATATTATTTAGGACAAAATAATGTAACTTAGCAAAAATGTCGTCACACTTATGAATCCGGGAAATACGTTTACGAACATATTTTGGGGTAAATATTATTTGGTTACAAAATATGAAAATATATTATTTTTGAGAGAAATATATATATTTTGGGATATATTATTTTCGTTGAATATGTTGAATACGTTTTTCTAAGTGGGACTTAAGATGTATTTTTCGGAAGTACAAGTGTACATGTATAAATACCCCCATCCTTGGGATGGAAATACACATAAATACTTGAGAAGTGTGGATACAAAATAGTTGCCTAACTATTTTTCTAAAAAAATAAAAGTTAAGTTAAAATAATTATTATTGTTTTAACAAGTATAATATCATAGTAACGCAACTCAAAACACTAAACCCTAAGCCAAGGCACGGCCCGTTCATCTAATAGACATTAGTATGTGTAGGTTGTCGCTCAGCAGATCGAGTTTGAGATTGACGTTACAGGATACGCACTTCTGTGAGTTCATGTCCCCCTTTTCTCTTAACTGTTTTCAGTTTTATACTTCGGGGGTGAAATACATGTTACAATTATTACAGACATTTATTTACATGGTATGGTTAGCTTAAGGAGGGTTTTTACTACGTGATCATGTGAGTGGTGGGCATGACACTTAAGGCCATTAATCCTCATTGTAGGACCAAGGGACATGAGTGATAGATCTATTTGGGTGTAGCGAGCCCACACCCGTGAGGCCGGGGCGGCCCATAGTGGTGACTGTGTCTTCATACCGGAGACAAATTTGCTAGGTTTGAGTCTTCCTGCACCATTTTCACACATACCATTGGCTTTGCAACCCATTGGTGATCAGTTTTTCCTTAATTGCTGCATACCAGGGACTTTTACTTATACAGACATTTTAAAGGTTTATACATACTCACTTACACATGAACTCGCTCAACTTTTGTTGATTTTTTTCAAACTACATGTATTTCAGGAAATTAGTGGATCTGGCGGTGTGAGCAATCATGTCGAGCTGCGTAATGAATAATGATGTCATCCGGGTTTAGGAGGTGTGACCCTTGCCAGGACGGGTTACGCGTCTCTAAACCATGGTTCCTATTTTAAGTCTTTTGTGGCGTCATGTGAACACGTTTTAATATGTAATGGTTGTAACTTGTTTTATGTGTCGACTTTTAAAACAATAGTGTTGTGGTAACTTTTAAAACGTAATGAATGGATGACTATCATGTGTTTTATTTTCATATAGCATTGTTATGATTGTGCTATGGTATTAAGAAGTCACACCAAATAAACCCACGCTTCCGCAAAAGCCAGGGTGTGACACATATGATGTACACATCAAAATATATAAACTTATGATACTTGATGAATATTTTTGTAAGTACACATTTTATCCAAAAATATATACTTGTCATTTTTATTTAGAAATCTTTTTATAAAACATGGATTTATGACTTTGTCCAAAATTTGTTTAACCATGCTTAAAGACCTCAAATAATTGTTTTAGTAACAAACTTCTTTGTTTAACAACTTTTAATACATAACAAAATTTATAAAAATTTTGCCATAGTTTTGTTTGAAATACGGATTTTTCCCCAAATTTATACAAAACTTGTTTTCAAATTATTTCAATACAAAACATCATCAAGTATCAATATCTATCAAAATTTGTCAACAAAAGTAGCATGAACATGATATTGTTCTTAACTTTCCCAAAAAGGAAACTTTATTCCTAATTTTTGCCAAATTTTTGTAGAACGAGATTTTATGAAAAACGCTTGTTTTAGATGTCTTACAAGGTCATTTGAAGCATAAATATGTATTCAAAACGTTTACTACAAACATATTTCTTGATTTTGATCCTTTCCAGAAATGGAAACTTTATTCAAGAAATATTTCAAAAACTTATTTTCTTGGTTTTAAATGTTTTCTTACATTTTACTAGCATGCATGTTCATAAAAAAATTTCATGTTCATCATTTTGTTGATGAATCTTGGTTGATCCTACATGCATGTATGTAGATCATAGTTTTGAGTAAAAATAACCAAGATTCAAGTTTATTAGGTTAGATTTCTCCAAGTTCATCTCTTAATCATATAAAAATCATGTTTAAAAAGAATGATTTTTAGTTGTTTCTTGTTATTTTTCAAGTGGGTTTATGATGAACTTGTAAAAGAAATCAAAATAAAAGTGAAGTTAGTATGATGTTCTTACAATTTTGCAAGGAAATAAAGATGAAGATTTGAAAATGTTGATGGTTTAGAGCTTCAAGTTCCACCAAAGAAGGCTCCTAATAGATTTCCAAGTCTCCTAAGTATTTTGGTTCATCCATAAACCTCCATTTTTGCAAGAACTCTTGAGTTTGAGATTGAAATGAAAGTGTTGTAGGGGTGTTTAGTTCTACACGATTTTGGAGAAAGAGAGGAGAAGATGCTAAGTGTTTGATGGTTTTGGAAATTATGAAAGAGAAGGTGGAGTGTTGGAAGGTTTACTTGGATTAGATCTAAACTAATCATGCTCCCCTAGTTCCAACACAACAAGTTAAACAATGGTGGCATTGAGAGGGGGCCCACCAATTCGAAAATCAGCCAAGGGAAGGGGATTTGTGCTGAATTTTTTTTATAAAAAAATTGTTTAAACTAAAAACTTTAAGCATTTTTAGAACTTTGACATTTTATATAAAAATATCTACAAGGTTTTAAGCTCTAATATTTAAAAGTAGTGTGACACTAGGTAAAACTAGTTCACCAAAATTTTTATTTTGTAATTCGGGTGAAAAAAGTTGGTTCGGGTCCTGTACCGGGTTAAATACTAACACCGTGTTTTGTTTAGATAAATACATAACACAAATTATTTTTGCACATGTTTTATTATCTAAAAAATTAATCCAACTTTTTGGACTAAATTTTTTATTATTTTTGACACGCTTCCGGTACCGGCTTTGGTGACTGCAGTTTACTGAACTAGCCGTGCAGCTTAACGCAATAAGATTCGATTGCGGATTTTGTGTCGTTTCTAATACCCATTATATTATTTACGTCAAATAATATTTATTTTTGGGTTTTTCGGACAGTTACTGTTTCGTTCTGCGGAATGCTGTATATTTCCGCAGGATTGCTGTATTTTTCAGCGGATTTGGACAATTTGGTTTTTAATTGGAATTTTGTAAATAGTAAGGCACATATTATTTTTGGACAAAGATTTTTTTTATAGAATATTTGTGTAGACATAACTGTATGTCTTGTTTTCATTGTGTCAGACTGTACTGCGACTAGTACTGACAAGTATCATTTATTCGCGTTCCTATTGTTAGTCTAGGATATTGTTTCTAATCGCAACGGATTTGTTATCATAATTCACTATGATTTTTGTAATTCCTAGACTTTTAAGACTTTAATTAATTAAAATTAAGTCGTATACGCAAAAATAAAAGTTTAAATAGTTGTTCAGGTTGTACGGAATTACCGGAATTTTGCCGTTTGTCACATCATAACCATCTTTTTCCTATCGACCCCACACCGATGCAACTTGGGAATTTCGACGTTATAGTGGGTATGGATTGGTTAGCCAAGCATCACGCAGAGGTAGTTTGTTTCGAGAAGATTGTTCGTGTTCCGCTCTCGACAAGTGAGTTCTACAGGTTCATGGTGTGACAACTGTGTTCTGTAATCGATGTTCGATGTAAAATAATGATGATTATTAATAAAACAATGTGCTTTGGTGTTATTATATGTGCTTTGGTGTTATTATATGTGTAATTGTGTTTGGTGATTTTACAATTTGATTCGATTCCAATTTCAAGCTTTAAATCGCTTTCTAGAAGGTTATACGCAAACTGGTGCTTAAACGCAGTCAGTATCACGCGACAAACACTCCGGAATAGTGACATAGGCTTAGCATACCTTAAATAACCTTTACATAACATTAGAAATAAGTTTTGAAGGCTTTGGTATGGAAAAATCAAATTAATTCGCTTACTGGGACTAAATTTGACAAACTACGAAAGTATGCCAATTTGAACTGTAACGAGCATTTCGGAACATGACCATAAGTTAAACATACCCTAAATATCCTTTACATAGCTTAGAAATAGGCTTTGAGGGATTCGGTGTGCTAAAATAAACTTTTGGGTCATTTAGGGACTAAAAGCGGCAAAAAGTGCACAAGTTTGCATTTTCGCGCATAACTTACATTCTTAATACATTCCGGACCTCCAAAAATTTATGTAAGCTTTAAAATATTTTATTTTAGTGTTTGGCATAAGAAAAATCCATTCGTCGCGCAATTTGGACCGTTTTTGCGTCCGTTACGACTTCCGTCGTAATTAACCGAACAACGCAACCGTACGGCCAAACGAACCGACATCCGAGATAATTTTGAGCATGTTTCATGTTCCCTATGCTTTAACATCCTTGTGGAGCTTAAAAATGGGCTTGACGGGTGTTAGAAGTGCCAAAACACGACCATACGCGCACAGGGACCAAAACTGCCAAAACTGAAACTTGCTGGTCTGCAGGGTCCTTACGGACCGTAAGGGTGAGGACCATACGGTCCGTAAGCATGTGCCAGAACATCAGAAACTTCTTTCCAGCCTGTTTCCAGCTGTTAAACACTCAAAACCCACTTCCACATGTTATTTCCTGATGCTAGGGGGCCATTTTGATGTATCCTTAGTATTGTAACACATGTATGGATGAGATTGAATCACGGTTTATGATAAACGATCTTAACGGTTCAAGGAAATCTATAAATACCCCCATGATCACAACTCCAAAACCCACAATTTGAAATCTGAATTATGCTCTCTAAGTGGAAGTATATGCTTCCTACCTGAGAGAAAATCAGAATCAAATCTTGCGGGGACCTTCTGTAAGTGTTCTTTCGTTCTTTTCATTCGTTTTAGCGTCAAAGTCAAACTGCGTTTGACTTTCTGCATTGACCAGTTTATGGTCAATGTGAAGTTCGTTTGAACTTCATAACGTGAGCGTAATCACGATGGTTATAGTCCCTAGTGACTATACCTACTGATTACCACGTTATCTAGGCTCAGTGACGAGTCGTAGTTTCGGCCAAAATGCGTATTCTTGCGTATTTTGTAACCAAACTACTCTTAGGTATCAAAACCATTTGTTTTGATACCAAACTTGTTTTCTAACTTAGGTAAGCATGTTTTAACATGCTTAGCTCGTCACTTTTAGTTTAGTGCTTATATAGGGTCGTAAAGGTAAGCGATCTAATCAATCGCTTATACTTTCGAACCCGACCCGTTTGCTCGATCATTAGGATCCGACCAAACACATTAAGTGACCATAGTAGCATAGGGAATAACCTTCCGAGGTTATAACTTATGGTCACCTAGTTTAGATAGTTGTGTGATAAGTAGTTTATATGCCTTAGGTAAATGACCAAAATGCCCTTTTCATGCATAATTGGTAATTAAGCATATGTAACCTAAACTTTTGTCACATAACTGACCATACAACATGATTAAACTTGTATAGGCATATAATATGTCACACCTTGGCTTTGCGGAAGCGTGGTTAATTTGGTGTGACTTCTTAATACCATAGCTTAATCATAACAAAGCTATATGATAATAAAACCATGCAAGATCATCCATAGATTTAAGTTTTAAAACCGAAGTAACATAACATTGTCTTAAGGACTACAACACCATAACATAAAACATTGTTTTGAAAGATATAAACATCAACATGAATAAAACGCAGTTTAAGATTTGTGACCCGTCCAGGAAAAAGTCACATTTCCTAAACCGGGATGACCTCGGAACCCATATGCAGCGGGAAAACACAACATACCGCGCCAGATCTTTAATTCCCTGAAATACATGTAAGTTGAAAAATCAACAATAATGTTGAGCGAGTTCATGTGTAAGTGAGTAAATAAACCTTTGTATGTATAAAAACCCTGGTATGTAGCAAATAAGGAAAAAGAGATCACCAATGGTTTGCAAGGCCATTGATATGTGTGAAGTGCAAGTAGGAAGACTCAAACCTAGCAGATTCATGCGTTGGGTACAAAGTCACCCCGAGGTCCGTTCTGTTTGGGCCTAGGGCTGGGCTCGCTACACCCAGATAGATCTACCGCTCCTGCCCCTCGGTCCTACCCTGAGGATTAATGGCCTCAAGTTTCTGCCTACCCACTCACATTATCTGAATAATAACCCTCCTTACGCTAACCATACCATGTAAAAGTACTCGTAATCATAGTAACATGTATTTCACCCCCGCAGTTTAGAAAACTGAAAACAGTTAGAGAAAAGGGGGACATGAACTCACAGTGGTGCGTCTCTACCAAGTATATCTCCTGATCAAGCAGCTGTGCGACGACCTACACGTACTAAATCTATTAGACGGACGGCCGTGCCTTAGCTTAAGGTTTAAGTTTTTGGGAAATAGTTAGACAACTATTTCGTGTTTATATTTCTTGTAAATACTTGGTAATTATTCTCCTTCCCAAGGATGGGGGATTTAATACATGCGTGCTCGTAAGATTCGAAATACATTATTAAGTCTCACTTAATATATTTTATTTCTTACTTCAAAATATAAATATCCTTCCCAAAATAATACTTTGACAAAAATACGCGCTCATAAATATTTTCCGAAATGCGTAAGTTACGTTTTAAAGATCAGGTGGAAATAATTATACCGTTGTAACTTATTATTAATTATGAAGGCGTATGCATTATTTCTGGAACCGTTAATATTTAGTAATATTATTTTTACCCTAAAAATAATATTTACGTAGTTCACAAAATAATCACAAAAAATTACACAAGTGTTGTGTATGAAAAATATATACTAACTATATATTTTAGCAAGTTTTATTTTGTGAAAATCCCACCTCCGACACTTGGAAGTTTCGTAAAAAAAAATCATGGCGAAAGTTATTTGGGAAAACAAGTTAAAAATATATCCATAACACTTGTGATAAAAAAATATTTACAAGTGTTAGATTTTTGGAAAATTTCGCCAGAGTTTCCTCTGTAACTGGAGGTGGCCACGCTTACAATCGTATCATTTTCTTTTATAATTTCAAATCAACAATGTTCCCAACATCAATAACAAACAATATTCCAACATCATACTAGTTCAAAAATATCACAAACGTATGAACTTGTGGGTTGTGTAAAAGTGTGTAGTAACTTCCCATTATTTTTAATAGATCTTTCTACTTTTATAAATGGAATCGGTTTCTCGAAAATCTTATTTTTACAGAAAATGTATTTGTACATCTTCTAGTCAAAATTTTAAAAGTAATTCTTTTGTTAAAACTTTTTGTCACACAAGTGTCTACACACTTGTGTGTTTACAAAAATCACCTTTGTTTAGGAAAGATCCAGCTTTAAAAATATGATTTCCTTTGACACTTGGTCCTTTGAAAATACCACTTGTAGATCCGTAGATCTACTAGTTTAGAACTCCATTTTGTAAGAAAATTGTTTTTACACAAGTTCATGGTTATAAGTAGTAGTGTTCTTCATCTAACCACTTTTCACACTTTAACATACACTAGGTCATGTTCCATGAACATGACTCAGTCGGGTTAGATGACGATCCGAACTAACACTAGCATAAAACAACACTAAATAATCATAACCAAACAAGTCTTATAAGTTTTACACCAATATTCATCTATTAACCACTTTGTTTATATTATTTTAGTAGACTTTAAATTTTGTTCTTACATGCTCATAAATTTCAACCGTCAAAATTCTTATTAACCACTTTAGAATAGATCAAAAAGGCGTTTAGAGTCACTTACTACTAGCTCGAGGCTAGGGAAGAAACCAGTCGAAAAACGAGTGGTTAAAAGCGTTGAGGTGAGGTCCTTGACGATCCGCAAGCACCGGGTCTCCTCATATGCGATCCTTAACCCTTGAGTGTATGTAAAATGGCAATAATGAAATGGGAAAATGATGGTGGATGTGAGGTAGCTCTCGGCCGAGAGTGATGAGAGGAGAATGATGAGATTTTTTTGTAAAGTGTTGATGTGTATGAATGAGAGTCTAATCCTTTGGTCAAATTTATAAGTCATGCAATCTCATAATCCACAAGATATTATGTAATGGTGATATTAGATACCAACAATTAAATATTCAACAAATAGGGTGGGTGTTCCCTAGGGGGAAACCCGATCGGATTGGGGGAGTGGGTTTTAGTTTGTTTGGAACTATCTAGTTAGTTTAGTTTAGGTGTTTAATTAGTGTATTAAGTGGGTTGTAATATATAGCGGGTGTTAGGGTATTTGGGGACCCTAACTGGCTCAGAAAAAAGAAAAACAATGTCAATGTTAATATTTTTATGTCCCGGGTTAAGTCCGGTTGTTTGGTTGGATACTACTCCGTTAAAGTGTTTAATAAATAATTAAAGTGTCGTTAATATTATTTTTAGTGACACAATTTATTCCCGACACTTTGGAAAGTGTCTAGTAATATTTTTCCAACTTTTTGCACTTTACTAGTTTAGGTAAATGCTGAATTTTTATTTAAAGTGCAGAATTTTGTACTCAAAGTACGTTTTAGGCACATCCGGTCACTATAATTATCACCTAGGGACGCAGTTTTACAATCCTCACCTCCTTACACTCCCTACTAGTGTAGTAAACTATTCCCGGCTCATACTGGCCTTAGAGACAGTAATTGTCTGATGCTGGCTATGTCAGCATGTTTTCTGGGTATCCCGTATAGTGTGCTCACTGTGCTTTTGTGCATCAAGGTTGTCACTGAAGTTTTGTGTAAATAATGGAGTGACAGTAGTAAAGTATGATGCATGTATAAGTATGTATCAGAAATCAGTAAGCAGTTTAATCACAGTTGTAAGCAAGCATAGTAATTAAGCAGTAATTAAATATTAATTAATTCGTACGGATACCTGGTTTGGTGAGGGTTGTCACATAATACTTGTCATAGGACTAGTTAGACGTCTCGAACGCGCATCTGCGCGCACGACGAGTTAAAGTAGCATAAGCTACCTTAATGGGTCGCGATGGGTCGAAAGCACTTAGGTTAGGTTCCGATTTAGAATGTAGGCTTTGTTAAACCATATCACATGAGTTCCAACACTCATTTGGTTTGCAAGACCTTATTCTGTCCGATCTTCCGATTTAGGCGTCTATTGTTTGACTAGTGGTTCGATTACTAGGTGCTGCTTGATTTCTCTGGTTTACTCGAGTTTGTTGAAGTACTATCGATTGAGGATACCTTGCACTACATGTGAGTACATAGTTCCCCTATTTTACTGTTTTCAAATGTTTTGGGGTGATTCATATGTACAAAATATTTTCAAGGTTTAAACGATGATTTCAAAAACGAATAGAACGATTTATACTAAACTAATAACGATTTCGATAATGTGAACGAAATTGTTGGTTGTAGTTACATAACGAATGACATTCATTAATTTTGGCTGAACCGACCAGTATTAGGTTATGGTACCATAGGATCTGACAAATCCCGTTATTGCACTATACCCATGGTTATGTGTAGGTGTTGTGGGTAATGATTGAATCTGTAATTATTAACTTACCCTTTGGGGGTTTGTTAATACAAGAAGCGAGGAACGAGGTAGTCGAGTCATGAAGGTTTGAATGTTATTAGCGAGACGACCATATATAAGTTTTCACAATTAAAACGGGGACGATTTGAAAACGATTTGGAAATGATTTGGAAACGATGTTAAACGATTTGGGTAAACGATTGGTTTTTGGTTAGTGTTTAGATAACGAGACAGGTGTAATGTGGTGAAAACATGGTAGATACGCCGCTGGTACTTCTTATATATAAGTGTTTTCAACATATTACATACCGTGGCGTTATTTAGTTCACTTGGGTAAACGATATTGAAACGATGTCACTCAACGATGTTTTTGAAATAATATACGAGTTTTATTAACGAGTTTATACGAGATGTTTTACAAGATGGTTTTCTAAAACAAAAAGTTTTTGGGTTAAGAATCATGGCTACAAGTTTTTTTTTTCTAAATTATAACCATCTTGATCTGAGTTGGTTAATTATGTTGCAATACGCTTTTCAAAACGAGGTTTGTATTTTGACTCTTGAAGGCTAATAAAGTACTGCAACATGTAAACGAAACCATGATTCTGATACTCTTATAAAACCTATGTACTCGCCAGCATTTCTTTGCTGACTTTTTTTTTACATATGTTTCAGGTGTTGTTGCTTGATTGACGTTCTAGTGTAACATCTGTGCTTGTAATCATTGTGAATAGGTCTTTCATCAATAAAATAATGTTATTTTATCCCAATGTTTGTTTGGTTGTGTTTTACATTTTTCATGTTTTGACTTTTATTCAATTCCAAACTCTATTCTGGAGAGTTATACGCAAACTAGTGCGTAAACGTAATCAGTTTAATGTGACAAATACTCCAGAACATCAACATATACTTAACATACCTTAAATAACCTTTACATAACTTAGAAATAAGTTTTGAAGGCTTTGGTATGGCAAAAACAAGTTAATTCGCTTACAGGGACTGAACCTGACAAACTGCGAAAGTATGCCAATTTGAACAGTAACGAACATTCCGAAACATGAACATAAGTTAAACATACCATAAATATCCTTCACATAGCTTAGAAATAGGCTTTGAGGGGTTCCGTGTGCTAAAATAAACTTTTGGGTCATTCAGGGACTAAAAGTTTCAAAAAGTGCACAAGTTTGCATTTTCGCGCATAACTTACATTCTGAATACATCCAGACATCCAAAAATTTATGTAAGCACTATAATATTTTATTTTAGTGTTTGGCATGAGAAAAATCCATTCGTCGGGTCATTTGGATCGTTTTTCGCGCTTATGCGCATTCCGTCGTAATTAACCGAACATCGCGATCGTACGACCAAACGAACCGAAATTCGAGATATTTTTGAGCATGTTTTGAGTTCCCTATACTTTAACTTCATTTTAGAGCCTTGAAATGAGGTTAACGGGGTTCAAACGCATCGAAAAAGGCCTTAAACACGCGCAGGGACTAAAACTGTCATTTTTGAAACATTTCTGAAACAGGGGGGTGGTGGCGTAGCGCGAGCCCTAAGGGCCTTACCAGTCGCGCTACGCGACTGCCTAACCAGATCAGATAAGACTGATTAGTCAGCAGATTTCAACTGATTAACTCACAACCACACACTCACACTTGCCCTTTCAGCTCATTAGGGGCCATTTTTAGTCACCACAACATTTCAACAAGTGTAGGGATGTGATCATTCCCTCTTCCCCAAGAAATGATCCTAACGGTGAACCGAAAACTATAAATACCCACCTCCACCCTTCACTTTTCCTCACAAGAATCTGATCTTATGTGCTCTAAGTTGAAACCTTTGTTTCATACCTGAGCTATTTTGATCTAGATTAGCATTCGGGGACCCTTTGTAAGTGTTCCTTCGTTCTTTTATTGCTTTTCGAGTCTGAAAGTCAAACTTTGTTTGACTTTCTGCATTGACCAGTTTATGGTCAATGCGAAGTTCGTTTGAACTTCGCAACGTGATTGTAATCACGATGGTTATAGTCCCTTGTGACTATGCCTACTGATTTCCACGTTGTCTAGGGTCGTAAGGGTAAGCGATCTAATAAATCGCTTATACCTTCGAACCCGACCCAGTTGGTCGATCATTAGGATCCGACCAAACACATTAGGTGACCATAGTATATAGGGAATAACCCTCCGAGGTTATACCTTATGGTCGCTTCGTTTAAGTAGTTGTATGATAGGTAGTTTATATGCCTTAGGTAAATTACCAAAATACCCCTTTAATTCCAAAATTCGTTTTAAACATATGTAACATAACTTTTGACATCTAAGCTGATTTGACAACCATATTAGACATGTTAAAGCATATTTTACTTGTCATAGGACTAGTTAGGCGTTCCGAATGCGTTTTACGCGAACGACGCGTTAAAGTAGCATAAGCTACCTAAACGGATCGTAATGGGTCACAAACACTTAGGTTAAGTTTCGTTTTAGTATGTGGGCTTTGTTAAACCATGTTACACGAGTCTCCATACTCGTTTGGTTTACGAACCCTCATTCTATCCGATCCCCCGATAAAGGTCCGGTTTATTAACATAGTTACCTATATTAGGTGTCGTTTGATTCCGTGATCTCTAGCATTGCTTGGTGGTTATCTTAGGACTTCTGAGCAATCTCAAGTGAGTACATAGACCCCTATTTTATTGTTTTCCAAACATTTTGGGGTGAAACACATGTGCCTACTTGTTACTTTCATGCTTTCCATGTTTTCACATCATATACCTGCTATGTTCGTTAGTACATTATAGTACATGATTTCATTACATTTCATGCTATGTATGCCCATTGTGTGCGTACTTAGTACATTGTTTTACATTACATTTCATGCTATATATTCCCATTGTGTGCATACTTAGTACATTGTTTTACATTACATTTCATGCTATATATGCCCATCGTGTGCATACTTAGTACATTGTTTTACATTACATTTTATGCTATATATGCCCATTGTATGCATACTTAGTACATTGTTTTACATTACATTTCATGCTATATATGCCCATTGTGTGCATACTTAGTACATTGTTTCACATTACATCTCATGCTATGTATGCCCATTGTGTGCATACTTAGTACAATTGTTTACATCACATGCTTTCATTTTGGTATGACATTTGGTTTGTTTAACATGGAACAATACATTCATTAACATTAGCTACGCTGTTCGTTAGTAGGTAGTGGTACCATAGGAATTGACAACTCCCGTTCCGGACATCCTGGGTAGGTTTGGATGAAGGTCCGGTTTATTAACATAGTTACCTATATTAGGTGCCGTTTGATTCCGTGATCTCTAGCATTGCTTGGTGGTTATCTTAGGACTTCTGAGCAATCTCAAGTGAGTACATAGACCCCTATTTTATTGTTTTCCAAACATTTTGGGGTGAAACACATGTGCCTACTTGTTACTTTCATGCTTTCCATGTTTTCACATCATATACCTGCTATGTTCGTTAGTACATTATAGTACATGATTTCATTACATTTCATGCTATGTATGCCCATTGTGTGCGTACTTAGTACATTGTTTTACATTACATTTCATGCTATATATTCCCATTGTGTGCATACTTAGTACATTGTTTTACATTACATTTCATGCTATATATGCCCATCGTGTGCATACTTAGTATATTGTTTTACATTACATTTTATGCTATATATGCCCATTGTATGCATACTTAGTACATTGTTTTACATTACATTTCATGCTATATATGCCCATTGTGTGCATACTTAGTACATTGTTTTACATTACATTTCATGCTATATATGCCCATTGTGTGCATACTTAGTACATTGTTTCACATTACATCTCATGCTATGTATGCCCATTGTGTGCATACTTAGTACAATTGTTTACATCACATGCTTTCATTTTGGTATGACATTTGGTTTGTTTAACATGGAACAATACATTCATTAACATTAGCTACGCTGTTCGTTAGTAGGTAGTGGTACCATAGGAATTGACAACTCCCGTTCCGGACATCCTGGGTAGGTTTGGATGAAGGTCCGGTTTATTAACATAGATACCTATATTAGGTGCCGTTTGATTCCGTGATCTCTAGCATTGCTTGGTGGTTATCTTAGGACTTCAGAGCAATCTCAAGTGAGTACATAGACCCCTATTTTATTGTTTTCCAAACATTTTGGGGTGAAACACATGTGCCTACTTGTTACTTTCATGCTTTCCATGTTTTCACATCATATACCTGCTATGTTCGTTAGTACATTATAGTACATGATTTCATTACATTTCATGCTATGTATGCCCATTGTGTGCGTACTTAGTACATTGTTTTACATTACATTTCATGCTATATATTCCCATTGTGTGCATACTTAGTACATTGTTTTACATTACATTTCATGCTATATATGCCCATCGTGTGCATACTTAGTACATTGTTTTACATTACATTTTATGCTATATATGCCCATTGTATGCTATATATGCCCATTGTATGCATACTTAGTACATTGTTTTACATTACATTTCATGCTATATATGCCCATTGTGTGCATACTTAGTACATTGTTTTACATTACATTTCATGCTATATATGCCCATTGTGTGCATACTTAGTACATTGTTTCACATTACATCTCATGCTATGTATGCCCATTGTGTGCATACTTAGTACAATTGTTTACATCACATGCTTTCATTTTGGTATGACATTTGGTTTGTTTAACATGGAACAATACATTCATTAACATTAGCTACGCTGTTCGTTAGTAGGTAGGGGTACCATAGGAATTGACAACTCCCGTTCCGGACATCCTGGGTAGGTTTGGATGAAAGGAATGACCGAATTCGATGTACATAACTTAGATAAACCTTTAATTTGTTTAAGGGTTTATCGCCACAGTCTCAAGGCTTGGATGTATGCATTTTCACAATACCGCATAAATGTTTGTATCAGTATAGCATGCATTTGTTCCACAAAACATAGCTTTGATTTAAACCAGGTTTTACTTCAATACTTTGTTTTTGTGCATATGGTTTAGTTGATATATTTCACTAGCCATACATATCATTTTGGGTTACACATTACATGATTTACATTTGACACATAAACATTATTGACATTGGTTACACATTACATGATTTACATTTGACACATAAACATTATTGACATTGGTTATACACTACATGACTTACATCTTGACATAAACATTTTGACATATTATTCAATACAATTGGCAATTGGTTTAAACATAAACATCTTACGTTGTTGGTTTGGTTTGAGTAAGTGATTTAAGTAACGAGGCGTGTGTAATATGATACAAGCATGGTGGATACGCCGCTGGTACTTCCTATATATAAGTGATTGTATGGTATTACATATCGTAGCGTTATTTGAATCATTTCAATTTGGACATATAACATTTTATACAAATAACATACTTTTCACAAGACATTAATTTACAAACAACTCAATTTATACAAACTCGTTTTACATGGTTATTCATTTAACCATACATTATTCTCTTATTTATACACATCATCTGATCTTATCGTTTTTCAAATGATTTACAAGACAAAGCAAATTACAAGGTTCATGACTAAACCTTTTCTCAAACATAAGTCATGAATTCTGTTTTCACAAAACCTATGTATCTCACAGGCATTTTTATGCTGACGTACCTATTTTCACATGTGTTTTCAGGAGATGATGCATAGGACTTATCAAGATACACATAGGCGGACTTGGGCCTTAGTAACAATAAAAGATACAAGACTAGTTATTTATGTTATGTCTCTTTGATTGTCAAGACATTGTAACTCTTTAAATAAATAAAACAATATTTCAATTTCCATGTGTTATGAAACAATGATTCTGTTACAACACTCCCCGACGTTTTCCGCCACGTTTTGTTGTTCTACGTGGTCGGGGTGTGACAGAAGAGTTGGTATCAGAGCTCATGGTTATAGGGAATTAGGTTATTAGTAATACTTGACCTAGTCTATAACCTTCCTAGGACCCTAACGCGAGTTTACTTGCGTTTAGTCATAAAACAATAATGTCACCTATCCTTAGGCGACAACCACAAGAAGAACATAAATTTCAAAACCGCTTTGAAAACTAATCATCTGTTCTAGGATGATTGATTACTAGGTTTTGAACCCTCTATTGTAAGGTTTTGAACCCTCAGTTATAAGGTTTTGAACCCCTTTGAGTTTTCAAATCTCGTCAAAGTTTGGGTCGTATAATGTAAACACGTGCGAACTGGAAGAGTGAATGCCTGTATCCTGAGTTTTCTGTCTAAGGCTAGAGTGTTCGTACAAATCCGCAGTATCGGACCAGTCACTCTTACCTGGGAACTCTTGGGGTGAGTGTTCACTTATAGGCGAGCATGTCTTCAGAGATACATTAATATGATCCGTTTACTTTGATTAGTCACCATCTCATTTGTTTGCCTTAGGTAACAAACAAATGATCGCAATTGCTATGTGTTGTTATTTTGTTCTATTTGCCGATAACATTTCATTTGTTTCCTCCTATGTCTTTCATTTTCTTCTAGAATGTCTCTTCATCACGATGACGCCCAGATATCCAAGCAGACTGCCAAATTCGCTCAGCGAATAGGCAAAGTAGTCCTGAAGACTGTTGAATTAGCTACTGCCATGTATTGTCTCCAGGATGAAGCCACTCAAGAGTCACCAAGACATGCAGGACCTAGTCAGGTGACAGCACCATCAGCCAAGAAACCAATCGAGGAATCAAAGACCATGGATGAACGATCCCCTAAGAAGTCAAAGAAGTGAAAGGCTTCTCAGAACTTCGCCGTGGTCGCTCACAATGGTCAAGCCGTCTCCAACCAACCAGCTCAACCCCCTGCTAGGAAGCCATACAATGGAACTGCACCCTTGTGCAACCAATGTAACCTTCATCATCATGCTAGGGTGAGGTGCCGCAAATGCCAGATTTGTGGACTTATAGGTCATACAGCAAGGGTTTGCCCAACTGCAGCTGTACCAAATCAAGCTGGCGACACTCCTGCTCAAGCTCGTTTCTCACGAGGGTCTTGCTACAACTGTGGCGAGATGGGCCATTTCCAAAGGGATTGCCCAAAGCTTGCTAATGCAAATCTGACCCACGGATGAGCAGTTGGCTGAGTAGAAGATGTTGTTGTCTTATGCTTTTGTTTCCTTCGTTTTCTAGTAATGTGAAACAATATGTCTTGTTCATAAATAAAAGTTGTTGTTCGCAATTCTGATATACAAGTATAGTTACATGTGTGTATGGCATTTCCCTATAATACCTACATTAAGGAACTATGTTCCTTACAAACTACTTTTGCGAATTTCCCATTTTTGTGTCTACTCATGATTCCCTCGAAAAATTTTAAAGTACTCGTTTCATCCCAGGAGACGAAGTACAATAAATAAAGGGAAATTATGAGTAATCGTGCTTTTTGCACATCTATGCCATTACGTCCTTGGTTAGATAACTAAGGATATTTTCAAATCTCATACCCATTACGTTTTGATTTTTCAACATACACAGTACAAGTAGTTCAAAAACAATCTTCATGATCTCAAAACATTTCATATAGTTTGAAAACATTTTTTTTAATGCATTGTCTATGTTATTTCAAAAACATTGGCTATGCTTTCAAAAACAACCTTCATAATTTCAAAATGTTTCATATAGTCTGAAAACAATATTAACACAGTACATTTTCTTATCAAGTTCATGATTTCGAAAAGCATCATTCATATTTTCAAAAACCTTATACATAATTTCAAAATTCATTTCACATGATTTTAAAAACATTTTGTAAAAATATCTACCTAATACACCTACCTTATGATTTCAAAAGTATTATATATAACGTTTCAAAAACGTTAAACACATTTTTCTTAAAAGAACCCCATGCATAGTTTTCAAAAATATTTTCTTCATACATTGACTTAACCTTCAAATTCTGTTTCATATGTCGCCTTGACATATCAAGCATCTCAACTTCATAAGCATTTTACCACATGTTTTGACCTAAGCACATCAAGTGCAAGGTTTCAAAACATCTTCAACTTCTAAAATCCATATGGGATCTTTTTATCTTCACATTTAGACCCTTGTGGATGATTATCATTCAAATCAGAGTCCCTGATTGGATTCCTTTTGTACCTAAATTTGAACATTTCGGTTTCTTATAATCGAAATCGAATTTTTCTTTTAAAAATCTTTCTATCGTTATAGTTAGATTCTTGATAATGTTTAAAGTACCAAATGAAATCCACGAGATGGATTCCTAGTGTGCCTTAAATACATGTGCTCTGTTAGCAGAACAAATTTTTAGTTAAACAATTTTGTGGTTATGTGACTATGTGTTTATACACCTTATGTTTTCTTTTATGCATTTTGTGCTTTTACACTATGGATATTCGTTATCCAAATACTCGCAGAATCTTTCATATCTTCATATGAGGGATTCGTAGCAGGATATTCAAAAGGTACTACCTTAAATCCTTAATGGGCTTCTATGTAATAGTTAAGACCCTTGGATTATATAGTACCACTCCATGATTCATAAGAGACCCTTTTAGGAGTCTAGTCTAAAAGATTGATTCAAAAATCTGGTTAAGAATGACATGTGATGATATAAGCTGAAAAGACTCCTTGGTTGTCTATTAAAATCATTTATTGATTTAATAAAAGGGACCCTATGGTGGTCTAGTCACATTCATCACAAGGTTTGTTCATTTGGTTTTCCCCTACACATTATAAAATAGACTGTGTGAACTATGCAAGGAATTGTCTAATTATGGACGCATACATAATTATGAGATTCAGTGCACGGTAATCACAGTAGGATTTATTATGTGTAAGAACCGATAGTGACAACAATAACGAAATGAGAACGATGTAATGGAGGTACGGTGGACGCACCGATGACGCTTCATATACTTGTATATAAGTATCCCTCTTACATTACAAGCATGATGTTATTAAAGTTACTAAAAGTTCAGAACCCTAACCAATGTTGTTCGATCTTTTCAACTTCATGTTTTAAACTCTCACAAGTTTCCTCTAAATAAATTTCGGGACGAAATTTCCACAAGTAGGGGAGACTGTAAAATCTGTGCTTGTAATCATTGTGAACAGTTCTTTCATCAATAAAAGAATGTTATTTGATCCCAATGTTTGTTTGGTTGTGTTTTACATTTTTCATGTTTTGACTTTTATTCAATTTCAAACTCTATATCGCTTTCTGAAGAGTTATACGCAAACTAGTGCGTAAACGTAATCAGTTTAATGCGAAAAATACTCCGGAACATCAACATATACTTAACATACCTTAAATAACCTTTACATAACCTAGAAATAAGTTTTGAAGGCTTTGGTATGGCAAAAACAAGTTAATTCGCTTACAGGGACTAAACATGGCAAACTGCGAAAGTATGCCAAATTGAACAGTAACGAACATTCCGGAACATGACCATAAGTTAAACATACCATAAATATCCTTCACATAGCTTAGAAATAGGCTTTGAGGGGTTCGGTGTGTTAAAATAAACTTTTGGGTCATTCAGGGACTAAAAGTGTCAAAAAGTGCACAAGTTTGCATTTTCGCGCATAACTTACGTTCTGAATACATCCGGACATCCAAAAATTTATGTAAGCACTATAATATTTTATTTTAGTGTTTGGCATGAGAAAAATCCATTCGTCGCGTCATTTGGATCGTTTTTCGCGCTTATGCGCATTCCGTCGTATTTAACCGAACCTCGCGATCGTACGACCAAACGAACCGACATCCGAGATATTTTTGAGCATGTTTTGAGTTCCCTATACTTTAACTTCATTTTAGAGCCTTGAAATGAGGTTAACGGGGCTCAAACACATCGAAAAAGGCCTTAAACACGTGCAGGGACTAAAACTGTCATTTTTGAAACATTTCTGAAACAGGGGGTAGTGGCGTAGCGCGAGCCCTAAGGGCCTTACCAGTCGCGCTACGCGACTACCTAACCAAATCAGATAAGACTGATTAGTCAGCAGATTTCAGCTGATTAACTCACAACCACACACTCACACTTGCCCTTTCAGCTCATTAAGGGCCATTTTTAGTCACCACAACATTTCAACAAGTGTAGGGATGTGATCATTCCCTCTTCCCCAAGAAATGATCCTAACGGTGAACCGAAAACTATAAATACCCACCTCCACCCTTCACTTTTCCTCACAAGAATCTGATCTTATGTGCTCTAAGTTGAAACCTTTGTTTCATACCTGAGCTATTTTGATCTAGATTAGCATTCGGGGACCCTTTGTAAGTGTTCCTTCGTTCTTTTATTGCTTTTCGAGTCCGAAAGTCAAAGTTTGTTTGACTCTCTGCATTGACCAGTTTATGGTCAATGCGAAGTTCGTTTGAACTTCGCAACGTGATTGTAATCACGATGGTTATAGTCCCTTGTGACTATGCCTACTGATTTCCACGTTGTCTAGGGTCGTAAGGGTAAGCGATCTAATAAATCGCTTATACCTTCGAACCCGACCCAGTTGGTCGATCATTAGGATCCGACCAAACACATTAGGTGACCATAGTATATAGGGAATAACCCTCCGAGGTTATACCTTATGGTCGCTTCGTTTAAGTAGTTGTATGATAGGTAGTTTATATGCCTTAGGTAAATTACCAAAATACCCCTTTGATGCCAAAATTCGTTTTAAACATATGTAAGATAACTTTTGACATCTAAACTGATTTGACAACCATATTAGACATGTTAAGGCATATTTTACTTGTCATAGGACTAGTTAGGCGTTCCGAACGCGTTTTACGCGAACGACGCGTTAAAGTAGCATAAGCTACCTAAACGGATCGTAATGGGTCACAAACACTTAGGTTAAGTTTCGTTTTAGTATGTGGGCTTTGTTAAACCATGTTGCACGAGTCTCCATACTCGTTTGGTTTACGAACCCTCATTCTATCCGATCCCCCGATAAAGGTCCGGTTTATTAACATAGTTACCTATATTAGGTGCCGTTTGATTCCGTGATCTATAGCATTGCTTGGTGGTTATCTTAGGACTTCTGAGCAATCTCAAGTGAGTACATAGACCCCTATTTTACTGTTTTCCAAACATTTTGGGGTGAAACACATGTGCCTACTTGTTACTTTCATGCTTTCCATGTTTTCACATCATATACCTGCTATGTTCGTTAGTACATTATAGTACATGATTTCATTACATTTCAAGCTATGTATGCCCATTGTGTGCGTACTTAGTACATTGTTTTACATTACATTTCATGCTATATATTCCCATTGTGTGCATACTTAGTACATTGTTTTACATTACATTTCATGCTATATATGCCCATCGTGTGCATACTTAGTACATTGTTTTACATTACATTTTATGCTATATATGCCCATTGTATGCATACTTAGTACATTGTTTTACATTACATTTCATGCTATATATGCCCACTGTGTGCATACTTAGTACATTGTTTTACATTACATTTCATGCTATATATGCCCATTGTGTGCATACTTAGTACATTGTTTTACATTACATTTCATGCTATATATGCCCATTGTGTGCATACTTAGTACATTGTTTCACATTACATCTCATGCTATGTATGCCCATTGTGTGCATACTTAGTACAATTGTTTACATCATATGATTTCATTTTGGTATGACATTTGGTTTGTTTAACATGGAACAATACATTCATTAACATTAGCTACGCTGTTCGTTAGTAGGTAGTGGTACCATAGGAATTGACAACTCCCGTTCCGGACATCTTGGGTAGGTTTGGATGAAGGTCCGGTTTATTAACATAGTTACCTATATTAGGTGTCGTTTGATTCCGTGATCTATAACATTGCTTGGTGGTTATCTTAGGACTTCTGAGCAATCTCAAGTGAGTACATAGACCCCTATTTTACTGTTTTCCAAACATTTTGGGGTGAAACACATGTGCCTACTTGTTACTTTCATGCTTTCCATGTTTTCACATCATATACCTGCTATGTTCGTTAGTACATTATAGTACATGATTTCATTACATTTCATGCTATGTATGCCCATTGTGTGCGTACTTAGTACATTGTTTTACATTACATTTCATGCTATATATTCCCATTGTGTGCATACTTAGTACATTGTTTTACATTACATTTCATGCTATATATGCCCATCGGTGCATACTTAGTACATTGTTTTACATTACATTTTATGCTATATATGCCCATTGTATGCATACTTAGTACATTGTTTTACATTACATTTCATGCTATATATGCCCGTTGTGTGCATACTTAGTACATTGTTTTACATTACATTTCATGCTATATATGCCCATTGTGTGCATACTTAGTACATTGTTTCACATTACATCTCATGCTATATATGCCCATTGTGTGCATACTTAGTACATTGTTTCACATTACATCTCATGCTATGTATGCCCATTGTGTGCATACTTAGTACAATTGTTTACATCATATGCTTTCATTTTGGTATGACATTTGGTTTGTTTAACATGGAACAATACATTCATTAACATTAGCTACGCTGTTCGTTAGTAGGTAGGGGTACCATAGGAATTGACAACTCCCGTTCCGGACATCCTGGGTAGGTTTGGATGAAAGGAATGACCGAATTCGATGTACATAACTTAGATAAACCTTTAATTTGTTTAAGGGTTTATCGCCACAGTCTCAAGGCTTGGATGTATGCATTTTCACAATACCGCATAAATGTTTGTATCAGTATAGCATGCATTTGTTCCACAAAACATAGCTTTGATTTAAACCAGGTTTTACTTCAATACTTTGTTTTTGTGCATATGGTTTAGTTGATATATTTCACTAGCATGATTTACATTTGACACATAAACATTATTGACATTGGTTATACACTACATGACTTACATCTTGACATAAACATTTTGACATATTATTCAATACAATTGGCAATTGGTTTAAACATAAACATCTTACGTTGTTGGTTTGGTTTGAGTAAGTGATTTAAGTAACGAGGCGTGTGTAATATGATACAAGCATGGTGGATACGCCGCTGGTACTTCCTATATATAAGTGATTGTATGGTATTACATATCGTAGCGTTATTTGAATCATTTCAATTTGGACATATAACATTTTATACAAATAACATACTTTTCACAAGACATTAATTTACAAACAACTCATTTTATACAAACTCGTTTTACATGGTTATTCATTTAATCATACATTATTCTCTTATTTATACATATCATCTGATCTTATCGTTTTTCAAATGATTTACAAGACAAAGCAAATTACAAGGTTAATGACTAAACCTTTTCTCAAACATAAGTCATGAATTCTGTTTTCACAAAACCTATGTATCTCACAGGCATTTTTATGCTGACGTACCTATTTTCACATGTGTTTTCAGGAGATGATGCATAGGACTTATCAAGATACACATAGGCGGACTTGGGCCTTAGTAACAATAAAAGATGCAAGACTAGTTATTTATGTTATGTCTCTTTGATTGTCGAGACATTGTAACTCTTTAAATAAATAAAACAATATTTCAATTTCCATGTGTTATGAAACAATGATTCTGTTACAACACTCCCCGACGTTTTTCGCCACGTTTTGTTGTTCTACGTGGTCGGGGTGTGACATCTAGGATGCATGCGTCACATAGGATCTAGACGAGGCCTTAGTGACCTAAAACGATGATAGTCGATACAAAACTTGTATGTTCTATGTTAAGACAACGTTAATGTTTAATATTATTGTGACAACCCTCAAAATTCCATGTATTCTGTACAATTTATTAATGATAATTAAAGTGCTTGACGAGTGTGTGGAATTACTTAACTGCTCTCTGATTACTGTGTTATACTTACATGTACTTGTTAACATACTAGTAGTGTACAGAAAAGTCAGTAAATAGTCCTGTGTGTTTTCCTAAGTGTTGAGAATTAAAAAAGTTACAAAAATATATATATAGGACGCTTTACGGATTAATTAAGCACTTTAACGGAACAACACCGAATCGAACAACCGGACACTACTCGGGACACAAAAATATTGTCAAACACATTATTTTTATTTTTCTGAGCTAGTTAGGGACCCCGAACACCCTAACCCACTAAATATTAATAACACTCATAACACACTAAATATAACACTTGGTTTCCCTAACTAGATTTCAACTAATACTTACAACCCAACCCCATACCCCCCCCCCCCTTAACTACACGGTTCATGGTGGGCCACCACCTTAGATTTTATTTGAATATTTTAGAAGATCTTGTCTCAACTTTTACAACATAATAACCTATGGACAAATTCATGTTGGTGGATTTTATAAATAACTACAAGTGCCATAACCTCTCACATTCTTCACACATCCACACTTAAACTCCTTCTTCTTCCTTCCTCTTGTTTCAGCCGAGAGCTCACACCCACACACCCTCCTTCATCTTTCAACTTCCATTCAATCCATACATATACAAAGGTGTTAGAAGCATAGTAAAGGAGCTAGGAGCTTTCGGAAGTTCAAAGACCTTCTTCGTTTGCTATTAACCACCACATTTCTTCACTCGAACTCCCCTAGCCTTGTGCTAGTGGTAAGCACTTAGATCCTTGCATTTTACATGATTGTTAAGTGGTTAATAATGTTTAAAGATCAAAAAGATAGGAACTCTAAAGAACCATAAACAAAGTCTTGAACATAAACTAGTCTAGTGATGAAGTAATGTTGTTATGATTCTTGTTGATTTCCTGATAATTTGCTGGTTAATATTGATGTTTGATGTTGTTGTGACCACTAAACATGTTAGCGGAATCAATCGAACACGAGTTAGAAAGCTAAAAGCTGAAAAACAGATTCTGTCCAAGCTTTTACAGCCAACTTCAGTTGGCTGTAAACAGGTCAATATTTAACGAAAAACGGATTTTCTTGAGTCTATAATGTGTTATTATGAAATACGGTTCTAATGGCACTGGAATCATAATTTTTGGACTTCGTTTACTATTTTTAAAAGTGTCGTTTTGTAACAGCAGCTAAAGCTGCATTTTTGCTGCTGAAAATATGCGTTCTATTTTCAGTCATAACTTGAATTCTGTGTAGAGTTAGATCATGAAATTTGTACTGTAGATGACCACTGATGTATTTGTAATTATCTCACTAGAATTTCGTAAATCGGACTCTCGATGAATTTTAAATAAATTATGCCATGGATTGCAGCCAGAAAAAGATAAATCTGATTTCAGTCCGGAAAATGATTTTTTATAAAATATTGGTAATGAACTGGACCCCGATATTTTTACACAATAATATTTGTATCGTTTAAGACATTCTATAAAAATTTGGGAATTTTTGGAATAAGTTAACTATTTTATTAAAATGTCCGAAAATAGCCCGGTTTTGAATATTTAAGCTGAAACGACATAAGTTGTAATTTGCGTGTCTAAATGTCGAGTATGTTATCTATGAATGATCTAACATGTTATGTGTCAATAAAAGTGTTATGTGCAATATCGTATGTTTATTTATGAACGGGAATAGATGGGAAGTTTATATGGGCATAAACTGTTAAAGTAATGCATGTTATGCGATAGATACGTGTAGGAACTTTGTGCTCTATTTGAAACCACTAAATGACTAACTGGTAATCATATTAGGACGTGATTGACCAACCTTGACTGCTAGCTATATTTGAGAATCTAACCGAGTAAACCAAGGTGAGTTCACACTTTCTACAAGGCATGGGATTTCCGGTGGTTTGGGAATGGATTAATAAACTAAAACGGAATCTACATATCCTTCTTCGGTTGGATATGTACGGCCATCCTCCTTGGGTAGGATGCCACTATAAATCCTGCGTATTCTCCTTGGTTAGAACTATGTACGTTCGTCCTCCTTGGGTAGGACAACAACCTTAAAACTTACTAGACAAAACTCTATCATAAGTCCCTCAATTTATATCCACTTAATCGCCGAGGCCGATGGCGAGCGGGTCATTAGTTAATAGCGCTATTAGGTTTAACAAACCTCACACCGTGTCGTCCGAACATGAGTGTACTAATGGACTATGGCAAAGGGTCAATGTTGATAGACATTGACTTAGGGCACAACTTACTTTCGTTAGTAGTCGATATCATACCGTCTAGTAGTTCACATGGGGAAGCCCCCACTGATCATGGGTATGGATTGGGTAATAAAAGGAACTGGTTAAACATACTTTCAACTAAGGGGTAACCCCCACGGCAAATAAGCCAACGAAAGTCAAACCACGTTTTCAGAAACAACTTAAAACTAATCAACCAACCGTGAACTCACTCAACTTTGTTGTTGACTCATTGTTACATGCCTTGCAGGTCGCTAGATGCTTTTGGAGCTTGCACAAGGAGAAGGTTGTTGTGGAATATGTCCCGTGTTAAATATTTAATCCTTATGAACTTATTAAACCTACGTTTTGGACTTTAAACTTATGAACTATGGACTTATGTTTTTGTTTCATGTTTTATGCTTCCGCTGTTTAAATCTGAACTTGGTTAACTTAAAGTCGGTTTACTTTCTTTTGGTCGCCAATCGTATTGTGGTTGGTTTTATTTACTTAACTGTGTTGTTCAATATGATTGGTGGCTCGATCCTGGTCATGTCACGCCTCCAAGCGGTGATACTCTGCATGGTGGATTTTGGGGGTGTGACAGATTGGTATCAGAGCCATTGGTTATAGTGAACTTGGTTTTAAAAAGGGAAAAGCTTTTTGATAAAACCAGACTATAACCTGTACAGTGCTCAACGATCCACAACGACGCTTCGCTCTACGTGCAAGACTCGACACAATAGGTGGTATAATTTATGTTATATTGTTGGTTAGATAGTTCACACTGTGCATTGGTTAACGTGATAATTGCTATTTGAACCTTGTGTGCTTACTCTCTACTATCATCCCACACTTACGCACTTTCGCGACGCTTTTCTCACTTACGTTGCTTCGTTGTGAAGATCATGAGCGGACGCGGAGGACGTATCAACCTGACTCAGGCCCAGTTGACGGCTTTGATCAATGAACGAGTTGCTGAGGCACTCGCAGCTGTCCCTATAGGAGGTATAACCTGCCATATCAACCCATTTTAGGACATTTAGATCCTACCTTCGCAAACCAACCCTCGTGCTTAACCTTATCTTTTATTCTCACGCAACAGGTCAACATGCTCAGCCTCCTGTGTGTACATTCAAAACCTTCATGGATTGCCGACCCAGTACTTTCAGCGGCACGGAAGGAGTTGTAGGCCTCCTACACTGGTTCGAGAAGCTTGAGTCTGTTTTCGAGATGTGTGAATGCCCTGAAGATCGTAGGGTGAAATATGCTACTGGAATGCTTGAAGGTGCTGCGTTAACCTGGTGGAAGGCACAGGTTCAATTGCTAGGGCGGGCGGTTGCTAATGCCACCCCATGGAACGGTTTCAAAGAACTGATCAAAGAAGAGTACCGCAGTCGGGACGACATCCATAAGCTAGAGGTGGAATTTTTCAATCTGAAGATGACGGGGTCTGAGATTGAGGCGTATACTAAGAGGTTAAACGAGCTGGCCATCTTGTGTCCCACTATCTTGGACCCTCCCATCAAACGTATTGAGCTGTACCTCAAGGGCCTTGTACCAGAGATTCAAAGTCACGTGACTTCAGCTAACCTGGGTACCATTCAGCAAATCATTAAGTTGGCCCATCGTCTCACTGATCAAGCAGTTGAACAAAACAAACTGCCCAAGAGTATTGGTGCTGCTACTACTGACGCTCCCAATGAAAACAAGCGGAAATGGGATGGAAATTCCAGTAAGGGTTCTGCTTCAGCTCAGTCCCAGCAGCGAAAGAAAAATGAGTACAGGAGCCCCAGTCAGCAATCTTCTAGGAATCAAGGTCAGGGTGGGTACAAGGGAAATCACCCTAAGTGCAACCGATGTAATTTGCACCACAGCGGGCAGTGCAACAAATGTCGTTGTCAGAGATGTCACAAGCTGGGTCATGAAGCTAAAGATTGCAGGAGCCCGCGTCCTGCGAATCTGAATCGCCAACAACAACAACAAGCTCCACAGAACCACCAGCAGCAGCAACAGCATGGCAATAAAGGATGCTTCCAGTGTAGTGCAACAATGGAGGAACCGTCCTCAGCTGAACCAGAATCAGAACAACAACAACCAAGGAAACGGGAACCACAATGGGAACAACAATGGAGGCAACAACGGGGGTAACAATAATGGCAATGGTGCCAGGGGATGTGTTTTCGTGCTAGGCCAGGGTGATGCAAGGAACGATCCCAACGTGGTGATGGGTAAGTTTCTTCTGGACGACTTCTTTGTTACTGTTTTATTTGATTCGGGTGCCGATAGCAGTTATGTGTCCTTAAAAGTTAGCCAAATGCTTAAGCGCACTCCAACACTTTTGAACACCAAACACACGGTAGAACTAGCAAACGGTAAAAGTCTTGAAGCCACCCACGTAGTTAAAGATTGTAACCTCGTCTTAGCTGGTCAGACTTTCTCTATCGATCTTATTCCTATCACACTTGGTAGTTTTGACGTCGTTATTGGGATGGATTGGCTATCTCATCATCAAGCGGAGATTGTTTGCAAGGAGAAAATCGTCCGCATTCCTCGTTCTGGTGAAGAACCCCTCGTGATTCATGGCGACAAGAGTGGTGGTGTCGTAGGCACTATCTCTTTCCTTAAGGCCCATAAGTGTTTGCGAAAGGGCCACACTGCCATTCTAGCACTCGTTACTGACACATCAACGGAAGAGAAGAGAATTGAAGACATTCCTATTGTGCGCGATTTCCCTGAGGTATTTCCTGAGGAATTACCTGGTCTTCCGCTTCATCGCCAAGTTGAGTTTCAAATCGAGCTAGCTCCTGGAGCAGCACCAGTAGCTCGAGCGCCATATCGTCTAGCTCCATCAGAACTCGAAGAACTGTCTACGCAACTACAAGAACTCTTGGAAAAGGGTTTCATACGTCCTAGCTCTTCGCCTTGGGGAGCTCCAGTACTATTCGTGAAGAAGAAAGACGGTACTTTCAGAATGTGTATTGACTATCGCGAACTTAACAAGGTGACCGTGAAGAATCGTTATCCTCTTCCACGTACTGACGACTTGTTCGACCAGCTGCAAGGGTCAACCTATTACTCTAAGATTGATTTGAGATCGGGGTACCATCAGCTGAGAGTCCGAGAGGAGGACATCTCCAAAACAGCATTCAGAACTCGTTACGGCCATTACGAGTTTCTAGTTATGCCTTTCGGGTTGACGAATGCACCAGTGGTCTTCATGGATCTCATGAACCGAGTATGCAAACCTTACCTGGATAAGTTCGTTATTGTCTTCATCGACGACATCCTGATCTATTCTAAGAGTCAGGAAGAACACGAGCAGCATCTACGACTTATGCTGGAACTTCTTCGAGCAGAGCAACTGTATGCTAAATTTTCGAAATGTGACTTCTGGCTTCGCGAAGTCCATTTTCTAGGCCATGTGGTAAACAAGGATGGAATTCATGTTGATCCATCCAAGGTTGACTCGATCAAGAACTGGCCTGCACCCCGTACACCAACAGAAATCCGCCAATTCTTGGGTTTGGCCGGATATTACAGAAGATTTATCAAAGATTTCTCCAAGATTGCGCAACCTCTCACTTCACTGACTTAGAAAGGTGTCACCTATCGTTGGGGTGATGCACACGAGTCCGCATTTCAACACTTAAAAGATAGACTTTGTAGCGCGCCTATCCTCTCATTACCTGAAGGCACAGAAGATTTTGTGGTTAACTGCGACGCTTCCATCCAAGGACTTGGTTGCGTGTTAATGCAACGTGATAAGGTCATTGCCTATGTATCGCGCCAACTTAAAGTTCATGAAAGGAATTACACTACGCACGACTTGGAACTGGGAGCAGTTATTTTCGCGCTTAAGATATGGAGACATTACGTTCAAGCAAAAGGAGTTAACATGCGACAGCGTCGATGGGTCGAGCTCTTGAATGATTACGAATGTGCGATCAAGTATCACCCGGGTAAAGCCAATGTTGTGGCTGACGCCCTCAGTCGAAAGGATACTATACCTAAGCGTGTACGTGCGTTACAGCTTACCATCCAATCTAACCTTCCCGCTCAGATTCGCGATGCTCAGATTGAAGCATTGAAAGCAGAGAACATCAGGGCTGAGTCCTTACGAGGATCGAGGCAACAGCTAGAACAAAAGGAAGACGGTGCCTACTATGTTAACGGACGCATCTGGGTTCCACTTTATGGAAACTTACGCGAACTTGTGAAGGATGAAGCACACAAGTCTCGTTATTCGGTACATCCTTGTTCGGATAAGATGTACCACGATCTCAAGACTACGTATTGGTGGCCTGGTATGAAAGCCAACATAGCAACCTACGTTAGCAAATGTTTGACTTGTGCGAGAGTCAAGACTGAATATCAGAAACCATCAGGCCTACTTCAACAACCAGAGATCCCGAAATGGAAATGGGAGCAAATTTCCATGGATTTCGTTACTGGCCTGCCGAGATCTCAACGCGGAAATGACACTATTTGGGTTATAGTGGATCGACTGACCAAGTCTGCACATTTTCTGGCTATCAAGGAAACGGATAAGTTTTCTACTCTAGCAGACATTTACCTAAAGGAAGTAGTATCAAGGCACGGAGTGCCAACCTCCATCATTTCTGATCGTGATGCGCGTTTTACTTCTGAACTGTGGCAAGCAATGCACAAGTCTTTTGGCTCACGTTTCGATATGAGCACCGCTTATCACCCACAGACGGATGGATAATCTGAACGCACCATCTAGACTCTTGAAGTCATGCTTAGGGCATGTGTAATCGATTTTGGTAATGGCTGGGAAAAGCACCTCCCGCTAGTGGAGTTTTCGTATAACAACAGCTACCACACCAGCATCCAGGCCGCTCCGTTTGAGGCATTGTAGGGACGTAAATGCCGATCCCCTCTTTGTTGGGCAGAAGTTGGTGATAGCCAAATCACAGGCCCAGAACTCGTGGTAGACACGACTGAGAGGATTGCTCAGATACGACAGCGAATGGCGGCAGCCCGTGACCATCAGAAAAGTTATGCGGATAAGCGTAGGAAACCACTCGAGTTCCAGGTTGGGGATCGAGTGCTACTCAAAGTCTCACCTTGGAAAGGTGTAGTTCATTTTGGCAAACGAGGCAAACTCAATCCGCGCTATGTCGGACCGTTCGAAATCATTGAGAAAATTGGCAAGGTCGCCTACAGGTTGAATCTACCTGAGGAACTCAGCGGAGTTCACAATGTTTTCCATGTGTCGAATCTGAAGAAGTGTCTGTCAGATGAGACCCTCATAGTTCCTCTCAAGGAGCTCACAATCGACGACCAGCTGCGATTCATCGAAGAACCAGTAGAGATTACTGATCGAGATGTTAAGATTCTCAAGCGTACCAGAATACCCCTCGTCCGAGTTCGTTGGGATTCCCGTCGTGGCCCAGAGTATACCTGGGAACGAGAAGACCAAATGAAACTCAAGTATCCCCAGTTGTTTAAGAAAAATGCAACCACTACTGAGACTGAAGCTACCGCAGAATTTCGGGACAAAATTCCAAATCAACGGGGGAATGATGTGACACCCCGAGAAAACCAGGAAACTAACGCAACTTAACTAGCTTCCTCAGTAACCACGCACTAAATTTCGGGACAAAATTTTCTTAACAGGGGGAGAATGTGACAACCCTCAAAATTCCATGTATTCCGTACAATTTATTAATGATAATTAAAGTGCTTGACGACTGTGTGGAATTACTTAACTGCTCTCTGATTACTGTGTTATACTTACATGTACTTGTTAACATACTAGTAGTGTACAGAAAAGTCAGTAAATAGTCCTGTGTGTTTTCCTAAGTGTTGAGAATTAAAAATGTTACAAAAATATATATATAGGACGCTTTACGGATTAATTAAGCACTTTAACGGAACAACACCGAACCGAACAACCGGACACTACCCGGGACACAAAAATATTGTCAAACACATTGTTTTTATTTTTCTGAGCTAGTTAGGGTCCCCGAACACCCTAACCCACTAAATATTAATAACACTCATAACACACTAAATATAACACTTGGTTTCCCTAACTAGATTTCAACTAATACTTACAACCCAACCCTATACCCCCCCCCCCTTAACTACACGGTTCATGGTGGGCCACCACCTTAGATTTTATTTGAATATTTTAGAAGATCTTGTCTCAACTTTTACAACATAATAACCTTTGGACAAATTCATGTTGGTGGATTTTATAAATAACTACAAGTGCCATAACCTCTCACATTCTTCACACATCCACACTTAAACTCCTTCGTCTTCCTTCCTCTTGTTTCAGCCGAGAGCTCACACCCACACACCCTCCTTCATCTTTCAACTTCCATTCAATCCATACATATACAAAGGTGTTAGAAGCATAGTAAAGGAGCTAGGAGCTTTCGGAAGTTCAAAGACATTCTTCGTTTGCTATTAACCACCACATTTCTTCACTCGAACTCCCCTAGCCTTGTGCTAGTGGTAAGCACTTAGATCCTTGCATTTTACATGATTGTTAAGTGGTTAATGATGTTTAAAGATCAAAAAGATAGGAACTCTAAAGAACCATAAACAAAGTCTTGAACATAAACTAGTCTAGTGATGAAGTGATGTTAACATGATGTTGTTATGATTCTTGTTGATTTCCTAATAATTTTCTGGTTAATATTGATGTTTGATGTTGTTGTGACCACTAAACATGTTAACGAAATCAATCGAACACGAATTAGAAAGCTAAAAGATGAAAAACAGATTATGTCCAAGCTTTTACAGCCAACAGGTCAATATTTAACGAAAAACAGATTTTCTTGAGTCTATAATGTGTTATTATGAAATACGGTTCTAATGGCACTAGAATCATAATTTTTGGACTTCGTTTACTATTTTTAAAAGTGTCGTTTTGTAACAGCAGCTAAAGCTGCATTTTTGCTGCTGAAAATATGCGTTCTGTTTTTAGTCATAACTTGAATTCTGTGTAGAGTTAGATCATGAAATTTGTACTGCAGATGACCACCGATGTATTTGTAATTATCTCACTGGAATTTCGTAAATCGGACTCTCGATGAATTTTAAATAAATTATGCCATGGACTGCAGCCAGAAAAAGATAAATCTGATTTCAGTCCGGAAAATGATTTTTTATAAAATATTGGTAATGAACTGGACCCCGAGATTTTTACACAATAATATTTGGATCGTTTAAGAAATTTTGTAAAAATTTGGGAATTTTTGGAATAAGTTAACTATTTTATTAAAATGTCCGAAAATAGCCTAGTTTTGAATATTTAAGCTGAAACGACATAAGTTTGAATTTGCGTGTCTAAATGTCGAGTATGTTATCTGTGAATGATCTAACATGTTATGTCACACCCCCAAAAATCCACCATGCGGGTATCACCGCTTGGAGGCGTGACATGACCAGGATCGAGCCACCAATCATACTGAACAACGTACTTAAGTAGATAAAGACAACCACAATACGATTGGTGACCAAAAGCTAGTTAACCCAGTTTTTAATTTAGACAGCGGAAGCATAAACGTAAAGTTCAAAACATAAGTTCGCAGTTCATAAGTTTAAAGTCCAACACATAGGTTTAATAAGTTCATAATGTTTAAAACATTAAACACTGGACTTAACCGTCCGCACACCACAACGACTCCTTCCTCGTGCAAGCTCCAAATGTTTAGCGACCTGTAAGGCATGTAACAACGAGTCAACAACAAAGTTGAGTGAATTCACAGTTGGTTGTTTAGTTATAGCATTCGTTTCGTAAATCATCTGTTCGTTTTGAAAACCATGTATCGTATAAGTTTGCATCGCAGTCTTTCTGACATGTTTGCGAAGATTAGTGGGGGTTTCCCATGTGTTACTAGACCACGCGTATCGACTGCTACGAAAATATAAGAGGTGCCCTAAGTCAATGTCTATCAGCATTGACCCTTTGCCCATAGTCCATTAGTACACGCCCGTCCGACTGGCACGGTGTGAGGTTTGTTAAACCTAATAGCGCTATTAACTAATGACCCGCTCGCCATAGGCCTCGGCGATTAAGTCGATAAATGAGGGACTTAAAGTGATAGAGTTGATGGTCTTATGATCGTGTACGTAGGTTTTACGTACGTGCCCTTCAATCCGAGGACAGTAGTAAGTATGAGTGTACGTAGGTTTTACGTACGTGCCCTTCAATCCGAGGACAGTAAAAAGTAGTTTAATAGTAATGATAGTACAAGTAGTTATTTAATCCCATTCCCAACCCCTGGGAATCCCATGCCTTAGAAAGAGTGTGAACTCACCTTGGTTGCTCGGTTTGACTCTCAAATATAGCTAATAGTCGAGGTCGGTCAATCACGTCCTAGTATGATTACCATTTAGTTTATTAGTGATTTCAAATAGGACACAAAGTTCCTACACGTATTTATCACATAACATGCATTACTCTAACGATTCATGCCCATATAACCTTCCCATCTATTCCCCACTCATAGACAAACATACAACATTGCACATAACACTTTTATTGACATATAACATGTTCTATCATTCTCGGATAACCTACTCGACATTTAGACACGCAATTCACTCCTTATGTCGTTTCAGCTTTATTAATCAAAACTGGACTGTTTTCGAGCATTTTAATAAAATAGTTAACCTTTTCCAAAAATTCTCAAATTTTTACAGGATGTCATATATAATCCAAAATTTATTGTGTAAAAATTTCGGATCTCAGTTCATTACCAATTTTATATAAAAATTCTTTTACTCGACTGCAATCAGATTTGATACTTTCTGATTGCAGTTTTACGGAAAAATTCACTAAAAATCAATCGTAAGTCGGATCGTCGAAATTCCAGTTGGAAGGTTACAAAAACAACCGTGACTATCTACGGTAAAAATTCCATGAGCTGACTCTGCTCAGGTTTTAAGTTTTGACTCTGATTACAACACACTTTTTCAGCAGAATTATTTCAGCTTGAGCTGCTGTCTAAAAATAATTCTTTAGAAATTTTAAACGACCTCGAAAAATTACGATTCCAGTACCATTAGTTCAGATATTCAAAATTACACAATTTAGACTCCAGAACTTAAATTTTTCGATTAAAAATGAACCCGTTACAGCCTGTTGAAGGGGCTGGAAAATCTCAATCAGCAAGCTGTTTATATGTAGAAGTGACTAAAAACGCATAAACAAAGACCCTAACCATGGTGTATCGATGAATAAATGTTCAAACCTAAATCATGCTTTTACCAAACTCAAATCAACCAGATTTCAATTTCAAACAAACTTTTTATCTATGGATTCTATGCAGAATTTCAAGTTCATATATTTAGTGTTTTAACTTTTGTATGTGTCATAAACATTCAACAAATCGTAACAAGAATCAAGGTGGAACAAGAGTATGAAGGGACTTACTACTAGCACAAGGCTAGGGTAGTAATCTTAGGATGAGATGATGGTGAAAAGTTGGTGACAAAGCTTGAATCAAACTTCCTTGAAAGCCCTTCAATCTTACACTTCTATGGATGAGCTTCAACCTTTGAATGAGAGCTTTTAGTGGAAGAAATGGAGATGGTGAAGAATGATGGTGGTGATTTCGGTTATGAGAGAGGGGGGGGGGGGTGCTTGTGCCGAAATTAAGGGGGAGGAGAGAGGAGGTTGAGTGTGGGTTTAGAGGAAATGATGAGCAACCTTGGAAACATGCATTTCTAGATTCCTAGGGTAATCATACCCAAACTCTTGGCCAATAGAACAAGGATTCTCTTTTTACCATATCTAAACAAAATATCTTTGATGATTTGGGCAGGTTTTTGGTTGGGGGGGGGGGGGTTAAAATGTAAATTTTGGTGACTAATAGGTATTAAGTTAGAAGGTTAAGGGTATTTCCAAGTATAGTGGGTGTGTGACCTGTTTCTATAGTGCGTAGGGATTTATTGTGACCATAAATAATTAAGAAAGATAAAATAATATTTCTGAAAATATTTTAGTGTCCCGGAAAACGTCTGGTTGTTCGGTTACGTATCGTTCCGTTAAAGCGTTTAATTTCACCGTATAGCGTCTTATACATATATTTTTGTAACGGAATTTATTCCTAACACACAGGAAAATATACCGGACTATTTAGTAACTTTTCTGTATACTACTAGTATGCTAACACGCACATGTAAGTATAACACAGTAATCAGAGAGCAGTTAAATGATTCAGCACAGTCATCAAGTACTTTTATTATCATTAATAAACTGTATGGTTACATGCAAATTTGAGGGTTGTCACATGTTATGTGTCAATAAAAGTGTTATGTGCAATATCGTATGTTTATTTATGAACGGGAATAGATGGGAAGTTTATATGGGCATAAACCGTCAAAGTAATGCATGTTATGTGATAGATACGTGTAGGAACTTTGTGCTCTATTTGAAACCACTAAATGACTAACTGGTAATCATATTAGGACGTGATTGACCAACCTTGACTGTTAGCTATATTTGAAAATCTAACCGAGCAAACTAAGGTGAGTTCACACTTTCTACAAGGCATGGGATTCCCGGTGGTTTGGGAATGGGTTAATAAACTAAAACGGAATCTACATATCCTCCTTGGGTAGGATATGTACGGCCATCCTCCTTGGGTAGGATGCCACTATAAATCCTGCGTATTCTCCTTGGGTAGAACTACGTACGTTCGTCCTCCTTTGGTAGGACAACAACCTTAAAACTTACTAGACAAAACTCTATCATAAGTCCCTCAATTTATATCGACTTAATCGCCGAGGCCGATGGCGAGCAGGTCATTAGTTAATAGCGCTATTAGGTTTAACAACCTCACACCGTGTCGTCCGAACGGGAGTGTACTAATGGACTATGGCAAAGGGTCAATGCTGATAGACATTGACTTAGGGCACAACTTACTTTCGTTAGTAGTCGATATCATACCGTCTAGTAGTTCACATAGGGAAGCCCCCACTGATCATGGGTATGGATTGGGTAATAAAAGGAACTGGTTAAACATACTTTCAACTAAGGGGTAACCCCCACGGCAAATAAGCCAACGAAAGTCAAACCACGTTTTCAGAAACAACTTAAAACTAACCAACCAACCGTGAACTCACTCAACTTTGTTGTTGACTCGTTGTTACATACCTTACAGATCGCTAGATGCTTTTGGAGCTTGCATGAGGAGAAGGTTGTTGTGGAATATGTCCCGTGTTAAATATTTAATCCGTATGAACTTATTAAACCTACGTTTTGGACTTTAAACTTATGAAGTATGGACTTATGTTTTGGTTTCACGTTTTATGCTTCCGCTGTTTAAATCTGAACTTGGTTAACTTAAAGTTGGTTTACTTTCTTTTGATCACCAATCGTATTGTTGTTGGTTTTATTTACTTAACTGTGTTGTTCAATATGATTGGTGGCTCGATCCTGGTCATGTCACGCTTCCAAGCGGTGATACTCCGCATGGTGGATTTTGGGGGTGTGACAATTATCAATAAAACGAAACACTTTTTGTATCCATGGTTATGAAACGATAATTCTGTTACAACACTCCCCGACATTTCCACCACGCTTTGTTGTTTTACGTGGTCGGGGTGTGACAGAAGAGTTGGTATCCGAGGCAATGGTTATAGGGAATTAGGTTATTAGTAATGCTTTAACCTAGACTATTACTTCTAGGACCCCAACGCAAGTTTATTTGCGTTTAGATTTTTAAAACAAAATCGTCACCTATCCTTAGGTGATAACCACGACGAGAAACACAATTTTCGAATCCGCTTTGAAAATTAATCATCCATTCTAGGATGATTGATTACTAGGTTTTGAACCCTCTGTTGTAAGGTTTTGAACCCTTCCAGTTTAACTCATTTTTGGCTTAGTGCCTTCTGAGTTTTCAAAATCTCGTCAAAGTTTGGGTCTAAATAATGTGAACACGTGCAAACTGGAAGAGTGAGTGCCTGTACTCTGAGTTTTCTGTCTAAGGCTAGAGTGTTCGTACAAATCCACATAATCGGACCAGTCACTCTTACCTGGGAACTCTTGGGGTGAGTGTTCACTTATAGGCGAGCATGTCTTCGTGATACATTATTTTTGACCTATTTACTTTGATTAGTCACCGCGTGTCGTTTGTTTGTTCGAGGTAACGAACGAATGACCGCCTCTCTTGTGTTTTGTCGATACCTCTTTTGTTTTTCCTAATTTTCAACCTCACTCGACTCTCTTGTTTCCTTGTTAGACAATGCCTCCTCGACGTGAAGCACAATCTTTCACTATTGAAGAAATCGCAACCCTGGTCTCTCAGCAAGTGGCTGCTGTGCT
This sequence comes from Helianthus tuberosus, assembly GCA_030545235.1. NCBI lineage: Eukaryota > Viridiplantae > Streptophyta > Magnoliopsida > Asterales > Asteraceae > Helianthus > Helianthus tuberosus. Next base: position 33,872,868 of record CM060429.1, read on the forward strand.
TCCCGGCGTTGTGACCCAAGTCCACGAGATATATAACAACAATAATAACAACAATAATGCACCGTGTAATTTCAAGAATTTCAATGCTGCGAAGCCGCTTAAGTTTTCTGGGTCGCAAGGAGCAACTGCGCTCCTGCAGTGGTTTGAGAGTATCGAGAGCACATTCAGACATGTGCAGTGTCCGAATGCGCGTAAGGTTGAATTTGCTTCGAGCGTGTTTGAGAAGCGAGCGCTTACCTGGTGGAATGGTATTATGCGCGACAGGGGTGCCGAAGTGGCGTTGGCACAAACATGGGAAGAGCTTCGGGCTCTCATGATGAAGGAGTTTTGTCCCCGTCACGAAATTCGGGCTTTGGAGCGAGAGTTTGACGATTTAAAGCAAGATGGGGCTGAACGCCGTGCGTACACGGATCGTTTTGAGGAACTCAGTCTATTGTGTCCCACCATGGTTACCCCTCTGGAGAAAGCAATCGAGAGATATATCGATGGTCTACCCGATTCTATTCTGGAGATTGTGACCGGTGTTAATCCTACTACCCTTCGTCAAGCAATCGAATTGTCTACTACCTTGACTGAGACTCAAGTCAGGAAGGGTAAACTCACCCGTAAGGGTGATAAAAAGAAGGCGACTGATTCAGGGAAGGACAAGAAAAAGGGTAAGGGTAAGGAAGGTGAGACGTCGAAGAAATCGAAGAAGCGAAAGGGTGCCTAGAATTTTGCTGTTACAGCACAGACTGCTCAGAACCCGCAGAACCCACCGGCTCAGCCACCTGCAAAGAAAGCGTATGCTGGTACCGCACCTCATTGTACTCGTTGCAACGGTCATCACGTTGCACAACAGGCTTGCAAGCAATGCACGACGTGTGGTAAACTTGGGCATTTGGCAAATAATTGTCGTTTAGGACAGAATCAGGTTGCTCAGGTTCCAGCTCCGGGTCAGGGGAATGCTGTGAGATTCCCACCGGGTTCATGTTTTAATTGTGGAGAGTATGGTCACTTCCGCAACAATTGTCCGAGACTGGTGAATGCAAACGCGAATGCTAACGCGAACCCGAATGCGAACGTCAATGTTAATGTGAAACCCCCTCGTGGGCGAGCGTACAATTTGAATGCAAACGAAGCGAGGGCTGACAACGAGGTTGTCAATGGTACGTTTCTTGTTAACAATCAACCTGCATCTATTCTTTTTGATTCTGGTGCCGACAGAAGTTTTGTTTCATTGTCATTTGGGCCTTTGCTTGCGATACCTAGAACTAAACTAAGGAAACCTGATGATGCACGAATGTCTAAAGCCTATGTCTTAGTCTTAGTCAAGCTTGTATAAGGTCTAGAGGTCAAATATGTCAATTATGTATAGTGTAGGGGGCTGAATGTAAAAATTATATATTAATGTTGTGATTCCGCTCCTAATGACACTTTGTCATTTGGAGCGAAATTAGAAGATTGTGATTCCGCCCGAAATGACAAAGTGTCATTAGGAGCGGAATCAGGGCCCCTATATATAGTAGTGTTTGGTTTCTCATTTGGCACCGATCCTTCAAGTTGTAACCGAACTGCTGCTGGATTTTTCTGTGATCAGTTAATGAGAAACTGTGTTTAAAGTGATATTCTGTCTATTTCTACTCCATTCTCTTTGATTCAAACTGTTTGTGTGATTCCGCCACATAAACAGTGGTATTTTGACTCTGATTGACCCACTAGATCGTCAATATCGATCCTACAATTGGTATCAGAGCCAGTTATGAGCTAAAATACCTGAATCAAAGCCTTTTTACTACATTTTTTGTGAGTTTGCGTAAGAGGATCATATCAGTTTTTGAGACAAATCACTAACACCGTTAAGCTTTAAACATATTAAGTTCTAAACGATTCACGTTGATTGACGATATAGTTGTCCTCTTAAGCTCAATCTAAAAACTTTCGATATGCTTACCGATATGATTAAGGTATATTAATTTTGCACTAAATTCTTATGGACCCCACGATCTCAGCATATCCCCTCATCATGCAATACACTAACTCAAGTAATGCCTTTAAACTTTCATCAACTGTGATATGTGCGAAAATAAAACAGAATGTTTAAACATTAACAATCAGGTTGATACTTCCGTATACGCAGAGAAAGTCCAATGTTTAAACAAAATAAGAAAATAAAACAAGTTGAAATTGTTTAGGCTTTAACCACCAGGTCGATACTTCCGTATACGCAGAGGAGGTCCAAAGCTTAAACGAAACACCAAAGAAAATAAAGCAGAACGTTTAGGCAATAACATCCAGGTCGATACTCACGTATATGCAGAGAATGTCCAATGCTTAAACAAAATAAAGAAATAAAACAATTTTAAATCTTGGCAAAATGAAATGCACAATCACAGCGACTTTTTAGCAAAGTTGTGAAAGTTCACAGACTTAACCAGTTTTATGTCTTTCGACAATCAGCGATTACTGAGTAGGCACACAATCAAGAAGGACAAAACTAAGTACTATGCTTTTGACCATGTTTCCCACTAGAACTAGGCTTTTTCATTTAAGTTTGTATCGTTATCGCAAATCTACTAGTCTAGTTGAGCCTATCGTCACATCTTTAGTAAGACCGTTTATCACATTTGACATTTCATTTCTTTAGCATGCTGTGATAGTCCAACTGATTTACTATCATTTCCTCTTTTTCACAACAAAACTCATTTTGAATTTTCGATGTTTTTGGTATTTCAAATTTTCAAAATTTTTTAAAATTTTTCTCCCCCTAAAATCAAAATATGTTTCAATTTTGATTTTCTGAGAAAATTTGAAAACGAAGCAGTAAACTATACAAACAAAGTGATAAACTGATGAGAATTGCCTCAATTCGCCATCCACTTGGCTTAAACAGTCTGAACTCCCCCTGACAACAAACTATTTTCCCATTATGATTAAAAAACATTTAAGTTTGTATTAATCAAAATGGTTTTTCCGGAAGATTAGTTTTGTCTGCCATTTCACAAACATGGGGTTTAATTCATCACACTGTTTTCAACCACTTGTAGGTTTATCACAAAAACAACTTCCAACAATCATACTACTTGTAAGATAGTTAAATCAAGTACAACTTAATGTCCTTGATTAACTACTTGAAAGACGAAATATCACAGTTAACAACGAGTGAATTTCTCAAGAAAGATGTCGATTCCTACTCCCCAATTACCAACCTGGGAGTTCCGGCAAGTCAGGATTTCATACAGAGAATACTGGCCTTGGGTGTGACCTTTTCAATTTCACTCGGGGTTTGAACATATCTTTTAGATTCATAAAATTCTTTAACCCCTTTTACCTTACCATCGACCATCTTTCCAAAGATATGTTTTACTTTGCTATTAAAAGCCTTTTCGACATCGAATTCTTTCTTTTCAGAATAGAATTGATTTGAACTTTTCACTTTACCATCTTTATGTTTAAAATTTTCAGTCCGCAATGGTGGAAAGTTGATATCATCCATTGGTGGAACTGACGTTTCAATTTTTAACTCAACTTGTGGCTCTTCTGACTTTGACGAATCAGATTCATCGCCAAGACATGTCTCCTTTGCTTCCGAAGAAACAAATTCTTTACCAGAAGGTGGCTCCTTTGTTTTCCACACAACAGATTCATCGCCGACCTTTATTGAAACTTTTTGATCAACAAATTTTACCTTTACCCTACCTTTTGTCCTCAGATTTGTATCTGGTGGATTCATTTTACTTGACTGATTTTTTGTTGAGCAAAGTGATTCATCAGAACTTTTATCTGAATTAACCGTTGTACCCGAGGACAAAATCCTTTCAAGGTACTCTCGAGCTTTCTTTCTTTTCTTTCTCAGTCGGTCTTTCTGCCCTTGTGAAAGCTTCACTTTCTGTTCTTTCACCTTCTTTTCTTTGGGCTTTTCTTCGACCTTGACTGATTTCTTCATCTTTTTCTGAGATTCAGCCCTCGATCTTTCCATTGATCTCATTGGGCAATCTCTTGCAATGTGTCCTTTGATTTGGCAATTATAGCATCTCCTTGTCTCAAACCACTGACTCTGGCAGTTAACAGCAATGTGTCCTTGAACACCACAAGTGTAGCACACTCTGTTATCGTACCATTCATCACTTTCACACCAAACGCTCAGATCATAACATTGTCTGGCTTTGTGGTAATCATCACTCCTCCTGAAAGCTGGATTTATCTTTGAAGCACTGTGGTCAAACATGCACCACATATCACCAACGTTTTGTGAGTTTTGAATTTTCAATTTTTGTGGTTTTTTATAATGATTGGATAATTGAACTGATGAACTTTTATTTTCAATTTTTGTGGTTTTTTATAATGCCAGGTAACAAGTCGAGTTCCGAAAAACTGACACCCAGCAGTGGTGGACTTAGCGTTCTGCTTGCAGCTTCCAAAGTCAGAATCAGCGAAACCTGTTAGAGAAAAGTCACCCGAGCGAGGATACCACAAGCCGATGCTTGGGCAGCCTTTCAAATACCGTAATATCCTTTTGACAATCGTCAGGGGTGACTGCTTCGGGCTCGACTGATATCTGGCGCAAAGACATGTCGGGTACATGATGTCCGGTCGGGAAGCAGTGAGATACATTAAGGATCCAATGATTAACCGGTACAATGTCTCCTCCACTTTGACGCCACTCTCATCAGGACAAATACCATGATTTTGTGCAAGGGGGGTTGATGCTGGACTACATTGATCCATATCAAACTTTTCAAGCACGTCCTTCACATATTTTGTTTGGTGAATGAAGATTCCATCGGGCATCTGCTCCACCTGTAGCCCGAGGAAGAACTTCATCTCCCCCATTGAACTCATTTCGAATTTCTTCTTCATAACATTCTCGAAATCTTTGCACAACTCATCGTTGGTCGAACCAAAAATAATATCATCAATGTAAATCTGCACAATTAGGAGATGGTCTGCAACTTCCTTTGTGAACAATGTACTATCAACTGTCCCTCTAATGAACCCGTTGGTCAAAAGATGTTGGGAGAGCGTCTCGTACCAGGCTCTCGGGGACTGGTGTAATCCATAGAGCGCCTTATCCAGCAGATAGACCTTGTTCTTGTGTTGTGGATCACTGAACCCCGGTGGTTGTCCCACATACACCTCTTCTTTAATCTTTCCGTACAGGAAGGCAGATTTAACATCCAGCTGGTACACTTTGAAATTTTTCCATGACGCAAACGCCAGAAATATCCGAATAGCTTCAAGTCGAGCAACTGGCGCGTAAACCTCATCATAATCGATGCCTTCTTGCTGACTAAATCCTTGTACCACTAATTGTGCTTTGTTCCGAACCACGACTCCTCTATCGTCTCTCTTACATTTGAAAACCCATTTCATTTTAATCAACTTTTGATTCTCAGGGAGGTCTACTAGTCTCCATACTCCCAACTTCTTGAATTATTGCAGCTCCTCCTGCATTGCATTCACCCAGCTATCTTCAGTCAACGCTTCTTTATATGTTCTGGGCTCGATCTGTGAAATAAAACATTTCAGTGAGAATTCCTCTTGTAAAGGAGCAACCGATGAATAAAAACATGTAAGTGCTCGATTGATTTGATCTCTTGTTTTAACACCACTTTGAATATCTCCTATAATTTGATCTGAAGGATGGTAAGATAATGTTCGTGGCATGATGGTGTCAGGAACAACAACTTCCGATTGCTGAATCGAGATATCTAGATCACCGGTGTGATCCTCAGCTTCAGTTGATGCAACATTTGGATCCTCATCAAATATCGGATTGTTTTCCGAATCTGAATCATCGGACTGATCAAATGATGGAGCTGATTCTACTGGGTCGTCATGAGCTGTTCCACTCGGACCTGCCTCGTGATCGTTTGCACCAATTGTAGGAGCGTTTGTATCCACATCTGGTTGAGAAACCACCAACGGTCTTGGCACCTAATCTTGAAAAGATGATTGTTGTTGTTGGTACAAGTAAGCAAGTTCCTCTTCACTTGGCTCCGTAGGTAGTTGGAACGACTCCCAGAGTTTATCGAAATCGAACAACAATCTGTTTCCGGGAAGTTGAGGTGACGCCGTGTGTTTCTGACAATCCACATGATGAACTTCAATTACCTTCTTCAAGCATGGAACGAACACTCTTTTTAAGGGACTCGCGTATCCCACAAAGAAACCTTCATTGCTTTTTACGCCGAATTTTCCATCAGGATCAATGAAAGTACATGGTGATCCGAACGGCTCAAGAAACTTCAGATTTGGCTTGTATCTATGAAGAAGTTCAAAGCAAGTCTTCTTGTATTTCTTTACAGTCAGCACTCGGTTCAAAGTATAGCATGCTGCTGCCACAGCTTCACTCCAGAAATGAATTGGTAGTTTGGAATCGGCCAACATGTTTCGAGCAGTTTCAATTAGGGTCCGGTTCTTTCTTTCAGCTACACTATTTTGCTGTGGAGTCTATGGTGCACTGAATTCATGAAGAATTCCCTTCTTGTTACAGAACTTTAGCATGCGGTTATTCTTGAACTCCGTCCCATTATCACTTCGGATTCTTCGGATCGGCACCTTATATAATGTTTCCATCTTCTTGAATAAGATCATTAAAGACTCAAATGTTTGATCCTTTCTTTCCAAGCACACCACCCAGGAGAATCTAGTGAAATCATCAGTTACCACCAGGCAATATAAATCTCCACTGATACTCTGCACATTCACTGGCCCGAAGAGATCCATGTGGAGTCTCTCAAGCGGTACTCTGATCGAATTTAGCAACTTCTGTGGGTGTGACTTCCTGGTCTGCTTTCCTTTCTTACAAGCTACACAATCATCAGACAAATGAAAATTCTTTAAATTCACACCTTCTACTAAATCATTATGCACCAGAAAATTCATTTTTCTAACATGTATGTGGCCCATCTTTCGATGCCACATAATAGACTCTTTTTCTGTTGCTTTTGTTTTCGACACAAAACATTGTTTTTGATGATTTGTTGGTGTTGCAACACTCATATCAAGAATATATAAGTCATTTTCCCGCGGAGCGCGCAACATCACCATTTCATCAGGGATTTCAAACCCAGGTTTTAAAAGTAAACATTCATTTTTCGTGAAATGTACAGTAAACGATTTATCACAGATTTGAGAAATACTAAGCAAATTATTTTCCAATTCTATGATGTAATTCACTTTCTCAAATGAAATAACCCCATTTGTCAGGGTTCCTTGGCCCACAATCCTGCCACCGTGGTTTCCTGCAAAACCCACGTAACATCCTTTGATTGATTTTACGTCATAAAGCAGTGCCAGCATCCCCGTCATGTGTCTTGAGGCCCCACTGTCCATTATCCACTTTGATATATACGACCTGGACAGCCCCTGCAAACATCATCGCAATTCATTTAAACAATGAAGTCCATGACTTCTTAACTTGTGGAACACTACCAAACACTACATCACACTTTTCATCAATCTTAGGAAAGTTAAATGTGACATTCGGAACATCAATTTTAACTTTTGGTTTTACTTCATTTTTAATCGGGGGAAACTCTGCAAGAAACTTATCAAGTTCAAATTCAAACTTTGTACCATCATCTTTCAAAACCTTTGTTTCATTTTTCAAAATGTTTTCCATCTTTTTCTCCTCGACAGTTGGTTTTGATTTCACAATCCATGACTGATTTACAAAAATTTTCGTTTTCGGATAAATCTTTGAAGTCTTTTGAGACTTTGAAGATTCGCCAATCTCGAATCTCGAATGTCGATTTCGGCTTATCTTCCGACTTCAACGATTCACCCCTCTTTAAGATGCGGATTTGTGAAACCATTGGTTTTTTACCCTTTTTGTCAACCGGTGACTTAAGTCGAGGTTTTTGAACAACAGGTTTTACGACAGGTTTCTCAAAAACTTTCTTGCATTGTTTTGCCATGTGTCCAATTTCATTGCAGCGATAGCAAACTCTTTTGTCATACTCGACAAAAGTTGACTTGAACGACTCTTCTTTCAGTTTCTTTGCCGCATTGAAATCATCAACGGCTTTTTGGCTAAAAATGTATTCCTTCTCATCATCCACACTTGGTCCAACAACAAAGATATCATTCATTTTATCCTTTGGCTTGACAACCTTCTTAGCCATCTTTTTCTCAAAACCAATTACTTTGTTTTTAAAGTTGTTACCATTTTTCTTGTTACCATTTCCTTCCCACTCCTTTTTGCCCGAGTTGTTTGAATGTGTCGTAACAAATGACTTTTTAGGTTTCGAAAAGAATTCTTTGTTGTTTACCACATCAATGTCAATTTCAACCAATTTGAAAACCTTTTCAACATTTTCAATCTTAATATTCTGAAGTGGATACTCGAAATCAGAATAAAGCTTGTCCGTTCCAATCATAGTGTAAACCACCGTAATCGGATCATCATTCGTACTCTTATCTGATTTCGGTATGAAACGATCTAAAAAATTACCCTCGTCTTCAGAATCAGTAACAGATTTCTCAGAATGAGATTTCATAACTTCAACCTCAGAGTTATCACTCTCTTCATCTAACACCTGATCGACAACAGTCTTTATGACCTGTGACTCGTTGTCAGTATCAGATGCAGAGAATGTAACATCAATGCTCTCAGGCAATTCATCCTCAATTGTTTTCAACTTGAGGTTTAATGCAGCTTCCACCCCATCTGGATACTTTTGAGTATAATGATTCCACATTGGGGGTGGAACACTATTAAAAACCAGTGCATCATTGGGCTGTTGTGGAACAATTTGTTCAAGAACATAGGATGATGCAACATAGCTCATCAATTTATTATCAATTCGCTCATTTTCAATTTTAGTCAATTCTAATTCTTTCTTTAATGATGCGATTGTGTCAATATGAAAATTAACTTCCACTTGTTTATCAAAAAGTGTTGCTTTTGCTAGTTTTGTGGCTTTATCATTTTCGACACTTTCTTTTTTAATCATTTTAACTGATCTGGCTAGTGTATCATATGCTTCTTTGACTTGTCCTAGATCAAATTTTAACATGTCAGCATGTTGTTTCAATTCCTGAAACTTAGTGTCTTTTTCAAGACACTCCATGCACGGTTGTAAACACTTTTGGCATGGGGTTTCAGACACTGAATCTACTTTCTCAACAACCTCTGCTTCATGAGCAGTTTTTACTTCCTGTTTATCGACATCTTTGGACTCTGACTCAGACACTTTCCCAGATTTGGTCTCCTCAATTCCTGACTCCTTATCCGACTCCTTTTGAACTGACTTGGTACCGACAGACTCGGGTTTCACAAGTTCTGTGTCTACCTCTTTCAGTTTCGCCATGAGAGCCTTGTCAGCAATTTCTTTCAAAGTGTCTTTGGTCATTTCCTTTGTGACATCGATCATCTCCTCAACAGACTCGTTCTTCTCCTCATATCTTGAACAAAATCCAGTTGTCGGTTCTTCAAAGAAACCTGCAAAAGATTCAAAAACTTTAGGAGGCATGATAGATCTCAAAGAACTGGCTAATACCTCCTGCTCAGATTGATAGTAATGAACTTCTACATCTAACTCCTCAATGTCAGCCACATTATTCACAGAATTATCTATAACAACCACTTCAGGTTCAACAACACTTTCGGTCACTTCAACTATCTCAGCCATCATAGCCTGTCCATCACTTCCAGGGATGTATTTATCCCAGCTAAATCCCTCGGCTACTTTCTCGTCATCCTGATTCACAATGAGAGCTTTCTCTGGTTTATTCTCGATTTGTGGCCTTTGAACTATAGGTTGCTGATTTGGTCGATGATAGATTGCCTGTCTGTAATAATCATTCATGAACGGGTTCTGATGATTATTCACTTCTCGGTTCGGACACTCTCTTTTGAAATGGCCTCTTTCTTTGCACTTGAAACAGGTTACCTTGGACTTGTCAAATCCTAACTTCTGATCAGGTCCAGAAAGACTGTTTCTGCCTGTAATTTCCATAAAGCGCTGTGCTCTCCTCACCAAACTAGCCATGCCCCATTTAATATCTATCAACTCAAGCTCCTCCGGATCAATTTGATCGTAATCTTCTTTGGTCATGTTCGGATTTCCCATCTTTCCTGCTACCAGAGACTCATACGACTCTAATACGGAAGCCAACAATGCAATGTGTTGCTTTGCAGCTGATTCAGTGAATTCATTCCCATTCTTGATATTAACTGCGATGTTGCATTGGATCCTAGAAACATACGCCTGATTGTTTGAACTGGTCGAGCTTTGAGGTGATGTCTGTTCAGAAGTTTTGAAATTTGGCTCGTAGCTGGCAAATGGTGAAGGCTTGTTTGTTTGTGAAGTATTTGATGAAGCACTTGATGATGTGTCAGCACTGAAACCAGTTTGTATCTTTGGACTCTGATTTGTTGTAACTGGAGTACTGCCTCTGTAATACAAAGATACATCTTGTTGAACATTTATTGAGTTCATCTTTTTAATTTTTAGCAACTCCAACTCTTGAGCTTCAATCTTTTCTATGAATCCACTAAGATTTAGTTTCCCAAAATCTGAATTGTTTTTCAACATCATCAGATAAGTGCCCCACTCTTCATATGGTAATGCATCAGACAGCTTATCAATCAATTCTTCATTATTCTTTTCAATTTCTAATCTGTTCATTTCAAGTACTAAATGACAATATCTATCGAGCAGTTGCTTTGTTGTTTCACCCTTCATGCTGGTAAAAATATCAAATTCCTTCTTTAATAAAGCCTTTTTATTCTTGACCATTGACACACTACCTTGAAACTTCAATTTTAGTGTTGTAATAACACTAAAATATCCTCTTTGATAGCCTGCTGAAGGATACTGATCATCTTTTTCTCGGCTTTGAAATCGTTTTGTTCTGATTCTGTCAAACTTCCAATACCCTTTGGTTGATTTCTCCCATCAACCGGTGGAACATACTTCGCTTCTATCTTCATCCAGCATTCGAAATGGTTAGCCTGAACCCAGTTCTTAAATCTGCCTGACCATCCTGAGTATTCATCTATGTTCATAAGCTTGGGAGGCTTTTGCATCGTTCCCAATTCATTCTCCATGTTGACGTTTTGCATAAGACTACCTGAGGTTTGTCCTGCTGCCATACCACTGCCGGCGAAGAAGTTATAGAAATCTTGGTTTTCCATTTTTAGAAATTTGATTACCGAAAACTGTTTAACTTTTGAAAAACATATGACTTTACTAAAAAACACGTTCTACACAAACTGAACGTAGGACAAAGTAGCACGAACAAAATGGACTTTAACCCTCAAACCATGATTTTAATGCTGAAAATGTTTTTCCAGCGAAATCAAAATTTTAAAGTATGAGTGAAATCACAGTTTAACACTAAGAGCGAAAACAGTGAGAAACTTTGGAGCGGAATCACAACCTTAGTGATTCTTAGGAGCGGAATCAGAAAGTTAGCGAACTCAGGAGCGGAACAGAAAGTTCAGGCTAAAACTTTGATTTCGCTCCAACTGCTCGAGCGAAATTAACTTTTCCAGGTGAAACACCTGATTTCGCTCAGAATACGAGCGAAATCACTCAACTGCTGATTCGAGCGGAATCAGGTTTCGAGCCATTTTTTATCAATGTTAAGCCGAATTTTAAGCTGATACACTCAAGGGTTTGTTAATTGTTACTTTTACACAATATGTCAAAAACTCAGTCCATTTTGTCCGTGGAAATGTCCAGAAATCCAAAAAATGTAGTAAAAAGGCTTTGATTCAGGTATTTTAGCTCATAACTGGCTCTGATACCAATTGTAGGATCGATATTGACGATCTAGTGAGTCAATCAGAGTCAAAATACCACTGTTTATGTGGCGGAATCACACAAACAGTTTGAATCAAAGAGAATGGAGTAGATATAGACATAATATCACTTTAACCATAGTTTCTCATTAATTGATCACAGAAAAATCCGGCAGTAGTTCGGTTACAACTTGAAGGATCGGTGCCAAATGAGAAACCAAACACTACTATATATAGGGGCCCTGATTCCGCTCCTAATGACACTTTGTCATTTCGGGCGGAATCACAATCTTCTGATTTCGCTCCAAATGACAAAGTGTCATTAGGAGCGGAATCACAACATTAATATATAATTTTTACATTCCGCCCCCTACACTATACATAATTGACATATTTGACCTCTAGACCTTATACAAGCTTGACTAAGACTAAGACATAGGCTTTAGACATTCGTGCATCAACAAAACCCTTATCTGTTGAAGTTGCCACTGGTAAACCTCTTGTTCTCGATTCTATTATTCGTAATTGTCAGTTGAACCTTGATAACCATCTTTTTCCTATTGACCTCACACCGATGCAACTTGGGAGTTTCGATATTATCGTTGGAATGGATTGGTTAACCAAACACCACGCTGAGGTGGTTTATTTCGATAAGATTTTTCGTATTCCTTTGTCTTCTGGCGATGTTCTGGAAGTTCGTGGCGAAAAACCACCAGATGGTTTGAAGCTTATGTCGTGTATGGAAGCCCAAAGTTATTTGCGAACAGGATATGTTGCTTTTCTGGCACATGTCATCGAGGAGAAAGACAAGAGCAAGAGTATTTAGGATATCCCGATTGTGCGGGATTATCCAGAGGTCTTTCCTGATGAACTGCCTGTTTTGCCTCCAGTTCGTCAAGTCGAGTTTCATATTGACCTTATACCCAATGTCAACCCGATTGCAAAAGCACCTTATCGTCTTGCTCCGTCGGAGATGCAAGAGTTATTGAAACAGCTTCAAGAATTATCTGATAAAGGATTCATCCGACTAAGCTTTTCACCTTGGGGAGCTCCTGTCCTCTTCGTGAAAAAGAAAGACGGATCTTTTCGAATGTGTATCGATTATCGTGAGCTTAATAAGCTCACCATCAAGAATCGATACCCCCTACCTCGAATTGATGATCTCTTCGACCAGCTGCAGGGTGCTTCATGCTTTTCCAAGATCGACCTGTGTTCTGGGTATCATCAACTTCGTGTTCTCGAAGAAGATATTCTCAAAACTGCTTTCCGCACAAGATATGGGCATTACGAGTTCACAGTCATGCCTTTTGGTTTGACAAATGCTCCAGCTATCTTTATGGACATAATGAATAGGGTCTGTAAACCTTATTTGGACAAGTTCATTATTGTGTTCATCGACGATATTCTCATTTATTCAAAATCTTGAGCCGAGCACGAGCAACACCTTCGCTTAACATTGGAACTCCTGAAGAATGAACAACTTTTTGCTAAATTCTCCAAGTGTGAATTCTGGCTTAAAGAAGTTTAATTCTTGGGTCATATAGTCAATGAGCAGGGTATTCATGTGGATCCATCCAAGATTGCGGCTATTAAGGACTGGAATACACCGACGACGCTTACAGAGATTCGATCTTTTCTTGGTCTTGCTGGTTATTATCGTTGATTCATTTCAAATTTCTCGAAGATTGCGGTTCCACTCACTGCTTTTACTCAGAAAAATAAGCCTTTTGAGTGGGGACCCAAGCAAGAAGAAGCGTTCCAAACGCTGAAGCAGAAATTATGTAATGCTCCTGTTCTATCTCTGCCTGAGGGAAGTGATGATTTCGTTGTCTATTGCGATGCGTCCAACTTAGGCCTTGGTTGCGTCCTTATGCAACGAGGTAAAGTTATTGCATATGCATCTAGGCAGCTGAAAGTTCACGAGAAGAACTACACGACTCATGATCTTGAGTTAGGAGCTGTGGTTTTCGCACTTAAAATCTGGAGACACTACCTCTATGGAATGAAGTGTGTGGTTTTCACAGACCACAAAAGTCTCCAGCATATTATTAATCAGAAAGAGCTGAACATGAGGCAACGACGTTGGGTTGAACTCTTAAACGATTATGACTGCGAGATTCGCTACCACACTGGTAAGGCGAATGTTGTAGCCGATGCACTTAGTCAAAAGGAGCGAGTCAAGCTTCATTCTATTCGAACTCTATCTGATCTTCAATCTCGTGTTCTTCAAGCTCAGCAATTTTGTGTTTCACAAAATTTGATGGGTATGGAATTACCACGTCAACTTGAGCCTAAGCTCGAAGCGAAAGACGATGGATTGCTCTATTTCAAGGATCGTTTGTGGATTCCGAAAAAAGACGATCTTCGCACCTTGGTAATGGACGAATCTCATAAGTCTCGATATTCTGTCCATCCTGGTGCTGATAAAATGTACAAGGATCTTCGTACTAAGATCTGGTGGCCTGGTATGAAGAAAGATGTTGCCTTGTGTGTGTCGAAATGCCTAACTTGTCTCAAAGTCAAGGCAGAACATCAACGACCTCCTGGTTTGCTTGTACAACCAGAGATACCGGTTTGGAAATGGGAGAACATTGCCATGGATCTCATTACTAAGTTACCACGTACGTCTAAAAGTCACGATGCTATTTGGGTTGTAGTTGATCGTTTGACAAAATCTGCTCACTTCTTACCAATCCGAGAGGATTTCTCTGCTAAGAAGCTTGCCAAGATCTATGTAGACTAGATTGTATCACAACATGGTGTTCCTTTAGATATCATTTCCGATCGTGATGCTTGATTTTTATCTCATTTTTGGAAGGCCATGCAATCTGCTTTGGGAACCCAACTGAATCTAAGCACTGCTTATCATCCCCAAACAGATGGCCAATCTGAGAGAACGATTCAAACTTTGGAGGATATGCTTAGAGCATGCGTGATAGACTTTGGTGGAAATTGGGATTCTCATCTACCACTGATCAAGTTCTCTTACAACAATAGTTATCATGCTAGCATTAATATGGCGCCATTCGAAGCTCTCTACGGTCGAAAATGTCGTTCACCTGTCTGTTGGAACGAGACCGGTGAAGCTCAGCTTACTGAACCAGAGCTCGTTCTGGAAACAACAGACAAAATCAAGAAAATCCGCGATAATCTTGTGACATCTCGAAACCGTCAAAAGAGATATGCGGATATGCGACGCAAGCCCTTAGAATTTCAAATCGGAGACCGTGTCCTACTCAAGGTGTCACCTTGGAAGGGAGTGATGAGATTTGGAAAGAAAGGAAAACTTTCACCTCGATATGTGGGACCATTTAACATTGTGGAAAGAGTTGGAAAGGTTGCCTATCGATTGGAGCTACCTCCAGAGCTTGGAAATATTCACCCGACTTTTCACGTCTCCAGTCTGTGAAAGTGTTTAGCTGACGCTGATCTACACGTTCCTCTCGAAGAGATCCAAATCGATGAAATAATGCACTTTGTCAAGAAACCCTTGGAGATCGTGGACCGTGCTTTCAAACAGTTGAAGAACAAACGGATTTGATTGGTCAAAGTTCGTTGGGAATCCAAACGTGGCCCAGAGTTTACTTGGGAACGTGAGGACCAAATGAAGACGAAATATCCGCATTTGTTTTCACAAGCTTCCTCTAGTTAAAATTTCGGGACGAAATTTCCTGAAGTAGGGGAGACTATGACAACTGTGTTCCGTAATCGATGTTCGATGTAAAACAATGATGATTATTAATAAAACAATGTTCTTTGGTGTTATTAGATGTGCTTTGGTGTTATTATATGTGTAATTGTGTTTGGTGATTTTACAATTTGATTCGATTCCAATTTCAAGCTTTAAATCGCTGTCTGGAAGGTTATACGCAAACTGGTGCTTAAACGCAGTCAGTATAACGCGACAAACACTCTGGAATAGTGACATAGTCTTAACATACCTTAAATAACCTTTACATAACATTAGAAATAAGTTTTGAAGGCTTTGGTATGGCAAAATCAAGTTAATTCGCTTACAGGGACTAAATTTGACAAACTACGAAAGTATGCCAATTTGAACTGTAACGAACATTCTGGAACATGACCATAAGTTAAACATACCCTAAATATCCTTTACATAGCTTAGAAATAGGCTTTGAGGGATTCGGTGTGCTAAAATAAACTTTTGGGTCATTCAGGGACTAAAAGCGTCAAAAAGTGCACAAGTTTGCATTTTCGCGCATAACTTACATTCTGAATACATTCCGGACCTCCAAAAATTTATGTAAGCATTAAAATATTTTATTTTAGTGTTTGGTATAAGAAAAATCCTTTCGTCGCGCAATTTGGACCGTTTTTGCGTCCGTTACGACTTCCGTCGTAATTAACCGAACAACGCAACCGTACGGCCAAACGAACCGACATCCGAGATATTTTGAGCATGTTTCATGTTACTTATGCTTTAATATCCTTGTGGAGCTTAAAAATTGGCTTGACGGGTGTTAGAAGTGCCAAAACACGACCATACGCGCACAGGGACCAAAACTGCCAAAACTGAAACTTGCTGGTCTGCAGGGTCCTTACGGATCGTAAGGGTGAGGACCATACGGTCTGTAAGCATGTGCTAGAACATCAGAAACTTCTTTCCAGCCTGTTTCCAGCTGTTAAACACTCAAAACCCACTTCCACATGTTATTTCTTGATGCTAGGGGCCATTTTGATGTATCCTTAGTATTGTAACACATGAATGGATGAGATTGAATCACGGTTTACGATAAACGATCTTAATGGTTCAAGGAAATCTATAAATACCCCCATGATCACAACTCCAAAACCCACAATTTGAAATCTGATTTATGCTCTCTAAGTGGAAGTATATGCTTCCTGCCTGAGAGAAAATCGGAATCAAATCTTGCGGGGACCTTCTGTAAGTGTTCTTTCATTCTTTTCATTCGTTTTAGCGTTAAAGTCAAAATGCGTTTGACTTTTTGCGTTGACCAATTTATGGTCAATGTGAAGTTCGTTTGAACTTCATAACGTGAGCGTAATCACGATGGTTATAGTCCCTAGTGACTATACCTACTGATTACCACATTATCTAGGCTCTGTGACGAGTTGTAGTTTCGGCCAAAATGCGTATTCTTGCGTATTTTGTAACCAAACTACTCTTAGGTATCAAAACCATTTGTTTTGATACCAAACTTGTTTTCTAACTTAGTTAAGCATGTTTTAACATGCTTAGCTCGTCACTTTTAGTTTAGTACTTATATAGGGTCGTAAAGGTAAGCGATCTAATCAATCGATTTTACTTTCGAACCCGACCCGTTTGGTCAATCATTAGGATCCGACCAAACACATTAAGTGACCATAGTAGCATAGGGAATAACCTTCCGAGGTTATAACTTATGGTCACCAAGTTTAGATAGTTGTGTGATAAGTAGTTTATATGTCTTAGGTAAATGACCAAAATGCCCTTTTCATGCATAATTGGTAATTAAGAATATGTAACCTAAACTTTTGTCACATAACTCACCATACAACACGATTAAACTTGTATAGGCATATAATACTTGTCATAGGACTAGTTAGACGTCTCGAACGCGCATTTGCGCGCACGACTCGTTAAAGTAGCATAAGCTACCTTAATGGGATGGGTCGAAAGCACTTAGGTTAGGTTCCGATTTAGAATGTAGGCTTTGTTAAACCATATCACATGTGTTCCAACACTCATTTAGTTTGCAAGACCTCATTCTGTCCGATCTTCCGATTTAGGCGTCTATTGTTTGACTAGTGGTTCGATTACTAGGTGCTGCTTGATTTCTCTGGTTTACTCGAGTTTGTTGAAGTACTTTTGATTGAGGATACCTTGCACTACATGTGAGTACATAGTTCCCCTATTTTACTGTTTTCAAATGTTTTGGGGTGATTCATATGTACAAAATGTTTTCAAGGTTTAAACGATGATTTCAAAAACGAATAGAACGATTTATACTAAACTAATAACGATTTCGAAATGATTTGAAAACGATTTGAAAACGATTTGAAAATGATTTGTAAACGATTTGGAAACGATTTGGAAACGATGTTAAACGATTTGGGCAAACGATTGGTTTTTGGTTAGTGTTTAGATAACGGGACGGGTGTAATGTGGTGAAAACATGGTAGATACGCCGCTGGTACTTCTTATATATAAGTGTTTTCAACATATTACATACCATGTTTTACAAGTTATTTAGTTCACTTGGGTAAACGATATTGAAACGATGTCACTCAATAATGTTTTCGAAATAATATACGAGTTTTATTAACGAGTTTATACGAGATGTTTTACAAGATGGTTTTCTAAAACAAAAAGCTTTTTGGTTAAGAATCATGGCTACGAAGTTTTTTTTTCTAAATTATAACCATCTTGATCTGAGTTGGTTAATTATGTTGCAATACGCTTTTCAAAACGAGGTTTGTATTTTGACTCTTGAAGTCTAATAAAGTACTGCAACATGTAAACGAAACCATGATTCCAATACTCTTATAAAACCTATGTACTCGCCAGCATTTCTTTGCTGAGTTTGTTTTTACATATGTTTCAGGTGTTGTTGCTTGATTGACGTTCTAGGATGCATGCATCACATAGGATCTGGACGAGGCCTTAGTGACATAAAACGATGATAGTCGATATAAAACTTGTATGTTCTATGTTAAGACAATGTTAATGTTTAATATTATCAATAAAATGAAACATTTTTTGTATCCATGGTTATGAAACGATTATTCTGTTACAACACTCCCCGATATTTCCGCCACGCTTTGTTGTTTTACGTGGTCGGGGTGTGACACATGGTGCGAAACCTACTAGTAGTCTCAAGCTCATGTTTTGTACTCAGGGTCGGAAGTATCTGCGAAAGAACTATGTTGCCTTCTTGGCACATGTTGTCACAGATAAAGGCAAGGGTAAGTCCATTCGAGATATCCCTGTTGTTCGGGATTATCCTGAATTGTTTCCTGAAGAATTACCTGGTTTACCCCAAGCACGCCAAATCGAGTTTCGTATTGATCTCGTACCTGGTGAAAATCCTATTGCCAGATCTCCATATCTTCTTGCACCGTCTGATATGCAAGAGTTATCTAAACAGCTTCAAGAGCTTTCAGACAAAGGTTTTATCCGTCCTAGCTTTTCACCTTGGGGTGCTCCCGTTCTTTTTGTCAAGAAAAAGGATGGATCTTTCAGAATGTGCATCGATTACCATGAGCTTAACAAGCTTACCATCAAGAATCGATATCCCCTACCTCGCATTGATGATCTCTTTGATCAGTTACAGGGTGTTTCTTATTTTTCAAATATTGATCTACGTTCTGGGTATCATCAACTTCATGTGCATGAAGAAGATATTCCCAAGGCAGCCTTCCGCACTCGTTATGGGCATTATGAGTTCACAATTATGCCATTCGGTTTGACTAATGCTCATGCAGTTTTCATGGACTTGATGAATAGGGTCTGCAAGCCTTATTTGGATAAGTTCATCATCGTTTTCATTGATGACATCTTGATATACTCTAAGACGCAAGCTGATCATGAGCAACATCTTCGTCTTACTCTGGAACTCCTGACGAAAGAGCAATTTTTTGCCAAATTCTCTAAATGTGAATTTTGGCTTAAGGAATTTCAATTTTTGGGGCATATCGTCAACGAACAAGGTATTCATGTAGATCCCTCCAAGATCAGTGCGATTAAGGATTGGGATACGCCTACTACTCCTACTGAGGTTCGTTCTTTTCTTGGTCTGGAGGGTTATTACCGCCGCTTCATTGAAAACTTCTCGAAGATTGCAGTTCCTCTAACTGCTCTAACCCAGAAGAACAAACCCTTTGATTGGGGAACCAAACAAGAATAAGCGTTTCAGACCTTGAAGCAGAAGCTTTGTGATGCGCCTATTCTATCTTTGCCTGAGGGCAATGATGATTTTGTCGTGTATTGTGATGCATCAAATTTGGGTCTTGGCTCTGTCCTTATGCAAAGGAACAAAGTCATAGCATATGCATCGAGGAAGTTGAAGGTACACGAAAAGAACTACACCACTCATGATCTTGAGTTAGGTGCAGTTGTTTTCTCTCTCAAGATCTGGAGACACTATTTATATGGTACTAAATGTGTGGTTTTCACTGACCACAAAAGTCTTCAGCATATCTTTAATCAGAAAGAACTTAACATGAGGCAACGACGTTGGGTTGAGCTTCTAGATGACTATGACTGCGAAATTCGCTACCATCCTGGTAAGGCGAATGTCGTAGCCGATGCTTTGAGTCGTAAAGAGCATGTCAGGCTTCATTGTGTTCGTGTTCGATCTGATATTCAAACCCGCATCTCTCAGGCTCAACACACTTGTGTCTCGCAAGACTTGATGGGTAAGGAATTACCCTATCATATCAAGCCTGATCTCGAACTTAAAGACAATGGAGTGTATTATTTCATGGACCGTTTGTGGGTCCCAAGTCAAGACAATATTCCCACCTTGCTTATGGATGAAGATCATAAGTCGCGTTATTCTATTCATCCGGGTGCAGATAAAATGTATAAGGATCTTCGTACTCAGTATTGGTGGCCTGGTATGAAGAAAGACATCGCCTTATACATATCAAAATGCCTTACTTGTCTTAAGGTTATGGCTGAACATCAACATCCTTCTGGTTTATTGGAGCAACAGGAGATTCCAGTTTGGAAATGAGAAAACATTGCTATGGATCTTATTACCAAACTTCCACGCACTAAGAGAGGTCATGATGATATTTGGGTAGTTATTGATTGTCTCACAAAGTCAGCACATTTCTTGCCGATCCGTGAGGATCTATCTGCTGACAAGCTTGCTAAAATCTATGTGGATGAAATTGTATCTAGACATGGTGTTCCTTTGAATATTATTTCTGACAGAGATGCTCGATTGTCGTCTCGTTTTTGGAGAACCATGCAATCTGCTATGGGGACCCAACTTAATTTGAGCACAGCTTATCATCCGCAATCAGATGGCCAATCCGAAAGAACAATCCAGACTTTGGAGGATATGCTTAGAGCTTGTGTGATCGATTTTGGTGGTAGTTGGGATTCGTATCTTCCGTTGATTGAATTCTCCTACAACAACAGTTATCACTCCAGCATCAGCATGGCTCCTTTCGAGGCTCTCTATGGTCGAAAATGTCATTCACCAGTCTGCTGGAATGAGAACGGTGAGGCTCAGCTTACTGGACCTGACCTCATCCTAGAGACAACAGATAAGGTTAAGAAAGTTCGCGATAACCTTCAAACAGCTAGAAGCCGTCAAAAGAGTTACGCGGACCGACGATGCAAGCCCTTGGAATTTCAAGTCGGTGATCGCATGTTACTTAAGGTCTCACCCTGGAAAGGTGTGATCAGATTTGGAAAGACAGGAAAACTTGCACCCATATATATTGTACCATTCAAGATCGTCGAAAGAATCGGTAAGGTAGCCTACAGACTTGAGTTACCTCCTGAACTTGGAAATGTTCATCCAACCTTTCACGTGTCCGATCTCAAGAAGTGTTTAGCTGATGAGAACCTCCACATACCACTTGATGAGATTCGTGTTGATAACACGATGCATTTTGTTGAGAAACCTGTGGAAATCATGGACCGTATAGTCAAGTGGCTCAAGCGCAAGCGCATTCCTTTGGTCAAAGTTCGCTGGGAATCTAAACGTGGACCAGAATTTACTTGGGAACGTGAAGATCAAATGAAGGTGAAATATCCACATCTTTTCCCACGAGTTTCCTCTAAAGAAATTTCGGGACGAAATTTCCACAAGTAGGGGAGACTGTGACATCTGTGCTTGTAATCATTGTAAACAGTTCAGTAATCAATAAAACAATGTTATTTGATCCCAATGTTTGTTTGTCTATGTTTGACATTTTGCATGTTTTGATTTTCGTTCAATTTCAAACTCTATATCGCTTTCTTGAGAGTTATACGCAAACTGATGCGTAAACGTAATCAGTTTAATGCAACAAACACTTCGGAAACTCAACATATGCTTAACATACCTTAAATAACCTTTACATAACTTAGATATAAGTTTTGAAGGCTTTGGTATGGCAAAATCAAGTTTATCCGCTTACAGGGACTAATTTCGACAAACTGTGAAAGTATGCCGATTCGTACTGTAACGAACATTCCGGAACATGATCATAAGTTAAACCTACCATAAATATCCTTTATATAGCTTAGAAATAGGCTTTGAGGGGTTCGGTGTGCTAAAATAAACTTTTTGGTCATTCAGGGACTAAAAGCTTCAAAATATGCATAAGTTTGCACTTTTGCGCATAACTTACGTTCAAAATACATCCAGACATCCAAAAATTTATGTAATCATTAAAATATTTTCTTTTAGTGATTGGCATGATAAAAATCCATTCGTCACGTAATTTGGATCGTTTTTCGCGTCCGTTCGTGTTTCGTCGTAATTAATCGAACAACGCAACCGTACGACCAAACGAACCGACATCCGACATATTTTTAAGCATATTTTAAGTTCCCTATACTTTAACTTCATTTTAGAGTCTTGAAATGAGGTTAACGGGGCTTAAACGTGTCAAAACGCATCAAAAATCAAGTTCAGAGACTCAGGGGCATGTTTTGCCATTTTATGAAACTTCCTGCCAGCATTACATAAGCTTACGGACCGTATGGGTCCCTTTACGGTCCATAAAGCATCCCCAGGTCAGCAGAAACTTGTTTCCAGCTTGATCCAGTTGTTCCCCATGAGTGCAAATGGTTTTGAACTATCTACGGGCTGGTTTAGGGGTGCCCAAGGTATTACAAATCAGCAGGCACACTTGGACGGCCTAGATCGAAGCACGGTTTTCGATAAACGATCTTAACGGCTCTCTGAAAACTATAAATACCCCCATCCATTTTACTCACAACTCACATTTGATCTGATTCATTCTCTAAGTTGAAGTGATTTCACTTCATACCTGAGAATAATTGGATCAAACCTCCATTTCTTGGACCCGTTGTAAGTATTCTTTCGTTCTTTTACGCGTTTTAATCGTTAAAGTCAAACAGTGTTTGACTTTCAGCTTGGACCAGTTAATGGTCAACACGAAGTTCGTTTGAACTTCGCAACGTGAGCGTAATCACGATGGTTATAGTCCCTTGTGACTATACCTACTGATTACCACGTTATTTAGGCATAGTGACGAGTCATAGTTTTCGGTCAAAATACGTGTTTATGCGTATTTTGCAACCAAACTAGTCTAGGGTATCAAAACCGTTTGTTTTGATATCAAACCTATTTTCAAATATCTTTAAACATGTTTTGACATGTTTAACTCGTCACTTTAGGTTTAGTGCTTATATAAGGTCGTAAAGGTAAGCGGTCTAAACAACCACTTAGACTTTCGAACCCGACCCGTTTGGTCGTTCATTAGGATCGGACCAAACACATTAGGTGACCATAGTTGTATAGGGAATAACCTTCCGAGGTTATACCTTATGGTCACTACGTTTAGTTAGTTGTATGATAGGTAGTTTATATGCCCTAAGAAAATGACCAAAATGCCCTTTTTGCGCATAAATTCATTTTAAACATATGTAACCTAAATTTTGACATCTAAACTGATTAGGAAACATTATTAGACATGTTAAGGCATATATTACTTTTCATAGGACTAGTTAGGTGGTCCGAGCACGTTTTACGCGAACGACGCATTAAAGTAGCGTAAGCTACCTAAACGGGTCGTAATTGGTCGTAAGCACTTAGGACAGGTTCTGTTTTAGTTTGTAGGTTTTGTTAAACCATATTACATGAGTTCCCATACTCATTTGGTTTACGAAACCTCATCCTATCCGATCCTCCGAGTTAGGTCCGTTTATTAACATAGATACCTATATTAGGTGCCGTTTGATTCCGTGATCTTCTAGCATTTCTTGGTTGTTATCCATGGACTATTAAGAAATCTCAAGTGAGTACATAGACCGCTCTTTTACTATTTTTTGACCATTTTGGGGTAAAACACATGTGCCTACTTGTTACTTTCGTGCTTTCCATGTTTTCATATCATATGCTTGTTATGTCTATTAGTACACTTATAGTACATGATTTCATTATGTTTTCGCCATGTATGTCCATTTAGTGCATACTTAGTACATCATTTTACATTACGTTTTATGCTATGTATGTCCGTTTAGTGCATACTTAGTACATTGTTTTACATTGCATTTCATGCTATGTATGTCCATTTGTTGCATACTTAGTACATTTGTTTTACATCATATGCTATGTATGTCCATTTGTTGCATACATAGTACATTTGATTTACATCACATGCTTACATTTTTGGTATGACATTTGGTTTGTTTAAATGGGACAAAAATACATTCAATAACATTGATCACGCCGTTCGTTAGTAGGTAGTGGTACCATAGGAATTGACAACTCCCGTTCCTGAAATCCTAGGTTTGTTTGGATGGAAGGAATGACCGAATTCGATATACACAACTCAGATAAACCTTTAATTTGTTTAAGGGTTTGTCGCCACAGTCGTAAGGTTCGAATGTATGCATTTTCACAATACCGCATAGATGTTTGTATCAGTATAGCATGCAGTTATTTTACAAAACATAACCTTGATTTACTTCAATACCTTGTTTTGTGGATTTTACCTATGGTTTAGTTGATATATTTCACTTGTCATACATGACATTGGTTTACACATTACATAGTTTACATCTGACATAAACATTTTGACATTTGCTTACACATTACATAATTTACATTATGACAATAAATAATTATTTACACATGAACATTTGACAATTGGTTTAAACAAGACAATTTGGTGGTTTGTTTGGGTAAGTGATTTAAGTAACGAAACGTGTGTAATATGATAAAAGCATGGTGGATATGCCGCTGGTACTTCCTATATATAAGTGCTTTTGTGATATTACATATCGTAGCATTATTTAAATCATTTAAACAATTTCGACATATTACATTTTGCATAAGTGACATCTTTTTACAAGATATTGTTTTACAAAACAGTTTATTTTATACAACTCATTTTACTTGGTTATTTAACTAACCATACACCTTTCTTTTATAAAATCTGATTTCTTATCACATTTTCATATGATTTATAAAAGAAAACACTTAACAAGATTCATGACTAACTTTTATTAAACTTTTCTTTAAACTCAAGTCATGAATCCTATTTTCACATAACCTATGTATCTCACAAGCATTTTTATGCTGACGTACCTATTTTCACATGTGTTTTCAGGAGCTGGTGCATACGTTTGATCAAGATACACTAGGGTGGACTCGGGCCTTAGTGATATAAAAGAAGCAAGATTAGTTTAAATAATGTTGTGTACTTTTGTTTCTTTCGTTTAAAGAAAATGTAACTCTCTTGTTTGACAAATAAAACATAACTTTAATTACCATGGTTGTGAAACAATAATTATGTTACAACACTCCCCGACGTTTCCGCCGCGGTTTCGTTGTT
Source organism: Helianthus tuberosus (assembly GCA_030545235.1). NCBI lineage: Eukaryota > Viridiplantae > Streptophyta > Magnoliopsida > Asterales > Asteraceae > Helianthus > Helianthus tuberosus. The sequence goes on from CM060429.1 coordinate 33,898,093, forward strand.
TTACGCGGTCGGGGTGTGACATTTTCCTACAATGGTCATCCGTTAAAAAAACTTAACGGAGTTCCGTTAAGTTTTTTTTTTTCAAATTACAAACAGGATTTTTAGGGCTTTTGATTAGAACGATGATACGAGTCCATTGATGTAAAACTTACTTCGAAATGGTGCTCCAAGTGACTTGATTTTGGTTAATTGGAAATTTAAAACCCGAATTGAAGCGCCATTTTCATTGTTTGGAGCACCGTTTCGAGGCAAGTTTTACATCAATGGACTCGTATCGTCCTTCTAATCAAAAGCCCTAAAAATCTGTTTGTAATTTGGAAAAAAGCTTAACTCCGTTAAGTTTTTTTTTAACGGGGACCATTGTAGGAAAAATAGGTAAAATGTGGGACTGGTGGGGGGAATATTCTGAGGTGGAAATATTAATGGCCAATAAAGTGTAGGTGGGATTATTACAGACCAATTTCCCTAAATATAAAACCCTCTTTCACTCTCTTTCTCACCACACACTCTCCCCACCAACCCCCACCCCCTCTCTTGAATTCTGCGACAACCATATCTCTCTCACCCACACCCATTACTTGCTGCCGCCACCACCATGTCATACCACAACTGATGGTGAGTGAGACGAAAACGAGATTGCTCGAGACTTCATAACTTGATATCTGTGACAATATTTAAATAATTCGAATTTCATTTCATAATAGAAGAAGTACATTGTTCAAAAATGAAAATACAACATCTAGAACATAACAATTAAACAACAAAACATGATCTAAAATATGGCGTGTTTATGATCCACCCTACTAGATTTCTTTTCAACGCATCATCATCATATTCCTGTAATATATATTAAAGTAAAGGTCAACACGTAAAGCATTGGTGAGCATATAAGTTTGGTTTACTAGCATACGTATAAGAGTTTAACAAAATCCACATGGCAAAATCATTTACTAAGGTATAACTTATCAAGAACTAGCATGCATCACATACGTATCAACCCAAAGATTCCACTAGCGTAATCTTGTCATCAAAATCACAAGACTGTTAACGATTGAATACGTAACAATGACCCATCAAATGGGCGGTGTACTACTCCTATAGCACTATACATGTTAAGGTCGGCTCGTGAAGTTAATGACAAGTATTCGTGTAAGAATGGCTTCTATCATGCAAGTATCCTAGTGTATAACATCTTTAGCATACGTGTCAACCCAAAGATTCCACTAGCGTAATCTCGCCATCAAAATGACAAGACTTTTAACGATTGAATACTTAACAATGACCCGTCAAAAGGGTGGCGTGCTGCCCGTATAGAGCTTTACATGTTAAGGTTGACTCGTGAATTTAAGGACAAGCATTCGTGCAAGAATGGCTTCTAACATGCAAGTATCCTAGTGTATAATGTATTAAGCATGTGTGTACAGATTTGTTTGATTGAATCACGTGAATATTTTTTGTATGTGAAAGTTTGGTATGTATATATATTGCACCCCAAAAGTGTACTTAAAGTAAAAAGGGCTTATGTATACTCACAGTTTGCGAAGCTTCCAAAACGTGAGCAGAGAGTCTTGAGAGTTAAGGAAAACGCCAAGATTATCCTACAAGGATGAAAGAGGCGTTTGAGTTTACGGAGTTCGGTATTGAGTAGGGATTAAGAGTTTAAAGTAGTATATCGCAAGAAAATACATCTTGTCTAAAGTACTCATATGGACACTATTTTAGTTATGTTTTCATGGGTACCGATTCACCCATTAGAATCCATAGTTTGAGGAACTTTAGTCCAAGATGAAAATGACCACAATACATAATATTTAACCATGAGTTTGCTTGGTGTTATGATTCGATTCTTATATATAATTATATATATTTATAAGTATATAGTCCAAGTGTAAAAACCCTCAAAAAGGCCCCACAACAAGTCATAATCAAGACCCCGAACGCGTACAACGAAAACCAACACAAAAAACGAGAAAACCCAGTTTTGGGCCTCGTCGCGTGACGCGACGGGATCCATAAGGATCGTCGCGTGACGTGGTGCTTCCTTTTCTCCTGAAGACACGTGTTTCCATGTGGCAGCTACGTGGCAAGCTTACGTGGTGACTCATGCCACCTATGCCCTTGATCACCTCGTCGCGCGACGCGAAAGTGATTGAGAAGCTGGTTGCGTGACGCGGCGGCCTCCATTTTCGGCTATAAAGAGAGTAGTTCATGTACATTTCAATCTGCTCAGTTTCATTTTCACTTTCTTTTACTCTATCGTTCTATTATTTCAAATCCCGAAACCCTAAAACCTTGAAACTCTGCTCCGTAAAAAGTGTGCTAACCCCGATCACAGGTACGATACCCTGTCTGATCAATCTAAAATAAATCAACGGATGTCAAAGTGCTGTCTAAATAAGGCTATATTTTCTTAACTACGTTGAGGTTTTGATCTCGTGATTATCGTTAAAGTAGAATTAGGTTAATACACTAGTATGTGTTGCATTGTGTGTTTATTTAGGAACCCAAGACTTAAACCAGGAATAACTAAAAACCCTAATTCTGCAATGTGAGTCATTCTCTTTTACTCAAATGATTTTGCAAAACCCTAAATATTTTCCAAGTTGTATTTACAGTGATTTAGTTTTTAAATTCTGAAATGACTACCGGTATGTGGGGTTTTGTACACACTACTAGTCTAGCGTTGCTATTGGACAAAGAGTTAGCCAATAGTAATATGACCACAGTCACAGGAATTGCCACCGTGACAAATACTGATTTGAGTAATTGAAAGATATAAACAAATGTAAAAACCCTTGATGTTGTGAATTACAATGCTGTGTATTTTTGTACAAATTGAATGAACTCACTAGTATTTTTCGCTCTTAAAATGTTTTTAAAGGCGTTTCAGGTAACTTACTGTGAAAGTAAAGGACTATGCTATGAAGCACTGAAGGCTTAAATAATGTGGCTATGTTACAAGAATAAAGAAAAGGAAATGTGTTTTGTAAAAATAATGGTTATCCCTATATAAAAAAAACCTTTGGTTGAAATATGGGTTTTATCCCATCTGTTTAATATTAAAACTTTGGTGTTTTTACTCTAAAATTTTCCTAACTACGGTCCTGATAAAAATTTCCGCTGCGAATTTAATAAACACTAGTACCACTACTGTATCTACCCACGACTCCCTCATAGGGTGGGGCCGGGGGTTGTGACAGAAGGTGGTATCAGAGCCATAGGTTTAAGCCATTTAGGTGTTATTTTAATACCTAAACTTAAACAATAAAGTTAGGAATTTAATATAAAATAACCTATGTGGTGTTTCTGTGAATACAAAATATTTATAATATGTATATATATATATATATATGATTTCTGGAATTCATTGTTTTTAACTATTTTTGAGTCAACAGTATGAGTGATAAAGAAGTGTCTGAAGCTTTCCAAAATATTTCCGATCCGGGAAGTGATGAAGAACAATCTGGAAGTCAGTCGAGATATGAGGGAGATAAAGATGAACCCATAGTTTTTCAAGCCCAACCTACTAAACCTCTACCCCCTAAGAAAAGTGGATGGTTTAATAAAGAGAAAAGAAAAAAAAGGAAGAAAAAGAAAAACAAAGTTGCTACCATAACCTTAACCGAGGGAACAACTCAAATCCCTGTAACCAAAACACTGTGGGAGGAACTTGACCGTAGACTAGCAAATTGTAATATATTTCAACCTATAGCCCAAGAAATAAACCTAAACCTACCTGTTAACACATAACATGTAACAACTGTGCTTGTAATCACTATGAACAGTTCTGTTATCAATAAAACAATGTTATTTGATCCCAATGTTTGTTTTGTTATGTTATACATTTTTCATGTTTTGACTTTTATGTAATTTCAAACTCTACATCGCTTTCTGGAGAGTTATACGCAAACTAGTGCGTAAACGTACTCAGTTTAATGCGAGAAATACTCCGGAACATCAAAATATACTCAACATACCTTAAATAACCTTTACATAACTTAGAAATAAGTTTTGAAGGCTTTGGTATGGCAAAAACAAGTTAATTCGCTTACAGGGACTAAATATGACAAACTGCGAAAGTATGTCAATTTGAACTGTAACGAACATTCCGGAACATGACCATAAGTTAAACACACCTTAAATATCCTTTACATAGCTTAGAAATAGGCTTTGAGGGGTTTGGTGTGCTAAAATAAACTTTTGGAACATTCAGGGACTAAAAGTGTCAAAAAGTGCACAAGTTTGCATTTTCGCCCATAACTTACGTTCTGAATACATCTGGACATCCAAAAATTTATGAAAGCATGACTACATTTTATTTTAGTGTTCGCCATAAGAAAAATCCATTCGTCGCGTCATTTGGATCGTTTTCGCGCTTGTGCGCATTCCGTCGTAATTAAGCGAACATCGCGTTCGTACGACCAAACGAACCATCATCCGAGATATTTTTGAGCATGTTTTGAGTCCCCTATACTTCAACTTCATTTTAGAGCCTTGAAATGAGGTTAACGGGGTTCAAACGCATCGAAAATCGCTTAAACAAGGTGCAGGGACCATTTTTGCAAAATCTGCCAAAACAGGGGCCTAGCGTGACGCGACGGGCCTTAGCGTCACGCGAGCCCCCCTTCTGGACAGATTCAATGCATTTAAACACAAGTTGCAACCAATTAATCCTTAACCACATGTTTAAGATGATGTGTCACTAAGTTAAGGAGCATATGTGGCTCCATAAACCTTTCAACAAGTGTACGGGCTAGATCTTTTCCCCTTTTCCAAGAAACGATCTCAACGGTTACCCGAATTCTATAAATACCCATGCCATCCAACCTCATTACTTACTAGAATCTTATTAGTTGTGTTCTAAGTTGAAACTTTGTTTCATACCTGAACTATACTGATTTAGATTAGCATTCGGGGACCCTTCGTAAGTATTCTTTCGTTCTTTTCCTTATTTTTACTGCTTTTCGAGTCAGAAAGTCAAACTTTGTTTGACTTTCAGCGTTGACCAGTAATGGTCAATGCGAAGTTCGTTAGAACTTCGCAACGTGATTGTAATCACGATGGTCATAGTCCCTTGGGACTATGCCTACTGATTACCACGTTGTCTAGGGTCGTAGGGTAGGCGATCTAATAAATCGCCTATACCTTCGAACCCAACCCAGTTTGGTCGATCATTAGGATCCGACCAAACACATTAGGTGACCATAGTGTAGGGAAATTACCTTCCGAGGTTATACCTTATGGTCACGACGTTTAAGTAGTTGTATGATAGGTAGTTTATATGCCTTAGGTAAATTACCAGAATACCCTTTTCATACATAATTGGTAATTTAGCATATGTAACCTAAACTTTTGTCACGTAACTGATTATGTAACATGTTTAGGCATATAATACTTGTCATAGGGCTAGTTAGGCGGTCCGAACGCGTTTCACGCGCACGACGCGTTAAAGTTGCATAAGCTTCCTAAACAGGTCGTAATGGGTCGTAAACAATTATGTTAAGTTTCATTTAGCATGTAGGCTTTGTTAAACCATATCACGTGAGTTCCGACACTCATTTGGTTTACAAACCCTAATGCTACCCAGTCTTCCGAGATAGGTCCGGTTTATTAACATAGTTACCTATACTAGGTGCCGTTTGATTCCGAGATCTCTTGCATTGCTTGGTGGTTATCTTTATACAACTGAGCAATCTCAAGTGAGTACATAGAACCCCCTCTTTTAAATGTTTTCAAGGTGTTTATGTGAGTACATAGACCCCTCTTTTACTGTTTTCCAAACTGTTTTGGGGTGGAACACATGTGCCTACTTGTTACTTTCATGCTTTCCTGTTTTCACATCATATACTGCTATGTTCGTTAGTACATTATAGTACATGATTTCATTTCATCTTATGCTAGGTGTGCCCATTGTGTGCATTACTTGGTACATTGTTTTACATGACATTTCCTGCTAGGTGTGCCCATTGTGTGCATTACTTAGTACATTGTTTTACATGACATTTCCTGCTAGGTGTGCCCATTGTGTGCATTACTTAGTACATTGTTTTACATGACATTTCATGCTAGGTGTGCCCATTGTGTGCATTACTTAGTACATCGTTTTACATGACATTTCACGCTATGTATGTTCATTTGATTACATACTTAGTGCATTGTTTTCACATGCTCACATTTTGTTATGACATTTGGTTTGTTTACATGGGACAATACGTTCATTAACATTAGCTACGCCGTTCGTTAGTAGGTAGTGGTACCATAGGAATTGACAACTCCCGTTCCGGACATCCCAGGGTAAGGGGACAGAAAGGAATGACCGAATTCGTTGACAAAAGACAGATAGACCTTTAATTTGTTTAAAGGGTTTATCACCACAGTCGCCAGGCTTGGATGTATGCATATTCACAATACCGCATAAATGTTCATATTAAATAGTTGCATGCATTTACACAAAACATAGCTTTGATTTAAACCAAGTTTTACTTCAATACTTTGTTTTCGTGCATATGGTTTAGTTGAGACATTTCACTTGCCATACATGACATTTTGACATAGACATTTGACATGGATATTTGACATAGACATTTGACATGGATATTTGACATAGACATTTGACATGGATAATTGACATAGACATTTGACATGATTTACATCTTGACATAAACACTTTGACATATTTTTCAATACATTCGACAATTGGTTTGGTTTGATTAAGTGATTAAGTAACGATGCGTGTGTAATATGATACAAGCATGGTGGATACGCCGCTGGTACTTCCTATATATAAGTGTTTGTATGGTATTACATGGCGTAACGTTATTTGAATCATTTCAGTTTGAGACATAGAACATTTTATACAAATAACATGCTTTTCACAAGACATTGATTTACAAACAACTTACCTTATACAAACACATTTTTACATGGTTATTTATTTAACCTGACATTTACTTATACATATCATCTGATCTTATTGTTTTCAAATGATTTACAAGACAAAGCAAATAACAAGGTTCATGATTAAACATTTTCTTAAACTCAAGTCATGAATCCTATTTTCACAAAACCTATGTATCTCACAGGCATTTTTATGCTGACGTACCTATTTTCACATGTGTTTTCAGGTGCTTTTCCATAGGATGTTGTTCATGATACTAGGGCGGACCTGTGCCTTAGAGACTTTAAAAGATGATAGACTATGTTTAATTATGTTCTGAACTCGTTATTTTACTGTTTTGAGACAATGTAACCCCTTTGTTTAATAAATAAAATACACTTTGTGTGCCATGGTTATGAAACAATTAATTCTGTCGCAACACGCCCCGATGTTTCCGCCGCGATTTGTTGTTTTACGCGGTCGGGGTGTGACAGAAGAGTTGGTATCAGAGCCAATGGTTATAGGGAATTAGGTTATTAGTAATGCTTTGACCTAGACTATAACTTTTCTAGGAACCTAACACAAGTTATCTTGTGTTTAGATCTTAAAACATGTACATCACCTATCCTTAGGTGATTAACAAAACATGGAACCAAAATTTTTCCGAAACGATTTTTGAAAAACAATCATCTGTTTTTGAATAAATTTTTACAAGGTTTTGAACCCTCAATTGTAAGGTTTTGAACCCTCTGTTTTATGGTTTTGAACCCTTTTCAAGTTTGGTTTTTGGCCTTGTGCCTTCTAATTTTCAAAAATCCCGTCAAACGTTTTGGGTTTTAAATAATGTGAACATGTGCAAACTGGAAGGGTGAATGCCTGTATTCTGAGTTTTCTGTCTAGGCAAGCACTTCGTATACATCTCAACCAGACGCGAGACCAGTTGTGCTTACCTGGGAATTCTTGGGATGAGTGTTCACTTATAGGCGAGCATGTCTTCATTATACATTATTTTTGATCCATTTACTTTGATTAGTCACTGTGAGTCGTTTGTTTGCTTTGTGATACGGACGAATGACCACCATCTATGCTGTTTGCAATTCTTGTTTTATCAACTCATTCTTTTCATCCAATCATCTCACTCGTTTTCTTTTCATGTTTTCCTCTTTTAGAATGCCTCCTAGTCGCGAGAACCAGATAGCTACTGCCGAGCTGGCAGAAATTATTGCGCAGCAGATGGCTGCTCAGTTTCCAAATCTCTTTGCTCAATGGAACCAGGCCAACAACAACAACAATGTTCCATGCAAATACAAGGATTTTAACCAGGCTAAACCACTCAAGTTTAGTGGTTCTGAGGGAGCGACTGGGCTTCTTCAGTGGTTCGAGAGCATAGAGAATACTTTTCGCCATGTGCAGTGTCCGGATAATCGCAAGGTCGAGTTCTCCTCGAGCGTATTTCAGAAGAGGGCTTTGACATGGTGGAACGGGGTTATGAGGGACCAAGGTGCAGAAGTTGCTCTCGCACAGACATGGGCCGAACTGAGAGCCCTTATGATGAGGGAATTCTGTCCTCGCCATGAATAGCGAGCATTGGAGAAAGAGTTTGATGTTTTGAAGCAAGATAGTGGTGAGCACAGGGCTTATACTGATCGGTTTGAAGAATTGAGTCTGCTTTGCCCAACAATGGTCACCCCACTCGACAAGGCTATCGAGAGATACATCGATGGCCTACCTGACTCGGTACAAGACATTCTTACTGGTAGTAACCCTGCCACACTTCGTCAGGCGATCGAGTTATCTGCGACATTGACTGAGTCACAGATCCGGAAGAACAAGTTACACAGGAAGGGTGACAAGGGCAAGAAGCAGTCGGCTGACAAGGAAGATAGCAAGAAAGGTCAAAACTTGAATGGAAAGAACTCTGGTTCTTCGAAAAGGTCAAGGAAGCGTAAGGCTTCCCAAAATTTTGCTATCACTGCCCAAGCTAATCTGGCAGCTCCCAACCAACCCGCACAGCTTCCAGCAAAGAAACCCTATACAGGGAATGCACCTTTGTGCAATAGATGCAACAGTCACCACCAGCCGCAACTTCCATGCCGTTTCTGTACTAACTGTGGGAAATCAGGCCATCTCGCCAATGTTTGTCGATCTGCTCAGAATCCCGCGGTTCAGAACCCGGCTCAACAAGTTGCTCAGCCTCCTGCTCCGCAACAGGGTCAAGCTGCACGACCACAATACCCACCAGGTGCTTGTTACAATTGTGGGGATCTGACACACTATAGAAATCGGTGCCCAAGACTAGCCAACCAGAACCAGAACCAGAACCAGAATCAGGCTCCGGCTCGAGGCCGAGTTTTTAACATGAATGCCCAAGAGGCACAGGCTGACGATAATGTGGTGAACGGTACGTTCTTTATTAATAATCAGCCTGCATCTGTTCTTTTCGATTCCGGTGCCGATAAGAGTTTCGTGTCTTTGTCTTTTGAGCAAATGCTTCGCGTGTCTAGAACGAAACTAGGCAAATCTTTGACAGTAGAGGTTGCTAGTGGTGAACCCATTATTCTTGATTCTGTTCTTCACAACTGCCAGTTGAATCTTAACGACCATCTTTTTCCTATTGACCTCGCGCCTATGCAACTTGGAAGCTTCGACGTTATTGTGGGAATGGATTGGTTATCCAAGCATCACGCAGAGATAGTTTGTTCTAAGAAGATTGTTCGTGTGCCACTTTCGACAGGCGAGATCCTACAAGTTCAAGGTGAGAAGCCTATCGGTGGTCTCAGACTCATGTCTTGTTTTAAAGCTCGGAAGTATCTGCAGAAGAACTATGTGGCTTTCTTAGCACATGTTACAGAAGATAAAGGCAAGGGTAAGTCTATTTCAGATATTCCTGTCGTTCGGGATTATTCTGAAGTGTTCCCTAAAGATTTACCTGGTCTACCTCCAGCACGCCAAGTCGAGTTCCGCATTGATCTCGTACCTGGTGCAAACCCCATTGCCAGAGCTCCATATCGTCTTGCACCGTCTGAGATGCAAGAGTTGTCTAAACAGCTTCAGGAGCTCTCTGACAAAGGTTTTATACGTCCTAGTTTTTCACCTTGGGGTGCTCCCGTTCTTTTTGTAAAGAAGAAGGATGGATCCTTTAGGATGTGTATCGATTATCGTGAGCTTAACAAGCTTACCATCAAGAATCGATATCCTCTACCTCGCATCGATGATCTCTTTGATCAGTTACAAGGCGCTTCTTATTTTTCGAAGATTGATCTGCGATCTGGATATCATCAACTTCGGGTGCAAGAAGAAGACATTCCGAAGACAGCATTCCGTACTCGTTATGGACATTACGAGTTCACAGTCATGCCATTCGGTTTGACTAATGCTCCTGCTGTTTTCATGGACTTAATGAATAGGGTCTGCAAACCTTATTTGGATCAGTTCGTCATTGTTTTTATCGATGACATCTTGATTTACTCTAAGACGCGAGCTGATCACGAGCAGCATCTTCGTCTTACTCTGGAACTCCTGAAGAAAGAGCAACTTTTCGCCAATTCTCCAAGTGCGAATTTTGGCTTAAAGAAGTTCAATTTTTGGGACATATTATCAACGAACAAGGTATTCATGTAGATCCCTCCAAGATCAGTGCGATTAAGGATTGGGATACGCCTACTACTCCTACTGAAGTTCGTTCATTTCTTGGTCTAGCGGGTTATTATCGCCGCTTCATTGAAAACTTCTCTAAGATTGCAGTTCCTCTAACTGCTCTAACTCAGAAGAAAATGCCCTTTTATTGGGGATTCAAACAAGAGGAAGCTTTTCAACACCTGAAGCAGAAGCTTTGCGATGCGCCTGTTCTATCATTGCCTGAGGGTGATGATGATTTTGTCGTGTATTGTGATGCATCGAAATTGGGTCTTGGCTGTGTTCTTATGCAAAGGAACAAAGTCATAGCCTATGCATCAAGACAATTGAAGATACATGAGAAGAACTACACCACTCATGATCTTGAGTTGGGTGCAGTTGTTTTCGCTCTCAAGATCTGGAGACACTATTTGTACGGTACAAAATGTGTGGTTTTCACGGACCACAAAAGTCTTCAGCATATCTTCAACCAGAAAGAACTCAACATGAGACAGCGACGTTGGGTTGAGCTTTTAAACGACTATGATTGCGAAATTCGCTACCATCCTGGTAAGGCGAATGTCGTAGCTGATGCATTGAGTCGTAAGGAACGTACTAAGCTTCATTGTGTACGCGTTCAATCTGTTATTCAAGCTCGATCTGATATTCAAGCCCGCATTTCTCAGTCACAACAATCTTGTGTTTCACAAGGTTTGATGGATAAGGAATTTCCCTATCACATAACACCTGCTCTGGAACTGAAGGACAATGGATCATATTACTTCATGGACCGTTTGTGGGTCCCAAGCCAGGATGATATTCATACCTTGCTTATGGATGAAGCCCATAAGTCTCGTTATTCTATTCATCCGGGCTCAGACAAGATGTATAAGGATCTTCGTATTCACTATTGGTGGCCTGGTATGAAGAAAGACATTGCCTTATACGTATCCAAATGCCTTACTTGTCTTAAGGTTAAGGCTGAACATCAGCGTCCGTCTGGTTTATTGGAGCAACCAGAGATCCCAGTTTGGAAATGGGAAAACATTACTATGGATCTTGTTACCAAACTCCCGCGCACAAAGAAAGGTCATGATGCCATCTGGGTAGTCGTTGATCGTCTTACAAAGTCAGCACATTTCTTGCCAATCCGCGAGGATTTTCCTACTCACAGGCTTGCTCAAATCTATGTAGATGAAATTGTGGCTCGACATGGTGTTCCTTTGAACATCATTTCTGACAGAGATGCTCGTTTCACTTCTCATTTTTGGAGAACCATGCAATCTGCCATGGGGACCCAACTTAATCTGAGCACAGCTTATCATCCGCAAACGGATGGTCAATATGAGAGAACAATCCAGACTCTGGAGGATATGCTTAGAGCTTGTGTGATCGATTTTGGTGGCAGCTGGGATTCACATCTTAAATTGATTGAATTCTCCTACAACAACAGTTATCACACTAGCATCAAAATGGCTCCTTTCGAAGCTCTCTATGGTCGAAAATGTCGTTCACCAGTCTGCTGGAATGAGATTGGCGAGGCTCAACTTACTGGACCTGCCCTCATTTTAGAGACAACTGACAAGGTCAAGAAAGTTCGTGATAACCTTCAGGCAGCTAGAAACCGTCAGAAGATTTACGCGGACCCAAAACGCAAAGCCTTTGAATTTCAAGTCGGTGATCGAGTATTACTTAAGGTCTCACCTTGGAAAGGTGTGATCAGATTTGGAAAGAAAGGAAAACTTGCACCTAGATATGTTGGACCATTCAAGATTGTCGAAAGAATCGGAAAGGTAGCCTACAGACTTGAGTTACCTCCTGAACTGGGAAATGTTCATCCAACTTTTCACGTGTCAAATCTCAAGAAGTGTACAGCTGATGAGAACTACTCCATACCGCTTGACGAAATTCGTGTTGGCAAAACACTGAAATTTGTTGAGAAACCAGTGGAAATCATGGAACGTGAAGTCAAGTGGCTTAAACGCAAGCGCATTCCTTTGGTCAAAGTTCGCTGGGAAGCTAAACGTGGACCCGAGTTTACTTGGGAACGCGAAGATCAAATGAAAGCGAAATATCCGCATCTTTTACCACGAGTTTCCTCTAAATAAATTTCGGGACGAAATTTCCACAAGTAGGGGAGACTGTAACAACTGTGCTTGTAATCACTATGAACAGTTCTGTTATCAATAAAACAATGTTATTTGATCCCAATGTTTGTTTTGTTATGTTATACATTTTTCATGTTTTGACTTTTATGTAATTTCAAACTCTACATCGCTTTCTGGAGAGTTATACGCAAACTAGTGCGTAAACGTACTCAGTTTAATGCGAGAAATACTCCGGAACATCAAAATATACTCAACATACCTTAAATAACCTTTACATAACTTAGAAATAAGTTTTGAAGGCTTTGGTATGGCAAAAACAAGTTAATTCGCTTACAGGGACTAAATATGACAAACTGCGAAAGTATGTCAATTTGAACTGTAACGAACATTCCGGAACATGACCATAAGTTAAACACACCTTAAATATCCTTTACATAGCTTAGAAATAGGCTTTGAGGGGTTTGGTGTGCTAAAATAAACTTTTGGAACATTCAGGGACTAAAAGTGTCAAAAAGTGCACAAGTTTGCATTTTCGCCCATAACTTACGTTCTGAATACATCTGGACATCCAAAAATTTATGAAAGCATGACTACATTTTATTTTAGTGTTCACCATAAGAAAAATCCATTCGTCGCGTCATTTGGATCGTTTTCGCGCTTGTGCGCATTCCGTCGTAATTAAGCGAACATCGCGTTCGTACGACCAAACGAACCATCATCCGAGATATTTTTGAGCATGTTTTGAGTCCCCTATACTTCAACTTCATTTTAGAGCCTTGAAATGAGGTTAACGGGGTTCAAACGCATCGAAAATCGCTTAAACAAGGTGCAGGGACCATTTATGCAAAATCTGCCAAAACAGGGGCCTAGCGTGACGCGACGGGCCTTAGCGTCACGCGAGCCCCCTTCTGGACAGATTCAATGCACTTAAACACAAGTTGCAACCAATTAATCCTTAACCACATGTTTAAGATGATGTGTCACTAAGTTAAGGAGCATATGTGGCTCCATAAACCTTTCAACAAGTGTACGGGCTAGATCTTTTCCCCTTTTCCAAGAAACGATCTCAACGGTTACCCGAATTCTATAAATACCCATGCCATCCAACCTCATTACTTACTAGAATCTTATTAGTTGTGTTCTAAGTTGAAACTTTGTTTCATACCTGAACTATACTGATTTAGATTAGCATTCGGGGACCCTTCGTAAGTATTCTTTCGTTCTTTTCCTTATTTTTACTGCTTTTCGAGTCAGAAAGTCAAACTTTGTTTGACTTTCAGCGTTGACCAGTAATGGTCAATGCGAAGTTCGTTAGAACTTCGCAACGTGATTGTAATCACGATGGTCATAGTCCCTTGGGACTATGCCTACTGATTACCACGTTGTCTAGGGTCGTAGGGTAGGCGATCTAATAAATCGCCTATACCTTCGAACCCAACCCAGTTTGGTCGATCATTAGGATCCGACCAAACACATTAGGTGACCATAGTGTAGGGAATAACCTTCCGAGGTTATACCTTATGGTCACGACGTTTAAGTAGTTGTATGATAGGTAGTTTATATGCCTTAGGTAAATTACCAGAATACCCTTTTCATACATAATTGGTAATTTAGCATATGTAACCTAAACTTTTGTCACATAACTGATTATGTAACATGTTTAGGCATATAATACTTGTCATAGGGCTAGTTAGGCGGTCCGAACGCGTTTCACGCGCATGACGCGTTAAAGTAGCATAAGCTTCCTAAACAGGTCGTAATGGGTCGTAAACAATTATGTTAAGTTTCATTTAGCATGTAGGCTTTGTTAAACCATATCACGTGAGTTCCGACACTCATTTGGTTTACAAACCCTAATGCTACCCAGTCTTCCGAGATAGGTCCGGTTTATTAACATAGTTACCTATACTAGGTGCCGTTTGATTCCGAGATCTCTTGCATTGCTTGGTGGTTATATTTATACAACTGAGCAATCTCAAGTGAGTACATAGAACCCCCTCTTTTAAATGTTTTCAAGGTGTTTATGTGAGTACATAGACCCCTCTTTTACTGTTTTCCAAACTGTTTTGGGGTGGAACACATGTGCTTACTTGTTACTTTCATGCTTTCCTGTTTTCACATCATATACTGCTATGTTCGTTAGTACATTATAATACATGATTTCATTTCATCTTATGCTAGGTGTGCCCATTGTGTGCATTACTTGGTACATTGTTTTACATGACATTTCCTGCTAGGTGTGCCCATTGTGTGCATTACTTAGTACATTGTTTTACATGACATTTCCTGCTAGGTGTGCCCATTGTGTGCATTACTTAGTACATTGTTTTACATGACATTTCCTGCTAGGTGTGCCCATTGTGTGCATTACTTAGTACATTGTTTTACATGACATTTCATGCTAGGTGTGCCCATTGTGTGCATTACTTAGTACATCGTTTTACATGACATTTCACGCTATGTATGTTCATTTGATTACATACTTAGTGCATTGTTTTCACATGCTCACATTTTGTTATGACATTTGGTTTGTTTACATGGGACAATACGTTCATTAACATTAGCTACGCCGTTCGTTAGTAGGTAGTGGTACCATAGGAATTGACAACTCCCGTTCCGGACATCCCAGGGTAAGGGGACAGAAAGGAATGACCGAATTCGTTGACAAAAGACAGATAGACCTTTAATTTGTTTAAAGGGTTTATCACCACAGTCGCCAGGCTTGGATGTATGCATATTCACAATACCGCATAAATGTTCATATTAAATAGTTGCATGCATTTACACAAAACATAGCTTTGATTTAAACCAAGTTTTACTTCAATACTTTGTTTTCGTGCATATGGTTTAGTTGAGACATTTCACTTGCCATACATGACATTTTGACATAGACATTTGACATGGATATTTGACATAGACATTTGACATGGATATTTGACATAGACATTTGACATGGATAATTGACATAGACATTTGACATGATTTACATCTTGACATAAACACTTTGACATATTTTTCAATACATTCGACAATTGGTTTGGTTTGATTAAGTGATTAAGTAACGATGCGTGTGTAATATGATACAAGCATGGTGGATACGCCGCTGGTACTTCCTATATATAAGTGTTTGTATGGTATTACATGGCGTAACGTTATTTGAATCATTTCAGTTTGAGACATAGAACATTTTATACAAATAACATGCTTTTCACAAGACATTGATTTACAAACAACTTACCTTATACAAACACATTTTTACATGGTTATTTATTTAACCTGACATTTACTTATACATATCATCTGATCTTATTGTTTTCAAATGATTTACAAGACAAAGCAAATAACAAGGTTCATGATTAAACATTTTCTTAAACTCAAGTCATGAATCCTATTTTCACAAAACCTATGTATCTCACAGGCATTTTTATGCTGACGTACCTATTTTCACATGTGTTTTCAGGTGCTTTTCCATAGGATGTTGTTCATGATACTAGGGCGGACCTGTGCCTTAGAGACTTTAAAAGATGATAGACTATGTTTAATTATGTTCTGAACTCGTTATTTTACTGTTTTGAGACAATGTAACCCCTTTGTTTAATAAATAAAATACACTTTGTGTGCCATGGTTATGAAACAATTAATTCTGTCGCAACACGCCCCGATGTTTCCGCCGCGATTTGTTGTTTTACGCGGTCGGGGTGTGACATAACATATTTTACCATTCAACCTAGACTAAATAATAGAACCAAATCCGTTTAGTCCAGAACCCATACCGTTTTATCTTGAACCAATACCAATCAATCCAGAACAAATGCCATTTAACCCAGAAGAAATTCCTAGGATTCCTGCACCTATACCACAACAACCAATCCAAAATCTTATGGAGCAATGGTGGACAAATGATTAGGCTTTTCAAAACTTAATGCAAGATCCCTATCCAAAAATCCCACAATTTCCACCTTACTTACCAAACGCTTACCCAGCCATGAGCCCTGAAAACGTGTCTAAACTAAGGCACTATGGAGAAGAACTAATGACTGCAGGCAATCAAATCCGCTCAATAGGAGAAAACCTTGTCAAGAAATATGACGAGAGGGAGTTTCACTTTTGAAGTTGACTCGGCCTAATATATATATATATATATATATATATATATATATAGGGGAGGGTTATATTGAGAACGCTAAATTTTGCGAGAACGGTGAGAACGAATAAGAACACCAATCAAAACCATTTTTTTAATACAACCCTCTTTGAAATTGAAATACAACATCAAAAAAAAAAAAAAAAAAGAATTTACAACATCAAATAATTCATTTCTCCTCTTAAAATCACTCTTATTAGATTTTTTACACATGTGTAAATATAACATATTTACACGTGTGTTAATGGCAAACTTACACATGTGTAAATTTTATTTATTTATGAATTCACGTAAATTTAAACGTGTAAATTTACTTTCTAACGTTGTGTTCGGATAATAATGATAAGTGTAAAAAGAAATTCTGAATTTGAATTGTTTTTGACCAGGTTCTCGTCGTTTTTTTATTCGTTCTCACGGTTCTCACAATATTTAGCGTTCTCATTTAAACCCTCCCCTATATATATATGTGTGTGTGTGTGTGTGTGTGTATATATGTATGCATTTCCCTATACTTTTGTAAAATAAATATAACTAAACTAAAATATACTAATATGTATAATTATGCTATGTATGTATTAAAAATACAATATATATAAAAAGACTAAAAGTCGCAATGTTTGACGAATTTGAAAAATCATGCATTGTGTATTTGTTTGATTATGATTACTCTATGATATTAATATCTGGAAATGTTTGCAATTTAGATGTTGAATGAAGTACCACATAATCAAGAAATTAACGTTAGTTATGGAAATCATTTGGATTAACGTTCTATAGAAAATATAGTAGCTCAAGGAATAGTTGATGCAATACCCTTAATCAATGAAGCTATTAAGAATCCTATGCCAATAAAAAATAGTAAGACTATAGGCAGTAAACATAATCATCACACTAAACCTAGCCAAAGTGTCAATGGAGACAATGATATTCTTGTCAGAGCTCCATATCCTAAACGAAAGAAGGTCATAACCTACGGGTGTTCTTATAAAGATTTCTTGTCTTGTAAGCCAGTCGATTCTCTATTAATGAAGGAGCTATTGCAGCACTATGTTGGCTAGAAAAGACTGAACTCGTTTTGAAAATTAGTAAATATGCTGAAGAGGATAAGGTAATGTATGCTTCTAACCTTTTTAAAGATGAAGCATTAGAATAGTGGAATACTACTCTTGAGTCAAAAGGAAATGACATGGCTTATGCTATAGAATGGAGGGAATTTTAGGAAATAACTGAAAAGAAATTTTGTCATCCTCATGAGAAAGAACATATAGCTAGTAAATTCCTAAACCATAAGATGATTGGCGTAAATTGTCGTGAGTTTACTACCAAATTTTTTGAATATGCAAGGATAATACCAGCCCTGTCTTCGCCAGAACCGTTATTAATGTGACACTTCGAGTCTTCCTGTGCGTTTCTTGAATGTTATAATTAAATTTGTGAAATTCTATACTATGAGAAATACGTACAAACTCTGTGGATCTCGTGTTGCGTGATTTTTCGTGCTACGTGATGTTATGTGCTATGTGACTTACGTGTATGTTTTGTGGATTTTCGTGAAACTGCTTGTATCTACGTATGGTAATGGAATCTGTGTATACATAGAGAGCGTAACGTATGACTTTCGCTTAAATTTCGAGGACGAAATTCCTGTAACATGGGGAGAATGTGACAACTCGAACCCTTGATCCTGATCATCGAGGGACGAGCATTTTATTAATGCTCGTATTCACTATTATTATTTATTATTATTAGTATTATTATCGTCAATATTTTATAAAGTTATAATAATAATCCGCGACGAGAGGTTTATTCGCTTATTCATTTGATTACCTTTATATTAATCAATGAGACCGGACCTATTTATTTTAGCGAGACCCGCAATCGTTCAATCGGGTTCACGCATTTGGGCTAGGCCCAACCCAACTAACCTAAATCTAAACCCTACCTATTTAAACCCCCTTATAATCCCCCACCCTCCTCATCTTCTTTTATAAACAAACAAACCTAAAACCCTAAATAACTAGCCGGCCACACTCCTCACCCTCTTCCACATCACCTGTCCGATCAGACTCATCTCCGGCGATCGGAGATGTATTCCGGCCACCCAACAAGCTCCATTCCCCTTATCTTGTTCTAACACACACACACCCTTGAGCCCCCAGTGAAGAGTAAAAGAGAGAGAGAAAACGGAGTAAAGAGAGATGACGGCGGAGGTGGTTGTTGTTCGATTCCGACGAAGTGACGTCAGTAGAAGAGACGGGAGCAGCGATGCTTCGGTTGGTGGCAAGGAGAAGCTCATCGGCGACGGCGGACCGTCGGAGCTCCGATTCGGGCTGCAGCAGACACCCTTCCTTGTCTCGAAAATTCTTGGTCAGTGAATGTTAGTTGTGAGCTTTGTGAGTTTTGATTCATATATATTAACTGTTTGGTATGCATCGATTATGTTGGAATGGCTAGGACATGTTTGGCATTTATGAAAACTGAATATATATAAACTGATGTTAACTTTTATAGCTGCTGATCCGTTTTGTGTAGGCTGTCTATTGTGTAGAATTGGTGATTGCAGTGCATATTATACATGCTTTATATTGAGAGTAATAGATAGGTTTTAGTTGAACTTGGTTGAAGAAGTCTGCTATTTTAAATATTGGTGAAGCTTGATCTAAAGAAATGAAAGAATGAACATGTTTGATAACTGATTGGTGTGGATAAAAATTAATTGTGGTCCGATTATTGCCAATGGTTCTAAATTCTCGGTGGTTTTTAAAATAGAGAATGAAAGTGTATTTTGTTTTAATAGTTTAGAGGTTTGACTATTAATAGGAACCTTGTTGACTGTATTGTGGTTAGAAATAATAATTAATGCTTGCAAATGGGGTGCATGATATTTTAAATAATATTTATAATGATAACATGATTCGTCTGTATAAACTGTTCATATAGTGTGGATGAAGCATATGATGATTAATTGCATTCTCATGGGTCTTGACAATATGCATATTTGCTGACTGAGTTGGTATGAATGAGACTAAAGTTTGGTTTAGGATTTTATGAGAGTATAGGAATAAGAGCATGTATGAGTATATGATTTTGATGAAATATTTTGAATTATGCTGTTTTGATCCAATTTGGTAGTGTACGGTAGAGTGAAACATGTTAAGGAATTATGATTGGTTCGTACAAACTGGATAAGGGTTCTAGAAAGATTCCACAGTGGTTGCGAGTCGATACCAGCTGTTTCATCCGAGATTGCGACTCGAAACCAGACACCTCACACGTAAGGACTCGAGACCGGCATGGTTGCGACTCGAGATCTTCTGATCTCGACTCAAGCCTGACTCGAGACCGTAAGGTTGCGACTCAGTTATGCACAACTCGAGACCACTCTGGTTGCGACTCGGAACTTCATGGTTGCGACTCGAGACCTCTTGTTCTCGAGTCGAGACCACCCGGTTTCGACTGGACCACTCTGCTTAGTTATTGGGCCGCACAAACTGATGTTTTGGACTACGTGCCACTGTCAATGTTTAACTGTTACTGTTTAACTGTTTGCATGCTAGGATAGGCCCAATAACGTATATGCTAGTATGACTTACGTGCTATGTGTTAGATACGTGTAGTTGTACGTGACATTTACTTGCATACGAACCTAATAAATATTTATAAACCATAATAGGGTATGGTTGACCAACGTAACACAAGTAAATTAACTACCGAGCAAAGCAAAGGTGAGTTCACTACTTTTTACTTAAAGCATGCGTTCCCGGTGGTTGGGAAACGGAACAAAACACTCTTCCTGGTTTGGGATCGCTTACTATCTCCTTGTGCGGGATACGGTATTTCTATCCCCTTGTGAGGGATACAAACTTACCTTTCTTCCCTTGTTACTGGGATACAAACTTACTTACTTCCCTTGTTACTGGGAACTTTTAGTTAATTACTGTTTATACTGGATGCAACAAGCAACACTAAACAAAACTCTATCACTCAAGTCCTCACTTCTTAATACCGATTAGTCGCCGGGGTCAGGCGAACGGGTTATTAGTTGATAGCGCTATTTAGGTCTCACCAACCTCACACCGTGCCCGCGTATGGGATCGGGCGTGAACTAATGTACTCTGGCAACCGTCAATGATGATAGAACATTGACAAACGGGGCACTCTACGGAAACGTACGGATGAATAGTATTCGGTATTGTAAAAACAGTTTAGTCGCTCACTTATGGGGTAGCTCCCCATGGCATGTATAAACGGATAAATTAACTGGTTAAAACAAGTTTTTGGAATTAAAAACTGGAAAACTACAAACACGTGAACTCGCCAACTTTATGTTGACACTCTACTGCATGCTTTGCAGGTTGCTTGATACAGCTCTGGACGGACGTTGCAATCGGATGGAGTGCGTGGTTCGTAAGTTTCATATGAACAACTTGTGGTTTTAAATTACGATGTGTTCTTCTTTCCTTTCCGCTGCAAACTCAAGCTATGTTTTGAAAAATTTAAAATTGGTCGCTAATTATACCATTATTTGAAATAATAACTAAACGGTTCAAAATAATTAGTGGCTAAGATCCTGGTCGTCACACGCCTCGCGGTAATACTCCGAGTGTGGATTTTGAGGGTGTGACAGATTGGTATCAGAGCCATTGGTTATAGCGAACTAGGTTTTAAATATACAATATTTTGGTTTGGGAAATAAAATATTTTTATATGAAAACCAGACTATAACCGTTCTTTATCGAAAACCACAACGACACCACACTCCAGATTGCAAGGTTCGTCAGACTCAAATGCTCACCTGGTAATGGTAGGTTAACGGCATTTACTTGTGCATAACTTATGTGTGTGAACACGCATGTGTGTATGTGTATAATTAGCATATATGTGTTAGTATGTATGCGTATATTTAGTATTTAACACAGTGGATCATACGAAGGCTAGGCAAGCGTGTTACGTGCTAAACAGGAGCGAGTCCTCCTAAACCTGGTTCGAAACCACGACACACTAAGGGCAAGGAACCAGTTATTCCAAGCCCTAGTCCACGTATTTCTTGATATCATCCCTGGACTGCAAATCGACGCGAGGGACGTCCACTCAATAGACCTGCCCAGGAAAGGCCTGCTATGAAGCACATAGATAAGTTACGAGAACGAATCGACGAAGGGGAGCCATCCCTATATCATGGGATACTAGAAGGAACGACGACGTCATGTGCATTCTTTTTACTTGCGTATTTCTTTTCCCAACTTAAGTAGTGAAACTTGTTCCCTCTTACGACTGATCACCTAGATTCTTGAAGCATTCTAGTGAGTTTACACTTTTCGGATTTCTGTTTGCATATCTCGAACACAAGAAGTACGTGCGGTGTATGCTTCTCATTACGGTGCCAGCAATCGTATCACGTTATCCTATCGATCACGGAACTGTTTTCCCCCTAATTCCTCGTTGCATGGTTAATCCTTATCCAAGTTGAACCTAATACCTTAGCACGCCCCAAAAACCCAGCAAATTGATATCTTTCTTACAAACCGGCGTATTTGGAAGTGTGGCAAGACAGAGACACGAGCCAGTCAACCCACCGACGAGTACGGTGACCTAGATGCTTACCTTATCCTTCATTTGCTAGAACCGTTATTCTTTGACGACTTTTCTGATTCCGTGAATCCCTTCACTAGCTTTCGTACGAATCCGCGTTTACTGCTCAAGATGGTATCCCCGCTCCTATCGTTTCTTTATCACGACATCCACGTTTCTTCGTATAGAAACCTTGACCAGATCTCTCTTCGGTTTGGTGACTTCAACAAACTCGACCCTTAGTCAGCAAACTTTTTACCCCTTGAAATTCAACAATGTGTTACCTCAAATCGTACTTTCCTGAAAACCTGTTCTCACAGTTTCACATCGAAACCCCCCTCATACTGAGACCATGACCAGATTTCCCTCTAGTTTGGGGAAGTCCAGCAAGCTCGACTACTAGTCAATAAACTTCTTGAATCTTAAAAATTATGACGGGTGACCCAAACGTATCCTTTCAGACATATTTTTATTACCTTACATGGAAGCCTTTCGGCGACACAAGCGCTACTTCGAACTCGTCCTCACGACTTCGGTAGTCTATTCAAATTTGGTTACTTACCGGTTTTGGAGATCACAAACCCGTTTTTCGCATGCGGCTCAGCTCAGAACATCTTGTTAGACGTTTTAAGTGAACCTAAACCCCCCCCCCCCGACCCATACGACGACCGTCCTTCTCTATCGTTGGTTCTTGTTGTGCCATTCATACTGACGTAACACCCCTTATCGGCAAAACGACGTTCTTTATCCTAATCGCCCACGGCTGGTGTACGACCAGCTACCTCATCGACACCAGATAAATCCTTATTGCCGACCACCAAGCCTTCTATGTTTTGTCTCAAATTGAACGCACCAACGTTGACTACCCTTCAAACATTACCTTGCTACTCGTGTTAGGAATTCCCCAATTCTTATCCTATTCTATTCTGCACAAATCCCCGTTTGGACGAATTACTTTCTACAAATGTTATTTGTTGGAGCAACAAGCCAAAGATACCCCAGGACTAAAAGAGTATCGCAAGCACTGTCCTTCGAACCCATTACGATCAACACCTAGTTACGACACACGAATTTATTCCATCCTGTCAAAAATTCGACGCTTGTTTCTTTCGACGACATCTGAACCTACTCCAAAAACTCGAGGTAGTCCGAACGACTCCTCCGCGCTACCCTGGCACCTCTACAACTCAAACCGCATGCGTTAAGTTTCCCACACACGACTTTTAACGCCGCAACGCCCGGATTTCTCGACCATATACGCAACCCCCCCACGATTTTGACTCAAAAGAGTATCACCTGACATTAGGGAGATGCACAATAATCCGCAACTCCAGCAATTAAAGGATATTTTACGAGGTGCTTCTATCTTATTCTATCCTGTCCGAAGCACTGATGAAAATGTCTGCTAATAACGGCACGCGACCAAAGAAACCGACAAGTTTTCGAACCTACAACCATCTACTTGATAGAAGTAGCTGCGGGGCACGGAGTGCCAACTTCTACTATCCATGATCGTGATCCACGTTTTGCATCCGATTCGTCGCAAGCTGCGACCAGACCCTTTGGCTCACTGTTAGACATGAGCACTGTTTATACCCGCGGATGGGTGGTCAACCGAACGCACTCTCTGAAACCCTAGAAGGCATGTGTTAAACAAGTGACACTTCCTTTTCGTAGAATCTCTTCCAATAACAATTACCACACTAGCATTTTGGCAGCACCATTTAAGGCATTGCACGAATGCAAATGCCAGTCACCTCTATGTTGGGCGGAAGCCAAATTACCGGCCCAGAACTTAAACTTGACGCAACGGGTAGGATTGCCCAGAACTGACAAAGTATGGCGGCAGTTCCAGACCGTCAGAAAGACTACGCGGATAAGCGTAGGAAACCTCTAGAATTCCGAGTCAGAGACTGGGTTCTACTTATAGTTTCACCCTGGAAGGGTGTGGTACGTAAGCTTAATCCGCGATACGTTGAACCGTTCGAAATTCCCGAAAGGATCAATAAGGCTACTTACATATTAAATCTGCCTAAAGAGCCGAGTGCTCTGCACAACATCTTCCACATGCCTAAACTGAAGAAGTGTCTGTCAGATGAAACATTCGTTGTTCCTTTTTAGGAACTCGTGATCAGCAACAAACTACGCTTCGTTGAGAAACCGGTTAAGATTAAGGATCAAGAAATCAAAACCCTCAAGCGTGGTACAATATGCCAACGAACTGAGTTCGTTGGATCTCGCGCCGTGGCCCAAAGCTTACCTGGGAACGGGAAAACCAGATGAGGCGCATGTATCCCCAGCTGTTACGAACATTACTTCCAGCGCTGAGGCTACAGCTGAATTCCGGGAAGAAATTCCGAACCAACAGGGGATGATGTGACGCCCCACGAAAACGTTTAAACACACTAGCTTGTCAGTGGCTGCGTGCTAAATTTCGGGACGAAATTTCTTGAACTTGGGGATAATGTGACACTTCGAGTCTTCCTGTGCGTTTCTTGAATGTTATAATTAAATTTGTGAAATTCTATACTATGAGAAATACGTACAAACTCTGTGGATCTCGTGTTGCGTGATTTTTCGTGCTACGTGATGTTATGTGCTATGTGACTTACGTGTATGTTTTGTGGATTTTCGTGAAACTGCTTGTATCTACGTATGGTAATGGAATCTGTGTATACATAGAGAGCGTAACGTATGACTTTCGCTTAAATTTCGAGGACGAAATTCCTGTAACATGGGGAGAATGTGACAACTCGAACCCTTGATCCTGATCATCGAGGGACGAGCATTTTATTAATGCTCGTATTCACTATTATTATTTATTATTATTAGTATTATTATCGTCAATATTTTATAAAGTTATAATAATAATCCGCGACGAGAGGTTTATTCGCTTATTCATTTGATTACCTTTATATTAATCAATGAGACCGGACCTATTTATTTTAGCGAGACCCGCAATCGTTCAATCGGGTTCACGCATTTGGGCTAGGCCCAACCCAACTAACCTAAATCTAAACCCTACCTATTTAAACCCCCTTATAATCCCCCACCCTCCTCATCTTCTTTTATAAACAAACAAACCTAAAACCCTAAATAACTAGCCGGCCACACTCCTCACCCTCTTCCACATCACCTGTCCGATCAGACTCATCTCCGGCGATCGGAGATGTATTCCGGCCACCCAACAAGCTCCATTCCCCTTATCTTGTTCTAACACACACACACCCTTGAGCCCCCAGTGAAGAGTAAAAGAGAGAGAGAAAACGGAGTAAAGAGAGATGACGGCGGAGGTGGTTGTTGTTCGATTCCGACGAAGTGACGTCAGTAGAAGAGACGGGAGCAGCGATGCTTCGGTTGGTGGCAAGGAGAAGCTCATCGGCGACGGCGGACCGTCGGAGCTCCGATTCGGGCTGCAGCAGACACCCTTCCTTGTCTCGAAAATTCTTGGTCAGTGAATGTTAGTTGTGAGCTTTGTGAGTTTTGATTCATATATATTAACTGTTTGGTATGCATCGATTATGTTGGAATGGCTAGGACATGTTTGGCATTTATGAAAACTGAATATATATAAACTGATGTTAACTTTTATAGCTGCTGATCCGTTTTGTGTAGGCTGTCTATTGTGTAGAATTGGTGATTGCAGTGCATATTATACATGCTTTATATTGAGAGTAATAGATAGGTTTTAGTTGAACTTGGTTGAAGAAGTCTGCTATTTTAAATATTGGTGAAGCTTGATCTAAAGAAATGAAAGAATGAACATGTTTGATAACTGATTGGTGTGGATAAAAATTAATTGTGGTCCGATTATTGCCAATGGTTCTAAATTCTCGGTGGTTTTTAAAATAGAGAATGAAAGTGTATTTTGTTTTAATAGTTTAGAGGTTTGACTATTAATAGGAACCTTGTTGACTGTATTGTGGTTAGAAATAATAATTAATGCTTGCAAATGGGGTGCATGATATTTTAAATAATATTTATAATGATAACATGATTCGTCTGTATAAACTGTTCATATAGTGTGGATGAAGCATATGATGATTAATTGCATTCTCATGGGTCTTGACAATATGCATATTTGCTGACTGAGTTGGTATGAATGAGACTAAAGTTTGGTTTAGGATTTTATGAGAGTATAGGAATAAGAGCATGTATGAGTATATGATTTTGATGAAATATTTTGAATTATGCTGTTTTGATCCAATTTGGTAGTGTACGGTAGAGTGAAACATGTTAAGGAATTATGATTGGTTCGTACAAACTGGATAAGGGTTCTAGAAAGATTCCACAGTGGTTGCGAGTCGATACCAGCTGTTTCATCCGAGATTGCGACTCGAAACCAGACACCTCACACGTAAGGACTCGAGACCGGCATGGTTGCGACTCGAGATCTTCTGATCTCGACTCAAGCCTGACTCGAGACCGTAAGGTTGCGACTCAGTTATGCACAACTCGAGACCACTCTGGTTGCGACTCGGAACTTCATGGTTGCGACTCGAGACCTCTTGTTCTCGAGTCGAGACCACCCGGTTTCGACTGGACCACTCTGCTTAGTTATTGGGCCGCACAAACTGATGTTTTGGACTATGTGCCACTGTCAATGTTTAACTGTTACTGTTTAACTGTTTGCATGCTAGGATAGGCCCAATAACGTATATGCTAGTATGACTTACGTGCTATGTGTTAGATACGTGTAGTTGTACGTGACATTTACTTGCATACGAACCTAATAAATATTTATAAACCATAATAGGGTATGGTTGACCAACGTAACACAAGTAAATTAACTACCGAGCAAAGCAAAGGTGAGTTCACTACTTTTTACTTAAAGCATGCGTTCCCGGTGGTTGGGAAACGGAACAAAACACTCTTCCTGGTTTGGGATCGCTTACTATCTCCTTGTGCGGGATACGGTATTTCTATCCCCTTGTGAGGGATACAAACTTACCTTTCTTCCCTTGTTACTGGGATACAAACTTACTTACTTCCCTTGTTACTGGGAACTTTTAGTTAATTACTGTTTATACTGGATGCAACAAGCAACACTAAACAAAACTCTATCACTCAAGTCCTCACTTCTTAATACCGATTAGTCGCCGGGGTCAGGCGAACGGGTTATTAGTTGATAGCGCTATTTAGGTCTCACCAACCTCACACCGTGCCCGCGTATGGGATCGGGCGTGAACTAATGTACTCTGGCAACCGTCAATGATGATAGAACATTGACAAACGGGGCACTCTACGGAAACGTACGGATGAATAGTATTCGGTATTGTAAAAACAGTTTAGTCGCTCACTTATGGGGTAGCTCCCCATGGCATGTATAAACGGATAAATTAACTGGTTAAAACAAGTTTTTGGAATTAAAAACTGGAAAACTACAAACACGTGAACTCGCCAACTTTATGTTGACACTCTACTGCATGCTTTGCAGGTTGCTTGATACAGCTCTGGACGGACGTTGCAATCGGATGGAGTGCGTGGTTCGTAAGTTTCATATGAACAACTTGTGGTTTTAAATTACGATGTGTTCTTCTTTCCTTTCCGCTGCAAACTCAAGCTATGTTTTGAAAAATTTAAAATTGGTCGCTAATTATACCATTATTTGAAATAATAACTAAACGGTTCAAAATAATTAGTGGCTAAGATCCTGGTCGTCACACGCCTCGCGGTAATACTCCGAGTGTGGATTTTGAGGGTGTGACAATTAATCTCTCATTATATTTGGGGATTAGTCAGTGAAATATGAGACATGGTCAAGGCTGCTTGACCTTAGACTATTGAAGAGATAGTTGAACTAGCTAAAACTCTGACAGAAGGACTGATACGCACGCGAGAAGAAAACCAGAAAAAGGATTAAGATCAAAAGATTCCCCAAGAATTATGTTCTGGTAATTCCTACAAGAGGAGAGGAACATGTCAGTCATCTTCACCACTTTTCTGTAAATTCTGCAAAAGAAAGCATTCTGGAAGATGTGCTAAGTACTGCAACTTCTAAAAAACACTTGGACATAAGGAAGAACAATGTATAAGAAAAACTAAAGCTAACGTATGTTTCAACTGCTAAGAGACAGACCACATCCGTCCAGACTGTCCGAAGCTAGCAGTAGTACAAGACAACAAAGCAAAGGCAACCGAAGGACCCAATAAGAACGCAAGAGCTTTCGTATTAACCGCATAATAAGCAGTGATGATTCCTGACGTGATCGCTGGTACGTTTCTCATTTATGACATCTATGCTAAAGTATTATTTGACTCTGGTGCAAACCAAAGTGTTATACATACTGCATTCTGCCAATTACTCAATCGACCATTAACTAAGCTTAGCCAAGTCTGTACAGTAGAGACAGCGGATGGAAATGCTCTCAACATACACGAAGTACTTCAGAAAGGAATTATAGAATTAATAGGACATCAGTTCACGGCCAACCATCTACCAATGAATGGATTGGCTAGAAGGATTCGATATAGTATTAGGAATGGATTGGCTAGTGGCCAATTGACGTATGTGCAGGTGTGCATATTTTTCAGATATATTTTAGCTCTTTTTACTCGTGAATCAAGTGTTGAATTTATGTAACATGATATAATACTATCACTCTACACACATTTTAGGGAAAGTGCACCCATTGCGGACGTAGTATAGGGATGGCAAGATACCGAGGTCGTCCAAGGACACAAGAGCTTTTAATACTGGGTTATCGTTAACGTCTAATCTAACCAAATTTTGATGAAAAGGTTTTTAAAAAGATAAACTAAAAAGCAAAAATAAAATGTAAGGAAAAACAAATAGACAAGAAGGAATCACTTGGTTCCAACTCCTCTTTTATCTATCCTTTAATGATTTCCACCCTTTGGGCATTTAAGAGATTATCTTTAAGTAATAGTAGTAGGCCCCCTTCCAGACAGCGTTACCCTCAACCTATTGGTCTGATTCAGCAGGGATACAGTCCATCGATGTCGGATTATTGAAATATAATTAAGTAAGTTATTAATGCGAAAAGTGGTAGGTCCCCTTCCAGGCAGCGTTACCATCAACCCTTTGATCTGAGTTAGCAGGGATAAAGTCCTCGTAGGGTTGGTTTAAAGTTTTAATAATAGTTTATGTCACACCCCGACCGCGTAAAACAACAAAGCGCGACGGAAACGTCGGGGAGTGGAGCGACAGAATTATTGTTTTACATCCATGGTAATTAAAGTTTTGTATTATTAAGTAAAGATTTTACATTGTCTTGGAATTAACAAAAACTTAACATAATTAAACTGTCTTTTTAAGTCACTAATGTCACACCCCGACCACGTAAAACAACAAGACGTGGCGGAAACGTCGGGGAGTGTTGTAACAGAATCATTGTTTCGTAACCATGGAATAAATAATTTTTGTTTTATTGAATAAATGGACTCATTGTTTTAATATAATCAAATAAGTACAACTATGATCTTCCAAGTTTTAAAGTTGCTAAGGCACGAGTCCATCCTAAATGTAGCATGTATCAACAATCATCTCAAAACAGCACCTGAAACATGTGTAAAAATAGGTACGTCAGCATAAAAATGCATGTGAGATACATAGGTTTTATGAAAGTAGGATTCATGACTTATAAGTTTAAGGAAAAAGAGTGTTTTAAGAAAAGTAGTCATGATCCTTGTAACTTGTTTTTTTTTTTTTTGTAAATCATTTGAAAAGTGATAAACAAAACAATGATATATATTTATAAAAGAATAATGTATGGTTAAGTGAATAACCATGTAAAATGAGTTTGTATTGAATGTATTGTTCGAAAAACAATATTTTGATAAAAAGGCTTATAGTATATGTGAAGATATACTTTGGATTTTAAGAGAATCGAATGAGTAATATATTAAAATATATTTCAGTTCCAATATCGTTAACCCAAGTGTTCTAAATAACGCCACGGTATGTAATGCAATGAAAACACTTATATATAAGAAGTACCAGCAGCGTGTCTACCATGTTTTCATCACATTACACCCGTCCCGTTATCTAAACACTAACCAAAACCCAATCGTTAGATAGATAGTACATTAAATATACTTTAGTTGTTTAAAATAATAGTTTTTCAGTAGTATATTACAAGTATACTTCGGATTTATAAATAACATATTAAACTATGTTTTGGTTTCAAGAATAACATATCAAAATATGCTTTGGATGTGAATAATAACATATTAAACTATTTTTTGGTTGAATAAACAACATATTTAAGATATGTTTTGGTAGTTAATAACATATCAAAATATGCTTTGGATTTGATAAATAACATATCAAAATATGTTTTGGTTTGTTAACAAAATATATATATGTTAGTTTTGTACTATACCACACATGAGAGTATATCAAACTATACTTGTGGGAGTATATCAAAATATACCATAAAAGTGTGATTTAAGAATTCATTCAGACCTAGTGCATCAAAATACACCTTTGAGACTATAGGGATACCACAAAGGCAATCCCTATATGGATGGAGAAACAAATTGGTTTCAGACATTCCATGACAACAGGAATGGGGTGTCTAATCCTATAGCGCTATATCATACTACCAATTGGTCTGGTGAACATAAAATAAGTACAGTTCAACAATTTATTTTATGTTCTTTGAGAAATCAGTGTTTAAACCATAGATAGTCATTTAGTTTGTCAAATGATAAGTAATAACATGTATAATCAATTATACTTTGAAATCATGAAAATAACACATAGGTACACATGCTTCACCCCAAAACAGTTTGGAAAACAGTAAAATAGGGGAACTATGTACTCACTTGAGATTGCTTAGTAGTCCTTGAGTAACAACCAAACAATGCTAGAGATCACGGAAATCAAACGACACCTAATATAGGTAACTACGTTAATAAACCGGACCTAAATCGGAGGATCGGACAGAATGAGGGCTCGTAAACCAAATGAGTATGGGGACTCATGTAATATGGTTTAAAAAAGCCTACATACTAAAATGAAACCTAACCTAAGTGCTTACGACCCATTACGACCCGTTTAGGTAGCTTATGCTACTTTAACGCGTCGTTTGCGTGAAACGCATTCGGACCGCCTAACTAGTCCTATGACAAGTAGAATATGCCTTAACATGTCTAATATTGTTGCCAAATCAATTTAGATGTCAAAAGTTATGTTACATATGTTTAAAATGGATTTTGGCGTCAAAGGGGTATTTTGGTAATTTACCTAAGGCATATAAACTACCTATCATACAACTAACTAAACGTCGTGACCATAAGGTATAACCTCGGAAGGTTATCCCCTATATACTATGGTCACCTAATGTGTTTGGTCGGATCCTAATGATCGACCAAACGGGTCGGGTTCGAAAGTATAAGCGATTGTTTAGATCGCTTACCTTACGACCCTATATAAGCACTAAACTAAAAGTGACGAGCTAAGCATGTTAAAACATGCTTAACTAAGTTTAGAAAATAGGTTTGGTATCAAAACAAACGGTTTTGATACCTAAGAGTAGTTTGGTTACAAAATACGCAAGAATGCGCATTTTGGCCGAAACTACGACTCGTCACTGAGCCTAGATAACGTGGTAATCAGTAGGTATAGTCACTAGGGACTATAACCATCGTGATCACGCTCATGTTATGAAGTTCAAACGAACTTCGCATTGACCATAAACTGGTCAATGCAGAAATTCAAACAAAGTTTGACTTTAACGCTAAAAGAATAAAAGAACGAAGGAATACTTACAAAGGGTCCAAGAACGGAAGGTTTGAATCCGAATACTCTCAGGTATGTAGTGTTAAACACAACAACTTAGAGAGCAAATTCAGATTTCAAAGGTGTGGGTTTTTGGGTTTGAAAGGGTTGGGTATTTATAGGATTTGGACCACTGTTAAGATCGTTCCTCGAATACCGTGCTTTGATCTTGTCCCTACACTTGTTGGTAACCCCAAGTGCATCATATTGGCCCCCCATGATCAGGAACAAGCAAGTGGAATTGAGTTTGGAGGGCATAACAGCTGTTAACAGCTGTTAATACAGCTTTTGCTGATCTGAAAGGGCCTCGCGTGACGCCTAGGGGGCCTCGCGTCACGCCTAGCCTCCTTTCTGCAGATTTTAAGCAGAAATGGCAGAATAGGTCCCTGCACATGTTTCAGTCCATTTCCACACGTTTGAAGCTCGTTAAATCATTTTCAAGGCTCCACAAGGATGCCTAAACATTGTGGACATGAAACATGCTCAAAAATATGCCGGATGTTGGTTCGTTTGGTCGTATGATCGCGATGTTCGCTTAATTACGACGGAATGCGCATAAGCGCGAAAAACGATCCAAATTGCGTGACGAATGGGTTTTTCTCATGCCAAACACTAAAATAAAATATTTTAGTGCTTACATAAATTTTTGGATGTCCGGATGTATTCAGAACGTAAGTTATGCGCGAAAATGCAAACTTATGCACTTTTTGACGTTTTTAGTCCCTGAATGACCCAAAAGTTTATTTTAGCACACCAAACCCCTCAAAGCCTATTTCTAAGATATGTAAAGGATATTTATGGTATGTTTAACTTATGGTCATTTTCCGGAATGTCTGTTCTAGTACGAATCGTCATACTTTCGCAGTTTGTCGAATTAAGTCCCTGTAAGCGATTAAACTTGATGTTGGCATACCAAAGCCTTCAAAACTTATTTCTAAGTTATGTAAAGGTTATTTAAGGTATGTTAAACCTATTTCACTATTCCAGAGTGTTTGTTGCATTAAACTGGTTATATTTACGCATCGGTGCGCGTATAACCTTCCAGAAAGCGATTTAGAGCCCGAAATCGAACAAGAATTGATATGTGCAAATGATAAATATATTTACACAAATCCCAAGTATGAAATATAATATTTTATTGGTTTGGTCTTTGTTTGATGATTGAAGTGACACAGGTGTCACAACTAAGGCCCAAGTCCGCCTAAGTGTAGCATAATCATCATCAAACATTAGCACCTGAAACACATGTGAAAATAGGTACGTCAACATAAAAATACCTGTGAGATACATAGGTTTTTGTTGATGAAGGATTCATGACTTGTAGTTAAAAGAAATGTTTAACAAAGGTAGTCATGAAGCTTATAAAACTGTTTTCTTTTATAAAACCATATGAAAATCGAAGTGAAAATTAGATGATAATAAAAGAAAATGCATGGTTAAATAACCAAGTAGAAATGAATTTGTGTAAAACGTGTCGTTTTTAAAACAATGTCTTGTAAAAATATGCTATTTGTAGAAAAATGTGTCATGTCTTTGTTTCTGTCGAAGTGATTCAGATAACGTTGCAATAGGTAATATCATAAAAGCACTTATATATAGGAAGTACCAGCGGCGTATCTGTGGTACCTGAGGAAAACCTACAACAATCTTGATTTATCACTTCACTTCTTGGTGCTTACTTGTCAAATTTCGGGACGAAATTTCTTTCAAGTTGGGGATGATGTGACAACCCGAACTTTCGAGGTTTGTAACGTTTAAGCTTGTGATCTTAACTCTTCGTTAATTCTTTCCTATGTGTTACATGTTCCGTACTATAATATTCCATTAAACGCTCGTAACTTTTATAAACGTGTTTAACGTGTGTGACGGGTTTTCTGTTGGGCCAATGGCTCGGTTAGGGTCGCACACAAAGATAGGACACACACCTTAGTTCTTTTATCTCGGCCCTGCACTCACTTAAGTTCGGCCCACACCACTTGAGCCCACCATTCATGGATTATGTATATCTAAAGATATGGCACTTCTGTTTGTTTTTGATTAATCATAACATCCACAACATTAAACCAAATTAACATTTTTCTTGGTGTCTCATTCTGATCTCGGCCCAAGCTGGATCACCGGCCCACTTAATGTTATTTGGGCATTATAATGGCATGTTACGTAACCTCTATTTACATCTCACTTTATCACCACAACAAACCCTATCCCTCTCAAGATCTCATACGTGCGGCATAGCAGACCCCCCTCTCTCGAGAAAGCATCTTGTGCGATTACATCTAGCATCTTGTGTGATTAAATCCTTTGGTTAGTATATTATCCTCATCATTCGATTTACTTTAGTTGGTGTATTGATGTGAATATATATATACTGATGTGCTATTGTTATATGATTCATGAATATGGGGTGTGTGTGTAGATTAGAAACATGATCATAGGGATGGTTGTAAATTATATTGAATCTCGTTCATTTAATCTTGTTTATATGTGCGCTGATTGACATGAGGAGTTTATATGGGATATATGATAACCATGTTATAGTTAGGTGGATATTGGATCATGTTCTTACGTGTTGATTTTGTGTTAGGGTTGCATGATAGTGGAGTCTTGGATATATGTCATGTCTTGGATATATGATTGTAATCTTGATAAATATTAGTTGTATGCATGATCAGGGTGCGTTCTAGAGTTGTGTATAGATTGTGTTATGCTGAATAATTGAGTAATGGAGAATCGGCTAGGTGGTTAAACACTAGACCAGAAATTGTGATGACATTCAATCGATGATTCAAGAATATAGATTACTAGGCTACATGAGAATATGAATATTAATTGCGGATCATGGGATGAATTATTTGATATATTGGGTTTCAAATTGTTATCAATGTGTTATGAGAATAATAATCTGTTATACTTTTAAGCGGATATCGTGATTTAATCTAGGCGTTAATGAGTCATGACTTGCGAGCCGATTGAATGATAGGAGTTAATGTGGATTGTATTGATGTTGTTTATAAGCGAACCATTTAACAAAAAGTATGTATGTATAGAGATTGGTATCCCTGAAACTTGTGTGATACATAATATGCAATTCATAATAGATTTTGGATGTAGCAGTAGCTTATCGGTCCAATGGGATTGAAGTGTAATGGTTGAAAAAGTTGGATAACTTTCAATAACAAAATGGCGGCTCATGTGCTGTGAATTTGATCTAATCAAGCAAAGTGGGAATTTCAATGTTGTGTCAGCAACTTATAAAATATGTAGACCTTGCATGTGTGATCATGATGAGGTGATTTAGAAACATGATATAGTTTTTTTATAAAATATAGTGCATACAAACTAAACTGTAAGGCAATAACTAATTCGTGTACTACATTCACCATACAAGGACCTGGGCCGGATGCCTTGATGGATCGCATAGGCAAAGCCCACTTACACATGGGTTAGATTATATGGGTATTCGTATTCGTATTGGGCTCTCTTGTTTTGGATCACACATTTAATTGAATATGTTCTTGTATAGAATGTAACCAGGTATTAGTTGAATTATGATGTGAATGTCGAAGCATGAGTAACAGTAAAGGATTTGGTTGAAAACATAAACTTGTAGTGTATCAATAGAAGACTTAAAGGTCTGCTACATGTTATATGATAACCCAACTTGTGTGTGCTATCTGTTTATTATGTGATTGGAACAAGCATAGACCTAATGATCATTGATAATTATGTTAGGACTTGATTGACCAAATTGTAAACGTAAACGAGTAACTAGTCTTACCGAGCAAACCAAAGGTGAGTTCATCTCTCTTGAGCATGCGTCCCGGTGGTTGGGACAGTCAGTGGGTATCCCGGGGAGGGATAAGTCTTTTGGGTAAAAACGGGAATGTTGGATAATATACTCATCCTATCACCTTTAAAGTCCCTCCGTGTTGTTTGGTTACCGGGGAGGTAACATGGTATTAGTTAGTAGCGCTACTTAGGTTTGGCAACCTCACCCCGTACCTGGGAGGACGGGTGTTGAACTAATGACCTAGTCATGACCAATGCTTTGATAGGAGCATTGGAGAAAGGGCAAAATAATCAGAAGCCG
The DNA here is from genome assembly GCA_030545235.1 of Helianthus tuberosus. Taxonomy (NCBI): domain Eukaryota; kingdom Viridiplantae; phylum Streptophyta; class Magnoliopsida; order Asterales; family Asteraceae; genus Helianthus; species Helianthus tuberosus. The sequence continues at coordinate 33,934,243 of CM060429.1, forward strand.
TCTTGTATTCGGGGTATTATCAACATTACTTTCGGATTATTTTCAATGGACTAAACTAAACACTTGGTAACCAACGTTTTCATAAAACTATGAACTCACCAGCGTTGTCTGATACACTTGTTGCATGCTCGCAGGTCGTTAGATTTTATGGATTTGGAACTTGCTCTCTGAAGTAGCTGGAGTGGTCATGGGTCGTGCTGATTGGATACGAATGATGGGTTTATTGAGTACATACATTTAATTTGAAACAGTTATACTATGATTTCTTTTATTTGCTTCCGCGGAACATGTTGGTTTTCATTTAAACTTATTGACGGTACTTTTCAGTAATAATTGATGATTTTATTTAACAACTTGTGATTGGTTCAATATGATTAGTGGCTCGTTATTGGTTTGTCACACGCCTAGTAGGGTTTCCCATGGGTGGTATTTTGGGGGTGTGACAGTTTGGTATCAGAGCCACTGGTTATAGTGAACTTGGTTTTAAAACGTTTTTGTAAAACCAGACTATAACCGAACAGTTCTGAACACGTGAATACGACCATGACACTCAGCTCCAGACTGCAAGGTTCGTCTTTCCTATACTCATTGTACTGCATAACTAGTGAACATTTACATATGATATTGCATGTGATTGCACGTTTAGCACAACAGTATGAATTCATGTATTTCTTGCATGTGTTATGTGACTGATAGGGTGGTGTTTCCCTAAACATTCATGACTTACGTTTCGTGATGCTCTTTGTTTGCTACTTGAGGTTGAGGAACCATTTGACATGAGTTAAGTACTTAACTTGGTTAGTTATGTTTAGTGCTTTAAAGCGGGTGTTAGGGTATACGGGGACCCTAACTGGCTCAGAAAAAGATAAATAATGAAAATAACAATATTTTCATGTTTCGGGTAACGCCCGGTTGTTCGGTTGGATAGTAATCCGTTAAAGCGCTTAATAAAGCTTTAAAGTGTCGTTATTACCATTTTTAGTGACACAACTTATTTCTGAGACTTTGGAAAGTGTCTAGTATTATTTTTCTCATGTTTTGACACTTTACTAGTTAGCTAGAAGCAGAATTATTATGTAAAGTGCTGAATTCTTGTGCCTAGAGCACGTTTTAGGCACATCCAGTCATTGTAACTTATTCCTAGAGACGCAGTTCTACAACCCTTGTATCCCTACACTCACCACTAGCGTAGCAAAATATTTCTGGCTCATACAGGCCTTAGAGGCAGTGTCTGCCTGATGCTGGCTTTATCAGCATGTTCAATAGGTTATCCATTATAGTGCTACTGTGCTTTTTGTGCATCATGTTTGTCACTAAGGTGCTGTAAGCAAAATATGGAGTGACAGCAAATAAAGTATGATGCAAGTAAGTGCATGTATCAGTATGCAAGTAGCAGTTTATTCACAAGTTCAAGCAAGCATAGTAATTAAGCAGTAATTAATTATTAATTAAGTCGTACGGATACCTGGTTTAGTGAGGGTTGTCACATTCTCCCCCCGTTAAATAAATTTCGTCCCGAAATTTAAGTTCTGCTTGTAGATGCAGGGTTCTTAGGAAAAAGGTGGGGGTATTTCTCTTTCATCCGGTCCTCACGTTCCCAGGTGTATTCAGGACCATGTCTGGCATTCCAACGAACTTTGACGAGCTTGACACTGCTCCGGCGGGTCTTGTTAACTTTCCAATCCGTAACCTCAACAGGTTCTTCAACGAAGTGGAGCGTGTCGTCAACATGAATCTCGTCGGTGGGAATGGCAACGGTGACTTGAGTTGGACTTTTCTTTAGATTGGATACATGAAAGGTGTCGTGAACACCATTCAGTTCAGCAGGTAGGTCCAACTTGTATGCTACTAGTCTTATTCTTTCCAGAATTCTGAAGGGACCAATGTAGCGCGGATTTAACTTCCCACGCTTTCCGAAGCGTGCCACACCCTTCCAGGGTGAAACCTTCAATAACACCATTTCTCCAACTTGGAATTCCACATGTTTCTGGTTTGGATCCGCATAGGCCTTCTGTCTGTGGCGAGCTACTTCGATGCGTTTAAGAATCTTCGCAATCTTGTCTGTCGTCTCTTGGACGATTTCGGGACCAGCGAGCTGCCTATCACCTGCGTCAGCCCAACATAAGGGTGATCGGCACTTGCGTCCGTAAAGGGCTTCAAATGGCGCGACACCAATACTGGTGTGGTAGCTGTTGTTGTATGAAAATTCGACCAAAGGCAAATGCTTATCCCACCTACCGCCCAAATCCATAACACACGCTCTCAGCATGTCTTCCAGAGTCTGTATCGTTTGCTCGCTCTGCCCGTCGATTTGCCGATGGAACGCAGTGCTCAGATTTAATTGTGAGCCAAAGGCTTCTTGGAAGGATTGCCATATCCTTGACACAAACCTTCCGTCTCTATCAGAGATGATTGAGAGAGGTACTCCTCCATGGCGCGCGACGATCTCTCTCATGTAAATTTCAGCCAATTTGCTCGTATTATCCTTCTCTCTGATAGGTAAGAAGTGTGCTGACTTTGTTAATCGATCCACTATTACCCAAATAGTGTCATGGCCTCTTGGCGTTCTTGGCAATTTCGTAATAAAATCCATGGAGATTTGTTCCCATTTCCACTTGGGAATCTCAGGTTGTTGCAGAAGTCCTGAAGGCTTCTGGTATTCGGCTTTAACCTTAGCGCATGTTAAACATTTACTCACATAAACAGTAACATCGCCTTTCATCCTAGGCCACCAATAATAATCTTTGAGATCTTGATACATCTTATCCGCTCCCGGATGGATAGAGTACCGCGACTTGTGAGCTTCATCAAAAATAACTTCCCTTAAACCACCAAACAGAGGAACCCAAATCCTTTTCTCAAAACATAACGTTCCTTCCTCGTTTGGTACCAGTAGCTTCTCCATCCCACGGAGGTATTCTTCTTCAAGGTTTCCTTCCTTGAGAGCTTCCTTCTGCGCGGCACGAATGCGCAAGGAAAGATCGGTTCGGACAATCATTTCCAAAGCCCTAACCCTTATGGGCTTGATTCTCTCTTTACGACTTAGGGCATCGGCGACCACGTTCGCCTTCCCTGGATGGTACTTTATCTCGCAGTCGTAGTCGTTCAACAATTCAACCAATCGTCTATGTCTCATATTCAGCTCCTTCTGGTTGAATATGTGCTGTAAGCTCTTGTGATCTGTAAAAATTGTACACTTCGTACCATAAAGGTAGTGTCTCTAGATTTTTAATGCAAAAACCACTGCGCCAAGCTCCAAATCATGTGTGGTATAGTTCTTTTCGTGCACTTTCAATTGACGCGATGCGTAAGCAATAACCTTTTGGCGTTGCATCAACACACAACCCAATCCTTGACGCGAGGCGTCACAGTATACCACGAAATCATCTGACCCTCCGGTAGTGCTAAGATTGGCGCATTGCAGAGCTTATCCTTCAGTATCTGGAATGCTTCCTCCTGTTTGACTTCCCAATCAAACTTCTTATCTTTCTGGGTGAGGAGCGTCAAAGGTTGAGCGATTTTCGAAAAATCCTCAATGAACCTTCGATAGTAGCCAGCCAAACCCAAGAATTGTCGAATCTCGGTTGGCGTCTTTGGCATTTCCCAATTCTTGATCGCTTCGATCTTTGTTGGATCCACGTGGATTCCATTTCCATTTACCACGTGCCCAAGGAATTGGACTTCACGTAGCCAAAATTCGCACTTGGAGAATTTGGCATACAACTGTTCTTTCTTCAGCAGCTCCAAAATAGCTCTTAGATGCTGCTCGTGCTCAGCCTTTGTTCTTGAGTAAATCAAGATGTCGTCGATAAACACAATCACGAACTTGTCCAAGTATGGCTTGCAAACTCTATTCATCAAGTCCATAAAGACTGCAGGCGCGTTTGTCAAACCAAACGGCATAACAAGGAACTCGTAGTGTCCATAACGAGTTCTGAAGGCTGTCTTTGGGATACTCTCCTCTTGTATCCTTAACTGATGGTATCCAGATCGAAGATCGATCTTTGAATAAAAGCTTGAGCCTTGCAGTTGATCGAATAGATCATCGATTCTTGGCAGAGGATATCTATTCTTGATCATCAGCTTGTTCAGCTCCTGGTAGTCGATGCACATATGGAAACTACCGTCCTTCTTTTTGACAAACAGGACCGGAGCTCCCCAAGGCGAGAAGCTTGGTCGGATAAATCCCTTGTCTAACAACTCTTGAAGTTGTGTCGACAATTCTTGCATCTCAGACGGAGCAAGTCTATAGGGTGCCTTAGCCACAGGCGCGACGCCTGGAACTAAGTCAATGTGAAACTCTACTTGTCTCTGAGGCGGCAGTCCAGGTAAGCCTTCTGGGAAGACTTCTGGGTATTCCCTCACGATAGGGATGTCTTCGATTCTTGGCTCAGCAGCCTTTTTATCCACAATGTGTGCCAGGAAGGCAACACATCCCTTCTGCAAACACTTTCGCGCTTTCAGGCAGCTGATAATCCTCAGCGGCGTCTCACGCTTCTCTCCTGAACAACAATGGTCTCACCATCATCGGTTGGGATACGAACAACCTTCTCATGACAAACTATCTCTGCCTTGTTGCCCGATAACCAATCCATTCCTACCACCACGTCGAAGCTTCCCAACTGGACTGGTAGTAGATCTAGAGCGAACTCACGCTCTCCCAATTCAATCACACAACCTCTGATAACTTCATTGGCTTCTACTAACTTTCCATTGGCCAATTCGATTGAGTACGGAATATCTAACTTATTAGCGGCTAAACCAAGCATATTCTTAAATTCTAACGACATAAAGCTATAATCGGCTCCAGTATCAAATAAAACGGATGCATAGCGTTGATTTACAGGGAACGTACCAGTAACAACATTGGGGTCCTGGCGCGCTTCCCTAGCTTCGATTTGGAACACTCTTCCACAGGCTTGGTTTAACTCTGGGCAGTTCTTCTTAAAATGCCCGATATCACCGCAGTTAAAGCATCCAAGTCTTTGCCCATTTCCACCTCCATTTCCAGCTTGGTTGTTGTTTTGGTTTGCATTGCCAGCTTGGTTCACATTGTTGACCCGATTCCCATTTCCTCCATTGTTCCCCTGTGGGCGATTTCCAATACCACCACGGTTATTATTTCTATTCCCAAATCCTCCCTGGCCTCCCCGGCCAGCACTAGCCCAACAAGAATCCTTCAAGTGGCCCGACTTTCCACATGCTTCGCATACTTTCACACTACAATGGCCAGTATGGTGGCGTTGACAGGTATTACACTTGGGCTGGGCGCCCTGGTATCCTTTTCCTTTCTTTCCACTGCCAGCTGATCCTCCTTTCTTAACCGCCAGACTGGCGCCCTGTTTGAAGTTTGAGAACTTCCGTTTGTTACCTCCTGATGACTCGACGTGAGTCTCTTTCTTCTTCGGCTCTGCTTCATCAAACTTGTTCAAACGAATAGCCTCCTCAGTGAGACCTACTCTCAAATCGATCGCCTCAGTAATGGTCGCAGGCTTAGATGAGGTTACCATGCTTATGATTTGAGGAGCTAGTCCCCAAATAAAGCGTTCAATTCTCTTGAACTCAGGAGTGACCATGTAGGGTACCACATGCGATAAGTCATGGAACCTTTGAACGTACTCTGCGATCTTTGGACCGTCCATTTTCAAATGCCAAAACTCGGTTTCCAATCTCTGGATTTCTGCGCGGGAACAATACTTTTTGCGCATAAGTTCTTTTAGTTCGGTCCAGGTCAGCGCGTAGGCAGCAGCTTCGCCTAGTGTCTGAACTTGTAGATTCCACCAGGATAGGGCTCCATCTAGAAACAGCCCTGAGATATAGGTGACGTGCTGATCCAGCGCGCACTTGCTCATGCGAAGAACAGATTCGGTTTTCTCAGCCCAACGAACAAAGGCGACAGCACCTCCTGTGCCATCAAAGTTGACCGGTTTGCAGTCTAGAAACTGCTTGTAGGTGCATCCTGCACATACGTTATAACATACGATTGGCATTAGCATCTTTGCTAAAGATATCCAATTAGGTCATGGTATGTCTAAATGACTTAGTATTACCATGAGGTGGATTGTTGTTGCCATTGTTATTATTGGTGCTGCTTCCGCTGGGTCCTCCTTGCGAGGCAGCGTATTGTGCGATGGCAGCAGCGATAACTTGCTGGAGTTCTGCCTCATTGGTAGGCATGCGTGTCTCACGTCTCGGCGGCATCTTCTAAAAGATGGTTTACGTTGGTCAGGCCATAGTAAAACGTACGTATATAGTAATAGTAATAGCACATAACATCTCATGTTATCAACACATCACAAATACCAATCACACAACATCCCATGTCATAAAAATATAAATAAGCAATCAAGCGAATCAAATATGGTGAGAATGCTGCGATTGCCATATATCGAGACCACATAGTAAGTGTATCAGTACATCCCTGTGTCATACAATCATCAATCAACTAGGGGTTACATCACCCCTGTCCAAAAACTATATCATGTCAGTGTCAAATACAACATCAAATACATGTCAACAAAAGTCAGGATCATAAAGTAGTCTCCAAAAATGCTGTGCAGTCCAACAATCGCCGTCTTCTCACCCTCGTCTACCCAAACAACACTGATGAGCTCTATACAGATGGTGGTGGAGGAGGGGGAAAGTGGGTGTAAAACAAACAACGTAACTGGAGCCAGTCCTCCTCCATGGCTCGCTGGGTACGAATGATAGAAGCAATCTGCTGCTCTAGTGTAAAGAGACGGGCAGCATAATCTGGAGGTAAGGGTCGAAATGGCTGCAGAGGAGAGTGTGTCTGACCATGGCACTGGCATGGTGGCAGCTGAGCTCTCTCAAGCTCCTGGATGCGCTGCGTGTGTGACTCGTGCTGGGCGACAAAAGACATCAAAACGTCCTCGATAGTATACCCCATGTGGAAAGAATGGTAGGGGTCAGTAGGTGGCATAGCAGAGTCTGGTGCCCAAAGGAACGGCTCACTGGTGGGATCAAAAGGTGCCACATGAAATGGAGCAACAGAGGGTGGAACAGATGACATCTGGGGCATGAAGGGGATAGACATCGGTACATGCCCAAAAGGATGGGCTGAAGAACCCTCTCCAGGCCTCGCTGGAGGTACAAACTGAGGAACCTGAAAAGAAAAATCAACATGTCGTGTATCAGGGATCTGAGGGGGAAAAGGTGGAACATCCTCATCACCAGGTATCCAACCGTGCTGTGCATGCTCATCTGATGGATCCATGTGTGCCGCGAACAGTGCATGCTCGGGCTCTAGTGGGATGGGATCAGGTGGGGGAGCGACAAAAGGGTGAATAGGTGCAATGTGCTCAACAGGATGGTCAATAGGTATATCAACAACAGGTAGAGGAACAACAGGATCAACAACGACATGATCACCCTCTAACAAAGGAACATCCACGGGGAGATCATCAACAGGTGGGTCTGCTATAACAGGCTCAATAGGGATGCCAGCATGTACGGGGTCATGCTCAAGTATGGGGTCTAGAGCGGCTGCCTGCTCAGGGGCGACGGCAGGCTCGGGATCATCAAAAGCCATCTCGAAGTCAAACTCGGGGTCGATAGGATCTACTGGGTCAGTTGGATCCTCCATGGGCTGATCCATAGGTATAAACTCGATATCATGATCCGAGTCGAATCCCGGGGGAAAGATAGGATCAGAATCCTCTATGTCATCATGGTCAAACGTAAAGCTGGGAATAGGTGCAACAGAGGATGCCTGGTCGGGATCAGAATCATGCGCAAAGTGCTGTGCGCTCAATGTGTGAGAAGGTGCGGATGCCACAGACTCGAAGGAGTCTGGGACAGGAGAATGTGCAGGCGAATCCTCAGCGGGAACGTCAGCGATCATCAGAAGATCGTCCGCAGGAAGAAGGGCCTCGCCCTGGATCTCATCCTCAAAGGGCTCATCCTCAAACAGGTCAATATCGCCATCAGCCTCGGCGTCAAGAAGAAAATCATATGCTGGATAAACGGCTAAGGGTATAGGGGCCGGAATCTCTACTAGAGGTAGGTACTCAGCGGGAGGGTCATCTGCAGGCTCATCAGCACCATCGGGTAGTACGAAAGGCTGGAAATCATCCTCGTCAGTACTGGTATAGTCAGATGTGTGCACCTTGTGCTCAGAGGATGTGAGGTCATCAGATACGATAGGTATGGGTCCAGTGGTGTCCGAAACGCCAGTACCGGCTGAGTCCATGAGTCTGTAACATAAACACAAATATGCTCAAATAATCAGTCATACAATCAGATAATCACATAAGTCACCAAGTAAGGTATCACATAATTCTCCTAGTCCCACTAGCCTCCCAGTCTCCTAGACTGACATTCCTAGTCCCACTAGCCAAATTCCTCCCAGTCTCTAAGACTGCTATATCCTCCACCTCGACCTCCTAGATCGAGCCTCGGTCTCCATGACCGAGCCTCAGCCTTCATGACTGAGCCTACTCTTCCTAGTCTCACTAGCCATCTACCTCGATCTCTCAGACCGAGCCTCGGCCTCTCAGACCGAGCCTCAGCCCTTCTAGACTGAGCCTATAAATAATAAAATGTGGTCAACATTCTTTTGTAAAAAGTTTTGGATCTGGACTTAAGTGGTATGCAGGAAAATGTTTTCGTGAGAGCCCTAGTGATCATAGTCTAGACTCGAGAAAGAATCCTAGTTCGCTATGATCAGAGCTCTGATACCAAGCTGTCACACCCTGGCTTTGCGGAAGCGTGGTTAATTTTGGTGTGACTTCTTAATACCATAGCTTAACCATAACAAAGCTATATGAAATAAAATCATGCAAGATCATCCATTCGAATAAGTTTTAAAACCAGAGTGACATAACATTGTCTTAGGGACTTACAACCTCATAACATAAAACATTGTCTTGAAAAACATAAACATCAACATGAAATAAACGCAGTTTAAGATTTGTGACTCGTCCAGGAAAAAATCACATTTCCTAAACCCGGATGACCTCGGAACCCATATGCAGCGGGAAAACATAACATACCGCGCCAGATCTTTAATTTCCTGAAATACATGTAAGTTGAAAAATCAACAATAATGTTGAGCTAGTTCATGTGTAAGTGAGTAAGTAAACCTTTGTGAGTATAAAAATAGTCTTGGTATGTAGCAAATAAGGGAATTGAGATCACCAATGGTTTGCAAGGCCACTGATATATGTGAAGTGCAAATAGGAAGACTCAAACCTAGCAGATTTCGCCACGGCATTAGTATGTGGACAAAGTCACCCCAAGGTCCGTTTCTAGTTTGGCCTGGGGCTGGGCTCGCTACACCCAGATAGATCTACCGCTCCTGTCCCTCGGTCCCATTATGAGGACTAATGGCCTCATATTGCTCCTACCCACTCACATGATCTAAGTAGTAAACCTCCTTACGCTAACCATACCATGTATAAAGTACTCGTAATTATAGTAACATGTATTTCACCCCCGCAGTTAAAAACTGAAAACAGTTAAGAGAAAAGGGGGACATGAACTCACAGTCGGTGCGTCTCTACCAAGTACTCCAAATCAGGCAGCTGTGCGACGACCTACAGCTGCTAATTTCTATTAGACGGATGGCCGTGCCTTAGCTTTATAGTTTAAGTCTTTAGGAAATAGTTAGGCAACTATTTCGTGTTTACATTCTGTATATACTTGGTAGTTATTCTCCTTCCCAAGGATGGGGGATTCAATACATGTGCGTTCAAATTATATCATTAAGTCTCACTTAATATATATATATATATTTCCAATTCCAAAATATAAGTATTTTTCTCAAAAATATTATATTTTCATTTCACATAATTTTTCTCCAATAATACGTTGTTAAAATACGCGTTCATAAATATTTTCGTAAGTGCGTAAGTTAAGTTTTAACCATCGAGTGGTAATATATTTACCGGTGTAACTTATATATTCATGGTGAAAGCGTTCATATTATTTTGGATTCGTTAACGTTCGTAAATATTATTTTTACTCTAAAAATAATATTTATGTATTTTCACAAAATAATCATAAACAGTGTGTGAAAAATATATATTTATCACGTTAAATTTTGTGAAAATCCCACCTCCGAATATTTAGTAAATAAAGTCATGGCGAAATTCATATTTCGAAAACATGTCAAAAATAATTCTAACACTTGTAGTGTAAATAGTTCTAAGTGTTAGGTTTTTAGAAAAATTTCGCCAGAGTTTCCTCTGTAACTGGAGGTGGCCACGCTTTCAAGCGTATCATTTTCTTTAACAAATCAACTCAACAATTTTCTTTATTTGATCAGAACAACTTTCATCACAACAACTAATCAACATATGTGTAAATTGCCAAAAATTACATGAACTTGCAGTCTTCCCAAAACTGTGGTGTAAATCCCCTTAAACTTAGTAGATCTTCATATAAGGTAATTTGATCTTGTAAAAACCTCGTTTTTAGAGAAAATCTATCTTTACAACTTCTAGTCATCTTTTACAAAAACTGTTATTTTGTCGGATCTTTTCATTTCACAAGTGTTTACACACTTGTGGTTTTTAAAAATCATTCTTGTTAGTGTAAGATCCATTTTTAGAAAGCATGATTTCTTTAACGCTTGGTCCTTTGAAAATACCACTTGCAGATACGTAGATCTGCTAGTTTTAAACACTATTCCACAAGTAAAACATTTTTACACAAGTTCATGATTCGTGTTTGGTAGAGTTTCACCTTTTAACCCTTGTATCATTCAAAACAAGCTTATGTTAAGATCCATGACCTTACCATACCGGGTTAAACAATGATCCGAGCTACCACATCATAGATCGGGCCTAAATAATCATACATTTTAATTTCTACAAGTTTTACACAACTTATGTGCTTTTAACCAACAATACTTGCAAGTTTAGTAAACTTTAATGCTTCAAAATGCAAGATTCCGAGTTATAATCATCATGCATCTTATTAACCACCTTAGATTAGTTCAAGAACGAGTTTTAAGCATTATACCTCTAGCTCGAGGCTAGGGAAGAATCTTGACGAAAATGGCGTGGATAAAAGCAAGATAAAGAGGTCCTTCGCGTTCCGTTTGCTCCAAGCTTCCTAATATGCGACCCTTAGCACTTGTATGATGTTGGAATGGCTTGAACAAGATCGAAGGATGGATGGATGTGTGGGTGTGGGTTCGGCCGAGAGCCAAGGAGAAAGAGAGAGAGAGTTGTGAAGTGTGTTGAGTGATGGATGATTATGTTGTGTAATTAGTTGAACTTATAGACTAAGTTTAGAGTTATTATCCAATGGAAATTGTGTCTAATAGATATTAGGCAATGGTGATTAAAATTATCACCAAGGTACAAGGTATGTCCCCTCTTAGTTGGGGACGGTTAGGAGGGGGGGTCCTAGTCCGAAACCAACTAGATAGTTAGGTAATAGTTAGGTTAAACAAGTTAGTTAAGTACTTAACTTGGTTAGTTATGTTTAGTGCTTTAAAGCGGGTGTTAGGGTATACGGGGACCCTAACTGGCTCAGAAAAAGATAAATAATGAAAATAACAATATTTTCATGTTTCGGGTAACGCCCGGTTGTTCGGTTGGATAGTAATCCGTTAAAGCGCTTAATAAAGCTTTAAAGTGTCGTTATTACCATTTTTAGTGACACAACTTATTTCTGACACTTTGGAAAGTGTCTAGTATTATTTTTCTCATGTTTTGACACTTTACTAGTTAGCTAGAAGCTGAATTATTATGTAAAGTGCTGAATTCTTGTGCCTAGAGCACGTTTTAGGCACATCCAGTCATTGTAACTTATTCCTAGAGACGCAGTTCTACAACCCTTGTATCCCTACACTCACCACTAGCATAGCAAAATATTTCTGGCTCATACAGGCCTTAGAGGCAGTGTCTGCCTGATGCTGGCTTTATCAGCATGTTCAATAGGTTATCCATTATAGTGCTACTGTGCTTTTTGTGCATCATGTTTGTCACTAAGGTGCTGTAAGCAAAATATGGAGTGACAGCAAATAAAGTATGATGCAAGTAAGTGCATGTATCAGTATGCAAGTAGCAGTTTATTCACAAGTTCAAGCAAGCACAGTAATTAAGCAGTAATTAATTATTAATTAAGTCGTACGGATACCTGGTTTAGTGAGGGTTGTCACAGATAGAGATAGTCGTTTCACTTCTCATTTCTGGAAAAGTTTCCAAGAAGCTATGGGAACTCGACTACATTTAAGCACTGCATACCATCCACAAACAGACGGGAAAAGTGAAAGAACGATCCAAACTCTAGAAGATATGCTCCGAGCATGTGTAATAGATTTTGGTGGAAACTGGGATGATCACTTACCTCTGATCGAATTCTCCAATAACAATAGTTGTCATTCAAGCATTGAAACTGCCCCATTTGAAGCACTGTATGGAAGAAAATGTAGAACTCCAGTTTGTTGGGCAGAAATAGGACAAAGTCAATTATCAGGTCCAGAGATTGTGCAAGAAACTACTGATAAGATCACACAAATCAAGGAAAGACTGAAGACGGCTCGAGATCGTCAAAAGAGTTATGCAGATGATAGAAGGAAGCCATTGGAGTTCCAAGTTGGAGATAAAGTACTACTAAAAGTTTCTCCTTGGAAAGGAGTAGTCCGATTCGGTAAGAAAGGAAAGCTAAGTCCAAGATACATAGGACCATTTTCGGTGATCCAACGTATAGGACCAGTTGCTTATCGTTTACAACTACCAGAAGAGTTATCTGGAGTACATGATGTATTTCATGTATCCAATCTCAAGAAATGTCTATCAGACGAATCTTTGGTAGTACCTCTCCAAGATATAGAGGTAAACGAAAAGGTAAAATTTGTTGAGAAACCTCTTCAGATAGAAGACAGAAAAGTGAAGTTTCTCAAGCACAAACGACTAGTGCTAGTTAAAGTCAAGTGGGATTCAAAGAGAGGAGCTGAATACACTTGGGAGCTGGAATCTGAAATGAAGCGAAAGTATCCACACTTATTCCAGTGAATCTCGAGGACGAGATTCTTATTAAGGTGGGGAGGATGTAATAACTCTCATCAAAAGTCTTATTTATTTTATTATTTTATCCAATAGGAAACCCTAATTGAGACACCCAAGTGATTCTGCACAAACCCTAAAATTTTCAGAACAATCGGAATCAGGATCAGGGCCCCTAAAACTCAGGGGGGGGGGGGTAAACCCTAGTTACGATTATCTTAAAATCTCGTTGTCAAAAATCGAATTTACAAAACAGTTAAGTCAGCAAGGCTAGTCCCAGACGTGGCTACTCTATAAATGATTTCGTGTCCCTTACGGACCATAAGGGTTGAGTCTTATGGTCCGTAAGCTAAGCAAATTTCGTGTATAAATAGAGGGCCTTGGGACTTGAATTCAGGAGTTAAAACGACGTAAATTCTCGCTACATGCACTGAGTTACGATCAGAATACTACAAAAACACACACGATTCACTAATTGCTGCCGCAAAACAGGGTAATAACTCGATCGCTGTTATGATTCATTGTCCGATCGATCAATATATCCAATGGATGTTTAAGTGCTACCCACATTAGGGTTATGCTTTGTCATTCGTCATTAATTTGATAGATGTTTAAGTATCGCACTTTGTCATTCGTTGTGAGGATTTGATCTCGTGAGTTATCGTAAATGCTGTATTGATTACTAACCCAGTTTTGTGTGCATTGTTATTTAAATTAGGTTAACAAGGCTAATCCGTAGACTAGACTCTGTCCGTGTTAAATCTGCAATGTGAGTCATTCTCTTTTTATCAAATTTGATTTCAAAAGCATGTTATTTTCAAAGTTATAATTACAGGGATTAAGTCTTTGTAGTCACCAAATTACAGCCGGTATGTGGGGTATTGTATACATTACTTTTTCCCGCCACCATTGGACAATGAGTTAGCCAATGGGTGGTCTGACCACAGTCACAGAAATAAGTCGAGTGACAAATACTGTGGGTAGTTGGTTGATATAGAAATAATGTAATCACCCTTGATACTGTAAATTATAACAAACAGGTCTGTTTTATTAAATAGAATGATTCACCAGTATTTCCTGCTAACAAAACCTTTTTCAAACATGTTTCAGGTGATCTGTTGTAATCCAGGAAAAGTGCCGGGAAGCACTGCAAGCTTAAGAAAGTGGCTCATTATAAAATAAAGAAATATGTTTTGTAATATAAAGATTTCTCCGTGAAATCATAGTATTGTAAATTACCGGAGTTTTATCCCGGGTTGTGAAATAAAATAATTAGGGAAAATTTTAGCTTTAAAAAGATCCTGATGATAAACTTCCGCTATTAAACTCAATGAAATAAATACCACGGGATTTCTGTCCCGCGGCTCCTGAAACGGGTTAAACCGGGTCGGTTGCCGTGACAGTTACATACCTTAATTCGGACTAAAATCGATCAAAAAGTCTCAAAAACATCATTTCGTATGAAAATGTATCATTTCGTGTGAAAATTGTGTCCAATCCATACGAAATGAACCATTTCATGTGAACTTTTATCAAATTTCTTGAAAATTTTGTCCAATTCGTACGAATTGGACCAGGTCGCTTGAAAACTTCAAAAAGTTATTCATTTCGAACGAATTGGAAAGTATTACTCATTTCGCACGAATTGACATTCCATTTCGTTTGAAATTGTCATTTCGCTTGAAACTTCATTTCGTTTGAAGTCAATCCAATTCGTTTGAAACAGTCCATTTCATTTGAGATCCATTCCGTTTGAAAATCAAAATTGTGTGGAAGTCATTTCGTTTGAAAAGTGATTTTTTCAAAAACTTGGAAAATTTTTCAAAATTTAAAATGGAGAACCAAGAATTTTATAACACATTTTTCGGAGGGGGAATGACAGCATCTCAAACTCCAGGGAGTATTGTGAATAACGTAAACATGGAGAACGAGCTTGGTACAATGCAAAAGCCACCAAAATTAATGAACATTGACGAATATTCAGGGTGGTCAGAGAGGTTTAAAACCTGGGTACAGGCAAATCATTTTTAGTGTTGGATGAAAATTGAGTCAAAGTATGTACCTCCGACGAATGGAGCAGGTATTGAGAAAACACTTAATCAGTTAACTCCACTTGAACAGGAAAGCTTTAAAGTTGAAAAGAAAATGATGAGTATCTTGCAGCAAGCAATCAAAGAAGATATTTTAGTTCTACTACAACATCAAGATAACTCGCAGTCTATCTGGAATGCACTAAAAGTGAAGTTTCTTGGAAGTGTTTCGATGATAAAGTGCAAAACGGCATTGTTGAAAAAGGAATTTGATATTTTTACGGGTATTAAGGGTGAGTCAATAAAAGAGTTGATCGAGAGATATTGTCATTTGGTTGTAGAAATGAATCGTTTGAGTATTAACAAAACAGATGAAGAATGGGTTGACAAGTTAGCAGATGCTTTACCGTATGATGAGTGGGGCACATATTTGTTGGTTTTGAAAAATAACTTGGAATATGTTGGTTTCAATCTAAGCACGTTCATCGAGAAAATTGAATCGCATGAGCTTGAACTTAAAAAGATTAAAAAATGAAATCTTCTAATTTAAAACAAGATGCTCAATTGTACAACAAAGGAAGCTCATCAGCAACATCTACCCCAAGTCCAAAAATTCAGACAGCATTTAGTGCTGATTCTACATCTAGAGTTTCTCAAAGCACACTAGACAACAACTATTCACCATTCAAAAGTTATGAACCAAATCCTAAGGTTCAAGAACAAGTGTCTCCTCAAGGTTCATCAAGTTCAAATAATCAGAGTTATGTTTCTGGGATACAGTGCAATATTGCTGTAAACATAAAAAATGGTCAAGATTTTACAGAAGCAGCTGCAAAGCAACATATCGCACTATTAGCTTCCGTTCTTGAATCATATGAGAGTCTAGTTGCTAGAAAGATTGGTAATCCAGACATGACAAAGGCTCTTTTGGTTAATCAGAATGATGAGAAGATTCCGGAAGGGTTTAGTTGGGATAAATATGTTCCTGGTGAGGGTCTTGCTATGATGGCAGAGATTGTTGAAGAGCCAGAATGTGTTGTTGAAACTGAGGAAGCTGGTGAAGTGATGAGTGAAGAGAGTTTGGCAGAGCTTGAAGAGGCAGCAACAGAAGTTTATTATTATCAATTAGAACAGGAGATTATTGCTAATTCTTTTAAATCCATAATGCCTCCTAACATGTTTGATTCTTTTGTAGGATTCTTCAGCGAGCCAACTACAGGTTTTTGTCCACAATATGACGTCGAAAAAGCACCAGTTGAAGAAATCATAGATGTTTCTAAAGAGATGAATGAAGAAACTCTGAAGGAGATAGCTGACAAGGCGCTGATGGTCAAGCTAAAAGAGGTAGACAAAACTCAAGAGTCAGTGTCTGTCGAAACGGAGTCTGTCAAAACGGAGTCTGTTAAAAGGGAGTCTGTCAAAACGGAGTCTGTCAAAACGGAGTCTGTCGAAACAGAGTCAATCGAAAAGGAGTCAGTCGAAAAGGAATCCGAGTTCAAATCAGAAAATCTGGATATCAAGTCAGGAGAAAAATCAGAGTCTGAGTCTGACAGGTTTGGTAAACCAGAAATTAAAACTGATAAAGAAGAAAAGGTTTTTGAAAAGAATGATCCAATTCCTAAAACACCATGCGAAAACTGTTTAAAACCCTGCATGGATTGTCTTGAAAAAGACAAACAATTTCAAGAATTGAAGAAATATACTGACAACGTAAAATTTGATCTTAATGATGTGAAAGAAGCTTATGACACTTTATCTCGTTCAATCAAAATGATTCAAAAGGAAAGTATAGAAAATGATAAAGCTACTAAGTTGTTCAAAGAAACTGTCATGGAAAAGAAGATGGAGATTAACATTCATCTAGACACAATCGCATCTTTGAAAAAGGAACTTGAATTGATGCGTATTGAAAAAGAAAGAGTTGATAAGAAGTTGATCAGTTATATTGCTTCATCTTATGTGATTGATCAAATTGTTCCTCAACTACCTGATGCTAAACCTGCTTTCAACAATGTTCCACCCCCAATGTGGAATCATTATACATAGAAATATCCAGATGGGGTGGAAGCAGATTTGAATCTCAAGTTGAGAAGTGTAGAGAATGAGTTACCGGAAAACATTGATGTTGCATTCTCTCCATCTGACACTGACAACGAGTCACAAGTGATTAAAACTGTTGTTAACCAAGTGTTGGATGAAGAAAGTGATAACTCAGATTTCGGTACGGTTAAAACTCATTTGGATAATTCCAATTCTGATTCTGATTCTCAAGATGACGGAAACTTTTTGGATAAGTTTATACCAAAATCAGATAAAGTTGTGAATGACGATTCGATCATTGTGGCTTACACGATGACCGGAACTGACAAACTATATACTGATTTTGAATTTCTGATTCAGAATGCAAAACTGGAAAATGTTGAAAAGGTTTACAAGCTTGTGGAAATTGACATTTCAGAGGTTAACAACAATGCGTTTCTATCAAAACCGAAAAAAACTTTTGTGAAACAACGACCAAACAACCCGGGATAGAAAGAAGGGATGGGTAACAATTGTCACAACAAATGACATGGTAACAATTTCAAAAAGAAAGGTGTCGGTTTTGAGAAGAAAATGGATAAAAAGGAGGTTAAGCCAAAGGAAAAATTGAGCGAAGTGTTTGTTGTTGGAAAGAATACAGAGGCCGAAAAGGATTACATTTTTAGTCAGAAAGCTGTTGACGATTTCAATGCAGCCAAAAAGTTGAAAGAAGAGACCAACAGATCTAACTTTATAGAATATGACAAAAGAATCTGTTATCGCTGCAATGAAATTGGTCACATGGCCAAACAGTGTGTTAAAAAGATTGAAAAACCAGTTTTCTAGAAACCCAAACCTAAAACTTCAAATGATGTTAAGGGTAAAACACCAATGATTTCCCCCGTACGTATTCTGAAACGTGGTGCATCTTTGAAGTCCGAAGACAAGCCAAAATCAACCTTTGAGATTGGTGAATCTTCAAAATCTCCAAAGACTTCAAAGGTTTATCCTAAAAGGAAGATTTTTCAAAATCAATCATGGGTGGAAAAACCGAAACAATCGTTTGAAGAAAAGAAAATGGAAAAGTTTTTAAAATCTGAGCCAACAGTTGTTGTAACTAACAATGAAAATCTTGAGTTTGAATTGGATAAATTGATTGAGGAATTCCCACCAATCAAGGAGGGAGATCTAAAATCAAAGACAAAACCTGTTCTTCCAAACGTTGTCTTCAACATTCCAAAAGTTGACGTAGCTTATGATCTGGTATTTGGTAGTGTTCCAAATGTGAAGAAATCTTGGGCGTCGTTGTATGAGTGAATGTCTTTGTTGTGTGCAGGGGCTTCCGAGGTCGTTAATCTCCAAGTGGATCATGGATAGCGGCGCCTCGAGGCATATCACTGGGATGTTAGCACTACTCTATGATGTAAATCAATTAATGGAGGATATGTTGGCTTTGCGGGAACTCAGGGAGGAAAAATCGTTGGTGAAGGAATTCTTACCAATTATAAAGTGAACTACATCGTTGAACTTGAAAACAATCTGTTGAGCATATCGAAGATTTGTGACAAGTCGTTCACAGTTCATTTTACAAAAAATGAGTGTTTGATCATTAAACCAGGTTTTAAAATTCCAGAAGATATGGTGTTGATGCGCGCTCCTCGTGAAAACGATTTGTATGTCCTAGACATGAGCGTTGCAACAACAACAGACAAAAAACCAAAATGTTTTGTAACTAAAACAAAAGCAACTGAAAAAAGAATCAAGAATGTGGAATCATAAGATGGGCCACATTCACGTGAGATGTCACACCCCGACCACGTAAAACAACGAAACGTGGCGGAAACGTCGGGGAGTGTTGTAACAGAATTAATTGTTTCACAACCATGGAAAGTAAAGTTACGTTTTATTTATCAAACAAGAGAGTTACATTGTCTTAAAACAAGAAACAATGAGTACATAACATAAATTAACTAGTTCTTGCTTCGTTTTAAGTCACTAAGGCACAGGTCCGCCTAAATGTGTCTCGATCATCCTATGCAACAGCTCCTGAAAACACATGTGAAAATAGGTACGTCAGCATAAAAATGCCTGTGAGATACATAGGTTTTGTGAAAATAGGATTCATGACTGGCGTTTAAAGAAACTATTTAATAAAAGTAGCCATGAATCTTGTTGAGTGGTTCCTTTCATAAGTCATTTGAAAAGTGATAAATAAACCAAATGATATATATATATATGTTTAAAAGAATAATGTATGGTTAAGTGAATAACCATGTAAAATGAGTTTGTATAAGTTAAGTTATTTGTAAAACGATGTTTATGTGAAGATTGTATTGTAGATGTAATATGTCTAAACTAAAATGGTTTAAATAACGCTACGATATGTAATACCATAAAAGCACTTATATATAGGAAGTACCAGCGGCGTATCCACCATGTTTTTATCGTATTACACGTCGCCTCGTTACTTAAATCACTTACCCAAACAACCACCAAAATGTAATGTTTAACAATTGTAGAAATGTTTATGTATGGTCAAATACGGTTTACACAGTTCAACAGTTACAAACGGTTCACATAATCAAATGGTTATAACGGTTCACATGGTCAAATGGTTATAACGGTTCACATGGTCTAATGGTTACAATGGTTCACATAGTCAAGTGGTTACAACGGTTCACATGGTCAAATAGTTACAAATGGTTCAAAATGTAATATAATTTGTTCATATGCTGGATGCGCATATGCAACAAATTGTAATGTAAAACAATGTACTAAGTATGCTAAGTTAACATACAAAGCAGAAAAGTCAGGTAAATCAATGTGCTAGCATGCTCAGTCAACATACATAGCAGAAAAGTCATGTAAATCAATGTGCTAGCATGCTCAGTCAACATACATAGAAGAAATGTAAAGTAAAACAATGTACTATATGCGTACTAGGGAACATAGCAAGTATATGTTATGAAAACATGGAAAGCATGAAAGTAACAAGTAGGCACATGTGTTTCACCCTAAAATGTTTGGAAAACAGCAAAAGAGGGGTCTATGTACTCACTTGAGATTGCCTAGAAGTCCTTGAGTAACACCCACACAATGCTAGAGATCACGGAAATCAAACGACACCTAAATCGGAGGATCAGATAGAATGAGGGTTCGTAAACCAAATGAGTTTGGGAACTTGTGTAATATGGTTTAACAAAGCCTACATACTAAAATGAAACCTAACTTAAGTGCTTACGACCCATTTAGGTAGCTTATGCTACTTTAACGCGTCGTTCGCGTAAAACGGGTTTGGAATGCCTAACTAGCCCTATGATAAGTAAAATATGCCTTACCATGTCTAATATTGTTGCTAAATCAGTTTAGATATCAAAAATTATGTTAGATAGGCTTAAAATGAATTTTGGCGTAAAAAGTGCATTTTTGTAATTTACCTAAGGCATATAAACTACCTATCATGCGACTAATCAAACCTAAGTGACCATAAGGTATAACCTTGGAAGGTTATTCCCTACGCTACTATGGTCACTAAACATGTTTGGTCGGATCCTAATGATCGACCAAACGGGTCGGGTTCGAAAGTATAAGCGATTGATTAGATCGCTTACCTTTACGACCCTAGACAAGCACAAAACTAAAAGTGACGAGCTAAGCATGTTAAAACACGCTTAACTAAGTTAGAAAACAAGTTTTGATATCCTAGAGTAGTTTGGTTACCAAATACGCGAGAAAACACATTTTGGCCGAAACTACGGCTCGTCACTAAGCCTAGATAACGTGGTAATCACTAGGTATAGTCACTAGGGACTATAACCATCGTGATTACGCTCACGTTATGAAGTTCAAACGAACTTCGCGTTGACCATAAACTGGTCAAAGCAGAAAGTCAAAAGCAGTTTGACTTTAACGACAAAAACGAATGAAAAGAACGAAAGAATACTTACAGAAGGTCCCCGCAAGCTCTTGATCCGATTTACTCTCAGGTATGAAGCATAAACTTCAACTTAGAGAGCCAAAATCAGATTCAAGTGTGCTTTGGGAGGAAGTGAGGGTGGGTATTTATAGGAATTCAAGAACCGTTAAGATCGTTCATCGAAAACTGAGCTTTGATCTGGACCTTACATGTGTGCCCATGGTTTTCTAAAACCATGGGATGTGACACCTGTTCCTCCACGGCCATCAAACAAATACTGTATCAATGAAATATTGTATTTCATACTTGGGATTTGTATAAATATGTGTATCCTTTGCACATATCAATTCTTGTTCGATTTCAAGCTTTAAATCGCTTTCTGCAAGGTTATACGCGCACTGACGCGTAAATATAACCCGTTTAATGCAACGAACACTCTGTAATAGTGAAATAGGCTTAACATACCTTAAATAACCTTTACATAACTTAGAAATAAGTTTTGAAGGCTTTGGTATGGCAAAATCGAGTTAAATCGCTTACAGGGACTAAAGTTGACAAACTGCGAAAGTATGCCAATTTGAACTGTAACAGACATTCCGGAACATGACCATAAGTTAAACATACCATAAATATACTTTACATAGCTTAGAAATAGGCTTTGAGGGGTTAGGTGTGCTAAAATAAACTTTTGGGTCATTGAGGGACTAAAAGCGTCAAAAAGTGCACAAGTTTGCACTTTCACGCATAACTTACGTTCTGAATACATCCGGACATCCAAAAATTTATGTAAGCACTAAAATATTTTATTTTAGTGTTTGGCATATGAAAAATCCATTCATCACGCCATTTGGATCGTTTTTCGCGCTTATGCGCATTCCGTCGTAATTAACCGAACATCGCGACCGTACGGCCAAACGAACCGACATCCAAGATGTTTTCAAGCATATATCATGTTCCCTATGTCTTAACATCATTGTGGAGCTTGAAATTGGGTTTGAAGGGTGTTAGAAGTGCCGTTACGCAACGAAACAAGGTGCAGGGACCAAATCTGCCAAATCTGCATAGTTGTTGGCTTACGGACCGTAAGGGGTCCGTAAGGGGTCCCCAGCACATCAGAAACTTCCAGCCAGCTGTTTACAGCTGTTACCCACTCCCAAATCCTTTGCCACATGTTGATCTCTGATGGTGGGGGGCCAATTTGGGTTCCATAACATTCCAACAAGTGTACGGGTGAGATCAAAACACGGTTTTCAAGAAACGATCCTAATGGTGGTCCTAATCCTATAAATACCCACCTCAATTCCTTGCAAAACCCACTTGAAATCTGAGAATTCTCTAAGTTGAGGTGTTTCATCACCTCATACCTGAGAATACTTGGATTATCAATCTTGCGGGGACCCTTTGTAAGTGTTCTTTCGTTCTTTTCATTCGTTTTAGCGTTAAAGTCAAACTTTGTTTGACTTTCTGCGTTGACCAGTTTATGGTTAATGTGAAGTTCGTTTGAACTTCATAACGTGAGCGTAATCACGATGGTTATAGTCCCTAGTGACTATACCTACTGATTACCACGTTATCTAGGCTCAGTGACGAGTCGTAGTTTCGGCCAAAATGCGTATTATTTCGTATTTTGTAACCAAACTACTCTTGGGTATCAAAACCGTTTGTTTTGATACAAAACCTGTTTTCTAAACTTAGTTAAGCATGTTTTAACATGCTTAGCTCGTCACTTTTAGTTTTGTGCTTATATAGGGTCGTAAGGTAAGCGATCTAAACAATCGCTTATACTTTCGAACCCGACCCGTTTGGTCGATCATTAGGATCCGACCAAAAACATTAGGTAACCATAGTTGTATAGGGAATAACCTTCCGAGGTTATACCTTATGGTCACATCGTTTGAGTAGTTGTATGATAGGTAGTATATATGCCTTAGGTAAATTACCAAAATGCCCTTTAAACGCCAAAATTCATTTTAAGCATATGTAACATAACTTTTGACATCTAAACTGATTTGGAAACAATATTAGACATGTTAAGGCATATTTTACTTGTCATAGGACTAGTTAGGCATTCCGAACGCGTTTCACGCGAACGACGTGTTAAAGTAGCATAAGCTACCTAAACGAGTCGTAATGGGTCGTAAGCACTTAGGTTAGGTTTCATTTTAGTATGTAGGCTTCGTTAAACCATATTACACGAGTCTCCATACTCTTTTGGTTTATGAACCCTCATTCTATCCAATCCGCCGATTTAGGTCCGGTATATTAACATAGTTACCTATATTAGGTGCCGTTTGATATCCGTGATCTCTAGCATTGTTTGGTTGTTACTGAAGGACTACTAAGCAATCTCAAGTGAGTACATAGACCCCTCTTTTACTGTTTTCCAAACATTTTGGGGTGAAACACATGTGCCTACTTGTTACTTTCATGCTTTTCCATGTTTTCATATCATATGCGTGTTATGTTCAATAGTACACTTATAGTACATGATTTCATTGTGTTTATGCTATGTATGCCCATTGTGTGCATATTTAGTACATCGTTTTACATTACATGTTATGCTATGTATGTCCATTGTGTGCATACTTAGTACATTGTTTTACATTACATTTTATGCCATGTATGCCCATTGTGTACATACTTAGTACATTGTTTTACATTACATGTTATGCCATGTATGTCCATTGTGTGCATACTTAGTACATTGTTTTGCATTACATTTTATGCTATGTATGCCCATTGTGTGCATACTTAGTACATTTGTTGTTCATCACATGCTTACATTTTGGTATGACATTTGGTTTGTTCAAATGGGACAATATACATTCATTAACATTAGCTACGCCGCTCGTTAGTAGGTAATGGTACCATAGGACTTGACAACTCCCATTCCTGAACCCTAGGTTTGTTTGGGTGGAAGGAATGACCGAATTTGATAAACATAACACAGATAGACCTTTAAATTCGTTTAGAAGTTTATCGCCACAGTCACAAGGCTTGGATGTATGCATTTCACAATACCGCATAGATGTTTATATCAGTATAGCATGCATTGGTTCCACAAAACATAACTTTGATTTAAACCATGTTTTACTTCAATACCTTGTTTTTGTGCATTTTACATATGGTTTAGCTGATATATTTCACTTACCATACATGAAATTTTGGATACACATTACATGATTTACATTAGACATAAACATTTTGACATTGATATACACAATTCATGATTTACATTAAACATAAACATTTTGACATTGATATACACAATTCATGATTTACATTAGACATAAACATTTTTGACATTGATATACACAATTCATGATTTACAATAGACATAGACATTAGACATGGTTTTCACACAAACATTTTGACATCGATTATACATAAACATTTTACTTTGGTGGTTTGGTTTGAGTAAGTGATTTAAGTAACGAGGCGTGTGTAATATGATACAAGCATGGTGGATACGCCGATGGTACTTCCTATATATAAGTGCTTGTATGGTATTACATATCGTAGCGTTATTTGAATCATTTCAATTTAGACATATAACATTTTATACAAATAACATACTTTTCACAATACATTGTTTTACAAACAACTTATCTGATATAAACTCATTTTACTTGGTTATTTACTTAACCATGTATTATTCTTCTATACATATATATCATTTGGTTTATTTATCACTTTTCAAATGATTTACAAGACAAAGCAAATTACAAGGTTCATGACTAAACATTTTCTTAAACATAAGTCATGAATTCTATTTTTACAAAACCTATGTATCTCACAGGCATTTTTATGCTGACGTACCTATTTTCACATGTGTTTCAGGGTATGATGCATAGGATTTATCAAGATACACTTAGGCGGACTTGGGCCTTAGTGACAATAAAAGATGCAAGACTAGTTATTTATGTTATATTTCTTTGATTGTCAAGACATTTTAACTCATTTATTCAATAAAACAATATTTCAATTTCCATGTGTTATGAAACAATGATTCTGTTACAACACTCCCCGACGTTTCCGCCACATTTTGTTGTTTTACGTGGTCGGGGTCTGACAGAAAAGTTGGTATCAGAGCCCATGGTTATAGGGAATTAGGTTATTAGTAATGCTTTGACCTAGTCTATAACCTTCCTAGGACCCTAACGCGAGTTTACTTGCGTTTAGTCGTAAAACAATACCGTCACCTATCCTTAAGTGACAACCACAACAAGAACACAAATTTCAAAACCACCTTGAAAACCAATCATCTGTTCTAGGATGATTGATTACTCGGTTTTGAACCCTCTAAGTTTTCAAAATCTCGTCAAAGTTTGGGTCTTATAATGTGAACACGTGCAAACTGGAAGAGTGAATGCCTGTACCATGAGTTTTCTGTCAAAGGCTAGAGTGTTCGTACAAATCCGCAGTATCGGACCAGTCACTCTTACCTGGTAACTCTTGGGGTGAGTGTTCACTTATAGGCAAGCATGTCTTCAGTGATACATTAATATGATCCGCTTACTTTGATTTGTCACCGTCTCATTTGTTTGCCTTAGGTAACAAACAAATGATCGCAAATTCTTATGCATTTCCATTTTGTTTTGTTTTATTTTCCGATAACATTTCATTGTTTCCTCCTATATCCTTCATTTCCTCCAGAATGTCTCTTCATCGCAATGATGCGCAGATATTCGAGCAGACTGCCAAATTTGCCCAGCGAATAGGCGAAGTAATCCTGAATGTCTCGTCTCAACAATGAAGCCACTCAAGAGCCACCAAAGGAAGCAGAAGTCAAGCCAGCACCACCAGCCAAGAAACCAATCGAGGAATCAAAGACCGTGGATGAACAGACTGGATCCCCTAATAAGTCAAAGAAGCGAAAGGCTTCTCAGAACTTCGCCGTGGTCGCTCACAATGGTCAAGCCGTCCCCAACCAACCAGCTCAACCCCCTGCTAGGAAGCCGTACAATGGAACCGCACCCTTCTGCAACCAATGTAACCTTCATCATCATGCTAGTGTGAAGTGCCGCAAATGCCAGATTTGCGGACTTATAGGTCATACAGCAAGGGTTTGCTCAACAGCAGCTGTACCAAATCAAGCAGGACCCATCCGGGTGGCAACACCACCTGCTAAGAAGCAATACAAGGGAATGGCACCAATATGCGACAAATTTAATGGGCATCACCAAGCTCACTTACAGTGTCGTCTGTGTGTATTATGTGGGCGAGTTGGTCACCTGGCAAGTGCTTGTCGATGTAACCCGAACCAAGGTGGTCCAAATCAACCACAAGCCAATCCTGCTCAAGCTCGCTTCCCGCCTGGATCGTGCTACAACTGTGGCAAGATGGGTCATTTCGTGAATAAATGCCTGAAGCTTGCTAAGGCCAATCCAACCCACGGATGAGCAGTCGGCTGATTAGAAGATGTTGTTGTCTTATGCTTTTGTTTCTTCTATTTTCCTGTAATGTGAAACAATCTGTTTTGTTTATAAATAAATCTTTGTTCACAATTCTGATATACAAGTGTAGTTACATGTGTGTATGTCATTTCCCTATAATACCTGTTGGTCCCGTTGATACAGGATCTGATCGTAGGAACAAGATGAATCGATTCCGTCTTAATGTGCGGAATCCATTAAGACGAATCACAGATTTGTGCAACAGAGAATTCAACGTTTAACTGCTTGTCTGTTCGTTCTATTAATTGTTCTGAAAATCACAAAGTTCCGGTAGACGTACAGACTATCCGTGCGTGTCAAAAGTTCTAACAAAGTTGCACCGGACCTTCTATTTATAGACGAACTCAGGATACTAAGAAGTGTTGTACGTGCGGGTGGGCTACCCGTGCGTATGACTCACCCGTGCGTATGGCCATACGCGCGTATGACTTATCCGTGCGGATAAGTCATCCGTGCGTATTACCATCCGCGCGTATTGCCATGCGTGCGGATGAACCTTTCCCGAACAACACTTTTACATACAAAACCTATTCCTGAGTTGTCATGCTAACTACATACATACATTCAGACAATATACATAAACACAGAATACAAAATATGACAACATGCTGACGGAAGCTACAGACGTAATGTACTAACAGACTCCCCCTCGGATGTAGCTGTAGTACCTTCCAGCATAGTCTTTAATTCCTTCTGTTGCGTCTTCGCTCACGCGCTTTCTCTCTTCTTTTCTGTGCCTTTTCCCCCAACATCCTTTTTCTCTTTTGTCTTCCCTCAGTCAACCACCAATGTCTGTAGACAGGATCTCCATCACGCTTCCGTTCCCGTCTTGGAATTTTGTTTTCTTCAGATTCAATTGGTGTTTGATCTGTTGGAGGAACAATCCCCAATCTACGTTTTCCCAACTCAGCAGCTCTTTCAGCAATCTTTTTAGAACGTTGTTCACGCTTGTATACTTTCAAGAACTCATCAATCTCTAGATCTCTCCATTTTGTCTTCCATTATCTTCCAGAGTTGATGTCTTTTGCGTAACAAACATCCACAACTTTTTGATATTGCAAAGCTTGCTCTCTATCAGGTCTCTCGTAAACTATCTTGTTGTAGAACAGACAATCGATATCTTTCTTCGAGCAATTAACAAGCCACATAGGATCTAACACACAGATCCTTCTAGCTTCTCCTGTGGACTTGTTATTTAAAGAGATTATTGCTTCAGCTGTAGTTTGATTATACAACCAACCTTCAAACTCATCGTGGAAATCCTGCTCCATTGCCCTTAAAGGCATATTCTTCAAACAACTTGGAGGTTTGATATCCAGAGTAATATCCTTTTCACCACTATCTAAGATTCTGACAATTTGTTGTGGAAAGTGTGGTTTCCAATCAGGATATCTTTTCTCAGCTTGCAGCTTCACATAATTCCATAATCTTTGATCGTGCTGTTTCACATCTAACCCATGGTAGAATTCTTTGATGTTCTTTGTTTTCACCAGCTCATCTATATCCCACCAAGGCAAAGTTTTGATATCAGACAAGAACTCAAAATACTGTACTCCCTGTTCTCTTCTGATTGCATAAACTTTCAAGTCTTCCAAATATCCCCAAGAGAGAATGTCACCCCAAGAGAGTTCTTTGTCGTGTGTAAAGAATTGAAGTGCCCGAAGTTTCTTTCTCTCTTTTGGCATGACTTTGTACCATTTCTTTCTTTCTTCTGCAAGATTTTCTCTCGGTATGGTATCTGGAATACCTTTTGCAGACACTTTCTCCACTATCTTCGTTCTAATTTCCTCTTCATTTCGATCCTTAAACATTTCCAACAATGAAGGAAATGTTTCATCAATCCCAGAATAATGAAAATGGACTTCATCATTAGATGAATCTGAAGCGTCTTCAACAATTACATCATTGTAATGATCAGCTTCGAAAGCATATCTTGGCTCAAATACATCTTCAGAAGTTTCAGGTATCTCATCTTCAATATCGAATTTAAATTTAGCTTCTTGCAAACCCAATTCCTCTAACATCTCTTCCCTTGTTCTACTAACCTCAATCACTTCCTGATTTTTATCTTGTAAGAAAATGACGGTAGGATTTGTGATGAATACCTGGTCCATGTGCTGCTTTCCGGAAGTAGAAGTTTCTTGCTGATCATCATCTTCTTGTTCGTTGATCTAATCATTCAGAAACTCCTCAATCCTTTGTTCATCAATAGGATTCTTCACAATCAATCCTGAAGAACCTTGATCATCGTCATCATTCTTCTTATCATCATCTTTCTTATTATCATCGTCTTTCTCATCATCGTCATCTTTCTCTTTCTCTTTATCTTCATCTTTATCTTTATCTTCATCTGCTTCATCATCTACAAGAAGTTCTTCATCAGAATCACTGACTTCTTCTCCTCGAGCTTTCTTCGCTTCTTTTCTCCTTTTCATAACTTTCATTCTGTAAAGACCATCTTTTACGTTGAGTGGCACAGTATAAGCATTACCAACAAGAACAAACTGCTTTGTCTTCCATTCAAGTAGTAACACTTCTTTTCCCTTTTTCTTCTTTTGTGCAACAGCAACTCTACGAATGATTTCATCAGAATCAATGATTTGAGAAGGCTCTCCAACCAACATGAAATCTTGATCATGTACAACTTGTTCTTGAACAACTTGTTCTTGAGCAACTTGTTCTTGAGCATGTTGTTCTTGAGCATGTTCAGCATCAACTTGAAGTGAAGAACCACCAGCTTCTTGAACATCTTCAATTATACTTTTGTTCTTTTGGATAGCATCCTCAGCCAGTCTTCGTTCTCTTTCAAGTCTTCTCTCTTCAACTTTCCTTACTTCAATTTCATTGTAAGCAGCATGAACATCCTTTTTCAAAAGATTTTCCACAACAGAATATAACATTTTGAGTTGTTCATCTTTCATCACTTTGTCAGCTTTCATGGCTTCCATCTCCAACTTCATTGCTTTCATTTCGTTTGAAGTAGATTCACTCATTTCACTGAGCAGCTGATTGAGTGTTTGATTTACATCTTGGAGATTCTTGTTCAATGAAGAAATTTCTGCCATAAGAGCTTCAATCACTTTAGTATTACTATCACCGTCTTCCTTTATTTTCTTCATGATGTGTTCATCCTGGATTAACACCGTTCTAAGTTGATCATGAGCTTTCATTATCTTGTTCACTTGTTTCAATAAAAGATCACGTTCACTTTCAGCTTTTTCTTTTTCTTTCTCAAGATCTTTGACTTTCTTTGCAAGAACTCTCACTGCTTCATTGTTGAACAAGTCAACATCAAAATTCAGATCTTCTAATGGATCACCTGAAGCAGGTGGCATATTGCTAAAGAAATCATCTGAGTCTTTTGGACTTGAGGACGATTCTAGAATCTCTATGTTTTCTGGTACTTTTGGAAACTTTGAATAAAATTCTCCAGCATCAGTAACTTCAACGTAGTCATCGTGACTAGTCTGCTTTTCGGCTTCTGTTTCTTGTGGTTGAGATGATTCAACATGTTGAGTATCTTTACCATCATGTTCCTTTTGAACTTGACTTTCGCCTTTTCTTGCTCGAACACTTCTTGGAATGAGACCAGCTACAACTGCTTTTCTTTTCTTGATTTGTTTCTTTGGATTCTCAGGATCATAAGTTGAGTCTTCTTCGTCTGACCCTTTCTTTTTCTTTGGAGACCTTTTCTTTAACTGAGCTTTTCCTTTGCCAAGAGTAAGTGGATCAAGTTCAGATTCTAATATTGTGGTTTCAGAATCATCATCACTTGAAAGATCTTGAACGACTCCTTCTTGATCTTTAACACCTTTAGCAGCATCCTCATTCTTCTTTAAGAAACTTTGAAGAGATTGTGATAACAACTCAGTTCCTTCTTGAATAACAGCTGACGGTTCCAGAACTGTTTCATCTATCAACTTGTGCTGCTGTTTTCCAGAAGACCCCTTTTTCACATTCTTCGGAATAGAAACTGCAGGGGACGTCTTTGGAGTTCTCTTTCTTTTTCCATCTTTGATACACCACCATCTTATATCTTTCTTATAGAACAAACTCATCTTGTCATCTTCATTATCAGAATTGCTGTCTTCATGTCTCCACGCATCATTCTCTGGAGCTACATAGTTTGGATTTGAAATTTTGCAGATCATTCTCTTTGCTCCTGGATTTGGACCTTTGATCAACCTGCTGATTGTGTCTGGTGTCATGTGCCTTAATCCCAAAATGTCATTACTTCTCTTTTCTAAACCTTCAAACTAATCATCTATCAACATCTGGACAAACCTAGGATACATAAGAAACCTCTTGCTTCCATCCTTTACATTCTCAGACATGTGATCAAAAATTACTTGAGAGATATTGTACGGTCTGTTCAGCACAAGACAAGCAATGATATTCATGATATAGTCTTGAGTTTCATCATATCCACCTTTTCTGTGTGACAATGCATGAATCACACAATGAGCCATGAATTTATAAGCGTGGCTAAAACTTGTCTTCTGCATCCTCCCATTCACACTACCAGCAAAACCCATCCTATACCACAATCCTTTTACTAGACGTTCAGAAACTATGGTTGGGTCATTATCATTGTCTCCTAAATTCAACACTCTCCTTATAACACCAACTGTCACTTTTATCTCCAAATCTACATCTCTTCCATTCTCATCCTTCTTAGATACGGCAGAATAAATGGTTTTATCACTCTCTTCGTATCTTGCAGCACTCCAAAATCGTTTCACATGAGATTCATAAGCTACTGTCTTATCAGTTAAGGCCTTAGATATTCCGCTCTCTCTCAAGAATTTCGCAACATCTTGAACTATTGTATTTTCGGTATACACTTCATCCAAAATACAATATATATTATGAGCTTTATCACAATCCTGCAGAAATTTTATTCATTTAAGAAATAATTTGGGAGCTCAAATTTTTCTGACAGAAAGACTTGTTGAATGGTATGACACTTGAATGGTTATCCGTACGCATGGCTTATCCGTGCGGATAAGTTGTCCGTGCGGACAACTTGTCTATACCCCGTATAGCCACCCGTGCGTACAACATAACATTACCCCGGATTGCCATCCATGCGTACAACATGGAATAGCAACAGATTGCCATGCGCGCGTACAGCCTGACTTTTCCACGGATTGTCATACGTGCGTACAGCATGACTTTGCCACGGATTGCCATACGTGCGTACAGCCTGGCTTGCTACGGATTGCTATCCACGCGTACAAGTTATGCGTGCGGATACAAGTCACAGATGAAGAACAGTTTATGAACATCAAAAATTTTCTATGGCAAAATCTAAAATTGAACACAGATCTACACAAAGGATGTCAACGTGAACAAAACCCTATGTTCAATGTTGTCTAAAACGTCCTATTCACAGGTCAATTTAAAAAAAAAACTAGCCGACACTATGTACCATCCAAACATCAGATCTACCAGATTTTAACATGTTATAACACAAATTAAACCGGTAAAATCCTAGATCTAAGCATTCCGAGCAAAACCCTATGATTTATTCATGACAAAACGAACTAACACAGGCTAGATCTAAGATTAAAGCTCCGAAAGTAAAGGTACGCGATGAATAGATAGCAAACAACAGATTATTGCAGATTTGAGTTAGAAGAACATACCTTTGCCATTGTAAATGTTGTGTAATCCAACGAAAACAAAGATCCGTGCAAAGAATTCCGAAATCAAAAAGTCAAAGTGTGAGAGAGAAAGAGTATTGTGCGTGCGGATAGCTTTGACTGACTCTTTGACCCTCTATTTATACTCTTAACAAACGCGTATTGTCACCCGGGCGCATTGCCATCCGTGCGTATGGCTACTCGTCCGGATGAACATCCGAATGAGGCACACTTAAACCTTTTCAATAACAACTCTGATCTTTCTCACATCTTGCCAGTTTTTAGCAATCCACTTAAGTTGCTTGGTTCAAATTAATGACCCAAGGTACTTAATTTGTCGACCAAGTCCAACTTAATGACCTTGGTTGACCTAAAACAAAACATATTGACTTTTGAAATTTTTGTTCAAACATTTTTCAGAAATATTACAAGTATCAACTTAATGAACTTGTGTTTGACATATTCAATTACAGATTAGTTATGATTAGCTCCAAACTCATCTTCCATCCCAGAAACTTCCTGCATCTTCTATCACTTTTCGAATCCGAAGATCAACTCTCCACTTTGGTTTGTCGGAAAATAAAGCAGAAAAATAAAATCTTTTTGGGATTTTTAATGAAGCAAATAGACTAGAAATGAAAACAGAAATAAAAGAGTAGTAAATGTAAACTATTTACAAACATATTTTTGGTGAGCGTGTTAAGGAATCATATCAGCTTCCGACAAATTACAAATACCATTAAGCTTAATTTCATGCCAAACATTAAACAATTCACCTCGATTGTCGATATGCTGATCCACTTAAATTCTTACACACATTTCAATCTGTTCAGGATACAGTTTTAGTATTTTAGAGACTTAAACTTATACGCGTGTCCCACCTCTTGAATATACTCCCGTATCCAGAATCTCAATAATCAGTCTTACAGGTGAGTATACTACAATGATGTCTGTACATAATTTAGGTATGCGAGGGCCGAGGGATCTCAGGTCGATACTTCCGTATACGCAGAGAGATATCAGCTTCGACTTTAAGGTGTGTCCCCTTTAGAGGATCTTTTAGCTACAACAGCAGCGACTAGCAATTTTATTGTTTCGGCATGCTGAGGGTTTAATGCTATGTTACAAGCATTTGCAGAAAGTATTATCCAGGGACTAGGTCAGAACTACCGTTCAGCAGAAGTCCCGGAATAATACCCCAGACATCATTGAGAATAAAAACCTAGTATATCAGATTATGAGACCTTTCAAACGAGATTTCAGGGGTTACCTATATATCCAAGTAGTATTCCCCACGAAATAAGCAAGTAAGATTTTAGGTTTACATCCCGAACAAATCTACTGAATGTGTAAAAACCTATCGACTCATCATTAGTGAGACTGTTTAACGTATTTGAACTTTCCATTTCTTTAGCGTACAGTAACCGTCTAGCTGATGTACTATCATTTTCCCTTTTTACACAAACTCTTTTTTGAAATTTTATCATGTTTTTGGGTTTTTGAATTTTTTTTATTGTTTTTGTATTTTCTGAAAATAAAACTACTATCTCCCCCTAAAAACCAAAACAAGTAAAAATTCGACAAACCATTGCAGATTGTTTCTCAACATCATCTACAGTGGCACCATCATCAACGCCAACAATTTCCTCCGCATCCGATAGTAACTTCATACCATTAAGTTTCAAAAGATATTTAAAGCGAGTTTTATCAAATGCTTTGGTATGTAAGTCAGCTTTTTGTTCATCGGTGTGGATTTTCTCTATTCGTATCAACTTCTTCTCGAAACAGTCTCGGATGAAGTGATGACGAATTTCAATGTGTTTTGTTTTAGCGTGATGAACAGGATTTTTTGTTATGTTAATTGCTGCCTCATTATCAACAAATATAGGGGTGTTAAGAAATTGCAAACCGTAGTCTCGCATCTGTTGCTGGATCCACAAGATCTGAGAGCAGCAGCTGCTAGCAGATACATATTCAGCTTCACAAGTGGATAAGGCGACAGAGGTCTGCTTCTTGCATTGCTAGGTGACCAATCGTGGTCCGAAAAACTGGCACCCCGCTGTAGTTGATTTAGCATTCACTTTGTAGCATCCGAAATCAGAATCAGAATATCCTTCGAGCATGAAGTCGCCAACTTTTGGATACCACAACCCCAGAGATGGAGTTCCTTTCAGGTAGCGTAGAATCCTTTTCACAATTACCATGTGCGAAGCTCTAGGATTTGACTGAAATCGAGCCGCGAGGCAGGTTGGGTACATAATATCCGGTCTTGATGCCGTCAAGTACATTAACGAGCCGATCATGGAACGATCCAATGTTTCATCCACCTTCTCTCCGGTGAGATCAGGGTTTATTCCATGGTTCGTCGCTAATGGGGTGGACATTGGTGACATTCCTGACATCCCGAATTTCTCCAGAACATCATGAACGTATTTTGTTTGATGTATGAACGTTCCCTCGAGAAGTTGATCAACTTGAAGTCCCAAGAAGAACTTCATCTCACCCATTGAAGACATTTCAAATTTCTGCTTCATAACTTGTTCAAAATCTTTGCAGAGTTGTTCATTTGTGGACCAGAAAATTATGTCGTCCACGTAAATTTGGACAATCAGAAGATGCCCGTCGACTTCTTTTGTGAAAAGAGTGGCGTCTATCTTTCCTCGAGTGAAGTGGTTGGCTAACAGATGTTGAGACAAGGTCTCATACCAGGCTCTCGGGGCCTGATGTAAGCCGTACAACGCTTTGTCAAGGAGATAGACTTTATCTTTGTGAATTGGGTCGGTGAAGCCCGGTGGCTGTCCGACATAAACCTCCTCTTTCACCTTGCCATAGAGAAACGCCGACTTCACATCTAACTGAAAAACTTTGAATCCTTTCCACGATGCGAATGCAAGGAAGATTCTGATTGCTTCAAGTCTTGCGATAGGGGCATATACTTCGGTGAAATCTATCCCCTCCTGCTGACTGAAGCCTTGAACAACGAGTCGAGCTTTGTTTCGAATGATAGCTCCTCGATCATCCCTCTTGCATTTAAACACCCATTTGGTATTAATCTTTCGGTGACCATCGGGCAAATCTACTAGCTTCCATACACCAAGCTTCTCGAATTGGCTTAACTCCTCCTGCATTGCATTTACCCACGAATCTTCAGTAAGCGCCTCTTTGTACGTCCTTAGTTCTATCTGCGAGATAAAACAACTTAATGAGAATTCAGTTTGTAAAGGAGCAACTTTTGTGTAAAAACATGTAAGCCCTTGATCAAGTTGTCTTCGAGTGCGGACGCCTGATTGCAGTTCTCCGATTATCAATTCTTCCGGATGATAAGAAAGCGTTCTTGGCATCACCTCGCCTGAAACATCTACTTCGCTCTCCAAATTTGTGACGTTTTGACCAGCAACTTGTTCACTAACTGGAATAGTTTGATTTGGAAACTGGATTAGCTCCCCCTCAGAGTCTGAATCATCACGATCGAATATTGGTCTGTCTTCAGATTCTTGATTAACATTTTCTACCGTCTGATTATCTTGAGCAACATCATTTTCAAAATCGTCATGTTCTCCAGCATTGCTTGGACCCGCCTCATCATCATTTGAAGCTTGTCGTTTTCGATAAGTTTCTGCTGGAAATCTTTCATCTTCATACTCTCTAAGAATATCCAACTCATCAAAGAACTCTGGTTCTTCTTCCATGTTGAAGGATTCCCACAAAGTATCATAATTGAAACGCCATGAGTCGCCAGGATTCTGTGGAGGCATTGTGTGACCTTGACATTCAACATTTTGAGCTTCAATAATCCGTTTCAGACTTGGAACGAAGACTCGTCGTAAAGGACTTGCATAACCTACGAATATTCCTTCAATACTCTTCGCACCAAACTTTCCAAAAGGCTCAAGAACAGTACAGGGCGACCCGAACGGTTCAAGATATTTTAGATTCGGTTTTCGGTTATTGATCAACTCAAAGCATGTTTTGTTGAATTTCTTGACAGTGAGAACTCTGTTGAGCATATAGCATGCGGAGGAAACAGCTTCTGCCCAGAAATTTATCGGTAACTTTGAATCAGCAAGCATTGTTCTGGCCGTTTCAATCAGTGTCCTGTTTTTACGTTCTGCAACTCCATTCTGTTGCGGAGTGTACGGAGCACTGAACTCATGCAAGATACCTCTTTCATCACAATATTCTTCCATATTGTTGTTCTTGAACTCAGTACCATTATCACTTCTAATTCTTCTGATACGCCTTTGGTACAAATTTTCAATCTTTCTGAACAATCCCTTCAAACTGTCAAACGTTTCCTCTTTTGACTTCAAGAATAACACCCATGAAAATCTGGAATAATCATCAGTAACCACAAGACAATAAAGTTCTCCGGTTTTACTTTTGACATTCACAGGACCAAATAAATCCATCTGAAGTCTCTCCAAAGGTCTTGAGACTGAATTGACTTGCTTTTTGGGGTGTGACTTTCTCTTTTGCTTGCCTTTCATGCAACTAATGCACTCTTTTTCCAGATGGAAACCTTTAATGTGAACTACCAGAACCAAATCATTGTGCACCAGATGATTCATTTTACGAAGATGAATGTGCCCCATCTTGCGATGCCACAACTTTGATTCTTTCTCCGTTGCTCTCGAAATAAAACAGTGTGCTTGACCCGTTGTTGTAGTTGCTACAGTCATGTCTAAAACATACAGATCATCCACTCTAGGAGCTCTCATGATGATCCATTCTTCAGGAATAACAAAGCCTGGTTTCAAAATCAAACACTCTTTGTCTGTGAAGTGAGTAGTATACATCCGGTCACAAATCTGCGAGATACTTAGCAGATTATTTTCCAGCTCAGCAATATAGTTAACTCTTTCAAACGTGATGATCCCGTTGGATAACGTTCCTTCACCAACAATTCTACCACCTTGGTTACCCGCGAACCCTACATAACCTCCATTAATATTTCTGACATCATACAGCAGCGCTGTCTTTCCTGTCATGTGCCGAGAAGCTCCACTATCCACAATCCAACGTGAAACGGATCTCGGAAGCTCCTGCACATGTCAAAAACAATTAATGAGATTTTGATGCTACCCAAGCCTCTTTTGACTCAGGTAACTTGAAATTAAGGTGAGTTGTTTTAGTGTAAAGTGGCGGAAAGTTTTTATCATTCATTTTAAGGCTTTCAGCAGTCCCAACTTCAACCTCTTTGAAAAATTCATCTTTTTGAGGTTGATCAGCTGATTGATTTTTCTTCACCACATACTTCTTTTCAGAAGTCGATTTTTGTTTCTCATAAAACTTCAAGGGCACATACTTCTTCTTGGTAGAAGATGATGATTTTTCAGTTTCAGACACCTTTGGTGAATCAACTTTCTTTTCAACAACTTTTGGCTTCCATGTTTGTTGAGGTGATGCAACCCGTTGGTAAAATTTATCATTTTTAGATACCGAATTCTTAACAGATTCAGTTTTGATCTTGGTGTTATCATTTTTCAAAACATTTTTCTCAACAATCAATGGAGCCTTTCCTTTCACAACATCTCTCTTGATAGAATTTTTTACAGTTTCAGTCTTAGGCTTCAAGTTGGTACACTTTCGTGCAATATGTCCAACTTGATTACATTTGAAGCATGTTCGGGTGTCAACTACCCGACTTGAGCCTTCAGACTGAGGCTGTGAGGTCTTCTTTTCAAAGAACTCTTTGTTTGATTTTAAAAAGATTTCAGACTCTTCATCAGAAAGTGAGTTTGAACTGTTCACAAACACCTTTTTCACAGCAAACTTCTTGTTCTGAACATTCTTTTTCTGATAATTCTTACTACCCTGATATCCTCCCGACCATTTATTTTGATTGTTGTAAGAAAAGCGTGGTGGAATAACAGGTTTCTGATAGTAAGCTTTATCTTTCTCAAAATTTATTTGTCTCTTTGTCTGTTTCAAACCGTCCACTTCAGACAAATCAATTTCAACCAGTTTGAAAACATTTTTCAATTTGTTCACATTAACATTCTCTAGAGGAAACTCAAAGTCTGAATACAACTTATCAGATCCAGACATCTTGTACATCACAAGACCCGGTTCATCATTTAACTTGTTTTTAGATTTTGGTTTCGGAATGTAATTGTTCAGAAAACATTCTTCATCTTCAGTCGAATCACTATCCAAGACACTTTCAGCCATGCCTTTTATGATCTCAGTTTGAACACTGTCATCGGATGATGATGAAGAAAATGTCACATCAATTGATTTTGGCAGTTTTATCTCATTTGTTTCAACATCATCATTAACCAAACCTGATTGCCTTTTCGAAAAATTGTTTAGAACAGGTGGCGGAACTTGATGAAACCCCACCCCTGTTCCATCACAATATACATCTTCGCCAGCTTTGGTTTTTCCAATGGGTTTTGGAACAATGTGTTGCAAAACAAAGCTTGCAGAGTTGTAACTGTTTAGTTTCAAATTAATACGCTCATTCTCAATTTTAGCTTCTTCAAATTTCAGCTTCAATTTTTCAATTTCATCAAGTTGTTGGTTGATTAGCTCTTCTTTTACTCGAAGAACCCCGGATAATTGAAGATTTTCTTTCGTTGTTTTACCATTTCTCTCATCAGAATCTTTAACCGTTCGCTTTAGCTTCTCAAAATTTTCAGAAATTTTACGATTTTCAAGAATCAACTTTTCGTTTTCTTTTCTTATTCTTTCAATGTCATTTTTATCATTTTCAATTTTCTTAGCTAATTCTTTTGATCTATCATTCGAAGCTTTCAGCATTTTGTCACGGTTTAAGATTTGATTTTCAACACTTTTGACTTTACTAGTCAACTCTTCAATCTTCTTACCACTGAGGTAAGTGATTGTACTACAAACTTTGCACTCTATCATGCAATTTTTGCAGTCATTTTCAGATTTATCTTTCTTACCTGACTCAAGTGTACCATTTGAACTGACCTTGTTTGTTGACTCAGTTCCAGAACTAGAAACCACCTCAAGTTCTTTTGCTGCAAGAACTTTTTCAGCCATCTTCCTTAAGTTTTCTGCCGTTAGCTCTTGTGATGTATCAATGATCCCATCATCAGCCTTCTTTGACTTTGTTTTCTGTTCTGCTTCTTTGACTTTTTCATCTTTCTCTACTTGTTTCTCTTCACCACTTCCCCACCATTCTCTTTGTCTAGCTTCTTCTTCCTCGGCAAATTGTTGTGTAAGAGCATCAACACTGATGGAATCTGGGTCAACTGCAATGTTTCCTTGAGGATCAAGGTAACATTCTCTGTCGGCATCCCACCTTTTTGCTCTTTTAGCTTCTTTGTAAGTATTATAAATTCTGTTCATTCTGGTTTGGGCTTTCATTCTTCGATTGACGAGTTTTTCTTCTTCAGTTCTAATATCTTTAAAAGGAATAATCTTCGTCACGAATGCATAACCCACCGCATCTTCCTCAGGCAATAGTTCGCTCCAATCATAACCTTCGTCATCATGGATCACGGCAAGAGCTCTAGACTTCTCTTTGTTGTCTTCAACTTGCTTCAATCTAGGTGGCTCAGATTTATTCTGGTGATAGATTGCTCTCTTGTAATAATCATCTCTGAAAGGGTTTTCTGACTCATCAGCATATGCATTTCTGCATTCTCGTTTGAAGTGACCTTTCTGCTTACATTTGAAGCACGTCACCTTCGATTTATCAAACCCCAGCTTAGTAGAAGCACCACCAATTGTCTTTCTGCCGGTAATTTCCATGAAACGTTGTGCTCTACGAACAGCACTGGCCATAGCCCAACGAATATCGATTAACTCCATTTCCTCGGGATCAATCTGATCATAATCTTCTTTCGTCAGATTAGTGTTACCTATCTTCCCAGCTACTAACCCTTCATACGACTCCAACACAGATGCTAGAAAGATCATCTGCTGTTTGGCCGACTCCTCATCAAAATTCTGAGCATTTTTCAAATCTACCCCAATGTTGCATGAGAACACGTTCTTTGGAACAGATTGCTGTTGACTTGAAGAATTTGAAGAAGATCCCTGACTTGGAGTATTGGATGAAAAACCTCCATGAAAACCACTGTTTGAACTTGGACTTTCTTTACATGAAGTGTTTGTGTTTTCAGCGGAGAAAGCAGTTCTTGGAGAAACATTCTTGGGAATCATACTCTTTGGATAGTACAACTCCATGTTTTGTTGGTATGATGAATGATTTATTTTGTGTGTTTTCTTTATCTCCAATTCATGACTTTCTAGTCTTTCAATCAGCAAGTCGACGGTCAGACTTTCAGCTTTGATTGTGTTCTTTAACATCAGTGCATAGTACTGCCAATCCATCTCTTCTGGTAGTGAATCGAACAGTTTGTCAACTAGCTCCTCTTGAGAATAGTTTATTCCGTGCCTTGCTAATTCCAACTTTAAGTGTCCAAATCTTTCAATCATTTTACAAACAGATTCACCTTTTAAGCATCCGAACAAATCAAACTCCTTTCGCAGCAATTTCTTTTTGTTTTTGATTATTTCTGCACTTCCTACACATTTTTTATTTAACTTTTCCCATAGATCTTTTGCGTTTGTGTATTCAATGAGTGAAATAATGTCGTCTCTTACGGACTGGTGAATCAAAGCGATGCATTTTTGTTCAGCTATAAAGTTCTCTACGGATTCAGATTCTGACAAATTCTCACAATCTTGTCTTTCTGCAGCATAACCGTTCTTTAAGTTCTTCCAGCTCTGATATGCGAAAGCTTTCAGCCATTCTTCGAATCTTTTTGCCCACCGATTATATTCTTCGATTGCCATTAGCTTTGGTGGTTTGTTGTAGGTACCATATGCGCTTTCAACACTTAGGGCATCGGATAAAGTTTTCTTCGGGTTCGGATTATCATTTGAATGGTTGGAAGTATTGTCTCCGGAATTACCCGCGAAAGCATACATCTCACTGAAGGGATTCATGAATTCTTCCATTTTTAAGTACCTGAAACAATTTTCAAACACTTAGACTATTTTTACAAATTCTAAAAATATCAAACACTAGAACCGGATAGTTATCCGTTCGAGTAGGAATACGGATGATAACAAAGTCTATCCGCACGGACAGTGATCCGCTCGGATGGTTGTGCGTACGGGTAACTTTGACCTTTTAACTTTTCTGGTTATCCGCACGGGTTGTAATCCGTGCGTGTAACAATGATGATGTCAGCAAACGACTTTCAGTAACTAACTAATCCAAACCGTTCAGACAGCTGTCCACACGGGTGAATGACGTCATCAAATACGAACAGCTAAACATGATTTTCGATGAATTTGATCTAGTTATAGGTTGAATCTGATTATGAAACTAAGTAGGATTATACTTTGAATGATTGCGAGTCGATTGATATCGATTTTAACAAATTTTAACTGTAAATTCTTGCTCAATTTTAAATTTTTCTGATTTTATGGTGACAAATGAAGAACAAATGTAAAATATGAGTAGATGTAGAAGAAATCTGTCAAATTTCCAGTGAAATTTGAATCAAATCGGCAACAGAAGTCAAATCTCCGGTGAAATTTGACTTTGATCGGGGAATAAAGCTTGAATTCCGGTGAATTCAGTGTCGTTGATCTCGATTCAGCTCCCTGGATTCTCTGATACCACTTGTTGGTCCCGTTGATACAGGATCTGATCGTAGGAACAAGATGAATCGATTTCGTCTTAAAGTGCGGAATCCATTAAGACGAATCACAGATTTGTGCAACAGAGAATTCAACGTTTAACTGCTTGTCTGTTCGTTCTATTAATTGTTCTGAAAATCATAAAGTTCCGGTAGACGTACAGACTATCCGTGCGTGTCAAAAGTTCTAACAAAGTTGCACCGGACCTTCTATTTATAGACGAACTCAGGATACTAAGAAGTGTTGTACGTGCGGGTGGGCTACCCGTGCGTATGACTCACCCGTGCGTATGGCCATCCGCGCGTATTGCCATGCGTGCGGATGAACCTTTCCCGAACAACACTTTTACATACAAAACCTATTCCTGAGTTGTCATGCTAACTACATACATACATTCAGACAATATACATAAACACAGAATACAAAATATGACAACATGCTGACGGAAGCTACAGACGTAATGTACTAACAATACCTACATTAAGGAACTATGTTCCTTACAAACTACTCTGGTGAATATTTCCCATTCTTGTGTTTACTCATGATTCCCATAGAAAATTCTAAGTACTCGTTTCATTCTAAGATACGAAGTACAGAAAATAAGGTGACATTATGAGTAATCATTCTTCTGCACATCTGTGCCTTTGAATCCTTGGTTAGATAACTAAGGGTATTTTCA
Organism: Helianthus tuberosus; assembly: GCA_030545235.1. Taxonomy (NCBI): domain Eukaryota; kingdom Viridiplantae; phylum Streptophyta; class Magnoliopsida; order Asterales; family Asteraceae; genus Helianthus; species Helianthus tuberosus. Next base: position 33,976,598 of record CM060429.1, read on the forward strand.
AATCTCATACCCATTACGTTTTAATTTTTCAACATACATAGTATGAGTGTTTCAAAAACAACCTTCATAATTTCAAAATATAGTCTGAAAACAATATTAACACAGTACATTTTCTTATCAAGTGCATGATTTCGAAAAAGCATCATTCATGTTTTCAAAAACCTTATACATAATTTCAAAATTCATCTCGCATGATTTTAAAACAATTTTTTTTATATAAATATATACCTACCTAATACACCTACTTTATGATTTCAAAAGTATTATATATAAGGTTTCAAAAACATTAAACACATTTTTTAAAGAAACCCCATGTATAGTTTTCAAAAATATTTTTCCTCATACATTGACTTAACTTTCAAATTCCGCTTCATATGTTGCCTTGGCATATCGAGCATCTCAACCTCATAAGCATTTTACTTCATGTTTTGACTTAAACACATCCAGTGCAAGGTTTCAAAACATCTTCAACTTCTAAAATCCATATGGGATCTTTTTATCTTCACATTTAGACCCTTGTGGATGATTATCATTCAAATCAGAGTCCTTAATTGGATTGCTTATGTACCTAAATTCGAACATTTCGGTTCCTTATAATCGAAATCGAATTTTTCTTTTAAAAATCTTTCTATCTTTATAGTTAGATTCTTGATAATGTTTAAAGTACCAAATGAAATCCACGAGATGGATTCCTAGTGTGCTTTAAATACATGTGCTCTGTTAGCAAAACAAATTAACAAATTAAAGATCTAGATAAACAATCTTTGTGGTTATATGACTATGTGTTTATGCATCTTGTGTTTTCTTTTATGCATTTTGTGTTTTTGTATACTCTGGATATTCGTTATCCAAATCCTCGTAGAATCTTTCATATCTTCATATGAGGGATTCGTAGTAGGATATTCAAAAAGGTACTACCTTAATTCCTTAATGGGCTTCTATGTAATAGTTAAGACCCTTGGATTATATAGTACCACTCCATGATTCATAAGAGACCCTTTTAGGGGTCTAGTCAAAAATATTGATTCAAAAATCTGGTTAAGAATGACATATGATGATATAAGCTGAAAAGACTCCTTGGTTGTCTATTAAAATCATTTATTGATTTAATAAAAGGGCCCCTATGGTGGTCTAGTCACACTCATCACAGGTTTGTTCATTTGGTTTTCCCCTACACATTATAAAATAGACTATGTGAACTATGCAAGGAATTGTCTAATTATGGACGCGTACATAATTATGAAATTTACTGCACAGAAACCCAGTAAGATTTATTATGTGTAAGAACCAATAGTGACAACAATAACAAAATGAGAACGACGTAATGGAGGTACGGTGGACGCACCAATGACGCTTCATATACTTGTATATAAGTATCCCTCTTACCTTGCAGGCATGATGTTATTAAAGTTACTAGAAGTTCAGAACCCTAACCAATGTTGTTCGATCTTTTCAACTTCATGTTTTAAACTCTCACAAGTTTCCTCTAAATAAAATTTCGGGACGAAATTTCCTAAAGTAGGGGAGACTGTGACACCTGTGCCTCCACAGCTATCAAACAAATACTGTATCAATGAAATATTGTATTTCATACTTGGGATTTGTATAAATATGTGTATCCTTTGCACATATCAATTCTTGTTCGATTTCAAGCTTTAAATCGCTTTCTGGAAGGTTATACGCGCACTGACGCGTAAATATAACCCGTTTAATGCAACGAACAATCTGGAATAGTGAAATAGGCTTAACATACCTTAAATAACCTTTACATAACTTAAAAATAAGTTTTGAAGGCTTTGGTATGGCAAAATCGAGTTAAATCGCTTACAGGGACTAAAGTTGACAAACTGCGAAAGTATGCCAATTTGAACTGTAACAGACATTCCGGAACATGACCATAAGTTAAACATACCATAAATATCCTTTACATAGCTTAGAAATAGGCTTTGAGGGGTTAGGTGTGCTAAAATAAACTTTTGGGTCATTCAGGGACTAAAAGCGTCAAAAAGTGCACAAGTTTGCACTTTCGCGAATAACTTACGTTCTGAATACATCCGGACATCGAAAAATTTATGTAAGCACTAAAATATTTTATTTTAGTGTTTGGCATAAGAAAAATCCATTCGTCACGCCATTTGGATCGTTTTCGCGCTTATGCGCATTCCGTCGTAATTAACCGAACATCGCGACCGTACGGCCAAACGAACCGACATCCGATATGTTTTCAAGCATATTTCATGTTCCCTATGTCTTAACATCATCTTGGAGCTTGAAATTGGGTTTCAAGGGTGTTAGAAGTGCCGTTACGCAACGAAACAAGGTGCAGGGACCAAATCTGCCAAATCTGCATAGTTGTTGGCTTACGGACCGTAAGCCATGACCCTTACGGTCCGTAAGGGGTCCCCAGCACATCAGAAACTTCCAGCCAGCTGTTTACAGCTGTTACCCACTCCCAAATCCTTTGCCACATGTTGATCTCTGATGGTGGGGGGCCAATTTGGGTTCCATAACATTCCAACAAGTGTACGGGTGAGATCAAAGCACGGTTTTCAAGAAACGATCCTAACGGTGGTCCTAATCCTATAAATACCCACCTCAATTCCTTGCAAAACCCACTTGATGTCACACCCCGACCACGTATAACATACAAAACGTGGCGGAAAACGTCGAGGAGTGTTGTAACATAATTAATTGTTTCATAACCATGGCATTCAAAGTTGTATTTTATTTATAAACATAAGAGTTACATTGTCTTAAACAGGAATCAAAGAGTTTAGAACATAATTAAACTAAGTCTATCTTCCTTTTATGTCTCTAAGGCACAGGTCCGCCCTAGTGTCACGATCATCATCCTATGCAAAAGCTCCTGAAAACACATGTGAAAATAGGTACGTCAGCATAAAAATGCCTGTGAGATACATAGGTTTTGTGAAAATAGGATTCATGACTTAAGTTTAAGAAAAAGATGTTTAGCAAAAGTCAGTCATGAACCTTGTAAATTGTTTTGTTTTGTAAGTCATTTAAAAAGCGATAAGATCAAATGATATGTATAAATAAAAGAATAATACATGGTTAAATGAATAACCAAGTAAAATGAGTTGCATAAAATAAGTTGTTTGTAAAGCAATGTCTTGTGAAAGATATGTTATTTGTATAAAATGTTATATGTCTAAATTGAAATGATTCAAATAACGCTACGATATGTAATACCATACAAACACTTATATATAGGAAGTACCAGCGGCGTATCCACCATGCTTGTATCATATTACACACGCCTCGTTACTTAAATCACTTAAACAAACCATCAATGTATAAAGTCCATGTTTAAACCAATTGTCAAAAAGTCCTTGTATAAGCCATGTCAAATGTTAAAAAGTCCAGATGTAGTCAAGTAATGTGTAACAAATGTTATGTATTGTAAGTAAAGTATTGTCACATAATCCAAATGTAGAAATGTACAAAACAAAGTATTTTGAATATATCAAAAGGTTATGTTTTGCAAAGTAATGCATGTTACATTGATACAAACATTTATGTGGTAAGTTAACGCATACATTCAAGCCTTGAGACAGTCGGATAACCCTTTTAGTCAAGGTTATCAAAAGAAATGTTTTCGGATTCAGTCATTCCTTACATCCAAACAAACCCGGGATGTCAGGAATGGGATTTGTCAAGTCCTATGGTACCAGTACTTACTACCGAGCGACGTAGCTAATGTTAATGAACGTATATAAGTCTCATTTGTGCAAACCAAATGTTATAGCAATTGTGTACATGTCATATGAAAACAATGTACTAAGTATGCTAAGTTAACATACAAAGTAGAAAAGTCTTGTAAATCAATGTGCAAGCATGCTATCAGTTAACATACATAGCAGAAATGTAAAGTAAACAATGTACTAAGTAATGCACACAATGGGTATACATAGCATGAAATGTAGTGTAAAACGATGTACTAAATACGCACACAATGGGCATACATAGCATGAAATGTAATGAAATCATGTACTATAATGTATTAACAAACATAGTAGGTATATGATGTGAAAACTGGAAAGCATGAAAGTAACAAGTAGGCACATGTGTTTCACCCCAAAACAGTTTGAAAACAGTAAAAGAGGGGTCTATGTACTCACTTGAGATTGCTCAGAAGTCCTAAGATAACCACCAAGCAATGCTAGAGATCACGGAATCAAACGGCACCTAATATAGGTAAATATGTTAATAAACCGGACCTATATCGGAGGATCGAATAGAATGAGGGCTCGTAAACCAAATGAGTGTGGGAACTCAGGTAGTATGGTTTAACAAAGCCTACATACTAAATGAAACCTAGCCTAAGTGCTTACGACCCATTACGACCCGTTTAGGTAGCTTATGCTACTTTAACGCGTCGTTCGCGTAAAACGCGTTCGGATCGCCCAACTAGTCCTATGATAAGTAAAATATGCCTTAACATGTCTAATATTGTTGCCAAATCAGTTTAGATACCAAAAGTTATGTTACATATGCTTAAAATGAATTTTGGCGTAAAAAGGGCATTTTGGTAATTTACCTAAGGCATATAAACTACCTATCATACAACTACTTAAACGAAGCGACCACAAGGTATAACCTCGGAAGGTTATTCCCTATATACTATGGTCACCTAATGTGTTTGGTCGGATCCTAATGATCGACCTAGTGGGTCGGGTTCAAAAGTATAAGCGATTGTTTAGATCGCTTACCTTACGACCCTAGACAACATGGTAATCAGTAGGCATAGTCACAAGGGACTATAACCATCGTGATTACGCTCATGTTGCGAAGTTCAAACGAACTTTGCATTGACCATAAACTGGTCAATGCAGAAAGTCAAACAAAGTTTGACTTTCGGACTCGAAAAGCAATAAAAGAACGAAGGAACACTTACAAAGGGTCCCCGAATGCTAATCTTGATTCAAGTAGCTCAGGTATGAAACAAAGGTTTCAACTTAGAGCTTCTCAAATCAGATTCTTGTGAGGAATGAGTGAAAATGTGATGGGTATTTATAGATTTCGGTTCACCGTTAGGATCCTTTCTTGGAGAAGAGGAAATGATGACATCCCTACACTTGTTGCAATGTTGTGGTAGCTCATTTTGCCCACCACAAGAGTTTGACATGTGGCATTTGGCCTTTGGGGAGTGTTTAGGGCTGTTAACATGGGTTTAAAATGGCTTTTGCTGATCAGAAGAGGCCTAGCATGACGCCAAGGGGGCTAGGTGTCACGCTAGGGTCCCCCTGATCAGCAAACACTTTCAAATGTTCACCTTTCAGTCCCAGTTGCGTATTAAGGCCATTTCCGACATGTTTAAGGCTCGTTAAATCATTTTCAAGGCTTCACAAGGATACCTAAACATTGTGGACATGAAACATGCTCAAAAATATGTCGGATGTCAGTTCGTTTGGTTGTACGATCGCGATGTTTGCTTAATTACGACGGAATGCGCATAAGCGTGAAAAACGATCTAAATTGCGTGACGAATGGATTTTTCTTATGAAAAACACTAAAATAAAGTGTTTTAGTGCTTACATAAATTTTTGGATGTCCGGATGTATTCAGAACGTAAGTTATGCGCAAAAGTGCAAACTTGTGCACTTTTTGACACTTTTAGTCCCTGAATGACCCAAAAGTTTATTTTAGCACACCGAACCCCTCAAAGCCTATTTCTAAGCTATGTAAAGGATATTTAAGGTGTTTTTAACTTATGGTCATGTTCCGGAATGTTCGTTACAGTTCGAATTGGCATACTTTCGCAGTTTGTCAAATTTAATCCCTGTAAGCGAATTTACTTGTTTTTGCCATACCAAAGCCTTCAAAACTTATTTCTAAGCTATGTAAAGGTTATTTAAGGTATGTTAAGTATATGTTGATGTTCCGGAGTATTTTTCGCATTAAACTGATTACGTTTATGCACCAGTTTGCGTATAACTCTCCAGAAAGCGATATAGAGTTTGAAATTGAACAAAAGTCAAAACATGAAAAATGTAAAACACAACCAAACAAACATTGGGATCAAATAACATTGTTTTATTGACAATTGAACTGTTCATAATGATTACAAGCACAGATGTTACAGTCTCCCCTACTTGTGGAAATTTCGTCCCGAAATTTATTTGGAGGAAACTCGTGGAAAAAGATGCGGATATTTCGCCTTCATTTGATCTTCGCGTTCCCAAGTAAACTCGGGTCCACGTTTAGCTTCCCAGAAAACTTTGACCAAAGGAATGCGCTTGCGTTTAAGCCACTTGACTTCACGTTCCATGATTTCCACAGGCTTCTCAACAAATTTCAGTGTTTTATCAACACGAATTTCGTCAAGTGGTATGTGGAGGTTCTCATCAGCTAAACACCTCTTGAGATTGGACACGTGAAAGGTTGGATGAACATTTCCAAGTTCAGGAGGTAACTCAAGTCTGTAGGCTACCTTACCGATTCTTTCGACGATCTTGAATGGTCCAACGTATCTAGGTGCAAGTTTTCCTTTCTTTCCAAATCTGATCACACCTTTCCAAGGTGAGACCTTAAGTAATACTCGATCACCGACTTGAAATTCCATGGGCTTGCGTTTTGGGTCCGCGTAACTCTTTTGACGGCTTCTAGCTGTCTGAAGGTTATCACGAACTTTCTTAATCTTGTCAGTTGTCTCTAAAATGAGAGCAGGTCCAGTAAGCTGAGCCTCGCCGATCTCATTCCAGCAGACTGGTGAACGACATTTTTGACCATAGAGAGCCTCGAAAGGAGCCATTTTGATGCTGGTGTGATAACTGTTATTGTAGGAGAATTTGATCAACGGAAGATGTGAATCCCAGCTACCACCAAAATCGATCACACAAGCTCTAAGCATATCCTCCAGAGTCTGGATTGTTCTTTCAGATTGACCATCCGTTTGCGGATGATAAGCCGTGCTCAGATTAAGTTGGGTCCTCATAGCAGATTGCATGGTTCTCCAAAAATGAGAAGTGAAACGAGCATCTCTGTCAGAAATGATGTTCAAAGGAACACCATGTCGAGCTACAATTTCATCCACATAGATTTTAGCAAGCCTGTCAGCAGAAAAATCCTCACGGATTGGCAAGAAATGTGCTGACTTAGTAAGACGATCAACGACTACCCAGATGGCATCATGACCTTTCTTTGTGCGCGGAAGTTTAGTAATGAGATCCATAGTAATGTTTTCCCATTTCCAAACCGGGATCTCTGGTTGCACCAATAAACCCGAAGGACGTTGATGTTCAGCCTTAACCTTAAGACAAGTAAGGCATTTTGATACATATAAGGCAATGTCTTTCTTCATACCTGGCCACCAATACTGAATACGAAGATCCTTATACATCTTATCTGAGCCGGGATGAACAGAATAACGCGACTTATGGGCTTCATCCATAAGCAAGGTGCGAAGGTTATCTTGGCTTGGGACCCACAAACGGTCCATGAAGTAATAAGATCCATTGTCCTTCAGTTCCAGATCAAGTGTTATGTGATAGGGAAATTCCTTATCCATCAAACCTTGTGAAACACAAGATTGTTGAGCCTGAGAAATGCGTGCTTGGATATCGGATCGAGCTTGAATAACAGATTGAACAAGAACACAATGAAGCTTAGTACGTTCCTTACGACTCAATGCATCGGCTACGACATTCGCCTTACCAGGATGGTAGCGAATTTCGTAGTCATAGTCGTTTAGAAGCTCGACCCAACGTCGTTGCCTCATGTTGAGTTCTTTCTGGTTGAAGATATGCTGAAGACTTTTATGGTCCGTGAAAACCACACATTTTGTACCGTACAAATAGTGTCTCCAGATCTTTAGAGCGAAAACAACTGCACCCAACTCAAGATCATGAGTGGTGTAGTTCTTCTCATGTATCTTCAACTGCCTCGATGCATATGCTATGACTTTATTCCTTTGCATCAGGACGCAGCCAAGACCCAATTTAGATGCATCGCAATAAACGACGAAATCATCATTGCCCTCAGGCAAAGTTAGAACAGGCGCGTCGCAAAGTTTTTGTTTCAAAGTCAGAAACGCTTCCTCTTGCTTGAATCCCCAATCAAAGGGCTTGTTCTTCTGAGTTAGAGCAGTTAGAGGAACTGCAATCTTTGAGAAATAAGAAGCGCCCTGTAACTGATCAAAGAGATCATCGATGCGAGGTAGGGGATATCGATTCTTGATGGTGAGCTTGTTAAGCTCACGATAATCGATACACATCCTAAAAGATCCATCTTTTTTCTTGACAAAAAGAACAGGAGCACCCCAAGGTGAAAAGCTAGGACGGATAAAACCTTTGTCAGAGAGCTCCTGAAGCTGCTTAGACAACTCTTGCATCTCAGATGGTGCAAGACGATATGGAGCTCTGGCAATGGGATTTGCACCAGGTACGAGATCAATTCGGAACTCGACTTGGCGTGCTGGAAGTAGACCAGGTAACTCTTCAGGGAATACTTCAGAATAATCCCGAACAACAGGAATATCTTGAATAGATTTACCTTTTCCTTTATCTGCTCTGACATGTGCCAAGAAGGCCACATAATTCTTTCGCAGATACTTCCGAGCTTTAAAATAGGACATGAGTTTGAGACCACCAGCAGGTTTCTCACCATGAACTTGTATGATCTCGCCTGTCGAAAGTGGCACACGAACAATCTTCTCAAAACAAACTACCTCTGCGCGATGCTTGGATAGCCAATCCATACCTACCATAACGTCGAAGCTTCCAAGTTGAATAGGCGTGAGGTCAATAGGAAAAAGATGGTCGTTGAGGTTCAACTGGCAGTTGCGAAGAACAGAACCAAGAATAATGGGTTCACCATTAGCAACCTCTACTGTCAAAGGTTTACCTAGTTTCGTTCTAGACACGCGAAGCAATGGCTCAAAAGATAATAACACAAAACTCTTATCGGCACCCGAATAAAAAAGAACAGATGCAGGCTGATTATTAATAAAGAACGTACCGTTCACCACTTCATTGTCTGCTTGTGCCTCTTGTGCATTCATGGTGAAGACTCGGCCTCGAGCCTGAGCCTGATTCTGATTTGGATTCTGATTCTGGTTTGCTAGCCTTGGGCACCAGTTCCTGTAGTGGGTCAGATCCCCACAATTGTAGCACGGACCAGGAGAAAAATGAGGTCGTGCAGCTTGACCTTGTTGCTGAGCAAGAGGCTGAGCAACTTGTTTAGCCGGGTTCTGAACTGCCCGATTCTGATTGGCAGGGATGCGGTAGGTGTCAGCAAGATGACCAGATCTTCCGCAATTGGTGCACTGACGACACTGGAGGTGTGGTTGATGATGGCCGTTACACCTGTTGCACAAAGGTGCATTGCCAAGATAAGGATTCTTGGCTAGTGGTTGCGCAGGCTGATTTGGTGCAGCTTGGGCCTGTGCAGTAACGGCATAGTTTTGGGAAGCCTTCCGCTTCCTAGACCCTCCAGAATTCTTTCCCTTCTTGTTTTGACCTTTCTTGCTATCTTCCTTGTCAGATGCCTGTTTCTTACCCTTGTCACCCTTTTTATGCAGCTTTCCCTTTCGAACCTGCGACTCAGTCAATGTCGCTGCTAACTCGATCGCCTGACGGAGTGTGGCAGGGTTACTACCAGTAATGATGTCTTGCACAGAGTCAGGTAGGCCGTCGATGTATCTTTCGATAGCCTTGTCGAGTGGGGTAACCATTGTTGGGCAAAGCAGACTCAACTCCTCAAACCTGTCTGTATACGCCCTATGCTCGCCACTGTCTTGTTTCAAGTCATCAAACTCTTTCTCTAAAGCTCGCTGTTCATGACGAGGACAAAACTCCCTCATCATAAGAGCCCTAAGTTCAGCCCATGTCTGTGCTAGAGCAACTTCTGCACCACGGTCTCTCATCACCCCATTCCACCAAGTAAGAGCCCTCTTCTGAAACACACTCGAAGAAAACTCGACCTTGCGATTATCAGGACACCGCACATGACGGAAAATATTCTCAATGCTCTCGAACCATTGAAGAAGCCCAGTCGCTCCCTCAGAACCACTAAACTTGAGTGGTTTAGCCGAGTTGAAATCCTTATATTTGCATGGAGCATTGTTGTTGTTGTTGGCTTGGTTCCATTGAGCAAAGAGATTTGGGAATTGAGCAGCCATCTGCTGCGCAATGATTTCTGCCAGTTCGGCAGTTGCTATCTAGTTTTCGCGTCGAGGAGGCATTCTAAAAGAGGAAGACATGAAAGGAAACTAGGGTGATAATGATTGGATGAAAAGAATGAGAAGAAACAAAAATTGACAACAGCAAAGATGGTGGTCATTTGTTCGCATCACAAAGCAAACGAACGACACACAGTGACTAATCAAAGTAAATGGGTCAAAAATAATGTATCGCGAAGACATGCTCGCCTATAAGTGAACACTCACCCCAAGAGTTCCCAGGTAAGAGTGACTGGTCCGATTATGTGGATTTGTACGAACACTCTAGCCTTAGACAGAAAACCCAGGGTACAAGCATTCACTCTTCCAGTTTGCACGTGTTCACATTATTTAAAACCCAAAACCTTGACGAGATTTTGAAAACTCAAAGGGGTTCAAAACCTTATAACAGAGGGTTCAAAACCTTACAATAGAGGGTTCAAAACCTTGTAATAAATTATTCAAAAACAGAAGATTGTTTTTCAAAAATCATTTCGGAAAATTTGGTTTTTGTTTCGATAATCACCTAAGGATAGGTGATGTGCATGTTTTAAAATCTAAACACAAGATAACTTGTGTTAGGGTCCTAGAAAGGTTATAGTCTAGGTCAAAGGATTACTAATAACCTAATTCCCTATAACCATTGGCTCTGATATCAACTCTTCTGTCACACCCCGACCACGTATAACATACAAAACGTGGCGGAAAACGTCGGGGAGTGTTGTAACAGAATTAATTGTTTCATAACCATGGCATTCAAAGTTGTATTTTATTTATAAACACAAGAGTTACATTGTCTTAAACAGGAATCAAAGAGTTTAGAACATAATTAAACTAAGTCTATCTTCATTTTATGTCTCTAAGGCACAGGTCCGCCCTAGTGTCACGATCATCATCCTATGCAAAAGCTCCTGAAAACACATGTGAAAATAGGTACGTCAGCATAAAAATGCCTGTGAGATACATAGGTTTTGTGAAAATAGGATTCATGACTTAAGTTTAAGAAAAAGATGTTTAGCAAAAGTCAGTCATGAACCTTGTAAATTGTTTTGTTTTGTAAGTCATTTAAAAAGCGATAAAATCAAATGATATGTATAAATAAAAGAATAATACATGGTTAAATGAATAACCAAGTAAAATGAGTTGCATAAAATAAGTTGTTTGTAAAGCAATGTCTTGTGAAAGATATGTTATTTGTATAAAATGTTATATGTCTAAATTGAATTGATTCAAATAACGCTACGATATGTAATACCATACAAACACTTATATATAGGAAGTACCAGCGGCGTATCCACCATGCTTGTATCATATTACACACGCCTCGTTACTTAAATCACTTAAACAAACCATCAATGTATAAAGTCCATGTTTAAACCAATTGTCAAAAAGTCCTTGTATAAGCCATGTCAAATGTTAAAAAGTCCAGATGTAGTCAAGTAATGTGTAACAAATGTTATGTATTGTAAGTAAAGTATTTTCACATAATCCAAATGTAGAAATCTACAAAACAAAGTATTTTGAATATATCAAAAAGTTATGTTTTGCAAAGTAATGCATGTTACATTGATACAAACATTTATGTGGTAAGTTAACGCATACATTCAAGCCTTGAGACAGTCGGATAACCCTTTTAGTCAAGGTTATCAAAAGAAATGTTTTCGGATTCAGTCATTCCTTACATCCAAACAAACCCGGGATGTCAGGAATGGGATTTGTCAAGTCCTATGGTACCAGTACTTACTACCGAGCGGCGTAGCTAATGTTAATGAACGTATATAAGTCTCGTTTGTGCAAACCAAATGTTATAGCAATTGTGTACATGTCATATGAAAACAATGTACTAAGTATGCTAAGTTAACATACAAAGTAGAAAAGTCTTGTAAATCAATGTGCTAGCATGCTATCAGTTAACATACATAGCAGAAATGTAAAGTAAACAATGTACTAAGTAATGCACACAATGGGCATACATAGCATGAAATGTAGTGTAAAACGATGTACTAAATACGCACACAATGGGCATACATAGCATGAAATGTAATGAAATCATGTACTATAATGTACTAACAAACATAGCAGGTATATGATGTGAAAACTGGAAAGCATGAAAGTAACAAGTAGGCACATGTGTTTCACCCCAAAACAGTTTGAAAACAGTAAAAGAGGGGTCTATGTACTCACTTGAGATTGCTCAGAAGTCCTAAGATAACCACCAAGCAATGCTAGAGATCACGGAATCAAACGGCACCTAATATAGGTAACTATGTTAATAAACCGGACCTATATCGGAGGATCGAATAGAATGAGGGCTCGTAAACCAAATGAGTGTGGGAACTCAGGTAGTATGGTTTAACAAAGCCTACATACTAAATGAAACCTAGCCTAAGTGCTTACGACCCATTACGACCCGTTTAGGTAGCTTATGCTACTTTAACGCGTCGTTCGCGTAAAACGCGTTTGGATCGCCCAACTAGTCCTATGATAAGTAAAATATGCCTTAACATGTCTAATATTGTTGCCAAATCTGTTAAGATACCAAAAGTTATGTTACATATGCTTAAAATGAATTTTGGCGTAAAAAGGGCATTTTGGTAATTTACCTAAGGCATATAAACTACCTATCATACAACTACTTAAACGAAGCGACCATAAGGTATAACCTCAGAAGGTTATTCCCTATATACTATGGTCACCTAATGTGTTTGGTCGGATCCTAATGATCGACCAAGTGGGTCGGGTTCGAAAGTATAAGCGATTGTTTAGATCGCTAACCTTACGACCCTAGACACCGTGGTAATCAGTAGGCATAGTCACAAGGGACTATAACCATCGTGATTACGCTCACGTTGCGAAGTTCAAACGAACTTCGCATTGACCATAAACTGGTCAATGCAGAAAGTCAAACAAAGTTTGACTTTCGGACTCGAAAAGCAATAAAAGAACGAAGGAACACTTACAAAGGGTCCCCGAATGCTAATCTTGATTCAAGTAGCTCAGGTATGAAACAAAGGTTTCAACTTAGAGCTTCTCAAATCAGATTCTTGTGAGGAATGAGTGAAAAGGTGATGGGTATTTATAGATTTCGGTTCACCGTTAGGGTCGTTTCTTGGAGAAGAGGGAATGATCACATCCCTACACTTGTTGCAATGTTGTGGTAGCTCATTTTGCCCACCACAAGAGTTTGACATGTGGCATTTGGCCTTTGGGGAGTGTTTAGGGCTGTTAACATGTGTTTAAAATCGCTTTTGCTGATCAGAAGAGGCCTAGCGTGACGCCAAGGGGGGCTAGGTGTCACGCTAGGGTCCCCCTGATCAGCAAACACTTTCAAATGTTCACCTTTCAGTCCCCGTTGCGTATTAAGGCTATTTCCGACCAAACACATTAGGTGACCATAGTTGGATAGGGAATAACCTTCCGAGGTTATACCTTATGGTCACATCGTTTGAGTAGTTGTATGATAGGTGGTATATATGCCTTAGGTAAATTACCAAAATGCCCTTTAAACGCCAAAATTCATTTTAAGCATATGTAACATAACTTTTGACATCTTAACTGATTTGGCAACAATATTAGACATGTTAAGGCATATTTTACTTGTCATAGGACTAGTTAGGCGTTCCGAACGCGTTTCACGCAAACGACGCGTTAAAGTAGCATAAGCTACCTAAACGAGTCGTAATGGGTCGTAAGCACTTAGGTTAGGTTTCATTTTAGTATGTAGGCTTTGTTAAACCATATTACATTTTGGTATGACATTTGGTTTATTCAAATGGGACAATATACATTCATTAACATTAGCTACGCCGCTCGTTAGTAGGTAATGGTACCACAGGACTTGACAACTCCCATTCCTGAACCCTAGGTTTGTTTGGGTGGAAGGAATGACCGAATTCGATAAACATAACACAGATAGACCTTTAAATTCGTTTAGAAGTTTATCGCCACAGTCACAAGGCTTGGATGTATGCATTTCACAATACCGCATAGATGTTTATATCAGTATAGCATGCATTGGTTCCACAAAACATAACTTTGATTTAAACCATGTTTTACTTCAATACCTTGTTTTTGTGCATTTTACATATGGTTTAGTTGATATATTTCACTTACCATACATGATATTTTGGATACACATTACATGATTTACATTAGACATAAACATTTTGACATTGATATACAAAATTCATGATTTACATTAAACATAAACATTTTGACATTGATATACACAATTCATGATTTACATTAGACATAAACATTTTTGACATTGATATACACAATTCATGATTTACAATAGACATAGACATTAGACATGGTTTTCACACAAACATTTTGACATCGATTATACATAAACATTTTACTTTGGTGGTTTGGTTTGAGTAAGTGATTTAAGTAACGAGGCGTGTGTAATTTGATACAAGCATGGTGGATACGCCGATGGTACTTCCTACATATAAGTGCTTGTATGGTATTACATATCGTAGCGTTATTTGAATCATTTCAATTTAGACATATAACATTTTATACAAATAACATACTTTTCACAATACATTGTTTTACAAACAACTTATCCGATATAAACTCATTTTAGTTGGTTATTTACTTAACCATGTATTATTCTTCTATACATATATATCATTTGGTTTATTTATCACTTTTCAAATGATTTACAAGACAAAGCAAATTACAAGGTTCTTGATAAAACATTTTCTTAAACATAAGTCATGAATTCTATTTTTACAAAACCTATGTATCTCACAGGCATTTTTATGCTGACGTACCTATTTTCACATGTGTTTCAGGATATGATGCATAGGATTTATCAAGATACACTTAGGCGACTTGGGCCTTAGTGACAATAAAAGATGCAAGACTAGTTATTTATGTTATATTTCTTTGATTGTCAAGACATTTTAACTCTTTTATTCAATAAAACAATATTTCAATTTCCATGTGTTATGAAACAATGATTCTTTTACAACACTCCCCGACGTTTCCGCCACGTTTTGTTGTTTTACGTGGTCGGGGTGTGACATGGGAGCCCCTAATAATGGACTAGGTTCATTGAATACCAGCGCATGCTTTTTGCAAAACCATGGGTTAAACCATCAACACATCAAAAGGGACTAGGTTCATTGAATCTGGTCAAAAATTTCAAAAATGGTCCCTGCACTTGTAAAACTTGTTTTTTTTGCACTTTTAAGCCCCGTTAACCCCATTTCAAGGCTCTAAAATAAATTTAAGGTATAGGGAACTTAAAATATGCTCAAAAATATGTCAGATGTCGGTTCGTTTGGTCGTACAGTTGCGTTGTTCGGTTAATTACGACAGAAGTCGTAACGGACGCAAAAACGATCCAAATCAAGCGACGAATGGATTTTTCTTATGCCAAACACTAAAATAAAATATTTTAATGCTTACATAAATTTTTGGATGTCCGGATGTATTCAGAACGTAAGTTATTAGCGAAAATGCAAACTTGTGCACTTTTTGACGCTTTTAGTCCCTGAATGACCCAAAAGTTTATTTTAGCACACCAAACTCCTCAAAGCCTATTTCTAAGCTATGTAAAGGTTATTTATGGTATGTTTAACTTATGGTCATGTTCCGGAATGTTCGTTACAGTCCAAATTGGCATGCTTTCGTAGTTTGTCAAATTTAGTCCCTGTAAGCGAATTAACTTGTTTTTGCCATACCAAAGCCTTCAAAACTTATTTCTAAGTTATGTAAAGGTTATTTAAGGTATGTTAAGCATATGTCACTGTTCCAGAGTGTTTGTTTCATTAAACTGGTTATATTTACGCAATAGATTGCGTATAACTTTCCAGAAATCGATTTAAAGTTCGAAATCGAACAAGAATTGATATGTGCAAAGATCACACATATTTATACAAATTCCAAGTATGAAACACAATATTTCATTGATTTGGTATTTGTTTGCTGGTCCCAGTGACCCAGGTGTCACAGTCTCCCCTACTTTAGCAAATTTCATCCCGAAATTTATTCGTAGTTGTCTGTCTGTGACTTTGTGTTAAACGATCATTAAAGATATGAAAGGCATAATCCTGTTATTTTCCTCAACGGATATTCTCCAGAAGCAAAAATGAACGAACGGAGTCATTTTCCTCAACGGGTTCTTCGGAAATGGAAAATGAAGGATTTAACAAACGGATATTCATTTCCCTCAACGGATATTCTTCAGAACGAAAATGAACAAACGGAGTTATTTTCCTCAACGGGTATTCTTCAGAATTGGAAATGAATGATTAAACAAATGGATATTCATTTCCTCAACGGATAATCTTTAGAAACGAAAATGAACAGACGGAGTCATCTTCAACGGTTGCTTCCTCAGAAACGGAAATGAGAAGGATAAACAAACGGATATTCATTTCCTCAACGGGTAATCTTCAGAAACGAAAATGAACTGAAGGAGTCATTTTCAACAGTTGCTTCATCAGAAATGCAAATGAAGGATTAGATAAACGGATATTCATTTCCTCAACGGATAATCTTTAGAAACGAAAATGAACAGACGGAGTCATTTTCAACGGTTGCTTCATCAGAGTTGGAAATGAATTGGGTTAACTCTAGATACATGACAGAACTTGCTGTGATTCTTGTGCACTAAATTCCATAATTATGTATGCATCCATAATTACGTAATTCCTTGCACAGTCCGCACAGTTTGTTTTGTAACTGTTTAGGGGAAGAAAATCAAACCTGTGATGAGGGTGACTAGACTACCATAGGGTCCTTTTAATTAGATCGACAGATGATCTTTTTAATTAGGCCACCAAGGAGTCCTTCCAGCTATATCATCACATGATATTCCTAACCAGATTTTTGGATCAATCTGTTTAACTAGACCCCTCAAGGGTTCTAATTATGGAGTAGTACTTTATAATCCAAGGGACTTAACTACAACGTAGAAGTCCATTAAGGATTTTAGGTAGTACCTTTGGGTATCCTACTATGAATCCCCTTATACGAAGATATGGAAGATTCTACGAGGATTTGGATAACATAATTTGGATCACACAAAAACATAAAAGGGAACACATAAGCACATAATCACATAATTGTTTTCTTGGTTATTAATTGTTATTATCTTGTTATTGATTGTTATTAACTTGGCATTGATTTGAACATGGGTATTCAAGGCATACCAGGAACCCAGTTGATGGACTTCAACGTCCTCAAGCATCTATCTGAAAAGATAGGATGATCTTCTAAAAATTCGATTTTTACAAGGAATCACCACATTCGAATTAAGGTATACAACAATTAAGGACTTACGGAAATATCCTTAGGTACCCCATTAAGGAGTGGGTATTCGTCCAGAGTTGTAACTTGTGCCTTGTACTTCCTTTTCCTTGGAGGAACGGTTACTTAGGATTTTCGTGGAAAGCGCAAGAGATCATACAATGGAAGAAATTTGGGGGTAGTCTGTTCTTCAAGGAATACAGTTCCTTGATTGTCGGTATAGTAGGGGATATGTTGTTTATTCATGCAACCACAATAAACATATTGCAATGTAAGTAAAAGATTTATTTATAAACAACATCAACAACTGTTTCATGGACCTTGATAACAAAAGAAAATAATACATAAGACGTGATTATTTCTAAACAGCGTTGTCTTCCATTCGGTCAGATGCTCATCCCTGCACCGGATTCGCATTAGCATGCTTTGGGCAGTTTCTTCGGAAATGGCCCATCTCGCCACAGTAGTTTCTTCGGAAATGGCCCATCTCGCCACAGTTGAAATAAGAACCTGGTGGAAAACGACCGTGAGCAGGATTGTTGTTAACTTGGTTGGGTGCAGCTGCAGTTGGGCAAACCCTCGCTATATGACCTATAAGTCCACAAACTTGGCATGTGCGGCACTTTGGTTGCACAAGGGTGCAGTTCCGTTGTAGGGCTTCCTCGCAGGGGGTTGAGCTGGTTGGTTGGGGACGGCTTGACCATTGTGAGCGACCATGGCGAAGTTCTGAGAAGCCTTTCGCTTCTTTGACTTCTTAGGGGATCCAGTATGTTCATCCATGGTCTTTGATTCCTCGATTGGATTCTTGTCACCCTTTCGAAAAAGTTTACCTTTCCTGATCTGAGATTCAGTCAAGGTTGCAGCTAGCTCAATGGCCTGTCTAACTGTAGTAGGGTTGCTACCAGTCACAATGTCTTGTATTGAGTTAGGGAGGCCATCAATGTATTTTTCGATTGCCTTATCTAAAGGCATGACAATGTTTGGGCATAACAGACTTAACTCCTCATAACGGTCCGTGTAGGCTCGATACTCACCGCTATCTTGCTTAAGATCATCAAATTCCCTTTCTAGAGCCCTTAGCTCATGACGAGGACATAATTCCTTCATCATAAGAGCCCTAAGCTCGGCCCAAGTCTGTGCTAAAGCAACCTCGGCACCACGGTCTCTCATCACCCCGTTCCACCATGTAAGAGCCCTCTTCAGAAACACACTGGAAGCAAACTTGACCTTGCGATTATTAGGACACTGAACGTGACGAAATGTACTCTCAGTGCTCTCGAACCATTGTAGGAGCCCAGTTGCTCCTTCAGAACCACTAAACTTGAGTGGCTTAGCCGAATTGAAACTCTTGAAATTGCATGGAGCATTATTGTTGTTGTTGGCTTGGTTCGGTTGAGCAATAAGATTCGGGAAAGCAGCAGCCATTTGCTGCGCGATGATTTCTGCCAGTTCGGCATTCGCTATCTGATTGTCGCGTCGAGGAGGCATTCTAAAAGGAGGGAAACATGAAAGGAAACGAGCGAGATGATTAGATGAAAAGGATGAGGTGATACAAAATTTGACAAAAGCAAAGATGGTGGTCATTTGTTTATTACCACAAGGCAAACAAACGATACATTGTGACTAATCAAAGTAAATGGGTTAAAAATAATGTATCGCGAAGACATGCTCGCCTATAAGTGAACACTCACCCCAAGAGTTCCCAGGTAAGAGTGACTGGTCCGATTATGTGGATTTGTACGAACACTCTAGCCTTAGACAGAAAACCCAGGGTACAGGCATTCACTCTTCCAGTTTTCACGTGTTCACACTATTTAGGACCCAAAACTTTGACGAGATTTTGAAAACTCAAAGGGGTTCAAAACGTTATAACAGCGGGTTCAAAACCTTACAATAGAGGGTTCAAAACCTAGTAATCAATCATCCATGAACAGATGATTAATTTTCAAAGCGGATTCGGAATTGATGTTCTCATTGCGGTTATCACCTAAGAATAGGTGACGGTTTTTGTTTTAAAAATATAAACGCAAATCTTCTTGCGTTAGGGTCCTAGGAAGGTTATAGTCTAGGTCAAATCATTACTAATAACCTAATTCCCTATAACCATTGGCTCTGATACCAACTTTTCTGTCACACCCCAACCACGTAAAACAACGAAACGTGGCGGAAACGTCAGGGAGTGTTGTAATAGAATTAATTGTTTCACAACCATGGAAATTAAAGTTACGTTTTATTTATCAAACAAGAGAGTTACATTGTCTTAAAACAAGAAACAATGAGTACATAACATAAATTAACTAGTTCTTGCTTCGTTTTAAGTCACTAAGGCACATGTCCGCCTAAATGTGTCTCGATCATCCTATGCAACAGCTCCTGAAAACACATGTGAAAATAGGTACGTCAGCATAAAAATGCCTGTGAGATACATAGGTTTTGTGAAAATAGGATTCATGACTAGCGTTTAAAGAAACTGTTTAATAAAAGTAGCCATGAATCTTGTTGAGTGGTTCCTTTCATAAGTTATTTGAAAAGTGATAAATAAACCAAATGATATATATATATATATATATATGTTTAAAAGAATAATGTATGGTTAAGTGAATAACCATGTAAAATGAGTTTGTATAAGTTAAGTTATTTGTAAAACGATGTTTATGTGAAGACTGTATTGTAGATGTAATATGTCTAAACTGAAATGGTTTAAATAACGCTACGATATGTAATACCATAAAAGCACTTATATATAGGAAGTACCAGCGGCGTATCCACCATGTTTTTATCGTATTACACGTCGCCTCGTTACTTAAATCACTTACCCAAACAACCACCAAAATGTAATGTTTAACAATTGTAGAAATGTTTATGTATGGTCAAATACAGTTTACATAGTTCAACAGTTACAAATGGTTCACATAATCAAATAGTTATAACGGTTCACATGGTCAAATGGTTATAACGGTTCACATGGTCTAATGGTTACAACGGTTCACATAGTCAAGTGGTTACAACGGTTCACATGGTCAAATAGTTACAAGCGGTTCAAAATGTAATATAATGTGTTCATATGCTGGATGAGCATATGCAACAAATTGTAATGTAAAACAATGTACTAAGTATGCTAAGTTAACATACAAAGCAGAAAAGTCATGTAAATCAATGTGCTAGCATGCTCAGTCAACATACATAGCAGAAAAGTCATGTAAATCAATGTGCTAGCATGCTCAGTCAACATACATAGCAGAAATGTAAAGTAAAACAATGTACTATATGCGTACTAGTGAACATAGCAAGTATATGATACGAAAACATGGAAAGCATGAAAGTAACAAGTAGGCACATGTGTTTCACCCCAAAATGTTTGGAAAACAGTAAAAGAGGGGTCTATGTACTCACTTGAGATTGCCTAGAAGTCCTTGAGTAACACCCACACAATGCTAGAGATCACGGAAATCAAACGGCACCTAAATCGGAGGATCAGATAGAATGAGGGTTCGTAAACCAAATGAGTATGGGAACTCGTGTAATATGGTTTAACAAAGCCTACATACTAAAATGAAACCTAACCTAAGTGCTTACGACCCATTACGACCCGTTTAGGTAGCTTATGCTACTTTAACGCGTCGTTCGCGTAAAACACGTTCGGAATGCCTAACTAGCCCTATGATAAGTAAAATATGCCTTAACATGTCTAATATTGTTGCTAAATTTGTTTAGATATCAAAAATTATGTTACATAGGCTTAAAATGAATTTTGGCGTAAAAAGGGCATTTTGGTAATTTACCTAAGGCATATAAACTACCTATCATGCGACTAATCAAACCTAAGTGACCATAAGGTATAACCTCGGAAGGTTATTCCCTACGCTACTATGGTCACTTAACATGTTTGGTCGGATCCTAATGATCGACCAAACGGGTCGGGTTCGAAAGTATAAGCGATTGATTAAATCGCTTACCTTTACGACCCTAGACAAGCACAAAACTAAAAGTGACGAGCTAAGCATGTTAAAACATGCTTAACTAAGTTAGAAAACAATTTTTGATATCAAAACAAACGGTTTTGATATCCTAGAGTAGTTTGGTTACAAAATACGCGAGAAAACGCATTTTGGCCGAAACTACGACTCGTCACTGAGCCTAGATAACGTGGTAATCAGTAGGTATAGTCACTAGGGACTATAACCATCGTGATTACGCTCACGTTATGAAGTTCAAACGAACTTCACGTTGACCATAAACTGGTCAAAGCAGAAAGTCAAACGCAGTTTGACTTTAACGACAAAAACGAATGAAAAGAACGAAAGAATACTTACAGAAGGTCCCCGCAAGCTCTTGATCCGATTTACTCTCAGGTATGAAGCATAAACTTCAACTTAGAGAGCCAAAATCAGATTCAAGTGTGCTTTGGGAGGAAGTGAGGGTGGGTATTTATAGGAATTCAAGAACCGTTAAGATCGTTCATCGAAAACTGAGCTTTGATCTGGACCTTACATGTGTGCCCATGGTTTTCTAGAACCATGGGAGCCCCTAATAATGGACTAGGTTCATTGAATACCAGCCCATGGTTTTGCAAAACCATGGGTTAAACCATCAACACTTCAAAATGGACGAGGTTCATTGAATCTGGTCAGAAATTTCAAAAATGGTCCCTGCACTTGTAAAACTTATTTTTTTTGCACTTTTAAGCCCCGTTAACCCCATTCCAAGGCTCTAAAATAAATTTAAGGTATAGGGAACTTAAAATATGCTCAAAAATATGCCGGATGTTGGTTCGTTTGGTCGTACGGTTGCGTTGTTCGGTTAATTACGACGGAAGTCGTAACGGACGCAAAAACGATCCAAATCAAGCGACGAATGGATTTTTCTTATGCCAAACACTAAAATAAAATATTTTAATGCTTACATAAATTTTTGGATGTTCGGATGTATTCAGAACGTAAGTTATGCGCGAAAATGCAAACTTGTGCACTTTTTGACTCTTTTAGTCCCTGAATGACCCAAAAGTTTATTTTAGCACACCGAACTCCTCAAAGCCTATTTCTAAGATATGTAAAGGATATTTATGGTATGTTTAACTTATGGTCATGTTCCAGAATGTTCGTTACAGTTCAAATTGGCATGCTTTCGCAGTTTGTCAAATTTAGTCCCTGTAAGCGAATTAACTTGTTTTTGCCATACCAAAGCCTTCAAAACTTATTTCTAAGTTATGTAAAGGTTATTTAAGGTATGTTAAGCATATGTCACTATTCCAGAGTGTTTGTTTCATTAAAATGGTTATATTTACCCATTAGATTGCGTATAACCTTCCAGAAAGCGATTTAAAGTTCGAAATCGAACAAGAATTGATATGTGCAAAGATCACACATATTTATACAAATTCCAAGTATGAAACACAATATTTCATTGATTTGGTATTTGTTTGCTGGTCGCAGTGACCTAGGTGTCACATGAGAATTAGTTCACAATGATCTTGTTGAAGGGGTTAATTTGAAAAATTTTCATCTGAATGATTTTTGTGTAGAATGCAAAAAGGGTAAGCAAACGAAGAAGTCACACCCAAAGAAGCTCTTGAATTCAATTAGACTACCTCTAGAAAGACTCCACATGGATCTTTTCAGACCGGTAAATGTGAAGAGCGTAAGTGGAGATCTGTATTGTCTAGTGGTCACTGAAGACTTTACAAGATTTTCATGGGTGATGTGTCTTGAAAGAAAAGATGAAACATTTGATTCGTTGATGATTTTATTCAAAAAAATGGAGATGCTGTACAAACTGCCGATCAGACGAATTCGAAGCGACAACGGAACAGGGTTCAAAAACAACCGTATGCTTGAATTCTGCAATGACAAAGGCATTCTTCATGAATTCAGGGCACCGTATACTCCACAACAAAACGGTGTCGCAGAATGAAAGAATCTCACACTGATTGAAACAGCTCGAACTATGTTAGCCGATTCCAAATTGCCGATATTCTTTTGGAGTGAAGCAGTTGCTGTAGCATGTTACACGCTAAATCGTGTTCTTACAGTAAAGAAGTACAAGAAAACCTGCTTCGAATTACTTCATCGCTATAAACTAAATCTGAAATTCTTAGAACCTTTTGGATCACCATGCACATTTATTGATCAAGTTGGTAAATTTGGTGCAAAAGTTAACGAAGGTTTCTTTGTAGGTTATGCAAGTCCACTGAAGAGAGTATTTGTTCCATGCTTGGGGAAGATTATACAGGTTCAGCATGTTGATTGTCAGAAGTTTACTGCTCCAGAACAACTTCCCGGAAATAGATTGTTGTTTGAGTACGACAAACTCTGGGAGTCATTCCAATTGCCGACTGAGCCAAGGGAGGAGGAACTAGCATTATTATACCAACATCAGCAATCTATGTCACAAGAACAAGTGCCAAGACCGCTGGTAGTTTCTCAGCCAACCGTGGGTACAAATGATCACGAGGTCGGTCCAAGTGGAACTGCTCACGAACCCCCAAAAGAACCAGCTCCAATATTTGACAATTCTGACGACTCAGAATCGGAACCCGATCCGATTTTTGACGAGGAAACAAATATTGCATCTTCAGAAGCTGTTGATCACACGGGTGATCAGGATATCACAAATTTGCAATCGGAAGTGAGCGTGCGAGACACAATCATGCCGAGAACTTTGTCTTACCTTCCATCGGAACAAATTATTGGTGACCTTCACAGTGGCGTGAAAACGCGTGATCAAATCAACAAAGCCCTTACAAGTTTTTATTCTTCTGTAGCTCCTTTATAGGAAGAATTTTCATTGAAATGCTTTATTTCGCAGGTAGAGCCAAAGATATATAAAGAAGCATTCACCGAGGAAAGCTGGGTAAATGCAATGCAAGAGGAGCTACTGCAGTTTGAGAAACTTAGATTATGGAGGTTGGTGGATCTCCCGGAAGATCAAAAGCTGATCAAGACCAAGTGGGTCTTTAAGTGTAAACGGGATGACAGAGGGGTCATTGCGAGAAACAAAGCACGTTTGGTAGTCCAAGGTTTTAGTCAGCAAGAAGGCATCGACTTTACAGAAGTGTATGCGCCCGTTGCTCGACTCGAGGCAATTAGAATCTTCCTGGCATTCGCGTCTTGGAAAGGATTCAAGGTCTACCAATTAGATGTTAAATCTGCATTCCTTTACGGAAAAATCAAAGAAGAAGTGTACGCCGGACAACCACCGGGGTTTACCGATCCAGTGCACAAAAACAAGGTCTATCTACTTGACAAAGCGCTTTACGGACTACACCAGGCCCCGAGAGCCTGGTACGAGATGCTTTACCAACATCTGCTGGCCAACGGGTTCACCAGAGGGACGGTCGATAGTACTTTGTTTACAAAAGAGGTTGCATGACATCTACTCATCGTGCAGATTTATGTTGACGACATAATCTTCTGATCAATGAACGACGAATTGTGCAAAGAGTTTGAGAAGGTTATGAAGAAAAAGTTTGAAATGAGTTCAATGGGGGAGATGAAGTTCTTCCTAGGGCTACAGGTTGAGAAAATGCTTGAAGGAATCTTCATACACCAGACGAAATACGTGAATGATGTGCTGGAAAAATTCAACATGTCCGAATCAACTCCAACATCAACCCCCTTGGCTCAAAATCATGGGATACGTCCGGATGAAAGCGGTGAAAAGGTGGATAAGACGCACTATCGATCGATCATTGGATCCCTAATGTATCTGACTGCCTCAAGACCGGACATCATGTATCCAACTTTCCTATGCGCCCGATATCAGTCTAGCCCGAGACAGTCACACCTGATGATTGTGAAGAGAATTTTACGGTATCTTAAAGGTTGCCCAAGCACCGGCTTGTGGTATCCTAAATCTGGTGACTTTTCTCTTACTGGTTATGCTGATTCTGACTTCGGGAGCTGTAAGCTTAATGCAAAGTCCACAACTGCTGGGTGCCAGTTCTTCGGAACTCAGCTAGTCACCTGACATTGCAAGAAGCAAACCACATTCGCTCTCTCGACCTGTGAGGCGGAATACGTTTCGGCTTCCAGCTGTTGGTCTCAGATCCTCTAGATCCAGCAGCAAATGAGGGACTATGGTTTGCAGTTCTTAGACATGCCAATCTTTGTGGACAATGAGGCGGCTATAAATATCACTAAAAATCCAATGCATCACTCTAAAACGAAACATATTGAAATTTGACATCATTTTATTCGCGATTGTTACGAAAAAAAATTGATTCAAATTGATCATATACACACCGATGATCCGAGAGCTGATTTTCACACAAAACCCTTTGATAAAGCAAGATTTAACTATCTTTTAAAATTGAACGGGTTGAAAAATTTGTTTTCTGGGAGGGTTGTTGAGTGTGTGGCCGAGGAGGACGGCGATCAGAAGTGATATGCGTCTTGTTGTCAAGTTTCTGTACAGTTTATTTTCTGCTTTTGATAAAACCAAAAACAAAAAAATATGTTTTTGTTTTAGGGGGAGATAGTTTTCAGAAAATACAAAAACATGATAAAATTTCAAAATCCAAAAACATTGGAAAAGTCTAAAAGAGTTTGTGTAAAAAGGGGAAATGATAGTACATCAGCTAGACAATTGCAGTACGCTAGAGAAATGTAAAGTTTAAATGTCTTAAGCTGTCTTGCAGATGATATGCCGATAGGTTTTTAGACATTTAGTAAGTTTGTTCAGGATATAAACATAAATCATTCCTTGCTTATTACGTGGGGAACATCTCTCGGATATATAGGTAACCCCTGAAATCCTGTTTGAAATGCTCTATTTCTGACATACTAGGTCTTTGTACGTTTTGATATCTGGGGTATTATACCAGGACTTCTGATTTTGCGGGAGCAATAGCCTAGTCCTCGTATAATACTTTGCATTGCTTTATTCTTAAAGCCCGCCCTCAGCATAAAAAATGATGAAACATTGAAAAATGCTAATCATGTGCTGTTGTAAAGAAGATCCCCAAGGGGGACCCACCTAAAGTTGAGCCATCATCTCTCTGATTTTGCGGAAGCAATAGCCTGAGCTCTCATGGCCTCGCACTTAACCCAATTACAAATAACATTAGTGTGCACTCACCTGTAAGACTTAATATAGTGGTCTTGATACGGGAGTTTATTCTGAGGTGGTACACGCATATAAGTTAAGCCTTGAAACACTAATTCGTATACTGAACATATTGAAATTTGTGTGAAAATTTAAAGTGGATCAGTATATCGGCAATCACCGTGAATTGTTTAATGCTGAGTATGAAATCAAAGCATAACGATACTTGTAGCTTGTCAGCAGCTGATATGATCTCCTAACACGCTCATAAAAAATATGTGTATACAGTTTATTGTTTATCAAAATCCAAAAAGATTTCCTATTTGTTTAGCAAAATATTATAAAATTCAATAAGATTTGATTTTCATCTTATTTTCGACAAAGGACGTTGGGGATCTGATGATCAAAGTCTCATAGTGCTAAACAAGTTGGAACATGTGGGTTGGATAAGAAAAAGTTTGTGAAAAAAGTTGGTAATTGCTCGAAATGTTTAAAAGTTCATTAATTTGAACTTAAATCTGTTTCAAAAAGTCAGCAAGATCAGAAATTGGTCAGCCAAGGTCATTAACTTGGACTTGGAAGGCTAAACAGTTGACCAGGGTCATTAACTTGGACTTGGTTAACTGGGTGTGATGGTAAAAAGTTAAAAATAATCAAAAAGATAAAAATTTGTAAATTTTTGAAAAAATGAAATTTCACACGAGATGACCATTTCACACGAAATGGCCATATTGTTTTAACAATTAGCCAAATCGTTTCAATGAAATCCATTTCGTACGAAATGGCTACACCATCTCAATTGTTCATTTCGTACGAAATGAACACATCTATATAAAGGGTGCCATATCGCTTGAAATCTCAGTTTCTCCATTCCGCACCAAACTCACTCTCAAAAGGCGATTTCAAGCGAATCACAGATTTCATCGATTTCAAGCCGAATTCTTGAGTGTTTGTTGTTCGAAATCTCTGTATAAGTTGGTTGGTACAAATTATAACATGGGAAAGGTGAGAATTGTTGTAGATTTGAATCAGATTTAACAGAAAACTATTGATCTTCGATGAATTGTTATGTGAATCTTAGATCTAGGGTTGTTTAATGGATAAAAATGAATAAAAAACACTTCAGTGTGTTCGGAATGTGTTGTAGATCAAACTTAGGTTTTCAATTTGAACCAGATATCTCGAATCGTATGAACTCGATGAACACGGGAACTTTGAACTCAGATCTAAGATGATTTTGTGAATCAAAATGAAAATAAAACACATTCATGTACTCGGAATCTGTTATAGAGCATGTCTTGGGTTTCAATTTTATCATAATAACAAGATTTGAAAACTGTAATTTCACTTTTCATAAATTTGATTTCAAACGAAATGACACTTCATTTCGTATGAAATGGCTCACTGGTTAATGGTTCCAAATCATGCAAAATGACCATTTCGCTTGAAACACCATTTCGCTTAAGAACACCATTTCGTTTGAAACCCATTTCGTTTGGAGATTCATTTCGTGTGAATGATGTTTTGTGTTGAAAATTGTTCAAAGTGTTTAACTTGTGTTTTGGTTGTATATTTCAGGCTTCGATGCTTCCAAAGATGGACGTATTCAAAGATATTCTGGAGTTTATGAAACGTTTACCAATCCAAAAGGCATTGACAAATCAGCATATGGTTTTCAGATCTCATATTGATCATTTCTGGAAGAGTGCCACGTACGATGAAGAGAATAAAGTGATTAATTCAATTGTTAGTCTAAATGATGAAGATAAAGAGATTGTCATCACAGAACAGCTTATCAGAGAAGTGTTAGATTTTCCTGATGATGAAAATTCACCAACAAAGTTTCCAGAAAGAATGGTTAAAGGCTGCATGATGAGAATGGGATACAGTGGTCCTTTGAACAATGCAAACTATTTTAAAGCTTGTTTTCCGAAGCCGTATAAGTTCTTCATTCATTCAATTGTTCATGCACTTAGTCACAGCAAGGGTGGATATGACGTGATGAGAGATTACCAGATGTGTATGGTGACTGCGTTAGTGTTGAACAAAAAGTATAATTTTTCAAAAATCATTTTTCACTACATGAAATAAAACAATACTTCAGGAAGTAGAACCTGGATATATCCGATATTTGTAAAAATGATGCTTGATCATGCTTATCCGGATCTAGTGAAAGATGAAGATAATGATTTATTGGTGTTGAATCACATGGATAACGAGACGTTGATCATATTATCCAGGTATCAAAAGAAGTGGCCAGAACCAAAAACAAAGGCAGAGTTCTTTGGTTTCATCAAAAGTGCTAACTACGAAGATCCAGATCCTGTTAATCATCTGAAATGGAGAAATGATGAAGAGATGAAAGAAAAAAGTGCAGCTGATGAACTGGCAAAGTTAGCAGAATTTAAGGAAACCTGAAACTAGTGGTTTATAAAAGAAGAAAAGAAGAAAAGGAGTAGAAAGACAACTCCTAAAGTTTAAGCTGAAGAAGGTTCGTCTTCACAACCGCAAAAGAAACGCAAGAAGAAAACCGTTGAAACAATGCTGGTCGATGAACCTTAAGAGGTTGAAATAGAAGCTGATGCTGAAAGAGATCAAGGTAGTTTATCTCCTGAATCTGAACAGTTATTGAAGTCTCTTACTGAAAATTTTGAAGCTGAGAAAGCAGCTGGTGAGGAAGGTGACGATGAAGAAAAAAGCTCATCTGATTCAGAGGTTGATGAAACTGAACGTTGGAGAAAAGTAATTTCTGATCCAAAAGATAAAGAAAAACAAAAGAAAAGAAAAAGAAGTTTAGATGATGCGGACGAGACGTATGTTCATTCACCAGAACATGTTCAGGATGTTCAAACACCAGCATCATCTGGAGGTAGGAAGAAATCAAATGCAAGGAAATGTGTTGTATCTCCTAAAGTGCGAAGGTTGAAAATCAAGTTGAATACAAAACATACATCCGAACCACAAAACAAACCACCAACTGAACCACAACAACAATCACCACCACCACCACATCAATCACCACCAAAACAACCATCACCACCACAATCACCTCCACAACTTCATATTTCTACACCTACGTTCTGAATCATGCGAAATGACCATTTCGCTTGAAACACCATTTCGCTTAAGAACACCATTTCATTTGAAACCCATTTCGTTTGGAGATTCATTTCGTGTGAATGATGTTTTGTGTTGAAAATTATTCAAAGTGTTTAACTTGTGTTTTGGTTGTATATTTCAGGCTTCGATGTTGAATTTGATCCATCACATAACATTTGTTGTATTTATGATAAGAAGCTTCCAAATATGGACGTATTCAAAGATATTCTGGAGTTTATGAAACGTTTACCAATCCAAAAGGCATTGACAAATCAGCATATGGTTTTCAGATCTCATATTGATCGTTTCTTGAAGAGTGCCACGTACAATGAAGAGAATAAAGTGATCAATTCAATTGTTAGTCTAAATGATGAAGATAAAGAGATTGTCATCACAGAACAGCTTATCAGAGAAGTGTTAGATTTTCCTGATGATGAAAATTCACCAACAAAGTTTCCAGAAAGAATGGTTAAAGGCTGCATGTTGAGAATGGGATACAGTGCTCCTTTGAACAATGCAAACTTTTTGAAAGCTTGTTTTCCGAAGCCGTATAAGTTCTTCATTCATTCAATTGTTCATGCACTTAGTCACAGCAAGGGTAGTTATGACGTGATGAGAGATTACCAGATGTGTATGGTGACTGCGTTAGTGTTGAACAAAAAGTATAATTTTTCAAAAATCATTTTTCACTACATGAAAGAAAACATTACTTCAGGAAGTAGAACCTGGATATATCCGAGATTTGTACAAATGATGCTTGATCATGCTTATCCGGATCTAGTGAAATATGAAGATAATGATTTATTAGTGTTGAATCACATGGATAACGAGACGTTGATCATATTATCCAGGTATCAAAAGAAGTGGCCAGAACCAAAAACAAAGGCAGAGTTCTTTGGTTTCATTAAAAGTGCTAACTACGAAGATCCAGATCCTGTTAATCATCTGAATTGGAGAAATGACGAAGAGATGAAAGAAAAAAGTGCAACTGATGAACTGGCAAAGTTAGCAGAATTCAAGGAAACTCGAAACGAGTGGTTTATAAAAGAAGAAAAGAAGAAAAGGAGTAGAAAGACAAATCCTAAAGTTCAAGCTGAAAAAGGTTCGTCTTCACAACCGCAAAAGAAACGCAAGAAGAAAACCGTTGAAACAATGATGAACGATGAACCTGAAGAGGTTGAAACAGAAGCTGATGCTGAAAGAGATCAAGGTCGTTTATCTCCTGAATCTGAACAGTTATTGAAGTCTCTTACTGAAAATTTTGAAGCTGAGAAAGCAGCTGGTGAGGAAGGTGACGATGAAGAAAAAAGCTCATCTGATTCAGAGGTTGATGAAACTGAATGTTGGAGAAAAGTAATTTCTGATCCAAAAGATAAAGAAAAATAAAAGAAGAGAAAAAGAAGTTCAGATGATGCGGACAAGACGTATGTTCCATCACCAGAACATGTTCAGGATGTTCAAACACCACCATCATCTGGAGGTAGGAAGAAATCAAATGCAAAGAAACGTGTTGTATCTCCAAAAGTGCGAAGGTTGAAAATCAAGTTGAATACAAAACCTACATCAGAACCACACGACAAACCACCAACTGAACCACAACAACAACCATCACCACCACCACATCAATCACCACCAAAACAACCATCACCATCACAATCACCTCCACAACTTCATATTTCTACACCTACACATGAACAACCTGTTATAACTTCACCACACATACTACAAACACCACCAACTTCACAACCATCAGTACAAACTACTCCTGGATCATCGGGATTTAAAGAGTTTCCATCGATTCCAGAGAATATAGGTCTTGAATCACTTCAAGATTTCAGTTTTGTGAATGATGACCTTGTAAAGAAGTTACAAAAGAAGGTTGATGAGGTGTCAAAAGTGAAAAAGAAATTGGAAAAACGTGTAAAGACAGTTAAAGCTGAAAATTCATCTTTGTTGAATAAAGTTGAAGCTGATCAAGTTGATATTGATATTCTGAAAGCTAAAGTAGCTGAATTAGAAGAAGATAAAGCTCGTAAAGATGAACATAATGAATACTTTAAGTTGAAAAACAAAGAATTGGAGTCCAATAATGCTAGAAGAGAACATGAGGATTATATGTTAAAGAAAGTGATTGAAGACTTGATTGGTATGTCAATTGAACAAAGGTTCG
Source organism: Helianthus tuberosus (assembly GCA_030545235.1). Classification (NCBI taxonomy): domain Eukaryota; kingdom Viridiplantae; phylum Streptophyta; class Magnoliopsida; order Asterales; family Asteraceae; genus Helianthus; species Helianthus tuberosus. Next base: position 34,008,352 of record CM060429.1, read on the forward strand.
AGGAGATAGAGCTTGAAGAAGTTAGATTGAAACGAAAAGCTGATCTAGAAGCTCAAATGAAAGATAAAGGTAAAGGGGTTGAGGGTGAAAAAGTTGTTGAAGTGACGGAAAGGGCAATGGTTGTGTCTGTGCCAACAGAAGTTCCAGAATCATATATTCTACCAATATCTTCAGTATCTGATGATAATGACGAAGATGAAGAAGATGAAGAAGATGATGATGATGCTTTGAAAGATGATGCAGATGATGTTTATTTTGTACATAGTAGTGATGATGATGATGATGATGGAAATGGTGATCATGGTACTTCAGGTATCAAAGTGACTGAAACGTCAAATGAAGAGAGAATTGATGATTATCTTCATGATGATGCTAACGAAGAACCTGAGAATGCTGGAAGTGAGGGGGAGCATGATAATGCTAAGAAAGATGATGAGAGTGTTGATCATGTTTCAAAGTTGATTCTACGTCTTGAACACAATATAAAGGAAGGAGAAATCTTGCATACTTATACTATGGCTGATATCATTAAGATGACACACATTGAAGATATTAATTTCAAATTTGATTTTGAAGAAGAATTGAATAATTTCGACATCAATCAGCTGCCTGAGTATCAGTATAAATATGTTGAAGATGCTGATAACTATGACAGAGTTGAAGTGGAAGATTGTAGTGACGAAGAACAGTCTGAGAATGTGAATATTGATACTTCTAATTTTCCAACGCTTGCTGAATTCTTTAGTCAAGCAAATGAAGATGAGTTAAGAAGGAAAGTTGAAGAATGTGTTAAGAATAAAAGTTTTGATGAAATGTCAAAGGAAGAAAGACGTGAAGAACAGAAGAAATGGGTTCAGAAAAGATTCTGTGAGGAAATTCAAAAGACCATTGAAGTTTTACAAGAGAGATAGAGAAATTTCTTTGGTAGATATCATCAGCTGGGGGTATTTGCCACAAGTAAATGCGTATGCAATTCGAAGAGAGTATGGCGTACAGTACTTCGAATATATTCAAGACATAATGTCTTTGCCCTGGTGGGATGTCGAAGAATTGCCAAAAGTCAGAACATTGACTTATCCTGTCAGAGAGCGTGATATGCCTACGTGGGGTTTAATGAAGTTTGAAGCATTTAAAGACTTTAAACACTGGAAGCCACATTACCCGAAGAAAGTGAAGCAGGTGGATCCACTCAAAGGCATAGAAGAAACAATCTTGCAGATCAAGAAGTCCAGAGTCATAAAGAATATTCCGTTACCAAAAATGGAACAGGATTTTCACAAAGGGTTCTTATGTTGGATTTACAGCTGCATGTCAACTGAAGTAGTGATTACATACAAAGTGGAGAATGAAGTCAGATACATCCATTTGTATGATCCGATGTGGATAGTGAACTGCTCGGCGAAAGATATAGAATGTTTGTCCATAAATAAGATTGGTTACAAGAAAGAAGACAAAGATCAAGCTCTACAATTTCAGAAAGTTGCGACGATATGTTTCCAGAAAGGAATAAATTCTGAGAATGTGTGGTCATCAAAGTGGAGGAAGATTGAAAAAGAGGAGGCTCTGAAAGCTGAAAAAGAGAGAAAGGAACGTGAAGAGCTTCGAGGTAAACAGATGAAGATGCAAGCTGAAGAAAAACTGAAACCTGCTAAAGAGAATGAAAAATTGAAGAGTTTGTTGAAGAGAAAGCCGAAGCAGAGAGAGGAAAAGTTCAAGTCTCTGTGAAAGGAAATTTTGAAGACAGGCTAACTGAAGACTACGGCAATATCCAAGGGGGGGTTTGTTGGTACACAATGTCCATCGCCTACGTCATCAGTCTAGGTCGTGTCAGTAGCTTGTAATAGGGGTTAAAGTGTAAATGTTTAAGTTTATTTGTGTTTTGTACCATTTCGTACGAAATGGATTTGTTATGGCCATATCGCATGAAATGGACTTTGCCATGCGAAATGGACATGCCATCTCATGCGAAATGGATTCCCTATATATAGGGATGTTGGGTTTTCCATTTGGTACGGTTCAGTGAACGTTGTCACGAAGTGCTGTCAAATTTTCTGCGTGTATTAACGTCTAATATCAATGGAAAACCAGTTTAAAGTGTATTTCTCTACTTCTACTCACATTCTAACACGGATTCTCAGTTACTAGATTGTTTCCGCCTCACTAGTGATTTAGATTTGACTCAGACCGTCTCATTTAGGTCGAATATCGATCCTACATGATCAATGTTAATGAATGTATTATTTTCCCGTTAAACATACCAAATGTCATAACCAATGTAAGCATGTCATGTGAAAACCATGTACTAAGTGTGCTAAGTAAACACACCAAGTAGAAATGTTCATGAAATCAATGTGCTAGCATGCTCAGTAAACATACATTGCAGAAATGTAATGTAAATCAATGTGTCCATATGCTGAGTAAACATATGCAACAAAGTGTCTATGAAGTCAATGTGCTAGCATGCTCAGTCAACATACATAGCAAAACATAATTGAAATCAAGTACTATATGTGTACTAGGTGAACATAGCATGTATATGTCATGAAAAGCAATGAAAACATGAAAGTAACAAGTAGGCACATGTGTATCACCCCAAAATATTTGAAAGCGGTAAAAGAGGGGAACTATGTACTAACTTGGGATTGCTTATTAGTCTTGGAATTAGGACCAAATAAAGCTTCAAGGATCACGGAATCAAACTGCACCTAATATAGGTAACTACGTTAATAATCGGATCCTAAATCGGGAGATAGGATAGAATGAAGTTCTTTAAATCAAACGAGTATTGGAACTCATATGGCATGATTTAATAGACTTTACATTCTGATTAGAAAGTTATCCTAAGTAGTTTTTGTGACACCTGTGTCACTACGACCATCATACAAATGCTAAACCAATGAAATGCTGTATTTCATACTTGGGATTTGTATAAATATGTGTAGCATTTGCACATATCAATTCTTGTTCGATTTCGAGCTCTAAATCGCTTTTTGGAAAGTTATACGTGAACTGATGCGTAAACGTAATCAGTTTAATGTGAAAAACACTCCGGAACAGTGACAAAGGCTTAACATACCTTAAATAACCTTTACATAACTTAGAAATAAGTTTTGGAAGGTTTGGTGTGTCGAAATCAAGTTTATTCACTTACAGGGACTAATCTTGACAAACTGCGAAAGTATGCCGATTCGTACTGTAACGAACATTCCGGAACATGATCATAAGTTAAAAATGCCCTAAATATCCTTTACATAGCTTAGAAATAGGCTTTTAGGTGTTTGGTGCGCAAAAATAAACTTTAGATCAAATAGGGACTAAAAAGCGTCAAAAAGTGCATAAGTTTGCATTTTCGCGCATATCTTACGTTCTGAATATATCCGGACATCCAAAAATTTATGTAATCATTAAAATATTTAACTTTAGTGATTGGCATGATAAAATTCCATTCGTCGCGGAATTTGAATCGTTTTTCGTGTCCGTTCGTGTTTCGTCGTAATTAACCGAACAACGCGATCGTACGGCCAAACGAACCAACATCTGTCATATTTTTGAGCATGTTTCATGTCCTCTATGCTTAGGCATCATTTTAGAGCGTTGAAAATGGCATAACGGGCTTTAAACGTGTCGAAATGGCCTTATACATGTGCAGGGACCAAAACTGCAACTTTTGAAACTTGTTTGCTGATCTGCAGCGGACGCGGGCCGCGTAAGCCTACCCTGTCTCGTACACGGGGCACAAGAGACCTACAGATCAGCAGAAACTTGTTTACAGCTTGTTCCAGCTGTTCCCTGGGTTTGCAAATGGTTTTAAACATTCTATGGGCTTGTTTAGGGGCGCCCATGGTATTCTAAATCAGGGGGTGCACTTGTACGACTTAGATCAAAGCTTGTTTAACGAGGAATGATCTTAATGGTTACCCGAAAACTATATAAAACCACAAGTTTTATAATCCAAGCTCACACTTTGATCTGATTTCTCTAAGTTGGAGCTTAAAAACCTTCATACCTGAGAAATTTTGGATCAAATCTCCATTGCTTAGACCTCTTGTAAGCTTCTTTCATTCTTTTATACGTTTTTAAGCGTGAAAGTCAAACAGTGTTTGACTTTCTGCTTTGACCAGTCAATGGTTAACACGAAGTTCGTTTGAAGTTAACAACGTGAGCGTAATCACGATGGTCATAGTCCTTTGTGACTATACCTACTGATTACCACGTTATTTAGGCATAGTGACGAGTCATAGTTTCTGTCAAAATGTGTATTCTTGCGTATTTTTCAACCAAACTATCCTTGGGTATCAAAATCCTTTGTTTTGATATCGAACTTGTTTTCTAACTTTGTTAAACATGTTTTAACATGTTTAACTCGTCACTTTAGGTTTAGTGCTTATATAGGGTCGTAAGATGTTTAACCCGTTTGGTCGATCGTTAGCATCCAATCAAACATGTTTTGTGACCATAGTTGTATAGGGAATAACTTTCCGAGGTTATATCTTATGGTCACTTCGTTTAAGTAGTTGTATGAAAGGTAGTTTATATGCCTTAGGTAATTGACCAAAATGCCCTTTTCATGCATAATTGGTATTTAAGCATATGTAACCCAAACTTTTGTCACTTAACTAATTATGCAACATATTTAAACACGATTAGGCATATAATACTTGTCATAGGACTAGTTAGGCGTTCCGAACGCGTTTTACGCGAACGACGCGTTAAAGTAGCATAAGCTACCTAAACGGGTCGTAATGGGTCGTAAGCACTTAGGTTAGGTTTCGATTTAGAATGTAGGCTTTGTTAAACCATATCATATGAGTTCCAATTCTCATTTGGTTTACGAAACCTCATCCTATCCGATCTTCCGATTTAGGTCCGGTTTATTAATGTAGTTACCTATATTAGGTGCCGATTGATTTCCGTGACCCCTCTAGCTTTGCTTGGTTGTTATTTAAGACTTCTAAGCACTCTCAATGTGAGTACATAGTCCCATCTTTTACTGTTTTCAAATGTTTTGGGGTGAAACATGTGTGCTTAATTGTTATTTTCATGATTTCAAAGTATAAATTGATTATACATGCTAGCACTTATCTTTTGACAAACTGAATGATTATCTATGGTTTAAACACTAATTTTTCAAAGATTATAAAATTAATTGTTGGGTTGTACTTATTTTATACATTCACCAAACCGATTGGTAGTATGATATAGTGCTATAGTACTAGACACCCCATTCCAGTTGTATGGAATGTCAGAAACCAAATTTTATCCAAATAGAGATTGTCTTTGAGGTATTTCTATAGTCTCTAAGGTGTAGTTTGATACACTAAGGTTTGAATGAATCCTAAATCACATTTTCTTTGTATATTTTGATATACTTCCAAAGTATAGTTTGATATGCTCCTATATGTGATATTGTTTACCAAAGTATAATTTGATATACTACGTACAAATCCAACATATATTTTGTTATTTACTAAAGTATAGCTGATATGCTATTTTCAAACCAAAACATAGTTGATATGTTATTTTCAAACCAAAACATAGTTGATATGTTATTTTCAAACCAAAATGTCACACCCCAACCACGTAAAACAACAAAACGTGGCGGAAACGTCGCGGAGTTCTGTAACAGAATCATTGTTTCATAACACATGGAAATTGAAATATTGTTTTATTGATTAAAAGAGTTACAATGTCTTGACAATCAAAGAAATATAACATAAATAACTAGTCTTGCATCTTTTATTGTCACTAAGGCCCAAGTCCGCCTAAGTGTATCTTGATAAATCCTATGCATCATATCCTGAAACATATGTGAAAATAGGTACGTCAGCATAAAAATGCCTGTGAGATACATAGGTTTTGTGAAAATAGAATTCATGACTTATGTTTAAGAAAAAGTTTAGTCATGAACCTTGTAATTTGCTTTGTCTTGTAAATCATTTGAAAAGTGATAAATAAACCAAATGATATATATGTATAAAAGAATAATACATGGTTAAGTAAATAATCAAGTAAAATGAGTTTATATCAGATAAGTTGTTTGTAAAACAATGTCTTGTGAAAATTATGTTATTTGTATAAAATGTTATATGTCTAAATTGAAATAATTCAAATAACGCTACGATATGTAATACCATACAAGCACTTATATATAGGAAGTACCAGCGGCGTATCCACCATGCTTATATCATATTACACATGCCTCGTTACTTAAATCATTTACTCAAACCAAACCACCAAAGTAAAATGTTTATGTATAATCAAATGTCAAAATGTTTGTGTGAAAAAACCATGTCTAATTTCTATGTCTAATGTAAATCATGAATTATGTATATCAATGTCAAAATGTTTATATCTAATGTAAATCATGAATTTTGTATATCAATGTCAAAATGTTTATGTCTAATGTAAATCATGAATTGTGTATATCAATGTCAAAATGTTTATGTCTAATGTAAATCATGTAATGTGTATCAAAAATATCATGTATGGTAAGTGAAATATATCAACTAAACCATATGTAAAATGCACAAAAACAAGGTTTTGAAGTAAAACATGGTTTAAATCAAAGTTATGTTTCGTGGAACAAATGCATGCTATAATGATACAAACATCTATGCGGTATTGTGAAAATGCATACATCCAAGCCTTGTGACTGTGGTGATAGACCCCTAAACGAATTTAAAGGTCTATCTGTGTTATGTTTATTGAATTCGGTCATTCCTTCCACCCAAACAAACCTAGGGTTCAGGAACGGGAGTTGTCAAGTCATATGGTACCACTACCTGCTAACGAGCGGCGTAGCTAATGTTAATGAATGTATATTGTCCCATTTGAACAAACTAAATGTCATACCAAAATGTAAGCATGTGATGAATAACAAATGTACTAAGTATGCACACAATGGGCATACATAGCATAAAATGTAATGTAAAACAATGTACTAAGTATGCACACAATGGACATACATAGCATAACATGTAATGTAAAACGATGTACTAAGTATGCACACAATGGGCATACATAGCATAAAATGTAATGTAAAACAATGTACTAAGTATGCACACAATGGGCATACATAGCATAAAATGTAATGTAAAACAATGTACTAAATATGCACACAATGGGCATACATAGCATAAACACAATGAAATCATGTACTATAAGTGTACTATTGAACATAACAAGCGTATGATATGAAAACATGGAAAAGCATGAAAGTAACAAGTAGGCACATGTGTTTCACCCCAAAATGTTTGGAAAACAGTAAAAGAGGGGTCTATGTACTCAATTGAGATTGCTTAGTAGTCTTTGAGTAACAACCAAACAATGCTAGGGATCACGGATATCAAATGGCACCTAATATAGGTAACTATGTTAATACACCGGACCTAAATCGAAGGATTTGATAGAATGAGGGTTCGTAAACCAAACGAGTATGGAGACTCGTGTAATATGGTTTAACAAAGCTCACATACTAAAATGAAACCTAACCTAAGTGCTTACGACCCATTACGACCCGTTTAGGTAGCTTATGCTACTTTAACGCGTCGTTCACGTGAAACGCGTTCGGAATGCTTGACTAGCCCTATGATAAGTAAAGTATGCCTTAACTTGTCTAATATTGTTGCCAAATCAGTTTAGATGTCAAAAGTTATGTTACATATGTTCAAAATGAATTTTGGCGTGTCAAAGGGGTATTTTGGTAATTTACCTAAGGCATATAAACTACCTATCATACAACTAACTAAACTATGTGACCATAAGGTATAACCTCGGAAGGTTATTCCCTATACAACTATGGTCACCTAATGTGTTTGGTTGGATCCTAATGATCGACCAAACGGGTCGGGTTCGAAAGTATAAGCGATTGTTTAGATCGCTTACCTTACGACCCTATATAAGCACTAAACTAAAAGTGACGAGCTAAGCATGTTAAAACATGCTTAACTAAGTTTAGAAAATAGGTTTGGTATCAAAACAAACGGTTTTGATACCTAAGAGTAGTTTGGTTACAAAATACGCAAGAATGCGCATTTTGGCCGAAACTACGACTCGTCACTGAGCCTAGATAACGTGGTAATCAGTAGGTATAGTCACTAGTGTCACACCCCCAAAATCCACCATGCGGAGTACCACCGCTTGGAGGCGTGACGTGACCAGGATCGAGCCACCAATCATATTGAACATCGTAATTAAGTAAATAAGATCAACCACAATACGATTGGTGACCAAAGCTAGTTGACCATGTTTAGTTTAAACAGCGGAAGCATAAAAGCATAAGTCCATAGTTTATAATTTAAGGTTCAAAACACAAGTTTAATAAGTTCATAAGGATTTAAATAATAAGCACGGAACATAACAGTCCGTACGCCACAACGACTCCTTCCTCGTGCAAGCTCCATCTAGCGACCTGTAAGGCATGTAACAACTAGTCAACAACAAAGTTGAGTGAGTTCACGTTTGGTTGTTTAGTTTTAAGTTGTTTCTGAAAAACGTGGTTTGACTTTCGTTGGCTTATTTGCCGTGGGGGTTACCCCGTAGTTGAAAGTATGTTTAACCATTTCCTTTTTCTTTACCCAATCCATAACCATGATTAGTGGGGGTTTTCCCCGTTTGAACTACTAGACGGTATGATATCGACTGCTACGCAAATAAGTTGTGCCCTATATCAGTGTCTATCATCACTGACAATCTGCCATAGTCCATTAGTACACGCCCGTCCGAACGGCACGGTGTGAGGTTTGTTAAACCTAATAGCGCTATTAACTAATGACCCGCTCGCCATTGGCCTCGGCGATTAAGTCGATATGAAGAGGGACTTATTGATAGAGTTTTGTCTAGCTAGTTTTAAGGTTGTTGTCCTGCACCAGGAGGACGAATGTACGTATTCTGCACCAGGAGAATTCGTAGGTTTAATAATGGCATCCACTCTATGGAGGATGGCCGTACATATCCTACCCAAGGAGGATATGTAGATTTAGTTTTAATTCTTTAACCCATTCCCAAACCACCGGGAATCTCATGCCTTAGAAAGTGTGTGAACTCACCTCGGTTTGCTCGGTTAGATTCTCAATATAGCTAACAGTCAAGGTCGGTCAATCACGTCCTAGTATAATTTACCAGTTAGTCATTTAGTGGCTTTCAAATAGAACACAAAGTTCCTACACGTATCTATCACACAACATGCATCACTTTAACGGTTTATGCCCATCTAAGTTTCCCATCCATTCCCCACTCAAAATCAAACATACGATAATGCACATAACATATATAACATGTTAGATCATTCACAGATAGCATACTCGACATTTAGACACGCGAGTCACAACTTATGTCATTTCAGCATTTATATTCAAAACCGGCTGTTTTTGGACATTTTAATAAAATAGTTAAATTATTCCAAAAATTCCCAAATTTTTACAGGATGTCTTAAACGTTCCATATTTTATTGTGTAAAAATATCGGGGTCCGGTTCCTTACCAATATTTTATAAAAATTCATATTCCGGACTGAACTCAGATTTATGTATTTCTGACCACAGTCCACGGAACAATTTATTAAAAATTTATCGTGTGTCCAATTTACGAAATTCCAGTGGGGTAATTACAAATGCATCAGTTGTCATCTACTGTACAAATTTCATGGTCCGATTCATCACAAAACTCAGGTTATGACTGAAAGTATGACACCCATTTATTGTTGTCCGCATTCAGCTTAAGCTGTTGTTACAAATCGACACATTAAAAATAGTAAACGAAGTCCAAAAATTACGATTCCGGTACCATTAGAACCGTATTTCATAATAACATATTTTAGATTCAAAATATCGGTTTTTCGTTGAGTTTAAGACCTGTTTACAGCCAATTGAAGTTGGCTGTAAAACCGGGACAGATTCTGTTTTTCAGTGTTTAACCTTCTAAATCGTGTTCGATCGATTCCGTTAACAAGTTTATTAATCACAACAACATTAAACATCAATATTAATCATCAAAACATCAGATAATCAACCAATAATCATAACAACACAAGATCTACATGATTTACACGCATATTCATCCATTAACCACCTTGTTCATCACCTTAGTAGACTTTTAGTTGGTGATCTTATATGTTAGTGATTTTTAACCGACGAAACTCTTATTAACCACTTTAGAATAGATCAAGAAGATGTTTAGAGTCACTTACTACTAGCTCGAGACTAGGGAAGAAACTAGGCGAAAAACGGGTGGTTAATAGCGTTGTGGTGAGGTCCTCGGCAATCCGTAAGCACCGAGCCTTCTTGTATGAATCCTTTCACCTTTATGTGTGTGTGAAATTGCAATATCTAAATTGAAAAGTGATGGTGGGTGTATATGTGTTCTCGGCCGAGAGTAGCCAAGGGGAAAGAAATGCAAGTTTTTTTTTGAAGTGTTTTGTAAATGGTGAACCTCATATACATTCTTATAATCCATTCTCCAATATTAACCAATAGATAATATGTATTGTAGATATTAGGCAAGCAAGATTATAATAATCTAAAATGAGTGGTGTGTGTGCCACATGAGGGAACGATCGGTTATGGGGGTGGGTATTTATGGTTCAATTTCAATGGTAAAGTTAAGTGGTAGTTAGTTAGTTTAGTAACTAATTTAGTGTATTAGTGTGTTGTAATTTATAACGGGTGTTAGGGTATTCGGGGACCCTAACTGGTTCAGAAAATGAAAAATAATGTCATGTCAATATTTTAAGGTTCCGGGTAAAGTCCGGTTATTCGGTTCGACACTGTTCCGTTAAACTGCTTAATTAATCCGTAAAGCGTCCTACATATATATTTTTGCAACGTTTTTAATTTTTAACACTTAGTAAATCATAACGGACTATCTAATGACTTTTCTGTACATTACTAGTGTGTTAACAGGCGCATATAAATATAACACATATATCAGAAAGCAGTTACGTAGTTCCACACAGTCGTTAAGCACATTAATTATTATTAATAAATTGTACGGAATACATGGAATTTTGAGGGTTGTCACAACTAGGGACTATAACCATCGTGATTACGCTCACGTTATGAAGTTCAAACGAACTTTGCATTGACCATAAACTGGTCAATGCAGAAAGTCAAACAAAGTTTGACTTTTAACGCTAAAAGAATAAAAAGAACGAAGGATCACTTACAAAGGGTCCCCGAAAGCTTTGATCTCCAAGAAATCTCAGGAAGTGTATGAACACAACCACTTAGAGAAAAACTCAGATTTCAAGTGGATTTTGAGTTGTGAATCAAGGGGTATTTATAGGATTCTTGGGACCGTTAGGATCGTTTATCGAATAACGTGCTTTGATCTCGTCCCTACAATTGTTGCAACCTTATGGTAACTCAAAATGGCCCCTCATGAGCAGGAAAGGGCAACTGGAATTGAGTTTTGGGTGCATAACAGCTGTTAACAGCTGTTTAAACAATTTAATCTGATCTGGGAGGGCCTAGAGGCCCGCGTAAGTAATGGTTAAACCTTACGCACCCCGCCTAGAGGTCCTGATCAGAAAACAACTTTGCTGAATTGACAGTTTTGGTCCCTGTTGGTGTTTAAGGCTCATTTCGACACGTTTAAGGCCTGTTAAGCCAACTTTAAGGCCCTAAAATGATGCCAAAACATTGTGGACATGAAAAATGCTCAAAAATATGCCGGATGTTGGTTCGTTTGGTCGTACGATCGCGATGTTCGCTTAATTACGACGGAATGCGCATAAGCGCGAAAAACGATCCAAATTGCGCGACGAATGGGTTTTTCTTATGCGAAACACTAAAATAAAATATTTTAGTGCTTACATAAATTTTTGGATGTCCGGATGTATTCAGAACGTAAGTTATGCGCGAAAATGCAAACTTGTGCACTTTTTGACGCTTTTAGTCCCTGAATGACCCAAAAATTTATTTTAACACACCGAACCCCTCAAAGCCTATTTCTAAGCTATATAAAGGATATTTATGGTATGTTTAACTTATGTTCATGTTTCGGAATGTCTGTTACAGTTCAAATTGGCATACCTTCGCAGTTTGTCAAATTTAGTCCTTGTAAGCGATTAAACTTGATTTTTTCATACCAAAGCCTTCAAAACTTATTTCTAAGTTATGTAAAGGTTATTTAAGGTATGTGAAGCCTATTTCACTATTCCGGAGTGTTCGTTGCATTAAACTGGTTATATTTACGCATCAGTGCGCGTATAACCTTCTAGAAAGCGATTTAGAGCCCGGAATCGAACAAGAATTGATATGTGTAAATGATACATATATTTGTACAAATCCCAAGTATGAAATACAATATTTCATTGGTTTAGTATTTGTTTGATGGTCGCAGTGACCCAGGTGTCACAGTCTCCCCTACTTCAGGAAATTTCGTCCCGAAATTTATTTAGAGGAAACTTGTGAGAGCTTGAAACATGAAGTTGAAAAGATCAAACAACACTGGTTAGAGTCATGAACTTCTAGTAACTTTAAATAACGTCATGCTTGCAATGTGAGAGGGACACTTATATACAAGTATATAAAGCGTTATTGGTGTGTCCACCGTACCTCTATTACATTGTTCACATTTCGTTATGGTTGTCAGTATCGGTTCTTACACATAATAAGTCTTACTGTGGTTTCCATGCATTGAACTTCGTAATTATGTATGCATCCATAATTACGTAATTCCTTGCATAGTCACGTAGTGCATCTTAAAATGTGTAGGGGAAAAAAAACAATGAACGAGCCTGTGATGATTGTGACTAGACCACCATAGGGTCCCTTTTATTAAATAAATAAATGATTTTAATAGACAACCAAGGGGTCTTTTCAGCTTATATCATCACATGTCATTCTTAACCAGATTTTTAAATCAATATTTTTTACTAGACCCCTAAAAGGGTCTCTTATGAATCATGGAATTGTACTATTTAATCCGAGGGTCTTAACTATTACATAGAAGCCCATTAAGGATTTAAGGTAGTACCTTTTTTAGTATCCTACTACGAATCCCTCATATGAAGATACGAAAGGTTCTACGAGGATTTGGATAACGAATATCCAGAGTATACAAAAACACAAAAAATGCATAAAAGAAAACACAAAATGCATAAACACATAATCACATAATTGTTTAACTTGATTTTAGATTTGTTATCATTTTGTTAATTTGTTCTGCTAACTGTGCTCATGTATTCAAAGCACACCAGGTATTCAATCAGTGGATTTTGATTGGTGCTTTAAATATTTCTAAGAATCTAACTATAAAGATAGAAAGATCTTTTAAAGAGAAAATTAGATTTCGATTATAAGGAACCGAAATGTTTGAATTAAGGTACACAAGGAATCCAATTAAGGACTCTGATTTGAATGATAATCATCCACAAGGGTCTAATTGTGAAGATAAAAAGATCCCATATTGGTTTTAGAAGTTGAAGATGTTTTGAAACCTTACACTGGATGTGCTTAAGTCAAAACATGAAGTAAAAAAAATGCTTATTAAGTTGAGATGCTAGATATGTCAAGGCGACATATGAAGCGACATTTGAAGGTTAAGTCAATGTATGAGGAAAATATTTTGAAAACTATGCATGGGGTTTCTTTTAAAAATGTGTTTAATGTTTTTGAAACCTTATACTTTTGAAATCATAAAGTAGGTGTATTAGGTAAAAATGTTTTAAAATCATGCGAGATGAGTTTTGAAATTATGTATAAGGTTTTTGAAAACATGATTGATGCTTTTGAAATCATGCACTTGATATAAGTAATTATACTGTATTAATAACATTTTGAAATCATGAATGTTGTTTTTGAAAACATAGACAATGCTTTTGAAATCATGCATTTGATATAAGTAATTATACTGTATTAATAACATTTTGAAATCATGAAGGTTGTTTTTGAAAACATAGACAATGCTTTTGAAATCATGCATTTGATATGTTAAGTAAATACACTATATTAAGAACGTTTTCGAACTATATATAAAATGTTTTTGAAATCATGAAGGTTGTTTCTGAAACACTCATACTATGTATGTTGAAAAAATCAAAACATAATGGGTATGAGATTTGAAAACACCCTTAGTTATCTAACCAAGGATTCAAAGGCACAGATGTGCAGAAGCATGATTACTCATAATGTCACTTTATTTTCTGTACTTCGTATCTTAGAATGAAACGAGTACTTAGAATTTTCTATGGGAATCATGAGTAAACACAAGAATGGGAAATATTCACAAGAGTAGTTTGTAAGGAACATAGTTCCTTAATGTAGGTATTATAGGGAAATGCCATACACACATGTAACTACACTTGAATATCAGAATTTGTGATCAACGATTTATTTATAAACAAAACAGATTGTTTCACATTACAAGAAAAACAAAGAAATAAAAGCATAAGATTTAAAACAGTAACATCTTATACTCAGCCAACTGCTCATCCGTGGGTTGGATTTGCCTTAGCAAGCTTCGGGCGTTTATTCACGAAATGACCCATGTTGCCACAATTGTAGCACGATCCAGGCGGGAAGCGAGCTTGAGCAGGATTGGCCTGTGGTTGATTTGGACTACCTTGGTTCGGGTTACATCGACAAGCACTTGCCAGGTGACCAACTCGCCCACATGATACACACAGACGACACTGTAAGTGAGCTTGGTGATGCCCATTACATTTGTCGCATATTGTTTTCGTTCCCTTGTATTGCTTCTTAGCAGGTGGTGTTGCCACCCGGATGGGTCCTGCTTGATTTGGTACAGCTGCAGTTGAGCAAACCCTTGCTGTATGACCTATAAGTCCACAAATCTGGAATTTGCGGCACTTCACACTAGCATGATGATGAAGGCTACATTGGTTGCACAAGGGTGCAGTTCCATTGTATGGCTTCCTAGCAGGGGGTTGAGCTGGTTGGTTAGGGATGGCTTGACCATTGTGAGCCACCACAGCGAAGTTCTGAGAAGCCTTTAACTTCTTTGACTTCTTAGGGAATCCAGTCTGTTCATCCATGGTCTTTGATTCCTTGATTGGTTTCTTGGCTGGTGGTGCTGTCACTTGGCTAGGTCTTGCCTGTTTTGGTGCAACCGTTGCGGGATTCTTTGAAGCTTTTCGTTTCTTTGGTTTAGGTGAAGGCTTGGCCTCTGTCTCCTTTGGTGACTCTTGAGTGGCTTCATCCTGGAGACGATACATGGCAATGCCTAAATCCACAGTCTTCAGAATCACTTCGCCTATTCGCTGGGCAAATTTGGCTGTTCGCTCGGACATTTGACCGTTGCTGAGAGGAAGAGACATTCTAGAAGGAAATGAAAGACATAGGAAGAAACAGGTGAAAGGTTATCGGATAATCAAAACAGAATGACAACGCATGGAAATTGCGATCATTTGTTTGTTACCTAAGGCAAACAAATGAGACGGTGACTAATCAAAGTAAGCGGGTCATATTAATGTATCGCGAAGACATGCTTTAGCCTATAAGTGGACACTCACCCCAAGAGTTCCCAGGTAAGAGTGACTGGTCCGATTATGTGGATTTGTACTAACACTCTAGCCTTAGACAGAAAACTCAGAGTACAGGCATCCACTCTTCCAGATTGCACGTGTTCACATTATAAGACCCAAACTTTGACGAGGTTTTGAAAATTCAAAGGGGTTCAAAACCTTATAACAGAGGGTTCAAAACCTAGTAATCAATCATCCTAGAACAGATGATTAGTTTTCAAAGTGGTTTTGAAATTTATGTTCTTGTTGTGGTTGCCACTTAAGGATAGGTGACGGTATTGTTTTATGACTAAACGCAAGTAAACTCGCGTTAGGGTCCTAGGAAGGTTATAGACTAGGTCAAATCATTACTAATAACCTAATTCCCTATAACCATGGGCTCTGATACCAACTTTTCTGTCACACCCCAACCACGTAAAACAACAAAACGTGGCGGAAACGTCGGGGAGTGTTGTAACAGAATCATTGTTTCATAACACATGGAAATTGAAATATTGTTTTATTGATTAAAAGAGTTACAATGTCTTGACAATCAAAGAAATATAACATAAATAACTAGTCTTGCATCTTTTATTGTCACTAAGGCCCAAGTCCACCTAAGTGTATCTTGATAAATCCTATGCATCATATCCTGAAACACATGTGAAAATAGGTACGCAGCATAAAAATGCCTGTGAGATACATAGGTTTTGTGAAATTAGAATTCATGACTTTTGTTTAAGAAAAAGTTTAGTCATGAACCTTGTAATTTGCTTTGTCTTGTAAATCATTTGAAAAGTGATAAATAAACCAAATGATATATATGTATAAAAGATTAATACATGGTTAAGTAAATAATCAAGTAAAATGAGTTTATATCAGATAAGTTGTTTGTAAAACAATGTCTTGTGAAAAGTATGTTATTTGTATAAAATGTTATATGTCTAAATTGAAATAATTCAAATAACGCTACGATATGTAATACCATACAAGCACTTATATATAGGAAGTACCAGCGGCGTATCCACCATGCTTGTATCATATTACACACGCCTCGTTACTTAAATCACTTACTCAAACCAAACCACCAAAGTAAAATGTTTATGTATAATCAAATGTCAAAATGTTTGTGTGAAAAACCATGTCTAATGTCTATGTCTAATGTAAATCATGAATTGTGTATATCAATGTCAAAATGTTTATGTCTAATGTAAATCATGAATTTTGTATATCAATGTCAAAATGTTTATGTCTAATGTAAATCATGAATTATGTATATCAATGTCAAAATGTTTATGTCTAATGTAAATCATGTAATGTGTATCAAAAATATCATGTATGGTAAGTGAAATATATCAACTTAACCATATGTAAAATGCACAAAAACAAGGTTTTGAAGTAAAACATGGTTTAAATCAAAGTTATGTTTTGTGGAACAAATGCATGCTATAATGATACAAACATCTATGCGGTATTGTGAAAATGCATACATCCAAGCCTTGTGCCTGTGGTGATAGACCCCTAAACGAATTTAAAGGTCTATCTTTGTTATGTTTATCGAATTCGGTCATTCCTTCCACCCAAACAAACCTAGGGTTCAGGAACGGGATTTGTCAAGTCCTATGGTACCATTACCTACTAACGAGCGGCGTAGCTAATGTTAATGAATGTATATTGTCCCATTTGAACAAACCAAATGGCATACCAAAATGTAAGCATGTGATGAATAACAAATGTACTAAGTATGCACACAATGGGCATACATAGTATAAAATGTAATGTAAAACAATGTACTAAGTATGCACACAATGGACATACATAGCATAACATGTAGTGTAAAACGATGTACTAAGTATGCACACAATGGGCATACATAGCATAAAATGTAATGTAAAACAATGTACTAAGTATGCACACAATGGGCATACATAGCATAAAATGTAATGTAAAACAATGTACTAAATATGCACACAATGGGCATACATAGCATAAACACAATGAAATCATGTACTATAAGTATACTATTGAACATAACAAGCGTATGATATGAAAACATGGAATAGCATTAAAGTAACAAGTAGGCACATGTGTTTCACCCCCAAAATGTTTGGAAAACAGTAAAAGAGGGGTCTATGTACTCACTTGAGATTGCTTAGTAGTCTTTGAGTAACAACCAAACAATGCTAAGGATCACGGATATCAAACAGTACCTAATATAGGTAACTATGTTAATATACCGGACCTAAATCGGAGGATTTGATAAAATGAGGGTTCGTAAACCAAACGAGTATGGAGACTCGTGTAATATGGTTTAACGAAGCCCGCATACTAAAATGAAACCTAACCTAAGTGCTTACGACCCATTACGACCCGTTTAGGTAGCTTATGCTACTTTAACGCGTCGTTCGCGTGAAACGCGTTCGGAATGCTTAACTAGCCCTATGATAAGTGAAATATGCCTTAACTTGTCTAACATTGTTGCCAAATAAGTTTAGATGTCAAAAGTTATGTAACATATGTTCAAAATGAATTTTGGCGTCAAAGGAGTATTTTGGTAATTTATCTAAGGCATATAAACTACCTATCATACAACTAACTAAACGATGTGACCATAAGGTATAACCTCGGAAGGTTATTCCCTATACAACTATGGTCACCTAATGTGTTTGGTCGGATCCTAATGATCGACCAAACGGGTCGGGTTCGAAAGTATAAGCGATTGTTTAGATCGCTTACCTTACGACCCTATATAAGCACTAAACTAAAAGTTACGAGCTAAGCATGTTAAAACATGCTTAACTAAGTTTAGAAAACAGGTTTGGTATCAAAACAAACGGTTTTGATACCTAAGAGTAGTTTGGTTACAAAATACACAAGAATGCGCATTTTGGCCGAAACTACGACTCGTCACTGAGCCAAGATAACCTGGTAATCAGTAGGTATAGTCACTAGGGACTATAACCATCGTGATTACGCTCACGTTATTAAGTTCAAACGAACTTCGCATTGACCATAAACTGGTCAGTGCAGAAAGTTAAACAAAGTTTGACTTTTAACGCTAAAAGAATAAAAAGAACGAAGGATCACTTACAAAGGGTCCCCGAAAGCTTTGATCTCCAAGAAATCTCAGGTAGGAAGTGTATGAACACAACCACTTAGAGAAAAACTCAGATTTCAAGTGGGTTTTGAGTTGTGAATCAAGGGGTATTTATAGGATTCTTGGGACTGTTAGGATCGTTTATCGAATAACGTGCTTTGATCTCGTCCCTACACTTGTTGCAACCTTATGGTAACTCAAAATGGCCCCTCATGAGCAGGAAAGGGCAAGTGGAATTGAGTTTTGGGTGCATAACAGCTGTTAACAGCTGTTTAAACAATTTAATCTGATCTAGGAGGGCCTAGCGGCCCGTGTAAGTAATGGTTAAACCTTACGCGCCCCGCCTAGAGGTCCTGATCAGAAAACAACTTTGCTGAATTGACAGTTTTGGTCCCTGTTGGTGTTTAAGGCTCATTTTGACATGTTTAAGGCCCGTTAAGCCAACTGTAAGGCCCTAAAATGATGCCTAAACATTGTGGACATGAAACATGCTCAAAAATATGCTGGATGTTGGTTCGTTTGGTCGTACGATCGCGATGTTCGCTTAATTACGACGGAATGCGCATAAGCGCGAAAAACGATCCAAATTGCGCGACGAATGGGTTTTTCTTATGCCAAACACTAAAATAAAATATTTTAGTGCTTACATAATTTTTTGGATGTCCAGATGTATTCAGAACGTAAGTTATGCGCGAAAATGCAAACTTGTGCACTTTTTGACGCTTTTAGTCCCTGAATGACCCAAAAGTTTATTTTAGCACACCGAACCCCTCAAAGCCTATTTATAAGCTATGTAAAGGATATTTATGGTATGTTTAACTTATGGTCATGTTTCGGAATGTCTGTTACAGTTCAAATTGGCATACTTTTGCAGTTTGTCAAATTTAGTCCCTGTAAGCGATTAAACTTGATTTTGTCATACCAAAGCCTTCAAAACTTATTTCTAAGTTATGTAAAGGTTATTTAAGGTATGTGAAGCCTATTTCACTATTCCGGAGTGTTCGTTGCATTAAACTGGTTATATTTACGCATCAGTGCGCGTATAACCTTCCAGAAAGCGATTTAGAGCCCGAAATCGAACAAGAATTGATATGTGCAAATGATACATATATTTGTACAAATCCCAAGTATGAAATACAATATTTCATTGGTTTGGTATTTGTTTGATGGTCGCAGTGACCCAGGTGTCACACAAAACATAGTTGATATGTTATTTACAAAACCAAAGTATAAAATGATATACTACCGATATTTTCATTCTTAAACCAAAGTATACTTATGATGTACTACCAAAAATTATTATTTTAACAACTAAGTATATTTGATATACTATTTGTTTAACTATTTTGGAACTGAAATATATTTTAATATATTACTTATCCGACTTTCTTAAAACCAAGGTATATTTTTTATGTATACTACAAACCTTTTTATCAAAATATTGTTTTATAAACAACATATTTTATACAAACTCATTTTACTTGGTTATCTGTTTATCTATGCATTATTCTTTTATATCATCTAATTTCATATCGATTTTTGGTATGATTTATAAAGGAAAACATTTTACAAGGTTCATGACTAATTTTTGTTAAACATATTCTTTAAACTTATAAGTCATGAATCCTGAATTAAATAAAACATATGTATCTCACAGGCATTTTTTATGCTGACGTACCTATTTTTACATATGTTTCAGGTGCTGCTATGTGATGATTGTTGATGCATGCTACACATAAGATGGACTTGTGCCTTAGCGACTTTAAAAAATTGAAAGACAATATTTGTATTTATCTGATTTGTAATAAAACAATGAGTTCAATAATTCAATAAAACGAATCTATTTAATCCATGGTTGTGAAACAATGATTCTGTTACGACACTCCCCGATATTTCCGCCACGATTTGTTGTTTTACGTGGTCGGGGTGTGACAGGAAAGTTGGTATCAGAGCCAATGGTTATAGGGAATTAGGTTATTAGTAATGCTTTGACCTAGAATATAACCTTCCTAGAACCCTAACACAAGTTATCTTGTGTTTAGTCTTAAAACAATACCGTCGCCTATCTTTAGGTGACAACCAAAATAAGAACACAAATTTCAAATCCGCTTTGAAAACCAATCATCTGTTCTAGGATGATTTATTATAAGGTTTTGAACCCTCAAAGTTTTCAAAATCTCGTCAAAGTTTGGGCCTTATAATGTGAACACGTGCTATCTGGAAGGGTGGATGCCTGTATCCTGAGTTTTCTCTCTAAGGCTAGAGTGTTCGTACAAATCCACATAATCGGACCAGTCACTGTTACCTGGGAATTCTTGGGATAAGTGTCCACTTATAGGCTAAAGCAGGTCTTCGCGATAGATTATATTGACCCATTTACTTTAATTAGTCACTGCGTGTCATTTGTTTTGTTCAAGGTAACAAACGAATGATCGCCTTCCTTGTGTTTTGTCCATGCATTCAATACCCCATTTCTTTTTCCAATTGTCAACCTCACTCGCTTCTCATGTTACCTTGTTCCTCTTAGACAATGTCTCCTCGACGAGATGCACAACCTCTAACCAACGAAGAAGTCGCAACCCTTGTCTCTCAGCAAATGGCTCCTGTGCTTCCGGGCATTGTAACCCAGGTCCATCAGTTATACAACAACAATAACAATAACAATGCTCAGTGTAGTTTCAAGACCTTCAACTCTGCTAAACCTTTGAAGTTTTCTGGGTCTCAAGAAGCAACCGCGCTCCTGCAATGGTTCGAAAGTTTGGAGAGCACATTCAGACATGTGCAATGTCTGAATGAGCGTAAGGTTGAGTTTGCATCCAGTGCATTCGAGAAGCGTGCTCTTACATGGTGGAACGGTGTAATGCGTGTTAGGGGTGCCGATGTGGCTCTAGCTCAAACTTGGGAAGAGCTTCGAGCTCTAATGATGAAGGAGTTCTCTCCTCGTCATGAGCTTAGAGCGTTGGAAAGGGAATTCGACGATCTAAAGCAAGACAGTGGTGAACATCGAGCCTACACTGACCGTTATGAGGAACTGAGCCTGTTATGTCCTGCCATGGTTACGCCTTTGAAAAAGGCGATCGAGAAGTACATTGATGGTCTCCCTGACCCAGTTCAAGATATCGTTACTGGTAGCAACCCTACTACCGTCAGATAGGCCATTGAATTGTCTGCTACCCTGAATGAATCCCAAATCAGGAAAGGTAAACTTTTTTTCAAAAGGGCGACCCGAAACCATCTGACAAGTCTGCACAAGAAGAACCAAAGGATAAACAGGTCGAGACATCCAAGAAGAAGAAACGCAAGGTTTCACAAAACTGCGCAATATCTGCTCAGAACAATTAGGTTGCACCAAACCAGCCAGCACAACCTCGTGCAAGGAAAAATTATGTTGCTACCTCACCTTTGTGCAACAAATGCAACCGTCATCATATGGAGCAAGTACATTGTCACAAATCTACCCATTGTAGGCGATTGGGACATTTGGTCAATACCTGCCGTTTTGCAAATTAAGCTGCTGCAAATCCTGTTGCTGTGCAAGCACAGTTTCCTCCAGGGTGGTGTTATAACTGTGGTGACCTTACTCACTACCGAAACAATTGCCCAAGACTTGTTAACGCAAATCCAGCGCGTGGACGAGTGTTTAACATAAACGAGGCAAACGCGAACGACAATGCAGCAGTGAACAATTAGTCTTTTGTATTTCCTTGTTTGTTATCCTTTGACGATTGGAACAATTCAACTATTATATAAATAACATTTGTTGTTTCAAGTTTATTTTACGAAAATGATGCAATTATGTGATTATGTGCTTATGTGATTTCTTTATGTCTTGTGTTTTTCTGTAATCCGAATATTCATTATCCAAATCCTCGTAGAATCTTCCATATCTCTATACGAGGGATTCATAGTAGGATATCCAAAGGTACTACCTTAAATCCTTAATGGGCTTCTACGTAATAGTTAAGACCCTTAGATTATGAAGTACTATTCTATAATTGGACCCCTTGAGTGGTAGAGTTAAAAAAGATTGATTCAAAAATTTGGTTAGAAATATCATGTGATGATATAACTAAAAAGATCCCTTAAATGGTCTATTTAAGGAGATCGTACGACGGTCTAGTTAAAGAGATCATG
The DNA here is from genome assembly GCA_030545235.1 of Helianthus tuberosus. Classification (NCBI taxonomy): domain Eukaryota; kingdom Viridiplantae; phylum Streptophyta; class Magnoliopsida; order Asterales; family Asteraceae; genus Helianthus; species Helianthus tuberosus. The sequence continues at coordinate 34,031,045 of CM060429.1, forward strand.
TGTTGATCTAGTTAAAAAGGTCGTTCGTTGACCTAGTTAAAAAGATCCTTTGGTGGTCTAGTCTAGTCAAGTCACTTCATGTTTATTCGATTGATTTTTCCTCTACGCATTATGAAATGAACTGTGCGGACTGTGCAAGGAATTACGTAATTATGCATTCATACATAATTATGGAATTCAGTGCACAGAAACCACAGCAAGTTTTGTTATGTGTTAAGACTTTTAGTAATGAGAATAACGAAACGGGAACAATGTAGAAAGGAGCATGGTGGATACGCCGCTGGTACTTTCTATATATAAGTGTTCCTTATAACGTTGCGAACGTAGCGTTATTTAAGTTACTAGAAGTCCTGGACCTTGACCAATGTTATTTTATCTTACAATCTCCGACTCTGATTTTCGAGCACACAAAAGTTTCCTATGATAGTCTTCATAGGAAACGTTATTCTTTCCGTAGTTCAAAACTCCATGTTTTGTTACTACAAGGACATCACTTTGACGGTTGGCAAATAAGCTAAGAATCCAAATGTGGGCTAGAATTTTACTTGGGGTATGAAGGATTCATTCGAAAGCAAAATAATCACAGTTGCCTTCACAGGTTTCCCCAAAAATTAAATTTGGGAACGAAATTTCCTAAAGTAGGGGAGACTGTGACACTTGTGTCACTACGACCATCATACAAATTCCAAGCCAATGAAATATTGTATTTCATACTTGGGATTTGTATAAATATGTGTAGCATTTTCACATATCAATTCTTGTTTGATTTCGAGCTCTAAATCGCTTTCCGGAAAGTTATACGCGAACTGATGCATAAACGTAATCAGTTTAACGCAAAAAACACTCTGGAACAGTGACAAAGAAATAAGTTTTGGAAGGTTTGGTGTGTCGAAATCAAGTTTATTCGCTTACAGGGACTAATTTCGACAAACTGCGAAAGTATGCCGATTCGTACTGTAACGAACATTCCGGAACATGATCATAAGTTAAACATGACCAGAATATTCTTTACATAGCTTAGAAATAGGCTTTGAGGTGTTTGGCGCGCAAAAATAAACTTTAGATCAAACAGGGACTAAAAGCGTCAAAAAGTGCATAAGTTTGCATTTTCGCGCATATCGTACGTTCTGAAAATATCCGGATATCCAAAAATTTATGTAATCATTAAAATATTTAATTTTAGTGATTGGCATGATAAAATTCCATTCGTCGCGTAATTTGGACCGTTTTTCGCGTCCGTTCGTGTTTCGTCGTAATTAACCGAACAACGTGATCGTATGGCCAAACGAACCGACATCTGTCATATTTTTGAGCATGTTTCATGTCCTCTATGCTTAGGCATCATTGTATAGCCTTGAAAATGGCTTAACGGGCTTTAAACATGTCAGAAATGGCCTTATACATGTGCATGGTCCAAAACTGTAACTTTTGAAACTTGTTTGCTGATCTGCACCGGACGCGGGCCGCGTAAGCCTGCCCTGTCTCGTATGCGGGGTGCGAGAGACCTGCAGATCAGCAAAAACTTATTTACAACTTGTTCCAGTTGTTCCCTGGGTTTGCAAATGGTTTTAAACATTCTATGGGCTTGTTTAGGGGCGCCCATGGTATTCTAAATCAGGGGGTGCACTTGTACGGCTCAGATCAAAGCTCGTTTAACGAGGAATGATCTTAACGGTTACCCGAAAACTATATAAACCCACAAGTTTTTCAATCCAAGCTCACACTTTGATCCGATTTCTCTAAGTTAGAGCTTAAAAATCTTCATACCTGAGAAATTTTGGATCAAATCTCCATTGCTTGGACCTCTTGTAAGCTTCTTTCGTTCTTTTATGCATTTTTAAGCGTGAAAGTCAAACAGTGTTTGACTTTCTGCTTTGACCAGTCAATGATCAACACGAAGTTCGTTTGAACTTCGCAACGTGAGCGTAATCACGATGGTCAGAGTCCTTTGTGACTATACCTACTGATTACCACGTTATTTAGGCGTAGTGACGAGTCATAGTTTCGCTCAAAATGCGTATTCTTGCGTATTTTGCATCCAAACTATCCTTGGGTATCAAAACCCTTTGTTTTGATATCAAACTTGTTTTCTAACTTCGTTAAACATGTTTTAACATGTTTAACTCGTCACTTTATTTTTAGTGTTATATAGGGTCGTATGATAAGCAGTCTAAACAACCGCTTAGACTTTCGAACCCGACCCGTTTGGTCGATTGTTAGGATCCGATCAAAGATGTTTTGTGACCATAGTTGTATAGGGAATAACCTTCCGAGGTTATACCTTATGGTCACTTCGTTTAAATAGTTGTATGATAGGTAGTTTATATGCCTTTGGTAATTGACCAAAATGCCCTTTTCGTGCATATTTGGTATTTAAGCATATGTAACCCAAAATTTTGTCGCTTAGCTGATTATGCAACATATTTAAACACGTTTAGGCATATAATACTTGTCATAGGACTAGTTAGGCATTCCGAACGCGTTTTACGCGAACGATGCGTTAAAGTAGCATAAGATACCTAAACGGGTCGTAATGGGTCGTAAGCACTTAGGTTAGGTTTCAATTTAGAATGTAGGCTTTGTTAAACCATATCATATGAGTTCCAACTCTCATTTGGATTACAAAACCTCATCCTATCCGATCTTCCGATTTAGGTCCGGTTTATTAATGTAGTTACCTATATTAGGTGACGATTGATTTCCGTGACCCCTCTAGCTTTGCTTGGTTATTATTCAAGACTTCTAAGCACTCTCAATGTGAGTACATAGTCCCCTCTTTTACTGTTTTCCAATGTTTTGGGGTGAAACTGTAGGATCGGTGACTCGATCAAACGAGACGTTCAGAAGAGCTCTAGAGCAAATCAGAGGCGGAATTCAGTGACTTGATCTTCATTTCGGCTAGATACACACTTAGAAGTAGATTAAATGTCGTTTGTATTGATTTCACAATGGTTTACAGGCTTGGCGACACTTCGGCAGAGCTTCGCTACCGGAATCAGTTAGTTCTAAATGAAAAACCCAAGACCTCCTATTTATAGAGAACCTTGGTCGCATGAAACAGGTTCACACGGTCTGGCCCAGGTCGCACGACCTGGCCAGTTCGCACGAGATTGTCACTTCGTGGTCCAATATGATATGGTTTTCACAATGTATTCCGAGACACTCGTTCCATATGTGGTTGGTTATCAGGAACAAACTCAGGATCGTCTTACTAGTTAGGAAGCTAGAAGTGATACGAATCTAAGACTTATGTGTTGTCCGCTTTGTTGCTATGATCGTGATTCGCGTGACCACCTATTCTTCCAATGTAGTTTTGCATCACAAGTTTAGAATACTGTTAAAACTATGGTTAGCTTGGAGAGTGTTGATGATTCTTGGGTATCCCTTTTTGCATGGATGGAACATACGGCTTCTTCGAAGAAGATGGATGTTATTGTGGGTAAGATTCTGATTGCGGCTACGACGTACTTTATATGGCAAGAAAGAAATAATAGATTGTTCTCTCACAATCACAACACGGCTGAAACGGTGACTGAGATGATCAAGAACACGGTTCTGTTAAAGCTTATGGGGTTCAAGTTCCGTGGGAAGGCTTGCCGGAATAGATTGTTAATGGCATGGAAGATTTACTCTGATGACGAGAAAGAAGATCCGGGCTAGAAGTCTAATTTAATAGTTGCTTGTGTGTTTATGTTTTCTTGGTTGTCTTGTTGTGGTTGTTCTTCGTTTGTTAGCATTCTGGCTGTTTTGTGCTTTGTTTCCTAGTCTTGGTATGCCAAGTCTAGGAGGTGTGTTCGCTATGGCACACCCTTGTACTTATTTGGTTAATTTATAAAATTTACCGGGGTAACCCTTTACCCAAAAAAAAAGAGATTGTCACTTCGTGCGAGGTGACTGTTTCAAGCATGTTTCCCATTTTTCTCGTACTACGTGTCTTGGTCTATCTATTATATTACAAGACTCGATACAAGACGAAGTCAACAGACATATGCACCAAAAAACTCCCCCTTGGATGTTGACGAGTCTTCAGTACAAGTCTTCAGTATGTCGAGTCTTCAGTCTTGATCAGTCTTCACGCTCTTTCCAAAATGTCTTTCTCTGTAAGCATCCTTCAATCTCTCTCTTACTCTTTCAGAATCTCAACCTGGCTCTATTCTCTCTAATTCTCTTGATCAGGTCTCTTGATTCTTTAAACTCATCAGCAATCTGAAATATGGCTCTTATGTCTTCAGACTCCCCCTGACAACAAACTATTTTCCCATTATGATTTCAAAACACTTAAGTTTGTTTTAATCAAAATGGTTTTTCCGGAAAATTAGTTTTGTTGATGATAAAAAATCATGGGGTTTCATCACATTGTTTTCAACCACTTGTAAAAAACTATCACTTTTCCTTTTCTTTAACCACATGTATGAAAGTTAAATCAAGTTCAACTTAATGACCTTGAATAACCACTTGTAGGTTTTTCACAGAAACATTTTTCAAGAATGATGCCGATTCATGCTCCACGATTACCAACTTGGGAGCTCCGGCAAGTCATGATTTCAATCAAAGAATGCTGACACCCAAGCCTGACCAGCCTTGGGTGCATCCGAGTTATTTTCACTCGGTGTGTAAGTTCTCCTCTTTGATTCATAAAATTCTTTTACCCCTTTGTCCTTTCCCTCAACCATCTTACCAAAGATATGTTTCACTTTGCCATTAAACGCCTTTTCGACATCAAATTATTTCTTTTCGGAATAGAATTGATTCGAAATTTCCACTTTTCCAACTTTTTGTTTAAATTTTTCAGATCCCAATGGTGGAAAGTTTGCGTCATCCATTGGCGGAACTGAATTTTCTCTTTTTAGCTCTACTTGTGGCTCCTCTAACTTTGACGAGTCAGATTCATCGCCAGAAAGTGTGTCTGATTTCTTAACAACCCACTTATGGTTGTTTAGATTCACTCTTCTTTTATAAAAAAATTGTTGAACTCTCACCAACCTCAAATTTTGAATTTTTGTACACTTTAAATTGTTCGATTGGTGGTTCATTATCAACCAATTTTTCTTTCAATTTTTCAGAGACTCCCTGTTTTGTTTGAGCTGCCTTTGGATAGTTACAGGCGATGTGACCAACTTCATTGCATCGGTAACAGGTTCTTGTCTCCCTTTTCTGAGCAATATCATTCTTCATTCCCTCTTGCTTCTTAGCAAGGAATTCTTTGGTTATCTGCTTTCTGAATAAATTCTCTTTTTCTTCTTCAGAAGATGTTCCTGATACAAAAACAACATTCGATTTAAAATCTTTAACATATTTTTCATTTTCTTTTGGAATAAAACCTAATCCTTTCTTTTTTAAATTACTGTTATGGTTTGGTTTCTTTCGATAACCCGAACCAGAACTGTAACCCTTTTTCTTGTTTAATCGTTGTTGAACTCTTGAAGTGTATTTTTTAGGTTTTTTCAGTAAGATTTACATCTTTTATTTCAGAAATATTAATTTCTGTTAATTTGAAAACCTTTTTAATCATTTCAGTTTTAACACCTCTTATTAGAATTTCTTCATCAGAATATAATTTGTCTGAATCATTCAAAGTATATGCTACTTTAAATGTTTCGTCATTCAAATTATTTTGTGATATCAGAAAATCTTTATTGTAAACCCTTTTTCCCTTTTCAACTGTTGGATTTGAAGTGTCAGACTTTGACTTTGACTCCTCGGTTTCATCTTTATCTAACACCTGATCAACCACTTTCTTTATTAACTCAGACTCATGATCAGTGTCAGACGATGTGAATATGATGTCAATGTTGTCTGGCAATCCATCTGAAGATTCAGATTCCCACTTTAAATTGGTTGCCTTTTTTACTCTTTCTGAATTAGGTTTTAATGGAGAATATCCTTCTTCAACCGGCGGTGGACACTTTGTATAATTGGTACTATGTTTCTTACCAGTATCCTTTACTTCAGATTTCTTTTCTTCAAACGCTTCCATGCCTTCTACTGTAGGATAAATCATGTCTATCACATACGAAACACATGAATAACTTTTCAATAACCTGTTAACCCTCTCAGTTTCTATCCTCTGAGTTTCCAATTTTTGTTCAAGTTCAGCACATTTCTCAATGTACTGATTAATGATTTTCTGCTTCATCATGAACGCTCCATTGAGTGTCTTCATAGCTATCTCTTGTTCATTGCTTGACTTGTTATATTGATTCATAGCTTTGTTTAAAACATCATAAGATTCTTTTGGTATGTTCATGTTATGAAACAATTTGTTGTTGTGCCTTTTCACAGTATCACAATTCTCACACTTCTCAGACATCCTTTCAGTATTTGCTTCCTTGTCAACCTTGATAGCTGGAGTTTCTTTAACCTGCTTCTTTATCACACGAACATTTTCTTCAGATTTGATCTCTTCCGTTTTACCTGCAAAATACAAATTATCCCTATCAGATGAAAATTTTCTTTTATAATATTCAAGTTTTTGAATTTCTTCACTGTCATCATCACTCTCTTCATCTGATGAGTTATCATAGATTGGTGCTTTTTCTGAAGCCTTTTCTGTTAAAACTGGTGCTTCTTCTTTCTTTTTAGGACAGAATTACTGAGATTCGTAATAAGCATACGCTATTTCATCTTCAGCAGTTGAATCTTCAAACATTTTAGCAACAAATACTTTAGTATTTGAAGTTCTGTTAGGATCATAATGATCCCAATTGAAACCTTCAGGAATTCTTTCATCGTCTTCATGAACTAGATAAGCTTTCTTTGATGGCTCTTTGATCAAATCCTTCCTAGCATGTGAAGTTTGTGACGATTGTTGTTGATGCAGAGAAATTTGATGATAAATCGCTTTTCGATGATAATCGTTGTTGCCGAATGGATTTTGAGTTCCACTTGCTTCACGATTTGTGCATTCTCGCTTAAAGTGCCCCTTTTCCCTGCAACGAAAACAAGTAACTTTAGATTTATCAAAACCTAAAGGTGAAGTTCCAGCATCACGGAAATCACCTCTTCCCGTGATCTGTTTAAACTTCTCAGCTCTTCTCAACACACTAGCCATACACCACTTTAGATCCATTAACTCCATTTCCTCAGCATCAATCTGATCATAATCCTCTTTTGTTAACATAGGATTCCCGATTCTTCCCACAACCAAACTTTCATACGACTCTAATACGGTCACCAATAAAGACATGTGACCTTTTGCAACCTCTTCCGAGAAATTCTGACCATTCTGAAGATGTAATGCAATGTTGCATTGTAGTACTTGGCTATTACTGGTTGCTGAAAAATTTGGATCAAATGATGGATATGAAGAGAAACCAATTTTGTTGTTTGATCCTTGAGATGACCCTCCAGAAGAACTATTTGCGTTGAATGCAGTTTCAATCTTTGGTTTAATGTTGGTCTTATCACTTGTGCTTCCTTTGTAGTACAGACCAATATCCTGTTCACCATTAGAATTCTTCATTTTTTCCATCTTCCGTTGTTCCATCTCTTGAACTACAAGTTTTTCAATAAACTTGCTCAGTGATAGATTCGCAAATTCACCATTATTCTTCAAGATCATAAGATACGTGCCCCAAACATCTTATGGTAACGCATCGGCCAACTTTTCAACCCATTCTTCTATATCTTTCTTGATATGTAAACGCTTCATGTTAACCACCAAATTGCAATATCTTTCTATAATCGTTTTGGTGTTTTCAGTTTTCAATCCATGAAATAGATCAAATTCTTTCTTCAAAAGCGATTTTTTGTTCTTGATCATGTCTTGACTTCTAACAAACTTCGTTTTTAGTGCTTTCCACATTGAATGTGCACTTCCATTGTTTTGCAATAAACTCAAGATGTCTTCCTTAATGGCTTGTTGCAATATACTGATCGTCATCTTTTCACTTTTATATTTCTGTTTCTCTTTATCATCTAAATCTTTGATAGCAACAATATCTATGTATTCATCAATCGGTCTAACATATCGTTCTTCAATACATTCCCATGCCTCTAAGTGATTCGCTTGAACCCAATTTTCGAAACATTCCTCCCATCCACTATACTCCTCGATATTCATGAGCTTAGGCGGTTTTTGCATAGTGCCCATTTCATTCTCTAAGTTCACGTTCTGAGCCATAGTGATCGGTGTAGCAAAAGCGTTGTAAAATTCGTTTTCCATGTTTCGGTATTAAAAGTTCACAAAAACAGATTGTTCAAACGATCTGGTCTCAACTCGTATGAACTGGATGATTTCAAACGATCTGATGCAGTTCCAAGCGAGCTGGATCAGTTCAAACGGCCTAGACTATTTTCAAGCGACCTGATACACTTCGTGCGAGTTGATCAACCTTAAACGATCTGAACTGAGTTTCAATTCATGCGAGCTGGTGATACTTTCACACGACCTGGATGATTCTCGAACGAACTGACATGTTTTTCACGCGGTTTGGTCAATTTTATCAAGTTTTAGGTTGATTTTTGGTCTGATTTTTTCAATGATTGATTAAAACCCAGTTTTACGTGTTATTTGTCAAAATCAGGTCATTTTATCCATAAAAACTCGGTTAATTTTGAAGAAACGTGTAGAAAATGAATAGAAGTGAGTAGAAATCAGATGTTTATGACGAAATCAAGCTGAAAAGGTAAGAAATCTTCCTCCTGTGCTCTGATACCACTTGTAGGATCGGTGACTCGATCAAACGAGACGTTCAGAAGAGCTCTAGAGCAAATCAGAGGCGGAATTCAGTGACTTGATCTTCATTTCAGCTAGATACACACTTAGAAGTAGATTAAATTTCCTTTGTATTGATTTCACAAACTTTTACAGGCTTGGCGACACTTCGGAAGAGCTTTGCTACCGGAATCAGTTAGTTCTAAATGAAAGACCCGTCCTCCTATTTATAGAGAACCCATGTCACATGAAACAGGTTCACACGGTCTGGCCCAGGTCGCACGACCTGGCCAGTTGGCACGAGATTGCCACTTCATGCAAGGTGACTGTTTCAAGCATGTTTCCCATTATTCTCGTACTACGTGTCTTGGTCTATCTATTCTATTACAAGACTTGATACAAGACGAAGTCAACAGACATATGCACCAACAGAAACATGTGTGCTTACTTGTTATTTTCATGATTTCAAAGTATAAATTGATTATACATGCTAGTACTTATCTTTTGACAAACTGAATGATTATCTATCGTTTAAACACTAATTTTTCAAAGATTATAAAATTAATTGTTGGGTTGTACTTATTTTATACATTCACCAAACCGATTGGTAGTATGATATAGCGCTATAGGACTAGACACCCCATTCCTGTAGTATGGAATGTCAGAAACCAAATTTTATCCAAATAGAGATTGCCTTTGTGGTATTTCTATAGTCTCTAAGGTGTAGTTTGATACACTAAGGTTTGAATGAATCCTAAATCCCATTTTCTTTGTATATTTTGATATGTTTCCAAAGAATAGTTTAATATGCTCCTATATGTTGTTTACCAGAGTATAATTTGATATATTATGTACAAATCCAACATATATTTTGTTATTTACTAAAGTATAGTTGATATGTTATTTTCAAACCAAAACATAGTTGATATGTTATTTACAAAACCAAAGTATAAAATGATATACTATCGATATTTTCATTCTTAAACCAAAGTATACTTATGATGTACTATCAAAAACTATTATTTTAACAACTAAAGTATATTTGATATACTATCTGTTTAACTATTTTGGAACTGAAATATATTTTAATAAATTACTTATCCGACTTTCTTAAAACCAAGGTATATTTTTTATGTATACTACAAACCTTTTTATCAAAACATTGTTTTATAAACAACATATTTTATACAAACTCATTTTACTTGGTTATCTATTTATCTATGCATTATTCTTTTATATCATCTAATTTCATATCGATTTTTGGTATGATTTATAAAAGAAAACATTTTACAAGGTTCATGACTATTTTTTGTTAAACATATTCTTTAAACTTAAAAGTCATGAATCCTGAATTAAATAAAACCTATGTATCTCACATGCATTTTTTATGCTGACGCACCTATTTTTACATATGTTTCAGGTGCTGTTATGTGATTATTGGTGATGCATGCTACACATAGGATGGACTTGTGCTTTATCGACTTTAAAAACTTGAAAGACAATATTTGTATTTATCTGATTTGTAATAAAACAATGAGTTCAATAATTCAACAAAACGAAAGTATTTAATCCATGGTTGTGAAATAATGATTCTGTTACGACACTCCCCGATGTTTCCGGCATGATTTGTTGTTTTACGTGGTCGGGGTGTGACACTTTTGATCCGTCTCAACCCGTTAAGGTAGTTTAAGCCACTTTAACACGTCGTTTGGGTAAAACTAAGGTCGGATAGTTATCTATGTCCTATGCTAAGTCTTACATGCCCAATTATGTTTAAATATATTACTAAATCAGCTTAGATGTCAAAAACTTGATCACATATACAAAATATGAATTTATGCTCAAAAAGGGCATTTTGGTCATTTTCAATGGGCATATTAACGACTTAATGAATAACTAACCAACCTAGGTGATCATAAGGTATAACCTCAGTAGGTTATTCCCTATGCAACTATGATCACTAAATAAGCTTGGTTGGATCCTAATGATCGACCAAACGGGCCGGGTTCGAAAGTCTAAGCGGTTGTTGAGACCGCTTAACTTACGACCCTAAACAAGCATTAAACTAGTAGTGACGAGTTAAACATGTTAAAACATGTTTAACTAAGTTAGAAAACTAATTTGGTATCAAAACAAATTGTTTTGATACCTAAAAGTAGTTTCGTCGCAAAATGCGCGTAAATACGCATTTTGACCGAAACTTTGACCCGTCACTACGCCTAGTCAACGTGGTAATCAGTAGGTATAATCGCTAAGGATTATAACCATCGTGATTACAATCACGTTGCAAAGTTTAATTGAACTTTGATTTGACCAATTGATGGTCAAAACCAAAAGTCAAACTGTTTGACTTTCAGCTCTAAATGGCTGAAAATAATAACTAAGCCATGAAAGAACACTTACAAGGCTCTATGGCTGAAAGATTAGACTAAGAGAACTCAGGTAGTTGGCTCCCAATGATGGAAATCCTCCACTTAGAGTTCAAAGATGGAAATGAGCAATGAACAAAGTGAAATGGGGGGTATTTATAGTTGTGGAGGACTTGTAGGATCATTCCATGTGGATATGTATTCCCAAGAAATGAATCATGGCCATACAAGTGTTAAAGACAGCTAATATGCTTGCAAAGGTGTTAACTTGGAGCCCAAAACAAGAAAAATTGCATAAAAGGCCCTCAAGAACAAGCTGGGAAGCTGCCGTGTGTGAGACCTGTGTCACTGGGACCATCAAACAAATACCAAACCAATGAAATATTTTGTTTCATACTTGGGTTTGGTAAAAATATGTGTATCATATGCACATATCAATTCTTGTTCGATTTCGGGCTCTAAATGGAAGGTTATACGCGCACTGATGCGTAAATATAACCAGCTTAAGGCAACAAACATTCCAGAACATCAACATATGCTTAACATACCTTAAATAACATTTACATAACTTAGAAATAAGTTTTGAAGGCTTTGGTATGGCAAACTCAAGTTAATTCGCTTACAGGGACTAAATTTGACAAACTGCGAAGGCATGCCAATTTGAAGTGTAACGAACATTCCGGAACATGACCATAATTTAAACATACCCTAAATATCCTTTAAATAGCTTAGAAATAGGCTTTGAGGGGTTCGGTGTGCTAAAATAAACTTTTGGGTCATTCAGGTACTAATAGCGTCAAAAAGTGCACAAGTTTGCATTTTTGCGCATAACTTACATTCTGAATACATCCGGACATCCAAAAATTTATGTAAGCACTAAAATATTTTATTTTAGTGTTTGGCATAAGAAAAATCCATTCGTCGCGCAATTTGGACCGTTTTTGCGTCCGTTACGACTTCCGTCGTAATTAACCAAACAACGCCACCGTACGGCCAAACGAACCGACATACGAGATATTTTTGAGCACATTTTAAGTTCCCTATACTTTAACTTCATTTTAGAGCTTAGAAATGGGGTTAACGGGGCTTAAACGTGTCAAAAATGCATCAAATAGCAAGTTTGGATGCACAGGGGCCTGTTCTGCCAAAATATGAAAGTATCAGACCTGCAAGGTCCTTACGGGCCGTATGGTTCTGGGTCTTACGGTCCGTAAGCAGGTGCCAGAACATCAGAAGCTGTTTCCAGCTGTTACACACTCATCTCCCCACCCACACATGGCATTTCCTGATAATGGGGGGCCATTTTGATGCACATGGTGTTGTAAACAAGTGTAGGGATGAGATTGAAGCACGGTTTTCGAGGAACGATCCTAACGGTCCTAGAAATCCTATAAATACCCCCATGATCTCAACTCCAAAACCCACACCTTTGAAATCTGAATTTGTTCTCTAAGTTGATGTGTTTAACACTTCATACCTGAGAATATTCGGATTCAAAACTTCCATTCTTGGACCCGTTGTAAGTCTTCTTTCGTTCTTTTAGCGTTTTCTGCGTTGACTAGTTTATGGTCAACACGAAGTTCGGTTGAACTTCGCAACGTGAGCATAATCACGATGGTTATAGTCCCTTGTGACTATGCCTACTGATTACCACGTTGTCTAGGCTCAGTGACGAGTCGTAGTTTCGGCCAAAATGCGTATTCTTGCGTATTTTGTAACCAAAATACTTTTAGGTATCAAAACCGTTTGTTTTGATACCAAACTTGTTTTCTAACTTAGTTAAGCATGTTTTAACATGCTTAGCTCGTCACTTATAGTTTTAGTGCTTATATAGGGTCGTAAGGTAAGCGATCTAAACAATCGCTTATACTTTCGAACCCGACCCGTTTGGTCGATCTTTAGGATCCGACCAAAAATATTAGGTGACCATAGTTGTATAGGGAATAACCTTTCGAGGTTATACCATATGGTCACGACGTTTAGTTAGTTGTATAATAGGTAGTTTATATGCCTTAGGTAAATTACCAAAATGCCCTTTTTACGCCAAAATTCATTTTAAGCATATGTAACATAATTTGTGATATCTAAACTGATTTGGAAACAATATTAGACATGTTAAGGCATATTTTACTTATCATAGGACTAGTTAGGCGTTCCGAACACTTTTAATGCGAACAACGCGTTAAAGTAGCATAAGCTACCTGAACGGGTCATAACGGGTCAAAAGCACTTAGATTAGGTTTCATTTTAGAATGTAGGTTTTGTTAAACCATATTACATGAGTTCCCATACTCGTTTGGTTTACGAACCCTCATTCTATCCAATCCTCTGATTTAGGTCCGGTTTATTAACATAGTTACCTATATTAGGTGCCGTTTGATTCTGTGATCTTCTAGCATTGCTTGGTGGTTATCTAAAGACTATTAAGCAATCTCAAGTGAGTACATAGACCCCTCTTTTACTGTTTTCAAACTGTTTTGGGGTGAAACACATGTGCCTACTTGTTACTTTCATGCTTTCATATCATATACTTGCTATGTTCATTAGTACGCATATAGTACATGATTTACATTACATTATTCGCATATGTTTACTCAACATATGGACACATTGATTTACGTTACATTAGTTGCATATGTTTACTCAGCATATGGACACATTGTTTTACATTGCATTTTGTTGCATATGCTCATCCAGCATATGAACACATTATATTACATTTTGAACCATTTGTAACTATTTGACTATGTGAACCGTTGTAACTATTTGACTATGTGAACCGTTGAAACCATTTGATTATATGAACCGTTTGTAACTGTTGAACCGTGTGAACTGTATTTGACCATACATAAACATTTCTAAAATTGTTAAACATTTATCTTGGTGGCTGTTTGGGTAAGTGATTTAAGTAACGAGGCGACGTGTAATACGATAAAAACGTGGTGGATACGCCACTGGTACTTCCTATATATAAGTGCTTTTATGGTATTACATATCGTAGCGTTATTTAAACCATTTCAGTTTAGACATATTACATCTACAATACAATCTTCACATAAACATCGTTTTACAAATAACTTAACTTATACTGACTCATTTTACTTGGTTATTCACTTAACTATACATTGTTCTTTTATACATATATATCATTTGATTTATCCATTGCTTTTCAAATGATTTATGAAAGGAAACACTCAACAAGACTCATGACTACTTTTTATTAAACAGTTTCTTTAAACTCAAGTCATGAATCCTATTTTCACAAAACCTATGTATCTCACAGGCATTTTTATGCTGACGTACCTATTTTCACATGTGTTTTCAGGAAATGTTGCATAGGATGATCGAGACACATTTAGGCGAACCTGTGCCTTAGTGACTTAAAACAAAGCAAGGACTAGTTAATTTATGTTATGTACTCTTTGTTTCTTGTTTAAGACATTGTAACTCTCTTGATTGATAAATAAAACGTAACTTTAATATCCATGGTTGTGAAACAATTAATTCTGTTACAACACTCCCCGACGTTTCCGCCACGTTTCGTTGGTTTACGTGGTCGGGGTGTGACAGAAAAGTTGGTATCAGAGCCAATGGTTATCGGGAATTAGGTTATTAGTAATGCTTTGACCTAGACTATAACCTTCCTAGGACCCTAACGCAAGGAGATTTGCGTTTATATTTTTTTTTTTAAACAAAAACCACCACCTATCCTTAGGTGATAACCACAACGAGAATATCAATTCCGAATCCGCTTTGAAAATTAATAATCTGTTCTTGGATGATTGATTACTAGGTTTTGTACCCTCTGTTGTAAGGTTTTGAACTCTCTATTATAAGGTTTTGAACCCCTTTGAGTTTTCAAAATCTCGTCAAAGTTTTGGGTCTTAAATAGTGTGAACACGTGCAAACTGGAAGAGTGAATGCCTATACCCTGGGTTTTCTGTCTAAGGCTAGAGTGTTCGTACAAATCCACATAATCGGACCAGTCACTCTTACCTAGGAACTCTTGGGGTGAGTGTTCACTTATAGGCAAGCATGTCTTCGCGATACATTATTTTTAACGCATTTACTTTGATTAGTCACAATGTGTCATTTGTTTGCCTTGTGGTAAAAAACAAATGACCACCATCTTTGCTTTTGTCAAATTTTGTATCACCCCATCCTTTTTATCTAATCATCTCGCTCGTTTCCTTTCATGTTTCCTTCCTTTAGAATGCCTCCTCGACGCGACAATCAAATAGCGAATGCCGAATGGCAGAAATCATCGCGCAGCAAATGGCTGCTGCTTTCCCAAATCTTATTGCTCAACTGAACCAAGCCAACAACAACAATAATGCCCCATGCAATTTTAAGAGTTTTAATTCGGCTAAGCCACTCAAGTTTAGTGGTTCTGAAGGAGCAACTGGGCTCCTACAATGGTTCGAGAGCACTAAGAGTACGTTTCGTCACGTTCAGTGTCCTGATAATCGCAAGGTCGAGTTTGCTTCCAGTGTGTTTCTGAAGAGGGCTCTTACATGGTGGAACGGGGAGATGAGAGACCGTGGTGCTGAGGTTGCTTTAGCACAGACTTGGGCCGAGCTTAGGGCTCTTATGATGAAGGAATTATGTCCTCGTCATGAGCTAAGGGCTCTAGAAAAGGAATTTGATGATCTTAAGCAAGATAGCGGTGAGCATCGAGCCTACACGGACCGTTATGAGGAGTTAAGTCTGTTATGCCCAAATATGGTCACACCTTTGGATAAGGCAATCGAAAAGTACATTGACGGCCTCCCTGACTCAGTACAAGACATTGTGACTGGTAGCAACCCTACTATAGTTAGACAGGCCATTGAGCTATCTGCAACCTTGACTGAATCTCAGATCAGGAAAGGTAAACTTTTTCGAAAGAGTGACAAGAAACCAATCGAGGAATCAAAGACCATGGATGAACAGACTGGATCCCCTAAGAAGTCAAAGAAGCGAAAGGCTTCTCAGAACTTCGTCGTGGTCGCTCACAATGATCAAGCCGTCCCCAACCAACTAGCTCAACCCCCTACTAGGAAGCCCTACAACGGAACTGCACCCTTGTGCAACTAATGTAGCCTACATCATCATGCTGGTGCGAAGTGCCGCACATGCCAAGTTTGTGGACTTATAGATCATACAGCGAGGGTTTGCCCAACTGCAGCTGCACCCAACCAAGTTAACAACAATCCTGCTCAAGGTCGTTTTCCACCAGGTTCTTGCTTCAACCGTGGCAAGATGGGCCATTTCCGCAGAAATTGCCCAAAGCTTGCTAATGCGAATCCAGCACTGGGATAAGCATCTGACCGATTGGAAGACAACATTGTTTAGAAATAATCAATCTTTACGTATTATTCTCTTTTGTTGTCAAGATCTAAGAAACAGTTGTTGATGTTGTTTATGAATAAATCTTTTATTTACATTGCAATATGTTTATTGTAGTTGCATGAATAAACAACATATCCCCTACGATACCGACAATCAAGGAACCGTATTCCTTGAAGAACAGACTACCCCCAAATTTCTTCCACTTTATGATCTCTTGCGTTTTCCATGAAAATCCTAAGTAACCGTTTCCTCCAAGGAAAACGAAGTACAAGGTGCAAGTTACAACTCTGGACGAATACCCACTCCTTAATGGGGTACCTAAGGACATTCCCGTAAGTCCTTAATTGTTGTATACCTTAATTCGAATGTGGTGATTCCTTGTAATCAAAAATCGAATTTTTGGAAGATCACCCTATCTTATCAGATAGATGCTTGAGGACGTTGAAGTCCATCAACTGGGTTCTTGGTATGCCTTGAATACCCATGTTCAAATCAACGCCAAGTTAATAACAATCAATAATAAGATAACAACAATTAATAACCAAGAAAACAATTATGTGATTAAATGCTTATGTGTTCCCTTTTAGGTTTTTGTGTGATCCAAAAATCTGGTTAGGTATATCATGTGATGATATAACTGAAAGGACTCCTTGGTGGCCTAATTAAAAAGATCATATGTCGATCTAATTAAAAGGACCCTATGGTAGTCTGGTCACCCTCATCACAGGTTTAATTTTCTTCCCCTAAACAATTACAAAACAAACTGTGCGGACTGTGCAAGGAATTACGTAATTATGGATTCATACATAATTATGGAATTTAGTGCACAGAAGTCACGGCAAGTTCTGTCATGTATCTAGAGTTAACCCAATTAATTTCCGTTTCTGATGAAGCAACCGTTGAAAATGACTCCGTCTGTTCATTTTCGTTTCTAAAGATTATCCGCTGAGGAAATGAATATCCGTTTGTTTAATCCTTCATTTCCGTTTCTGATGAAGCAACCGTTGAAAATGACTCCTTAAGTTCATTTTCGTTTCTGAAGATTACCCGTTGAGGAAATGAATATCTGTTTGTTTAATCCTTCATTTCCAACTCTGATGAAGCAACCGTTGAAAATGACTCCGTCTATTCATTTTCGTTTCTGAAGATTATCCATTGAGGAAATGAATATTCGTTTGTTTAATCCTTCATTTCCGTTTCTGATGAAGCAACCGTTGAAAATGACTCCTTCAGTTCATTTTCGTTTCTGAAGATTACCCGCTGAGGAAATGAATATCCGTTTGTTTATCCTTTTCATTTCCGTTTCTGAGGAAGCAACCGTTGAAGATGACTCCGTCTGTTCATTTTTCATTTCTAAAGAATGTCCGTTAAGGAAATAACAGGATTATGCCTTGCATATCTCTGGTGGATTATACGACACAAAGTCACAGACAGACTCCTACGAATAAATTTCGGGACGAAATTTCCTAAAGTAGAGGAGACTGTGACACCTGTGTAACTGGGACCATCAAACAAATACCAAACCAACGAAATATTGTGTATCATACTTGGTTTTGGTAAAAATATGTGTATCATTTGCACATATCAATTCTTGTTCGATTTCGGGCTCTAAATCGCTTTCTGGAAGGTTATACGCGCACTGATGCGTAAATATAACCAGCTTAATGCAACAAACACTCCGGAACATTAACATATGCTTAACATAGCTTAAATAACCTTTACATAACTTAGAAATAAGTTTTGAAGGCTTTGGTATGGCAAAATCAAGTTAATTCGCTTACAGGGACTAAATTTGACAAACTGCGAAAGCATGCCAATTTGAACTGTAACGAACATTCCAGAACATGACCATAAGTTAAACATACCCTAAATATCCTTTACATAGCTTAGAAATAGGCTTTGAGGGGTTCGGTGTGCTAAAATAAACTTTTGGGTCATTCAGGGACTAATAGCGTCAAAAAGTGCACAAGTTTGCATTTTCGCGCATAACTTACATTCTGAATACATCCGGACATCCAAAAATTTATGTAAGCACTAAAATATTTTATTTTAGTGTTTGGCATAAGAAAAATCCATTCGTCACGCAATTTGGACCGTTTTTGCGTCCGTTACGACTTCCGTCGTAATTAACCGAACAACGCAACCGTACGGCCAAACGAACCGACATTCGAGATATTTTTGAGCACATTTTAAGTTCCCTATACTTTAACTTCATTTTAGAGCTTTGAAATGGGGTTAACGGGGCTTAAACGTGTCAAAAATGCATCAAATAGCAAGTTTGGATGCACAGGGGCCTGTTCTGCCAAAATATGAAAGTATCAGACCTGCAAGGTCCTTACGTACTGTATGGTTCTTGGTCTTACGGTGCATAAGCAGGTGCCAGAACATCAGAAGCTGTTTCCAGCCTGTTTCCAGCTGTTACACACTCATCTCCCCACCCACACATGGCATTTCCTGATAATGGGGGGCCATTTTGATGCACATGGTGTTGTAAACAAGTGTAGGGATGAGATTGAAGCATGGTTTTCTAAGAACGATCCTAACGGTCCTAGAAATCCTATAAATACCCCCATGATCTCAACTCCAAAACCCACACCTTTGAAATCTGAATTTGTTCTCTAAGTTGATGTGTTTAACACTTCATACCTGAGAATATTCGGATTCAAAACTTCCATTCTTGGACCCGTTGTAAGTCTTCTTTCGTTCTTTTAGCGTTTTCTGCTGTCACACCCCGACCACGTAGAACATACAAAACGTGGCGGAAATGTCGGGGAGTGTTGTAACAGAATTAATCGTTTCAAATCCATAGCAATTAAAGTTTCGTTTTAATAATCAATTATGAGAGTTTACAATGTTTAAACAAGAAACAAAGGGTACATAACATAAGTTAACTAGTTATTGTCTCGTTTTAAGTCGCTAAGGCACGAGTCCATCCTAAATGTAGCATGTATCAACAATCATTTCAAAGCAGTACCTGAAACATGTGTAAAAACGAGGTCAGCAAAGAAATGCTGGCGAATACATTGGTTTTGTAGGAGTGTCGAAATCATGGCTAGTTTAGACGTTGCAATACTTTATTTAAAAACCTTGTTTTGAAAAGAGTATAATATTGCAACTTAATTAACCAACTCAAATCAAGCTGTTTATAATTTGTAAAACCTCGTAGCCATGACTCTTAACCCATAAACATTTGTTTTAGTAAATTATTTGAAAAACAATGATAAGTTCTGATGATATGTATAAATAAGAGAATAATGCATGATTAAATGAATAACCATGTAACATGAGTTTGTATAAGATATGTTGTTTGTAAAACAATGTCTTGAGAAAAGTATGTTATTTGTATAAATGTTATATATTTCAAACTGAAATGATTCAAATAACGTTACAGTATGTAATACCATACAAAAACTTATATATAGGAAGTACCTGCGGCGTATCCACCATGCTTGTATCATATTACACACGCATCGTTACTTAATCACTTAATTAAACTAAACCAAATCGATAGATAGATAGTACATTAAATATACCTTCGTTGTTCAAAAGAATAGATTTAGATAGTATAGTACAAGTATACTTTGGATTTATAGATAACATATCAAAATAACAAAGTTTGACTTTCTGACTCGAAAAGCAGTAAAAATAATGAAAAGAACGAAAGAATACTTACGAAGGGTCCCCGAATGCTAATCTAAATTAGTATAGTTCAGGTATGAAACAAAGTTTCAACTTAGAACACAACTAATAAGATTCTAGTAAGTAATGAGGTTGGATGGCATGGGTATTTATAGAATTCGGGTAACCGTTAGGATCGTTTCTTGAATAACGTGATCGAATCTCGTGCGTACACTTGTTGGAAAGGTTATGGAGCCACATATGCCCCTTAACTTAGTGACACATCAACTTAAAACATGTGGTGGAGGATCAATGGCTGCAACTTATGATTAAAAACACTGAATCTGGTCCAGAAGGGGGCTCGCGTGACGCTAAGGACCCTCGCGTCACGCTAGGCCCCTGTTTTGGCAGATTTTGCAGAAATGGTCCCTGCACATCGTTTCATTGCGTAACGTCGCTTCTAAGGCCCGTCAAGCCAACTTTAAGGCCCTAAAATGATGCCTAAACATTGTGGACATGAAACATGTTCAAAAATATGCCGGGTGTTGGTTCGTTTGGTCGTACGAACGCGATGTTCGCTTAATTACGACGGAACGCGCACAAGCGCGAAAAACGATCCAAATGTCGCAACGAATGGATTTTTCTTAAGGAGAACACTAAAATATAATGTAGTCATGCTTTCATAAATTTTTGGATGTCCAGATGTATTCAGAACGTAAGTTATGCGCGAAAATGCAAACTTGTGCACTTTTTGACACTTTTAGTCCCTGAATGACACAAAAGTTTATTTTAGCATACCGAACACCTCAAAGCCTATTTCTAAGCTATATGAAGGGTATTTATGGTATGTTTAACTTATGGTCATGCTCCGGAATGTCTGTTACAGTTCAAATTGGCATACTTTCGCAGTTTGTCAACTTTAGTCCCTGTAAGCGATTTAACTTTGATTTCACCACACCAAACCTTCCAAAACTTATATCTAAGTTATGTATAGGTTATTTAAGGTATGTTAAGCCTATTTCACTATTCCGGAGTGTTCGTTGCATTAAACTGGTTATATTTACGCATCGGTGCGCGTATAACCTTCCAGGAAGCGATTTAGGGTTTGAAATTGAACAAGAGTTGATATGTGTAAACGATACACATATTTTTACAAATCCCAAGTATGAAATATAATATTTCATTGGTTTGGTATTTGTTTGATGGCCGTGAAGTGACACAGGTGTTACAGTCTCCCCTACTTTAGGAAATTTCGTCCCGAAATTTAATTCTAGAGGAAACTTGTGAAGACAGCTGTGACCGTTTCGCCTTCCAATAGTTCCATTGAACCCTTAAGTAAAACTCTGGGCCATGTTAGGACTCTTAGCGAATTTGTTAACCCTCAAAGTGAATTCCTTGTAGCAGTAAAACATGGAATTTTTTTGAACCACGGACAGAGGAACGTTTCTTATGAAGACTTATCATTTGAAACTGTGTGTGTGATTGAGACCAGAATTGAGAAGTGTGAGAATAAATGACATCGGTCAAAGTCCGAGACTTCTCCCGTATCATTATTCTTGTCACTTTAGGTCTTAACACATGACAAAACTTCTTGTGGTTTCTGTGCACTGAATTCCATAATTATGTAGGCCTCCATAATTACGTAATCTCTTGCACAGTCCGCACAGTCCATTTCATAATGCATAGAGGAAAAAATCAATTGAATAAACATGAAGCGACTTGACTAGATCACCAAAGGATCTTTTTAACTAAATCAACGAACGATCTTTTTAACTAGATCAACTCATGATCTTCTTAACTAGACCGTCGTACGATCTCCTTAAATAGACCACTTAAGGGATCTTTTCAATTATATCATCATATGATATTTCTAATCAGATTTTCAAAAATTAATCTGTTTGACTAGTCCTCCCAAGGGTCCAATTATAGAATAGTACTTTAAAACCCAAGGGACTTGACTACAACGTAGAAGTCCATTAAGGATTTAAGATAGTAACTTTGGATATCCTATTATGAATCTCTCATATGAAATATAAAAGACTCTACGAGGATTTGGATGGATCACATACAACCACAAAACATGTAAGAAAACACATAAGCACATAATTAGTTAACTTGATTCTTTAATTTGTTGTCTTTGGGGCATGGATATTTAAAGCACACTAGAAATCCAATCCATGAATTTCATTTGGTACTTTAATCATTTCCAAGGATTCATCTAAAAAGATAGAAGGATTCTCAATAAGAGTTTGGCTTTGTTTCTTAGAAGAAACAAGTGTTTAAGGTTCTTGGGGAGATCACAAGTGATCATAAAATAACTGAACCATACGAATAGTTTGTCTTTGAGTTGACATCATAAGATTGTATCCAACGATCACACAATCGTATCAGTTTTAAAAATAAAAACGACGAATTTTTATTTATATAACAACTGACTTGACTTTAAACATCATAAGATAACAGCCAAGGAAAAATAACAAAATACTAGTTGTTCACTGCCGCATCATTGTTCATGTTTGCCCCATTGATGTTGAACACTCGTCCCTGCGCTGGAGGTGCGTTAACAAGTCTCGGGCAATTGTTCCTGTAGTGGGTAAGGTCACCACAATTATAACATGACCCCGGAGGGAACCGTGCTTGAACAGCAGCAGGGTTTGCAGCAGCTTGATTTGCATAACGACAAACATTGATCAAATGTCCCAACCGCCCACAGTGGGTACATTTGTGACACTGCTCTTGCGCTAGATGATGACGGTTGCACTTGTTGCACAAAGGTGCAGTACCAACATAGTTTTGCCTTTTGCGAGGTTGTGCTGGTTGGTTTGGTGCAACCTGTTTGTCTTGAGCAGTTACAGCGCAGTTCTGAGAGGCTTTGCGCTTCTTCTTCTTGGACACCTCAACATTTTCTTCCTTTGGTTCCACATGAGCAGTCTTGTCAGATGGTCTTGGGTCGCCCTTCCGAAACAGCTTTTTCTTTCTGATGTGGGATTCAGTCAGAGTGGCAGACAGTTCAATGGCTTGTCTGACAGTAGTAGGGTTACTGCCAGTAACGATATCCTGAACTAGATCAGGAAGACCATCTGTATATTTCTCGATCGCCTTATCCACAGGAGTAACCATAGCAGGACACAACAGACTCAATTCTTCAAAACGGTCAGTATAGGCTCGATGCTCGCCACTGTCTTGCTTCAAATCATCAAACTCCCTCTCCAAAGCTCGCAGTTCATGACGAGGGCAAAACTCCTTCATCATAAGAGCCCTAAGCTCAGCCCAAGTCTGTGCTAATGCAACCTCAGCACCGCGATCTCTCATCACCCCGTTCCACCATGTAAGAGCCCTCTTCTGAAACACACTCGAAGAAAACTCGACCTTACGATTTTCAGGACACAGAACATGACGGAAGGTATTCTCAATGCTCTCGAACCACTGAAGAAGCCCAGTTGCTCCCTCGGAACCACTAAACTTGAGCGGTTTGGCCGAGTTGAAACTCTTGAAATTGCATGGAGCATTGTTGTTGTTGATGGCTTGCATCATTTGAGCATAAAGATTTGGGAAGGCAACAGCCATTTGCTGCGCGATGATTTCCGCCAGTTCGGCATTTGCCATCTGATTGTCGCGTCGAGGAGGCATTCTAAAAGAGGAAACATGAAAGGAAACGAGTGAGAGAAATAGACGAAAAGAATGAGATGAAACAAATTTGATGAAGGCAAGGATAGTGGTCATTTGTTCGCTTTACAAAGCAAACAAACTACACACAGTGACTAATCAAAGTAAATGGGTCAAAAATAATGTATCGCGAAGACATGCTCGCCTATAAGTGAACACTCATCCCAAGAATTCCCAGGTAAGCACAACTGGTCTCGCGTCTGATGAGATATATACGAAGTGCTTGCCTAGACAGAAAACCCAGAATACAGGCATTCACCCTTCCAGTTTGCACATGTTCACATTATTTAAAACCCAAAACCTTGACGAGATTTTGAAACTCAAAGGGATTCAAAACCTTACAATTGAGGGTTCAAAACCTTGTAATCAATCATCCTAGAACAGATGATTAGTTTTCAAAGCGGTTTTGAAATTTATGTTCTTGTTGTGGTCGTCGCCTAAGGATAGGTGACGGTATTGTTTTATGACTAAACGCAAGTAAACTCGCGTTAGGGTCCTAAGAAGGTTATAGACTAGGTCAAAGCATTACTAATAACCTAATTCCCTATAACCATTGGCTCTGATACCATCTTTTCTGTCACACCCCGACCACGTAGAACATACAAAACGTGGCGGAAATGTCGGGGAGTGTTGTAACAGAATTAATCGTTTCAAATCCATAGCATTTAAAGTTTCGTTTTAATAATCAATTATGAGAGTTTACAATGTTTAAACAAGAAACAAAGGGTACATAACATAAGTTAACTAGTTATTGTCTCGTTTTAAGTCGCTAAGGCACGAGTCCATCCTAAATGTAGCATGTATCAACAATCATTTCAAAGCAGTACCTGAAACATGTGTAAAAACGAGGTCAGCAAAGAAATGCTGGCGAATACATTGGTTTTGTAGGAGTGTCGAAATCATGGCTAGTTTAGACGTTGCAATACTTTATTTAAAAACCTTGTTTTGAAAAGAGTATAATATTGCAACTTAATTAACCAACTCAAATCAAGCTGTTTATAATTTGTAAAACCTCGTAGCCATGACTCTTAACCCATAAACATTTGTTTTAGTAAATTATTTGAAAAACAATGATAAGTTCTGATGATATGTATAAATAAGAGAATAATGCATGATTAAATGAATAACCATGTAACATGAGTTTGTATAAGATATGTTGTTTGTAAAAAAATGTCTTGAGAAAAGTATGTTATTTGTATAAATGTTATATATTTCAAACTGAAATGATTCAAATAACGTTACAGTATGTAATACCATACAAACACTTATATATAGGAAGTACCTGCGGCGTATCCACCATGCTTGTATCATATTACACACGCATCGTTACTTAATCACTTAATTAAACTAAACCAAATCGATAGATAGATAGTACATTAAATATACCTTCGTTGTTCAAAAGAATAGATTTAGATAGTATAGTACAAGTATACTTTGGATTTATAGATAACATATCAAAATATGCTTTGGGTGTGATAAATAACATATTAAACTATGTTTTTGTTAGTAAATAACATATTAAAATATGCTTTGGATGGTTAATAAAATATATGTTGGTTTGTACAATACCACACATGAGAGTATATTCAACTATACTTTAATAGTGTGATTTAAGAATTCATTCAGACCTAGTGCATCAAGATACACCTTTGAGACTATAGAAATACCACAAAGGCAATTCCTATTTGGATGGAGCAACAAACTGGTTTCAGACATTCCATGCCAACAGGAATGGGGTGTCAAATCCTATAGCGCTATATCATACTAACAATCGGTCTGGTGAACATAAAATAAGTACAATTCAACAATTTATTTTATGTTCTTTGAGAAAACAATGTTTAAATCATAGATAGTCATTCAATTGGTCAATAGATAAGTAATAACATGTATAATCAATTATACTTTTGGAAAACATGAAAGTAACAGATAGGTACACATGCTTCACCCCAAAACAGTTTGGAAAATAGTAAAATAGGGGAATAATGTACTCGCTTGAGATTGCTCAGAAGTCCTAGGATAACCACCAAGCAATGCTAGAGATCGCGGAATATCAAACGGCACCTAATATAGGTAACTATATTAATGAACCGGACCTAAATCGGAAGACTGGGTAGCATGAGGGTTTGTAAACCAAATGAGTGTAGGAACTCATGTGATATGGTTAATCAAAGCCTACATACTAAATGAAACTTAACCTAAGTGTCTACGACCCATTACGACCCGTTTAGGTAGCTTATGCTACTTTAACGCGTCGTTCGCGTGAAACGCGTTCGGACCGCCTAACTAGTCCTATGACAAGTATTATATGCCTAAACATGTTACATAATCAGTTACGTGACAAGAGTTTAGGTTACATATGCTTAATTACCAATTTTGTATGAAAAGGGTATTCTGGTAATTTACCTAAGGCATATAAACTACCTATCATACAACTACTTAAACGTCGTGACCATAAGGTATAACCTCGGAAGGTTATTCCCTACACTATGGTCACCTAATGTGTTTGGTCGGATCCTAATGATCGACCAAACTGGGTCGGGTTCGAAGGTATAGGCGATTTATTAGATCGCCTACCCTACGACCCTAGACAACGTGGTAATCAGTAGGCATAGTCCCAAGGGACTATGACCATCGTGATTACAATCACGTTGCGAAGTTCTAACGAACTTCGCATTGACCATTACTGGTCAACGCTGAAAGTCAAACAAAGTTTGACTTTCTGACTCGAAAAGCAGTAAAAATAATGAAAAGAACGAAAGAATACTTACGAAGGGTCCCCGAATGCTAATCTAAATCAGTATAGTTCAGGTATGAAACAAAGTTTCAACTTAGAACACAACTAATAAGATTCTAGTAAGTAATGAGGTTGGATGGCATGGGTATTTATAGAATTCGGGTAACCGTTAGGATCGTTTCTTGAATAACGTGATCGAATCTCGTGCGTACACTTGTTGGAAAGGTTATGGAGCCACATATGCCCCTTAACTTAGTGACACATCAACTTAAAACATGTGGTGGAGGATCAATGGCTGCAACTTGTGATTAAAAACACTGAATCTGGTCCAGAAGGGGGCTCGCGTGACGCTAAGGACCCTCGCGTCACGCTAGGCCCCTGTTTTGGCAGATTTTGCAGAAATGGTCCCTGCACATCGTTTCGTTGCGTAACGTCGCTTCTAAGGCCCGTCAAGCCAACTTTAAGGCCCTAAAATGATGCCTAAACATTGTGGACATGAAACATGTTCAAAAATATGCCGGGTGTTGGTTCGTTTGGTCGTACGAACGCGATGTTCGCTTAATTACGACGGAACGCGCACAAGCGCGAAAAACGATCCAAATGTCGCAACGAATGGATTTTTCTTAAGGCGAACACTAAAATATAATGTAGTCATGCTTTCATAAATTTTTGGATGTCCAGATGTATTCAGAACGTAAGTTATGCGCGAAAATGCAAACTTGTGCACTTTTTGACACTTTTAGTCCCTGAATGACACAAAAGTTTATTTTAGCATACCGAACACCTCAAAGCCTATTTCTAAGCTATATGAAGGGTATTTATGGTATGTTTAACTTATGTTCATGCTCCGGAATGTCTGTTACAGTTCAAATTGGCATACTTTCGCAGTTTGTCAACTTTAGTCCCTGTAAGCGATTTAACTTTGATTTCACCACACCAAACCTTACAAAACTTATATCTAAGTTATGTATAGGTTATTTAAGGTATGTTAAGCCTATTTCACTATTCCGGAGTGTTCGTTGCATTAAACTGGTTATATTTACGCATCGGTGCGCGTATAACCTTCCAGGAAGCGATTTAGGGTTTGAAATTGAACAAGAGTTGATATGTGTAAACGATACACATATTTTTACAAATCCCAAGTATGAAATATAATATTTCATTGGTTTGGTATTTGTTTGATGGCCGTGAAGTGACACAGGTGTTACATCTGCGTTGACTAGTTTATGGTCAACATGAAGTTCGGTTGAACTTCGCAACGTGAGCATAATCACGATGGCTATAGTCCCTTGTGACTATGCCTACTGATTACCACATTGTCTAGGCTCAGTGACGAGTCGTAGTTTCGGCCAAAATGCGTATTCTTGCGTATTTTGTAACCAAACTACTTTTAGGTATCAAAACCGTTTGTTTTGATACCAAACTTGTTTTCTAACTTAGTTAAGCATGTTTTAACATGCTTAGCTCGTCACTTATAGTTTTAGTGCTTATATAGGGTCGTAAGGTAAGCGATCTAAACAATTGTCACACCCCGACCACGTATAACATACAAAACGTGGCGGAAAACGTCGGGGAGTGTTGTAACAGAATTATTGTTTCACAACCATGGCATACAAAGTTATATTTTATTTATCAACATAAGAGTTACATTGTCTTAAACAGGAATCAAAGAGTTCATAACATAATTAAACTAAGCCTATCTTCGTTTTATGTCTCTAAGGCACAGGTCCGCCCTAGTGTCACGATCATCATCCTATGCAAAAGCTCCTGAAAATACATGTGAAAATAGGTACGTCAGCATAAAAATGCCTGTGCGATACATAGGATTTGTGAAAATAGGTTTCATGACTTATAAGTTTAGAAAAAGTTGTTTAGCAAAAGTCAGTCATGAACCTTGTAAATTGTTTTGTTTTGTAAATCATTCAAAAAGCGATGATATGTATAAATAAGAGAATAATGTAAGGTTAAATGAATAACCAAGTAAAATGAGTTTGTATAAGATAAGTTATTTTGTAAATCAATGTCTTGTGAAAATAAGTTGTTTATGTAAAACGTAATATGTCAAATATCAAAATGATTTAAGTAACGCTACGACATGTAATATCATACAAACACTTGTTTATAGGAAGTACCAGCGGCGTATCCACCATGCTTGTATCATATTACACACGCTTCGTTACTCAAATCACTTACTCAAACCAACCACCAATGTAAATTGTTTATGTATAAATGAATTGTCATGTGTTAATGTGTAAACCAAATCGAAATGTCTATGTCCAATGTAAACCACTAATTGTGTATATCAATGTCAAAATGTTTATGTTTAATGTAGATCATGTAATGTATACCCAAAAATATCATGTATGGTAAGTGAAATATATCAACTAAACCATATGTGAAATGCACAAAAACAAGGTATTGAAGTAAAACATGGTTTAAATCAAAGTTATGTTTTGTGCAACAGATGCATGCTATACTGATACAAACATTTATGCGGTATTGTGAAAATGCATACATCCAAGCCTTGAGATTATGGCGATAAACCCTTAAACAAATTAAAGGTTTATCTAAGTTATGTGTATCGAATTCGGTCATTCCTTCCAATCCACACCTACCCAGGATTTCAGGAACGGGAGTTGTCAATTCCTATGATACCACTACCTACTAACGAACGGCGTAGCTAATGTTAATGAATGTATTGTTCCATTGTAAACAACCCAAATGTCATAACAAAATGTAAGCATGTGATGAAAACAACTGTACTAAGTATGCACACAATGGACATACATAGCATGAAATGTAATGTAAAACAATGTACTAAGTATGCACACAATGGACATAAATAGCATGAACTGTAATGTAAAACAATGTACTAAGTATGCACACAATGGACATACATAGCATGAAATGTAATGTAAAACAATGTATTAAGTATGCACGCAATGGACATACATAGCATGAAATGTAATGTAAAACAATGTACTAAGTATGCACGCAATGGACATACATAGCATGAAATGTAATGTAAAACAACGTACTAAGTATGCACACAATGGACATACACTAATGAACATAGCAAGTATATGATGTGAAAGCAGGAAAGCATGAAAGTAACAAGTAGGCACATGTGTTTCACCCCAAAACAGTTTGAAAACAGTAAAAGAGGGGTCTATGTACTCACTTGAGATTGCTCAGAAGTCCTAAGATAACCACCAAGCAATGCTAGAGATCACGGAATCAAATGGCACCTAATATAGGTAACTATGTTAATAAACCGGACCTATATCGGAGGATTTAGATAGAATGAGGGTTCGTAAACCAAACGAGTATGGAAACTCGTGTAATATGGTTTAACAAAGCCTACATACTATTTGAAACCTAACATAAGTTCTTACGACCCATTACAACCCGTTTAGGTAGCTTACGCTACTTTAACGCGTCGTGCGCGCAAAAGCGCATTCGAGACGTCTAACTAGCCCTATGACAAGTGTTATATGCCTAAACATGTTACATAATCAGTTATGTGACAAAAGTTTAGGTTACATATGCTTAATTACCAATTATACATGAAAAGGGTATTCTGGTAATTTACCTAAGGCATATAAACTACCTATCATACAACTACTTAAACGATGTGACCATAGGGTATAACCTCGGAAGGTTATTCCCTATGTACTATGGTCACCTAAAGTATCTGGTCGGATCCTAATGATCGACCAACTGGGTCGGGTTCGAAGGTATAAGCGATTTATTAGATCGCTTACCCTTACGACCCTAGACAACGTGGTAATCAGTAGGCATAGTCCCAAGGGACTATAACCATCGTGATTACAATCACGTTGCGAAGTTCAAACGAACTTCGCATTGACCATAAGCTGGTCAATGCAGAAAGTCAAACAAAGTTTGACTTTCGGACTCGAAAAGCAATAAAAGAACGAAAGAATACTTACGAAGGGTCCAAGAATGGAAGGTTTGAATTTGAACACTCTCAGGTATGAAGTGTTAAACACGAAAACTTAGAGAGCAAGTTCAGATTCAAAGGTGTGAGTTGAGAGTGAAGTGGGTGTTGGGCATTTATAGGATTTCCCGAACCGTTAGGATCGTTTCTTGGAAACCGTGCTTTGATCTTGGCCATACACCTCAAGCTAGTGGTTTTACAATACCATGTGAGCCCCTAGTATTGCCCAATACCATGTGCAAGGTGGTTTAGTGGGTAATACAGCTGTTAACAGCCTGTTTAAACATCGAATCTGGTCTGAGAGGCTGACGCGGGCCGCGTAAAGGATAGCCCTGGTTTTACGCGGGCCGCCTGAAGTCTGCAGATCAGCAACAAGTTTCAAAAGTTGCAGTTTCAGTCCCTGTTATGTGTTTAATCCATTTCCGATGTATTCAGAACGTGAGGTATGCGCAAAAATGCAAACGTGTGCACTTTTTAACGCTTTTAGTCCCTGAATGACCCAAAAGTTTATTTTAGCACACCGAACCCCTCAAAGCCTATTTCTAAGCTATGTAAAGGATATTTATGGTATGTTTAACTTATGGTCATGTTCCGGAATGTCTGTTACAGTTCAAATTGGCATACTTTCGCAGTTTGTCAAATTTAGTCCCTGTAGCCGAATTAACTTGTTTTTGCCATACCAAAGCCTTCAAAACTTATTTCTAAGTTATGTAAAGGTTATTTAAGGTATGTTAAGTATATGTTGATGTTCTGGAGTATTTTTCGCATTAAACTGGTTACGTTTACGCACCAGTTTGCGTATAACTCTCCAGAAAGCGATATAGAGTTTGAAATTGAGCAAAAGTCAAAACATGAAAAATGTAAAACACAACCAAACAAACATTGGGATCAAATAACATTGTTTTATTGATAACTAAACTGTTCACAATGATTACAAGCACAGATGTTACAGTCTCCCCTACTTGTGGAAATTTCGTCCCGAAATTTATTTAGAGGAAACTCGTGGGAAAAGATGCGGATATTTCGCCTTCATTTGATCTTCGCGTTCCTAAGTAAACTCGGGTCCACGTTTAGCTTCCCAGCAAACTTTGACCAAAGGAATGCGCTTGCGTTTAAGCCACTTGACTTCACGTTCCATGATTTCCACAGGTTTCTCAACAAATTTTAGTGTTTTATCAACACGAATTTCGTCAAGCGGTATGTGGAGGTTCTCATCAGCTAAACACCTCTTGAGATTGGACACGTGAAAGGTTGGATGAACATTTCCAAGTTCAGGAGGTAACTTAAGTCTGTAGGCTACCTTACCGATTCTTTCAACGATCTTGAATGGTCCAACATATCTTGGTGCAAGTTTTCCTTTCTTTCCAAATCTGATCACACCTTTCCAAGGTGAGACCTTAAGTAATACTCGATCACCGACTTGAAATTCCAAGGGTTTGCGTTTTGGGTCCGCGTAACTCTTTTGACGGCTTCTAGCTGTCTGAAGGTTATTACGAACTTTCTTGACCTTATCAGTTGTCTCTAAAATGAGGGCAGGTCCAGTAAGCTGAGCCTCGCCAATCTCATTCCAGCAGACTGGTGAACGACATTTTCGACCATAGAGAGCTTCGAAAGGAGCCATTTTGATGCTGGTGTGATAACTGTTGTTGTAGGAGAATTCAATTAACGGAAGATGTGAATCCCAACTACCACCAAAGTCGATCACACAAGCTCTAAGCATATCCTCCAGAGTCTGGATTGTTCTTTCAGATTGACCATCCGTTTGCGGATGATAAGCCGTGCTCAGATTAAGTTGGGTCCCCATAGCAGATTGCATGGTTCTCCAAAAATGAAAAGTGAAACGAGCATCTCTGTCAGAAATGATGTTCAAAGGAACACCATATCGAGCTACAATTTCATCCACATAGATTTTAGCAAGTTTGTCAGCAGGAAAATCCTCACGGATTGGCAAGAAATGCGCTGACTTAGTAAGACGATCAACGACTACCCAGATGGCATCATGACCTTTCTTTGTGCGTGGAAGTTTGGTAACAAGATCCATAGTAATGTTTTCCCATTTCCAAACTAGGATCTCTGGTTGCACCAATAAACCAGAAGGACGCTGATGTTCAGCCTTAACCTTAAGACATGTAAGGCATTTTGATATATATAAGGCAATGTCTTTCTTCATACCAGGCCACCAATAGTGAATACGAAGATCCTTATACATTTTATCTGAGCCAGGATGAACAAAATAACGAGACTTATGGGCTTCATCCATAAGAAAGGTACGAAGGTTATCTTGGCTTGGGACCCACAAACGGTCCATGAAGTAATACGATCCATTGTCCTTCAGTTCCAGATCAGGTGTTATGTGATAGGGAAATTCCTTATCCATCAAACCTTGTGAAACACAAGATTGTTGAGCCTGAGAAATGCGGGCTTGGATATCGGATCGTGCTTGAATTATAGATTGAACACGTACA
The DNA here is from genome assembly GCA_030545235.1 of Helianthus tuberosus. Lineage (NCBI taxonomy): Eukaryota > Viridiplantae > Streptophyta > Magnoliopsida > Asterales > Asteraceae > Helianthus > Helianthus tuberosus. The sequence goes on from CM060429.1 coordinate 34,063,842, forward strand.
CAATGAAGCTTAGTACGTTCCTTACGACTCAATGCATCGGCTACGACATTCGCCTTACCAGGATGGTAGCGAATTTCGCAGTCATAGTCGTTTAGTAGCTCAATCCAACGGCGTTGCCTCATGTTGAGTTCTTTCTGATTGAAGATATGCTGAAGACTTTTGTGGTCCGTGAAAACCACACATTTTGTACCGTACAAATAGTGTCTCTAGATCTTAAGAGCGAAGACAACTGCACCCAACTCAAGATCATGAGTGGTGTAGTTCTTCTCATGTATCTTCAACTGCCTCGATGCATATGCTATGAGTTTGTTCCTTTGCATCAGAACACAACCAAGGCCCAATTTCGATGCATCACAATACACGACAAAATCATCATCACCCTCAGGCAATGAAAGAACAGGCGCATCGCAAAGCTTCTGCTTTAAGTTTTGAAAAGCTTCCTCTTGTTTAAATCCCCAATCAAAGGGTTTGTTCTTCTGAGTTAGAGCAGTTAGAGGAACTGCAATCTTTGAGAAGTTTTCTATGAAGCGGCGATAATAACCCACTAGACCAAGAAAAGAACGAACGTCAGTAGGAGTAGTAGGCATATCACAATCCTTAATCGCACTGATCTTGGAGGGATCTACATGAATACCTTGTTCGTTGATAATATGTCCTAAAAATTGAACTTCTTTAAGCCAAAATTCACACTCTGAGAATTTGGCAAAAAGTTGCTCTTTCTTTAGGAGTTCCAGAGTAAGACGAAGATGTTGCTCGTGATCAGCTCGCGTCTTAGAGTATATCAAGATGTCGTCAATAAAAACAATGACGAACAGATCCAAATAAGGCTTGCAGACCCTATTCATTAAGTCCATGAAAACAGCAGGAGCATTAGTCAAACCAAATGGCATGACTGTGAATTCATAATGCCCATAACGAGTGCGGAAAGCTGTCTTGGGAATATCTTCTTCATGCACACGAAGTTGATGATACCCGGAACGCAGATCAATCTTCGAAAAATAAGAAGCGCCCTGTAACTGATCAAAGAGATCGTCAATGCGAGGTAGGGGATATCGATTCTTGGTGGTGAGCTTGTTAAGCTCACGATAATCGATACACATCCTAAAAGATCCATCCTTCTTCTTGACAAAAAGAACGGGAGCACCCCAAGGTGAAAAGCTAGGACGGATAAAACCTTGGTCAGAGAGCTCCTGAAGCTGCTTAGACAACTCTTGCATCTCAGACGGTGCAAGACGATATGGAGCTCTGGCAATGGGATTTGCACCAGGTACGAGATCAATGCGAAACTCGACTTGGCGTGCTGGGGGTAGACCAGGTAACTCTTCAGGGAAAACTTCAGAATAATCCTGAACGACATGAATATCTGAAATAGACTTACCCTTGCCTTTATCTGCTGTAACTTGTGCTAAGAAGGCCACATAGTTCTTCCGCAAATATTTCCGAGCTTTAAAACAAGACATGAGCTTGAGACCAACAGACGGTTTCTCACCATGAACTTGTAGGATCTCGCCTGTCGAAAGCGACACACGAACGATCTTCTCGAAACAAACTACCTCTGCGTGATGCTTGGATAACCAATCCATACCCACAATGACGTCGAAGCTTCCAAGTTGCATAGGCGTGAGGTTGATAGGAAAAAGCTGGTCGTTAAGGTTCAACTGGCAGTTGTGAAGAACAGAATCAAGAATAATGGGTTCACCACTAGCAACCTCTACTGTCAAAGATTTACCTAGTTTCGTTCTAGACACGCGAAGCATTGGCTCAAAAGACAATGACACAAAACTCTTGTCGGCACCCGAATCTAAAAGAACAGATGCCGGCTGATTATTAATAAAGAACGTACCGTTCACCACGTTATTGTCCGCCTGTGCCTCTTGGGCATTCATGTTGAAGACTCGACCTCGAGCCGGAGCCTGATTCTGGTTTGGATTCTGATTCTGGTTAGCCAGCCTTGGGCACCGGTTTCTGTAATGGGTCAGATCCCCACAATTGTAGCACGAACCGGGAGGAAAATGAGGTCGTGCAGCTTGACCCTGTTGCTGAGCAAGAAGCTGAGCAACTTGTTGAGCCGGGTTCTGAACTGCCTGGTTATGGTTAACAGGAATGCGACAAGTAGCGGCAAGATGACCCGACTTCCCACAGTTATTACAGAAACGGCACGGATGTTGCGGTTGATGGTGACTATTGCATCTATTGCACAAAGGTGCATTCAATGAATAGGGCTTCTTCGCTGGAGGCTGTGTGGGTTGGTTGGGAGCTGCCTGGTTAGCTTGGGCAGTGACAGCATAGTTTTGGGAAGCCTTTCGGTTCCTAGAACTCTTTGAGGAACCAGAATTCTTTCCATTCTTGTTTTGACCTTTCTTGCTATCTTCCTTGTCAGACAACTGTTTCTTGCCCTTGTCACCCTTCCTGTGTAACTTATTCTTCCGAATCTGCGACTCAGTCAATGTCGCTGCTAATTCGATAGCCTGACGGAGTGTGGCAGGGTTACTACCAGTAATGATGTCTTACACAGAGTCAGGTAGGCCGTCGATGTACCTTTCGATAGCCTTGTCGAGTGGGGTAACCATCGTTGGGCATAGCAAACTCAGCTCCTCAAACCTATCAGTATATGCCCTGTGCTCGCCACTATCTTGTTTCAAGTCATCAAACTCCTTTTCCAAAGCTCGCTGTTCATGACGAGGACAGAACTCCCTCATCATAAGGGCCCTAAGTTCGGCCCATGTTTGTGCTAGAGCAACTTCTGCACCTCGGTCTCTCATAACCCCATTCCACCATGTGAGAGCCCTCTTCTGAAACACACTCGAAGAAAACTCGACCTTGCAATTGTCAGGACACTGCACGTGGCGGAAAGTATTCTCAATGCTCTCGAACCATTAAAGAAGCCTAGTCGCTCCTTCAGAACCACTAAACTTGAGTGGTTTAGCCGAGTTAAAATCCTTGTATTTGCATGGAGTATTGTTGTTGTTGTTGGCTTGGCGCCATTGAGCAAAGAGATTTGGGAATTGAGCAGCCATCTGCTGCGCAATGATTTCTGCCAGTTCGGCAGTCGCTAACTGGTTTTCGTGTCGAGGAGGCATTCTAAAAGAGGAAACATGAAAGGAAACGAGTGAGATGTTTGGATGAAGAGAATGAGATGAAACAAAACTAACAAAAGCAAAGATGGTGGTCATTTGTCCGCATTACCAAGCAAACAAACGACACACAGTGACTAATCAAAGTAAATGGATCAAAAATAATGTATCGCGAAGACATGCTCGCCTATAACTGAACACTCATCCCAAGAATTCCCAGGTAAGCACAACTGGTCTCGCGTCTGATGAGATATATACGAAGTGCTTGCCTAGACAGAAAACCCAGGGTACAGGCATTCACCCTTCCAGTTTGCACGTGTTCACATTATTTAAAACCCAAAACCTTGCGAGATTTTGAAAACTCAAAGAGGTTCAAAACCTTATAACAGAGGGTTCAAAACCTTGTAATAAATCATCCAAAAACAGATGATTAATTTTCAAAGCGGATTCGAACTTGATGTTCCCGTTGTGTTTATCACCTAAGGATAGGTGAAGTGCATGTTTTAAAATCTAAACACAAGTTAACTTGTGTTGGGGTCCTAGAAAGGTTATAGTCTAGGTCAAAGCATTACTAATAACCTAATTCCCTATAACCATTGGCTCTGATACCAACTCTTCTGTCACACCCCGACCACGTATAACATACAAAACGTGGCGGAAAACGTCGGGGAGTGTTGTAACAGAATTATTGTTTCACAACCATGGCATACAAAGTTATATTTTATTTATCAACATAAGAGTTACATTGTCTTAAACAGGAATCAAAGAGTTCATAACATAATTAAACTAAGTCTATCTTCGTTTTATGTCTCTAAGGCACAGGTCCGCCCTAGTGTCACGATCATCATCCTACGCAAAAGCTCCTGAAAATACATGTGACAATAGGTACGTCAACATAAAAATGCATGTGAGATACATAGGATTTGTGAAAATAGGTTTCATGACTTATAAGTTTAGAAAAAGTTGTTTAATAAAAGTCAGTCATGAACCTTGTAAATTGTTTTGTTTTGTAAATCATTCAAAAAGCGATGATATGTATAAATAAGAGAATAATGTAAGGTTAAATGAATAACCAAGTAAAATGAGTTTGTATAAGATAAGTTGTTTTGTAAATCAATGTCTTGTGAAAATAAGTTGTTTATGTAAAACGTAATATGTCAAATATCAAAATGATTTAAGTAACGCTACGACATGTAATATCATACAAACACTTGTTTATAGGAAGTACCAGCGGCGTATCCACCATGCTTGTATCATATTACACACGCCTCGTTACTCAAATCACTTACTCAAACCAACCAATAATGTAAATTGTTTATGTATAAAAGAATTGTCATGTGTTAATGTGTAAACCAAATCGAAATGTCTATGTCCAATGTAAACCACTAATTGTGTATATCAATGTCAAAATGTTAATGTTTATGTTTAATGTAGATCATGTAATGTATACCCAAAAATATCATGTATGGTAAGTGAAATATATCAACTAAACCATATGTGAAATGCACAAAAACAAGGTATTGAAGTAAAACATGGTTTAAATCAAAGTTATGTTTTGTGGAACAGATGCATGCTATACTGATACAAACATTTATGCGGTATTGTGAAAATGCATACATCCAAGCCTTGAGACTATGGCGATAAACCCTTAAACAAATTAAAGGTTTATCTAAGTTATGTGTATCGAATTCGGTCATTCCTTCCAATCCACACCTACCCAGGATTTCAGGAACGGGAGTTGTCAATTCCTATGGTACCACTACCAACTAACGAACGGCGTAGCTAATGTTAATGAATTGTATTGTTCCATTGTAAACAACCCAAATGTCATAACAAAATGTAAGCATGTGATGAAAACAACTGTACTAAGTATGCACACAATGGGCATACATAGCATGAAATGTAATGTAAAACAATGTGCTAAGTATGCACACAATGGACATACATAGCATGAAATGTAATGTAAAACAATGTACTAAGTATGCACACAATGGACATACATAGCATGAACTGTAATGTAAAACAATGTACTAAGTATGCACACAATGGACATACATAGCATGAAATGTAATGTAAAACAATGTACTAAGTATGCACGCAATGGACATACATAGCATGAAATGTAATGTAAAACAATGTACTAAGTATGCACACAATGGACATACATAGCATGAACACAATGAAATCATGTACTATAATTGTACTAATGAACGTAGCAAGTATATGATGTGAAAGCAGGAAAGCATGAAAGTAACAAGTAGGCACATGTGTTTCACCCCAAAACAGTTTGAAAACAGTAAAAGAGGGGTCTATGTACTCACTTGAGATTGCTCAGAAGTCCTAAGATAACCACCAAGCAATGCTAGAGATCACGGAATCAAACGGCACCTAATATAGGTAACTATGTTAATAAACCGGACCTATATCGGAGGATTTAGATAGAATGAGGGTTCGTAAACCAAACAAGTATGGAAACTCGTGTAATATGGTTTAACAAAGCCTACATACTATTTGAAACCTAACATAAGTTCTTACGACCCATTACGACCCGTTTAGATAGCTTACGCTACTTTAACGCGTCGTGCGCGCAAAAGCGCATTCGAGACGTCTAACTAGCCCTATGACAAGTGTTATATGCCTAAACATGTTACATAATCAGTTATGTGACAAAAGTTTAGGTTACATATGCTTAATTACCAATTATACATGAAAAGGGTATACTGGTAATTTACCTAAGGCATATAAACTACCTATCATACAACTACTTAAACGATGTGACCATAGGGTATAACCTCGGAAGGTTATTCCCTATGTACTATGGTCACCTAAAGTATCTGGTCGGATCCTAATGATCGAACAACTGGGTCGGGTTCGAAGGTATAAGCGATTTATTAGATCCCTTACCCTTACGACCCTAGACAACGTGGTAATCAGTAGGCATAGTCCCAAGGGACTATAACCATCGTGATTACAATCACGTTGCGAAGTTCAAACGAACTTCGCATTGACCATAAGCTGGTCAATGCAGAAAGTCAAACAAAGTTTGACTTTCGGACTCGAAAAGCAATAAAAGAACGAAAGAATACTTACGAAGGGTCCAAGAATGGAAGGTTTGAATTCGAACACTCTCAGGTATGAAGTGTTAAACACGACAACTTAGAGAGCAAGTTCAGATTCAAAGGTGTGAGTTGAGAGTGAAGTGGGTGTTGGGTATTTATAGGATTTCCCGAACCGTTAGGATCGTTTCTTGGAAACCGTGCTTTGATCTTGGCCATACACCTCAAGCTAGTGGTTTTACAATACCATGTGAGCCCCTAGTATTGCCCAATACCATGTGCAAGGTGGTTTAGTGGGTAATACAGCTGTTAACAGCCTGTTTAAACATTGAATCTGGTCTGAGAGGCTGACGCGGGCCGCGTAAAGGATAGCCCTGGTTTTACGCGGGCCGCCTGAAGTCTGCAGATCAGCAACAAGTTTCAAACGTTGCAGTTTCAGTCCTTGTTATGTGTTTAAGCCATTTCCGACATGTTTAAGGCCCGTTAAGCCAACTTTAAGGCCCTAAAATGATGCCTAAACATTGTGGACATGAAACATGCTCAAAAATATGTCGGATGTTGATTCGTTTGGCCGTACGATCGCGATGTTCGGTTAATTACGACGGAATGCGCATGAGCGTGAAAAACGATCCAAATGAAGCGACGAATGGATTTTTGACAAGCCAAACACTAAAGCATAATATTATAATGCTTCCATAAATTTTTGGATGTCCGGATGTATTCAGAACGTGAGTTATGCGCAAAAATGCAAACTTGTGCACTTTTTGACGCTTTTAGTCCCTGAATGACCCAAAAGTTTATTTTAGCACACCGAACCCCTCAAAGCCTATTTCTAAGCTATGTAAAGGATATTTATGGTATGTTTAACTTATGGTCATGTTCTGGAATGTCTGTTACAGTTCAAATTGGCATACTTTCGCAGTTTGTCAAATTTAGTCCCTGTAGCCGAATTAACTTGTTTTTGCCATACCAAAGCCTTCAAAACTTATTTCTAAGTTATGTAAAGGTTATTTAAGGTATGTTAAGTATATGTTGATGTTCCGGAGTATTTGTCGCATTAAACTGGTTACGTTTACGCACCAGTTTGCGTATAACTCTCCAGAAAGCGATATAGAGTTTGAAATTAAGCAAAAGTCAAAACATGAAAAATGTAAAACACAACCAAACAAACATTGGGATCAAATAACATTGTTTTATTGATAACTGAACTGTTCACAATGATTACAAGCACAGATGTTACAACAATCGCTTATACTTTCGAACCCGACCCGTTTGGTCGATCTTTAGGATCCGACCAAACATAATACGTGACCATAGTTGTATAGGGAATAACCTTCCGAGGTTATACCATATGGTCACGACGTTTAGTTAGTTGTATGATAGGTAGTTTATATGCCTTAGGTAAATTACCAAAATGCCCTTTTTACGCCAAATTTCATTTTAAGCATATGTAACATAATTTGTGATATCTAAACTGATTTGGAAACAATATTAGACATGTTAAGGCATATTTTACTTATCATAGGACTAGTTAGGCGTTCCGAACGCGTTTTACGCGAACAACGCGTTAAAGTAGCATAAGCTACCTAAACGGGTCATAACGGGTCAAAAGCACTTAGGTTAGGTTTCATTTTAGAATGTAGGTTTTGTTAAACCATATTACATGAGTTCCTATACTCGTTTGGTTTACGAACCCTCATTCTATCCGATCCTCTGATTTAGGTCCGGTTTATTAACATAGTTACCTATATTAGGTGCCGTTTGATTCTGTGATCTTCTAGCATTGCTTGGTGGTTATCTAAAGACTATTAAGCAATCTCAAGTGAGTACATAGACCCTCTTTTACTGTTTTCAAACTGTTTTAGGGTGAAACACATGTGCCTACTTGTTACTTTCGTGCTTTCATATCATATACTTGCTATGTTCATTAGTACGCATATAGTACATGATTTACATTACATTAGTCGCATATGTTTACTCAACATATGGACACATTGATTTACATTACATTAGTTGCATATGTTTACTCAACATATGGACACATTGTTTTACATTGCATTTTGTTGCATATGCTCATCCAGCACTAAAAACACATTATATTACATTTTGAACCATTTGTAACTATTTCACTATGTGAACCGTTGTAACAATTTGACTATGTGAACCGTTGTAACCATTTGATTATATGAACCGTTTGTAACTGTTGAAACGTGTGAACTGTATTTGACCATACATAAACATTTCTAAAATTGTTAAACATTTCATCTTGGTGGCTGTTTGGGTAAGTGATTTAAGTAACGAGGCGACGTGTAATACGATAAAAACATGGTGGATACGCCGCTGGTACTTCCTATATATAAGTGCTTTTATGGTATTACATATCGTAGCGTTATTTAAACCATTTCAGTTTAGACATATTACATCTACAATACAATCTTCACATAAACATCGTTTTACAAATAACTTAACTTATACAGACTCATTTTACTTGGTTATTCACTTAACCATACATTGTTCTTTTATACATATATATCATTTGATTTATCCATTGCTTTTCAAATGATTTATGAAAGGAAACACTCAACAAGACTCATGACTACTTTTTATTAAACAGTTTCTTTAAACTCAAGTCTTGAATCCTATTTTCACAAAACCTATGCATCTCACAGGCATTTTTATGCTGACGTACCTATTTTCACATGTGTTTTCAGGAAATGTTGCATAGGATGATCGAGACACACTTAGGCGGACCTGTGCCTTAGTGACTTAAAACAAAGCAAGGACTAGTTAATTTATGTTATGTACTCTTTGTTTCTTGTTTAAGACATTGTAACCCTCTTGATTGATAAATAAAACGTAACTTTAATATCCATGGTTGTGAAACAATTAATTCTGTTACAACACTCCCCGACGTTTCCGCCACGTTTCGTTGTTTTACGTGGTCGGGGTGTGACACTGTGAACCTTCTATCGCTGGAACTCTCTCACGCCCCGTGTAGAATATGGGTCTGGCCTTCGCGCCAGGCGAGACCTTGCAGAATAGAAGTTTACCAGTTTGGCAGAACAGGCCCCTGAAGCTCAAAACTTTTTTTTGACGTGTTTAAGCCCCGTTAACCCATTTCCAAGGCTCTACAATGAAGTTAAAGTATAGGGGATTTGAAATATACTTGAACATATCATGGATGTCGGTTCGTTTGGTTGTACAATTGCGTTATTCGGTTAATTATGACGAAACTCGAAGGGATGCGAAAACGATCCAAATTAAGCGACGAATGGTATTTTTGCATTCCTATCACTAAAATAAAATATTTTAGTGACTACAAAAAGTTTTGGATGTCCAGATGTGGTCAGAGCGTAAGATATGCGCGTAAATGCAAACTTACGCCGTTTTTGACACTTTTAGTCCCTGTTTGATCAAATAAGCATATTTTCGCATACCAAACCACTCAGAGCTTATTTCTAAGCTATGTTAAGGTTATTTATGATATTTTTAGTTTATGATCATGTTCTGGAATGTACGTTGCCATACGAAACGGCAGACTTTTGCAGTTTGACGCAAATAGTCCCTGTGAGCGAATAAACTTGTTTTTGCCATACCAAACCCTTTAAAACATATTTCTAAGTTATGTAAAGGTTATTTAAGGTATGTTAAGCTCATGTCACTGTTCTGGAGTGTTTTTTGTGTTAAACTGATTACGTTTACGCATCAGTTTGCGTATAACTTTCTAGAAAGCGATATAGAGTTTAAAATCGATCAAAAATCAAAACGTGCAAAATGTCAAACATAAATAAACAAATATTGTGATCAAATCACATTGTTTTATTGATATTTGAATTATTCGGAGTTGTACAATGATTACACAAGCATAGATGTCACAGTCTCCCCTACTTTAGGAAATTTCGTCCCGAAATTTATTTAGAGGAAACTTGTGAGAATAGATGAGGATATTTCGCTTTCATTTGATCTTCACATTCCAAAGTAAATTCTTGGCCACATTTAGATTCCCAGTGAAATTTGCCAATAGGTATGCGCTTGCGTTTGAGCTTTTTGACTTCACGGTCCATGATTTCCACAAGTTTCACAACGAAATGCATCGTGTCATCAACATGAATTTCATCAAGTGGTATGTGGAGGTTCTCATCAGCTAAACACTTTTTGAGATTGGACACGTGGAAAGTTGGATGAACATTTCCAAGTTCAGGAGGTAGCTCTAGTCTGTAGGCTACTTTTCCGATTCTTTCAACGATCTTGAATGGTCCAACATAGCGTGGTGCAAGTTTTTCTTTCTTTCCAAATCTAATCACACCTTTCCAAGGGGATACCTTGAGTAGGACATGATCACCGACTTGAAATTCTGAGGGCTTGCGTCGTCGATCCGCATAACTCTTTTGACGACTTCTAGCTGTCTATAGGTTATTACGAATCTTCTTGACTTTATCTGTAGTCTCAAGAATGATTTCAGGTCCAGTAAGCTGAGCTTCACCTATCTCATTCCAGCAGACCGGTGAACGATATTTTCGACCGTATAAAACCTCGAAAGGAGCCATGTTGATGCTAGAGTGATAACTATTATTGTAGGAGAATTCGATCAATGGTAGATGCGAATCCCAACTACCACCAAAATCAATCACACAAGCTCTAAGAATATCCTCCAGTATCTGGATTATTCTTTCAGATTGACCATTCGTTTACGGATGATAAGCTGTGCTCAAATTAAGTTGGGTTCCCATGGCAGATTGCATGGTTCTCCAAAAGTGAGACGAGAATCGAGCATCTCTGTCGGATATAATGTTCAAAGGAACACCATGTCGGGATACAATCTCATCCACATAGATTTTAGCAAGTTTGTCAGCAGATAGATCCTCACGGATCGGCAAGAAATGTCCTGTCTTTGTAAGACGATCAACAACTACCCAAATGGTGTCATGACCTCTTTTAGTTCATGGCAGTTTGGTAATAAGATCCATAGCAATGTTTTCCATTTCCAAACTGGTATCTCTGGTTGCTCCAATAATCCAAAGGGATGTTAATGTTCTGCCTTAACCTTGAGGAAAGTAAGGCATTTGGAAACATATAAGGCAACATCTTTCTTCATACTCGGCTACCAATACTGGGTTCGAAGATCCTTATACATTTTATTTGCACCAGGATGAATAGAATAACGAGACTTATGAGCTTCATCCATTATCAAGGTGTGGGTTTGAATATTAGATCGAACTTGAACACAGTCAAGCTTGACACGCTCTTTACGACTCAATGCATCAGCCACGACATTCGCCTTACCAGGATGGTAGAGAATTTCGTAATCATAGCCGTTCAGAAGCTCAACCCAATGTCGTTGCCTCATGTTAAGTTCTTTCTGATTGAAAATATGCTGAAGACTTTTATGGTCAGTGAACACAACGCACTTTGTACCGTACAGGTAGTGTCTCTAGATTTTGAGAGCAAAAACTACTTCACCCAATTCAAGATCATGAGTTGTGTAGTTTTTCGCGTGTACCTTCAACTGTCTGGATGCATAAGCTATGACTTTGTTTCTTTGCATAAGAACGCAGCCAAGGCCTAAATTGGATGCATCACAGTATACGACAAAGTCATCGTTTCCCTCAGGTAAAGTTAAGATAGGTGCATTGCAGAGTTTCTGTTTCAAGGTCTGAAAAGCTTCTTCCTGTTTGGATCCCCACTCAAAAGATTTGTTCTTCTGAGTTAAAGCAGTGAGAGGAACCGTGATCTTGGAGAAGTTTTCAATGAAACAGCTGTAATAACCCGCTAGACCAAGAAATGAACGAACCTCGGTAGGAGTAGTAGGTGTATCCCAATCCTTAATTGCACTGATTTTGGCGGGATCTACATAAATACCTTGTTCGTTAACGATGTGTCCCAAAAATTGAACTTCCTTAAGCCAGAATTCACACTTGGAGAATTTGGCGAAAAGCTGTTCTTTCTTTAGGAGCTCCATTGTAAGACGGAGATGTTGTTCATGACCAGCTCGTGTCTTGGAATAGATTAGAATGTCATCAATGAAAACAATGATGAACTTGTCCAAATAAGGTTTACAGGCCGTATTCATCAAGTCCATGAAAACAGCAGGAGCCTTAGTTAGACCAAAGGGCATAACAGTAAACTCATAGTGACCATATCTTGTACGAAAAGTTGTCTTGGGAATGTCTTCTTCAAGCACACTAAGTTGATGATACCCAGAATGTAGATCAATCTTTGAAAAGCAAGTAGCGCCCTGTAGATGATAAAAGAGATCATCAATGTGAGGTAGGGGATATCGATTCTTGATAGTAAGCTTGTTGAGCTCACGATAATCGATACACATTTGGAAAGACCCATCTTTCTTTTTCACGAATAGGACAGGAGCGCCCCAAGGTGAAAAGCTCGGACAAATGAATCCTTTGTCAGAAAGCTCCTGAAGCTGTTTAGATAACTCTTGCATCTCAGACATTGCAAGACGGTAAGGTGATTTAGCAATAGGGTTAGCACCAGGTACATGATCGATACGGAACTCAACTTGGCGTACAGGGGGGAAACCAGGTAAATCTTCAGGAAATACCTCAGGATAATCCCGAACAACAGGGATATCTCTAATAGTTTTACCTTTGCCTTTCTCCTCTACGACATGTGCCAAGAAGGCGACATATTTCTTTCGTAGGTATTTTTGGGCTTGGGTACAAGACATGAGTTTAAGAGTACTAATGGGTTTCTCCCCACGAACTTCTAAGATCTCATCAGTCGAAAGTGGTATACGGAAAATCTCCAAAAAAAACTACCTCGGCGTGGTATTTGGCTAACCAATCCATTCTTACTATTACATCGAAGTTCCCAAGTTGCATCGGCATGAGGTCAATAGGAAAAAGATGGTTGTTAAGGTTCAACTGGAAATTTCAAAGAACAGAATTAAGTACAATAGGTTCACCACTAGCTACCTCTACTGTCAAGGGATTTCCTAGTTTTGTTCTAGTTATCGAAAGCAAAGGCTCAAAAGCTAAGAACACAAAAATCTTATTGGCACCCGAATAAAAAAGAACATAAGCAGGTTAGTTGTTAACAAAGAACGTACCGTTCACCACTTCGTTATCTGCACGTGCCTCATTTGCATTCAAATTAAAAGCTCGACCACGAGCCTGTGCCTGATTTACGTTTGCCAGCTTCGGGTAATTGTTCCTGTAGTGGGTCAGATCCCCACAATTGTAACACGAACCAGGCGGGTAGTGAGGTCGTGCAGGCTGTTGGGCAGGGTGTTGTGCAGGATTTTGTGATGCCTGATTTTGGTTAGGAGCAAAGCGGTAGGTATTTGCAAGATGACCAGGCTTACCACAGTTTGTGCAGATGTGGCATTGCACATGCGGTTGGTGGTGACTGTTACATTTGTTGCACAGAGGTGCATTACCAGCGTACTGCCTCTTGGCAGCAGGTTGTGAAGGCTGATTTTGTGCTGCCTGGTTTGTCTAAGTAGTAACGGTGAAATTGTTGGAAGCCTTACGCTTCCTAGATTTCTTTGAGGACTTAGCCTTTTTACCCTTTTGCTCCTTGGTGTTATCAGACTGATTCTGCTTCTTGTCACCCTTCCTGTGGAGTTTACCCTTCTTGACTTGAGAGTCAATTAGGGTTGCAGCTAGCTTAATGGCCTGTCGGACGGTAGTAGAGTTGCTGCCAGTGATAATATCCTGAACAGGATCTGGCAAACCGTCTATGTATTTCTCAATTTCCTTGTCCAAAGGCGTGACCATTGTAGGACAGAGCAAGCTCAACTCCTCATATCTATCAGTATAAGCCCGGTGTTCACCACTATCTTGCTTAAGTTCATGGAACTCATTTTCTAAAGCCCTCTGCTCGTGACGAGGGCAGAACTCTCTTATCATAAGAGCTCTAAGTTCCTCCCAAGTTTGACCCAAAGCAACATCAGCACCTTGATCTCTCATTAACCCATTCCACCACGTGAGAGCCCTCTTTTGGAATAGGCTAGAAGCAAACTCGACCTTACGGTTGTTAGGTCACTGTACATGGCGAAAGGTGCTTTCAAGACTCTCAAACCACTGGAGAAGCCCAGTTGCTCCTTCAGAACCACTAAACTTGAGTGGTTTAGCCGAGTTAAAACTTTTGAAATTGCACAGAGTAGGTGCATTATTGTTATTGTTGGCTTGGTTAATTTGAGTGATGAGATTTGGTAGCATAGCAGCCATCTGCTGTGCTATAATAGTTGCCAGTTCGGCATCGGGTTGTTGAACGTTTCGTCGAGGAGGCATTCTAAAAGTGGAAACCTGAGAGAAAACGAGTGAGATGATGTGATGAAAAATGAGATGTCATAAATATCGACAAGAAGTAAGGATGGTGGTCATTTGTTCGTTACCTCATAACAAACAGACGACACACAGTGACAAATCAAAGTAAATGAGTCATAATAATGTATCGTGAAGACATGCTTTAGCCTATAAGTGGACACTCACCCCAAGAGTTCCCAGGTAAGAGTGACTGGTCCGATACTTCAGATTTGTATGAACACTCTAGCCTTAGACAGAAAACTCATGGTACAGGCATCCACCCTAACAGATTGCACGTGTTCACATTATTTAGGACCAAACTTTGACGAGATTTTGAAAATTTGGAAGGCACGAGGCCAAAAGAAATCATCCAAGGATAGATGATTGATTTCAAAATCATTTTGGAAAGTTGGTGTTCATGTTTTTGTAATCACCTAAGGATAGGTGATGTGTATTGTTTTAAGATCTAAACACAAAATAACTTGTGTTAGGGTCCTAGAAAGGTTATAGTCTAGGTCAAATCATTACTAATAACCTAATTCCCTATAACCATGAGCTTTGATACCAACTCTTCTGTCACACCCCGACCACGTAAAACAACAAACCGCGGCGGAAACGTCGGGGAGTGGAGCGACAAAATTATTGTTTCACATCCATGTTAATTAAAGTTTTGTATTATTAAGTAAAGCGTTTACATTGTCTTGTAATTAACAAAAACATATCATAACTAAACTGTCTTTTTAAGTCACTAAGGCCCAAGTCCGCCTAAGTGTAGCACAATCATCATCAAACATTAGCATCTGAAACACATGTGAAAATAGGTACGTCAGCATAAAAATGCGTGTGAGATACATAGGTTTTTGTTGATGAAGGATTCATGACTTGTAGTTAAAAGAAATGTTTAACAAAGGTAGTCATGAACCTTATAAAACTATTTTCTTTTAAAAAATCATATGAAAATCAAAGTGAAAATCAGATGACAATAAAAGAAAATGCATGGTTAAATAAATAACCAAGTAGAAATGAATTTGTGTAAAACGTGTCATTTGTAAAACAATGTCTTGTAAAAATATTTTATTTGTACAAAAATGTGTCATGTCTTTGTTTCTATCGAAGTGATTCAGATAACGCTGCAATATGTAATATCATAAAAGCACTTATATATAGGAAGTACCAGCGGCGTATCCACCATGCTTTTATCATATTACACACGCCTCGTTATATAAATCACTTATCAATAATCACCAAAAATGTCTTGTTTAAACCAATGTCAAAGTGTTTATATGTAAACCATGTCCAATGTCAAATGTCAAATGTAAACTATGTCATGTATAATCAAATGTAATGTATGGCAAGTAAAACGTATTTACTCAACCCATATGTATAATGTCAATGTGTAACCAAATGTCATGTATGGTGAATAAAAAGTGTTTACTCAACCCCATATGTAAATGTACAAAAAATGTCTTTGAATAAACCTAAGTTTGAAACAAAAGTTATGTTTTGCAGAAAACAATGCTTTATGATTACAAACATTTATGCAGTAATGTTTATCGCATACATTCAAGCCTTGAGACTGTCGGATAAACCCTTAACAAGTTAGAGGTTTATCAAATATGTTTTCGGATTCTTTCATTCCCTACTTCCAAACAAACCTAGGAAGCTGGGAACGGGATTTGCAAGTCCTATGGCACCATTACATACTACCGAGCGGCGTGATCAATGTTAATGAATGTATTATTGTCCCGTTAAACATACCAAATTTCATAACCAATGTAAGCATGTCATGCGAAAACCATGTACTAAGTGTGCTAAGTAAACACATCAAGTAGAAATGTTCATGAAATCAATGTGCTAGCATGCTCAGTAAACATACATAGAAGAAATGTAATCTAAATCAATGTGTCCATATGCTGAGTAAACATATGCAACAAAGTGTCTATGAAAACAATGTGCTAGCATGCTCAGTCAACATACATAGCAAAACATAATTGAAATCATGTACTATATGTGTACTAGGTGAACATAGCATGTATATGTCATGAAAAGCAATGAAAACATGAAAGTAACAAGTAGGCACATGTGTGTCACCCCAATATATTTGAAAGCGGTAAAAGAGGGGAACTATGTACTCACTTGGGATTGTTATTATTCTTGGAATTAAGACCAAATAAAGCTTCAAGGATCACGGAATCAAACGGCACCTAATATAGGTAACTACGTTAATAATTGGATCCTAAATCGGGAGATAGGATAGAATGAAGTTCTATAAATTAAATGAGTATTGGAACTCATATGGCATTATTTAATAGACTTAACATTCTGATTAGAAAGTTATCCTAAGTGCTTTTGACCCGTCTCGACCCGCTAAGGTAGTTTAAGCCACTTTAACACGTCGTTTGTGTAAAACTAAGGTCGGATGGTTATCTATGTCCTATGCCATGTCTTACATGCCCAATTATGTTTAAATATATTACTAAATCAGTTTAGATGTCAGAAACTTGATCACATATGCAAAACATGAATTTATGCTCAAAAGGGCATTTTGGTCATTTTCAATGGGCATATTAACGACTTAATGAATAACTAACCAACCTAGGTGATCATAAGGTATAACCTCAGTAGGTTATTCCCTATGCAACTATGATCACTAAAAGATCTTGGTCGGATCCTAATGAACGATCAAACAGGTTGGGTTTGAAAGTCTAAGCGGTTGTCGAGATCGCTTAACTTACGACCCTAAACAAGCACTAAACTAATAGTGACGAGTTAAACATGTTAAAACATGTTTAACTATGTTAGAAAACTGATTTGGTATCAAAACAAAGTGTGTTGATACCTAAAAGTAGTTCCGTCGCAAATTGCGCGTAAATACGCATTTTGACCGAAACTTTGACTCGTCACTACTCCTAGTCAACGTGGTAATCAGAAGGTATAATCGCTAAGGATTATAACCATCGTGATTACAATCACATTGCAAAGTTCAATTAAACTTTGATTTGACCAATTGATGGTCAAAACCAAAAGTCAAACTGTTAGTCAAACTGTTTGACTTTCAGCTCTAAATGGCTGAAAATAATACTAAGCCATGAAAGAACACTTACAAGGCTCTATGGCTGAAAGATTAGACTAAGAGAACTCAGGTAGGTGGCTCCCAATGATGGAAATCCTCCACTTAGAGTTCAAAAATGGAAATGTGCAATGAACAACGTGAAATAGAGGGGTATTTATAGTTGTGGAGGGCTTGTAGGATCACTCCATGTGGATATGTATTGCCCAAGTAATGAATCATGGCTGTACAAGTGTTAAAGATAGCTAATATGCTTGTAAAGGTGTTAACTTGGACCCCAAAACAAGAAAAATTGCATAAAAGGCCCTCAAGAACAATTTGGGAAGCTCTTGTGAACATTCTGTCGCTGGCACTCTCTCACGCCCTGCGTAGAATATGGGTCTGGCCTTCGCGCCAGGCGAGAGCTTGCAGAACAGAAGTTTACAAGTTTGGCAGAACAGGCCCCTAAAGCTCAAAACTTGATTTTTGACACGTTTAAGCCCCGTTAACCCATTTTCAAGGCTCTACAATGAAGTTAAAGTATAGGAGACTTGAAATATAGTTGAAAATATCATAGATGTCGGTTCGTTTGCTCGTACGATCGCGTTATTCGGTTAATTACGACGAAACTCGAACGGATGCGAAAACGATCCAAATTAAGCGACGAATGGTATTTTTGCATTCCCATCACTAAAATAAAATATTTTAGTGACTACAAATATTTTTGGATGTCCGGATGTGGTCAGGACGTAAGATATGCGCTTAAATGCAAACTTACGCCGTTTTTGAAACTTTTAGTCCTTGTTTGATCAAATAAGCATATTTTCGCATACCGAACCACTCAGAGCTTATTTCTAAGTTATGTTAAGGTTATTTATGGTATGTTTAGCTTATGATCATGTTTCGGAATGTATCTTGCCATACGAAACGACAGACTTTTGCAGTTTGACGCAAATAGTCCCTGTGCGCGAATAAACTTGTTTTTGCCATACCAAACCCTTTAAAACTTATTTCTAAGTTATGTAAAGGTTATTTAAGGTATGTTAAGCTTATGTCACTGTTCTGGAGTGTTTGTCGCATTAAACTGATTACGTTTACGCATCAGTTTGCGTATAACTTTCCAGAAAGCGATATAGAGTTTAAAATCGATCAAAAATCAAAACGTGCAAAATGTCAAACATAAATAAACAAATATTGGGATCAAATCACATTGTTTTATTGATATTTTAATTGTTCAGAGTTGTACAATGAATATACAAGCACAGATGTCACAGTTTATAGATAAGGGATTTAAGCGGTTGGTTACTTCTCGCGGGGCGTACAGTACCGCCCACTTGTGAAATCTTACTAAGCTTGAACTAGGTTCTCACAGGATCTATACACTGAACAAAACATAGAATTACCCAACCACCCTTCTAACCCTCCTTCCAAGTAGTTAATGTACTTTATATAGACCGTAAAGACACAAATATGTGAATCAACAGCATATAAAGAATGGTTAAATAAATTCTCCTTCAATATAAAAAAAAATAGTTATTAAAGTCATTAATACATACCCAAATAAAAAGGAGCCAAAGATTGGAAATCAAAAAGTAATACATAAAAGATTTGTCTTCACCAAGTGATGTAACAGTTTAGCCAAGCATGGCCTTTGTTTGACAAGAACTCTTATGATCGATTTTGGATCCCGAGACTACTACACACTCTAAATGATGGAAGATGGATGATGGTGGTGGGTGTTGGTGATGTAGTGGTGGTGGAGTGGTGGCAAGTGTGAGAGAAGTGGTTTGCCAAGGGATGGATTAGAATGGAACCAAGCACCCCTATTTATAGCTGAAGTCAGATGATTAACACGGCCCGTGCCTGCCTGGCACGGCCCCGTGGCCATCCTTCTCTCTCTTCCTTATTAACTGCAGTGTCAGGTCTTGTACTAACATGGCCCCGTGCAGCAACGGCAAGGCCCGTGGCCATTGTACTTGCTGTACTATCTCAGATTTTGTGAATCTTAGAGTTGACCCTGTAAATTAAAAAGGAACAAAGAAACAAGATTTTACAACATTAGTACTGAAAAAGGGTTGGTTTTTTACGCCGTATTTGATATAATTTATATGTTGTAATTTACGTACATCAAATACCCCTACACTTGAATCTTTGCTTGTCCTCAAGCAAAACTCTATAATGTGGCTTACACACCTAAACGGAATAGGTAGAATAAAAGGTTTTGGGCTTATCTTTAGAGTGTCGGGAATCCAAGTTCTAATTTTATTTTGTTTTTATTTTATTTACAATCTTATTCGTTATGATTTATTTAAAACACAAATTAAGAAAAATTATTTGTTTTGGGCATAACATGCCTTTATAAAATTCCATTTAGTTATATACAAATTTACATACCTCACAAGTGGTCACTTAACACTCCGCCAAAGTTGAGTAAGTGAAAAAGCTCGTGCCCGGTTTGGAACTTACTCCTACTATAGGCTTGACAAACAATCAAACCTCCTCCTTTTTGACATTTAATCCTTGTAAATATCAAGAGAGCTTTAAAGGGTAGGTTGTGGTTTGGTTAGGTGTGTTTGGTAAAAATGGCAAAAGGCGTAAAAAGTATTGGTTTTTCCATTGCTTTGCGGCTTAGCAAAAAATACGTTGGTTTTTTTTTTTTTTTTTTGCTAAAGTTGAAACTGAGCCATACTTGTAATTTTATAACCAATATTTTTACAAAAATAAAAGGTGAAATTAAAAGGTTTGCAGATGTGGGTGTTTTTGCAAAAATATGTATTTTTGCGTGTATAGAAATGAAAGGGTTAAGGCTAAAAGGAGTTTATCTAGGGGGATGTTTTTGGTAAAGAAAAGAAAAATAAAGGTTTTGAAGTGAAAAATGGGTTTTGTCACACCCCGACCACGTAAAACAACAAAACATGGCGGAAACGTCGGGGAGTGTTGTAACAGAATCATTGTTTCATAACACATGGAAATTGAAATATTGTTTTATTGAATAAAAGAGTTAAAATGTCTTGACAATCAAAGAAATATAACATAAATAACTAGTCTTGCATCTTTTATTGTCACTAAGGCCCAAGTCCGCCTAAGTGTATCTTGATAAATCCTATGCATCATATCCTGAAACACATGTGAAAATAGGTACGTCAGCATAAAAATGCCTGTGAGATACATAGGTTTTGTGAAAATAGAATTCATGACTTATGTTTAAGAAAATGTTTAGTCATGAACCCTGTAATTTGCTTTGTCTTGTAAATCATTTGAAAAGCAATAAGATCAGATGATATGTATAAATAAGAGAATAATGTATGGTTAAATGATTAACCAAGTAAAATGAGTTTGTATAAGATAAATTGTTTTGTAAAACAATGTCTTGTGAAAAGTATGTTATTTGTATAAAATGTTATATGTCTTAAATTGAAATGATTCAAATAACGCTACGATATGTAATACCATACAAGCACTTATATATAGGAAGTACCGGCGGCGTATCCACCATGCTTGTATCATATTACACACGCCTCGTTACTTAAATTACTTACTCAAACCAAACCACCAAAGTAAAAATGTTTATGTAAAATCAAATGTCAAAATGTTTTGTGTATATCAATGTCAAACTGTTTATGTCTAATGTAAATCATGAATTGTGTATATCAATGTCAAAATGTTTATGTCTAATGTGAATCATGAATTGTGTATATCAATGTCAAAATATTTATGTATGGTAAGTGAAATATATCAACTAAACCATATGTAAAATGCACAAAAACAAGGTATTGAAGTAAAACATGGTTTAAATCAAAGTTATGTTTTGTGTAACAAATATATGCTATACTGATATAAACATCTATGCGGTATTGTGAAAATTCATACATCCAAGCCTTGCGACTGTAGAATAAACCCTAGCACAAAGTCTAAGGTCCACCTAGAAATGTATTCGGATTCGGTCATTCCTTCCAATCCAAACAAACCCGGGATTTCAGGAATGGGAGTTGTCAAGTCCTATGGTACCACTACCTACTACCGAGCGGCATGATTGGTGTTAATGAATGTACATTGTCCCATTTAAACAAACCAAATGTCATACCAAAATTGTAAGCATGTGATGAATAATAAATGTACTAAGTATGCACACAATGGGCATACATAGCATAGAATGTAATGTAAAACAATGTACTAAGTATGCGCACAATGGGCATACATAGCATGAAATGTAATGTAAAAATGTACTAATTATGCGTACAATGGGCATACATAGCATGAAATGTAATGTAAAACGATGTACTAATTATGCACACAATGGGCATACATAGCAAAACACAATGAAATCATGTACTATAAATGTACTAATGAACATAGCAAGTATATGATGTGAAAGTAGGAAAGCATGAAAGTAACAAGTAGGCACATGTGTTTCACCCCAAAATGTTTGGAAAACAGTAAAAGAGGGGTCTATGTACTCACTTGAGATTGCTCAGAAGTCCTAAGATAACCACCAAGCAATGCTAGAGATCACGGAATCAAACGGCACCTAATATAGGTAACTATGTTAATGAACCGGACCTATATCGGAGGATCGGATAGAATGAGGGCTCGTAAACCAAATGAGTATGGGAACTCATGTAGTATGGTTTAACAAAGCCTACATACTAAATGAAACCTAACCTAAGTGCTTACGACCCATTACGACCCGTTTAGGTAGCTTATGCTACTTTAACGCGTCGTTCGCGTAAAACGCGTTCCGACTGCCTAACTAGTCCTATGATAAGTAAAATATGCCTTAACATGTCTAATATTGTTGCCCAATCAGTTTAGATGTCAAAAGTTATGTTACATATGCTTAAAATGAATTTTGGCGTAAAAAGGGCATTTCGGTAATTTACCTAGGGCATATAAACTACCTATCATACAACTACTTAAACGAAGCGACCATAAGGTATAACCTCAGAAGGTTATTCCCTATATACTATGGTCACTTAATGTGTTTGGTCGGATCCTAATGATCGACCAAACGGGTCGGGTTCGAAAGTATAAGCGATTGTTTAGATCGCTTACCTTACGACCCTATATAAGCACTTAAACTAAAAGTGACGAGCTAAGCATGTTAAAACATGCTTAACTAAGTTTAGAAAACAGGTTTGGTATCAAAACAAACAGTTTTGATACCCAAGAGTAGTTTGGTTACAAAATACGCGTAAATGCGCATTTTGGCCGAAACTACGACTCGTCACTGAGCCTAGATAACGTGGTAATCAGTAGGTATAGTCTCTAGGGACTATAACCATCGTGATTACGCTCATGTTATGAAGTTCAAACGAACTTCGCATTGACCATAAACTGGTCAGCGCAGAAAGTCAAACAAAGTTTGACTTTTAACGCTAAACGAATAAAGAGAACGAAGCAACACTTACAAAGGGTCCCCGCTAGTAAATCTTGATCAAATAGCTCAGGTATGAAGTAATGGCTTCAACTTAGAGCTTTTAGATCAGATTTTTGTGGGTTTTTGCAAGTGAAGGGGTTGGATATTTATAGGATTTTCCATAGAGAATATTCCTAGCATATTCCAAGCATATTCCTAGCATATTCCAAGCATATTCCTAGCATATTCCTAGCATATTCCAAGCATATTTTCCAAGCATATTCCTAGCATATTCCAAGCATATTCCTGGCATATTCCTTAACATATACCTTAGCATATTCCTGGCATATGGCTAAAACGGGTATTTAACTGGGTATTTTATCTAGCGTTTAAATCCCGGTTTATGGCGTTCTAAATTATTTTTATTACTCTATAAAAATAAACTCGCCAAGATATTACTGAAATAAATTTCATTTGCCAGGACTGGCTGCGTTGTCTGCGTTTTGCAGTAGAAGCACTGTGTTGCGTAGAAACACACGGTACGCGCTTAAACTTTGAAAAATAACGTTTTTAGGCGTTTTAATTTATTTTTCAACACGGACCTGATTAAAATAAGATTTTAATCATAACAGAATATTTGTGGGATTTAAATATTATCTGGTCGGTCACCAACGTTCGTTTGGTCGTACGATCGCGATGTTCGGTTAATTACGACGGAATGCGCATAAGCGCGAAAAACGACCCAAATTGCGCGACGAATGGATTTTTGACAAGCCAAACACTAAAGCATAATATTATAATGCTTACATAAATTTTTGGATGTCCGAATGTATTCAGAACGTAAGTTATGCGCGAAAGTGCAAACTTGTGCACTTTTTGACGCTTTTAGTCCCTGAATGACCCGAAAGTTTATTTTAGCACACCGAACCCCTCAAAGCCTATTTCTAAGCTATGTAAAGGATATTTATGGTATGTTTAACTTATGGTCATGTTCCGGAATGTCTGTTACAGTTTAAATTGGCATACTTTCGCAGTTTGTCAAATTTAGTCCCTGTAAGCGATTTAACTCGATTTTGCCATACCAAAGCCTTCAAAACTTATTTCTAAGTTATGTAAAGGTTATTTAAGGTATGTTAAGCCTATTTCACTATTCCAGAGTGTTCGTTGCATTAAACGGGTTATATTTACGCATCAGTGCGCGTATAACCTTCCAGAAAGCGATTTAAAGCTTGAAATCGAACAAGAATTGATATGTGTAAAGGATACACATATTTATACATGTCCCAAGTATGAAATAAAATATTTCATTGATATTGTGTTTGTTTGATGGTCGCAGTGACCCAGGTGTCACAGTCTCCCCTACTTTAGGAAATTTCGTCCCGAAATTTATTCAGAGGAAACTTGTAAGAGCTTGATACATGAAGTTGAAAAGATCAAACAACACTGGTTAGAGTCCTGAACTTCTAGTAACTTTACTAACATCATGCTTGCAATGTAAGAGGGATACTTATATGCAAGTATATGAAGCGTCATTGGTGCGTCCACCGTACCTCCATTACATCATTTTCATTTTGTTATTGTTGTCACTATCGGTTCTTACACATAATAAATCTTACTGGGTTTCTGTGCACTAAATTTCATAATTATGTACGCGTCCATAATTAGAAAATTCCTTGCATAGTTCACACAGTCTATTTTATAATGTGTAGGGGAAAACCAAATGAACAAACCTGTGATGAGTGTGACTAGACCACCATAGGGTCCCTTTTATTAAATCAATAAATGATTTTAATAGACAACCAAGGAGTCTTTTCCGCTTATATCATCACATGTCATTCTTAACCAGATTTTTGAATCAATCTTTTCGACTAGACCCCTAAAAGGGTCTCTTATGAATCATGGAGTGGTACTATATAATCCAAGGGTCTTAACTATTACATAGAAGCCCATTAAGGATTTAAGGTAGTACCTTTTTGAATATCCTACTACGAATCCCTCATATGAAGATATGAAAGATTCTACGAGGATTTGGATAACGAATACCCAGAGTATACAAAAACACAAAATGCATAAAAGAAAACACAAGATGCATAAACACATAGTCATATAACCACAAAGATTGTTTATCTAGATCTTTAATTTGTTAATTTGTTTTGCTAACAGAGCACATGTATTTAAAACACACTAGGAATCCATCTCGTGGATTTCATTTGGTACTTTAAACATTATCAAGAATCTAACTATAAAGATAGAAAGATTTTTTTAAAGAAAAATTCGATTTCGATTATAAGGAACCGAAATGTTCGAATTTAGGTACATAAGGAATCCAATTAAGGACTCTGATTTGAATGATAATTATCCACAAGGATCTAACTGTGAAGGTAAGAAGATCCCATATGGATTTTGGGATTTGAAGATGTTTTGAAACCTTGCACTGGATGTGCTTAAGTCAAAACATGAAGTAAAAATGCTTATGAAGTTGAGATGCTGGATATGTCAAGGTGACATATGTAGCGGAATTTGAAGGTTAAGTCAATGTATGAGGAAAAATATTTTTTGAAAACTATGCATGGGGTTCTTAAAAAAAATGTGTTCAATGTTTTTGAAACCTTATATATAATACTTTTGAAATCATAAAGTAGGTGTATTTGGTAAAAATGTTTTAAAATCATGCGAGATGAATTTTGAAATTATGTATAAGGTTTTTGAAAACATGATTGATGCTTTTGAAATCATGCACTTGATATAAGTAATTATACTGCATTAATAACATTTTGAAATCGTGAAGGTTGTTTTTGAAAACATAGACAATGTTTTTGAAATCATGCATTTGATATGTTAAGTAAATACACTATATTAAGAACGTTTTCGAACTATATATAAAATGTTTTTGAAATCATGAAGGTTGTTTTTGAAACACTCATACTATGTATGTTGAAAATTCAAAACGTAATGGGTATGAGATTTGAAAATACCCTTAGTTATCTAACCAAGGATTCAAAGGCACAGATGTGCAGAAGCATGATTACTCATAATGTCACTTTATTTTCTGTACTTCGTATCTTAGAATGAAACGAGTACTTAGAATTTTCTATGGGAATCATGAGTAAACATAAAAATGGGAAATATTCACAAGAGTAGTTTGTAAGGAACATAGTTCCCTAATGTAGATATTATAGGGAAAAGCCATACACACATGTAACTACACTTGTATATCAGAATTTGTGATCAACGATTTATTTATAAACAAAACTGATTGTTTCACATTACAAGAAAATAGAAGAATAAAAGCATAAGACAGCAACATCTTCTAGTCAGCCAACTGCTCATCCGTGGGTTGGATTTGCCTTAGCAAGCTTCGGGCATTTATTCACGAAATGACCCATCTTGCCGCAGTTGTAGCACGATCCAGGCGGGAAGCAAGCTTGAGCAGGATTGGCTTGTGGTTGATTTGGACTACTTTGGTTTGGGTTAATTCGACAAGCACTTGCCAGGTGACTAACTCGTCCACATGATACACACAGACGACACTGTAAGTGAGCTTGGTGATGCCCTTTACATTTGATGCATGACGGTGCCGTTCCCTTGTATCGTTTCTTAGCAGGTGGTGTTGACACCTGGCTAGGTCCTGCTTGATTTGGTGCAGCTGCTGCTCGGCAAACTTTTGCTGTATGACCTTTAAGTCCACAAATTTGGCATTCGCGGCACTTCACACTAGCATGATGATGAAGGTTACATTGGTTGCACAAGGGTGCAGTTCCATTGTATGGCTTCCTAGCAGGGGGTTGAGCTGGTTGGTTGGGGATGGCTTGACCATTGTGAGCGACCACGGCAAAGTTCTGAGAAGCCTTTCGCTTCTTTGACTTCTTAGGGGATCGTTCATCCATGGTCTTTGATTCCTCGATTGGTTTCTTGGCTGGTGGTGCTGTCACTTGGCTAGGTCTTGCCTGTTTTGGTGCAACCACTGCGGGATTCTTTGAAGCTTTACATTTCTTTGGTTTTGGTGAAGGCTTTGCTTCGGTCTCCTTTGGTGATTCTTGAGTGGCTTCATCCTGGAGACGATACATGGCAGTAGCTAATTCGACAGTCTTCAGGACTACTTCGCCTATTCGCTGGGCAAATTTGGCTGTTCGCTCGGACATTTGACCGTTGCTGAGAGGAAGAGACATTCTAGAAGAAAATGAAAGATATAGGAAGAAACAAGTGAAACGTCATCGGATAAACAATGCAGAATGGCAATGCATAAGAATTTACGATCATTTGTTTGTTACCTAAGGCAAACAAATGAGACGGCGACAAATAAAAGTAAACGGATCATATTAATGTATCACTGAAGACATGCTCGCCTATAAGTGAACACTCACCCCAAGAGTTCCCAGGTAAGAGTGACTGGTCCGATACTGCTGATTTGTACGAACACTCTAGCCTTCGACAGAAAACTCAGGGTACAGGCATTCACTCTTCCAGTTTGCACGTGTTCACATTATAAGACCCAAACTTTGACGAGATTTTGAAAACTCAAAGGAGTTCAAAACCTTATAACAGAGGGTTCAAAACCTAGTAATCAATCATCCTAGAACAGATGATTAGTTTTCAAAGTGGTTTTGAAATTTATGTTCTTGTTGTGGTTATCACCTAAGAATAGGTGACGGTATTGTTTTATGTCTAAACGCAAGTAAACTCGCGTTAGGGTCCTAGGAAGGTTATAGACTAGGTCAAAGCATTACTAATAACCTAATTCCCTATAACCATGAGCTCTGATACCAACTTTTCTGTCACACTCCGACCACGTAAAACAACAAAACGTGGCGGAAACGTCGGGGAGTGTTGTAACAGAATCATTGTTTCATAACACATGGAAATTGAAATATTGTTTTATTGAATAAAAGAGTTAAAATGTCTTGACAATCAAAGAAATATAACATAAATAACTAGTCTTGCATCTTTTATTGTCACTAAGGCCCAAGTCCGCCTAAGTGTATCTTGATAAATCCTATGCATCATATCCTGAAACACATGTGAAAATAGGTACGTCAGCATAAAAATGCCTGTGAGATACATAGGTTTTGTGAAAATAGAATTCATGACTTATGTTTAAGAAAATGTTTAGTCATGAACCCTGTAATTTGCTTTGTCTTGTAAATCATTTGAAAAGCAATAAGATCAGATGATATGTATAAATAAGAGAATAATGTATGGTTAAATGATTAACCAAGTAAAATGAGTTTGTAGAAGATTAGTTGTTTTGTAAAACAATGTCTTGTGAAAAGTATGTTATTTGTATAAAATGTTATATGTCTTAAATTGAAATGATTCAAATAACGCTACGATATGTAATACCATACAAGCACTTATATATAGGAAGTACCGGCGGCGTATCCACCATGCTTGTATCATATTACACACGCCTCGTTACTTAAATTACTTACTCAAACCAAACCACCAAAGTAAAAATGTTTATGTAAAATCAAATGTCAAAATGTTTTGTGTATATCAATGTCAAACTGTTTATGTCTAATGTAAATCATGAATTGTGTATATCAATGTCAAAATGTTTATGTCTAATGTGAATCACGAATTGTGTATATCAATGTCAAAATGTTTATGTATGGTAAGTGAAATATATCAACTAAACCATATGTAAAATGCACAAAAACAAGGTATTGAAGTAAAACATGGTTTAAATCAAAGTTATGTTTTGTGTAACAAATGCATGCTATACTGATATAAACATCTATGCGGTATTGTGAAAATTCATACATCCAAGCCTTGCGACTGTAGAATAAACCCTAGCACAAAGTCTAAGGTCCACCTAGAAATGTATTCGGATTCGGTCATTCCTTCCAATCCAAACAAACCCGGGATTTCAGGAATGGGAGTTGTCAAGTCCTATGGTACCACTACCTACTACCGAGCGGCATGATTGGTGTTAATGAATGTACATTGTCCCATTTAAACAAACCAAATGTCATACCAAAATTGTAAGCATGTGATGAATAATAAATGTACTAAGTATGCACACAATGGGCATACATAGCATAGAATGTAATGTAAAACAATGTACTAAGTATGCGTACAATGGGCATACATAGCATGAAATGTAATGTAAAACAATGTACTAATTATGCATACAATGGGCATACATAGCATGAAATGTAATGTAAAACGATGTACTAAGTATGCACACAATGGGCATACATAGCAAAACACAATGAAATCATGTACTATAAATGTACTAATGAACATAGCAAGTATATGATGTGAAAGCAGGAAAGCATGAAAGTAACAAGTAGGCACATGTGTTTCACCCCAAAATGTTTGGAAAACAGTAAAATAGGGGTCTATGTACTCACTTGAGATTGCTCTGAAGTCCTAAGATAACCACCAAGCAATGCTAGAGATCACGGAATCAAACGGCACCTAATATAGGTAACTATGTTAATGGACCGGACCTATATCGGAGGATCGGATAGAATGAGGGCTCATAAACCAAATGAGTATGGGAACTCATGTAGTATGGTTTAACAAAGCCTACATACTAAATGAAACCTAACCTAAGTGCTTACGACCCATTACGACCCGTTTAGGTAGCTTATGCTACTTTAACGCGTCGTTCGCGTAAAACGCGTTCCGACTGCCTAACTAGTCCTATGACAAGTAAAATATGCCTTAACATGTCTAATATTGTTGCCCAATCAGTTTAGATGTCAAAAGTTATGTTACATATGCTTAAAATGAATTTTGGCGTAAAAAGGGCATTTCGGTAATTTACCTAGGGCATATAAACTACCTATCATACAACTACTTAAACGAAGCGACCATAAGGTATAACCTCAGAAGGTTATTCCCTATATACTATGGTCACCTAATGTGTTTGGTCGGATCCTAATGATCGACCAAACGGGTCGGGTTCGAAAGTATAAGCGATTGTTTAGATCGCTTACCTTACGACCCTATATAAGCACTTAAACTAAAAGTGACGAGCTAAGCATGTTAAAACATGCTTAACTAAGTTTAGAAAATAGGTTTGGTATCAAAACAAACGGTTTTGATACCCAAGAGTAGTTTGGTTACAAAATACGCGTAAATGCGCATTTTGGCAGAAACTACGACTCATCACTGAGCCTAGATAACGTGGTAATCAGTAGGTATAGTCTCTAGGGACTATAACCATCGTGATTACGCTCACGTTATGAAGTTCAAACGAACTTCGCATTGACCATAAACTGGTCAACGCAGAAAGTCAAACAAAGTTTGACTTTTAACGCTAAACGAATAAAGAGAACGAAGGAACAGTTACAAAGGGTCCCCGCTAGTAAATCTAGATCAAATAGCTCAGGTATGAAGTAATGGCTTCAACTTAGAGCTTTTAGATCAGATTTTTGTGGGTTTTTGCAAGTGATGGGGTTGGGTATTTATAGGATTTTCCATAGAGAATATTCCTAGCATATTCCAAGCATATTCCTAGCATATTCCAAGCATATTCCTAGCATATTCTTAGCATATTCCAAGCATATATTCCTAGCATATTCCAAGCATATTCCTGGCATATTCCTTAGCATATACCTTAGCATATTCCTGGCATATGGCTAAAACGGGTATTTAACTAGGTACCGGGTATTTTATCTAGCGTTTAAATCCCGGTTTATGGCGTTCTAAATTATTTTTATTACTCTATAAAAATA
Organism: Helianthus tuberosus; assembly: GCA_030545235.1. NCBI lineage: Eukaryota > Viridiplantae > Streptophyta > Magnoliopsida > Asterales > Asteraceae > Helianthus > Helianthus tuberosus. Next base: position 34,094,329 of record CM060429.1, read on the forward strand.
AACTCGCCAAGATATTACTGAAATAAATTGCAGTTGCCAGGACTGGCTGCGTTGTCTGCGTTTTGCAGTAGAAGCACTGTGTTGTGTAGAAACACACGGTACGCGCTTAAACTTTGAAAAATAACGTTTTTAGGCGTTTTAATTTATTTTTCAACACGGATCTGATTAAAATAAGATTTTAATCATAACAGAATATTTGTGGGATTTAAATATTATCTGGTCGGTCACCAACGTTCGTTTGGTCGTACGATCGCGATGTTCGGTTAATTACGACGGAATGCACATAAGCGCGAAAAACGACCCAAATTGCGCGACGAATGGATTTTTGACAAGCCTAACACTAAAGCATAATATTATAATGCTTACATAAATTTTTGGATCTCCGAATGTATTCAGAACGTAAGTTATGCGCGAAAGTGCAAACTTGTGCACTTTTTGACGCTTTTAGTCCCTGAATGACCCGAAAGTTTATTTTAGCACACCGAACCCCTCAAAGCCTATTTCTAAGCTATGTAAAGGATATTTATGGTATGTTTAACTTATGGTCATGTTCCGGAATGTCTGTTACAGTTCAAATTGGCATACTTTCGTAGTTTGTCAAATTTAGTCCCTGTAAGCGATTTAACTCGATTTTGCCATACCAAAGCCTTCAAAACTTATTTCTAACTTATGTGAAGGTTATTATGTTAAGCCTATTTCACTATTCCGGAGTGTTCGTTGCATTAAACGGGTTATATTTACGCATCAGTGCGCGTATAACCTTCCAGAAAGCGATTTAAAGCTTGAAATCGAACAAGAATTGATATGTGCAAAGGATACACATATTTATACATGTCCCAAGTATGAAATACAATATTTCATTGATATTGTATTTGTTTGATGGTCACAGTGACCCAGGTGTCACAGGTTTGATCCTAATGCCTCCATCATTTACTTGCTTAGATTTGTGTCGGTAAGGACTTGGGATGTATTGTTTTGGCAAGGTCTAGATTTGCGAGAACCAAACGGGCTATTCACACAAAAAACAAAAATTGAGCAATTAGTATAGATATGTATTTACATGCTCGGTAAAGGCTCAAAACTCACTTTTGTGGGAAAAAGGGGTTATAGTCTAAAAATGTATATATAATCAAATTTTACCAAGATTTGTTATGCCCGTTTTTATAATTTTCTTAATTGTTTCTTTTTATCACGACCCTATCAGGTGTAAAATAGTAAAAACATGTTTTTTAGAACTTATTTTACCCAACTAAACCAAGATAAGTAAAAGAAAATAAAAAAAAATTGAAAAAGTTTGGGGTGATTAGCGGTTTTCCAAGGCGACTTTTGTGTAACGATTTTTTTAGGACAAACGATTCTAGGTTTTGTCATCCCCCCACACTTAAATTACACATTGTCTTCAATGTGTCCCCAATATGATTTATTTTAGTTAAATGTGTAAAAATTGTGTGAAAATAGCAATTTTTTTGGTTACTGGCACTTGTAGCACGGGGGCGTGCTATGGGGACACGGCCTCGTGTCCAAAGTGCCAGTAACAATTTTGAACAGAAGACTTACAATATGGTGGACACGGTGTCGTGCTGGATGAGCACGGCCCGTGCCACCTTCTCGGTAGAAAATTTTTGGACATCAGACAGTTGAGCACGGGGTCATGGCTGGTGGGCACGGCCCCGTGATGCAGTCACTGGTTTGCAATTTTTGAGGTGGGAGGCTCTGGTTTACGTGCATGGGTTCCATTTTTCATCATCCGTTTGGCATTTTCAATTTCTTTCACACATTTATTGAAACCATCAACAACCATACTTCCATTTCATTAGAATAAAAGACAACTACAAGAAAACAAAATTTACAATCCTAAATTAACCTAAGCTAGATAGATTCTTGAGGAATGCCTCCACGAGATCCTTATTTAAAAACCCTATAGCTACTTTCCGAGATCTAAGAATGTTAGTCATTGGAGGACTTGAGCTATTTCCAGAAGCACCCAATTAGAGGTCATTAAGTATTTCCTCTATCTCCCTTGGAAGGAAGATGTAAGCCTCCTTGTCGACCTCCTCTTGAGGTAGGGGAGCTGGATTTACCGGAACCTCAAAGGCGATATTGAGAGGGGGAGGTTCCGGGATCTCGTCATCCCATCCGGTGGGTTGAATGAACTCGTTTGCAAGGTTCCAATCTTCTTGAGGCCAAATCGGTTCCATTGGAGGCATAACCAAGATGTTCAACCTTTGGTGTAAAAGGTTGATCTCCCTGAAGCAATCATCCTGGCCCATGGAGAGATAGTTCACCCGGTCGATTAGAACCTCTTCCACCGCGGTCATTTCCTCAAGAGATTCCCTTAAAGCTCTGACGTATCTAACGAGAGTAGCCTCAAGGGAGAGTCTCCTCCCTTGGCGGTTATTCCTTGAGCTATTTGATGAAGTCCCGCTCTGTTGGCTCGACATTCTATGAAAGATGACAAACTGTTGGCCCATGTAATCCTTCCTTGAAGAACAGATGATACAAAAGACAAAACTGGTTCTGAATACTTGATCCACAATAAGTAGCATTTGAACATAATTCCCTCCAATGGAAGTGGCTTCTAACACTGATTATTCTAAAGACTGTTGTGCACAAAGACTGTTATACCAAAGCCCTGTTGATGTGAAAGTGCTGGTGAAGACAAAGTACTGCTAGAATCAAAGGCCTGATCAACCTAAGAGGAAAGCACTACTCAGCACCATTAGTGTTTAATCATCAACAACGGATAGCTCCATCAGTGTTTTATTTAATCAATGTAATAGTGTCTGTAGCATCAGTGTTTAGAGTTTGTTATGATAGTAAGATGTCACTGTCTAGGTGACGTCAGCAAAGATGCTTAGTGGCTAGGATTTGTACTATAAATAGACAGTGCCTGTACTGTTCTATTCAGCTCTTATGCATTCACACTCATCTTGTACGAACAACCATAGTGAGCTCAGGCTGAGTGGGAGTTAGTGTTCATGCATACATAAGTTAAATCTTTTTAATATTTCAATCTTTTGACTAATGAAAGCATTGCATGATGAAAGCTAATCTTTCCTTGATTGTGTTACAAAGTTTTTCATTCATTTCCGCTGCAAGTATTCTCTGATTTACCTTCTTTCATTTACCATCTTAATTAAAACAACACAATCAAGTCAAACTCAGATCCTAACAATTGGTATAAGAGCATAGGACAGTCAAATTCGATCTAACAATTAATTTGACATAAAAGTTCAGCTCAATTTCATCGATACTAAGTTGTTCATATCAGTTGAAAAACATAGTACAAGTGTAATCACATTTAAAGTTGATTATTCAAAAACTTCTCTAAAAAAACCAAGATGTCTTCACAATCACAGGAACTTCACAACACCGGAACACTCTTCAAGCCACCTATGCTTGTCAGATCTGAATAAAATATCTGGCAACGTAGGATGGGCTATGTATTATGTGACACCCGGCTTTTCAGGCTGTACCGTACAATTGTAACACGTGTTGTGAATAGATAAAAGGCTGTATTTGACTGATTATGATGTTTATATGTGGAATTTAATGAGTTGGTAAAAATAAACTTTGATAAAAATTATGTTGGTAACGGTAAGATAAACGCTTATCGCGTAACGGTTAAAATGCGAAACGAACGTCGGTGACCACCCGATCAGTGTTAAAATCCTAAAAATAGTCTGTTATGATTAGAATAATAATTTAAATCCTATTCATGAGGAAAAATAAATTCAAAATGCTTAGAAACTCTATTTTTCGAGTTTAAGCGCGTACCGCGCGATGCAGTGCGTGTACCGACAAAATACTGTCAACACAGCTTGTCAAGGGAAATGATAATCATTTTAGTAATAATTTGATGAGTTTATCACTTTATAATGATAAAAATAAATAAAAACGCATAAATCCCTATTTTTGCGATTTTAAGCGCGTACCGCGCAGCACAGCGAGCATACTGCCAAATACCGGCAACGTAGCCAGTCCAGGCAAACAAAATATTGTTCAGTAATATTTTGATGAGTTTATTTTTATAGAGTGTTAAAAATAACTTAAAACGCACTAAAACGGGATTAAAACGATAGATAAAATACCCGATATCCAGTAAATACCAGTTTTTGGCCAAAATTTAGATATATATGTATATGTATACATATAAATCGTGTGGGATGTGTGAGGAAGGAAAAATGGCAGCCATGCAATAATGTTCTCTCTCCTCTCTCTTGCCCCTATTGGTCAAGATTGGAGGTGCATGATGACTGTGTATCTCAAATCTTTCAATATCTTCCTTAAACCAAGAAAACTCATTCTCAAACAATCAAACTCCCTCTCTCTCTTAACAAATCAGCCGAACACTCCTAAACACACCTTCATTTCGAAATTTTTCACTTGTTCATGAAGATCAAAGTTCATTCCAAGAAGGTTTCAAGGTGTTTTGAAGATCCGAAAGTGCTTTCTTGGTGAAACAAGCTCCATATCATCAAAAATATTGTCAAAACCCACTAAAATCTTGAAAGGTATAAACTTGTTTTTAAAACCATGTTCTTGATTTTTAGAGATGATGATGTTGGAAGTTTCTCTTGAATCTTGGAAAATTAATCACAAACTTGAAAACAATAACAAATGGGTTTTTAAAGAAAATAAAAATGGATGTATTTGTATATGTATGTATAGCCGTGAGTGTGTGTATACATGTGTATTTGATTTGAGTTTTGATTTTGATTGATTCTTGTTTGATTTAATTATTGAAAGTAAAATGCATGCCTGATTAAGTGATGATTTGGTAGGAAGTTCTATGAATAAAGAATGTTAGGAAAGTAAATTTTTGAAACCATATACACATATGTATATGGCCGTGTATGTATGTATATGTATACACATGCATGAGAATTTTTTATGATTAAAAGTTTTAGATGTGTAAGAATGTGCATCACTTGCACTTATGATGAATGATTTGGATGATAATCATGTGTAGAATATGATTGTTCTTGAATACTTGAACATGATTTAAATATAAGTTGAATATATATTTTAGTACATATAAAATGATGATGATGTATTATGAATGCATTAGATGCATTTACTTGAACAAGCATGATGATATGTGATCATAAAAAGGTGATTTGAGTATGATTTAGTAAAAATCAGTTATGAGCAGATTATAAACACTAAAATAAAGTTATTTTAAAGTGTTTAGTGACATATAAATTTCTCATAATGTTTGCTAGCTTTGCATGTTGTACTTGGTGCATTAAAAGTTGTAAAATACGTGAAATCGCATGATTTATGTGACTTACACAAAAACTGCACTAATCTGATCATAACCACTATTTTAATCAGTAAATAACATGTATTGTGTTAAAATATCAAGTCGTTTCGAGTTGGGATGATTATAGTAACGTTTAATGTAAAACAATGCGTTAAAACGGCCAAAAATCGGCTTTTCGAGTGATTTTTGTAAAAATGATTTAGATCAGTAAATAAACTGATGTTTTTAGTTTAAAAATAATTATTTTAAATAATTTTAAGTTTACTTGGTGTTTGGTTGGTCATACGTGACTTCCGACGCCCGTAATCGTTACCGAATCGCTAAAATACGCATTTTTCGATGAACACTAGTATGGGTAAATATTGAGTGAACCTTATGTGATAAAATGTGTTAAGTGATTTAAACATGTAAATGTGATAATATGTTAAGTGTTAACTTGATAGTGGGGAATTTAGATTATGCATGCATACTTGTACGTTTTGTGCGGTAGAAACGGTAAAAATTGCGTTAAATGTGTAACTTGTTTGTCGAGCAAGAAATTTGATACATATGAGGAATTTTATGTATATTTGATTTAAAAATGACAAAATAGATAAGTTAACAAGACTTCGTGTGTTTTGATGATAAATTATGTGAACATTTATGTATATATATTATGACGCGCAAATCATAGATATATTGCGTATAAACGGGAGAGTTAATGGATTTACACAATAATGGGCACCAATAAAATCGTTCAAGTTGAAAAATCATAAAAATGTATATATATATAGACTCATATATATATATATATGAACGTGCCAACATAATCAAAAATAATAATAACTTTTTGAGAAAATCTCAAAGTTATGTGACAATTCTAAGAAAACAGAGAAACTTAGGATTTTTGTGATGTTATATTGATTTAAAATCATTCCTATATACATATTAGGACATGTAGAAATCAATCTCTGGGATTGCGCTATTTAAAAATACGCACCCAAAGGTGAGTGTCACTAAACCCCTCTCTTTACTGTTTTATATATATATTTTTTGGGGGTAGGACACGCTAAAAAGGGTTTATTAATGTTTTTGGAAATAAAACTTACCTTTTGATATAAATTATATATTTTCATTGAAAATATGTGGATGTTTGGGAATTATATATATATATTTCGGGATGAAATGGTTTTGGAGAATAAATACGTTTCGGGTGGAAACTGGATTATGCACGGTGTTTGGGGGGAAAACGACCGTGTAGATGGTACGGTGTTTCCGAAGAGAAATAGACAGTAAAGTTGGGACGAATGCCGGCCTGATCTCAAGGGAGGGGATCAGGGGATTCGTACAACATCGTGTATTAAATTGTCATATTAGTAGGATATATATATTGTACCTGAGGCAGACATCATATTGTTCTTTGAGAAAGAACCTTGCGCCCATGATGTCGTTTAATCATTTAAGTAGTGTACGCGAGGAATTGTTGGTAGATCTATCGGGTTGACAACCCCGTCGTGACCGGTCACCCCGGGTCAAGTCAAGCGACGAATTTTGATTCTGTTTATTGTCGAGCATTGATTATCCCTGCATGGTTAATATATAGTTCGTATCGTCTAGCTAACTTTACGAGTCCGAAAATTGACGTAATAATTTAATATACAAAACATGGGTAGTAACAATATTGTCGGGTTCATGAAACTACGACGGAAGGCCCATGGATTTTATTAAGGAAGTAAAACGGACTTTCAAAATTATAAGGATGTTTTCAAATAAACACCTAAACAGAAAGTTTTCATTGGAATAAAATTGTTTGTAAGTGAATATGTGAACTCACCTTCCTCTGTGTTGACACTTGATTTTAACGTGTTCTACAGGTACTTGAGTTCGGCTTCGGGAATTATGGCGTATCTTGTGGAAGTTGATGCATGTTTGATTTGATAATGTTTTGGACAAACTTTTAAAAACTATTTGGAACCAATGTATTAAGATCCATAAGGATCAAAACAATTTAACTACGGTGTGATTGTCACAGACTTTAAGACTATGTGTTTTAAAATCTATGTTTAAATTAAGTTAAAATGTCCAACATTACGATGCATCGTTCAGCAAGATACAAATGGGCACCAACTTCCGTCACCACTACGTTTTATATTCCGCTGTGACGTTTTTGGGGTGTGACATATTAGCACAATAAAACACTGGCTGCTGGAAGTCTGTCATCTTTGGACCTCACGTTCCAATGGTGCCAAGCATAGAAGATCCCAAGGTCCAAGTACCTAAAAGCCTTGAAAATTACTCAGATCAGGATTTTCAAAAAATTGAATTAGATGCAAAGGCTTTTAGTATTGTGGCCTCAGCTCTACCAAATGACATATACCCTGGCCTGTTACATTGTAACAGTACTAAAGAGCTCTAGGATGCACTGAAAGAGCAGTTTGGTGGGACAGAAGAGGTTATAGAAAACAATAGGGAGGTTTTAAACCAATAATACGAAACGTTATGTCATGTTAAATGAGAGTCACTGACCCAACAGTTTGAATGATTTAGTTGTCTCATTAGTGAACTTAAACTGGTTAATGTTGAATTTGCAAAGTCCACTTTAAATAGTAGGTTTCTTAGATCATTACCAGATAAGTGGGACATTATAGCTTTTTTGACCAGAAATTCTGTGGGATTCAAAGAGTTAAGTCTGACCCAACTTCATGGTAGGCTTCTCACCTATGAGAGAGAGCTGAACCGGAAAAAAAAGTTGTAGGAATGTGGAAAAGTTGCTGATGATTACACTTTTGGTAACACAACACTTTTGGGTCAAGAAGAGTCTGGTGGTAGTAAGGACCAGAGTTATGATCATTACATTGACATAACTGCAGGTGGAGCCTTCAACTCTGAGCCTTACTCACCCAATTATGCTTTCACAGCTAATGGGGAAAACCAGATCTTTGACAACTTATCCTTTGAACTCAATGACCTCCAACATTTTGATCCCACTGATCTGGAAGAGATGGACATTTAGCACCAATTGGCCTTGTTGAGTGTAAGAACTAGCAAGTTTTACAAAAGAACAGGTAGAAAGTTTCCAGGATTGCATGGGAATTTAAAAGTGGGGTTGGATAAGTCCAAAATTAAGTGCAACAAGTGTAGCAGGCTTGGCCACTTTGCTAGGGAATGTAGAAGCCAAAACAATGGTCCAATCATTACTCACCCTAGCCCAAGACCTCAAAACACACAAAGCACTCTACACTATTCCCAAGATACCCCTGCTCCTCATATGTAAAACACTGCCCATTTTGCACATCCTGTAAACATTGTTCCAGTGCAATATGTTCAAACCACTGTTGCACAAATCTAGTATGTCCAAGCCCCTGTCTCTCCGGTCCAAGTGCAACAACCTACACCGCAACAAACTGCACAAACATCTGTGAAAACTTTTCAAACCACAAGTTTGTTCTCAAACAACATTACATAATATAGTTTTAACAGATCGATTTTTTGCATTCCATCTTTCGCACAAGGGCGGGAGATGTGAACCAAATCCCCCATAAGGATGACATCGCTTTCTTGACATGCTCGTTCTTGTTTTCATGAATTGCAAGGTTCAACTAGTTGCATGAAATACATGTAAGTTTGAAAAGTCAACATAAAGTTGGTGAATTCATGTGTTTTTTTGCTTTGTAACAAATGAATCTCAAAAACATTTGAAAAAACTTGTATTGAAAACTGGTATGTGAAAGCTTCTATAAATTAGAGGAACATTAATGTTTTGTAAGGACATTGATATGTGTTGGGATTGAACCCTCCCAAAGGAACAGATAATTAAAGCCAAAACTGGATCAGAGTAGTGGATCCAGAATAAGCAGATATTATATATACAAGTCTCTCCCCTTGAAAGTGGTTTCAACATCTGCTGACCTCCTATCTACTGAACGTACAAACTGCTGACCCACAAACTGCTGATCTAGTAAAAGACTGATGGAAGACTAAATCTCTGCTGCTCAATCTACTGCCTTGAGTCAAGCTCTGCTGATCATGACAAGTACTGCTGGGTTCATATCAATGGAAGGATGCAGCAGTAGTTTAGATGTCTTTATGTATTGAAATGTAATAACAGTAGTTAGCATAGCAGAGGTTGTATAGATAAGAGGTTAGAGTTTATTAGGAGGTTAGATGTCACTTTCATGGTGACGTCAGCTTAAATGCTTCAGTGGTTTGCTCGTGCCTATAAATAGAACAGTACCATGCACTGTTCTATTTAGCTCTTTGCAACATCTTCTTCCTGCACAAACAAACACTGTGAGCTCAGGCTGAGGGGGAGTTTGTATTCATACATTGCACTGTAATCGTTGTTGAAATTAAATTCAATCTTTCGGTTCTTTGTGGAAAATGTTTGATTAAAGCAATTCTCTCATTTGATTGTGTGCAAAGCTTGTTTCCATCTTAATTCCGCTGCACAACTCATCCATCTTCATCATAATTCAAACGTAAAACACAATCAAAACCAAACTCAGATCCTAACAATTGGTATCAGAGCCTGGAGAGTCAAATTTGATTTAACAATCATTTTAACGTAAATAGTTCAGCTCATAAAAGTTGATATTGATAGTTTGTTCATTTGTGTTGAAAAACAGATCAAGGTTTAATCACCATCAAAGTTGATTAATCAGTGCCTGTAAAACAACCAGGATGACATCACAATCACAAGATGATAAGAATAACATTGGCTCGCTTTTCAAACCACCCATGCTTAAACGTAATGAATACAACATCTGGGAGAGAATGATGGGTCACATCCTTGCTCAACAGAACACTGGATGTTGGAGGTATGTTGTTTTTGGTCCCCAAGTTCCTATGGTGCCAAGTGCTGAGGATGCAAAGAAGTTCGTTCCTAAACCAACTGAAAACTATACTGAAACTGATTTTCAAAAGTTCGAACTCGATGCGAAAGCATTTAGCATCATAGCATCTGCATTACCAAATGAGATCTATGCTGGGCTGTTACATTGTAACAGTGCCAAAGAGCTATGGGATGCATTGAAGGAACAGTTTGGGGGAACTGAAGAAGTTATTGAAAACAATAGGGAAATTCTGAATCAGCAGTATGAAACCTTCTGTCACATTAAGGGTGAATCATTGACCCAACAGTTTGAACGTTTTAGTTGTCTCATCAGTGAGCTAAGGCTTGTTAAAGTTGAAATTCCAAAATCAACACAAAATAGTAGGTTTCTTAGATCACTACCTGATAAATGGGACACAATTGCATTTGTGACTAGAAACTCTGTTGAATTCAAAGATCTGACCCTGACCCAACTTCATGGTAGACTCCTAACATATGAAAGGGAGTTAAACCAGAAAAAGAAGTTGCAAGAGTCTGGCAAAGTTGCTGATGATTATTCATTTGGCAACACAGCTCTTTTTGGTCAGGAAGAATCTGGTAGCAGTAGTAAGGATCAGGGTTATGATCACTTTATTGATATAACTGCTGGTGGAAATTTCAACAACCCTGATTCTCACTTTGCCAATTATGCTTTTACTGCAAATTGTGAAAACCAGATGTCAGATAATTTGTGCTTTGAACTCAATGATTTGCAACACTTTGATCCCACTTACTTAGAAGAGATGGACAATTTGCATCAATTGGCTTTGCTTAGTGTAAGAACAAGCAAATTCTACAAAAGAACAGGGAGAAAATTCCCAGGGTTACATGGGAATTTAAGGGTGGGGTTGGATAAATAAAAAATTAAGTGCTACAAGTGCAATAGGCTAGGGCACTTTGCTAGGGAATGCAGAAGTCAAAACACTGGTCAACTAATCACTCATCCCAGCTCAAACCCTAGACCGCAAAATCAAAGCACTGTGCACTATACCCAATATACCCCTGCAGCCCATGTTAACACTGCTCACTATGCTGCTACTTCTGTGCCTGTGCATTATGTCCAAACCACTGTTCCACATATTCAGTATGTTTAAACCCCTGTCCCTCAGGCACAAGTGCAACCTGTTGCACCTCAAACAGCTGCTCCAGCAGTGGTACAACCAGATCAGCAAAGCTTTTTCACTCAAGGCTTTGTTGACTGGAGCAGCATGCCTGATGAGCTTGGTGATGAAAATTTTGCACTCTATGCTTTTAATGAACCTTCTAATGATGAATTTTGTTTAATGGCATTAGAGTCAATACCAGAGGGGGTAGAAACTGAAGGTGAATAACTAAGTGCTGAAACAGTGGATGAGGTGACTGAAGCAGTCATTACTGCAGTTGCTGGTGAACTGCTGCTGGGAGAAAATTCAGAAACCTTGATTGAACCACTGACAGACCCCTGGTCCAAAGAATACAAGGAAGAAGAGGAAGAAAAGAGAGCAGGTGAGAAAGAAGTAAGAGCTGATGATGAAGAAAATCATCAATGTGATTGTGCCATGATGGCTGCTGCCAAGGTATCACCTCAAGTTCTTGAAAAACTATGTTCAGACAAGTGCATTATTTCATTTGCTAACATCAAAGAGGTAAATGAGAACCTTAGGGATAAAATCTTAACTGATGAAGTCAAATTTGAAAAGTCATTAAAAGAGCTTAGAAACAAATTGGCTGAAAAAGATAAAGAGAACAGCAGTCTCAAAGAAGAGCAAAGCATAACCAAAACTCAACTCCAGACTATGGTAGAAAAATACCAAGTTTGCACAAAGGAGTTAGAGTCCACCCAAATCACATGTGAGAGATGGGTGGAATCTTGCAAAGGGTATGAGGTTATGCTTGAGAAACAGATTAAGAGCAATGTGAAATTTGGTGTTGGTTATAGAAAATATGATGATGAAAACACTGCTTTTAAAAATCTGTTCAAACCACTGAAGTAACAACTGAAGTCATTCCAACCAACAAGAATGGCCAAGAGGTTAAAATAACCGACAAACTTGGTAACAAAATCACTTTGGAAAGATCTGTGGGATCCTCAACTTTTGAGGAAATTGAGAAATACCAATTTAAACCCACATGGTCTGATGAGTGTGACATTCTTGAAAATTTCAAGCCCATGGACTTTACAACCACTGATGGTGTCACAGCTCCAAAAGCAAAAGTCATCCCTCTCAAGGACATCCCAGCAGAGGTTAAAAACTCTGTTGCAAAGGAGTCTGAAAAGAGAAAGAAGAGAGAAAATATCAAAAACCTGTTTTGTGAATTTTGTGAAAAAAAAGAATCATCTAACAAAAGATTATTTCCATTTAAAAGCTTATGATTTAAACAAAACAAGTGTCATTGTTCCTGCTGAAAGCTGCACCATCTGTGGTAAAACTAACCACAAAACTCAAGCATGTGTGTATCTCAAAAACTTTGATGTGAAAAAGAATGAATACATTGCTAAAACATCCTTGAGTCCATCAACATCATCAGTCAAATTCACCAAGAACCAACCACTGTTTGTGCCAGTTCAAACAGCTGTCACAAAACAGCTGAACCAAACATCTGTCAAAAGAGATGTTCAGGTTACTGATGCATCCCCTGCCAATCAATACAAAAGAGGTAAGGGACAACCATCTTACCAAAGGATTCCACACGTTTATGAGACCTACAAAAGGCCCTCTAAACCCAAAGTGAACAGGCATCCTTTTGGGTACCAACAGGTGATTGGGTGTCACAGCCCCCGACCCGGTTTAACCCGTTTCAGGAGCCGCGGGACAGAAATCCCGTGGTATTTAATTAATTGAGTTTAATAGCGGAAGTTTATCATCGGGATCTTTTTAAAGCTAAAATTTTCCCCGATTATTTTATTTCACAACTCGGGATAAAACCCCGGTAATTTACAATACTATGATTTCACGGAGAAATCTTTATATTACAAAACATATTTCTTTATTTTATAATGAGCCACTTTCTTAAGCTTGCAGTGCTTCCTGGCACTTTTCCTGGATTACAACAGATCACCTGAAACATGTTTGAAATTTGTTTTGTCAGCAGGAAATACTGGTGAATCATTCTATTTAATAAAACGGACCTGTTTGTTATAATTTACAGTATCAAGGGTGATTACATTGTTTCTATATCAACCAACTACCCACAGTATTTGTCACTCGACTTATTTCTGTGACTGTGGTCAGACCACCCATTGGCTAACTCGTTGTCCAATGGTGGCGGGAAAAAGTAATGTATACAATACCCCACATACCGGCTGTAATTTGGTGACTACAAAGACTTAATCCCTGTAATTATAACTTTGAAAATAACATGCTTTTGAAATCAAATTTGATAAAAAGAGAATGACTCACATTGCAGATTTAATACGAACAGAGTCTAGTCTATGGATTAGCCTTGTTAACCTAATTTAAATAACAATGCACACAAAACTGGGTTAGTAATCAATATAGCATTTACGATAACTCACGAGATCAAACCCTCATAACGAATGACAAAGTGCGATACTTAAACATCCATCGAATTAACGACGAATGACAAAGCATAACCCTAATGTGGGCAGCACTTAAACATCCATTGGATATATTGATCGATCGGACAATGAATCATAACAGCGATCGAGTTATTACCCTGTTTTGCGGCAGCAATTAGTGAATCGTGTGTGTTTTTGTAGTATTCTGATCGTAACTCAGTGCATGTAGCGAGAATTTACGTCGTTTTAACTCCTGAATTCAAGTCCCAAGGCCCTCTATTTATACACGAAATTTGCTTAGCTTACGGACTGTAAGACTCAACCCTTACGGTCCGTAAGGGACACGAAATCATTTATAGAGTAGCCACGTCTGGGACTAGCCTTGCTGACTTAACTGTTTTGTAAATTCGATTTTTGAAAACGAGATTTTAAGATAATCGTAACTAGGGTTTACCCCCCAGAGTTTTAGGGGCCCTGATCCTGATTCCGATTGTTATGAAAATTTTAGGGTTTGTGCAGAATCACTTGGGTGTCTCAATTAGGGTTTCCTATTGGATAAAATAATAAAATAAATAAGACTTTTGATGAGAGTTATTACATCCTCCCACCTTAATAAGAATCTCGTCCTCGAGATTCACTGGAATAAGTGTGGATACTTTCGCTTCATTTCAGATTCCAGCTCCCAAGTGTATTCAACTCCTCTCTTTGAATCCCACTTGTCTTTAACTAGCACTAGTCGTTTGTGCTTGCGAAACTTCACTTTTCTGTCTTCTATCTGAAGAGGTTTCTCAACAAATTTTAGCTTTTCGTTTACCTCTATATCTTGGAGAGGTACTACCAAAGATTCGTCTGATAGACATTTCTTGAGATTGGATACATGAAATACATCATGTACTCCAGATAACTCTTCTGGTAGTTGTAAACGATAAGCAACTGGTCCTATACGTTGGATCACCGAAAATGGTCCTATGTATCTTGGACTTAGCTTTCCTTTCTTACCGAATCGGACTACTCCTTTCCAAGGAGAAACTTTTAGTTGTACTTTATCTCCAACTTGGAACTCCAATCGCTTCCTTCTATCATCTGCATAACTCTTTTGATGATCTCGAGCCGTCTTCAGTCTTTCCTTGATTTGTGTGATCTTATCAGTAGTTTCTTGCACAATCTCTGGACCTGATAATTGACTTTCTCCTATTTCGGCCCAACAAACTGGAGTTCTGCATTTTCTTCCATACAGTGCTTCAAATGGGGCAGTTTCAATGCTTGAATGATAACTATTGTTATAGGAGAATTCGATCAGAGGTAAGTGATCATCCCAGTTTCCACCAAAATCTATTACACATGCTCGGAGCATATCTTCTAGAGTTTGGATCGTTCTTTCACTTTGCCCGTCTGTTTGTGGATGGTATGCAGTGCTTAAATTTAGTCGAGTTCCCATAGCTTCTTGGAAACTTTTCCAGAAATGAGAAGTGAAACGACTATCTCTATCTGATACAATGGAGAGTGGAACTCCATGTAGAGATACGACTTCATCTACATACAACTTTGCCAGTCTTTCCATGCTAAAGGTTTCTTTCATAGGTAGAAAGTGAGCAGATTTGGTTAATCGATCCACAATTACCTAAATCGCGTCATTACCTTTTCTGGTTTTGGGTAACTTAGTAACAAAATCCATTGTTATGAGTTCCCATTTCCATACAAGCATTTCTAGTTGTTGTAGTAGACCTGAAGGTTTCTGATGTTCTGCCTTAACTTGTGAACAAGTAAGACACTTAGAAACATATCTAGCTATATCCTTCTTCATGCCTATCCACCAGAAATTATTTCTTAAATCTTGGTACATTTTATTGTTTCCAGGGTGTATGGTATACCTAGATTTATGAGCTTCCTCTAAAATCTTATTTCTTAATTCTCCCTGCTTTGGCACCCAAATCCTTTTCTTATGGAATCTCCAAATTCCATCATCTCCTTCTTCTAATTCTTTTATTCGTCCTTTCATTCCTTCAGCAACATCCTCTATTGCTGTTACTTGAAAACGCTTCAGTTGTTCCATTAAATCTAACTGTAGATTTAATCTGAGAGCACGAACCCGTCGTTGTTTCTCATGGTACTTACGACTTAAGGCATCTGCAACTACATTTGCCTTTCCTTCGTGATACTGAATATTACAGTCGTAATCACTTAAGATTTCCATCCATCTTCTTTGTCTCATGTTTAACTCTTTTTGCCCAAAAATATATTTTAAACTTTTGTGGTCTGTATAGACAGTAAATTTACTTCCGTAAAGATAATGTCTCCAAATCTTAAGGGCAAAAATTACGGCTCCTAACTCTAAATCATGAGTCGTATAATTTTCTTCGTGCTTTTTCAATTGCCTCGAAGCATACGCAATTACCTTCTTGCGTTGCATAAGCACACATCCTAATCCTAGTTTTGAAGCATCACAATATACTTCAAAATCTTCAATTCCTTCTGGTAAGGCTAAGATTGGAGCATTTGTTAATTTCTGCTTCAATATTCTAAAGGCTTCTTCTTGCTTAGGTCCCCATTCAAACTTAATGGCTTTACAGGTTAGCTTAGTTAATGGTACAGCTATTTTGGAAAAATCCTTAATAAACCGTCTATAATACCCAGCTAAACCTATAAAACTTCTAATTTCCATTGCAGTTTGCGGAACCTTCCAATTGGTAATTGCTTCTATCTTAGCAGGATCTACATGAATACCTTCATGATTCACCATGTGTCCTAAGAATTGCACTTCTTGCAACCAAAATTCACACTTTGAGAATTTTTGGCATAAAGCTTTTCTTTTCTTAACAAAGTTAAGAGTGTATGTAAGTGCTCACAATGTTCGTCCTGACTTTTTTAATAAATAAGTATATCGTCTATGAAGACAATTACAAATTTATCCAAATACGGTTTACAAATTCTATTCATCATGTCCATGAATGCGGCAGGTGCATTCGTTAATCCAAAGGGCATGACTGTAAACTCGTAATGACCATACCTAGTTCTGAAAGCAGTTTTAGGTATGTCTTCTTCTTGTACCTTCAATTGATGATATCCGGAGCGTAAATCTATCTTAGAAAAATATCTAGCCCCCTGAAGTTGACCGAATAGATCATCAATCCTAGGTAATGGGTATCGATTCTTAATTGTAATCTTATTCAGTTCTCTATAATCAATACACATTCTCATCTAGCCATCCTTTTTCTTTACAAACAACACTGGAGCTCCCCAAGGGGATGAGCTAGGTTGTATGAATCCTTTGCTTAGTAATTCATCTAATTGCTTTTTCAGTTCTAACGTTTCGGTAGGAGCTACCCGATAAGGTGCCTTAGCTATCGATGTAGTTCCTGGAATTAGATGAATCCTAAATTCTACCTCCCTATCTGGTGGTAATCCTGGTAACTCTTCTGGGAATACATCTGGGTATTCTGAGACTACAGGGATCTCCTTAAGTTCTTTGTTCTTAGTATTAATGATTACTGAAATCATATATACTATTCCTTGCTTTCGTTCATAACTAGCAACTTTCATTACTGATATGAAGTTCATGGGTTTACGCGGTTTATCTCCTGTAATCATGATTACTTCTCTAGTAGGTGCCTGAATTTCTATAGAATTTTTATCACATAGAATTCGAGCATGGTTGGCTATTAACCAATCCATTCCTAACACAACATCAAATTCAGCTAATTTCATAGGTAACAGATTTGCAGAAAATTTATGACCTGAAAGTTCTATTTCTACTTTTTGCAAAACCTGGTCTATTTTAATGTTGGTTAAAGGTAACTTAAGAGCTTGACAGAATAAAGTATTTATAAAACTTTGGGTTGCACCAGAGTCAAATAATACTTTTGCGTATACGTTGTGAACTAGGAACGTACCAGCTATCACATCTGGAATGAGTTCTGCTTCTTGAGTGGTCAGCTGGAATGCTCTGACATTCTTCTTAGTAGCTCCATCGGTCGCCTTGGTTTTGTTGTCTGCAGGTTTGACCAATTTAGGACATTCTGGCTTAAAATGTCCTGTTTCTCCACAGTTGTAGCAGATTCTGGTTTTCTTCCTGCAGTCTTCTTCACGATGTCCTATGGCTTTGCAAAAGTTGCAGATTACGTTACATCTTCCATAATGTTTCTTTTTGCAATTTCTGCAAAATGGCAAAGTTGAAGATTGCCCCGTTCCTCTTCTTTTGAAGTTGCTATTATTACCCACCCGAAATCCTTGGGTAATTTTCTGAGCCAGTTCCTTTTTCCTGTTTTCATCTCTTGTGCGTACCAGTTCGTCAGTTAGGGTGTTAGCTAGTTCTACCGCATTGTCAATAGTGCGAGGTCTCGTAGCCTTAACGATGTTGCGGATTTCGCTAATTAGTCCCCAAATATAGCGAGAAATGAGTACCGGTTCTGGCGAAGCCAGCGTTGGTACCACTCTTGCATATTCGAAGAATGTCGAAGTATAACCACGACAATCTACACCCGTCATACGATGGTTTAGGAATTTATTTTCCATTTGATCTTTTTCATACTCAGGACAGAATTTTCTTTCTACAAGATTCTTAAATTCTTCCCATTTCATGGCATATGCCTCGATCCTTCTTTTAGCTTGTAACACTGTGTTCCACCATTCTAGCGCCCCTTCTTTAAAAAGATTTGACCCATATATAACTTGATCTTCCTCAGCACATTTACTTATAGTGATCACTGCCTCAGTTTTCTCTAACCAACGTAGTGCTGCAATAGCCCCTTCGTTACCTGCAAACTCAGTTGGTTTACAGGCAAGGAATTCTTTGTAAGTGCAACCAGGTGTTGCAGCTTTCATTTTCTTGAAAATTGGGGCTTGCAGATCATTATTGTTATTAACATGATTACCACCTCCGTTTATACTATTACTAAAGTTGTCGCCTTGTGTACGTTTACTAGGAATGATTGATTGAGGTTTAACAGGTTTCTGAACAGCAGCAACGATTGCTGGGATAGCATTAGCTATTCCTTGTGCAACGATATCCTCTATATCTTGCCTATTTAACAATTGTTCTTCCTGAATTTGCTCAGATTGATTTACTTCATTTACTGGTTCATTACCAATGTTTGCCATCTGATAATTAATTTATAAATGAATAATTAGTATAAAATAAGAAATAATCCAATGTCACAATTAATTGCACATAATCACGTAAATAATTATACCAACAAAATTGTAAATTTTCTAAATTTATATATTATGCTTCTATATACAACCGTTTTATTGTTTATTTCACACATACTGATTTTCATCAATATTACGGTTATTATACAAATACAGACTCATAACCTATTTCTCCCTCGTCAACTTGCATCTTTAATAACGATGTTCCCTCTTATCATATTTCCATGAAATTTGTCCTCCTATCTCTCGGATCCTATTCCCAGCATCCATCAACTCTTCACCAAAATGGCGAAGTTCAGCAATATTCTCGTTACTCATCGGTGGATTTGGTAGGGGTTCTAGATCGAATTGCGGAAGAAAGGAATAAGGACTGTTGAGCAGGTTTTGGAATTGCCAGTCATTCGTCCACCATTCGTCCATTCCTAAAGGTTGGGTATGGACTATAGGTTCTGGGATTGCTGGTTCTAAGTTTATTGGTAATTGAGATTCAAGAGGCTGAGTAAAAATATTTCTATTGACAGGCTGAATAGTATCACAGCTTGCCAATATAAAATCCAGCTCTTCTTGCAATGTCATTTCCTGATTTTGCTTAGAGCTTTCTCCAACTTCTACATGAGAACTTCCTCCAACCTCCATTTCTATTTATTTAGAATATTCATCAAACTGTAATCCCATCTGCCTAGACTCTTCCCTGGCTTCAATTTCCTTCCCTTTATATAAAGGATTTTCAATTTTGGGAATCTTTCTAAGGACAGGTTTCCTCCTACGCACACGTCTCCATCCTACAAATCTCCTTCTTTTCTTGGGCTTGGGTTTCTCTAGAGGTGGTGAAGCATTAAATTCAATAGGTTCTTCTATGTCTGGTATATACCTATTGAAATCTCTGGAAACCTCTATTTTTACCGGATAGAGATTTAAGTTCTGAAGGGCGTCAGACAAGTCACTCATGCTGTTTAGCAAAATACACATAATTAAAAATTATAACAAAATTTTATAGAAAAACTTTTTAAATATTATTTCATACTGGGTACTACAAAACAACTAAAGAAAATCAAACATACTAAGATTTATTGTAATTTATTTATTTACTGAAATAAAATTTCTGGACTGTAGTTGATAAAGGTGCTAATACTTGGGTAAAAATTATTTAAAGATTGGCATTAACCGCTACAGTAGCTAGCATATAAAGATCTGCCCATTTCTCATCTAACTTGTCCTCCCAAGGTGTTTTACTGGTTAATTCATGAGTTTCCTGTTTAATCTTCTTTTCTCGGAATTTCTTTATTTTCTCTTTACTTTTCCTAATAATCAGACTTCTTTTACTAGGAGAAAGTGGTTCCTCATATTGTGCCTTTCGCACAAATATTCCTTCTTCAGGAATTACAGACTGATTTGAGGATGAACTTCCCTTCTCGTTTGATGACCTATCTAATTTAAGATAGATGTTTGACAGCTTTTGTTTACCCATACTGTACATGTTGGACCGTGTCGTAACCCTAAACGATCAGTCAAGGCAGTTCATCATCACGTATAAAGGCGGAATCAGTATACGCAACGTAACAACATCTATTCCTTTCAATTCCTGCTTTATTAATGCTTTCTGATACAATTTTGACAGAGTTTCAGCTCCTATCACATGAGATGATTCCGCTCCAATGTCCTCCTAATGACACATATATGAGGTATTTATACTAAGGCTGATTTCGCTTATGTGGCATGACCATATGAGCGGAATCACTTGTTAACTGATTTCGCTTATATGGCATGTCCGTATAAGCGGAATCACCATGTGTCATTAAAGCGAAATCATCAAGTCTCTAAAAGCGAAATCACTTCTAAACATTGTTCACATAAGCGAAATTAACATTATAATCCCTAATCTTGACTTTCTTGACTTTCTTGACTTAAGACTTGATGAAGATGCAGTCAACAGACATTCTTGTGCATCAACAGACTCCCCCTTGGATGTTGACGTAGTCTTCAGCTCCTGAGTCTTCAGTCTTAGTCTAACTCTCTGTCTTCTCATCCTAAGCACTCTATCTTCACAAGCTTCAGAATTACAACCAGTCTCTGACTTCCATCTTCTCTTTAATTGTTGATCCAGACTCCCCCTTTCACAGACTCCCCCTCTCAATATGCTAGAATCTGAGATATCTGGTTTAAGCTTTGACAATTAGCTTCCATTGGGAATTATGAAGTCCAAAACCTGTTACTCAACCAATAAACATTACAATTCTATCTTTCAAACATAACTCACAGACTTAATCAGTTTTCGAAATCCACTCAAGTATTCAGGTCCAAGTTAATGACCCTGATCACTTGACTAATCTACCAAGTCCAAATTAATGACCTTGGTTGATCTTTTGACGAAACAAACTGATTTTGAAAACATTTTTTTTCAAATAATTTCTGAAAATAACAAGTATCAAATTAATGAACTTGTTTTTGACTTTCCAAACAATCAAACTTCAACAAAGATAAGCTCTCCTCATTCTTAAGTCCAGAATCTCCTGCATCTGCTTCAATCAACTGAGAATCCAACAATCAACTCTCCACTTTGGTTTGTCGGAAAATAAAGCAGAAATAAAATCTTTTTGGATTTTATAAAGTGTTCTAAACTAAGAAATGAAATACAGAAAACTTAAATTGCAGAAAGTAAACAAAGTAAACTATTTACAAACATATTTTTGGTGAGCGTGTCAGGAAATCATATCAGCTTTTCAGACAAATTACAAGTACCGTTAAGCTTCATTTCATACTCAGACTTAAACAATTCACCTCGATTGTCGATATACTGATCCATCTTAAATTCTCATACAAATTTCAATTTACTCAGGATACGAATTAGATGAATTAAGAACTTAGATCATTCATGTGTCCCACCTCTTGAATATACTCCCGTATCCAGAATCCCAATAATCAGTCTTACAGGTGAATATACTACAATGATATCTGTATATAAATTAGGTATGCGAGGGCCGAGGGATCTCAGGTCGATACTTCCGTATACGCAGAGAGATATCAGCTTCGACTTTTCTGTGTGTCCCCTTTAGAGGATCTTTTTGCTTACAACAGCAGCGACTATCAATTTTATTGTTTCGGCATGCTGAGGGTTTAATGCTGTGTTTCAAGCATTGCAGCAAGTATTATCCAGGGACTAGGTCAGAACCACCATTCAGCAGAAGTCCCGGAAT
Source organism: Helianthus tuberosus (assembly GCA_030545235.1). Taxonomy (NCBI): domain Eukaryota; kingdom Viridiplantae; phylum Streptophyta; class Magnoliopsida; order Asterales; family Asteraceae; genus Helianthus; species Helianthus tuberosus. Next base: position 34,116,285 of record CM060429.1, read on the forward strand.
AATACCCCAGACATCATTGAGTATAAAGACCTAGTATATTAGATTACGAGACCTTTCAAATGAGATTTCAGGGGTTACCTATATATCCAAGTAGTGTTCCCCACGAATTCACAAGTTTGAAATTTAGGTTTATATCCCGAATAAATCTACTAAATGTGTGAAAACCTATCGACACATCATCAGTGAGACTGTTTAACTCTTTTAAACTTTACAAATCTTTAGCATACTGTAATCGTCTAGCTGATTTACTATCATTTTCCCTATATACACAAGCTCTTTTTCAGATTTTATCATTTTTTGTATTTTTGCATTTTTTTACTGTTTTTGTATTTTCTGAAAATATAACTATGTACAAACATCTACTCCCCCTAAATACCAAAACAAGTAAAAATTCGACAAACCATTGCAGATTGTTTCTCGTCTTCATCCGCAACAGTACTCTCATCAACGCCAATTATGCCATCCGACACTGAAAGAAGCTTCATACCATTCAGTTTTAACAAATATTTAAACCGATTTTTATCAAAAGCTTTGGTATGTAAATCAGCTTTCTGTTCGTCAGTGTAGATTTTCTCAATTCGTATCAACTTTTTCTCAAAGCAATCACGAATAAAGTGATGACGAATTTCAATGTGTTTAGTTTTAGCGTGATGTACTGGATTTTTTGTTATATTTATAGCGGCCTCATTATCAACAAAAATAGGTGTGTTAAGAAACTACAAACCGTAGTCGCGCATCTGTTGCTGTATCCACAAGATCTGAGAGCAGCAACTGCTAGCAGAAACATACTCCGCTTCACATGTAGATAACGCCACAGACATTTGTTTCTTACACTGCCAGGTAACCAATCTAGAACCAAAGAACTGGCATCCTACAGTTGTTGATTTTGAATTGACTTTGCAGCATCCGAAATCCGAATCGGAATACCCTTCGAGCGTAAATTCGCCTTTTCTAGGATACCACAACCCCAATGAAGGAGTTCCTTTCAGGTAGCGCAATATCCTCTTCACAATGATCATATGCGATGCTCTCGGGTTAGACTGAAATCTTGCTGCGAGGCACGTTGGGTACATTATATCAGGACGTGAAGGAGTTAGGTACATTAAAGAACCTATCATGGAACGGTAAAACGTTTCATCAGCCCTGTCTCCGGTGAGATCTGGGTGAATCCCATGATTTGTTGCAAGTGGGGTAGCAGCTGGAGTAGAACTTGACATCCCAAATTTCTCTAGAATATCATGGACGTACTTTGACTGATGAATGAAAATTCCCTCAGGAAGTTGTTCTACTTGTAAACCCAGAAAGAATTTCATCTCCCCCATTGATGACATTTCAAACTTTTGCTTCATCACTGATTCAAAATCTTTGCATAGATTTTCATTTGTCGACCCAAAGATTATATCGTCCACATAAATCTGAACTATCAGAAGATGACCATCGACCTTTTTAGTGAAAAGAGTGGCATCCACTTTTCCACGAATGAACTTGTTGGCTAGTAGATGTTGAGACAAAGTCTCGTACCAGGCTCTCGGGGCCTAGTGTAAACCATACAACACTTTGTCCAATAAGTAAACCTTGTTTTTGTGGATTGGATCGATGAAGCCCGGTGGCTGAACGACATAAACCTCCTCTTTGACCTTTCCGTAAAGAAACACCGATTTAACATCCAACTGATAAACTTTGAAGTTCTTCCAAGATGCAAATGCTAGGAAAATTCTGATTGCCTCTAGTCGTGCTACAGGAGCATAGACTTCGGTAAAATCAATCCCCTCCTGTTGACTAAATCCCTGAACAACGAGTCGAGCTTTGTTCCTTACAACAACTCCTCTATCGTCCCTCTTACACTTGAACACCCACTTGGTGTTAATCTTTCTCTGACCATCCGGCAAATCAACTAACTTCCACACTCCCAATTTTTCAAATTGACTAAGTTCCTCCTGCATAGCATTGACCCAAGAGTCTTCAGTAAGCGCCTCTTTGTAAGTTCTTGGCTTAACCTGCGAGATAAAACAACTTAATGAGAATTCAGTTTGCAAAGGAGCAACTTTTGTATAAAAACATGTAAGCCCTTTATCAATCTGATTTCGAGTGCGAACGCCTGTCTGCAATTCTCCTATGATCAACTCCTCTGGATGATATGAAAAAGTTCGCCGCATCACTTCGCTTGGAACATCTACATTTCCCTCCAGATTAGTAACATTCTGCTCTGCATCTTGTTCACCAACTTGGTTTGTTTGACTTGGAATCTGAATTTGCTCCCCCTCAGAATCTGAATCACCGTGATCAAAAACTGGCATGTTTTCAGCTTCTAGATTATCATTCTGAACCGACTGATTATCTTGAGCAACTTCATTCTGTTGGACATCATCATGTTCACCAGCATTACTTGGACCTGCTTCATCGTCATTTGAAGTTTCCCGTGGTCTCCTCGAATACTCAGCTGGGAACCTTAGTTGTGACTCATATTCACACAAAATATCCAACTCATCAAAGAAATCTTCATCATCCTCTGATTCTTCTTTCATGTCAAACGAATCCCAAAGTTTGTCATAATGATAACGCCATGAATCACCAGGATTCTGCGGCGGCATAGTATAACCTTGACATTCAACATTTGCGGCTTCAATAATCCGCTTCTCACTTGGAACGAAGACACGTCGCAACGGATTTGCATAACCAACAAATATTCCCTCAATGCAGTTCGGACCAAACTTTCCAAAAGGCTCTATAACCGTACATGGTGACCCGAACGGTTCTAGATACTTCAAATTTGGTTTGCGGTTATTGATTAGCTCAAAGCATGTTTTGTTGAACTTCTTGACAGTGAGAACCCTGTTGAGCGTATAGCATGCGGCAGAAACAGCTTCAGCCCAAAAATTAATCGGTAACTTTGAATCTGCGAGCATAGTTCTAGCCGTCTCGATTAGTGTCCGGTTTTTATGTTCTACGACTCCATTCTGCTGCGGAGTATACGGAGCACTAAACTCATGCAAAATACCTCTTTCATCACAAAATTCTTCCATCTTGCTGTTCTTGAATTCAGTACCATTATCACTTCGAATTCTCTTGATACGCCTTTGGTACAAATTCTCAATCTTCCTGAACAGCCCCATCAAACTGTCAAATGTTTCATCTTTCGTCTTCAAGAAAGAAACCCACGAAAATCTGGAATAATCATCAGTAACGACCAAACAATAGTAATCTCCTGTAAGACTTTTTACATTCACAGGACCAAACAAATCCATATGAAGTCTTTCCAGCGGTCTCGAAACTGAATTAACTTGCTTTGTAGGGTGTGACTTTTTCTTCTGCTTGCCTTTGATGCAGCTAATGCACTCCCCTTCCAGATGAAAACCTTTGATATTTACACCCAATACCAAATCATTGTGCACCAAGTGATTCATCTTCCTTAGGTGAATATGCCCCATCTTTCGGTGCCACAATCTTGATTCTTTCTCAGTTGCTCTAGACACGAAACAATGTGCTTGACCAGTAGTTGTAGTTGCTACAGACATATCTAACACATATAAATCATTCACTCTAGGTGCCCTCATGATAATCCATTCTTCAGGGATAACAAAACCAGGTTTCAAAATCAAACATTCTTTATCAGTGAAGTGAGTAGTATACTTATTGTCACAAATCTGCGAGATACTAAGCAGATTGTTCTCCAGCTCAGTGATGTAGTTAACTCTCTCAAACGTCACAATCCCATTGGATAACGTTCCTTCACCAACAATTTGACCACCTTCATGACCAGCAAATCCCACATAACCACCATTAATATTTCTCATATCATACAGCAACGCGGTCTTCCCTGTCATATGTCGAGATGCTCCACTATCCATGATCCATTTGGATACAAGTTGTGGAAGATCCTGCACAAAACAAACTTCAATTTAACCAACTACAATAAAGATGCCGATTCATGCTTCACGATCAAGGAAGCTCCGGCAATTCAAACTGTTTATTCAAACATGGTGTCCACCCAGGCCTCATCAGCCTTAGGTGTAACCTTGACTCTCGCAATTTGAATTTTGAAATTTTCAGCCTTCAAAGGTGGAAAATTTGCATCATAATCAACCGAAATTGATTCTTCAGCCTTTTTCACTTCAGAAGTTGAAATTTTCATTTCAGTTTTTGGTTTCCAAACTTGTTGAGATAAAACAACCCTTTTATAAAACTTGTCACTTTTAGTTACCACTTTCTTTACGGGTTCATTTTTCATTTTGATGTTGTCATTTTTCTCATTCTTTTTCTCAACAACGATTGGTGCTTTACCCTTCACATCAACTTTCTTCTGTTGAGTCTTCACAGTTTCAGTCTTAGGCTTCACATTGGTACACTTTCGTGCAATGTGACCAACTTGATTACATCTGAAACATGTTCGAGTATCAACAACTCGACTTGTGCCTTCAGACTGATAATGTGAAGCTCTTTTCTCAAAGAACTCTTTATTTGATTTTGAAAAAATTTCATTTTCCTCATCAGAAAGTGAACTCGAACTGTTCACAAACACCTTCTTTTCAGCAAACCTTTTGTTTTGAAAACTCTTTTTCTGATAACTCTTACCATCCCTATAACCACCCGACCAGTTGTTTCGATTGTTATTATAAAAACGTGGTGGAACAACAGGCTTTTTGTAATAAGCTTTATCTTTCTCAAAATTCATTTGCCTTTTTGTTTGTTTCAAACTGTTCACTTCTGACAATTCAACTTCAACCAATTTGAACACTTTTGTCAACTTTTTCACATTAACATTCTCAATTGGAAACTCAGAATCTGAATACAACTTATCAGATCCAGCCATCTTGTACATCACAAGACCCGGTTCATCACTTAAGTTGTTTTTGGACTTTGATTTCTGAATTTATTTGTCTAAGAAACACCCATCATCTTCAGCTGAATCACTATTCAAAACACTTTCAGCTGTGCTCTTAACAATCTTTGTCTGAACACTATCATCAGATGATGTAGAAAAAGTAACATCAATGTTCTCCGGAAGTTTAACTTCATTTTCTTCCTCAATTTCAACCAACCCAGATTGCTTTTTCGTGTAGTTATCAAGAACAGGTGGTGGAACTTGATGAAACCCCACCCCAGTTCCATCACAATACACATCTTCGCCCGCTTTGTCTTTCCCGATGGGTTTGGGAATGATATGTTGCAAAACAAAGCTTGCGGAGCTGTAACTGTTAAGCTTCAACTGGATTCGCTCGTTTTCGATAACAGCCTCTTGAACTTTAAGTTTCAATTTAGCGATTTCATCCAGTTGTTGGTTGATTGCTTCTTCTTTAACTCTAAGCACTGCTTTTAAATGTTCATTCTCTTTAAAAGTTTTACCATTTCGATCATCACAATCTTTCATTGTGCTTTTGAGTTTTTCAAATTTTTCAGAAATCTGACGGTTTTCAAGAAATCTGACCGTTCAGTTGAAGCTTTAACTGTTTTATCACGACTAAGAATCTGATTCTCAACGCTTCTGACCTTTGCTGTCAGATCTTTAATTTTCTCACCGTTGAGATACGTGACAGTATTACAAAATTTGCACTCTTTGTTGCAATTTTTGCAATCAGCATTTCCTTCGATCTTTTTACCTGACGCATTTGTTGATGTGTTTGGACTGACCTGGCCTTTTGATTCAGACACGGAGTTAGAGTCTACCTCAAGTGCTTTAGCAGCCAGCACTTTGTCAGCCATTTTTCCCAGGTTCTCTGCATTCAACTCCTGCGTAGTATCGATAACTCCAGTATCAATTTTCTTTGATTTTTCGATCTCTTCTTTCTCTTTCATCTCTTTTTCTTCTTTTTCTTTCTTCGCTTCCTCTTTCATTTTCTCGGTTGGAGTTCCCCACCATTTGTGTTGCCAATACTCATCATCTTCTTTCATTTCCTTGATTAAGGCTTCCAGATCGAGAGTTTTGTGATCGATTGCAATATTTCCATACTCATCAAGATAACACTCTCTGTCTGGATCCCATCTTTTGGCTCTCTTAGCTTCCAAATAGATACCAGAAAGTCTAGTAATTTTATTTTCCGAAATCATCTTTCTATATCTATACTTCTGCTCTTCAGTTCTATCATCTTTCCATGGAATAGGTTCATTTTTCGCCATGAATGCGTAACCAACCGCATCTTCTTCTGGTAGAACATCTTGACTCCAATCATACCCCTCATCATCGTAAATCACCGCAAGAGCTCTAGATTTCTCTCTGTTATCTTCAACCTGCTTCAATCTAGGCGGCTCGGATTTATTCTGGTGATAAATCGCCTTCTTGTAGTAATCATCTCTGAAAGGATTCTCCGACTCATCAACATAAGCGTTTCGGCATTCTCGTTTGAAGTGACCCTTCTGCTTACACTTGAAACAAGTCACCTTCGATTTATCGAACCCCAGCTTAGTAGATGCACCACCAATTGTTTTTCTTCCGGTAATTTCCATAAAACGCTGTGCTCGGCGAACAGCACTTGCCATAGCCCAACGAATATCAATCAGTTCCATTTCCTCCGGATCAATCTGATCGTAATCTTCTTTCGTCAGATTTGTGTTACCTATCTTCCCAGCTACCAATCCTTCATATGATTCCAACACCGATGCTAGAAAGATCATCTGCTGCTTGGCCGATTCTTCATCAAAATTTTGAGCATTCTTCAAGTCTATTGCAATGTTGCATTGAAAACGATTCTTTGTATCAGAATGACTTCCAGATGATGAAGATCCACTGTGATAACCACTATGACTTCCACTGCTTTGATTGCTTTGACTTTCTTTGCCAGTTGTCGACACATTTTCAGCAGAAAACGCAGTTTTTGGAGAAGTTGCTTTTGGCATCATGCTTTTTGGATAGTACAAATCCAAATTCTGCTGGTAAGATGAATGATTAACTTTGTACGTCTTTCTTCAACTCCAGCTCATGACTTTCAAGTCTCTCAATCACCAAATCTGGTTTCAACATTTCAGGAACAATAGTATTCTTCAACATCAGTGCATAATATCTCCAATCCATCTCGTCTGGTAATGAATCGAACAGTTTGTCAACAAGTTCTTCATCAGAATATCTGATATCATGTCTTGCTAATTCCAGCTTCAGATGACCGAACCTTTCTATCATTTTACAAACTGACTCATTTTTAAGACAACCAAACATATCAAACTCTTTCCTAAGAAGTTTCTTTTTGTTTTTCACGATTTCTGGACTTCCTAAACATTTCTTTTCTAACTTTGCCCAAAGATCTTTAGCATTTGAATAGTCTATCAATGAGATGATATCCTCCCGAACAGACTGAAATAACAATGCCACACACTTTTGTTCGGCTACGAATGATTCAATCTCATCAGTAGCTGTTAAGACTTCACCATTCTTGTTTCCTTGATCATAACCATTCTTCAGACTTTTCCAACTTGGAAATGCAAATGCCATCATCCAGTCTTCAAACTTTCTGGACCACCGACTGTACTCCTCAATAGCCATAAGTTTTGGAGGTTTATTGAACGTTCCGAAAGCACTTTCCGATTCCCAAGCTTCTTTTTTCTTCTCTTTTGGTGGGTTATCATTCACATTGCTTGACGAAGTATCATTGTTTCCGATTCCCGTACATGTCGCTAAACGGGTTCATGAAAAGATCATCCATCTTGAGTGTACCTGAAAATCAGAAATCACTTAGTAAAATTTTTCGAAATTTTTTGAAAACCTTGACAAATAAGCGAAATCAGTCTGAATGACTGATGAGCGAAATCAATCAATGTGATTGACACAAGAGCGAAATCAATTGTGTGACAGATAAGCGAAATCACAATATGTGTCACAAAAGCGAAATCACTTTTGTTCGTATAAGCGAAATCAGATGATGTCCCTTTGAGCGAAATCACTTATGTTCAAATAAGCGAAATCACCTTGTCCGTAAGAGCGAAATCACTATGTCCGTATGAGCGAAATCAGTAGTCTCCGGATGAGCGAAATCACTTTTAACACTCGATGTTCATAAAAGCGGAATCACGTTTTTACCCATTTTTAAGCCAAATTTCAATCTGAAACTTTCAAGGGTTGTACTACACTTAATTCCGATCACAATGATATGTTTTATGTTCAATTTCAACCACAAATTCGTTCCAGATCTGAGATTGAAAATCCTGTTCGTGAACAGATCGAATTTTGTTAAAATTGATTAAGTTTTTACTTTGTTTTAAGAACTGATATTATTACGGATTGTTTAAAAGATAGTTTCGCACAATATACTTGAATTTCAACTCATTTTGTCCGTAGGAACTTGTTTAATCCGAAAATTTAAAAGAGAAATTGAGTAGAAATGAGAGAATAATGTCGAATCAGCTGAAGTAGTATGAACTCCTCGTCCTGAAGCTCTGATACCACTTGTTGGACCGTGTCGTAACCCTAAACGATCAGTCAAGGCAGTTCATCATCACGTATAAAGGCGGAATCAGTATACGCAACGTAACAACAGCTATTCCTTTCAATTCCTGCTTTATTAATGCTTTCTAATACAATTTTGACAGAGTTTCAGCTCCTATCACATGAGATGATTCCGCTCCAATGTCCTCCTAATGACACACATATGAGGTATTTATACTAAGGCTGATTTCGCTTATATGGCATGACCATATGAGCGGAATCACTTGTTAACTGATTTCGCTTATATGGCATGTCCGTATAAGCGGAATCACCATGTGTCATTAAAGCGAAATCATCAAGTCCCTAAAAGCGAAATCACTTCTAAACATTGTTCACATAAGCGAAATTAACATTATAATCCCTAATCTTGACTTTCTTGACTTTCTTGACTTAAGACTTGATGAAGATGCAGTCAACAGACATTCTTGTGCATCAACAGTACACAAATTTTCAAATAAGAATTCACATAATCACAAAATGACAAGTAGAATAAATTAAGTATTTTCTAAATACTTAATAGGCTTAAATCAGTGGCTCTGATACCACCTTTTTCTGTCACGGCCCCCGACCCGGTTTAACCCGTTTCAGGAGCCGCGCAGAAATCTCGTGGTATTTATTTAATTGAGTTTAACAACGGAAGTTTATCATCAGGACCTTTTTAAAGCTAAAATTTTCCCCGATTATTTTATTTCACAACTCGGGATAAAACCCCGGTAATTTACAATACTATGATTTCACGGGGAAATCTTTAAATTACAAAACATATTTCTTTATTTTATAATGAGCCACTTTCTTAAGCTTGCAGTGCTTCCCGGCACTTTTCCTGGATTACAACAGATCACCTGAAACATGTTTGAAAAAGGTTTTGTCAGCAGGAAATACTGGTGAATCATTCTATTTAATAAAACGGACCTGTTTGTTATAATTTACAGTATCAAGGGTGATTACATTGTTTCTATATCAACCAACTACCCACAGTATTTGTCACTCGACTTATTTCTGTGACTGTGGTCAGACCACCCATTGGCTAACTCGTTGTCCAATGGTGGCGGGAAAAAGTAACGTATACAATACCCCACATACTGGCTGTAATTTGGTGACTACAAAGACTTAATCCCTGTAATTATAACTTTGAAAATAACATGCTTTTGAAATCAAATTTGATAAAAAGAGAATGACTCACATTGCAGATTTAACACGGACAGAGTCTAGTCTACGGATTAGCCTTGTTAACCTAATGTAAATAACAATGCACACAAAACTGGGTTAGTAATCAATACAGCATTTACGATAACTCACGAGATCAAACCCTCACAACGAATGACAAAGTGCGATACTTAAACATCCATCGAATTAACGACGAATGACAAAGCATAACCCTAATGTGGGCAACGCTTAAACATCCATTGGATATATTGATCGATCGGACAATGAATCGTAACAGCGATCGAGTTATTACCCTGTTTTGCGGCAGCAATTAGTGAATCGTGTGTGTTTTTGTAGTATTCTGATCGTAACTCAGTGCATGTAGCGAGAATTTACGTCGTTTTAACTCCTGAATTCAAGTCCCAAGGCCCTCTATTTATACACGAAATTTGCTTAGCTTACGAACCGTAAGACTCAACCCTTACGGTCCGTAAGGGACATGAAATCATTTATAGAGTAGCCACGTCTGGGACTAGCCTTGCTGACTTAACTGTTTTGTAAATTCGATTTTTGACAACGAGATTTTAAGATAATCGTAACTAGGGTTTACCCCCCTGAGTTTTAGGGGCCCTGATCCTGATTCCGATTGTTCTGAAAATTTTAGGGTTTGTGCAGAATCACTTGGGTGTCTCAATTAGGGTTTCCTATTGGATAAAATAATAAAATAAATAAGACTTTTAATGAGAGTTATTACATTGGGCAAAACCCACAACAGTGGTTAGAAAGAAACAGTCCTAAAATAGTCCAAACCCCTGACCTAACCACTGTCCATCAATCTGCATCCATCCCAGACACTGTTGAGACCCCATCCAAAGCCTTATTGGCTTTTGGAATCTCTAATGAACTAATCCTTTTACTTCATGTGCAGGGAGCTTCTGCATGCTTAGATAGCCTTTGGTATGTAGATAGTGGAGGCTCCAGGCACATGACAGGATGTAAAGCCATACTCAAAGATTTCAAAATTCATGGAGGGGGTGATATATCCTTTGGGAATAATAGTAAAGGGAAAGTTCTGGGGTCTGGTACAGTACAGTCTGGAAATGTAAAATTTGAAAATGTCAATCTGATAGACAATCTGAAATTCAACCTCCTGAGTGTTTCACAAATGAGTGACAAGGGGTATGGGTCATTCTTCACAAAGGAGTGTTGTAGGATTGTTGGACCAGAAATGGTTGAAAAGATTGAAGCAATAATCAAAACTGGAAAAACAAAACTTTTTGCTCAAAGAAGTGGCAATGTTTATGTTGTTGATATGTCAAAAGAGTATCCCAGAACTGATGCCTGTCTGTTCTCAGCTGCCTCTAACAAAGAGACAGAACTTTGGCACAGAAGACTGGGGCACACAAATCTCAAGACAATCACTGAAATTTCAAAAAATGGCCTTGTAAGAGGCTTACCACAAAAATTATTTTCATGTCCTGAGCATTGTGTTTCCTGTTTAAAAGGAAAACAACATAAAAGCTCTCTTAAGTCCATTGAAGAGTCCAAAACAAGCCAGTGTTTGCAAATGCTGCACATGGATTTGTTTTGTGACAACCCTCAAATTACATGTAACCGTACAATCTATTAATGTTAATTAAAGTACTTGATGACTGTGCTGAATCGTTTAACTGCTCTCTGATTACTGTGTTATGCTTACATGTATTTGTTAACATACTAATAGTATACAGAAAAGTTACTAAATAGTCCGGTATGCCTTCCTGAGTGTTAAAAATTAAAAACGTTGCAAAAAAATATATATATAGGACGCCTTACGGATTAATTAAGCAGTTTAACGAAACAGTATCGAACCGAATAACCGGACTTTACCCGGAACATAAAAATTTTGTCAATGACATTGTTTATCCTTTTCTGAGCCAGTTAGGGTCCCCGAACACCCTAACACCCGTTATATATCATAACAAACTAATAACCTATTTTAATCTCTAACTAAACTAACTAGTACTTAACCATGTCATTGAAATCAAACTATATAACCGCCCCCCCCCCCCTAACTGATCGGTCCCCATGTGGGACACACTCCTTACAATCTTGATTATTTTAATAGTCCATGTCCCATATCTAGTAAACATATGATCTAATGGTTAATGGTGAGAAATGGTCTATAAGTAAACTCCATGGTTCATTCATTCATTCACAAAACACTTAAACGAAAATTGATCTCTTTCTCCCTCTTGCCTTATTCTCGGCCGAAACCATAGCCCACCATCCTACCATCATCAAGCTTTGATCTTGCAATTTCACATACACACAAGGGTGAAAGGTCACACACAAGGAGGCTCGGTGCTTTCGGAATCTCAAGGACCTCCCCCGTTTTCTTTTATCCACCACTTTTACGCCTTGTTTCCCCTAGCCTTGTGCTAGTAGTAAGTGCCTCTAAACATCATCTTGTTCTTGATTTTAGTGGTTAATAGATTATTAATGGGTAAAAGTTAAGAAACACTATAGAACTTACATTAATCTTGAACATAAAGAATGAAAGATGGATAAAGAGAAGTTATGTGTGTAAATCATGTAGATCTTGTGTGGTTATGATTCTTGGTTGACTATCTGATGTTTTGCTGGTTAATATTGATGGTTGATGTTGTTGTGATCACTAAACATGTTAACGGAATCAATCGAACACAATTTAGAAGGTTAAAAGCTGAAACAGTAGGCTGTTTGATAATTACAGCCAACTTCAGTTGGCTGTAACAGGACCATAACTTAATGAGAAATGTATTTTCTGAAGTCTAGGGTTATGTATTATGAAATACGGTTCTAATGGCACTGGAATCATAATTTTTGGACTTCTTTTAATATTTTTAAAGCGTCATTTTGTAACAGCAGCTAGAGTTTCATTTTTCTTCTGAAAATATGCGTTTTGTTTTCTGTCATAACTTGAGTTCTGTGTAGAGTTAGATCATGAAACTTATACGGTAGATGACCAACGATGTATTTGTAATTCTCCCACTGGAATTTCGTAAATCGGACTCTCGTTGAATTTTAAATAAATTATTCCGTGGACTGTGGTCAGAAAAAGATAAATCTGAGTTCAGTCCGGAAAATGAATTTTTATAAAATATTAGTAATGAACTGGACCTCGATATTTTTACACAACAAAATTTGGAACGGTCAAGACATTTTGTAAAAATTTGAGAATTTTTGGAATAAGTTAACTATTTTATTAAAATGTCCGAAAACAGCCGGTTTTGAATATTAATGCTGAAATGACATAAGTTGTAATTTGCATGTCTAAATGTGGGGTAGGTTATTTGTGAATGATATAACATTTTATATGTGTTATGTGCATCATCGTATGTTTGTTTATGAGTGGGGAATGGATGGGAAACTTATATGGGCATAAACCGTTAAAGTGATGCATGTTATGTGATAGATACGTGTAGGAACTTTGTGCTCTATTTAAAAATCACTAAATGACTAACTGGTAATCATATTAGGACGTGATTGACCGACCTTGACTATTAGCTATATTTGAGAATCTAACCGAGCAAACCGAGGTGAGTTCACACTTTCTACAAGGCATGGGATTCCCGGTGGTTTGGGAATGGGTTAAAGAATTTAAAACTAAATCTACATATCCCCTTGGGAAGATATGTACGGCCATCCTCCATAGGTAGGATGCCATTATTAATCCTACGAATTCTCCTGGTGCAGAATATGTACGTTCATCCTCCTGGTGTAGGACAACAACCTTAAAAACTAGCTAGACAAAACTCTATCAATAAGTCCCTCTTCATTATATCGACTTAATCGCCGAGGCCAATGGCGAGCGTGTCATTAGTTAATAGCGCTATTAGGTTTAACAAACCTCACACCGTGCCGGTCGGACGGGCGTGTACTAATGGACTATGGCAGACTATCAGTGATGATAGACGCTGATATAGGGCACAACTTATTTGCGTAGTAGTCGATATCATACCGTCTAGTAGTTCACACGGGGAAAGCCCCCACTGATTATGGTTATGGTTTGGGTAATGAAAAAGGAACTGGTTAAATATACTTTCAACTACGGGGTAACCCCCACGGCAATTAAGCCAACGAAAGTCAAACCACATTTTTCAGAAACAACTTAAAACTAAACAACCAAACGTGAACTCACTCAACTTTGTTGTTGACTCGTTGTTACATGCCTTACAGGTCGCTAAACGCTTGGAGCTTGCACGAGGAAGGAGTCGTTGTGGTGTACGGACTGTTATGTTCCGTGCTTATTATTTAAATCCTGATGAACTTATTAAACTTGCGTTTTGAACTTTAACTTATAAACTAAGGACTTATGCTTTTGGATTTACTTTTATGCTTCCGCTGTTTAAACTAAACATGGTTAACTAGCTTTGGTCACCAATCGTATTGTGGTTGGTCTTATTTACTTAATTATGATGTTCAATATGATTGGTGGCTCGATCCTGGTCACGTCACTCCTCCAAGCGGTGATACTCCGCATGGTGGATTTTAGTGGTGTGACAGATTGGTATCATAGCCATTGGTTATAGGGAACTTGGTTTTAAAAAGGGAAAAGCTTTTTGATAAAACCAGACTATAACCTGTACAGTGTTCAACGATCTACAACGATGCTTCGCTCCACGTGCAAGACTCGACACCATAAGTGGTATGATTTATGTTATATTGTCGGTTAGATAGTTCTCACTGTGCATTAGATAATGTGATAATTGCTATTTGAACCTTGTGTGATTACTCTCTATTGTCGTCCCACACTTACGCACTTTCGCCACACCTTTCTCACTTACGTTGCTTCATTATGAAGATCATGAGCGGACGCGGAGGACGTATCAACCTCACTCAAGTCCAGCTGACGGCTTTGATCAATGAACGAGTCGCTGAGGCACTCGCAGCTAACCCTGCAGGAGGTATAACCTGCCATACCAACTCACCTTAGGACGTTTAGATCCTACCTTCGCAAACCAACCCTCATGCTTAAGCTTGTCTTTTATTCTCACGCAATAGGTCAACATGCTCAACCTCCTGTGTGCACGTTCAAAACCTTCATGGACTGCCGACCTACTACTTTCAGTGGCACTGAAGGAGCTGTAGGCCTCCTCCACTGGTTTGAGAAGCTCGAGTCTATCTTTGAGATGTGCGAATGCCCCGAGGCTCGTAGAGTGAAGTATGCTATTGGTACTCTTGAAGGAATAGCGCTCACGTGGTGGAACGCTCAGGTTCAGATGCTGGGGTTAGCTGCTGCTAATGCCACCCCATGGAACTATTTCAAGGAAATGATCAAGGAAGAGTATTGTAGCCGTGATGACATCCACAAACTAGAGGTGGAGTTTTTCAACCTGAAAATGACGGGGTCTGAGATTGAGGCGTATACGAAAAGGTCAAATGAGCTGGCCATCTTGTGCCCTACCATGGTGGACCCCCCCCCCCCCCCCCCCATCAAACGAATTGAGCTGTATCTCAAAGGCCTTGTACCGGATTCAAAGTCACGTGACTTCAGCCAACCTGGGTACCATACAGCAAATCATCAAGTTGGCCCATCGACTCACTGACCAGGCGGTGGATCAAAACAGGCTGCCCAAACGAATCAGTGCCACAGCTACTTCTGATGCACCTACCGACAACAAGCGAAAATGGGATGGGAACTCCAGTAAGGGTTCTGCTTCGGTTCAGTCTCAGCAACGAAAGACTGATGACTACCAAAGTCCTGGTCAGCATTTTTCCGGTAATCAAGGACAGGGTGGATACCGAGGAAACCACCCCAAGTGCAACCGGTGCAACAAGCATCACAGCGGGCAGTGCAACAAAGGTCGATGTCAGAGATGTCACAAGCTGGGCCATGAAGCTAGGGATTGCAGGAGCCCGCGTCCTGCAAATCAGAATCGCCAATAACAACAAGCTCCACAGAATCACCAGCAGCAGCAACAGCAGGGCAATAAAGGATGCTTTCAGTGTGGCGCTGAAGGTCACTTTAAGAGGAACTGCCCCCAACTGAACCAGAATCAGAACAACAACAATCAAGGAAGTGGGAGCAACAATGGAGGCAACAATGGATGCAACAACGGGGGTAACAACAATGGTAATGGAGCAAGGGGTCGTGTGTTCGTGATTGGTCAAGGTGATGCAAGGAACGATCCCAACGTTGTGATGGGTAAGTTTCTTCTGGACGACTTCTTTGTTACTATTTTATTCAATTCGGGTGCCGATACTAGTTACGTGTCCTTAAAAGTTAGCAAAATGCTTAAGCGCACTGCAACACTTCTAAACACCAAACAAACGATAGAGCTAGCAAATGGTAAAAGTCTTGAAGCCACACACGTAGTTAAGGGTTGTAACCTCGTCTTAGCTGGTCAGACTTTCCCTATCGATCTTATTCCTATCACACTTGGTAGTTTCGACGTCGTTATTGGGATGGATTGGCTATCTCATCATCAAGCGGAGATTGTTTGCAAGGAGAAAATCGTCCGCATTCCTCGTTCTGCTGAGGAACCCCTCGTGATTCATGGCGACAAGAGTGGGGCTGTCGAAGGCATAATCTCTTTCCTTAAGGCCCAGAAGTGTTTGCGAAAGGGCCACACTGCCATTTTAGCACTCGTTACTGACACATTAACGGAAGAGAAGAGAATTGAAGATATCCCTATTGTACGTGACTTTCCCGAGGTATTTCCTGAGGAATTACCTGGTCTTCCGCCTCATCGTCAAGTTGAATTTCAAATCGAGCTAGCTCCTGGAGCAGCGCCCATAGCTCGAGCACCTTATCGTCTAGCTCCATCAGAACTTGAAGAACTGTCCACGCAATTACAAGAACTCTTGGAAAAGGGTTTTATAGGTCCTAGCTCTTCGCCCTGGGGAGCTCCAGTCTTGTTTGTGAAGAAGAAAGATGGTACTTTCAGAATGTGTATCGACTACCGTGAACTTAACAAGGTGACCGTGAGGAATCGTTATCCTCTTCCAAGCATTGACGACTTGTTCGACCAGTTGCAAGGGTCGAGCTATTACTCTAAGATTGATTTGAGATCGGGATACCATCAGCTGAGAGTCCGAGATGAGGACATCTCCAAAACAGCATTCAGAACTCGCTACGGCCATTACGAGTTTCTGGTTATGCCATTCGGGCTGACGAATGCACCAGCGGTTTTCATGGATCTCATGAACCGAGTATGCAAACCTTACCTGGATAAGTTCGTTATTGTTTTCATCGACGATATCCTGATCTATTCTAAGAGTCAGGAGGAACACGAGCAGCATCTACGACTTATGCTGGAACTTCTTCGAAAAGAGCAGTTGTATGCCAAGTTTTCAAAATGTGATTTCTGGCTTCGCGAAGTCCACTTTCTAGGCCATGTGGTAAACAAGGATGGGATTCATGTTGATCCATCTAAGGTTGACTCAATCAAGAACTGGCCTGCACCCCGCACACCAACAGAAATCCGCCAATTCTTGGGTTTGGCAGGATATTATAGAAGGTTTATCAAGGATTTCTCAAAGATTGCGCAACCTCTCACTTCACTAACTCAGAAAGGTGTCACCTATCGTTGGGGTGATGCACAGGAGTCCACATTTCAGCACTTGAAGGATAGACTTTGTAGCGCGCCTATCCTCTCATTGCCTGAAGGCACAGATGATTTTGTGGTTTACTGCGACGCTTCCATCCAAAGACTTGGTTGCGTATTGATGCAACGTGACAAGGTCATTGCCTACGCATCGCGCCAACTTAAAGTTCACGAAAGGAACTACACTACGCATGACTTGGAGCTGGGAGCAGTTATTTTCGCACTTAAGATATGGAGACATTACCTGTACGGTACCAAGTGCACCATTTACACCGATCACAGGAGTCTCGAGCATATCTTCAAGCAAAAGGAATTAAATATGCGACAACGCCGATGGGTTGAGCTCTTGAACGATTATGAATGCGCTATCAAATATCATCCGGGCAAGGCCAATGTTGTGGCCGACGCCCTCAGTCGAAAGGATACTATACCTAAGCGTGTACGTGCTTTACAGCTTACCATCCAATCTAACCTTCCCGCTCAAATTCGTGATGCTCAGGTCGAAGTATTGAAAGCAGAGAACATCTGGGCCGAGTCCTTGCGAGGATCGAGGCAGCGACTAGAGCAAAAGGAAGACGGCGCTTACTATGTAACAGGGCACATCTGGATTCCACTTTATGGAGACCTACGCGAGCTTGTGATGGATGAAGCACACAAGTCTCGTTATTCGGTACATCCTGGTTCGGATAAAATGTACCACGACCTCAAGACTACGTATTGGTGGCCTGGCATGAAAGCCCACATAGCAACCTACGTCAGTAAGTGCTTGACTTGTGCGAGAGTCAAGACTGAATATCAGAAACGGTCAGGCCTACTTCAACAACCGGAGATCCCGAAATGGAAATGGGAGCAAATTTCCATGGATTTCGTTACTGGTCTGCCTAGATCTCAACGCGGAAACGATACCATTTGGGTGATCGTAGATCGACTGACCAAGTCTGCACATTTTCTGGCTATCAAAGAAACGGATAAGTTTTCTACTCTTGCAGACATTTGCCTAAAGGAAGTGGTATCAAGGCACGGAGTGCCAACCTCCATCATTTCTGATCGTGACGCGCGTTTTACTTCGGAATTGTGGCAAGCTATGCACAAGTCTTTCGGCTCACGTTTAGATATGAGCACCGCTTATCATCCACAGACGGATGGGCAATCTGAACGCACCATCCAAACCCTCGAAGACATGCGTAGGGCATGCGTAATCGACTTCGGCAATGGCTGGGAAAAACACCTCCTGTTAGTGGAGTTTTCATATAACAACAGCTACCACACCAGCATCCAAGCTGCTCCGTTCGAGGCATTGTACGGACGCAAATGCCGATCACCTCTCTGTTGGGTAGAAGTTGGTGACAGCCAAATCACTGGCCCAGAACTTGTAGTAGATACCACCGAGAGAATTGCTCAGATACGACAACGAATGGCGGCAGCTCGTGACCAGAAAAGCTATGCTGATAAGGGAAGAAAACCACTCGAGTTCTATGTTGGGGATCGAGTGCTACTCAAAGTCTCGCCTTGGAAAGGCGTAGTTCGTTTTGGCAAACAAGGCAAACTCAATCCGCGTTATGTCGGACCATTCGAAGTCACCGAGAAAATTGGCAAAGTCGCCTACAGGTTGAATCTACCTGAAGAACTCAGCGGAGTTCACAATGTTTTCCATGTGTCGAATCTGAAGAAGTGTCTGTCAGATGAGACCCTCATAGTTCCTCTCAAGGAACTCACAATCAACGACCAACTGCGATTCGTTGAGGAACCAGTAGAGATTACGGATCGAGATGTTAAGATCCTTAAGCGTACCAGGATACCTCTGGTTCGAGTTTGTTGGAATGCTCGTCGTGGCCCAGAGTATACCTGGGAACGAGAAGACCAAATGAAACTCAAGTATCCCCAACTGTTTAAGAAAAACGCAACCACTACTGAGGCTGAAGCTAGTGCAGAATTTCGGGACGAAATTCCAAATCAACGGGGGGATGATGTGACACCCCAGGAAAATCAGGAAAACAACGCAACTTAACTAGCATCCTCAGTAACCACGCGCTAAATTTCGGGACGAAATTCTCTTAACAGGGGGAGAATGCGACAACCCTCAATTACATGTAACCGTACAATCTATTAATGTTAATTAAAGTACTTGATGACTGTGCTGAATCATTTAACTGCTCACTGATTACTGTGTTATGCTTACATGTATTTGTTAACATACTAATAGTATACAGAAAAGTTACTAAATAGTCCGGTATGCCTTCCTGAGTGTTAAAAATTAAAAACGTTGCAAAAATATATATATATAGGACGCCTTACGGATTAATTAAGCAATTTAACGAAACAGTATCGAACCGAACAACCGGACTTCACCCGGAACATAAAATTTTTTTCAATGACATTGTTTATCCTTTTCTGACAGTTAGGGTCCCCGAACACCCTAACACCCTAACACCCGTTATATTTCATAACACACTAATAACCTATTTTAATCTCGGCCGAAACCATAGCCCACCATCCTACCATCATCAAGCTTTGATCTTGCAATTTAACATACACACAAGGGTGAAAGGTCACACACAAGGAGGCTCGGTGCTTTCGGAATCTCAAGGACCTCCTCCGTTTTCTTTTATCCACCACTTTTACGCCTTGTTTCCCCCCCTAGCCTTGTGCTAGTAGTAAGTGCCTCTAAACATCATCTTGTTCTTGATTTTAGTGGTTAATAGATGATTAATGGGTAAAAGTTAAGAAACACTATAGAACTTACAATAATCTTGAACATAAAGAATGATAGATGGATAAAGAGAAGTTATGTGTGTAAATCATGTAGATCTTCTGTGGTTATGATTCTTGGTTGACTATCTGATGTTTTGCTGGTTAATATTGATGGTTGATGTTGTTGTGATCACTAAACATGTTAACGGAATCAATCGAACACAATTTAGAAGGTTAAAAGCTGAAACAGTAGGCTGTTTGGTAATTACAGCCAACTTCAGTTGGCTGTAACAGGACCATAACTTAACGAGAAATGTATTTTCTGAAGCCTGGGGTTATGTATTATGAAATACGGTTCTAATGACACTCGAATCATAATTTTTGGACTTCGTTTACTATTTTTAAAGCGTCATTTTGTAACAGCAGCTAGAGCTGCATTTTTCTGCTGAAAATATGCGTTTTGTTTACTGTCATAACTTGAGTTCTGTGTAGAGTTAGATCATGAAACTTGTACTGTAGATGACCACCGATGTATTTGTAATTCTCTCACTGAAATTTCGTAAATCGGACTCTCGATGAATTTTAAATAAATTATTCCGTGGACTGTGGTCAGAAAAAGATAAATCTGAGTTCAGTCTGGAAAATGAATTTTTATAAAATATTAGTAATGAACTGGACCCCGATATTTTTATACAATTAAATTTGGAATGGTTAAGACATTCTGTAAAAATTTGGGAATTTTTGGAATAAGTTAACTATTTTATTAAAATTTCCGAAAACAGCCGGTTTTGAATACTAATGCTGAAATGACATAAGTTGTAATTTGCATGTCTAAATGTCGGGTAGGTTATCTGTGAATGATATAACATGTTATATGTGTTATGTGCATCATCGTATGTTTGTTTATGAGTGGGGAATGGATGGGAAACTTATATGGGTATAAACCGTTAAAGTGATGCATGTTATGTGATAGATACGTGTAGGAACTTTGTGCTCTATTTAAAAATTACTAAATGAGTAACTGGTAATCATATTAGGACGTGATTGACCGACCTTGACTGTTAGCTATATTTGAGAATCTAACCGAGCAAACCGAGGTGAGTTCACACTTTCTACAAGGCATGGGATTCCCGGTGGTTTGGGAATGGGTTAAAGAATTTAAAACTAAATCTACATATCCCCTTGGGAAGATATGTACGGCCATCCTCCATAGGTAGGATGCCATTATTAATCCTACGAATTCTCATGGTGCAGAATACGTACGTTCGTCCTCCTGGTGTAGGACAACAACCTTAAAAACTAGCTAGACAAAACTCTATCAATAAGTCCCTCTTCATTATATCGACTTAATCGCCGAGGCCAATGGCGAGCGGGTCATTAGTTAATAGCGCTATTAGGTTTAACAAACCTCACACCGTGCCGGTCGGACGGGCGTGTACTAATGGACTATGGTAGACTATCAGTGATGATAGACGCTGATATAGGGCACAACTTATTTGCGTAGTAGTCGATATCATACCGTCTAGTAGTTCACACGGGGAAAGCCCCCACTGATTATGGTTATGGTCTGGGTAATGAAAAAGGAACTGGTTAAACATACTTTCAACTACGGGGTAACCCCCACGGCAATTAAGCCAACGAAAGTCAAACCACGTTTTTCAGAAACAATTTAAAACTAAACAACCAAACGTGAACTCACTCAACTTTGTTGTTGACTCGTTGTTACATGCCTTACAGGTCGCTAAACGCTTGGAGCTTGCACGAGGAAGGAGTCGTTGTGGTGTACGGACTGTTATGTTCCGTGCTTATTATTTGAATCCTGATGAACTTATTAAACTTGCGTTTTGAACTTTAACTTATAAACCATGGACTTATGCTTTTGGATTTACTTTTATGCTTCCGCTGTTTAAACTAAACATGGTTAACTAGATTTGGTCACCAATCGTATTGTGGTTGGTCTTATTTACTTAATTACGATGTTCAATATGATTGGTGGCTCGATCCTGGTCACGTCATGCCTCCAAGTGGTGATACTCCGCATGGTGGATTTTGGGGGTGTGACATGTTTGGCCCAGTTCAAGTCATGAGTCTCAAAAAGAAAAGATATTGTTTGGTTATTATTGATGACTTCTCTAGGTTTACATGGACTTTCTTTTTACACTCAAAAGATGAGACTGCAGTCATTTTGCAAGACTTTGTGACACAGGTTGAAAAGCAATTTGACCTTCCAGTAAAAGTCTTCAGGAGTGACAATGGCACAGAATTCAAAAATAAGGAGTTGGATGCCTTCTGTGTGAAGAAAGGGATTGTAAGGCAGTACAACATCCCTAGAACACCAAAGCAAAAAGGGGTAGTTGAAAGAAAGAACAGAACTTTGATTGAGGCTGCCAGAACCATGTTTACTGATTCTGGTTTGCCATTAACTTTTTGGGCAGAGGCAGTAAACACTGCCTGCTATGTCCAAAATAGAGTTTTAATAAACCCCAGGCACAAAAAGACTGCGTATGAAATTCTGTATAAAATCAAACCACTGATCTCATACTTCAAAGTATTTGGCTGCCCATGCTTTATTTTGAATTTAAAAGATTCCATCTCAAAATTTGCAGCCAAAGTAGATTGTGGTTATCACTTGGGATACTCAACCACTGCCAAGGCCTACAAAGTGTTTAATACACGGACCAAAGCAGTGGAGGAGACTTTAAATGTAAAGTTCAATGAACTTTCATCAATGAAAATCCCAGCAAATCCTACTGATTTGTTTGATCTTGATAAATTTACTTTTGAAAATACTGCTGTCAAGACTAACAATGCAGGTCCATTAGAGGATTTAACACCAGACTATGGGTATGAGATCATCATTCCTCAACAAAAGTCTGTTTCAATGGGAAAAGCATCAGCTGTAAAAACAGCTGTTAAAGCTCAACCACTGCTACCTCAACAGTTGTTGACCAAAGTAGCCCCTTAACCACTGCTTCCACATCATCAAGCACTGTTGATAAAAGTCCTCAAACAGTGGATCAAAGTCAGCATGTGTCCACACCATTGCCTCCTATTCCACCACCTTTTGAAGCCACTACTGGATCATCAAAGTCACCAGCAGTGGTTAGCTCAGATGATACACATCTACAGCCCTCACCAACAAATGCCATCATACCATACCAAGGAGATTTAATCTTCTTGAGATCTCATCCACCTGACCAAATCATTGGCAACATCAATGAAGGGGTGCTCACAAGAAGCCAAACCCAAAACATTTGTCTTTTTGTTGGCTTTCTATCACTCCATCAGCCAGTCAAGTACCAAGAGGCACTGAAAGAGAACAGCTGGGTAGAAGCCATGCAAGAGGAGCTCCAACAGTTTAAAAGACAACAAGTATGGGAGCTTGTACCATTGCCAGAAGATGTTAGCCCCATCGGCACAAAGTGGGTCTTCAAAAACAAAACTGATGAAAGGGGCATTGTTGTCAAGAATAAAGCCAGGCTTGTGGTTCAAGGTTACAGACAGGAAGAGGGGATTGATTATGACGAAACATTCGCCCCTGTAGCAAGATTGGAAGCTATAAGACTATTCCTGGCCTTTGCTGTCAACCACAACATGAAGGTGTTTCAAATGGATATCAAAAGTGCTTTCCTCTATGGTACAATTCAAGAAGAGGTGTATGTCTGTCAACCTCCAGGTTTTGAGGATCCATTTTATCCAGATCATGTCTACAGGCTGAACAAAGCCTTGTATGGCCTGAAACAAGCACCTAGGGCCTGGTATGAAACTCTTTCCACCTTTCTACTCTCAAATGGTTTCAAAAGAGGTACCATTGATAAAACACTGTTTCTAAAATGGAGAGGAAAGGTTTTAATGATTGTCCAAATTTATGTGGATGACATTATTTTTGGAAGCACATGTAATAAAATGTGTGAAGAGTTTAGGGAACTCATGACAGCTGAGTTTGAAATGAGTGCAATGGGTGAGATGCAATGCTTTCTTGGTCTCCAAGTTCAGCAAATGCAAAATGGAACATTCATTCATCAAAGCAAATATGCTAAAGAACTTTTAAATAAATTTGATATGAATGATTGTAAACCATGCAGTACACCCATGGAAATAAATAAGCTTGTCATGTCTGATGAAAAGGATGAGCTGATTGACCAAACACTTTATAGAAGCATGATTGGATCTTTACTGTACCTAACTGCATCTAGACCAGACATCATGTTTGCAACATGTGTCTGTGCAAGAAGTCAATCAGCTCCCAGAAAATCAAACCTCATTGCTGTAAAAGGGATCTTCAGATACATAAAAGGTGCTCCCACACTTGGTATATGGTATCCAACTAATGGGAATATTAAGCTTTCAGGATTTTCAGACAGTGACTTTGCTGGATGTAACACCACAAGGAAGTCCACTTCAGGAGGGTGCCAGTTTCTAGGCGATTGCTTGGTCTCTTGGCAAAGCAAAAAGCAAGCAGCTGTTTCAACATCCACTGCTGAAGCTGAATACATTGCTGCTGCAAGCTGTACAGCCCAACTTCTGTGGCTTCAAAATCAGTTGCTGGATTTTGGTATCACTGCCTTAAAGACACCACTCATGTTGGATAGCTAGGCAACAGAAAATATCATCAAAAATCCAGTTTCCCATTCAACCACCAAGCACATCGACATCAGACATCACTTTGTGAGGGATTGCTATGAAAAAGGTTTGATTTCTCTGCATCATGTTCCAACTAAAGACCAGCTGGCAGATGTGCTCACAAAAGCATTAGATACATCCACCTTTGAAAGCTTGGTCTCTAGGATTGGCATGCTAAACATGGAATAACAAGCAACATCTTGTTTTTCCATGAATAAAAGCATTAAAATGTTTTCAGAAAATCAAAAATCCATCCTTAAAAATAGCTAAAAATGAAATTTTCATTAAAATCCTTAAAAGTCTGCCATAACCACTGATTGTTCAAAAGTCTGCTCTACTTCAAAGTCTGTCCACTGCTGAAAGTCATCCCCTGTTCTCTCATTTTCCTGATAAGCACTGATGCTCAAAATCAGTGTTTTATCCACTGATGTGCTATCTACTGATAGTGAAAATCACCCACTGCTTCCATTTGTTACCGTTGTAACCACTGCCATTCATCAGTAGCTTTCATAAAAGTATTGTCCTTCATTTCATCGGGGGCTGGCATGTGGGTAGTACATTATGGTCAGTCTTTTTGTAACCGCTGCCACGTCAGCATTCACTTTTTCTCTATAAAACCCCCATTCAACACCCAAACAGGGTTTTACTGTCGAATTGAATTCTTAAAAATTCTCTTCTCAAAGCAGTTTTTCATCTCGTCTCCTCAAAATTCTTCATAACCTTCTTCGATCATCCTCTCCAAAATGACAAAATCAAAGCCACCTGCAAACCCCACTTCCAAATCATCCTCAAAAGAAGCCTCTCAAAAGGCCAAATCCACTGAAATTCCACACAAACCTTCTCACAACGTTCTGGGTCTTCTCACAAAACCCAGCACCACCGAAGCCTTTAATTCCATCCTTGATATCATGTCTGCGTCAAAGTACAAAACTTTGCTTACAGCAGATGCTCCAATTTACTTGGCGACCCAAAGAGAGTTCTGGAAAAATGTAACCCTTGACAAACAAGGTAAAACTGTCATAGCCATTAACTCTTCTCAAAAGGGTAAAGCTGTCAAAATCACCCCAAAATCCATATCAGAACTCTTTCAGCTCGATGATCAGAATGGTATAACTTCTTTTACTAAAAACTAGTTAAAAATTGACTTTATTAAAAGAGGGTATGCAGACACAATGATGAAAAGGGATACCTTACAAAAAGGATTCTTCCCCCCTGCAACAAGATTTTTATTTCATACCCTCCTCATGTGTGTTTCAAACAAAACCACTGCTTTTAATGAAATACCTTTAAAGATTCAAAACCTGGGGTATGTTATTCTTCAAAACGAAAATTTTAATTATTCTCAGGTAATCTTTAATGATTTGGTTAAAAATGTTGAAACAAAGGCATTCTTACTGTTTCCAAGATTTCTAAGTTATTATTTTGAAAAGAAACTTGGTAAGAATGATGCTGCTGCAATAAAACAAGGTGAATCTATTCAAATAAACAGCTCAACTGCTGAAACTTTTACAAGAATGTCAACACTTTGCAAAACACAAGCAGAGGTGCCTGAGCCGAATTTAGCAGCTACCACTGCTCCTCAGGTATCTGCTGCTGAGCCCACTGCTCAAGGAGATCAAAGTAGCAAAACAACTGCTTTGAAACCCACACCTACAATCACCAAAAAGCCAACAAAAAGAAAAACTCAAACCCCCCCCCCAAACCCATCAAAAAGGCAACCCTGGAGGATGCGATTCCAGAGCAACTGCCAGTGACAGCACAAAAGTCACTAGAAACTACTGCTGCTTCTTCCTCACAGCAGTTGGTACACATATCTCAACCCCTAACCGAAACTCCTCCTACTTCTTCTCAAAAAGAACAGGTTGTACATATAGGGACACCACAATATGATGCTCTGGAATCACTTGCTTCCATCATCCTCAGTCCAATGCCCAGGGCACATTCTCTTTCTACACCAAACATCACATCCACAATTCCCCCACCAACTAGACTTTTGTTGGATGCTATTGATTTGAACCAGGCACAAACCATTCCTTCTCAATCACCTATCAATGAGAACATGCTTCATCAAATGACTGGGTCTGATGTATCAATCTTTGCTAACCCACCAACACAACCTGAGGAGGTTACACCCCTTGAGTTACAAGTAACTCTTGGTGGTAATCCAAGTGAAGCAGCCACTACAAGTGCTGAACCCACTGGTTTGCATTTGGACAGTGGTTACATCAATAAGACTTCCTTGGAGGCAATTCCTTTCATGGCACCTCTGACATCCACCAGTGGATTTGTTTTGCCCACTGGCAACATCAAAAGGTTGTCAAGTGTTGAAGGAAGAAGACGAAAAAGGGGCATCAGTGGTTAATGTTTGGAGTACACTCCCTACCTCAACCACTGATAAAACCACTGCTAGTGGGAAATCAGATGATCCCATTAAATTGGATGATGGTTTAAAATATCTGGATTTGACGGAACGAGTTGACAAACTGGATACAGCTGTTGCAGATATCAAAGACATGCTACAACAGTTGTTGAAAGCACAAAATATGCAATCCACTGTTGTTCCACCTCAAGCACCTGCTCTACCACAAGCACCTGCTGCAAATGAGCTCTGGAATATATTTCAACCTTTTCTCCAAAAACAAAAACAAATGGCTGATCAGTAACATGCAATACATGTACAAGAGCTGAGAAACCCAATGGAGTCTAGGTTCAAGAACACACAAGCTGACATCAAGGCACTCAAGGCCCACATATTAAAAACCACTGGCACTGCTCCTCCAACTGTTCTCTTTATTGATCAACTTCCCCCAGATAATGCCAAAAAGGGGGAGAAAATTCAGGAGTAGAAAAAGAAGGGAATAGATGATGGTCTTTACATTGAACCAGAAAGGGATGCTATGACCAGAAATATTCCCTTGCCAGATGGTAGCAAAAAGGTTGATGTTACCCAAAATGCACTTGATGAATCTATAGTAAGTGTAAAGAGGGACAGAGAGGCAAAGGATATGTCAAGGTGGAATGCGGAGAAAAGAGCTTACATGGAGCTGAATGCGCAGGGTTGTTCTGGGCTAAAGGATGTTCAAAATCCTGAGCTAAAAAGAAATCCCACTAGAAAAGTGAGGGAACCCAAGTCCACACCATCCAGACTCACAAAGCATACTCCAAAACCACCATCCAAAAGCCCCCAACATCAAACCTCCACCCAAACAGTTGTTACAACATCAACCACTGCCTTACCACCACCACCATCACCACCAAAACCAACCTCACCACCATCTCTTCCTGCCAAAAAGCAAAAGACAACAGATGTTACAACATCTATTGTAATGACAACAGTGGTTGAAACACCAGTTGTTTCAACAGCTGTGAGTCAATCACAAATCACTGCCACTCAAATCACCACCACTGATCCACCCAAAACATCATCTGCCTCTCCTACAATAAAAAGGAGAAGGATTTTCATACCAGATGATGATTCATCATCACCACCACCAACATCTTCAAAATCTCTATCACTTGTTACAATACCCAAACCTGTTCCTCTCTGATCAGCTCAAAATCTAAAGCCCTTAGCTCCTGCAGGTGTTCAATTCCCTCTTGAACTTATAGCAGTCAGAGAAGAAATCAAGTCTTTCTATTATGAGGATGACCCTGCTAAAAGGAGTTTGCCATCAGTTGAAGGATATCCAAGGCCAAACAATATTGAAGAATATTTGAAAGTCAAAGCTAAACAAGCAGAGGATATCTCAAACAGAAATGCACAAGGAAAATCTGATAGAGAAATTCAGCAGAACTATCAGTACTTGCTCACACAAGTCAGATCCTTGGAACAATTTGCAAAAAAATGTATGTCAGCAAATCTCAGAGAGAGCAGATGAAACTCTGAGAAAAGACTACATTGAAAGCATCATGGCAACCAAGAATTACAAAGGAGAAAAACACATGTACAAAGAGTGGACCATTTCTGAGCTTGAAAATGAAGCAGCCAGGATTCAAGAAATAATCAAGAATAAGGTCAAGCACACTCCTCCAGAATGGGCAAAGTTCAAAAAGAATGTACCTGATAAAAAGGTAGAGCTGAGGAGAATGAAAGAGGAAGTAGCTGCTGCAGATTATGGGTCTTTGAATCAAGTGTTGAGATGGAAAGAAGATAAAGTCAGGGCCACCTACAAAAGTTGGGAGAAGTTAAGAAAGACAGATCCTACTGCTCCACAAAAGCCTGACTATCATGAAGCAGAGGTTTCAAAAAGACCATCAAAGCTGCAAATCAGGAGAGCTACTGTAGGACCGTTATTGACAGTCGTGTGAGTCAATCAGAGCTAGCGAGGACCGTTATTGACAGTCGTGTGAGTCAATCAGAGCTAGCAACTACCGAAAATGCAGCGGAAATACAAAATCGGCATGAATCAAAGCAGAAATGGAGTAGAAACAGAAGGAGATCACTTTAAAATAGTTTTCTCATTAATCTTCCAAGAAATACACGAGCAGCAGTTCGGCTACACTGGAGACATGAACGTACATAATGAGAAAACAACTTGGGTATTTATAGGGGACAAGGTTTTGCTTATGTGACCATGACCATATGAGCGCAACCATCAAGTTGGGGTTTCGCTCTTATGGCACATGTCCATATAAGCGAAATATCAACATGAAAATCAAACAATTACACTTCAACCCCCTATACAATACATAATTAACACATCTAGACCCTATACATTGATCAACTAAGACTAAGACGCAGGCTTTAGACATTCGTGCACCAACAAACTCCCCCTTGGATACAGCCGGAGTCTTCAGTCTTGGTCTTCAAACTTTACAGGGACTTGAACTTCTCATCTCTAGGCTTAGGCTTTTTCAGCAGCTTCCTAAGCTTCTCTTTCTTCAGGCTCCCCCTTTCATCAATCTTCTGTGCTTTTGGGATCGACACCTGAATTACCAGCAACAAGCTTCCTTTTGCATCAAGCTCGCCTTCAGACTCCCCTAAGACTCTGCTATCGGGATCTTAATCTGGAACTTTCACCTGCAAACCTCAAACATTTATAAGAATAAACATTTTAAATGTCCAGAATTGATGATCTGGTTCTTTCACAATCCTATAAAGATTTGACTATATAAAGAATCCAATCAACTAAACCTAACACTTTTCTGATTAAACACCAACACACCCAGTCAACCAAGTCCAAGTTAATGACCTTGGTTGAACGAATTATGAAGTACGCAGATATTTCATTCTGAAAATAGTTCAAATGAATGAACTTTTGAACATTTTGAACTTTCAAACACTTTTTAACTGACAAGCACTGTACCAATCAATGTTTTAGCATCTCCAGCTTACCCATCCCTCATCAAACACTGACATGATCTGCACTAAGCTTTGATCGTCCGATTCCCAATGTCAGTTGTCGAAAATAAAATAAGAAACTAAAATCTTTTTGGATTTTTAACTGGATAAACTAAAAACTGTACACACAATCTTTTTGTGAGCGTGTTAAGGGATCATATTAGCTGCCGACTAGATACAAGTACCGTTAAGCTTAGGTGACATTTTCAATATTAAACAGTTTGCATTGATTGTCGATATACTGATCCATTTTAAATTTTCACACATTTCTCAATCTGTTCAGGATACTGAATTAATGTTTTAAGACATAAACTTTTATATGTGTCCCACTTCAGAATATACTCCCGTATCCAGATCCCAATATTCAGTCTTACAGGTGAGTTTTAAACACAAATGATATCTGTAAGGGGTTAATAAGTTATGAAGAATCATGAGAGCTCAGGTCAGAACTACCGTTCAGCAGAGAGATCATGACTCGACTTTTGAGTGTGTCCCCTTTAGAGGATCTTTTTTACAACAGCATTGCTAAGCAATTTTATTGTCTTATCATATATGCTAAGGGTGATGCTATGTTTCAAGCATTTGCGGAAAGTATTATTCGAGGACTAGGTCAGAACTACCGTTCAGCAGAAGTCCTGGAATAATACCCCAGATATCACTGAGTAAACGAACCTAGTATATCAGAAAAAGGAATCTTTCAAACGAAATTTCAGGGGTTACCCATATATCCGAGAGATGCTCCCCACATAAAAGCAAGCGAAATTTATATTTATATCCCGAACAAATCTACTAAATGTGTAAAAACCTATCGGCATATCATCTACAAGACTGCTTAACACGTTTATACTTTACAATTCTTTAGCGTACTGCACTGTCTAGCTGATGTACTATCATTTCCCTTTTATACAGAAACTCATTTTTACTTTTTCAAATGTTTTTTATTTTTGTAGTTTTTATCATGTTTTTGTATTTTTCTGCAAACTTTCTCCCCCTAAAAAGAAAAACATATTTTTGTGTTTTTGTTTTAATCGAAAAGCAGAAAACAAACTATACAAACAAAATTGACAACACGACAAAAGTTCACGTCAGATCGCCGCCCAACTCGGCTTCACATTCAATAACCCTCCCAGATTGCAGATTTTTCATCCCGTTTAATTTCAAAAGATAATAAAATCTCTTTTTGTCAAATGGTTTAGTATAGAAATCCGCTTTCTGATCATCGGTGTGCAAGTGTTCAATCCGAATTAACTTTTTCTCGTGACAATCACGGATAAAATGGTGACGGATCTCAATATGTTTCGTTTTTTAATGGTGAACCGGATTTTTAGTGATGTTAATAGCTGCTTCATTGTCCACATAGATTGGAGTATCTAAGAACTGCAAACCGAAGTCTCGCATCTGCTGTTGGATCCAAAGGATCTGCGAACAACAGCTGGAGGCTGAAACGTATTCAGCCTCGCATGTAGAGAGCGCTACTGCGGTTTGTTTCTTACACTGCCAGGTGACGAGTCGAGTTCCGAAGAACTGACACCCAGCAGTGGTGGACTTTGCGTTTTGCTTGCAGCTCCCAAAATCAGAATCAGAATCAGCAAAACCAGATAAAGTAAAGTCACCCGATCGAGGATACCACAAGCCGATGCTTGGGCAGCCTTTCAAATACCGTAAGATACGTTTCACTATGGTCAGGTGTGACTGCTTTGGATTTGACTGATATCTGGCGCAGAGGCACGTCGGGTACATGATGTCTGGACGGGAAGCCGTGAGATACATTAGAGAGCCAATGATAGATCGGTACAATGTCTCGTCCATCTTCACACCATTCTCGTCTGGACAAATTCCATGATTCTGCGCGAGGGGGGTGGATGCAGGACTGCAATCGGTCATGTCGAACTTGTCAAGCACGTCCTTCACGTATTTCGTTTGGTGAATGAAGATTCCATCGGGCATTTGCTCTACCTGCAGCCCGAGGAAGAACTTCATCTCCCCCATTGAGCTCATCTCAAACTTTTTCTTCATCACCTTTTCAAATTCTTTGCACAGGTCGTCGTTGGTGGATCCAAAAATGATATCGTCAACATATATCTGCACGATCAACAAGTGGCCTACTTCTTCCTTGGTGAACAAAGTGCTGTCTACTATGCCTCTTGTGAACCTGTTGTCCAACAAGTATTGAGAAAGCGTCTCGTACCAGGCTCTCGGGGCCTGGTGAAGTCCGTAGAGCGCCTTATCCAGCAGATATACCTTGTTCTTGTGTTGTGGATCAGTGAACCCCGGTGGTTGTCCCACATACACTTCTTCTCTGATTTATCCATAAAGGAAGGCAGATTTGACGTCAAGTTGATATACTTTAAAATCTTTCCATGACGCGAAGGCTAAAAAAATCCGAATTGCCTCAACTCTGGCAACCGGTGCGTAAACTTCATCATAATCTATTCCTTCCTGTTGACTGAAGCCTTGAACCCCAAGCCGCGCTTTGTTTCTCACCACAACACCTCTGTCATCACGTTTGCACTTAAAAACCCATTTCGTCTTGATTAGCTTTTGATTCTTAGGCAGATCAACAAGTCTCCAGACACCCAGCTTTTCGAACTGCTGAAGTTCCTCTTGCATTGCAATCACCCAGCTGTCTTCTGTCAACGCTTCCTTATATGTTTTAGGCTCGATCTGCGAAATAAAACATTTAAGTGAGAAATCTTTCTGTAAAGGAGCAACCGATGTATAAAAACAAGTAAGAGCACGATTGATTTGATCTCTTGTTTTGACACCACTTTGAAGATCTCCTATAATCTGATCTGAAGGATGGTAAGATAATGTTCGTGGCTTGATGGTGTCAGGCACAACAACTTCCGATTGCTGAATCGAGATATCTAGATCACCAGTTTGATCCTTAGCTTCAGTTAATGAAACATTTGGATCCTCATCAAATATCGGACCGTTCTCTGAATCTGAGTCATCGGACTGATCAAATGATGGAGCTGGTTCTACTGGGTCGTCATGAGCTGTTCCACTCAGACCTGCCTCGTGATCGTTTGCACCAGTTGTAGGAGCATTTGTATCCTTTTCTAGTTGAGAAACCACCAACGGTCTAGGCACCTGATCTTGAAAAGATGATTGCTGTTGTTGGTAGAAATAAACAAGTTCCTCTTCACTCGGCTCTGTCGGTAGTTGGAACGACCCCCAGAGTTTGTCGTAATCGAAAAGCAATCTGTGTCCGGGAAGTTGAGGTGATGCCGTGTGTTTCTGACAATCCACATGTTGAACTTCAATTACCTTCTTCAAGCATGGAACGAACACTCTTTTTAAGGGACTCGCGTATCCCACAAAGAAACCTTCATTACTCTTCGCATCAAACTTTCCATCTTGATCTATGAAGGTACACGGTGATCCGAACGGCTCTAGAAACTTTAGATTAGGCTTATATCTGTGAAGAAGTTCAAAGCACGTCTTTTTGTATTTCTTCACAGTAAGCACTCGATTCAAGGTATAGCATGCCGCTGCCACAGCTTCACTCCAGAAATAGATCGGTAGTTTTGAATCGGCCAACATGGTTCGAGTAGTTTCAATTAGAGTACGGTTCTTTCTTTCAGCTACACCATTTTGCTGTGGAGTGTATGGTGCACTGAATTCATGAAGAATTCCCTTTTCGTTACAGAACTCGAGCATGCGGTTATTCTTGAACTCCGTCCCATTATCACTTCGGATTCTTCGGATTGGTACCTTGTACAATGTTTCCACTTTCTTGAATAGAATCATCAGCGACTCAAATGTCTGATCCTTTCTTTCCATGCACACCACCCACGAAAACCTCGTATAATCATCAGTGACTACCAAGCAATACAAATCACCACTGATACTTTTTACATTGACCGGCCCGAAGAGATCTATGTGGAGTCTCTCAAGCGGTACTCTGATTGAATTCAGCAACTTTTGTGGGTGTGACTTCCTGATCTGCTTTCCTTTCTTGCAAGCTACACAGTCATCATTCAAATGAAAGTTTCTCAAATTTACACCTTAAACTAAATCATTTGATACAAGAAAATTCATTTTTCTAATATGAATGTGGCCCATCTTTCGATGCCACATAATCAAATCCTTTTCAGTAGCTTTGGTTTTTGACACAAAACATTGTTTTTGATAATCTGTTGTTGTTGCCACACTCATATCAAGAATGTACAAATCATTTACACGTGGAGCTCGCAACAACACCATTTCTTCCGGAATTTTGAAACCAGGTTTTAAGACAAGACATTCATTTTTAGTGAAATGTACGGTAAAAGAATTATCACAAATTTGTGAAATACTGAGTAAATTGTTTTCCAATTCAATTATGTAATTCACTTTTTTGAACGAAATTACTCCATTCGTCAATGTTCCTTGGCCGACAATCCTTCCTCCTTGGTTTCCTGCAAAACCCACGTAACCTCCGTTGATTGATTTAACGTCGTAAAGCAGTGCCAACATCCCCGTCATGTGTCTTGAGGCCCCACTGTCCATGATCCATTTTGAAATAATCGACCTGGGCAGCCCCTACAAACATCATAGTAAATTCATTCAAACAATGAACTCCATGACTTCTTAACTGCTGAAACACTCCCAAACACTACATCACACTTCTCATCAGTCTTAGGAAAGTTAAACGTGACATTCGGAACATCAGTTTTTACTTTTGATTTTACTTCATTTGTGATTGGGGGAAATTCTGCAAGAAACTTATCAAGCTCAAATTCAAATTCATGATTATCATTAGCAACCACTTTTGATTCATAAAATTCCTTTACCCCTTTGACTTTTCTATCAACCATTTTTCCAAAAATATTTAGAACATTGGGATTAAAGACTTTTGAATCAAACTTTAACTCATTCTCCATTTTCTTCACCTCAACTGATTGTTTTGGTTTAACCACCCATGATTGAGTTTCAAAGATTTTTGTTTTCGGATAAATTTTTGAAGTCTTTTTTGATTTTGAAGATTCGCCAATTTCGAATATCGATTTCGGATTATCTTCCAACTTCAATGATTCACCTCTTTTCAAGATGCGGATTGGTGAAACCATTTGTTTTTTACCCTTTTTGTCAACTGGTGACTTAGGTCGAGGTTTTTGAACAACAGGTTTTACGACAGGTTTTTCAAAAATTTTCTTGCATTGTTTTGCCATATGTCCAATCTCATTGCAGCGATAGCAAATTCTTTTGTCATACTCGACAAAAGTTGATTTGAACGACTCTTCTTTCAGTTTCTTCGCCACATTGAAATCGTCAATAGCCTTTTGACTAAAAATGTACTCTTTTTCATCATCCACACTTGGTCCAACAACAAATATATCATTCATTTTATCCTTTGACTTGACAACCTTCTTATCCATCTTTTTCTCAAAACCAATTCCTTTGTTTTTAAAGTTGTTACCATTCCCTTCCCACTCCTTTTTCCCCGAGTTGTTGAAACGTGTTGTAACAAATGACTTTTTAGGTTTCGAAAAGAATTCTTTGTTTTTACCACATCAATGTCAATTTCAACCAATTTTTAAACTTTCTCGACATTTTCAATCTTAACGTTCTGAAGCGGATACTCGAAATCAGAATAAAGCTTGTCCGTTCCAATCATAGTGTAAACCACCATAATCGGATCATCATTCGTACTCTTGTCTGATTTCGGTATAAAACGATCTAAAAAATTATCCTCGTTTTCAGAATCAGTAACAGAATTCTCAGAATGAGTTTTCATAACTTCAACCTCAGAGTTATCACTCTCTTCATCTAACACCTGATCGACAACAGTCTTGATGACCTGTGACTCGTTGTCCGTGTCGGATGCAGAGAATGTAACACCAATGCTCTCTGGCAATTCATCCTTAATTGTTTTCAACTTGAGATTTAATGCAGATTCCACCCCATTTGGATACTTTTGAGTATAATGATTCCACATTGGGGGTGGAACACTGTTAAAGACCGGTGCAGCATTGGGCTGTTGTGGAACAATTTGTTCAAGAACATAGGACGATGCAACATAGCTCATCAATTTCTTATCGATTCGCTCATTTTCAATTTTAGTCAATTCCAATTCTTTCTTTAATGATGTGATTGTGTCAATATGAAAATCTACTTCCACTTGTTTATCAAAAAGTGTTGCTTTTGCTAGTTTTGTGGCTTTATCATTTTCGACACTTTCTTTTTTAATCATTTTAACTGATATGGCTAGTGTATCATATGCTTCTTTGACTTGTCCTAGATCAAATTTTAACATGTCAGCATGTTCTTTCAATTCCTGAAACTTAGTATCTTTTTCAAGACACTCCATGCAAGGTTGTAAACACTTTTGGCATGGTGTTTCAGATATTGAATCCACTTTCTCAACAATTTCTGCTTCATGAGCAGTTTTCACTTCCTGTTTACCGACATCTTTGGACTCTGACTCAGACACTTTCTTAGTTTTGGTCTCCTCAATTCCCGACTCCTTATCTTTGGACTCTGACTCAGATACTTTCTTAGTTTTCACTTCCTGTTTACCCGAGTCTGTCGGTACCGAGTCAGTTCACAAGGAGTGTGTCTACCTCTCTCAGTTTCGCCATGAGAGCTTTGTCAGCAATTTCTTTCAAAGTGTCTTCGGTCATTTCCTTTGTCACATCGATCATTTCTTCGACAGATTCTTTCCTCTCCTCATATCTTGAACACAATCCAGTCGTCGGTTCTTCAAAGAAACCTGCAAAAGATTCAAAAATTTTAGGAGGCATGATAGATCTCAAAGAACTGGCTAATACCTCCTGCTCAGATTGAGAGTAATGAACTTCTGCATCTAACTCCTCAATGTCGACCACATTATCCATAGAAACATCTTCAACAACCACTTCAGATTCAACAACACTTTCGGTCACTTCAACTATCTCAGCCATCATAGCCTGTCCATCACTTCCAGGGATGTATTTTTCCCAACTGAATCCCTCAGCAACTTTCTCGTCATCCTGGTTCACAATGAGAGCTTTCTCTGGTTTGTTCTCGATTTGTGGTCTTTGAACTCCAGGTTGCTGATTTGGTCGATGATAGATTGCCTGTTTGTAATAATCATTCGTGAACGGATTCTGATGATTATTCACTTCTCGGTTTGGACATTCTCTTTTGAAATGGCCTCTTTCTTTGCACTTGAAACAGGTTACCTTGGACTTGTCAAATCCTAACTTCTGATCAGGTCCAGAAAGACTGTTTCTGCCTGTAATTTCCATAAAGCGTTGTGCTCTCCTCACAAGACTAGCCATCCCCCACTTAATATCTATTAACTCAAGCTCCTCCGGGTCAATCTGATCATAATCTTCTTTGGTCATCTCCGGATTCCCGATCTTACCCGCTACCAGAGACTCATACGACTCTAACACGGAAGCCAACAATGCAATATGCTGTTTCGAAGCTGATTCAGTGAATTCATTCCCATTCTTGAAATTTACTGCGATGTTGCATTGAATCCCAGAAACATATGCCTGATTGTTTGAACTGGTCGAGCTTCGAGGTGATGTCTATTTAGAAGCTTTGAAGTTTGGCTCGTAGCTGGCAAATGGTGAATGCTTGTTTGTTTGTGAAGTATTTGATGAAGCACTTGATGATGTGTCAGCACTGAAACCAGTTTGTATCTTTGGACTCTGATTTGTTGTAACTGGAGTACTGCCTCTGTAATACAAAGATACATCTTGTTGAACATTTATTGAATTCATCTTTTTAATTTTTAGCAACTCCAACTCTTGAGCTTCAATCTTTTCTATGAATCCACTAAGATTTAGTTTCCCAAAATCTGAATTGTTTTTCAACATCATCAGATAAGTGCCCCACTCTTCATATGGTAATGCATCAGACAGCTTATCAATCAATTCTTCATTATTCTTTTCAATTTCTAATCTGTTCATTTCAAGTACTAAATGACAATATCTATCGAGCAGTTGCTTTGTTGTTTCACCCTTCATGCTGGTAAAAATATCAAATTCCTTCTTTAATAAAGCCTTTTTATTCTTGACCATTGACACACTACCTTGAAACTTCAATTTCAATGCATCCCACATAGATTGAGCATTATCTTCATGTTGTAATAACACTAAAATGTCTTCTTTGATAGCCTGCTGAAGGATACTAATCATCTTTTTCTCGGCTTTGAAATCATTTTGTTCTGACTCTGTCAGACTTCTAATACCCTTTTCCTGACCTCTCCCATCAACCGGTGGAAAATACTTTGACTCTATCTTCATCCAACATTCAAAATGATTAGCCTGGACACAGTTTTTAAATCTGCTTGACCATCCTGAGTATTCATCTATGTTCATAAGCTTGGGAGGCTTTTGCATTGTTCCTAATTCGTTCTCCATGTTGACGTTTTGCATAAGACTACCCGAGGTTTGTCCTGTTGCCATACCACTGCCCGCGAAGAAGTTGTAGAAATCTTGGTTTTCCATTTTTTAGTAACAAATTTCGAAAAATGTTTAACTTTTTGATTAACAGGTTGTTTTTATCGAAAACTTTTAACACAAACTGAGTTTCCAACACTCGATCACGTACGAAATGGACTAAACGCTCAAAACATGACTTTTACACTAAAACAGGCCTTATAAGCGAAATCTGATTTTAAGTGTTGTTATGAGCGAAATCACCTAATGCTCACAAAAGCAAAATCAGACAAAGACCATATGAGCGAAATCAGGTTGTGACCTATGAGCGAAACCCTAAGAGCGAAACCCAAATATGACAGTATGAGCGAAACCCTAAGAGCGAAACCCCTGATTTCGTTTATACCGTATCAGCGAAATCACTCAAGTACACAAGAGCGGAACCTATTCACGAGCCATTTTAAGTCACTTTTAAGCTGTTTTTAGGTCTGAATTTCTCAAGGGTTTGTTATTAACCAGTTTTACACTATATGTCCAAATCTCAGTCCATTTTGTCCGTCGGAAAGGTCTGAAACTCAAAAAGTGCTAGAAAAAGGCTTTGATTCGGGTCAACTAGCTCACAATTGGCTCTGATACCAATTGTAGGACCGTTATTGACAGTCGTGTGAGTCAATCAGAGCTAGCAACTACCGAAAATGCAGCGGAAATACAAAATCGGCATGAATCAAAGCAGAAATGGAGTAGAAACAGAAGGAGATCACTTTAAAACAGTTTTCTCATTAATCTTCCAAGAAATACACGAGCAGCAGTTCGGCTACACTGGAGACATGAACGTACATAATGAGAAAACAACTTGGGTATTTATAGGGGACAAGGTTTCGCTTATGTGACCATGACCAGATGAGCGAAACCATCAAGTTGGGGTTTCGCTCTTATGGCACATGTTCATATAAGCGAAATATCAACATGAAAATCAAACAATTACACTTCAACCCCCTATACAATACATAATTAACACATATAGACCCTATACATTGATCAACTAAGACTAAGACGCAGGCTTTAGACATTCGTGCACCAACAGCTACTGCTCCAGCTAGTGCTGCTATCTACAAAAGAAAGCAACAAAAACAGTTGGTTACTGAAACAGTGGCAAAATTACTGGCAGGAGATGAGCTTGTGAAGGAAGGTATCAAAGAAATGATAGCTGAAACTCTTGGCCTGAATCAACCTGTAAGCACTGCTCAAACAGTCATGAATAGGCCTGCATCTCCAAACACCTCATCTAATAAAAATCTCCCAAGAAACCCACATGACTCAAAAGTAATAAAGTGGAAAACTGACAAACAGACCCACGTACTGACAGTGTTCAAGTCTAGTGGAGAAGTGAAGAAAATAACAAGGGAACAAGCACTTGGCCTAAGTCTTGAAGATTTGCAGGATCTCCTTGATCTTCCACTGTGTAGGGATGGTGATGACACAAATGCCTTAGCTTTTGAGCTACAACTCAAAGGGCAAATAAGGGAACTGCTGACGAGGAAATAAAGATCTACAAATAATGAAGAGTTTTGGCATTATCTGTTCCAGGGGGAGATTGTTGGGATTGAACCCTACCAAAGGAACAGATAATTAAAGCCAAAACTAGATCAGAGCAGTGGATCTAGAATAAGCAGATATTATATATACAAGTCTCTCCCCTTGAAAGTGGTTTCAACATCTGCTGACCTCCTATCTACTGATCGTACAAACTGTTGACCCACAAACTGCTGATCTAGTAAAAGACTGATGGAAGACTAAAGCTCTGCTGCTCAATCTACTGCCTTGAGTCAAGCTCTGCTGATCATGACAAGTACTGCTGGGTTCACATCAGTGGAAGGATGCAGCAGTAGTTTAGATGTCTTTATGTATTGAAATGTAATAACAGTAGTTAGCATAGCAGAGGTTGTATAGATCAGAGGTTAGAGTTTGTTAGGAGGTTAGATGTCACTTTCATGGTGACGTCAGCTTAGATGCTTCAGTGGTTTGCTCGTGCCTATAAATAGAACAGTACCATGCACTGTTCTATTTAGCTCTTTGCAACATCTTCTTCCTGCACGAACAAACACAGTGAGCTCAGGCTGAGGGGGAGTTTGTATTCATACATTGCACTGTAATCGTTGTTGAAATTAAATTCAATCTTTCGGTTCTTTGTGGAAAATGTTTGATTAAAGCAATTCTCTCGTTTGATTGTGTGCAAAGTTTGTTTCCATCTTAATTCCGCTGCACAACTCATCCATCTTCATCTTAATTCAAACGTAAAACACAATCAACACCAAACTCAGATCCTAACAATATGTGTGCCACATAAGTAAGCAACCGAACCTAGACGATGATATTCAGACTCTTCCGATACGGGACCACAAAAGCACCCCTAAAAGCACAAAATACTAGGAGTGGAGCTCGCCGAAACACAATAGATCTACACCTTTTGCACCTTGGTCATTTTGATTAACTCTTGATCATTTTCTACTTATGCGCACATGATCTAAAGTGATTTCATTCCATAGCTAACATCCCATTTATTGTAAAATGTATTTCCTCTTGATTGTTTAACAATAAAACATTGAAAAGTTTGAAAAGAGGGACATGAACTCACAGTTTTGCGTTCCGTGGAGCCGTATTAAGGTAATGCGAGCGTCTGTGTATTTGTATTTTATCGTGTATGAACGGGAATCGCCCTTCATATGTCCTCGTGCCTTGCATGCGTGTCATTAGGCCTAGCCCATGTCTTTGTGTCATTGGGCCTAGC
Organism: Helianthus tuberosus; assembly: GCA_030545235.1. Taxonomy (NCBI): domain Eukaryota; kingdom Viridiplantae; phylum Streptophyta; class Magnoliopsida; order Asterales; family Asteraceae; genus Helianthus; species Helianthus tuberosus. Next base: position 34,157,212 of record CM060429.1, read on the forward strand.
CCGTGTCTTTATGTGATTGGGCCTAGCCTATGTCTTTATGTGATTGGTCCTAGCCCATGTCTTTATGTGATTGGGCCTAGCCCAAGTCTTTTGGTGATTGGGCCTAGCCCAAAACCAAATGTACAAGTCCATATTTTTATATTCTTGCCTTTTCTTGTAATTTTCACTAAGTATGAGATGAATGAGTATACTTATAAACTTGTATATTTATACTTAGCACTTTTTATACATTTAACTTTCTTTTTTTGTTATTGGTGAAAATATATATTTTTATGTGTTAACGATGTGTGCGGTGTGTTATAGGGTTTTTAGTTATATTTGAAGCCCTTTTTAACACTTTAGTCAAGTTTTAAATTTATAAAACACGATATTTTACTAACACTAAACACACATATGGGCAACTGCACCCATCGTGAGCGTAGTATAGCGTTGGTAAGATATCGAGGTCGTCCAAGGACACAAGAGCTTTTAATACCAGTTTACCCTCAACATCTAATCAAATCAAAATTTTGGAAAAAGGTTTTAATATGAAAATAAAAACTAAAAATGCTGAAAATAAAAATAAAATAAAAACAGATAGACAAGATGAATCACTTGGATCCGACTCGCCTTTAGTGTAAACTTTGATGTTTTCCGCACTTTTGCACTTTTTAAGAGATTATCTTAGTTATAGTAGTAGGCCCCTCTTTTGAAGGTGTCATTACCCTCAACCCAATAGTTTGAGTCAGCAAGGATACAATCCTAAAGGGTTGGATTATTGAAACATAATTAATTAAGTTCTTAATGCGTAATATGGTAGGCCCCTCTTTTGAAGGTGACGTTACCCTCGGCTAAGTGGTTTGAGTCAGCAGGGATACAATCCCAAGTAGTCGGGTTAATGTATTAATAGTAGTTTACATATGAGGGGATCAAGCCATTCGCACCCCCGCCATCCAATACCAGTGGGTATTGAAGGAGGTCCTAGTAAGCTTAACCCAGGTCCTTGCTGGACCTATACACTAAACAAGGCAAGAACCTTACCAAACCATTCCCTTAACCCCCGACCAGGTAGCCAACATATCTCTATATATACCGTAGAGATATGAATGGTGTAAATCTTTTATTTTATATAGATAGTAAAATAACGCCAAGACACCACGGACAAATGATAAGGAAGTTTCACCTTCAACATAATAAACTAGTTATTGAAGTCATTAATACAAAACCAAATAAAAATTGCGAAAAGATTAAAAAACAAAAGTATTATATTAAATGCTTGTCTTCACCAAGTGATGTAAAAGACTTAGGCAAACATGGCCTTTGATTGTCAAGAACTATTACTATCAATCTTGGATCCCGAGACTACTACATACACACTATGATGGATGATGGTGGTAGATGTGGGTGTTGTGATGGTGGTGGAGTATGGGTGAAGTGGGAGAGAGGTGGTTTGCCAAGGGATGCTTTTGAAGTGAACCAAGCACCTCTATTTATAGCCTGCACAGAAACCCGGACACGGCCCCGTGTCCATCCACTTTTTCTTTTTTCATTAAATGCAATTTGTCTGCATTAGCTCCACACGCCCCCGTGTCCGCTGGTCACGGCCCCGTGTGCAGAAGCGTATCTGTACTCTCAAGATTTGCTTGGATTCTACGAATCTTAGCGTTGACCACGGCCGTGTTGAGCTGGGAACCCCCCCGTGTTGGGAAATAAAAGCTTCTATGCTTTTGCCCTTTCTGCAGACACTGACCACACCCCCATGTCCACTGGGCACGGGGTCGTGTTCAACCTTCTGTTCACTTTATTTTTGCTTGGAAAGATGCTGTCGAGGGGTCGGGCATGCGACATTTTTTCTTGTATTTATGTTAGATTTGGTTGTATTTTTGCTTCTTTTGTCCGTTTACGCTCATTTAATCTTGAAAATACAAAAGGAAGAGAAAATCACACTTTTTCCAACATTAGTACTTAAAAAGGGTTAGTTTTATGCCTCATTTGATGTAATTTATATGTTACATTTTACACAAATCAAATACCCCCACACTTGAATCTCTGCTTGTCCTCAAGCAAAACTCTTTTTTAATGTGTCTTACATACCCAAATGGAATGGGTAGAAGAGAAGGTTTTGGGCTTTGTCTTGAGTGTCGGGATTCCAATTTCTTTATTTAGGCTTTATTTTTATGCTATTTACGATCCTATTCGTTATGATTAATTTATTTAGAACGTTTCATAAGAGAAATTACTTATTTGGGCATAACATTCCTCTTTAAAATTCCATTTATATACAAGTTCACATACCTCACGGGAGATCACTCAACACTCGGCCGAAGATGTATTTTTGTGAAACACTTGAGACCGGCATGGAACTTGTGACATCCCTCAAAATCCCATGTATTCCGTACAAATTATTAATGATGATTAAAGTGTCTGACGACTGCGTGAAATTACTTAACTGCTTTCTGATATCTGTGTTATGCTTACACGTATTTGTTAATATGCTAATAATGTACAGAAAGGTCACTAAATAGTCCGTTATACTTTCCTAAGTGTTAGAAAGTAAAAACGCTGCAAAAATATATAAGTAGGACGCTTTACGGATTCATTTAGCGGTTTAACGGAACAGGATCGAACCGAACAATCGGACTTTACCCGGAACCTAAAAATATTGCCAATAACACTGTTTTCTTTTTCTGAGCCAGTTAGGGTCCCCGAATACCCTAACACCCGTTACAACTTACTACATGCTAGTAACTAAGTTAACCTCCTAATTAACTAACTAGATCTTAACCATTTAGTTACAATCTAACCAAATACCCCCCCCCCCCTTCACGAGTTCGGTTCCCCAAGGGAACATGTACTTACAACTTTTGAATATTATAATCTCATGTGTCTAATATCATCTAGACACAAAATCCCTTGGATAATTAGAAAGACTTTGTCTATAAGTATAAGCTTAAGTCCATCATGTTCATTTCACCACTTAACAAATCAACACTACTCTCTCCCTCTCCTTGCTCACTTTCGGCCGAAACCCCCAAGCCCCATCCAACCACTTTTCGATCTTGATCAAGCCATTTCAAGTATATACAAGTGCTAAGGATCTCATATGAGGAGGCTTGGTGCATTCGGAACGCGAAGGACCTCACTACATTGCTTTTATCCACGCGATCTTCGACTAGTTTCTTCCCTAGCCTCGAGCTAGTAGTAAGTGACTCTAAACCTCTTCTTGATCTTGTCTAGAGTGGTTAATAAGAGTTTTGTCGGTTAAAAATTATGAACATATAAGATCAAAGTCTAAAAGTTTACTAAAGTGATGAACAAGGTGGTTAATGGATGAATATGTGTGTAAATCATGTAGATCTTGCGTGATTATGATTATTGGTTGATTATCTGATGTTTTACTGATTAATATTAATGTGTCATGTTGTTGTGGTCATTAAACTTGTTAACGAAATCGATCGAACACGATTTAGAAGGTTAAACACTAAAAATCAGAATCTGTCCAACTTTTACAGCCAACTTCAGTTGGCTGTAAACAGGTCTTAAACTCAATGAAAAAACCGATATTTTGAATCTAAAATATGTTATTATGAAATACGGTTCTAATGGCACCGGAATCGTAATTTTTGGACTCCGTTTACTATTTTTAAAGTGTTAAATTGTAACAGCAACTTAAGCTGAATTTTGACAGCAATAAATGGGTGTCGTACTTTCAGTCATAAACTGAGTTTTGTGATGAATCGGACCATGAAAATTTTACTGTAGATGACAACTGAAGTATTTGTAATTACCCCACTGGAATTTCGCAAATCGGACTTACGATGAATTTTTAATAAATTATTTCGTGGGCTGTGGTCAGAAATACATAAATCTGAGTTCAGTCCCGAATATGAAATTTTTATAAAATATTGGTAATGAACCGGACCCCGATATTTTTACACAATAAAATATGGAATGTTTATGACATTCTATAAAAATATGGGAATTTTTGGAATAATCTAACTATTTTATTTAAATGTCCGAAAACAGCCGGTTTTGAGTATTAATGCTGAATTGACATAAGTTGTGACTTGCGTGTCTAAATGTCGAGTATGCTATCTGTGAATGATTTGACATGTTATATATGTTATGTGCATTATCGTATGTTTGTTTTTAAGTGGGGAATGGACGGGGAAACTTAGATGGGCATAAGCCGTTACAGTGATGCATGTTGTGTGATAGATACGTGTAGGAACTTTGTGTTCTATTTGAAAGCCACTAAATGACTAACTGGTAAATCATACTAGGACGCGATTGACCGACCCTGACTGTTAGCTATATTGAGAATCTAACCGAGCAAACCGAGGTGAGTTCACACACTTTCTAAGGCATGGGATTCCCGGTGGTTTGGGAATGGGTTAAAGAATTAAAACTAAATCTACATATCCTCCTTGGGTAGGATATGTACGGCCATCCTCCATAGATTGGATGCCATTATTAAACCTACGAATTCTCCTAGTGCAGAATACGTACGTTGTGGTCCTCCTGGTGCGGGACAACAACCTTAAAACTAGCTAGACAAAACTCTATCATGAAGTCCCTCAATTTATATCGACTTAATCGCCGAGGCCAATAGCGAGCGGGTCATTAGTTAATAGCGCTATTAGGTTTAACAAACCTCACACCGTGCCGGTAGGACGGGCGTGTACTAATGGACTATGGCAGATTGTCAGTGATGATAGACACTGATATACGGCACAACTTATTTGCGTAGCAGTCGATATCATACCGTCTAGTAGTTCAAATGGGGAAAACCCCCACTGATCATGGTTATGGATTGGGTAAAGAAAAAGGAAATGGTTAAACATACTTTCAACTATGGGGTGACCCCCACGGCAAATAAGCCAACGAAAGTCAAACCACGTTTTCAGAAACAACTTAAAACTAAACAACCAAACGTGAACTCACTCAACTTTGTTGTTGACTCGTTGTTACATGCCTTACAGGTCGCTAAATGCTTGGAGCTTGCACGGGGAAGGAGTCGTTGTGGTGTACGGACTGTTATGTTCCGTGCTTAATGTTTAAATCCTTATGAACTTACTAAACTTGCGTTTTGAAACTTTAACTTATGAACTAGGGACTTATGCTTTTGAACTCACGTTTATGCTTCCGCTGTTTTAAACTAAACATGGTTAATTAGATTTGGTCACCAATCGTATTGTGATTGGTCTTATTTACTTAATTACGATGTTCAATATGATTGGTGGCTCGATCCTGGTCATGTCACGCCTCCAAGCGGTGATACTCCGCATGGTGGATTTTGGGGGTGTGACAGATTGGTATCAGAGCCATTGGTTATAGTGAACTTGGTTTTTAAAAAGGGAAAAGTTTTTGATAAAAACCAGACTATAACCAGTACAGTGCTCAACGATCCACAGCGACACTTCGCTCCACGTGCAAGACTCGACACCATAAGTGGTATGATTTATGATATATTGTCGGTTAGATAGTTGTCACTGTGCATTAGATAATGTGATATTTGCTATTTGAACCTTGTGTGCTTACTCTCTTCTGTCACTCCACACCTACGCACTTTGCGACACCTTTCTTACGTAAGTTCCTTCGACGTGAAGATCATGAGTGAACGTCTCGACATGACCCAGGGTCCGCTGACGACCTTGATTAACGAACGGATTGCTGAAGCCTTAGCAACCCAATCAAGGAGTCAACCCATGCACCCTCCAACACGCATGGGCACCTTCAGGGCTTTCCTGGAATGCAAACCTCCCACTTTCGACGGCACTGAAGGGGCAATCGGCCTTCTGCACTGGATCCGAAGAATCGAATACACATTCGAATAGAGTGAAAGCCCTGCCAGCAAACGAGTAGAGTACGCTACCAGCATGTTGCAAGGGAAAGCGTATTCTTGGTGGGACACACAAGTCCAGATGCTCGGATTGGCAGACGCGGATGCCACCCTTTGGAGCGACTTCAAGGATTTGATTAAGGAAGACTTCTGCTACCTGGACGACATCCTGGAACTTGAAACAGAGTATTATGGTTTGAAGATGGAAGGATCAGAAATTGAGGCGTACACAAAGAGGTCCAACAACTTGGCTGACTTATGTCATAACTTGTCACGACCCATATCTAGACGGATCAAGCTATACCTTAGGGGCTTAGTTCCGGAAATCCAAGGGTCTGTAGTGGAGGCCAACCTTTCCACAATCCAGCAAGTCATTCGTTTGGCGCACCGACTCACCGAACAGGCGGTGGAAGAGGGCAAGCTGCCTAAGCGTGTTAGCACTACTGCTACTGGTGCTTCCAGCAGTGACAAGCGCAAGTCGGATGGAAATTCGGGCAGGGGTTCCACTCCAGTTCAGTCCCAGCCCCAGCGACGAAAGGCAAATGAACACCGGAGCCCCAGTCAGCAGTTTTCTGGAAAACAAGGTCAGGGTGGATACAGGGGAAATCACCCTAAGTGCAAACGATGTAGTTTGCACCACAGCTGGCCGTGCAACAAGGATCGTTGTCAGAAATGTAACAAGCTTGGACCTAAAGCCAGAGATTGCAGGAGCTCACGTCCTACGAATCAGAGTCGGCAACGGCAGCCACAAGCCCCACAGAACCAACAGCAACAGCAGGGTAACAAGGAATGCTATCAGTGTGGTGCTGAAGGTCACTTCAAGAGAAACTGTCCCCAGTTGAACCGGAAACGGAACAACAACAACAACCAGGGAGACGAAAACAATAATGGGGGAAACAATAATGGCAATGGAGCCAGGGAACGTGCGTTCGTGATTGGGCAGGATGATGCAAGGAACGATCCTAACGTTGTGATGGGTAAGTTTCCTTCTGGATGTTTTCCTTGTTACTGTTTTATTTTATTCGAGTGCCGATACTAGTTACGTGTCCTTAAAAGTTAGCCAAATGCTTAAGCGCACTCCAACACTCCTGAACACCAAACACGCGGTAGAGCTAGCTAACGGTAAAAGTCTTGAAGCCACACACGTAGTTAAAGGTTGTAACCTCGTCTTAGCTGGTCAGACTTTCCCTATCGATCTTGTTCCTATCACCCTTGGTAGTTTCGACGTCGTTATTGGGATGGATTGGCTATCTCATCATCAAGCGGAGATTGTTTGTAAGGAGAAAATCGTCCGCCTTCCTCGTTCTGGTGGAGAACCTCTCATGATTCGCGGCGACAAGAGTGGTGCTGTCGAAGGCATCATCTCTTTCCTTAAGGCCCAGAAGTGTTTGCGAAAGGGGCCACACTGCCATTTTAGCACTCGTTACTGACACATCAACGGAAGAGAAGAAAATTGAAGACATCCCTATTGTGCGCGATTTTCCCGAGGTATTCCTGAGGAATTGCCTAGTCTTTCGCCTCATCGCCAAGTCGAGTTTCAAATCGAGCTAGCTCCTGGAGCAGCGCCAGTAGCTTGAGCACCATATCGTCTAGCTCCATCAGAACTCGAAGTACTCTCCACACAACTACAAGAACTTTTGGAAAAGGGTTTTATACGTCCTAGCTCTTCGCCCTGGGGAGCTCCAGTCTTGTTCGTAAAGAAGAAGGATGGTACTTTCAGAATGTGTATTGACTATCGTGAGCTCAACAAGGTGACTTTGAAGGATCGTTATCCTCTTCCACGTATTGACGACCTATTCGACTAGCTGCAAGGGTCGAGCTATTACTCCAAGATTGACTTGAGATCAGGATACCATCAGCTGAGGGTCCGAGATGAGGACGTCTCCAAAACAGCATTCAGAACTCGTTACGGCCATTACGAGTTTCTGGTTATGCCATTTGGGCTTACGAATGCACCAGCGGTCTTCATGGATCTCATGAACCGAGTGTGCAAGCCTTACCTGGATAAGTTCGTTTTTTGTGTTCATCGACGATATCCTAATCTATTCTAAGAGTCAGGAGGAACACGAGCAGCATCTACAACTTATGCTGGAACTTCTTCGAAAAGAGCAGTTGTATGCCAAGTTTTTGAAATGTGACTTCTGGCTTCGCGAGGTCCACTTTCTAGGCCATGTGGTAAACAAGGATGGAATTCATGTGGATCCATCTAAGGTTGAATCGATCAAGAACTGGCCTGCACCCCGCACACCAACAGAAATCCGCCAATTCTTGGGTTTGGCAGGATATTATAGGAGGTTTATCAAAGATTTCTCCAAGATTGCGCAACCTCTCACTTCACTGACTCAGAAGGGTGTCATCTATCATTGGGGTGATGCACAGGAGTCCGCATTTCAACACCTAAAAGATAGACTTTGTAGCGCGCCTATCCTCTCATTGCCTGAGGGCACAGACGATTTTGTAGTCTACTGCGACGCTTCCATCCAAGGACTTGGTTGCGTGTTGACGCAACGTGACAAGGTCATTTCCTACGCATCGCGCCAACTTAAAGTTCACGAAAGGAACTACACTACACATGACTTGGAACTGGGAGCAGTTGTTTTCGCACTTAAGATATGGAGACATTACCTGTACGGTACCAAGTGCACCATTTACACCGATCACAGGAGTCTCGAGCATATCTTCAAGCAAAAGGAGTTAAATATGCGACAACGCCGATGGGTTGAGCTCTTGAATGACTATGAATGCGCAATCAAGTATCACCCGGGCAAAGCCAATGTTGTGGCCGACGCCCTTAGTCGAAAGGATACCATACCTAGGCGTGTACGTGCTTTACAGCTTACCATCCAATCCAACCTCCCCGCCCAGATTCGCGATGCTCAGGTTGAAGCATTGAAAGCAGAGAACATCAGGGCTGAATCCCTAAGAGGATCGAGGCAGCGGCTAGAACAAAAGGAAGACGACGCTTACTATGTTAACGGACGCATCTGGGTTCCATTTTATGGAAACTAACGCGAGCTTGTGATGGACGAAGCGCACAAGTCTCGTTATTCGGTACATCCTGGTTCGGACAAGATGTACCACGACCTCAAGACTACGTATTGGTGGCCTGGCATGAAAGCCCACGTAGCAACCTACGTCAGCAAGTGCTTGACTTGTGCGAGAGTCAAGTCTGAATATCAGAAACCATCAGGCCTACTTCAACAACCGGAGATCCCGAAATGGAAATGGGAGCAAATTTCCATGGATTTCGTTACTGGCCTGCCCAGATCTCAACGCGGAAACGATACCATTTGGGTGATCGTAGATCGACTAACCAAGTCTGCACATTTTCTGGCTATCAAAGAAACGGACAAGTTCTCTACTCTTGCAGACATTTACCTAAAGGAAGTGGTATCAAGGCACGGAGTGCCAATCTCTGTTATATCTGATCGTGACGCACGTTTTACTTCAGAACTGTGGCAAGCAATGCACAAGTCCTTTGGCTCACGTTTAGATATGAGCACCGCTTATCACCCGCAGACGGATGGGCAATCTGAATGCACCATCCAAATCCTTGAAGACATGCTTAGGGCATATGTAATCGATTTTGGTAATGGCTGGGAGAAGCACCTCCCGCTAGTGGAGTTCTCATATAACAACAGCTACCACACCAGCATCCAAGCCGCTCCGTTTGAGGCATTGTACGGACGCAAATGCCGATCACCTCTCTGTTGGGCAGAAGTTGGTGACAGCCAAATCACTGGCCCAGAACTTGTGGTAGATACCACCGAGAAAATTGCTCAGATACGACAGCGAATGGCGGCAGCTCGTGACCGTCAGAAAAGCTATGCTGACAAGGGAAGAAAACCACTCGAGCTCCAGGTTAGGGATCGAGTGTTACTCAAAGTCTCACCTTGGAAAGGTGTAGTCTGCTTTGGCAAACGAGGCAAAGTCAATCCGCGTTATGTCGGACCCTTCGAAATCACCGAGAAAATTGGCAAAGTCGCCTACATGTTGAATCTACCTGAAGAGCTCAGCGGAGTTCACAATGTTTTCCATGTGTCAAATCTGAAGAAGTGTCTGTCAGATGAGACCCTCATAGTTCCTCTCAAGGAACTCACAATCGACGACCAACTGCGATTCGTTGAGGAACCAGTAGAGATTACGGATCGAGGTGTTAAGATCCTCAAGCATACCAGGATACCTCTGGTCCGAGTTCGTTGGAATGCTCGTCGTGGCCCAGAATATACCTGGGAACGCGAAGACCAAATGAAACTCAAGAATCCCCAGCTGTTTAAGAAAAACGCAACCACTACTGAGGCTGAAGCTACTACAGAATTTCGGGACGAAATTCGAAATCCACGGGGGGATGATGTGACACCCCAGGAAAATCCGGAAAACAACGCAACTTAACTAGCTTCCTCAGTAACCACATGCTAAATTTCGGGACGAAATTCTCTTAACAGGGGGAGAATGTGACAACCCTCAAAATCCCATGTATTCCGTACAAATTATTAATGATGATTAAAGTGTCTCACGACTGCGTGAAATTACTTAACTGCTTTCTGATATCTGTGTTATGCTTACACGTATTTGTTAATATGCTAATAATGTACAGAAAGGTCACTAAATAGTCCGTTATACTTTCCTAAGTGTTAGAAAGTAAAAACGCTGCAAAAATATATAAGTAGGACGCTTTACGGATTCATTTAGCGGTTTAACGGAACAGGATCGAACCGAACAACCGGACTTTACCCGGAACCTAAAAATATTGCCAATAACACTGTTTTCTTTTTCTGAGCCAGTTAGGGTCCCCGAATACCCTAACACCCGTTACAACTTACTACATGCTAGTAACTAAGTTAACCTCCTAATTAACTAACTAGATCTTAACCATTTAGTTACAATCTAACCAAATACCCCCCCCCCCCATCACGAGTTCGGTTCCCCAAGGGAACATGTACTTACAACTTTTGAATATTATAATCTCATGTGTCTAATATCATCTAGACACAAAATCCCTTGGATATTCAGAAAGACTTTGTCTATAAGTATAAGCTTAAGTCCATCATGTTCATTTCACCACTTAACAAATCAACACTACTTTCTCCCTCTCCTTGCTCACTTTCGGCCGAAACCCCCAAGCCCCATCCAACCACTTTTCGATCTTGATCAAGCCATTTCAAGTATATACAAGTGCTAAGGATCTCATACGAGGAGGCTTGGTGCATTCGGAACGCGAAGGACCTCACTACATTGCTTTTATCCACGCGATCTTCGACTAGTTTCTTCCCTAGCCTCGAGCTAGTAGTAAGTGAATCTAAACCTCTTCTTGATCTTGTCTAGAGTGGTTAATAAGAGTTTCGTCGGTTAAAAATTATGAACATATAAGATCAAAGTCTAAAAGTTTACTAAAGTGATGAACAAGGTGGTTAATGGATGAATATGTGTGTAAATCATGTAGATCTTGTGTGATTATGATTATTGGTTGATTATCTAATGTTTTACTGATTAATATTAATGTGTCATGTTGTTGTGGTCATTAAACTTGTTAACGGAATCGATCGAACACGATTTAGAAGGTTAAACACTAAAAATCAGAATCTGTCCAACTTTTACAGCCAACTTCAGTTGGCTGTAAACAGGTCTTAAACTGAACGAAAAACCGATATTTTGAATCTAAAATATGTTATTATGAAATACGGTTCTAATGGCACCGGAATCGTAATTTTTGGACTCCGTTTACTATTTTTAAACTGTTAAATTGTAACAGCAACTTAAGCTGAATTTTGACAGCAATAAATGGGTGTCGTACTTTCAGTCATAACCTGAGTTTTGTGATGAATCGGACCATGAAAATTTTACTGTAGATGACAACTGAAGTATTTGTAATTACCCCACTGGAATTTCGCAAATCGGACTTACGATGAATTTTTAATAAATTATTTCGTGGGCTGTGGTCAGAAATACATAAATCTGAGTTCAGTCCCGAATATGAAATTTTTATAAAATATTGGTAATGAACCGGACCCCGATATTTTTACACAATAAAATATGGAATGTTTATGACATTCTATAAAAATTTGGGAATTTTTGGAATAACCTAACTATTTTATTTAAATGTCCGAAAACAGCCGGTTTTGAGTATTAATGCTGAATTGACATAAGTTGTGACTTGCGTGTCTAAATGTCGAGTATGCTATCTGTGAATGATTTGACATGTTATATATGTTATGTGCATTATCGTATGTTTGTTTTTAAGTGGGGAATGGATGGGGAAACTTAGATGGGCATAAGCCGTTACAGTGATGCATGTTGTGTGATAGATACGTGTAGGAACTTTGTGTTCTATTTGAAAGCCACTAAATGACTAACTGGTAAATCATACTAGGACGCGATTGACCGACCCTGACTGTTAGCTATATTGAGAATCTAACCGAGCAAACCGAGGTGAGTTCACACACTTTCTAAGGCATGGGATTCCCGGTGGTTTGGGAATGGGTTAAAGAATTAAAACTAAATCTACATATCCTCCTTGGGTAGGATATGTACGGCCATCCTCCATAGATTGGATGCCATTATTAAACCTACGAATTCTCCTAGTGCAGAATACGTACGTTGTGGTCCTCCTGGTGCGGGACAACAACCTTAAAACTAGCTAGACAAAACTCTATCATGAAGTCCCTCAATTTATATCGACTTAATCGCCGAGGCCAATGGCGAGCGGGTCATTAGTTAATAGCGCTATTAGGTTTAACAAACCTCACACCGTGCCGGTAGGACGGGCGTGTACTAATGGACTATGGCAGATTGTCAGTGATGATAGACACTGATATACGGCACAACTTATTTGCGTAGCAGTCGATATCATACCGTCTAGTAGTTCAAACGGGGAAAACCCCCACTGATCATGGTTATGGATTGGGTAAAGAAAAAGGAAATGGTTAAACATACTTTCAACTATGGGGTGACCCCCACGGCAAATAAGCCAACGAAAGTCAAACCACGTTTTCAGAAACAACTTAAAACTAAACAACCAAACGTGAACTCACTCAACTTTGTTGTTGACTCGTTGTTACATGCCTTACAGGTCGCTAAATGCTTGGAGCTTGCACGGGGAAGGAGTCGTTGTGGTGTACGGACTGTTATGTTCCGTGCTTAATGTTTAAATCCTTATGAACTTACTAAACTTGCGTTTTGAAACTTTAACTTATGAACTAGGGACTTATGCTTTTGAACTCACGTTTATGCTTCCGCTGTTTTAAACTAAACATGGTTAATTAGCTTTGGTCACCAATCGTATTGTGATTGGTCTTATTTACTTAATTACGATGTTCAATATGATTGGTGGCTCGATCCTGGTCATGTCACGCCTCCAAGCGGTGATACTCTGCATGGTGGATTTTGGGGGTGTGACAGAACTTACTTCTACCATATGCTTGCCAAGCAATCAATCCTCCTCCTTTTTAACTATACACCTTTGTAAATATCAAGTGGACTTGGGGGAAGGGTTAGGCTTGGGTTATAGGTAGGTGGTTTTGGGTTAGTGGTTAGTAGAAAAGGGCGAAAGGCGTAAAAAGCGTCGATCGTCGTAAAACTTTTTATTTTTTGTGACTTTTTATTCAAACGACGCATTTTCAAACAAAGTTTCTTTTGAGGAACTTGTTTGTTTATTGCTAGACTTCATTCATTTTTTTATACGGAATGTCACATGAAGACCGAGCTTTTTACTAAAATAAAGGGTTTGAAAATAAAAAAGGTTTTGGTGGGGTGAAGGGTGTTTATTTTGTGTGATTAGAAATGAAAAGGTTTAGGCTCAAAGGGGTTAACTAGGGGGATTTTGGGTAGGTGGAAAAAAAATTGAAAAATAATGGTGTTGAAAAGAAAAATGGTTAGTCCTAATGCCTCTATCATTTACTTACCTGGGTTTAAGTTGGTGAGGACCGGGAATGTATTGTCATCGCAAGTTCTAGAGTCGTAAGAAACCAAGCGGCTATTCACACAAGAAACGAAAGATAAGCATTTAGTCTAAAGATGTGTATTTGTATGCTCAATAAAGGCTCAAAACTCACTTTTTGTGGGAATGGGTTTTTAATGTGATCAAGTATATATAATCAAATTTTAACTAGATTTGTCATGCCGTTTCATAATTTTCTTATGTTGGTTCTTTTTATCACGACGCTATCGGTTGTAAATTTGTAAAAATATAACCTTTTTAGAACTTGTTATTCCCAAATTAAACCAAGACAAGTAAAAAATTGAAAAAGTTTTTTGAAAAAATTTGGGGTGATTAGCGGTTCCAATAGAGTTTTGTGTAAGGCTTGCTATTAGGACTTGCAAAATTCAAGGTTTTAGCATCCCACCCCCCCCCCCCCACACTTAAATTACACATTGTCCTCAATGTGTCCCAAAAATAAGTTTTTAGGTTGACTGAATGTGTAAAAAGGTGTGTTAAAAACAAAAATTTATGTTACTGGCCTTCTGGACACGGGCACGGCCCCGTGTTCATATTGTCAGTAACAGAAGGCTGGGCACGGGGGCGTGTTCAATGAACACGCCCCGTGTCCAGTTACCAGAACTGGGCATTTTTCTGCAGACCCTTGAGCACGGGGCGTGTTGGCTGAGCACGGCCCGTGCTGAACTTGCTGTAATGAAGAAAAAATGTCGGGGGGGCTCTGTTTTTGTGCATGGGGTGTTGGTTCAAGTTTCCCTTAGTATCCTTCACCATCCCGAGTGTGTTTTACCCATTACAACATCATCCAAACACAATTTAATTTGAAATCCATCATTCATTAAAGAGAGAACTACATAAGGTCCTAGAAAAATAAAGGGAAATAGAAAGCTAAAAAGAAAGTTCCTAAGATAGATAGGTCAAGTGATACATGAAATCATCCTAAGGAGTTCTACCCTTATTGTAGGAATAATAAAAGCCCGGAAATAGCTTCCCGGTATTTTAAAGGCGTTGTAGAACTCGGAACCGAGAGGTGTCCCCTAGATGTCATTGAGCCACTCCTCTATTTCTCTCGGGAGGAAGAAGGCGGGCTCATTTTCCACAACATCTTGTGTTGGTGGAGCGACGGCAATCGGGACCCTGTGTAGTACGTCTCGAGGGGGGTCCGTGTGCATAGCGTACCACTCGACCGGTATGATAACTTCTGGTACTGTCACACCCCGACCGCGTAAAACAACAAATCGCTGCGGAAACATCGGTGCGTGTTGCAACAGAATTAATGTTTCATAACCATGGATACCAAAAAGTGTTTCGTTTTATTAAACATTGAATAATTACATTGTCTGGAAATCTAAATACACAATTTAAACATAGTCTATCATTGTTATTGAGTCACTAAGGCCTTGTCCAGTCCTATGTGAGCATGCATCCTATCAATCGATATCTTTCAACAATACCTGAAACATATGTGAAAACGAGGTCAGCAAAGAAATGCTGGCGAGTACATAGGTTTTGTGAAAATAAGATTCATGACTTCTGTTTTACGAAAATGTTTAGTCATGAACCTTGTAATTTGCTTTGTCTTTGTAAATCATTTGAAAAATAATAAGTTCAAGTGATATGTATAAATAAGAGGATAATGCATGATTAAATGAATAACCATGTAAAATGATTTTGTATAAGATAAGTTGTTTGTAAATAATTGTCTTGTGAAAAGTATGTTACTTGTATAAAATGTTCTATGTCTCAAACTGAAATGATTCAAATAACGCTACAATATGTAATACCATACAAACACTTATATATAGGAAGTACCAGCGGCGTATCCACCAGGCTTGTATCATATTCCACACGCATTATTACTTAATCACTTAGTCAAACCAAACCACCAAAGTAATGTTCATGCCCAATGTAAATCATGTAATATGTCTTAACTACCACGTAGAAGCCCATAAGGATTTAAGGTAGTACCTTTTTAATATCCTACTATGAATCCCTCATATGAAGATATAAAAGATCCTATGAGGATTTGAAAATCGTTTACCACACAAAAACATAGAGGAGAACACATAAACACATATCACATAATCGCATAATCGTATATTCGCATAATTGTTTAAATTGACCTTTAAATTTGTTATCTTTGGACACGGGTATTTAATGCATACAAGGAATCAATTCTTAATTGCAGCAATTTGGATGGATCGATATGAATACCCTGCTTGTTGACTACATGACCCAAAAACTGAACTTCTTTAAGCCAAAATTTCCTCTTGGAGGATTTAGCGAAAAGTTTGTTCCTTCTTTAAGGGTTCCAGTGTCAATGAAGGTGTTGATCGTTATCGGCTCGGGACATGAATAGATCAAGATGTCATCAATATCAACAATGACGAACTGATCCAAATAAGGCTTGCAGACTCTATTTATTAAGTCCATGTAGATGGCTGGAGCATTTGTCAACCCAAAAGGCATGACTATAAACTCGTAATGGCCATACTTCGTGCAGAAAGCCGTTTTGATAATTCCTGCATCTCGAACGGTGCAAGATGATAAGGTGCTTTCGCAATTGGCTTGGCATTGGGTACAAGGTCGAAAATGAAACTCGACTTGACGAACTGGAGGCAAACCAGGCAGTTCATCAGGAAACACCTCTGGATAATCCCGAACAATCGGAAGATCCTGAATACTCTTGCTCTTGCCTTTCTCCTCGGTGACATGTGCTAGAAAAGCAACATATCCTTTTCGTAAATAACTTTGGGCTTTTGATTTAAAAGAAATAAGTGTTTAAGGTTCTTGGGGAGGTCACAAGTGATCATAAAAAAAGAAATGACAGAACCACACGAGTAGTTTGTCTTTGTGTTGACATCATAAGGTTGGATCAAACATTCATATAATTGCATTATTGTTGTTGTTGTTGCCTTTGTTGTATATCTCGTGGACTTGGGTTACAACACCGGGAAGTACAGCAGCCACTTGCTGAGAGACCAGGGTTGCGAGTTCTTCAATAGTAAAAGTTCGAGCATCAGTTCGAGCATCGCGTCGAGGAGGCATTGTCCAACAAGGAAAACAAGGGAGTCGAGTGAGGTTTGAAAATTTGGAAAAACAAAAGAGGTATCGACAAAACACAAGGAAGGAGATCATTTGTTTGTTACCTCGAACAAACAAACGACACGAAGTGACTAATCAAAGTAAATAGATCAAAAATAATGTATCGCGAAGACATGGTCGCCTATAAGTGAACACTCATCCCAAGAATTCCCAGGTAAGCACAACTGGTCTCGCGTCTGATGAGATATATACGAAGTGCTTGCCTAGACAGAAAACCCAGAATACAGGCATTCACCCTTCCAGTTTGCACGTGTTCACATTATTTAAAACCCAAAACCTTGAAGAGATTTTGAAAATTCAAAGGGGTTCAAAACCATATAACAGAGGGTTCAAAACCTTACAATAGAGGGTTCAAAACCTTGTAATCAATCATCCTAGAACAGATGATTAGTTTTCAAAGCGGTTTTGAAATTTTTGTTCTGGTTGTGGTCGTCGCCTAAGGATAGGTGACGGTATTGTTTTATGACTAAACGCAAGTAAACTCGCGTTAGGGTCCTAAGAAGGTTATAGACTAGGTCAAAGCATTACTAAGAACCTAATTCCCTATAACCATTGGCTCTGATACCATCTTTCTGTCACACCCCGACCGCGTAAAACAACAAATCGCGGCGGAAACATCGGGGCGTGTTGCAACAGAATTAATGTTTCATAACCATGGATACCAAAAAGTGTTTCGTTTTATTAAACATTGAATAATTACATTGTCTGGAAATCTAAATACACAATTTAAACATAGTCTATCATTGTTATTGAGTCACTAAGGCCTTGTCCAGTCCTATGTGAGCATGCATCCTATCAATCGATATCTTTCAACAATACCTGAAACATATGTGAAAACGAGGTCAGCAAAGAAATGCTGGCGAGTACATAGGTTTTGTGAAAATAAGATTCATGACTTCTGTTTTACGAAAATGTTTAGTCATGAACCTTGTAATTTGCTTTGTCTTTGTAAATCATTTGAAAAATAATAAGTTCAAGTGATATGTATAAATAAGAGGATAATGCATGATTAAATGAATAACCATGTAAAATGATTTTGTATAAGATAAGTTGTTTGTAAATAATTGTCTTGTGAAAAGTATGTTACTTGTATAAAATGTTCTATGTCTCAAACTGAAATGATTCAAATAACGCTACAATATGTAATACCATACAAACACTTATATATAGGAAGTACCAGCGGCGTATCCACCAGGCTTGTATCATATTCCACACGCATTATTACTTAATCACTTAGTCAAACCAAACCACCAAAGTAATGTTCATGCCCAATGTAAATCATGTAATATGTATAACCAAAACCCAATCGTATATCGCTTTGAAGCCAATCGTTAAAACATCGTGTGAAAACCAATTGTTTACCCAATCGTTAAATTCCTTTTAGGTCGTGAAACTACTTAAATGGTCGTCTCGCTAATAACATTCAAACCTTCTTGACTCGCATTAATAAACCCTTACCAAAGGATAGATTAACAATTCGTATTAATAAACCCTTACCAAAGGATAGATTAACAACTCGCATTAATAAACCCTTACCAAAGGATAGATTAACATCTCGCATTAATAAACCCTTACCAAAGAGTAAATTAACAATTACAGATTCAGTCGCTACCCACAACACCCACACATAACTACGGGTGTAGTAACTAACGGGATTTGTCAGATCCTATGGTACCATAACCTAATACTGGTCGGCTTGATCATTGCTAATGAATGTCATTTGTTATGTAAATACAACCAACAAGTTTGTTCACTTTTTGAAATCGTTATTAGTTTTGTACAAATCGTCTTAATTGTTTTTGAAACCATCGTTATAACATCGAAAACATTTAGCACATATGAGTCACCCCAAAACAATTGAAAGCAGTAAAATAGGGGAATAATGTACTCGCCTGAGAATGCTTAGAGGTCTTGAACAACAACCAAACAAAGCTAGAGAGAGCACGGAATCAGTCGACAATCTAAAACTATATAAATAAACCGGACTTAAATCGGGAGATCGGATAGGATGAGGCTTGGTAAACCAAATGAGTATTGGAACTCATATGATATGGTTTAACAAGGCCTACATACTACAATGAAACCAAACCTAAGTGCTTTCGACCCATCGCGACCCATTAAGGTAACATACGCTACTTTAACGCGTCGTGCGCGCAAAGCGCGTTCGAGACGTCTAACTAGTCCTATGACAAGTATTTATATGCCTAAACGTGTTTAATTATGTTGTATAATCAGTTATGTACAAAATTTTAGGTTACATAAGCTTAATTACCAATTATACATGAAAAGGGTATTCTGGTAATTTACCTAAGGCATATAAACTACCTATCATACAACTATTCAAACGAAGCGACCATAGGGTATAACCTCGGGAGGTTATTCCCTACCTACTATGGTCACCTAATGTATTTGGTCGGATCTTAATGATCGACCAAACTGGGTCGGGTTCGAAGGTATAAGCGATTTATTAGATCGCTTACCCTACGACCCTAGACAACGTGGTAATCAGTAGGCATAGTCCCAAGGGACTATAACCAACGTGATTACACTCACGTTGCGAAGTTCAAACGAACTTCGCATTGACCATAACTGGTCAATGTAGAAAGTCAAACAAAGTTTGACTTTCAGACTCGAAAGACTCGAAAAGCAATAAAAGAACGAAAGAATACTTACGAAGGGTCCCCGAATGCTAACTTCGATTCAAAAATCTCAGGTATGAAACAATAGTTTCAACTTAGAGTTTCTCAAATCAAAGTTCTTGTAATTTTGAAGCATGGGGGTGGGGTATTTATAGGATTTCCCGAACCGTTAGGATCGTTTCTTGGAAAAAGTGCTTCAATCTTGGCCATACACTAGCACCCATGGTATTGTAATACCATGTGCCCAAAATACCAGCCCATAGATTCCCAAAACCATGTGCAACAAGTGGGAAGGACTAGATTCGATATATAAGCAAACATCTTTCAGAAATGACAGTTTTGGTCCCTGTTATGTGTTTATGCCATTTCCGACACTTCTAAGGCCCGTAAAGCCAACTTTAAGGCCCTAAAATGATGTCTAAACATTGTGGACATGAAACATACTCAAAAATATGCCGGGTGTTGGTTCGTTTGGTCGTACGAACGCGATGTTCGCTTAATTACGACGGAATGCGCATAAGCGCGAAAAACGATCCAAATGACGCAACGAATGGATTTTTGGTAATCCAAACACTAAAGCATAATATAGTCATGCTTACATAAATTTTTGGATGTCCGGATGTATTCAGAACGTAAGTTATGCGCGAAAATGCAAACTTGTGCACTTTTTGACACTTTTAGTCCCTGAATGACACAAAAGTTTATTTTAGCATACCGAACACCTCAAAGCCTATTTCTAAGCTATGTGAAGGGTATTTATGGTATGTTTAACTTATGGTCATGCTCCGGAATGTCTGTTACAGTTCGAATTGGCATACTTTCGCAGTTTGTCAAGTTTAGTCCCTGTAAGCGATTTAACTTGATTTTGCCATACCAAAGCCTTCAAAACTTATTTCTAAGTTATGTAAAGGTTATTTAAGGTATGTTAAGCCTATGTCACTATTCCGGAGTGTTTGTTGCATTAAACTGGTTATATTTACGCATCGGTGCGCGTATAACCTTCTAGAAAGCGATTTAGAGTTTGAAATTGAACAAGAATTGATATGTGCAAATGATACACATATTTGTACAAATGCCAAGTATGAAATATAATATTTCATTGGTTCAGTATTTGTTTGATGGCCGTGGAGGCACAGGTGTTACAGTCTCCCCTACTTTAGGAAATTTCGTCCCGAAATTTATTTAGAGGAAACTTGTGAGAGTTTAAAACATGAAGTTGAAAAGACCGAACAACATTGGTTAGGGTTCTGAACTTCTAGTAACTTTAATAACATCATGCTTGCAATGTAAGAGGGATACTTATATACAAGTATATGAAGCATCATTGGTGCGTCCACCGTGCCTCCATTACATTGTTATCATTTTATTATTGTTGTCACTATCGGTTCTTACACATAGTAAACCTTACTGGGTTTCTGTGCACTAAATTTCATAATTATGTACGCGTCCATAATTAGACAATTCCTTGCACAGTTTACACAGTCTATTTTATAATGTGTAGGGTAAAACCAAATGAACAATCCTGTGATGCGTGTAACTAGACCGCCATAGAGTCCTTTTAATTAAATCAATAAATGATCTAAATAGACTATCAAGGAGTCTGTTCAGCTACATCACTAGATGTCGTTCTTTAACCAAATTGTGAATCAATCTTTTAGACTAGACCACTCAAGGGTCTATCATCGAATCCTGGAATGGTACTATATAACCCAAGGGTCTTAACTACCACGTAGAAGCCCATAAGGATTTAAGGTAGTACCTTTTTAATATCCTACTATGAATCCCTCATATGAAGATATAAAAGATCCTATGAGTATTTGAAAATCGTTTACCACACAAAAACATAGAGGAGAACACATAAACACATATCACATAATCGCATAATCGTATATTCGCATAATTGTTTAAATTGACCTTTAAATTTGTTATCTTTGGACACGGGTATTTAATGCATACAAGGAATCAATTCTTAATTGCAGCAATTTGGATGGATCGATATGAATACCCTGCTTGTTGACTACATGACCCAAAAACTGAACTTCTTTAAGCCAAAATTTCCTCTTGGAGGATTTAGCGAAAAGTTTGTTCCTTCTTTAAGGGTTCCAGTGTCAATGAAGGTGTTGATCGTTATCGGCTCGGGACATGAATAGATCAAGATGTCATCAATATCAACAATGACGAACTGATCCAAATAAGGCTTGCAGACTCTATTTATTAAGTCCATGTAGATGGCTGGAGCATTTGTCAACCCAAAAGGCATGACTATAAACTCGTAATGGCCATACTTCGTGCAGAAAGCCGTTTTGATAATTCCTGCATCTCGAACGGTGCAAGATGATAAGGTGCTTTCGCAATTGGCTTGGCATTGGGTACAAGGTCGAAAATGAAACTCGACTTGACGAACTGGAGGCAAACCAGGCAGTTCATCAGGAAACACCTCTGGATAATCCCGAACAATCGGAAGATCCTGAATACTCTTGCTCTTGCCTTTCTCCTCGGTGACATGTGCTAGAAAAGCAACATATCCTTTTCGTAAATAACTTTGGGCTTTTGATTTAAAAGAAATAAGTGTTTAAGGTTCTTGGGGAGGTCACAAGTGATCATAAAAAAAGAAATGACAGAACCACACGAGTAGTTTGTCTTTGTGTTGACATCATAAGGTTGGATCAAACATTCATATAATTGCATTATTGTTGTTGTTGTTGCCTTTGTTGTATATCTCGTGGACTTGGGTTACAACACCGGGAAGTACAGCAGCCACTTGCTGAGAGACCAGGGTTGCGAGTTCTTCAATAGTAAAAGTTCGAGCATCGGTTCGAGCATCGCGTCGAGGAGGCATTGTCCAACAAGGAAAACAAGGGAGTCGAGTGAGGTTTGAAAATTTGGAAAAACAAAAGAGGTATCGACAAAACACAAGGAAGGAGATCATTTGTTTGTTACCTCGAACAAACAAACGACACGAAGTGACTAATCAAAGTAAATAGATCAAAAATAATGTATCGCGAAGACATGCTCGCCTATAAGTGAACACTCATCCCAAGAATTCCCAGGTAAGCACAACTGGTCTCGCGTCTGATGAGATATATACGAAGTGCTTGCCTAGACAGAAAACCCAGAATACAGGCATTCACCCTTCCAGTTTGCACGTGTTCACATTATTTAAAACCCAAAACCTTGAAGAGATTTTGAAAATTCAAAGGGGTTCAAAACCATATAACAGAGGGTTCAAAACCTTACAATAGAGGGTTCAAAACCTTGTAATCAATCATCCTAGAACAGATGATTAGTTTTCAAAGCGGTTTTGAAATTTTTGTTCTGGTTGTGGTCGTCGCCTAAGGATAGGTGACGGTATTGTTTTATGACTAAACGCAAGTAAACTCGCGTTAGGGTCCTAAGAAGGTTATAGACTAGGTCAAAGCATTACTAAGAACCTAATTCCCTATAACCATTGGCTCTGATACCATCTTTCTGTCACACCCCGACCGCGTAAAACAACAAATCGCGGCGGAAACATCGGGGCGTGTTGCAACAGAATTAATGTTTCATAACCATGGATACCAAAAAGTGTTTCGTTTTATTAAACATTGAATAATTACATTGTCTGGAAATCTAAATACACAATTTAAACATAGTCTATCATTGTTATTGAGTCACTAAGGCCTTGTCCAGTCCTATGTGAGCATGCATCCTATCAATCGATATCTTTCAACAATACCTGAAACATATGTGAAAACGAGGTCAGCAAAGAAATGCTGGCGAGTACATAGGTTTTGTGAAAATAAGATTCATGACTTCTGTTTTACGAAAATGTTTAGTCATGAACCTTGTAATTTGCTTTGTCTTTGTAAATCATTTGAAAAATAATAAGTTCAAGTGATATGTATAAATAAGAGGATAATGCATGATTAAATGAATAACCATGTAAAATGATTTTGTATAAGATAAGTTGTTTGTAAATAATTGTCTTGTGAAAAGTATGTTACTTGTATAAAATGTTCTATGTCTCAAACTGAAATGATTCAAATAACGCTACAATATGTAATACCATACAAACACTTATATATAGGAAGTACCAGCGGCGTATCCACCAGGCTTGTATCATATTCCACACGCATTATTACTTAATCACTTAGTCAAACCAAACCACCAAAGTAATGTTCATGCCCAATGTAAATCATGTAATATGTATAACCAAAACCCAATCGTATATCGCTTTGAAGCCAATCGTTAAAACATCGTGTGAAAACCAATTGTTTACCCAATCGTTAAATTCCTTTTAGGTCGTGAAACTACTTAAATGGTCGTCTCGCTAATAACATTCAAACCTTCTTGACTCGCATTAATAAACCCTTACCAAAGGATAGATTAACAATTCGTATTAATAAACCCTTACCAAAGGATAGATTAACAACTCGCATTAATAAACCCTTACCAAAGGATAGATTAACATCTCGCATTAATAAACCCTTACCAAAGAGTAAATTAACAATTACAGATTCAGTCGCTACCCACAACACCCACACATAACTACGGGTGTAGTAACTAACGGGATTTGTCAGATCCTATGGTACCATAACCTAATACTGGTCGGCTTGATCATTGCTAATGAATGTCATTTGTTATGTAAATACAACCAACAAGTTTGTTCACTTTTTGAAATCGTTATTAGTTTTGTACAAATCGTCTTAATTGTTTTTGAAACCATCGTTATAACATCGAAAACATTTAGCACATATGAGTCACCCCAAAACAATTGAAAGCAGTAAAATAGGGGAATAATGTACTCGCCTGAGAATGCTTAGAGGTCTTGAACAACAACCAAACAAAGCTAGAGAGAGCACGGAATCAGTCGACAATCTAAAACTATATAAATAAACCGGACTTAAATCGGGAGATCGGATAGGATGAGGCTTGGTAAACCAAATGAGTATTGGAACTCATATGATATGGTTTAACAAGGCCTACATACTACAATGAAACCAAACCTAAGTGCTTTCGACCCATCGCGACCCATTAAGGTAACATACGCTACTTTAACGCGTCGTGCGCGCAAAGCGCGTTCGAGACGTCTAACTAGTCCTATGACAAGTATTTATATGCCTAAACGTGTTTAATTATGTTGTATAATCAGTTATGTACAAAATTTTAGGTTACATAAGCTTAATTACCAATTATACATGAAAAGGGTATTCTGGTAATTTACCTAAGGCATATAAACTACCTATCATACAACTATTCAAACGAAGCGACCATAGGGTATAACCTCGGGAGGTTATTCCCTACCTACTATGGTCACCTAATGTATTTGGTCGGATCTTAATGATCGACCAAACTGGGTCGGGTTCGAAGGTACAAGCGATTTATTAGATCGCTTACCCTACGACCCTAGACAACGTGGTAATCAGTAGGCATAGTCCCAAGGGACTATAACCAACGTGATTACACTCACGTTGCGAAGTTCAATCGAACTTCGCATTGACCATAACTGGTCAATGTAGAAAGTCAAACAAAGTTTGACTTTCAGACTCGAAAGACTCGAAAAGCAATAAAAGAACGAAAGAATACTTACGAAGGGTCCCCGAATGCTAACTTCGATTCAAAAATCTCAGGTATGAAACAATAGTTTCAACTTAGAGTTTCTCAAATCAAAGTTCTTGTAATTTTGAAGCATGGGGGTGGGGTATTTATAGGATTTCCCGAACCGTTAGGATCGTTTCTTGGAAAAAGTGCTTCAATCTTGGCCATACACTAGCACCCATGGTATTGTAATACCATGTGCCCAAA
The DNA here is from genome assembly GCA_030545235.1 of Helianthus tuberosus. NCBI lineage: Eukaryota > Viridiplantae > Streptophyta > Magnoliopsida > Asterales > Asteraceae > Helianthus > Helianthus tuberosus. The sequence goes on from CM060429.1 coordinate 34,182,494, forward strand.
ATACCAGCCCATAGATTCCCAAAACCATGTGCAACAAGTGGGAAGGACTAGATTCGATATATAAGCAAACATCTTTCAGAAATGACAGTTTTGGTCCCTGTTATGTGTTTATGCCATTTCCGAAACTTCTAAGGCCCGTAAAGCCAACTTTAAGGCCCTAAAATGATGTCTAAACATTGTGGACATGAAACATACTCAAAAATATGCCGGGTGTTGGTTCGTTTGGTCGTACGAACGCGATGTTCGCTTAATTACGACGGAATGCGCATAAGCGCGAAAAACGATCCAAATGACGCAACGAATGGATTTTTGGTAATCCAAACACTAAAGCATAATATAGTCATGCTTACATAAATTTTTGGATGTCCGGATGTATTCAGAACGTAAGTTATGCGCGAAAATGCAAACTTGTGCACTTTTTGACACTTTTAGTCCCTGAATGACACAAAAGTTTATTTTAGCATACCGAACACCTCAAAGCCTATTTCTAAGCTATGTGAAGGGTATTTATGGTATGTTTAACTTATGGTCATGCTCCGGAATGTCTGTTACAGTTCGAATTGGCATACTTTCGCAGTTTGTCAAGTTTAGTCCCTGTAAGCGATTTAACTTGATTTTGCCATACCAAAGCCTTCAAAACTTATTTCTAAGTTATGTAAAGGTTATTTAAGGTATGTTAAGCCTATGTCACTATTCCGGAGTGTTTGTTGCATTAAACTGGTTATATTTACGCATCGGTGCGCGTATAACCTTCTAGAAAGCGATTTAGAGTTTGAAATTGAACAAGAATTGATATGTGCAAATGATACACATATTTTTACAAATCCCAAGTATGAAATATAATATTTCATTGGTTCGGTATTTGTTTGATGGCCGTGGTGGCACAGGTGTTACAGGTACCACATTCCATGCCATTTGTGTAATGATTGGTACTAAAGGAGGAGAAGCGAGGATATTTAACCTTTGGTGCAAAAGGTTGACCTCCCTAAGACACCCTTCTCGACCCACCGATAAATGATTGATACGGTCGACCAGAGCTTCCTCAACCCCCGTTATTTCATCTATGGCCTCTCTCAGGGCATAGACATAGTTGACGAGGGAGTCTTCTACCGATGACCTTCTTCCTTGCCGGTTGTTCCTGGAGTGTGATGAGGATGTTCCGCTGTTTCTGCTCGACATTCTAAGAGAACAAACCGAAAAGAATTCATTTTAGTGAAATAGTACCTCGAACACGGCCTCGTGCTCACTGAGCACGGCCCCGTGTTCACCTCTCTGCAGGTTTTTAAATCAAGGAATCTTGGAGTTTTAAATTAATTTTCTGACTTTTGAAGCATTTTTAAGCAGAAATAACCTAAAACTATGTTGTAAAACTTATTTTTGACAAGATCCCTTGAATAAAAAACCTAACAAATATCACAATAAAGCTTGAAAACATGGAAGTTTTAAGCTTTAATGGAGGTTTTGAGGAGAGGATAAAGAAGAAGGCAATGGACATAAGTAGAAAAGACAAGATGGTTGTTGAGAACCTTCTTTAGAATATACATAGTATGGTATGTGTGAAGATCCCACCAAATCTCTATCTTTGGAATGGTCCAAGTGTGCAGGAATCTTGCTGCATTTATAGAAAACGACAGCACGATGGACACGGCCCCGTGTCGGCTGGACACGGCCCCGTGTGAAAACCAGATTCTAACACTTTTTGTCCGTATTCTGACCGAAAGTCAGACGAGAATCTTTTGGTGGACACGAGGGCGTGCTGACCTGGACACGGCCCCGTGCCTAGAAGTTGTTTATGAAGTTTTGTCTATTTTTAATGAATTTATCCGGATCGGGTGGTTCCTTATTGGACGGAACAACACCCAAGTGCCTGAGATACCTTAATTTCTTTAGTTTAAGACGAGAACGCAAGAGGTTATCGGAAAGGGTGATTCCTATGCTAAATGTCGGTGGACAAGTCCAACCCTTATCCAGGCTCTTGTTAAAGAAGGTGTATGTCGAATCGCTCAGGTCTATGTATGCATCGAAGGAAGTCGATGGGGAGTCCTTCACGGAACAATCGACACAGGGACGACTATCGCTCAAGTCTTCGCAAGAGTCAGAGGTGATTTTGGGAACGACGATGTTGTTTTTATCCGAATGCGATCTCAATAATTCTTCTTGGGCGTTGTCTTGAGATGAATTAGTTATGTCCATCTCAAGCTCTTTTATCCAATTAAGAATTAGCTCTTCCATTTGAAATCATTCTTCAAGAATCATTTCATTTAGAATAGATGATTGAGAGTATTCTAGGGAGAGATAGGGATTATTTTTACTCTCGCCCCTCTTAAGGCTATAGAAAAACGATGGGTCTATATAGAGGGGAGTGTAATTTAAAAATATAACATTTTAAATCTTCATGAGTTCCACCACATATTTGACCATGTACCATAAGAGGAGCGGAAGTAAAAAAAATCAGTATCGCTCATGTTTGTGTCAGAAATTACCAACCGTCGGGATCTTACGGTTCTGTTTTCAGTATCTGATACTTGGGCACGGGGCGTGTTTATTGGGCACGGCCCCGTGTTCAGCTACTATCTGACTTAAAACAGGATTTCTAGTACCAAAGATTGGGCACGGGGCGTGTTCAGCGGGCACGGCCCGTGCTGAGCTCTGTAGAAATTAAAAAATCTAGAAAAATCCTAAAAAAACAGAAAAATAAGAAAAACGATTAGGCCGTTGATTCCTAACTTTTTTTAAAATCCTTGTGTCCCCGGCAACGGCGCCAAAAAACTTGATGTGTGCGGTGTGTTATAGGTTTTTTAGTTATATTTTAAGCCATTTTTTAACACTTTAGTCAAGTTTTAAATTGATAAAACACGATATTTTACTAACACTAAACACACATATGGGGAAGTGCACCCATCGTGAGCGTAGTATAGCGTTGGTAAGATACCGAGGTCGTCCAAGGACACAAGAGCTTTTAATACCGGTTTATCCTCAACGTCTAATCAAATCAAAATTTTGGAAAATGGTTTTAACATGAAAATAAAAACTAAAAATGCTGAAAATAAAAATAAAATAAAAACAGATAGACAACATGAATCACTTGGATCCGATTCGCCTTTAGTGTAACCTTTGATGTTTTCCGCACTTTCGCACTTTTTAAGAGATTATCTTAGTTATAGTAGTAGCCCCCTCTTTTGAAGGTGACGTTACCCTCAACCCAGTAGTTTGAGTCAGGAAGGATACAACCCTAAAGGGTTGGATTATTGAAAGTTAATTAATTAAGTTATTAATGTGTAATGTGGTAGGCCCCTCTTTTGAAGGTGACGTTACCCTCGGCTAAGTGGTTTGAGTCAGCAGGGATACAATCCCAAGTAGCCGGGTTAATGTATTAATAGTAGTTTACATATGAGGGGATCAAGCCATTCGCACCCCCGCCATCCAATACCAGTGGGTATTGAAGGAGGTCCTACTAAGCTTAACCCAGGTCCTTGCAGGATCTGTACACTGAACAAGGCAAGAACCTTACCAAACCATTCCCTTAACCCCCGACAAGGTAGCCAACATATCTCTATATAGACCGTAGAGATATGAATGATCTAAATCTTTTATTTTATATAGACAGTAAAATAACGCCAAGACACCACGGACAAATGATAAGGAAGTTTCACCTTCAACATAAAAACTAGTTATTAAAGTCATTAATACAAAACCAAATAAAAAGTGCGAAAAGATTAAAAAACAAAAGTATTACACTAAATGCTTGTCTTCACCAAGTGATGTAAGAGACTTAGGCAAACATGGCCTTTGATTGTCAAGAAATCTTACTATCAATCTTGGATCCCGAGACTACTACACACACTCTATGATGGATGATGGATGATGGTGGTGGGTGTTGTGATGGTGGTGGAGTGTGGGTGAAGTGGGAGAGAGGTGGTTTGCCAAGGGATGCTTTTGAAGTGAACCAAGCACCTCTATTTATAGCCTGCACAGAAGCCCGGACACGGCCCCGTGTCCATCCACTTTCTCTTTCTTCATTAATTGCAATTTGGCTGCATTAGCTCCACACGCCCCCGTGTCCGTTGGGCACGGCCCCGTGTGCAGAAGTGTATCTGTACTAAAGCGTATCTACGAATCTTAGCGTTGACCACGGCCGTGTTGAGTTGGGCACGCCCACGTGTTGGGAAATAGAAGCTTCTATGCTTTTGTCCTTTCTGCAGACACTGACCACGCCCCAGTGTCCGCTGGGCACGGGGCCGTGTTCAACCTTCTGTTCACTTTATTTTTGCTTGGGAAGATGCTGTCAAGGGTCGAGCATGCCACGTTAATTCCTTTTCTTGTATTTATGTTAGATTTGGATGTATTTTTGCTTCTTTTATCCGTTTACGCTCATTTAATCCTGAAAATACAAAAGGAAGACAAAAGCACACTTTTTCCAACATTAGTACTTAAAAAGGGTTAGTTTATGCCACATTTGATGTTATTTATATGTTGCATTTTACACACATCAGTCAAAAAATTACTTTTTTTATACTTGTCGTCCTAGTCGCTTAATTTATATATTCTTGTATTGAATCGCCAAAGTGTTTTCGGCATGTCGTAGTAGCTTCTCGTGGTGGCGATATGCTCCTTTGTCATCGGTGAACGACATATATTATTTCTTATCAGATATTTATGTGTCTTATTTATCGTTTGAAATATATATTATTTCTTGGGAATATATATTTATAAGTTCGTCTGTTGCCCGAATTGTCCGTTCGTCCAATTATTCGTTTAGAGATATTATATAAACAAGTTTATGTATATCACATTGTCTTTCAATTTCCTTTGTATTTTTGGAATATTAGTGTACATGTATATGTATCATTTTACTTGATTCATCACAATTATTTTCATCACATATATTTTGTGTTCCTTGTATTTGGATATCATCCTGTATACTAAATACGTACACACAATACACATGTATTATACACCCAAGTTAAAAGTATTTGATGTATATATATTTTTAATTTACATATATATATATATATATATACTACTTTAATAAGCATATAGGAAGGGCAAGAATAGTCATTTGCCATTGTACAACCATTTGAAGCCCATTGTACAAGCATTTAAGCATGGATGTGTTGAAAACTTCCATCAAACACGCGGCCATCAAAACCCTGAAATTTCATTTCAAAATTCAAATTGAGAGCCATGTATCATTTTCGTTCTCTCTCTTCCTCGAGATCTGGAAACCCAATTCTTTGAAACCCTAAAGCCATTTAAAATTCAAACCTGCCTTTGTTTCTACATTACCTCTCGAATCTGGAACTGCGAGACAAATTACAGGAGAACAACGATTGTATGTAAGTCTCTTTCTATAATCCGACAATATTTCGTGGATTTCAAATCCCAACACAAAAGAAATCTGGTTTTTTTCACCATCCCTCTCTCTTGAAAAACCCTAGATCTGCCTCTGAATCGTTTATCTAACAACAAATCTCACATATTTTCGATCTTTTTCTTTCTCAAACACAGTGGTGGTGATAACCCAGACGATAGAAGATGTCGGATATGGTGGTCGTGGGTGGAAACCTAGACGGGTGCGGAGGGTGCCTGTATTTTCTTTCAGCAATCATCTGTTGAGTTTGGGTGGCTTTTTGTCAAGATCCAGTGAAATCACTAGGATTTTTATGTTACAAGGATTTTTGTGAAAAATTTGTGGTTCCTCGAATGTAGCCTGTCTTGAAAGTGTCTCCATTGCCCTCAGCTGGTAATTTTCATAAGTGTTCTTCATTATCAGTGATTCCGACAGCTTCAAACAGCTCTTGTAGATTGTTTTGTTATATTTAATTATATGACAATTATTATGAAATGTTGTAGTTCAAGATAAGTCATTTGACACTCGAATATTAAAACTGGACTATCTTTTGTGGGATGGGGAAGTAACTGAGGTTTTGTTTTTTCACACTTTTATTTATCTTCGTTGTAAAATTTCTATGGTTTATGTTGTTATTCAGGGTGAGGCGCCACACGATTTCAGTGTTTGTTGGTGACAAAAGTGGAATGATAAACCGGATTGCAGGAGTGTTTGCAAGGAGAGGGTATAATATCGAGTCACTTGCTGTTGGTTTAAACAAGGACCGAGCTCTTTTTGCTATAGTTGTATTTGGGACTAAAAGAATGATAGAGCAAGTTATGAAACAACTTCTAAAGATTGTTAATGTTTTAAAGGTTTTTACTTACATTCTGACTATTGATTGAATCATCATATCATCTATTTGTTTTTTAAAGCTTTAACTGTCAAATTAACCATTTTAATATGTTGAAGATATCTCAAAGGAGCCACAAGTAGAACGTGAGTTGATGCTCATCAAGATAAATGCAGATCCAAGATACCGTTTACAGGTATTTATATAATTATGCCATGCCCTTCATGTTTTGGTTAATGAGTGTTATATATGTTACACCGAAGTACTAAACTGTTCTGATAAGTTGCAATAAGTGTTATATATCTTACCATGTTCTTTTGTGATTCTTACTTTTCAGGTGAAGTGGTTAGTGGACATATTTAGAGCTAAAATTGTTGATATCTCAGAGAAAGTTACAACCATTGAGGTGATGGGAGTCAAAAAACTTTAATCCTTTTGCTATAATTCTTCATGCGACATATATGGAGTGAGTTTTGAGTCTTGATGAATTGGATTATTTATGCTGTTAGTGGGCCTATGTTAATTTGAATATGTACCAAGACCTTATTTATTAGATATGAAATCTGTATACTTACTGACTATTTGGAAGACCCAGATTTTAAGATTAGAGAATATAGAGTTTGTAGTCTCACCGTATGAGGAGGATGACAATTAGCGTATTTATCTAGTCTTGATGCTGACAAAGGTGGAATTGCAGAAGTTGGACGAGTGTAATCCTGTTTTATTTTTTCAGAATGGTATCTTGGTTTCACCATGCTATATGATCCAGTAATTTGACATCAACGAGTATATTCATTGAGGTAACTTTTTGGTCAATTAAATTCTAAAATTTTAAATTTCATTGTTTAAATTTGATTTTCATTCAGAATATCCATCAAACGGCGCGGCGAGCGCAGCCGCAACAGGAAGACAAAAGTTGGGGAAGACAAAAGTTTTCCTGAGGGCAAGTCAGATTGGTATATTGGACTCTCAACGTGTTTACGGCAGCAAACAACTGCGTTTTACACACATTTGCTGCTGCTTTTGCAGCCGTAAACGCACCGTTAAACTGCTGCAAATGGCTGCGTTTTTGCACCCGTTTACTACCGCGTTTGCAGCCGTTTAACGGCGCGTTTACGGCTGCAAACGTAGCCGCAAACGTGTGTAAAAACGCAGCCATTTGCAGTCGTTTAATGGCGCGTTTACGGTAGCAAACGGCTGTGTTTTTAAATCCGTTTGCTGCTGCGTTTGCAGCCGTAAACATGCCTTTAAAGGGCTGCGTTTTTGCACGCTTTTGCTTCCGCGTTTACAGCAGTTTACGGCTGCAAACGCAGCCGCAAACGTGTGTAAATTTATACTTGGTGCAGTTTCTGGATCTAGAAATGAATTTTGATACAGGGTCAATTTATTAGTTATGGTATTATTCTTTCAATTTTTTTGTGTGTTTTTTAACCCGGTTGACTGTTTTGTTTTTAGGGTTTGTGAAACCGAATGGGAAGGCATTTGATTGTGGAACATAATCATGAGTGAAGATGCTCAATAATTTCATAATCGATTCACAAGCTCTAAATACCGAGTTCTTAAACCTAATAGCATAATTGGAGGTTGTGGGTCAAAATTTGGCGAGGTGAGTTGCATTTTGAACTTTTGATCTTTGACTCTTTGAGCATTCAGATTATTGTTTCAAATAAATTGCAATTCTGAGTTTCTGACATTTTGTTGATGAGTTGATATCTGGAAAACTGAATTGAATTTAATTCTATTAGCTTAACTATGAATTGTTGAATTTGGTTACTATTTGGCCATAGGATTAGTGTTGATTCATATCCTGTGTCAAGTTAAAGACTTTATATTTTAGTTTCTTTAAGTTAAGGAATAGTGTCCTTAGGATTTCAAGAATGTTTAAAAACCTTTGGAAGTGATTGTTTTGTTTTCTTGGCACAGTGTTGGTTGAAGATAACACGATATGGACTACTGGCCTTGTTTTTGGATAAGGCGAGGTAATCTTATATAATGGTAATCGTTACTGTAGGTTATCTCTAAATTATATTATGCATGTTTGGATTGTCTGTGTGTGGGGGCTTGTTGATGCATGGAATGTCTGTTGACTACGTGTATATCAAGTCTTAGGTCAAAGATAGTCAAGACTGAAGCTTTAAAGTCAAAATTAGGTCTTAATGTATAGGTTTCGCTTGAATAGACATAGTTGTAGGTGATTTCGTTTTTATGTCATTAGGGGGTTTCGCTCATAGGGATTCTTTAGGGTTTCGCTTATGTGTTCATTAAGTGATTTCGCTTTTGTTTCAGGTCATATGAGCGAAATCACATGGCATATATATAGCTGCCATGAGCGAGACCTAGTTATTCATGCATGTACGTCTGAGCGGAACCTGGTCTTGCTTTCGGTAACGAAACTCTGTCAAATTACATTCAAAAAGCATCAATAAAGAAGGAATTGAAAGAGGAAAGCTGTTGTAACTTTGTGTATACTGATTCCGCCTTTATACGTGAAGATGAACATCCTTGACTGACTTTTCAGGGTCGAAACACGGCCAACAAGTGGTATCAGAGCTTGAGGACGAGGAGTTCATACTACTACAGCTTGATTCTACCGAATTCTATGATTTCTACTCACTTTCTTTGATACTTTTTCGTTTTGAACTAGTTCCTACGGTTGAAATGGCCTGATTTTTTAGTATAACGTGTAAAACATACAATTAACAAACCCTAGAAAGTTTCAGGTTGAAATTCGGACTAAAAATGGTGAAAATTAACTAAAAAACGTGATTTCGCTTTTTCGGTAATCGAAGGTTTCGCTGTTATAGACATTGGTATTTCGCTCATAGAGACACTTCGATATTTCGGTCATACGGACACTAGCTATTTCGCTTATTCGGACATTGTTGTTTCGCTTTTTCGGACATAGTGATATTTCGCTTTTTCGGACATAGTGATATTTCGCTTATTTGAACACTGGTTTCGCTTATCTGACATCACAACTGATTTCGCTTTTGTGACATAAGTGATTTCGCTTATTTGTCACAAAATTGATATTTCGCTTATTTGTCACAGTTTTCAAAAATTTCAAAAATTAGTCTAAGTGTTTGCTGATTTTGCAGGTACACTCAAGATGGACGACATTTTCTTGAACCCGTTTAGCGACATGTACGCATTCGCTGGAAATTCCAGAAACGATGATTCTTCGTTTAGCAATGTGAATGAGAATCCACCGAAAGAGAGGAAAAAGGAAGCGTGGGAATCTGAAAGTGCCTTTGGAACATTCAATAAACCTCCAAAGCTAATGGCTATCGAGGAATACAGTCGGTGGTCAAGAAAGTTTGAAGACTGGTTGATGGCATTTGCATTTCCCAGCTGGAAGAGTTTGAAAAACGGTTATGAAAATGGAAACAAAAATGGTGAAACTTTAAGATCATCTGATGAGATTGATTCGTTTGTAGCTGAACAAAAATGTGTGGCATTGTTATTTCAGTCCGTCCGGGAAGACATTATTGCCTTGATCGATTATTCAGATGCAAAAGATCTTTGGAAAAAGTTAGAAAAGAAATGTATAGGTAGTGAAGAAATCAAGAAAAACAAAATGAAATTACTTAGGAAAGAGTTTGATATGTTTGGGTGTTTAAAGAACGAGTCAGTTTGTAAAATGATAGAAAGGTTTGGTCATCTGAAGATGGAATTAGTAAGACATGATATCAGATATCCTGAAGAAGATCTTATCGACAAATTGTTCGATTCATTGCCTGACGAGATGGATTGGAGATATTATGCACTGATGCTGAAGAATACCATCAAAGCACTAGAAAAGTTGACATTAGATTTGCTGATTGAGAAACTTGAAAGTCACGAGTTGGAACTGAAAAAGACGTACAAAGTCAATCACTCATCTTACCAGCAGAATTTGGATTTGTATTATCCAAAAAGCATGATGCCAAAAGCAACTTCTCCCAAGACTGCGTTTTCTGTTGAGAATGTATCCACAGCTAGCAAAGAAAGTCAAAGTGGTCAAAGCAGTGGAAATCACAGTGGTTATCACAGTGGATCTTCATCATCTGCAAGTCATTCTGATGCAAAGAATCGGTTTCAATGCAACATCGCAATAGATTTAAAGAATGCTCAGAATTTTGACGAGGAGTCGGCCAAACAGCAGATGATCTTTCTAGCATCAGTGTTGGAATCGTATGAAGGGTTAGTAGCTGGGAAGATAGGCAACACCAATCTGGCGAAAGAAGATTATGATCAGATTGATCCGGAGGAAATGGAGCTGATCGATATTCATTGGGCTATGGCCAGTGCTGTTCGTCGAGCAGAGCGTTTCATGGAAATTACCGGCAGGAAGACAATTGGTGGTCCATCTACCAAATTGGGGTTGATAAGTCCAAGGTGACTTGCTTCAAGTGTAAGCAGAAAGGTCACTTCAAGCGAGAATGCAGAAATGCTTATGCTGATGAGTCGGAGAACCCTTTTAGAGATGATTATTACAAGAAGGCAATCTATCATCAGAATAAATCTGAGCCGCCTAGATTGAAGCAGGTTGAAGACAACAAAGAGAAATCTAGAGCTCTTGCGGTGATTTATGATGATGAAGGGTATGATTGGAGTAAAGAGGTTCTACCGGAGGAAGATGCAGTTGGTTACGTGTCACACCCCGACCGCGTAAAACAACAAATCGCGGCGGAAACATCGAGGCGTGTTGCAACAGAATTAATGTTTCATAACCATGGATACCAAAAATGTTTCGTTTTATTAAACATTGAATAATTACATCGTCTGGAAAGCTAAATACACAATTTAAACATAGTCTATCATTGTTATTGAGTCACTAAGGCCTTGTCCAGTCCTATGTGAGCATGCATCCTATCAATCGATATCTTTCAACAATACCTGAAACACATGTGAAAACGAGGTCAGCAGAGAAATGATGGCGAGTACATAGGTTTTGTGAAAATAAGATTCATGACTTCTGTTTAAGAAAATGTTTAGTCATGAACCTTGTAATTTGCTTTGTCTTTGTAACTCACTTGAAAAATAATAAGTTCAGATGATATGTATAAATAAGAGAATAATGCATGATTAAATGAATAACCATGTAAAATGAGTTTGTATAAGATAAGTTGTTTGTAAAACAATGTCTTGTGAAAAGTATGTTATTTGTATGAAATGTTATATGTCTCAAATTGAAATGATTCAAATAACGCTACGACATGTAATACCATACAAACACTTATATATAGGAAGTACCAGCGGCGTATCCACCATGCTTGTATCATATTACACACGCTTCGTTACTTAATTACTTACTCAAACCAAACAAACAATGTAAGATGTCTATGTGTAAACCAACTGCCAAATGTATTGGAATAATATGTCAAAATGTTCATGTCAAGATGTAAATCATGTTATGTATAACTAATGTCAAAAGTGTTTGTGTCAAATGTAAACCATGTAATGTGTAACCAAAATGATATGTATGGCTAGTGAAATGCATCAACTAAACCATAGGTGAAACGCACAAAACAAAGTATTGAAGTAAAACTTGGTTTAAATCAATACTATGTTTCGTGGAAATGCATGATCAAATGTAAATCATGTCCAAATGTTTACCCAATCTTTAAAACCGTTCTTGTTTTAAATTGTGAAACTACTTTATGGTCGATTTTCTAATAACATTCAAACCTTCTTGACTCGTTCATCGTTCCAACTCGTTCTCGTTCTTAACAAACCTTTACCAAAGGGTAAATTAATAATTACAGATTCAGTCGTTACCCAAAATACCCACACATAACCATGGGTATAGAGAACAACGGGATTTGTCAGATCCTATGGTACCATAACCTAATACTGGTCGGCTTGATCATTGCTAATGAATGTCATTGGTTATGTAACTACAACCAACAAGTTTGTTCACTTTATTGAAATCGTTCTTGAAACCATTGTAATTGTTCTTGAAACCACATTGTAATTGTTTTTGAAACCATTGTAATTGTTTTTGAAACCATTGTAATCGTTCTTGAAATCATTGTAATCGTTCTTAAAACCATTGTTATTGTTCTTGAAACCACATTGTAATTGTTTTTTAAACCATTGTAATTGTTTTTGAAACCATTGTAATCGTTCTTGAAATCATTGTAATCGTTCTTGAAACCAATGTTATTGTTCTTGAAACCACATTGTAATTGTTTTTGAAACCATTGTAATCGTTCTTGAAATCATTGTTAAGATATTTTGCACATATGAGTCACCCCAAAACAGTTGAAAACAGTAAAAGAGGGGAATAATGTACTCGCCTGAGAATGCTTAGAGGTCTTGAACAACAACCAAACAAAGCTAGAGGGAGCACGGAATCAGTCGGCAATCTAAAATTATATAAATAAACCGGACTTAAATCGGGAGATCGGATAGGATGAGGCTTGGTAAACCAAATGAGTATTGGAAATCATATGATATGGTTTAACAAGGCCTACATACTACATGAAACCTAACCTAAGTGCTTTCGACCCATCGCGACCCATTAAGGTAGCTTATGCTACTTTAACGCGTCGTGCGCGTGAAACGCGTTCGGACCGTCTAACTAGTCATATGACAAGTGTTATATGCCTAAACATGTTACATAATCAGTTATGTGATAAAAGTTTAGGTTACATATGCTTAATTACCAATTATTCATGAAAAGGGTATTCTGGTAATTTACCTAAGGCATATAAACTACCTATCATACAACTACTTAAACGAAGCGACCATAAGGTATAACCTCGGAAGGTTATTCCCTACCTACTATGGTCACCTAATGTATTTGGTCAGATCCTAATGATCGACCAAATGGGTCGGGTTCGAAGGTATAAGCGATTTATTAGATCGCTTACCCTACGACCCTAGACAACGTGGTAATCAGTAGGCATAGTCCCAAGGGACTATAACCAACGTGATTACACTCACGTTGCGAAGTTCAAACGAACTTCGCATTGACCATAAACTGGTCAATGCAGAAAGTCAAACAAAGTTTGACTTTCAGACTCGAAAAGCAATAAAAGAACGAAAGAATACTTACGAAGGGTCCCCGAATGCTAATCTAGATCGAAATAACTCAGGTATGAAATAAAGGTTCCAACTTAGAGTCTTTAAGATCAGATTCGAGTGGTTTTGAAGCAATGGGGGGTGGGGTATTTATAGTTTTCGGGTAACCGTTAAGATCGTTTCATGGAAACCGTGCTTTAATCGCATCCGTACAAGTGTCGGAACCTTATGGTAGCTAAAAATGATCCTTATCAGCTGACTAGGCAATTGAGAATGTGTGGTTGTGGATCAAACAGCTGCAATCTGCTGTTAAATGCAGTTAATCTGGTCAGGAAGTCGGACGCGTCCCGCTTCAGGATGTACATAAACTCAGGCGGGCCGCCTGAGAGTTGCAGATCAGATATATGTTTGCAGAATTACAGTTTCAGTCCCTGTTGATGTTTTAAGCCATTTTCGACACTTCTAAGGCCCGTAAAGCCAACTTTAAGGCCCTAAAATGTTGCCTAAACATTGTGGACATGAAACATGCTCAAAAATATGCCGGATGATGTTTCGTTTGGTCGTACGAACGCGATGTTTGCTTAATTACGACGGAATGCGCATAAGCGCGAAAAACGATCCAAATGACGCGACGAATGGATTTTTCTTATGCCAAACACTAAAATAAAATATTATAGTGCTTACATAAATTTTTGGATGTCCGGATTTATTCAGAACGTAAGATATGCGCGAAAGTGCAAACTTTTGCACTTTTTGACGCTTTTAGTCCCTGAATGACCCTAAAGTTTATTTTAGCTCACCGAACCCCTCAAAGCCTATTTCTAAGCTATGTAAATGATATTTATGGTATGTTTAACTTATGGCCATGTTCCGGAATGTCTGTTACAGTTCAGATTGGCATACTTTCATAGTTTGTCAAATTTAGTCCCTGTAGACGAATTAACTTGTTTTTGCCATACCAAAGCCTTCAAAACTTATTTCTAAGTTATGTAAGGGTTATTTAAGGTATGTTAAGCCAATGTCACTATTCCGGAGTGTTTGTTGCATTAAACTGGTTATATTTACGCATTGGTGCGCGCATAACCTTCTAGAAAGCGATTTAGAGTTTGAAATTGAACAAAAATTGATATGTGCAAATGATACACATATTTTTACAAATCCCAAGTATGAAATACAATATTTCATTGGTTTGGTATTTGTTTGATGGCCGTGGAGGCACAGGTGTTACATTACGCATTCATGGCGAAAAACGACGAACCTATTCCGTGGAAAGACGATAGAACTGAAGAGCAGAAATATAGATACAGAAAAATGCTGGCTGAAAACAGAATAATTAGAATATCTCGTATCTATTCGGAAGCGAAGAGAGCGAGAAGATGGGATCCTGACAGAGAGTGTTATCTTGATGAATATGGAAATATTGCGATTGATGACAAAACTCTTGATCTGGAAGCCATAATCAAGGAGATCAAAGATGAGGATGAGTATTGGCAGAATAAATGGTGGGGAACTGGAGAGAAAAAGGAGAAAGAAGAGATAGAGAAATCAAAGAAAGTTGATATTGGAGTTATTGACACAACGCAGGAGTTGACTGAAGAGAACCTGGGAAAAATGGCTGACAAAGTGCTGGCTGCTAAGGCACTTGAGGTAGACTCTAACTCCGTGTCTGAGTCAAAAAGCCAGGTCAGTTCAAACTTGTCAACAAATGTGTCAGGTAAACAAATTGATAGAAATGCTGATTGCAAAAATTGCAACAAAGAGTGCAAATTTTGTAATACAGTCACGTATCTCAACGGTAAGAAAGTTGAAGATCTGACAGCAAAGGTCAGAAGTGTTGAGAATCAGATTCTTGATCGTGACAAAACTGTTAAAGCTTCAACTGAACGGATAAGAGAATTAACTAGCCAAATTGAAAATGATAAAATTGATCATGAAAAAGTTAAAAAGGAAAATGAAAAGTTAATTCTTGAAAACCGTCAGATTTCTGAGAAGTTTGAAAAACTCAAAAGCACAATGAAAGATAATGATGATCGAAATGGTAAAACTTATAAAGAAAATGAACACCTAAAAGCAGTGCTTAGAGTAAAAGAAGAATCAATCAACCAACAACTGGATGAAATCGCTAAACTGAAACTTAAATTTCAAGAGGCTGAAATTGAAAACGAGCGAATCCAGTTGAAGCTTAACAGTTACAGCTCCGCAAGCTTTGTTTTGCAACACATTATTCCCAAACCCATCGGGAAAGACAAAGCAGGCGAAGATGTGTATTCTGATGGAACTGGGGTGGGTTTTCATCAAGTTCCACCACCTATTCTTGATAACTACACGAAAAAGCAATCAGGGTTGGTTGAAATTGAAGAAGAAAGTGAAATGAATCTTCCGGATTCAATTGATGTCACGTTCACATCTTCCAATGACGATAGTGTCCAAAATGATATTGTAAAAGGTGTTGTTGAAAATGTGTTAAAAACGGATAGTGACACTACTGAGGAAGATGGGTGTTTCTTGGATAAGTACATTCAGAAACCAAAATCCAAAAACAACTTAAGTGATGAACCGGGTCTTGTGATGTACAAGATGGCTGGATCTGATAAGTTGTATTCGGATTCTGAGTTTCCAATTGAGAATGTAAATGTGAACAAATTGACAAATGTTTTCAAGTTGGTCGAAGTTGAGTTGTCAAAAGTGAATAATCTCAGTCAAATAAAGAGAAAAATGAGTTTTGAGAAAGATAAATCATACTACAAGAAATCTGTTAATCCATCACGTTTTTATAATAACAATCGAAATAACTGGTCGGGTGGTTATCAGGGTGGTAGGAATTATCAGAAAAGAAATGTTCCAAACAAGAGGTTTGCTGAAAAGAAAAAGTTTATGAACTGTTCGAGTTCACTTGCTGATGAAGAGAAAGTGATTTTTTCAAAATCAAATGAAGAGTTCTTTAAGAAAAGAGCTTCACAGTCTCAGTCTGAAGGCACAAGTCGAGTTGTTAATACTCGAACATGTTTCAGATGTAATCAAGTTGGTCACATTGCACGAAAGTGTACCAATGTGAAGCCTAAGACTGAAACTGTGAAGATTCAACAGAAGAAAGTTGAGGTGAAGGGTAAAGCACAAATCGTTGTTGAGAAAAAGAGTGTGAAAAATGACAACATCAAAGTGAAAAATGAACCCGTAAAGAAAGTGGTAACTAAAATTGACAAATTTTACAAGCGGGTTGCATTATCTCAACAAGTTTGGAAACCTAAAACTGAGAAAAAGATTTCACCTTCTGAAGATTCAATTCAAATTGATTATGATGCAAATTTTCCACCTCTTAAGGCTGAAAACTTCAAAATTCAAATTGCAAGAGTCAAGGTTACACCTAAGGCTGATAAGGCCTGGGTGGACTCCATGTTCGACTAAACAGTTTGAATTGCCGGAGCTTCCTGGATCGCGAAGCATGAATCGGAATCTTTATTGAAGCTGGTTAATTCAAAGTTTGTTATGTGCAGGATCTTCCAAAACTTGTATCCAGATGGATCATGGATAGTGGAGCTTCAAGACATATGACAGGGAAGACTGCGTTGCGGTATGATGTGAGAAATATCAATGGTGGTTATGTGGGATTTGCTGGTCATGAAGGTGGTAGAATTATTGGTGAAGGAACGTTATCCAACGGGATTGTGACGTTTGAGAGAGTTAACTACATTACTGAGCTGGAGAATAATCTGCTGAGTATCTCGCAGATTTGTGACAATATGTATACTACTCACTTCACTGATAAAGAATGTTTGATCTTGAAACCAGGATTTGTTATCCCTGAAGAATGGATTATCATGCAGGCACCTAGAGTGAATGATTTATATGTGTTAGATATGAGTGTAGCAACTACATCTACTGGTCAAGCACATTGTTTTGTTTCTAGAGCAACTAAGAAAGAATCGAGATTGTGGCACCGCAAGATGGGGCATATTCACCTAAGGAAGATGAATCACTTGTGCACAATGATTTGGTTCTTGGAGTTCATGTTAAAGGTTTTCATCTGGAAGGGGAGTGCATTAGCTGTGTTAAAGGCAAGCAGAAGAAAAAGTCACACCCTACAAAGCAAGTCAATTCAGTTTCGAGACCTCTGGAAAGACTTCACATGGATTTGTTTGGTCCTGTGAATGTCAAAAGTATTACAGGAGATTACTACTGTTTGGTCGTTACTGATGATTATTCCAGATTTTCGTGGGTTTCTTTCTTGAAGACGAAAGACGAAACGTTTGATAGTTTGATGGCGTTGTTCAGAAAAATTGAGAATCTGTACCAAAGGCGTATCAAAAGAATTCGTAGTGACAATGGTACTGAATTCAAGAACAGTAAGATGGAAGAATTTTGTGATGAAAGAGGTATATTGCATGAGTTTAGTGCTCCGTACACTCCGCAGCAGAATGGAGTTGCAGAACGCAAAAACCGGACACTAATCGAGACGGCTAGAACTATGCTCGCAGATTCAAAGTTACCGATAAATTTTTGGGCTGAAGTTGTTTCCGCCGCATGCTATACGCTCAACAGGGTTCTCACTGTCAAGAAGTTCAACAAAACATGCTTTGAGCTAATCAATAATCGCAAACCGAATTTCAAGTATCTAGAACCGTTCGGGTCACCCTGTACAGTTATAGAGCCTCATGGAAAGTTTGGTCCGAAGAGCATTGAGGGAATATTTGTTGGTTATGCAAATCCGATGCGACGTGTCTTCGTTCCAAGTGAGAAGCGGATTATTGAAGCTGTAAATGTTGAATGTCAAGGTTATACTATGCCGCCGCAGAATCCTAGTGATTCATGGCGTTATCATTATGAAAAACTGTGGGATTCGTTTAACATGAGAGAAGAATCAGAGGAAGATGAAGATTTCTTTGATGAGTTGGATATTTTGCGTGAATATGAGTCGCAGCTAAGGTTCCCAGCTGAGTATTCTAGAAGACCACGGGAAACTTCAAATGACGATGAAGCAGGTCCAAGTAATGCTGGTGAACATGATGATGTCCAACAGAATGACGTTGCTCAGGATAATCAGTCGGTTCAGAATGATAATCAAGAAGCCGAAAACATGCCAGTCTTTGATCATGGTGATTCAGATTCTGAGGGGAAGCAAATTCAGATTTCAAGTCAAACAAACCAAGTTGGTGAACAAGATGCAGATCAGAATGTTACTAATCTGGAGGGAAATGTAGATGGTCCAAGCGAAGTGATGCCGCGAACTTTTTCATATCATCCGGAGGAGTTGATTATAGGAGAATTGCAGACAGGCGTTCGCACTCGAAGACAGATTGATAAAGGGCTTACATGTTTTTATACAAAAGTTGCTCCTTTGCAAACTGAATTCTCATTGAGTTGTTTTATCTCGCAGGTTGAACCAATAACTTACAAAGTGGTGCTTACAGAAGATTCTTGGGTCAATGCAATGCAGGAGGAACTGAGCCAATTCGAGAAACTAGGAGTGTAGAAGTTAGTTGATTTGCCGGATGGTCATAGAAAAATCAATACAAAATGGGTTTTTAAATGCAAGAAAGACAACAGAGGAGTTGTTATACGAAACAAGGCTCGACTCGTTGTTCAGGGCTTTAGTCAACATGAGGGAATTGATTTTACAGAAGTCTATGCTCCTGTAGCACGACTACAGGCAATCAGAATTTTCCTTGCATTTGCGTCTTGGAAGAACTTCAAAGTATATCAGCTAGATGTAAAATCGGCGTTTCTCTATGGGAAGGTCAAAGAGGAGGTTTATGTCGGACAACTGCCAGGCTTTACCGATCCAATCCACAAAAACAAGGTCTACTTATTGGACAAAGCGCTGTATGGTTTACACCAGGCCCCGAGAGCTTGGTACGAGACTTTGTCTCAACACCTACTAGCCAACAAGTTCATTCGTGGAAAAGTGGATGCCACTCTCTTCACTAAAGAGGTCGACGGTCATCTTCTGATAGTTCAGATTTATGTGGACGATATAATTTTTGGGTCAACGAATGAAAGTCTGTGTAAAGATTTTGAATCAGTGATGAAGCAAAAGTTCGAAATGTCATCAATGGGGGAGATGAAATTCTTTCTGGGTCTACAAGTTGAACAACTACCTGAGGGAATTTTCATTCATCAGACGAAATACGTTCATGATATTCTAGAGAAATTTGGAATGTCAAGTTCTACTCCAGCTGCTACTCCTCTTGCAACAAATCATGGGATTCACCCAGATCTCACCGGAGACAGGGCTGATGAAACGTTCTACCGATCCATGATAGGTTCTTTGATGTACTTAACTGCTTCACGTCTTGATATCATGTACCCAACGTGCCTCGCAGCAAGATATCAATCTAACCCGAGAGCTTCGCATATGATCATTGTGAAGAGGATATTACGCTACCTGAAAGGAACTACTTCATTGGGGTTGTGGTATCCTAGGAAAGGAGAATTTACACTCGAAGGGTATTCCGATTCGGATTTCGGATGCTGCAAAGTCAATTCAAAATCAACAACTGCAGGATGCCAGTTCTTTGGACCTAGATTGGTTACCTGGCAGTGTAAGAAACAAACGTCTGTGGCGTTATCTACATGTGAAGCGGAGTACGTATCTGCTAGCAGTTGCTGCTCTCAGATCCTATGGATACAGCAACAGATGCGTGACTACGGTTTGCAGTTTCTTAACACACCTCTTTTTGTTGATAATGAGGCCGCTATAAATATAACAAAGAATCCAGTACATCACGCTAAAACTAAACACATAGAAATTCGTCATCACTTTATTCGTGATTGCTTTGAGAAAAAGTTGATACGAATTGAGAAAATCCACACTGACGTACAGAAAGCTGATTTACATACCAAAGCTTTTGATAAAAATCGGTTTAAATATTTGTTAAAACTGAATGGTATGAAGCTTCTTTCGGTGTCGGATGGAATTGTGGGCGTTGATGAGAGTACTATTGCGGATGAAGATGAGAAACAATCTGCAATGGTTTGTCGATTTTTTACTTGTTTTGGTATTTAGGGGGAGTAGATAGATGTATATTGTTTATTTTTTCAGAAAATACAAAAACAGAAAAAAAAATGCAAAAATACAAAAACATGATAAAATTTGAAAAAGAGCTTGTGTATAAAGGGAAAATGATAGTACATCGGCTAGACAATTACAGTATGCTAAAGATTTGTAAAGTTTAAATGAGTTAAACAGTCTCACTAATGATGTGTCGATAGGTTTTCGCACATTTAGTAGATTTATTCGGGATATAAACCTAAAATTTCAAACTTGTGAAATTCGTGGGGAACACTACTTGGATATATAGGTAACCCCTGAAATCTCGTTTGAAAGGTCTCATAATCTGATATACTAGGTTTTTATACTCAATGATGTCTGGGGTATTATTCCGGGACTTCTGCTGAACGGTAGTTCTGACCTAGTCCTTGGATAATACTTTCCACAAATGCTTGAAACATAGCATAAACCCTCAGCATCCCGATGAAACAATAAAATTGATAGTCGCTGCTGTTGTAGCTAAAAGATCCTCTAAAGGGGACATACTGTAAAGTCGAAGCTGATATCTCTCTGCGTATACGGAAGTATCGACCTGAGATCCCTCGGCCCTCGCATTACCTAATTTATGTACATATATCATTGTAGTATACTCACCTGTAAGACTGAATATTGGGATTCTGGATACGGGAGTATATTCAAGAGGTGGGACACATGAATGAGCTAAGTTCATAAAACATCTAATTCGTATCCTGAGTAAATTGAAATTTGTGTGGGAATTTAAGATGGATCAGTATATCGACAATCGAGGTGAATTGTTTAAGTCTGAGTAAGAAATAAAGCTTAATGGTACTTGTAATTTGTCTGATAGCTGATATGATTCCCTGACACGCTCACCAAAAATAAGTTTGTAAATAGTTTACTTTGTTTACTTTCTGAATTTTAAGTTTTCTGTATTTCATTTCTTAGTTTAGATCACTTTATAAAATCCAAAAAGATTTTATTTCTGCTTTATTTTTGATAAACGAAAGTGGAGAGTTGATTGTTGGATTCTCAGATGATTGAAGCAGATGCATGAGATTCTGAACTGAAGAATGAGGAGAGCTTATCTTTGATGGAGTTTGATTTATTGGAAAGTCAAAAACAAGTTCATTAACTTGATACTTGTTATTTTCAGAAAATGTTTGAAAATGTTTTCAAAATCAGTTTGATTCGTCAAATGATCAACCAGGGTCATTAAGTTGAACTTGGTAGATTAATTGAGTGATCAGGGTCATTAACTTGGACCTGAATACTTGAGTGGATTTCTAAAACTGATTGAGTTTGTGATTTTTTGTTGAAAAGATAAGGTTGTAATGATTGATGTTTGAGACACAGGTTTTGGACTTCATTATTCCTATGGAAGCTAATTGTCAAAGCTTGAACCAGATCAAGACCTCAGATTCTAGCATATTGAGAGGGGGAGTCTGTGAAAGGGGGAGTCTGGATCAACAGTCAAAGGGGAGTTTGAAGATGGAGCTAGGACAAGATTCTGAACCTGTGAAGATAGAATGCTTATGATGTGAAGACAGAGTTGGAGAAAAGACCAAGACTGAAGACTCGGAGCTGAAGACTTCGTCAACATCCAAGGGGGAGTCTATTGATGCATGGAATGTCTGTTGACTACGTGTATATCAAGTCTTAGGTTAAAGATAGTCAAGACTGAAGCTTTAAAGTCAAAATTAGGTCTTAATGTATAGGTTTCGCTTGAATAGACATAGTTGTAGGTGATTTCGTTTTTATGTCATTAGGGGGTTTCGCTCATAGGGATTCTTTAGGGTTTTGCTTATGTGTTCATTAAGTGATTTCGCTTTTGTGTCAGGTCATATGAGCGAAATCACATGGCCTATATATAGCTGCCATGAGCGAGACCTAGTTATTCATGCATGTACGTCTGAGCGGAACCTGGTCTTGCTTTCGGTAATGAAACTCTGTCAAATTACATTCAAAAAGCATCAATAAAGAAGGAATTGAAAGAGGAAAGCTGTTGTAACTTCGTGTATACTGATTCCGCCTTTATACGTGAAGATGAACATCCTTGACTGATTTTTCAGGGTCGAAACACGGTCCAACAGGGCTATTGGTGATTTGAAATAGGGATGAGCATCTTGGTATCGGTACGAGGTACCAGTTCCAAATGGTAATGTATCGATTGAATTTTGATACCCGCTATTTTGCGTTTTCGGGATCGGTATTTGCGGTTCGGTACGGTACCGGTATTTTATCGATTTATGGTGTCAATTACCATACTGGTACCGTACCAAAGCGAACATTTTTTATACTGGTACCTGTATCTACTTTTGGGATCGGTATTTTCGGTGCCGGTACAGTACCGAGCTTATCCTTAATTTAAAAATATACATGTACCGATGGAAACAATTATAAACAAGCGAGTGATCTTAGGATGTATTTAAGAATAACTTGGCACAAAGGAGTGAACTTTTTTTGGCATGTTAGTAGTTTCAAAAACAACAGCAAAAACATCATCTCTTGCTCATTGGCATGTCATCTGCTGTTACAATCATAAATAAATTTGGTTGCTAAACAATGATGTGTAAACGATACATTGGAGGTTTGAATTTAATGGTTTAAAGTTTTAAAGTTAAAACTATTACTTGACTAACGGGTCAAACAAGTACATGATAAAATTTAACTACAACAAGTGTCAGATGGATTGGTCGAGTTACACTAATGATTACAACATGAAACGGGTCACTTCAGGTTTATTATTGTGGTTACGGATGAAACAAAATGGGTCAGACACGTTAGATGAATGATCAATCTGAATTCGCCCATTAATCTGTTATGTATTTAGATGCTAACTTCTTACATCTTTTCAAAATAAATGAAAAAAATTATACATCTAATATAAAATTGTTGCTTTAAGTTTATGTTTAACCACCTGGTTTGCCGTAATCTATATCGCCAAGCTACCCAAACTGATTAACTTGTTATTGATATCGTCTTTGTAGGTTGCTGCTGATGGTATTTGGATGGTATGCCCAGAAGAAGCTGGTGCGCTGATCCAGTTTCCTGGCTTTAATGGGTTAGTTTTCAAGAAAAAAGCTCCTTCCTTTGTGACAAAATTTGTTATGCCCAGAAGCCGGTGCGCCGATCCATTTCTTGGCTTTAATGGTAGTTTTCTTGGAAAAAGCTCCCTCCTTTGTGACAAAAAAAATTGTTATTTTAATATACCAGTATCTTGTTGCCACTCACAGATGTAGCGTTGACCTTATTTTAAAATTCGAGTAGTGTCTGAACTCATGTAACTCTAATGGTGACTGTTAATGGAAAATGTCACTGTTTCATCGGGTTAAAGCAATGGTGGCTAGGAATGGCTTAAGTCAGGTCATCCATTCACCTTATGATCGACTTGCTTGAATCGAAGAAGAAGAAGAAGAAGAAGAAGAAGAAGAAGAAGAGCCGACTTTCATTTTGAATTCAGGCTTTCATAGTGACATTTTCTTTTTCTTTTTCATGTATTTGTAATTATATAACTGAGATATGTAAGACATAGATAAACAATAAGAAAACTAATAAAAAATACTATACAATATATCACAAGATGATTGATAAACTAAAAGAAAACGAGTACCACGTGGTAACAGTGAAAATGGACCTGACCAGGTTGGGCTGACCTAAAATGTTTTTTGTTTGAAACGTTTATATATTATTAGAGTGTCAAATATGATTTCCAACGATTATCTTGTATAACTAAAAATTTAAATATTTTTTATCATGTGATCCATGTGGTTTGATGCTTTAAATAATGAACAGTGAAAACTATAGACCTCATTGTTCCTCATTTGAACCATTTTTACTCTAAATATATTTGATTTTGTAACTAAAGACGCTTCTTGAATCGCATGGGGTAAGAGAACCCGAGTGATTTGGATGTTGGATGTGGAGTTGCTAGCTTAAGGGGATATCTTTTGAGATAGAGGTGGTTGCGTTTTCGTTTGCTCTAAAGGATGAACATGAGGCTAAAGCATAATTTACACTGGCAAGAGGTATTCTCGCCATTTCAATTCCAAAAGGCTGTTCTTTCCAAGCAAGACCTTTGTAGACTAAGAAGATATATGTTGTCTCTTTCTTTCATGCAGTTTTGTTCGCGTGGGCATGAGTGTGTCTTCTGGTCGGCCAACAAGAGGATATGGATCTGTACATTACAATCAGCTTATCTTTTTTGGGGTACTTCCTTCATACTATTTGGACATACTTCGGGTTATCAGTAAGAAGTATCCTTGGACACTTATGTTTGTCGAGTGTCGCGATATGACTCTTCTTATCTCGAAAGCTAATTTTTTTGCATACCAATAAATTTGTAAAGCAAACATTTATGTTTTAATTTTTAAAATATAACACCAAATCTGTTTAGTAATATGACATAACCTAAATCTGTTTAGTAATTTGATATAATCTACCCTTCTAAATCTTTTTATTAAAGTTAGCAGATAAACATGTATATTTGTCCCTCTTTTTTATTTAAGACCGACCCATTTAGCTAAATATATAACATACCCAAACTTATTTAACCTAAATCCAAATTCAATTGAATTTAAATAAATAAAAAAAGTAATTGTAATAACATATGGTTTTATTTCATATTAAACTACAATGTATGTCAAAATATGAACATCAACTGTATTAATCAATCCTAATATATGACAAAAAAAACAAAAACACCCCGACCAATGGTTTGGTTAAGTCGGAACAAATTCATCAAAATTATGATTTGTTTTAGTTTTGGTGTGTGGCTTGCTTGAATTGAGATTTGTAAGGCTATAGCATAGATAACCCACACCGATACTAGACATGCTATACGATGTATCACAAAAGGATTAATAAACTAACACAAAACGACTATGGCGTTGTAAATTATCGCCGCTGCCGCATCACGCGGGTTACCTACTAGAAAAATGAGTGCCAACATAACACGAATAAGAAAACTAACTTAAGTACTATACAATATATTACGAGACGACTGATAAACTAACGGTAAACGAGTATCCTATTCTAAATCGCCACTCCCGCTGCATCGCGCGGGTAAATGGCTAGTATATATATATATATATATATAAGTGTTCAGAAAATCCCTTGGATGATTAAGACTTAAACCTTTCCATTAATGTTTATCTAATCACCATTAAGGCTGCTAATCATGATTAACCATTTTAATCACCTTTTAATTATTCTTTAATCGCGATTAGATTTTTAGAAAATTTCGCCATTGTTTCCACTAAACTATTGCGTTTTCCATGTTTTTCTAAACGTATTTTTAAACATGTTTAACCCACTAATCATCATTAATCTCGACCAAGTATCCACATATCACCTTGCATGCATGTATTCCTACATATTTATCATTATTTTCCATGGACTTGTATATATATATTTGTAACATTATACTTAAAATAATGGCACTTTTATATACTTTAACTAGATCTTTATTTTAAACCATCATTATCTCATACTTTGTAATCTAGTTATTTTGTCCAAACACACTTGTTTAAATTACTACACTAAGATTATCTTAGTGTAAATCATGTTGTTTAGCTTTTATAAAAGTCTCATTTATCACAAACCATCCTCAAGTTCATTTCAAAATCCATGGATTATAAGGATAATATTCTTGTTTAGATCTAAACATCATGATGTCTAGATCATAATTTCTAGTCTAGATTATACAAGATCATAATTTTTAATCATCCTACATTAACATAATCATCATAAGCATGTTCATCAACTAGCACAAAGCAACATAATCAACAGATAATATATGATGACTATAGACTTTTTATGTTGTGATTAGAGTTTTAGGCTTTGTTTCTTTAATGTTCAAGATGATTAACTTGTACTTTAATAATCTACTTAATATAACAAGCTTAAAAAATAATAATCAAAGAGGATCTTACAACTTTTCAAGAGTTTTAGTGATCTTTAGATGAAGGTTAAGAAGATTATAAAGCTTCCAAGCACCTCCTAGTGTTCATCCATGCTTGCAACTTCTTTATATCATCATGAAATGGTCTTGTAATGCTTGATAAATGGTGTTTAATGGGTGAAAATGGTGTGTTATATGTGTGTGTTCGCTGCCGTGAATAAAGGGAGAGAAGGAGGAGGTTTCTTGGCTTTTGAAATGTTGAAAATGATGAGTATTTTGTTGGTGTATGGTTTTAAACTTTCAAGAAATCTTTCAAGAGTTAAATACAAAATCTTGACGTGAGGCATCGTAATAAACTACGAAGTCGTCAGTACCCTCAGGTAGAGATAAGATAGGCGCATCACACAGTTTATCTTTTAATAGTTGGAGAGCCACCTCTTGTTTCTCCACCCAGTCAAACTTCTTATCCTTTTGTGTTAGGGAAGTTAGCGGTTGAGCAATTTTCAAAAAAGTCTCTATGAACCTTCAGTAGTAGCCCGTTAATCCCAAAAATTGTCGCACTTCCGTGGGGGTCTTAGGCGTTTCCTAGTTCTTGATCGCCTTGATTTTAGCTGGATCAACATGAATTCCTTACTCGTTCACCACGTGTCCGAGAAATTGTACTTCGCGAATCCAGAATTCGCATTTAGAGAACTTTGCGTAAAGTTGTTCTTTCTTCAAAGGCTCCAAAATAGCTCGTAAATGTTGCTCGAGTTCCTCCCTCGATTGTGAATATATCAAAATATCCTCAATAAATACGATCACAGCTTATCCAAATACGACTTACACACGCGGTTCATGAGGTCCATGAACATCGCTGGTGCATTTGTTAAGCCGAATGGCATAACAAGAAACTCATAATGCCTGTAACGAGTTCTTGAAGTTGTCATAGGTATGCCTTCCTCCTGTATCCTCAGTTGAAGATAACCCAATCTCAAATCGATCTTAGAGTAGAAACTTGAGCCTTGTAATTGATCGAACAATAGTCAATTCTCGGTAGGGGATACCGGTTCCTGATAGAGAGCCTACTCAACTCTTGATATTCTATACACATCTGGAAGCTTCCGTAATAGTGATATATGCTAAACATACCCTAAATAACCTTTACATAACTTAGAAATAAGTTTTGAAGGGTTTGGTAAGGCAAAAACAAGTTTATTCGGTCACAGGGACTATTTGCGACAAACTGCAAAAGTCTACCAATTCGCATAGCAATGTACACTCCGGAACAAGATCATAAGCTAAACGTACCCTAAATACCCTTAACATAGCTTAGAAATGATCTTTGAGGGGTTCGGTATGAGAAAATATGCTTATTTGATCAACAGGGACTAAAAGCGTCAAAACTGCGAAAGTTTGCATATACGTGCATATCTTGCGTTCTGACCATATCCGGACATCCAAAAATTTTTTTAATCACTAACATATTGTATTTTAGTGATGGGAATGCAAAAATACCATTCGTCACGTAATTTGGATCGTTTTCGCTTCCGTTCGAGTTTCGTCGTAATTAACCGAAAAACGCGACCGCACGACCAAACAAACCGACATCCATGATATTTCCGAGCATATTTCAAGTACCCTGTGCTTTAACATCCTTGTAGAGCCTTGAAAATGGGTTAACGCGGGTTAAATGCGTCAAAAATCATCAAAACATGCTTCAGGGACCATTTTTGCCAATTTCTGAAAGTTCTGAACTATGAGGGTGGTAGCGTCATGCAATGGGTATCCCCCTGCATGGTGGCGCGACCTGAGGATAGCCTAGAGACAGAAACTTCATTTCAGCATCCAGCTCTTGTTTTCTAACTTAGTTTTTCAATGTTCTGGGCTATTTTAAGTGATGAGCAAGGCTTTGATTCATGACCACACACTTTGATTCATAACCACACACTTGTTTTAATCCTACAAAGCCTTGGGCAATACACATACAACTGTCATGATCTTGTGGCTTCAATTCAAGTATAAATACCCCCTCAAATCTTCCCATTTCCTTGTTCATTTCTCATTCTTTTCTCTACAAACTCTAAGTAGAGGCTACCATATTGTTGGAGGCCTCTTACCTGAGTTTTTCTAGTCATTTTTCCAGCCTAAGAGCACTTGTAAGTGTTCTTTCATGTCTTGTTCATTCATTTCAGCAATTATAAGCTGAAAGTCAAACAGTTTGACTACCGTTTGACTTTCGGTTTTGACCATGATTTGGTCAAGTCCCAAAGTTCGTTTGAACTTTGCAACGTGATCGTAATCATGATGGTTATAGTCCCTTACGATTATACCTACTGATTAACACGTTGACTAGTCGAAGTGACAAGTCAAAGTTTCGGTCAAAATGCACGATTATGTGCATTTTGCCAAGAAACTATTTTTGGGTATAAAAACACTTTGTTTTGATATCAAATCAGTTTTCTAACTTAGTTAAACATGTTTTAACATGTTTAACTCGTCACTTTTAGTTTAGTGCTTATTTAGGGTCGTAAGTCAAGCGGTCTCGACAAGCGCTTAGACTTTCGAAACCGACCCATTTGGTCGATCATTAGGATCCGACCAAACACATTAGGTGACCATAGTTGTATAGGGAATAACCTTCCGAGGTTATACCTTATGGTCACATCGTTTAATTAGTTGTATGATAGGTAGTTTATATGCCTTAGGAAAATGACCAAAATGCCCTTTTTGAGCATAATTTCAAAGTTTTGACACTTAAATTGATTATGCAACATTATTAAACATGTTTAGGTATATAAGACTTATCATAGGGCTAGTTAGACCATCCGAGCGCGCATTTGCGCAAATGACGCGTTAAAGTAGCGTAAACTACCTTAACGGGTCAAAAGCACTTAGGATAGGTTTCAAATCAGAATGTAGGCTTTGTTAAACCATATTACTTGAGTTCCAACACTCATTTGGTTTACAAGACCTCATTCTACCCGATCTCCCGATTTAGGTCCCGATTATTAACATAGTGATTCCATACTAGGTGCCACTTGATTCCTTGATTTCCCGAGCTTTGTTAGATCACTTAATCAAGGATACTTGCAATCTTAAGTGAGTACATAGTCCCCTTTTTTACGTTTTCAAATGTTTTGGGGTGATTCATATGTACCTATTAACTATTTTCATGATTTCAAGCTATATGTTTTCATATGCATAGTACTTATCCTTTGACGAATTGAACTATTATCTATCGCTTAAACACTGATTTTCAATGTTTGTAAGACTATTTGTTGGTTCGGATTGTTACTTATACATCCATTAACTATGATCAAGCCGATTGGTAGTACGATATAGCGCTATAGGTTGACACCCCATTCCTGTTGTATGGAATGTCAGAACCCAAAGGTTAAACCAAATAGATTTTGCCTTCATGGTAAATCTATAGTCACCAAAGTGCAGTTTGATACACTAAGGTTTGAATGTATTGCCAAATCACGATCTATGGTACATTTCGGTATACCACTAAGGCATATTTTGATATGCTGCCAACGTGATATTATATCAACCAATGTATAGACTGCAAATGTTTTTCCAATTAAGCCATAAAAACTTATGTTATTTCCAAAACCAAAGCATAGTTTGATATGCTATTGTTTACTAAAGTATAGTTTGATATACTGCAAAATCATGATTATGGTATATTTCGATATACTACCAACGCATATTTTGATATGCTACCAACGTGATACTGTTTTACTAAAGTATAGTATGATATACTACCAAATCACAATTTAAGTATATTTTGATATACTTCCAAAGCATAGTTGATATGCTCTCAATGTGATATTGTTTACCAAAGCATAGTTTGATATGCTATTTACAAAAACCAAAGTATAGTTTGATAAACTACCAACTTTGTTATTTACAAAACCAAAGTAGAGTTTGATATACTACCGACTTTGTTATTTCACAAACTAAATTATATTTTGATATACTACCAAAGCATATTTTGATATGATACTTTCAAATCCAAAGTATAGTTTGATATACTAAGAATGCCTTCACTCATAAACCAAAGTATACTTGTGATATACTATCAAATCTATTATTTCATTAACCAAAGTATATTTTGATATACTACTTATCCGATTATCTCAAAACCAAAGTATATATTTTTATATACTACAAACTTTTTATCAAAACAATGCGTTTTAGAAACAAAACTTTTTACAAGGATGTGACAACTGTCACTTTTCCATGTATTTTCGCACAATAATGAACAGTAATTTGTACCTTAATGACTGTGCATGATTGAATTAATGACATGAATGATTTTCTGATTGCTGTCATATACATACAAATGCATTTCATGTTGCAAGATTGTTTATCATTATGACATGCAACACAGTGTGGTACAATTAGTGCACAGAACAAAGTTAGCACAGTTATTAGACAAAC
This sequence comes from Helianthus tuberosus, assembly GCA_030545235.1. Taxonomy (NCBI): domain Eukaryota; kingdom Viridiplantae; phylum Streptophyta; class Magnoliopsida; order Asterales; family Asteraceae; genus Helianthus; species Helianthus tuberosus. Next base: position 34,213,020 of record CM060429.1, read on the forward strand.
TCGAAGTACTGATGGGAGTTCAGTACTCAGACAGACATGATGTTAAGACACAGAATGAGACCCGAAACACATAATTACACTAGAATAGTGTGTAGGAAAGTAGGGATCATAAAACTGCCTTCCGAGTGATGATTTAAGTGCTAGAAAGTGCCCAAAACACACTAAAACTGCAGAATTCTGCACAAAACAGCAAAAATCAGCATTTTAACTCCAAAATATAATGCAGAAATGTGGTTTAATGGTCCAGAATTCCTTCATAAATGTCGGGAATCAAAACTGTCATAAAAGACAAAATAAAGCACACTAAACTGCGCTATTTAGCACTTTAACGAACCGGTAACCAAACGAACAACCGGACAGTACCCGAAACACCAAAATTTTACTAGAAGCATTGTTTTCATGTATTAAAGCTAGTTATGATCACCCAACACCATAATACACCCTAAAACACTATAACACATTAAACACTAACTAATACCCTTGAATTCTAACCAAATCACATAACTAGAATTAGAAACAAACTAATACCCCCATGTTGTGGCCGGTTATGAAGGGGCCCACCATGCCCAAATCTTTTGATTATTTTATTAACCTTGTTAAGAATATCCTAAACACATTACACATTGTATAACACTATGTTGGGTGAACTTTTATAAAAACCAAAGGACTTCAACTTCATATCATTCTTCACCTTCAAACTTACACAACTCCTTCTCTTCTTCTCCATTGTCTACGGCCCAACACCCCTCTCATACTCCTCCATTTTCAATCCATTTTCATACATTCTAAGGTGATCTAAAGGTGTAACAAGCATACCTAAGAAGCTTGGAAGCAAGGGAGCTTGAAGGACCTTCTCTTAGAGCTTTTATCCACCACATTTCTCATCATCTTCATACTTGCTTCTTCCCTAGCCATAGAGCTAGTAGTAAGCTCCTTTGATCTTGTTTCTACTCTTGATTTTAGTGGTTAATGTATAATGTAACTTGATAAACTAAAGAATCTCAAGAAATCATAAGCATGATCATGAACATAAAGCTTAAAAACATGAAAATCAAAGATGTTTAAGTGTATGTAGTAAACTTGTTTGATGATTTCTTGTGTTTATGATGTAGATCATCATAAGAAGCTTGCTAGATGATGATTAAACACATGATCTAGCAAGTGTAAGGATGGATCTTGAGAAAATCATGTTGATCATCCTTTATGTGAATCATGAACTTTAAGATGAGTTGTTTTTGTGTAGGATGATGAATCCTACAAGATGTTAGTCTTGAAAGTAACGGATTTCAAAAATAATATTTTCAAGAAACTAAAGTTTATTTCAAGATTTAACATAGAGTTGGTTTTTAAAGAAAATAAACATGTTTTAAGGGTTAAAGCAAAGCTAGTAAAGTGTATGTAACAAGAAAAATACAAGAAGACTAGTTTTTGTAAAAATCACTTTACAAGTTGTAAAGAATGAAATTCCATAAAAATGAGTTTTATAAAACAAAAACCATGGATTTAGTGTTACTAGACTTTATTAAACAACATGTTAAATTACTACACATTTTTGTTAAACTTCAAGTTCATGACATATTGTGAAAATGCATATTTTTTGCTCATGGTAAGTTATATATGAATTGTTGATGATTGATGATGAATTATCAAAAGAAAATGATATGCTAATAAGCATGAAAACCTCTATTTTTAAGGGGAAACTATGGCAAAATTTTTGTAGAAATTAAACACTTACAAAAATATTTTTTAAACAAGTGTTTACAAGTAAATTTTGGTCTTGGTTATAATATAAAAATTTGCCATAATTTTTATTATAAAAATTACAAATATTGGAGGTTGATTTTTGATAATAAAAATCACTAAGTATATATTTAGGAAAAAATATATATTTAGATGTCACAAAAATTGTGTGCTACTTGTATATTGTTTGTATTAGTTATGTTAAACTAGGAACCTTGAAAATAATACACCAAAAATACCAAATTTTGAAATATAAAATATTACCAAAATAACAAGAAAATAAATATATAATTTATACCCAAATATTGGACAATCGGACAAAGGACATTGGACTATATATATATATCAGAAATAAATTCGTAACCCGACAAAGGGTGTTAAACGGTATATTGAAACCAAGGAAATAGCAAAATATGAATTTTTACAAGTATTACTAAATATGTCATATTTTGTTGAAATAAAAAATATATTATTTTTGAAGTATATATTTTCATAAACAACACAAAAATATATTATTTGGGTGAAACTAAAAATATATATTTTTCTAAGTTTAATCTTAAAAATATATTATTTTTGAGATTTATATGGAAATATACCTATTTTTGCCAAGTAAAATTTATAGATATTTTTCTATAAAAATTCTCTTAAAACATGTAAATTTTAAGGATATAAATTTGGTGATTTTTGATTATACAAAAATAATATTCCGGAAAATAATACACAATTAAGTATAAAATACTTAATAAATATAAGAAAATACGTATCCTATACGTACAAATACACACCGGAATACACTACCCATACTTGGCAAAATACCCTAATACAAATACACAAGAATGGAAATACACAAGTATAAGTATACCCATACTTGGGAAAATATTTATATGAGAAATATACATGACAAAGCAAGTTAAAAAAAATAAATATATTATTTTTAACAATTTTCCAATAATTGAATAAAACTAAATTAAGTTAAAATATCCTAATTTTAACTAATAATTATATAACTGGGAATTATATAATGTACATAAACAGTATAACTCAAAGAATACTAAATTCGAAAAACAAGTCATAAAACATAAGACCAAGAGTCGTTACACGACTTAATCGTCTAATTAATATAACACGTGTGTAGGAAGTTGTACGACTCGTTGAAGCACCTTTAAGTATACGTGACAGCAGGACACAAACTTGTGAGTTCATATCCCCTTTTTTCTTTTAACTGTTTTCGGTTTTATAACTTACGAGGGTGAAATACATGTTTCAAATGTTTCAAACGTTTACAAATGGTTTGGTTAGCTAAGGAATGAACTATTAGATCATGTGAATGGTGGGTACAACACTTAAGACCATTAATCCTTGTATAAGGACCGAGGGGCATGAGTGATAGATCTATCTGGGTGTTGCGAGCCCCACCCATGGGCCAGGGAGTGGCCGAATGTGGTGACTATGTCGTCCCAGCCGGGTGGACCGGTACAAAATTCGCTAGGTTTGAGCCTTCCTGCACCATTGCACACATATTGACGACCTTGCAAATCATTAATTGATCTGTTCATAGGCGCTTTCATACCGGATTACAAAAGCATACTTACAAATTATTACAAGTTTATACGAGCGCGCATACAAAAACACATGAACTCGCTCAACTTTTGTTGATATTTTCAAATTACATGTATTTCAGGAAACTAATGGATCTGGCGACGTTTGAAAGGTTTCAAGTAGTGTTTTCAAGAAGTGATGTCATCCTGTTTTGGAAGGGTTTGATTGGTATATCTTATCTTAGATAAGATATACGAATCAAAGCCTTGGTTTATAAAGTCTTTTGTTTAAAAGTCCTTTATGGAACTTATTTCTATTTGAAAGGTTTGTAAACTAAACTTGAAGTCTGTTGGTTGGTACTTAACAACTTGGGTTTGTAATATTTTGAAACGTATGAATGGATGAACATCATGTTTTAATCATATAGTTGTTTGTTATAATTGATTGCAATGATATTGAGCAAGTCACACATCATACGCTTCCGCAAAAGTCAGGGTGTGACAAAGGATTCATGGCTATTTTTGTAAACATAAAAGCTTTTTCTTATGTTAACCAAAGCCATGAATCTAATTCGAAAAACATATGTTACTCACAGGCATTTTTATGCTGACGTCTTATTTTCACATATGTTTCAGGTGCTACTATGTGATGAATGTTGACGCATGCTACACATAGGATGGACTCGTGCCTTAGTGACTTTAAAACTTGAAAGACAATTATTGTATTTATCTGGTTTGTATTAAAAAATGAGTCCATTAATGGAATAAAGCAAAACTTCAATCACCATGTGTTGTGAAATAATGATTCTGTTACGATACTCCCCAACGTTTCTGCCGCGATTTGTTGTTTTACGTGGTCGGGGTGTGACATGTTTAAACACATAAATGCAGGATATAAATAACTATTAAAATAGTACAGAAATTACCGGTTTCGTGCCAGTTGTCATAGTCTCCCTCCGTTAAAAGAATTTTGTCCTGAAATTCAAGCTGAGTTATCTCTAGCATGAGCTTCCTCAAATAGGTGGGGGTACTTGGGTTTAAATTGATCCTCACGTTACCAAGTATACTCTGGCCTGTGATGAGAGTTCCAACGTACTTTGACTAGTTTTATGCAACTTCTCCTTGTTTTCTAGACCTTTCAGTCCATCACCTCAACAGGTTCTTCTGTGAATCGGAGTTTATCGTCAATGGGTACCTCATCCGCAGGGATGATAACCATTTCCTGGGTTGGATTCTTCTTGAGGTTTGACATGTGGAACATATCATGTACGCCATTCAGTTCCTCCGATAACTCCAATTTTTACGCTACGGTACTAATCTTTTCCAAAATCTTGAACGGTCCAATATACCATGGATTCAACTTTCCAAGCTTCCCGAACCTTGTTACACCTTTCCAAGGTGAGACTTTCAACAACAATTTGTCTCCCACCTTGAAATTTAAAGGTTTACGTCGTCGATCGGTGTAGCTCTTCTGTCGATCACGAGCCGCCTTGATACGATCTCGGATCTGAAAGATTTTATCAGTAGTTTCTTGAACTAGTTCGGGACCAATCAGCTGTCTGTCTCCAGCTTCTACCCAACACAGCGATGAGCGACACTTGCGTCCATATAGAGCTTCGAACGGTGCGGCCTTTATGCTCGTATGATAGCTGTTATTATAAGAAATTTTACCAGGGGTAGGTGAGTATCCCAGCTGCCGTCTCTGTTAGAAATTATTGAGATAGGCACTCCATGATGTGCCATAATTTCTTAGAGATATAATTCGACAAGCTTTCCAGTGCTATCCTTTTCTCGTATCGGTAGGAAGTGCGCAGACTTTGTCAATCGATCGACTGTCACCCATATCATATCGTGTCCTCTAGGGGTCCTGGGTAATTTAATTATAAAATCCATCGATATTTGTTCCCACTTCCAAACGGGTATCTCGGGTTGTTGCAGCAGACCTGATGGCTTCTGATACTCGGCCTTAACCTTGGCACAGGTCAGGCACTTTCCGACATAAGCAACAACGTCATTCTTGAGATTTGGCCACCAATAATACTCTTTCAAGTCTTGATACATCTTGTTTGATCTTGGGTGGATCGAGTATCTCGACTTATGAGCTTCATTGAAGATAATATCCCGAAAACCGCCAAAGAGCGGAACCCAAATGCGTCCCATGAAGTATAAGGTTCCCTCTTCATTCGACACCAACTGTTTCTCCATACCCCGGAGAAGTTCTGCTTTAATGTTCTCTTCCTTGAGTGCTTCTTGTTGGGCGTCATGAATACGCGTAGTAAGATTCATCCAAATTGTCATTTCCAAAGCTCGAACCCTTAATGTTTTAACCCGTTCCTTTCGACTTAAGGCGTCCGCTACCACGTTCGCCTTTCCTGGGTGGTACTTAATCTCATAATCATAATCATTCAACAACTCAACCCATTGTTGTTGACACATATTTAATTCCTTCTGATTAAATATGTGCTGCAGGCTTTTGTGATCTGTGAAGATGGTACACCGAGTGCCATAAAGATAATGTCGCCAGATCTTCAAAGCGAATACCACCACGCCTAATTCCAGGTCGTGGGTGGTGTAATTCTTCTCATGAATCTTCAACTGACGTGATGCATATGCGATGATCTTTTGTCGTTGCATGAGCACGCAAACCAAACCTTGACGCGAAGCGTCACAGTACACCACAAAGTCATCAGTAGCATCGGGCATCGATAAGATCAATGCATCGCATAGCTTATCCTTGAGAAGTTGGAATGCTTCTTCTTATTTGTTTCCCCAGTCAAACTTCTTGTCTTTCTGCGTAAGGAATGTTAGCGGTTGAGCAATTTTTGGAAAAATTCTCAATAAATCTCCGGTAATAGCCTGCTAATCCCAGAAACTGCCGTACTTCAGTCGGAGTTTTGGGCGCTTCCCAATTCTTGATCGCTTCAATATTTGATGGGTCTACATTAATACCATTCTCGTTCACAACATGCCCAAAGAACTGTACCTCGCGAATCCAGAATTCGTATTTTGAGAACTTCACGTAAAGCTTCTCTTTCTTTAACAGTACCAGAATGGTTCTCAGATGTTGATCATGCTCCTCCTTCGTTCGCGAATATATCAGAATATCGTCCATAAATACTAGCATAAATTTATCGAGATATGGTTTGCATACGTGATTCATCAAGTCCATAAAAACTGTCGGTGCGTTCGTCAATCCAAATGGCATAACGAGGAACTCGTAGTGCCCATAACGAGTCCTGAATGCTGTCTTGGGTATGATTTCCTCTTCAATCCTTAGCTAATGATAGCCAGGCCGGAGGTCTATCTTGGAGTAATAACTTGATCCTTGTAATTGGTCTAATAAATCGTCAAACCTTGGTAGTGGATACCGATTCTTGACAGTGAGTTTATTCAACTCTCTATAATCAATACACATTGGAAACGTTCCATCCTTTTTCTTCACGAACAACACTGGAGCTCCCCAAGGCGAGAAGCTTGGTCTAGTGAATCCCTTATCCAGCAACTCTTGAAGTTACATGGATAGTTCTTGCATCTCGGATGGCGCAAGTCGATAAGGTGCCTTGGCCACAGGTGCGGCTCCTGGAACCAAGTCAATAGGAAATTCGACTTGTCTTTTGTCACACCCCGACCACGTAAAACAACAAATCACGGCGGAATCGCCGGCCAGTGTTATAACAGAATCATTGTTTCATAACACATGAAAATTTGAAGTTTTTTTTATTTAAAGATTAACCTTTTACATTGTCATGAAATTTAAACAAACAAGTTATACATAGTCTATTATTGTTATTAAGTCATTAAGGCCTCATCTAGTCCTAAGTGAGCTTGCATCCTAGCAATCAACATCATTCAATCAACACATGAAACATATGTAAAAACAAAGTCAGCAAAGAAATGCTGGCGAGCAGATAGGTTTTATGAGAGTGTCGGAGTCATGGCTCGTTTTACACGTTGCAATACCTCATTAAAAACCTTGTTTTGAAAAGTGTATAGTATTGCAACATAATTAACCAACTCAAATCAAGATGATTATAACTTATAAAATCTCGTAGCCATGATTCTTAACTCAAAAGATTTATTTAAGAAAACCAAATTGTAAATCATCTCGTTAATAAAACTCGTATGGTTTATATCTTTTAGAAAACATCGTTATGTGACGTCGTTTTAACCTCGTTTACTCAAGTGAACTAAATATTGCCACGGAATGTAATATGATAAAAACACTTATATATAAGAAGTACCAGCGGCGTATCTACCATGCTTTTATCATATCACACCCGTCCCATTATCTAATCACAACCCAAAAACCAATCGTTTATCCAATTCGTTTAACTCGATAAAATTGTTTCTATCGTTTAAATCATTCTCGTTTTAATTGTGAAAATTACTTTTGGTCACCTCGCTAATAACATCCAAACCTTCGCAACTCGCCTATCGCTTCTCGCATTAACAAACCACCAAAGGGTAAGTTAACAATCACAGATTCAGTCGTTACCCACATACCCCCCACACATAACCATGGGTGCAGTCTGATAATGGGATTTGTCAGATCCTATGGTACCATAACCTAATACTGGTCGGTTCGGCCAAAACTAATGAATGTTATTCGGTATGTAATTACGCCCAACAAGTTTATTCACATTATCAAAATCGTTATTAATTTAATATAAACCATATTAATCATTTAAAAAACATCGAAAACATTTAACACATATGAATCACCCCAAAACAATCGAAAACAGTAAAATAGGGGAACTATGTACTCACTCGAGAATGCTTAGAAGTCTTGATTGACAACCAAGCAACGCTAGAGGGATCACGGAAATCAAACGGCACCTAATATAGGTAACTATATTAATAAACCGGACCTAAATCGGAAGATCGGATAGGATGAGGTTTCGTAAACCAAATGAGTATTGGAACTCATATGATATGGTTTAACAAAGCCTACATACTAAATCAAAACCTAACCTACATGCTAATGACCCATTACGACTCGTTTAGGTAGCTTACGCTACTTTAACACGTCGTTCGCGTGAAACGCATTCGGACCGCCTAACTAGTCCTATGACAAGTATTATATGCCTTAACATGCCTAATAATGTTACCTAATCAATTTAGATGTAAAAATTTAGGTTACATATGCTTAAAATGAATTTATGCGCAAAAAGGGGCATTTTGGTCATTTTCCTAAGTCATATAAACTACCTATCATACAACTAACTAAACGAAGTGACCATAAGGTATAACCTCGGAAGGTTATTCCCTATACAACTATGGTCACAAAAAATGTTTGGTCGGATCCTAATGATCGACCAAACGGGTTGGGTTCGAAAGTCTAAGCGGTTGTTTAGACCGCTTATCTTACGACCCTATATAAGCACTAAACTAAAAGTGACGAGTTAAACATGTTAAAACACGTTTAACGAAGTTAGAAAACAAGTTTGATATCAAAACAAAGGGTTTTGATACCCAAGAATAGTTTGGTTGCAAAATACGCATAAACGCGTATTTTGACTGAAACTATGACTCGTCACTATGCCTAAATAACGTGGTAATCAGTAGATATAGTCACAAGGGACTATGGCCATCGTGATTACGCTCACGTTGCGAAGTTCAAACGAACTTCGTGTTGACCAAAGACTGGTCAAAGCAGAAAGTCAAACACTGTTTGACTTTCGTGCTTGAAAACGCATAAAAGAATGAAAGAATACTTACAAAGGGTCCAAGCTAGGAAGATCTTGATCCAAAATACTCAGATATGAAGTTTTGAAATTCAACTTAGAGCAATTCAGACCAAGAGTGTGTAGAATGAAGTGAAACAAGTGGTTTTATATAGATTTCGGAGAACCGTTAGGATCGTTTCTCTCAAATCGTGCCTTGATCTTGACCATACATGTGGGCACAAGGTTTTGTAAACAATGGGAATATCAAAAACAAGCAAAATCCATCAAATGGTATTGAAAAACCATGAACAAAACCATCAAAATCAGCTGGAATGGATAGATTCAATGTTTCTATACTTGGCAACTCTCGCGCCCCACGTAAGAGCCATACAAGGCTTACGCACCCTGCCTAAGAAGATTGGCAGAATGACAGTTTTGGCCCCTACAAGCCCAAAACTTGGTTTTTGATGCATTTTTGACACGTTTAAGCCCCGTTAACCCCATTTCAAAGCTCTAAAATGAAGTTAAAGTATAGGGAACTTAAAATATGCTCAAAAACATCTCAGATGTCGGTTCGTTTGGTCGTACGGTTACGTTATTCGGTTAATTACGACGAAAGTCGTAACGGACGCAAAAACGATCCAAATTGCGCGACGAATGGAATTTTATCATGCCAATCACTAAAATAAAATGTTTTAATGATTACATAAATTTTTGGATGTCCGGATATATTCAGAACGTAAGATATGCGCGAAAATGCAAACTTATGCACTTTTTGACGCTTTTAGTCCATGATTGACCAAAAAGTTTATTTTAGCACACCGAACCCGTCAAAGCCTATTACTAAGATATTTAAAGGATATTTAGGGTATGTTTAACTTATGATCAAGATCCAGAATGTTTGTTACAGTACGAATCGGCATACTTTCATTGTTTGTTGAAATTAGTCCCTGTAAGCGAATAAACTTGATTTCGACACACCAAACCCTCCAAAACTTATTTCTAAGTTAGGTAAAGGTTATTTAAGGTATGCTAAGCCCATGTCACTATTCCGGATTGTTTGTCGCATTAAACTGATTACGTTTACGTAGCAGTTCGCGTATAACTTTCTAGAAAGGGATTTAGAGCTTGAAATCGAACGAGAATTGATATGTCCAAATGATACACATATTTATACAAATCCCAAGTATGAAATACAATATTTCATTGATTTGGTATTTGTTTGATGGCTGTGGAGGCACAGATGTCATAGTCTCCCCTACTTTAGGAAATTTCGTCCCGAAATTTATTTAGAGGAAACTTGTGAGAGCTCGAAATATGAAGTCGAAAGATAAAAAAACACTGGTTAGGGTTCTGAACTTCTAGTAACTTTAATAACACTATGCTTGCAATGTAAGAGGGACACTTATATAAATATATGAAGCGCCATTGGTGCATCCACCATACCTCCATTACATTGTTCACATTTTGTTATTGTTGCCACTATTTTTTCTTACACTTGATAAATCTTACTGTGGTTTCCGTGCACTGAATTTCATACTTATGTATGCATCCATAATTATGTAATTCCTTGCATAGTCCACACAGTGCATTTTATAATGTGTACGGGAAAACCAAATGAACGAACATGTGATGAGTATGACTAGACCACCATAGGGTCCTTTTAATTAAATTAACAAATGATCTCTTAAAATAGACAACCAATGAGTCTTTTCAGCTATATCATAACATGACATTCCCAACCAGATTTGAATCAATCTTTTTAACTAGACCACTCAAGGGGTCTCTTTTGAATTATGGAACGGTACCATATAATCCAAGGGTCTTAACTATTACGTAGAAGCCCATTAAGGATTTGAGGTAGTACCTTTGGATATCCTACTATGAATCCCTCATATGAAGATATGGAAGATTCTACGAGGATTTGGATAACGAAAATTCTGATCACACAAAAACATAAAAGAAAACACATAAACATATAATCACATAATTGTTTAACTTGACCTTTAATTTGCTATCTTTGGACACAGGTATTTAAGGCACACCAGGAATCCAATCCGTGGATTTCATTTGGCACTTTAAACATTTCAAAAATCTAACTAAGAAGATAGGAAGATCTTAATAGGAATTCGGCTTTGTCCTTATTGAATCATAATGTACGCATTAAGGCATACAAGGAATTCAATTAAGGACTCCGATTTAAACGATAATCATCCACAAGGATCTAATCATGAAGATAGGAAGATCCTATATGGATTTTGGAATTCGAAGAGCGGGAGAAGCTTTGAAACCTTGCACTAGACATGCTTAAGTCAAAACACCAGGTAGAATACTCATGGAGTTGAGGTGCTAGATATGTCAAGGTGACATATGAAGCAGAATTTGGAGGTTGGGTACTACGTATGTTAAGTCAATCATACGAGCATAATGTTTTTCGAAAAATATGCATGGGGTTCTTTAAAAATGTGTTTAATGTTTTTAAAACCTTACGTAATACCTTTGAAATCATATGGTAAATATATTAGGTAAATATGTTTATAGATTGTTTTAAAATCATGCGAGATGAATTTTGTAATCATGTATAAGGTTTTTGAAAACATGGATAATGCTTTTGAAATCATGCATTTGATATATTAAGTAAATATACTGTGTTAAAATCGTTTTCAAACTATATGAGATATTTTGAAATCATGAAGTTTGTTTTTGGAAAACATATACTATGTATGTTGTTATGAAAACTAGAATGTAATGATATGGGTATGGGATCGAAAGATACCCTTAGTTATCTAACCAAGGATTTAAAGTGATTACTCAAAATGTCATTTATATTCTGTACTTCGTTTCTTAGAATGAAACGAGTACTTAGAATTTTCGAGAAAATCATGAGCGATCACATGAATGGGAGAACTACAAGAGCAGTTTGTAAAGAACATAGTTCCTTAGTGTAGGTATCGTAGGGGTACGCCATACACACATGTAACTACACTTGTACAACAGAATTGTGAACAACTATTTATTTATAAACCAAACAAGTTGTTTCAGAGTTCAAGAAAAACAGAAGAAACAAAAGCATAAGATTTATACTAATTCAAAGCAGCAACGTCTTCTTAATCAGCCAGATGCTCATTCATGGGTCAGATTCGCATTGACAAGCTTTGATCATTTGATCCTGGAATAACCCGTCTCGCCATAGATGTAGCAAGTACCAGGAGGAAAACGAGCTTGAGTAAAAGTTGCCTTAGGGTTGGTTTGGACCACCTTGGATTGGGTTGAATCGACAAGCATTTGCTAGGTGACCGAGTCGCCCACATGATGCACACAGACGACACTGTAGGTAAGCTAGGTGAGGTGCATTACATTTGTTGCGCATTGGTGTAGTACCGGCATAAGGTTCCCTTGCAGGAGGTTGAGCAGCAGCAAGATTTTCAACAGCTTTGTTTTGGATAGCAAAGCGGCACACATTAACCAAATGTCCCCGTCGTCCACAATGGGAACATTTGCGACAAGGTGTCTGATTCAGATGATGAAGGTTGCATTGATTGCACCAAGGAGCAGTTCCCAAGTACGGCTTCTTGGCTGGTGGTGCTGCCACCTGGCTAGGCTCCGCTTTATTTGGTGCAACATCTGGAGGATTCTTTGAGGTTTTACGCTTCTTTGACCTTTTCGAAGGCTTGGCTTCTGCTTCCTTTGATGCTTCTTGGGTGGCTTCATCCTGGAGACGAGACATGGCAACAGCTAATTCAGCAGTCTTCTGGATTACTACGCCTATTCGTTGGGCAAATTTGGTAGCCAGTTCGGACATCTGAGCATCGCTGCGATGAAGAGACATTCTAGAGGAAATGGAAGACATAGGAAGAAACAAGTGAAATGTTATCGGGTAACCAAAATAGAATGACAATGCATAAAAATTGTGATCATTTGTATGTTACCTAAGGCAAACAAATAAGACGGTGATTAATCAAAGTAAATGAGACATATTAATGTATCGCGAAGACATGCTTTAGCCTATAAGTGGACACTCACCCCAAGAGATCCCAGGTAAGAGTGACTGGTCTGATTATGTGGATTTGTATGAACACTCTTGTCACACCCCGATATTTCCACATATTACCAGTGGGCTCGGCGGGGAGTATCGTTACGTAGTTGATATCATCATTGTCAATACACACAATATAATAGCACAGCGGAAGGCTCGGTGAAATAAACTATTACAAACCATAGTGTCTGAGTGTTCAAATGGAAGAATATACAGACTTGGTTGTAATCAGATCCAGAGGCAGATCATAAAAAAAATACAAGAAACTGAAATAACAGACTCCAGGTATCTAGGGATTTGCAAGATCCTCTTATATGACACCTAGTAGCTCCAGCCTATTTACGAGATGTACCTGTCAATCAGTCTTTAGAAAATACGTTAGTTTACACTGGTAAATACATTTAACTGGCTCGTTTGAAAAGTGTTTATGAAAATTGATTTAAGTGCACAAGGCACAAATCATTTATAACTTGAGACAATTATTTAAGATAATCTTGTATACAGATTTATATGTTTGTCATACAATTGGGGCCGGTTGGAAGCCGGTCTTGATTAACCGACTCACCACTTATAGAACCCACAAAGGAGTTATCCCCAACATGTGGGTTTATGATAATACCTTCTACTGAAGCTACTCAATATGTATGGAAGGTTTAATAACCTATTAGGATGCTAACGGGTCTTTATTTAAGTCAAAGACTTAGACCGGCTAGCTAGAAAGAAACTTTACGGTTCTTAACGCTAGATTAAGCAGAGACCGGAATAGAATATGGTTTAGACCCGACAAGTTTGGATACTTGTATAATATGGGTAAACTAAACACATTCGGGAATTTGAGGAGTTAATGAATAGGTTAAACCCGTTTTGGCTATTTTAAGTAAACTAGTCACATAAGCCGATCCGAATGCATAAATGCATAACGAGTAACCAAATGAATTATATACAGGTCTCAATTGTTATTATGCTTAAAATATGTTAATACATCAGTAGGATGTTAAATTATATGCCCAAAAAGTATTTAAAACCAAATTAAGTCCCATAAGGGCATTTTGGTCATTTTAATGATTATAAAGGAGATTTTATAACAAACTAAGGTTCTGGTCTTTGATAATCAGTAAAAATATTTATTTTATCACATTACATCAGTAAGATATTATACATATGTGAGGTTTACCATTTATGGCCAAACTATGCCCCGAAAGGGCATTTTGATCATTTCACATATGCTTTTAAGGACATTTTTGGAAGTTTGAGTTCATGACTTATACTTACTATAATAATACTGAAATTTATTTAAATATTCAGTAGGTAATAGGTCTTAGGTGTTAAATATGGTTTTAAACCATACTATGCACCTTTCTAGTGTAAAACTAGCTAATTAACGATAATTAAGACGTTTATGTAAATCTGAGATTTTTATCAGTTTTAAATTCTTAAAATAATTTATTTAATGTATGAAATCAGTGGGAAAAAGTTTGGCCTTCGAATCATTTGTTAATCTCATTTAATGCATGAAAGGGTATTATCGTCATTTACCGATTTACACAAGAACTCTATGATATGGGCAGATTATAATCTGACCAAAAATCCTAAAAATCATTTAAACTAATATCTTAACAGTAGGTAATGAGTTTTGGGTAAAAATCCAAGTTTAAACATGTCTTATGCAAGATATCGCAATTTAATTAATAAAAAACTTCTATTTACGATATCGAGCATAACTTCAGTTTGAGACCAAGAACTAATGTCAAATTTTCCGTACAAGCTTATATATCAGTAACAATGGTTTTTGTCCTCTCACATTTCTAAAAATCTCATTTATATGTCAAAAGGGCAATTTTGGCATTTATAAGCATATTAACAAACAAGAGCATATAATTCAAACTACTAAGGACCAAGCAATATAACTCCAGGGGGTTATACTACTATATAATATGGTCTTAATGGATGCTTAAAACATGAGAGAATTAAGCTTAAACGGGTCAGAACTGAAAGTCAAAGCAAAAGTCAAGCTTTTGCGACTTTCGGTTATGAACCGACCTTAGACTGATAATTGTCGGGTTAGACAGGTTTAAACATGTTCTAATACTAATCACCAAGTTATTAGAATGCTAAATATAATTTATAACCTCTGTTTTATTAGTTTAGATCATTATTAAAGTTTCTGTTCAGTTTGTCTTTTTGACTAACTAGTTTGACCTGACAATTAACTAGTCAAACGAAATAATTAGGAGGTGCCCTTTTAAGGGTTAATCACCTATATTAATATGGTCACATAACCACTTTTATTTCGGTCAGTGGCTGGACCATTTATGATTAAACCTAAAGTCAAAGTCTAATTACGATATCTTTGACTTTTCGGTTTTTAAGCTAATAAAATGAACTAAGCAGGGACTAAGACACTTACATAAGGTCCTAGCTATCTTTTCTACACTTCTTGATCCTCTTCTAATGCTGGCTATCTCCAGAATTGAGTTTTTGAATTGTTGCAAATGAAATGAGCACTTGAACAAATGAATTTAGGGTCTTTATATACTAATGTGTCATGCATTAGGATGTTTGCAGCTGTTTTGGAGGCATCTAGGATCACCCCAGGTGTGCTAGTGGTATTACAAGTCCGTTAAACAGCCCATGGTATCGATTAGAATGAGGTTATTGGGCTGTTTGGTAGCCTCTGAATGGTCATTAAGAGGCTACCTCTTAATGGAACCATTAAGAATTTTACCAATGAGAAGGTAGAAGAATGTGACATGTGATGATTTACCATTCAGAGGTTACCTCTTAACCATTCAGACTTGAGGTTACCTCTTATTCATTCAGAGGTTTTTAACCATTAAGAGGTAGCATCTAAATGGTCATTAAGAGGCTACCAAACAGCCCCTAAGTCAACTCTGAGCTGAAACTTGCACCTGTCCACATTTTTCTGCACTGGGCAGTCCCTCGTGGGCCGCGTAGGATCAGAGGGGGGGTTTACGCGCCCCACGTCAACCTGTTGATCAGGTTAAACATGTTTCAATCTTGGCAGTTTCAGTCCCTGATCCTTAGAAACTTAATACAACCTCATTTTTGGCATATAAGGCCCTTGTAGTTAGTTTGTAGAGGTTCATGGGAGTATAACCAAACTCCGTTAGGCCGGGTTTCTGTAAATATCACCATAAACACAAGTTTCATCATGTTGACACTTTTCACCCAAAGTCTTGAAAACTTGTATAACGATCTCGAAACTGCATGAAATTTATACTACTTATTCTTGAGAGTATATTTGAATATTTTGAAGCCTCGGGTTCATTAAAAGGTCACTCAGAGGTAAGAATTAACATGTTGACACGTTTAACCCCTGTAGTTTATAATCTTCCGATTATTTTCATAAACGGCTTCTTATATCCAATTAATCACTCGTTTAAGAATATATTATTCGTGTATGGTCATTCAATGGCACAAGTTTGGCATGTTGACACTTTTAGTCCCTGTGGTTTCATATTTTCATCGTTTGGCAACTTTAGTCCTTCAAACTCAATCTTTCACATATTTAGAGTTTAGGACATGTGTCTTTACATAATTGGACATGTTTTTATGTGGTGTTACATCCTCGCCCCCTTAAAAGAAATCTCGACCCCGAGATTTACTGGAATAAGTGAGGGTACTTCTGTCGCATAGTAGACTCAACTTCCCACGTAAATTCAGGGCCTCTACGGGCATCCCATTTAACTTTCACTGTAGGCACGTGCTTTCTTCGGAGCTTTTTAACCTGACGATCCTCGATCGATATAGGTCGTTCAGCAAACCTCAGGCTTTCATCAATCTGTAACTCTTTATGAGACATAGCTAGCGATTCATCAGCTAGACATTTCTTGAGATTACAGATGTGGAACACATTATGAATTCCACTCAGCTCTTCAGGCAAGTTTAGCTTATAAGCTACACTGCGGACACATTCTATGATTTCGAATGGTAGAATATACCTAGGGCTTAGCTTGCCCTTCTTACCAAAACGCATCACACCTTTCCAGGGTGATACTTTTAGTAAGACCTTGTCGCCCACCTTAAACTTTAGAGGTTTTCGCCTCTTATCAGCATAACTTTTCTGTCTATCCCTGGCAGCTTTCAGGCGATCACGGATTTGGAAAATCTTGTCCATTGTTTCAAGGACTATATCAGGTCCTGATAATTGAGCTTCTCCTACTTCCGCCCAACAAACAGGCGTTCTGCATTTTCTTCAATATAATGCCTCAAATGGCGCAGCCTGAATGCTAGTATGATAACGGTTATTATAGGAGAACTCGATCAAAGGTAGGTGGTCATCCCAACTACCTCCCAAATCAATAACACATGCTCAAAGCATGTCTTCCAAAGTTTGAATTGTACACTCACTTTGTCCATCTGTCTGGGGATGGTAAGCAGTACTAAAATTTAAACGAGTGCCTAAGGATTGTTGGAAACTTTTCCAAAAGTGAGAGGTGTATCTAGTATCTCTATCAGAAATAATAGACACCGGCACTCCATGAAGGGATACAATTTTATCCACGTATAACTGAGCTATCTTGTCAGAGCTATGAGTTTCCTTAATGGGTAAGAAGTGTGCTGACTTAGTCAGTCTATCAACTATAACCCATATAGTATCATTTCCATGTCTTATTTTAGGTAACTTGGTTATAAAGTCCATAGTTACCATCTCCCACTTCCATGTGGGAAGTTCTGGCTGTTGAAGCAGACCCGATGGCTTTTGATGTTCAGCTTTAATCTGAGCATAAGTCAGGCACTTAGCTACATGGGTGGCAATAGATTTCTTCAAACCTATCCACCAATAGTTAGCTTTCAAATCTTGATACATCTTGTCACCTCCAGGGTGAATTGAGTATTTAGAATTGTGAGCTTCCTGGAGGATTATATCACGAAGCCCTCCATGAATAGGAACCAAATTCTTCCATTCAGTATGAGGATTCCATCCTTGCCAGGTGTTAACTGTTCAGCAGTTATACCTAACTTTTCATCTGAAAGGTTAGCTTCTAAAACAGCTTCTTTTTGTGCAGCTAATAACCTTTCATTCAGGTTATTCTTCAATTCAATGCTCTTGGCATTAATCCTAATAGGTTTAACTCTTTCCTTACGGCTTAGAGCATCAGCGACCACATTCGCCTTACCAGGATGGTAGCAAATTTCACAATCATAGTCATTTAAAGTTTCTATCCAATGGTGTTGTCTCATATTGAGATCCTTTTGATTGAATAAGTGTTGGAGACTTTTGTGATCCGAATAGATCACACATTTAGTTCCATACAAATAATGTCTCCACAACTTTAGCGCGAACACAACAGCACCCAACTCCAAATCATGGGTGGTGTAATTCTTTTCATGCACTTTTAGTTGTCGTGATGCGTAGGCGATCACCTTGCCTCGCTGCATAAGTACACATCCCATACCGGTGTGTGAAGCATCACAGTACACGACAAATTCTTCTACCCCTTCGGGTAATGACAATACTGGAGCATTGCTTAATTTTTGTTTAGGAATCTCAAAAGATTCTTGTTGTTTTGGACCCCAATCAAATTTCACATTCTTGCGGGTCAGAGAAGTCAATGGTGCAGCTATCCATGAGAAGTTCTCAATGAATCTTCTATAATAACCAGCCAATCCCAGAAAGCTGCGAATTTCTGTTGGTGTCTTTGGTGCTTCCCTGTTCATAATGGCTTCTATCTTGGCGAGATCTACTTGGATGCCACGTTCACTAACAACATGTCCAAGAAATTGGACTTCACGAAGCCAGAACTCACACTTGGAGAATTTAGCATACAACTTCTCTTGTCGAAGCAATTCTAAGATACATCGAAGGTGCTTCTCGTGATCAATTTGGCTACGAGAATAGATAAGTATGTCATCTATGAAGACAATGACAAACTTATCTAAGTATGGCTTACAGACTCTATTCATGAGGTCCATGAATGCTGCAGGTGCATTAGTGAGCCCGAAAGGCATCACCAAGAACTCGTAATGTCCATACCTTGTTCTGAACGCTGTCTTTGGTACATCTTCAGTTCTAACCTTGAGTTGATGATACCCAGATCTTAGATCAATCTTCGAGAAATAGCTTGCCCCTTGAAGTTGGTTGAATAAGTCATCGATCCTGGGCAAAGGATAACAATTCTTGATCGTTACCTTGTTTAATTCACAGTAATCAATGCATAAGTGCATTGATCCATACTTCTTCTTCACAAACAAAATTGGAGCTCCCCAAGGCGAAGAGCTGGGTTGTATGAAACCCTTTTCGAGTAAGTCATCCAATTGAGTCCTGAGCTCTTTCATTTCAGTAGGCGCTAGACGATAAGGAGCTCGTGCAATTGGTGCAGATCCTCGTAGAATGTCTATCCTGAATTCAACTTGCCTCTCAGGAGGTAATCCAGGTAATTCATCAGGAAAGACATTAGGATACTCGGAGATAATTGGAATATCTTCAATCTTGGGTTTCGGGTCATTCACTGTCACTTGTGCCATGTAAATGACACATCCGTTCTTCAAACACCTTGATACTTTGAGAATAGACACATTGTTGGGCAAACCATATTGTGTATCTCCTTGGATAGTGACGGATTCACCAGAAGGGATTTTGATGATAATTTTCTTTTTATCGCGGGTAATTTAAGCTTGGTTATCCGACAACCAATCCATGCCTAGAACTACATCAAACCCAACCAATTTCATTGGCAAGAGGGATAGCGGGATAGAAAGGTTCTTAATGGATATAAAGAATCCATCAAGAAGAGTTGAAGATGTTTCTAAGGTACCGTCGACAAGCTCTACCTCATATTTTATGTCTAGATTCTTAATAGGTAGATTCAGTAACTTACTAAACTTATGGTCTACAAATGACTTATCAGCACCTGAATCAAATAAAACTCTAGCATAAATACCATTAATGAGGAAGGTACCTGTTATAACGTTTCCGTCGTTCACCGCCTCCCTTGCATTCATCTGAAAAACCCTAGCATTGGTTTTCTTTGCCTCCTTGGGCTTTTTAGCATTCTTGGGGCAATTAGTCTTGATGTACCCCTTTTCGTTGCAACCATTGCAGGTTGCATCCTTGATGTTTCGACACTCCACAGATTTGTGCCCTTTCTTCTTGCAGATCCCACAAGGTTTAGCTTGTGGGTACTGGTTGCACTTTCCAAAGTGCCTCTTGTTGCAAGTCTTGCATCTGGGCTTGTCACCCGCCTACCCTTTCTTGAAACCAGAGTTCCCTTTGTTCTTTTTGTTCGACTGATGGGAAAGATCTTCCTCCCTCTTCCTTTTTCCTTCATCGATGGTTTTCTTCGCCCTACTCCTCACAACATCAAGAGTTTGGGACAAAGATAGATCTACAGCAGAGATATATGTGGCAGGCTTAGAAGCCTTGACATTTCCTTTAACTTTTGGTGCTAAACCACTGATAAAACGCGCAATGCGTTTGGGTTCTGGGGTGACCAAGTATGGTACAAGCCTTGACATTGAGTTGAAACTGGTCACATAGGACCTGCAATCTAAATCTTTCATCACCAGAGTGAGGAAATCAGTCTCAATCCTCTCAACTTCATGCTGAGGACAGTAAGTGTCCTTCACAAGATCAACAAACTTGTTCCACGAAAGGTTGTACATAGGAACTTTTCCAGTGGATTGCACCAATGCTTTCCACCAAGTTAGGGCATCGCCCTTGAAGGATTGAGACACAAACTTGACTATGTCTTCCTTAGCACACCCACTGATGTCAATCACAGTTTCCATTTCATCTAACCACTTCATACAGTCAATCGCCCCCTTTTCTCCTGTAAAATCTCTCATTTTACAGGAGACGAAATACTTATAAGTGCAATCTTTATTATACCTTGGAGACTAATTATAAACAACTTGTCTCTTTGGTTCACTTTTCTGATTAGATGAGTGTTGAGACTCATCCTTCTTTAGTGTATGCGAATGAGATAGGGACTTCGTATGAGTCTTGGACCGAACATTACTCGGCTCCTTAAACTTATTATCTACAGCTTGTGCAACTGCTGTGTTTATCATCTCTTGTAACTCAGTAGCAGTAACATTTATTCTGGTATTATTGTTTTCTTCCACAGGATGACTGTTTGCTTCGTCAGAGCCAGCCATGATTTGAGTACAAAATCAAATAATAATGATATATATAGATTATATAATGAATCATTGTATTGATGATTAGATGGTCATGGTATTACTAAACCATATAAACCATTTCAAATAAAAATCAATTCAGTCATGATTTGCCTAGGCTACAACGGAACCACAATAAGCAATTAATAGGATATAATCCTTTATATTTATTAGACAGGGAATATAAATCACAACTGTCAATGTCATGAAAGACATTTTCATATAGCACAAGGCTCGTCTCGATGGACATTTAGATGGCACAAAAGGCCTTGTCACAAGGATGACTAGAATATAACCAATGATCTCTTGGATCAGTGATCTTTTAAGGGTTGTGTAACACCTGCGTCACTTCACGGCCATCAAACAAATACCAAACCAATGAAATATTTTATTTCATACTTGGGATTTGTAAAAATATGTGTATCGTTTACACATATCAACTCTTGTTCAATTTCAAACCCTAAATCGCTTTCTGGAAGGTTATACGCGCACCGATGCGTAAATATAACCAGTTTAATGCAACGAACACTCCGGAATAGTGAAATAGGCTTAACATACCTTAAATAACCTATACATAACTTAGATATAAGTTTTGGAAGGTTTGGTGTGGTGAAATCAAAGTTAAATCGCTTACAGGGACTAAAGTTGACAAACTGCGAAAGTATGCCAATTTGAACTGTAACAGACATTCGGGAACATGACCATAAGTTAAACATACCATAAATATCCTTTACATAGCTTAGAAATAGGCTTTGAGGGGTTCGGTGTGCTAAAATAAACTTTTGTGTCATTCAGGGACTAAAAGTGCCAAAAAGTGCACAAGTTTGCATTTTCGCGCATAACTTACGTTCTGAATACATCTGGACATCCAAAAATTTATGTAAGCATGACTACATTATATTTTAGTGTTCGCCATAAGAAAAATCCATTCGTCGCGTCATTTGGATCGTTTTTCGCGCTTATGCGCATTCCGTCGTAATTAAGCGAACATCGCGTTCGTACGACCAAACGAACCATCATCCGGCATATTTTTGAGTATGTTTTGAGTTCCCTATACTTTAACTTCATTTTAGAGCCTTGAAATAAGGTTAACGGGGTTCAAACGCATCGAAAATCGCTTAAAACACAACAGGGACCATTGCTGTCACTTTTTGAAACTTTCTGTTTCAGGAGGGGCAGTGGCGTAGCGCCACTGCATGTGACCTCACCTGTCGCGCTACGCGACTGCGTGATCTGGGCCAGATTCAATGTTTAAGCACAAGTTGCAACCAATTAATCCTTAACCACATGTTTTAAGTTGATGTGTCACAAAGTTAAGGAGCATATGTGGCTCCATAAACCTTTCAACAAGTGTACGGATTAGATCTTTTCCCCTTATTCAAGAAACGATCCTAACGGTTACCCGAAAACTATATATACCCATCCACCCCCATTGCATTTCTCACTAGAATTCTGATTTTGAGAGCTCTAAGTTGAAACCATTGTTTCATGCCTGAGTTCTTGGATCGGGATTAGCATTCGGGGACCCTTCGTAAGTATTCTTTCGTTCTTTTCATTATTTTTACTGCTTTTCGAGTCAGAAAGTCAAACTTTGTTTGACTTTCAGCGTTGACCAGTAATGGTCAATGCGAAGTTCATTAGAACTTCGCAACGTGATTGTAATCACGATGGTCATAGTCCCTTGGGACTATGCCTACTGATTACCACGTTGTCTAGGGTCGTAGGGTAGGCGATCTAATAAATCGCCTATACCTTCGAACCCGACCCAGTTTGGTCGATCATTAGGATCCGACCAAATACTTTAGGTGACCATAGTAGGTAGGGAATAACCTTCCGAGGTTATACCCTATGGTTACATCGTTTAAGTAGTTGTATGATAGGTAGTTTATATGCCTTAGGTAAATTACCAGAATACCCTTTTCATGTATAATTGGTAATTAAGCATATGTAACCTAAACCTTTGTCACATAACTGATTTTGTAATATGTATAGGCATATAACACTTGTCATAGGGCTAGTTAGGCGGTCCGAACGCGTTTCACGCGAACGACGCGTTAAAGTAGCATAAGCTACCTAAACGGGTCGTAATGGGTCGTAGACACTCAGGTTAAGTTTCATTTAGTATGTAGGCTTTGTTAAACCAAATGACACGAGTCTCTACACTCGTTGTGTTTACAAACCCTAATGCTACCCAGTCTTCCGATCTAGGTCCGGTTTATTAATGTAGTTACCTATATTAGGTGCCGTTTGATATTCCGAGATCTCTAGCATTACTTGGTGATTATCTTTAGACATCTGAGCAATCTCAGGCGAGTACATTATTCCCCTCTTTTACTGTTTTCTAAACTGTTTTGGGGTGAAGCATGTGTACCTATCTGTTACTTTCGTGTTTTCCAAAAGTATAATTGATTATACATGTTATTACTTATCTATTGACAAATTGAATGACTATCTATGATTTAAACATTGTTTTCTCAAAGAACATAAAATAAATTGTTGAATTGTACTTATTTTATGTTCACCAGACCGATTGTTAGTATGATATAGCGCTATAGGATTTGACACCCCATTCCTGTTGTCATGGAATGTCTGAAACCAATTTGTTGCTCCATCCAAATAGGAATTGCCTTTGTGGTATTTCTATAGTCTCAAAGGTGTATCTTGATGCACCAGGTCTGATTGAATTCTCAAATCACACTATTAAAGTATATTTTGATATACTCTCACGTGTGGTATTGTACAACCCAACATATATTTTGTTAACCATCCAAAGCATATTTTAATATGTTATTTACTAAACAAAAACATAGTTTAATATGTTATTTATCACACCCAAAGCATATTTTGATATGTTATCTATAAATCCGAAGTATACTCGTACTATACTATCTAAATCTATTCTTTTGAACAACGAAGGTATATTTAATGTACTATCTATCTATCGATTTGGTTTAGTTTGATCAAGTGATTAAGTAACGATGCGTGTGTAATAGGATACAAGCATGGTGGATACGCCGCTGGTACTTCCTATATATAAGTGCTTGTATGGTATTACATACTGTAACGTTATTTGAATCATTTCAGTTTGAAATATATAACATTTATACAAATAACATACTTTTCACAAGACATTGTTTTACAAACAACATATCTTATACAAACTCATGTTACATGGTTATTCATTTAATCATGCATTATTCTCTTATTTATACATATCATCAGAACTTATCATTGTTTTTCAAATAATTTACTAAAACAAATGTTTATGGGTTAAGAGTCATGGCTACGAGGTTCTACAAATTATAAACAGCTTGATTTGAGTTGGTTAATTAAGTTGCAATATTATACTCTTTTCAAAACAAGGTTTTTAAATAAAGTGTTGCAACGTCTAAACTAGCCATGATTTCGACACTCCTACAAAACCAATGTATTCGCCAGCATTTCTTTGCTGACCTCGTTTTTACACATGTTTCAGGTACTGCTTTGCAATGATTGTTGATACATGCTACATTTAGGATGGACTCGTGCCTTAGCAACTTAAAACGAGAAAATAACTAGTTAACTTATGTTATGTACCCTTTATTCTTGTTTAAACAATGTAAACTCTCATAATTGATTATTAAAACGAAACTCTAATTGCTATGGATTTGAAACGATTAATTCTGTTACAACACTCCCCGACATTTCCGCCACGTTTTGTATGTTCCACGTGGTCGGGGTGTGACAGAAAAGATGGTATCAGAGCCAATGGTTATAGGGAATTAGGTTATTAGTAATGCTTTGACCTAGTCTATAACCTTCTTAGGACCCTAACGCGAGTTTACTTGCGTTTAGTCATAAAACGATACCGTCACCTATCCTTAGGCGACGACCTCAACAAGAACATAAATTTCAAAACCGCTTTGAAAACTAATCATCTGTTCTAGGATGATTGATTGTAAGGTTTTGAATCCCTTTGAGTTTCAAAATCTCGTCAAGGTTTTGGGTTTTAAATAATGTGAACACGTGCAAACTGGAAGGGTGAATGCCTGTATTCTGGGTTTTCTGTCTAGGCAAGCACTTCGTATACATCTCATCAGACGCGAGACCAGTTGTGCTTACCTGGGAATTCTTGGGATGAGTGTTCACTTATAGGCGAGCATGTCTTCGCGATACATTATTTTTGACCCATTTACTTTGATTAGTCACTGTGTGTAGTTTGTTTGCTTTGTAATGCGAACAAATGACCACTATCCTTGCTTTCATCAGATTTGTTTCATCTCATTCTTTTCGTCTAAATTCTCTCACTCGTTTCCTTTCATGTTTCCTCTTTTAGAATGCCTCCTCGACGCGACAATCAGATGGATAATGCCGAACTGGCGGAAATCATCGCACAGCAAATGGTTGTTGCCTTCCCAAATCTTTATGCTCAAATGATGCAAACCATCAACAACAACAATGCTCCATGCAATTTCAAGAGTTTCAACTCGGCGAAACCGCTCAAGTTTAGTGGTTCTGAGGGAGCAACTGGGCTTCTTCAGTGGTTCGAGAGCATTGAGAATACCTTCCGTCATGTTCTGTGTCCTGAAAATCGTAAGGTCGAGTTTTCTTCGAGTGTGTTTCAGAAGAGGGCTCTTACATGGTGGAACGGGGTGATGAGAGATCGCGGTGCTGAGGTTGCATTAGCACAGACTTGGGCTGAGCTTAGGGCTCTTATGATGAAGGAGTTTTGCCCTCGTCATGAACTACGAGCTTTGGAGAGGGAGTTTGATGATTTGAAGCAAGACAGTGGCGAGCATCGAGCCTATACTGACCGTTTTGAAGAATTTAGTCTGTTGTGTCCTGCTATGGTTACTCCTGTGGATAAGGCGATCGAGAAATATACAGATGGTCTTCCTGATCTAGTTCAGGATATCGTTACTGGCAGTAACCCTACTACTGTCAGACAAGCCATTGAACTGTCTGCCACTCTGACTGAATCCCACATCAGAAAGAAAAAGCTGTTTCGGAAGGGCGACCCAAGACCATCTGACAAGACTGCTCTTGTGGAACCAAAGGAAGAAAATGCTGAGGTGTCCAAGAAGAAGAAGCGCAAAGCCTCTCAGAACTGCGCTGTAACTGCTCAAGACAAACAGGTTGCACCAAACCAACCAGCACAACCTCGCAAAAGGCAAAACTATGTTGGTACTGCACCTTTGTGCAACAAGTGCAACCGTCATCATCTAGCGCAAGAGCAGTGTCACAAATGTACCCACTGTGGGCGGTTGGGACATTTGATCAATGTTTGTCGTTATGCAAATCAAGCTGCTGCAAACCCTGCTGCTGTTCAAGCACGGTTCCCTCCGGGGTCATGTTATAATTGTGGTGACCTTACCCACTACAGGAACAATTGCCCAAGACTTGTTAACGCACCTCCAGCGCAGGGACGAGTGTTCAACATCAATGGGGCAAACATGAACAATGATGCAGCAGTGAACAACTAGTGTTTTGTTATTTTTCCTTGGCTGTTATCTTATGATGTTTAAAGACAAGTCAGTTGTTATATAAATAAAAATTCGTCGTTTTTATTTTTTTGCAAAACTGATACGATTGTGTGATCGTTGGATACAATCTTATGATGTCAACTCAAAGACAAACTATTCGTATGGTTCAGTTATTTTATGATCACTTGTGATCTCCCCAAGAACCTTAAACACTTGTTTCTTCTAAGAAACAAAGCCAAACTCTTATTGAGAATCCTTCTATCTTTTTAGATGAATCCTTAGAAATGATTAAAGTACCAAATGAAATTCATGGATTGGATTTCTAGTGTGCTTTAAATATCCATGCCCCAAAGACAACAAATTAAAGAATCAAGTTAACTAATTTTGTGCTTATGTGTTTTCTTACATGTTTTGTGGTTGTATGTGATCCATCCAAATCCTCGTAGAGTCTTTTATATTTCATATGAGAGATTCATAATGGGATATCCAAAGTTACTATCTTAAATCCTTAATGGACTTCTACGTTGTAGTCAAGTCCCTTGGGTTTTAAAGTACTATTCTATAATTGGACCCTTGGGAGGACTAGTTAAACAGATTAATTTTTGAAAATCTGATTAGAAATATCATATGATGATATAATTGAAAAGATCCCTTAAGTGGTCTATTTAAGGAGATCGTACGACGGTCTAGTTAAGAAGATCATGAGTTGATCTACTTAAAAAGATCGTTCGTTGATTTAGTTAAAAAGATCCTTTGGTGATCTAGTCAAGTCGCTTCATGTTTATTCAATTGATTTTTTCCTCTATGCATTATGAAATGGACTGTGCGGACTGTGCAAGAGATTACGTAATTATGGAGGCCAACATAATTATGGAATTCAGTGCTCAGAAACCACAAGAAGTTTTGTCATGTGTTAAGACCTAAAGTGACAAGAATAATGATACGGGAGAAGTCTCGGACTTTGACCGATGTCATTTATTCTCACACTTCTCAATTCTGGTCTCAATCACACACACAGTTTCAAATGATAAGTCTTCATAAGAAACGCTCTTCTGTCCGTGGTTCAAAAATTCCATGTTTTACTGCTACAAGGAATTCACTCTGAGGGTTAACAAATTCGCTAAGATTCCTAACATGGCCCAGAGTTTTACTTAAGGGTTCAATGGAACTATTAGAAGGCGAAAGGGTCACAGCTGTCTTCACAAGTTCCTCTAGAATTAAATTTCGGGACGAAATTTCCTAAAGTAGGGGAGACTGTAACACCTGCGTCACTTCACGGCCATCAAACAAATACCAAACCAATGAAATATTTTATTTCATACTTGGGATTTGTAAAAATATGTGTATCGTTTACACATATCAACTCTTGTTCAATTTCAAACCCTAAATCGCTTTCTGGAAGGTTATACGCGCACCGATGCGTAAATATAACCAGTTTAATGCAACGAACACTCCGGAATAGTGAAATAGGCTTAACATACCTTAAATAACCTATACATAACTTAGATATAAGTTTTGGAAGGTTTGGTGTGGTGAAATCAAAGTTAAATCGCTTACAGGGACTAAAGTTGACAAACTGCGAAAGTATGCCAATTTGAACTGTAACAGACATTCGGGAACATGACCATAAGTTAAACATACCATAAATATCCTTTACATAGCTTAGAAATAGGCTTTGAGGGGTTCGGTGTGCTAAAATAAACTTTTGTGTCATTCAGGGACTAAAAGTGCCAAAAAGTGCACAAGTTTGCATTTTCGCGCATAACTTACGTTCTGAATACATCTGGACATCCAAAAATTTATGTAAGCATGACTACATTATATTTTAGTGTTCGCCATAAGAAAAATCCATTCGTCGCGTCATTTGGATCGTTTTTCGCGCTTATGCGCATTCCGTCGTAATTAAGCGAACATCGCGTTCGTACGACCAAACGAACCATCATCCGGCATATTTTTGAGTATGTTTTGAGTTCCCTATACTTTAACTTCATTTTAGAGCCTTGAAATAAGGTTAACGGGGTTCAAACGCATCGAAAATCGCTTAAAACACAACAGGGACCATTGCTGTCACTTTTTGAAACTTTCTGTTTCAGGAGGGGCAGTGGCGTAGCGCCACTGCATGTGGCCTCACCTGTCGCGCTACGCGACTGCGTGATCTGGGCCAGATTCAATGTTTAAGCACAAGTTGCAACCAATTAATCCTTAACCACATGTTTTAAGTTGATGTGTCACAAAGTTAAGGAGCATATGTGGCTCCATAAACCTTTCAACAAGTGTACGGATTAGATCTTTTCCCCTTATTCAAGAAACGATCCTAACGGTTACCCGAAAACTATATATACCCATCCACCCCCATTGCATTTCTCACTAGAATTCTGATTTTGAGAGCTCTAAGTTGAAACCATTGTTTCATGCCTGAGTTCTTGGATCGGGATTAGCATTCGGGGACCCTTCGTAAGTATTCTTTCGTTCTTTTCATTATTTTTACTGCTTTTCGAGTCAGAAAGTCAAACTTTGTTTGACTTTCAGCGTTGACCAGTAATGGTCAATGCGAAGTTCATTAGAACTTCGCAACGTGATTGTAATCACGATGGTCATAGTCCCTTGGGACTATGCCTACTGATTACCACGTTGTCTAGGGTCGTAGGGTAGGCGATCTAATAAATCGCCTATACCTTCGAACCCGACCCAGTTTGGTCGATCATTAGGATCCGACCAAATACTTTAGGTGACCATAGTAGGTAGGGAATAACCTTCCGAGGTTATACCCTATGGTCACATCGTTTAAGTAGTTGTATGATAGGTAGTTTATATGCCTTAGGTAAATTACCAGAATACCCTTTTCATGTATAATTGGTAATTAAGCATATGTAACCTAAACCTTTGTCACATAACTGATTTTGTAATATGTATAGGCATATAACACTTGTCATAGGGCTAGTTAGGCGGTCCGAACGCGTTTCACGCGAACGACGCGTTAAAGTAGCATAAGCTACCTAAACGGGTCGTAATGGGTCGTAGACACTCAGGTTAAGTTTCATTTAGTATGTAGGCTTTGGTAAACCAAATGACACGAGTCTCTACACTCGTTGTGTTTACAAACCCTAATGCTACCCAGTCTTCCGATCTAGGTCCGGTTTATTAATGTAGTTACCTATATTAGGTGCCATTTGATATTCCGAGATCTCTAGCATTACTTGGTGATTATCTTTAGACATCTGAGCAATCTCAGGCGAGTACATTATTCCCCTCTTTTACTGTTTTCTAAGCTGTTTTGGGGTGAAGCATGTGTACCTATCTGTTACTTTCGTGTTTTCCAAAAGTATAATTGATTATACATGTTATTACTTATCTATTGACAAATTGAATGACTATCTATGATTTAAACATTGTTTTCTCAAAGAACATAAAATAAATTGTTGAATTGTACTTATTTTATGTTCACCAGACCGATTGTTAGTATGATATAGCGCTATAGGATTTGACACCCCATTCCTGTTGTCATGGAATGTCTGAAACCAATTTGTTGCTCCATCCAAATAGGAATTGCCTTTGTGGTATTTCTATAGTCTCAAAGGTGTATCTTGATGCACCAGGTCTGATTGAATTCTCAAATCACACTATTAAAGTATATTTTGATATACTCTCACGTGTGGTATTGTACAACCCAACATATATTTTGTTAACCATCCAAAGCATATTTTAATATGTTATTTACTAAACAAAAACATAGTTTAATATGTTATTTATCACACCCAAAGCATATTTTGATATGTTATCTATAAATCCGAAGTATACTCGTACTATACTATCTAAATCTATTCTTTTGAACAACGAAGGTATATTTAATGTACTATCTATCTATCGATTTGGTTTAGTTTGATCAAGTGATTAAGTAACGATGCGTGTGTAATAGGATACAAGCATGGTGGATACGCCGCTGGTACTTCCTATATATAAGTGCTTGTATGGTATTACATACTGTAACGTTATTTGAATCATTTCAGTTTGAAATATATAACATTTATACAAATAACATACTTTTCACAAGACATTGTTTTACAAACAACATATCTTATACAAACTCATGTTACATGGTTATTCATTTAATCATGCATTATTCTCTTATTTATACATATCATCAGAACTTATCATTGTTTTTCAAATAATTTACTAAAACAAATGTTTATGGGTTAAGAGTCATGGCTACGAGGTTCTACAAATTATAAACAGCTTGATTTGAGTTGGTTAATTAAGTTGCAATATTATACTCTTTTCAAAACAAGGTTTTTAAATAAAGTGTTGCAACGTCTAAACTAGCCATGATTTCGACACTCCTACAAAACCAATGTATTCGCCAGCATTTCTTTGCTAACCTCGTTTTTACACATGTTTCAGGTACTGCTTTGCAATGATTGTTGATACATGCTACATTTAGGATGGACTCGTGCCTTAGCAACTTAAAACGAGAAAATAACTAGTTAACTTATGTTATGTACCCTTTATTCTTGTTTAAACAATGTAAACTCTCATAATTGATTATTAAAACGAAACTCTAATTGCTATGGATTTGAAACGATTAATTCTGTTACAACACTCCCCGACATTTCCGCCACGTTTTGTATGTTCCACGTGGTCGGGGTGTGACAGGTTGAAGATAGTTCATCGCCTTTTTGACAAGAAGTTTATAAAATAATCTATCATTATCATTAATATACCCTTGCTTATAAGCATACATCTCAATTGGATGCTTTGGTGTATACATCATATCGATGTTTATTAGCCATGATTTATATAGATCATATAGGCTATGAAAATGACTTGGGAAAGATCCAAGTACATTCAGAAGCTTGTGTAGTCTTTGGAATCACATAGCCAGGAATGTTAACAGGGAATTTATTGTCTTAAAAAGGTTGTACCATCATAGCCATTAATTTTTTGGCCAGGTTATACCTTTAAGAATTTCTTTGGTAGATCAATTTAAAATTGAAACGATATGGCACGATGATGTAATAAAAATACATATTTAAAATCCAAGAAGAAATTCCATTAAACTACTAAACTATTACAAAGATGCCCTAAACGTGTCTTTAAATAAACACACTACCCACAGAGGGGCTACAGAAATAGAAATAAGTCTACGCAGGGACTAGGTACTGAAAATAAAATGTCCTCACAGGGACTTGATTGAAAGATACAATACAAAATAAAGTAAACAACTTTCTATTTCTTTTTGCCTTTGATGAGATTCGCAAGGCCCTTGAGAAAGCTGTTATGCTTCTTATTGGTGTCATCTGCTTTTCACTCAACTCTATCTAACCTCTGCAAAATTTCTTGAGTTTTCTCCTGTTGGGGAGGAGGAGGTTGCTGATAAGGTGGGTATTGATACCCTTGCATAGGATATCCAGTTGGGTAAAGTGGAGGATAAGATGAAGGGTAAAGTGCATTATACTGTGCTGCCGTAAGATATGGATCTTGGGCTCCATAATCCGCAGGGGTTGGATACCCAGATGGGTTATACCCAGACGAACCTGGGTATGTTGGTATTGGGTTGTCAAAACCCACTGGCGGTGGCGGTGGTGCATAAGAAACTGGCGGAGGATTATCCTCTGGCACCGCATGCGAGGGTCCACCCACTTGTGGGTCCTCGGCAATAGGAGGGTATGAGCTTGAACCTTTAGGGGAACTGAACCGTGGTCCCCCACGCACGGACATCCGTGTATTCCTGCTTTGCCTATGCGGCTCGGGAGGTGGTTGAGGTGGCTCCTCAACAGGTAAAGGTGGTGGGGTAACCGCTTGAAGATACGGTTCATTCAAAAGAGGTTGAGCAGGAGAGTTATGATATGAAGGGTGAATTCCCATTCATACGTGGCCCACCTTTCGGCAAAAGAATCGGGCCCTTGGTAAGGCGATCCTTGATATGGAGAACCGCTGGATATGCTGATAGGGTGGCCAGGTGTCCTGGTTGGTGGTTCTGGGTCAGGGTCGTCATCCATTTCTATCTCTTAGGAGAAGTGGTCTTCGGGTCCTAAAGGATTGAAACCCAGAAGATTGTTGACATAGTCGTTGGGGTTGAACTGAGCTGGGGAATAAATGGAATCGGAGTGATGGAAAGAATGGGAGTGTAAAGAGTTGTAAGATTGGTGCGAATGGTGAGAATGGTGTGATTCTTGAGAGTGATGGGAATGCTGGGGCTCGTCAGGAATGGGTAGCCCAAAGTATGGAGGATCTGAAGGTGAGGATCCTAGCGAAACAGAGTTCCTCGCCGGTTCGAAGGTATGACTCCAGTGATCCCGAGAATCGGAACTAGAAAAAGATGCTGACGGAGTGCGCCTATGGGAGGGTCCCGCATGGCCTGATGGCCCTCCTCTCATCGGTCCCTTTCCTTTGCCTCGTACACGTGGCGGCATTTTCGATTAGCTAACATGTCAAAACAAGTAAAACAAAAATATAAATGATAAATGGAAAGTCAAGAATAAATCCTAGGTCATATGCCTAGACTCGGAAGTTTAAAGAATGTGCTTATTGTGTCATTGAGATTAAACACAAAAGGTTAGTGTTTAATTCACTCAATGTTGGCTCTGATACCAACCTATCACACCCCGATATTTCCACATATTACCGGTGGGCCCGACGGGGAGTATCGTGACATAGTTGATATCATCATTGTCAATACACACAATATAATAGCACAGCAGAAGGCTTGGTGAAATAAACTATTACAAACCATAGTGTCTGAGTATTCAAATGAAAGAATATACAGACTTGGTTGTAATAAGATCCACAGGCGGATCATAAAACAAAATACAAGAAACTGAAATAACAGACTCCAGGTATCTAGGGATTTGCAAGAACCTCTTATATGACACCTAGTAGCTCTAGTCTATTTACGAGAAGTACCTGTCAATCAGTCTTTAGAAAATACGTCAGTTTACACTGGTAAATACAATTAACTGACTCGTTTGAAAAGTGTTTATGAAAATTGATTTAAGTGCACAAGGCATAAATCATTTATAACTTGGGACAATTATTTAAGATAATCTTGTATACAGATTTATATGTTTGTCGTACAATTGGGCCGGTTGGAAGTCGGTCTTGATTAATTGACTCACCACTTATAGAACCCACAAAGGAGTTATCCCTAACATGTGGGTTTATATTTTAGCATTTGCATCTGTCAGGTGTATGCCTACACCTCGTGCATAGGTCGTGGCCATTTTCAAATGAAATGAGCCGAGGATATCCAGGACACGGTCGTATTAACCCCCAATGCTTATGTTATCAAACAATACAGATTGAAATGGGTTATGTAAATTTATTAATCACAATCCGATTAAATGATTTCATACTCGACCAAGTGGTATTATTATAATAACATATCCCAAGCTAGTATAAGGGAAAATAAGTTAAAAGTATTTACCTGAGCTAAAAGTGAGAAGTAACTCAGCCGTATATTCCTAAAGCTTTATGATAATACATTCTACTGAAGCTACTCAATCTGTATGGAAGGTTTAATAACCTATTAGGATGCTAACGGGTCTTTATTTAAGTCAAAGACTTAGACCGGCTAACTAGAAAGAAACTTTACGGTTCTTAAAACTAGATTAAGCGGAGACCGGAATAGAATATGGTTTAGACCCGACAAGTTTGGATACTTGTATAATACGGGTAAACTAAACACATTCTGGAATTTGAGGATTTAATGAATAGGTTAAACCCGTTTCGGCTATTTTACGTAAACTAATCACATAAGCCGATCTGAATGCATAAATGCATAACGGGTAACCAAATGAATTATATACAGGTCTCAATAGTTATTATGCTTAAAATATGTTAATACATCAGTAGGATGTTAACATATATGCCCAAAAAGTATTTAAAACCAAATTAAGTCCCGTAAGGGCATTTTGGTCATTTTAATGATTATAAAGGAGATTTTATAACAAACTAATGTCCTGGTAGTTGATAATCAGTAAAAATACTTATTTTATCACATTACATCAGTAAGATATTATACATATGTGAGGTTTACCATTTATGGCCAAACTATGCCCCGAAAGGGCATTTTGGTCATTTCACATATGCTTTTAAGGACATTTTTGGAAGTTTGAGTTCATGACTTATACTTACTGTAATAATATTGAAATTTGTTTAAATATTCCGTAGGTAATAAGTCTTATGTGTTAAATATGGTTTTAAACCATACTATGCACCTAACTAATGTAAAACTCGCTAATTGACGATAATTAAGATGTTTATGTAAATCTGAGATTTTGATCAGTTTTAAATGCTTAAAATAATTTATTTAATGTATGAAATCAGTATGAAAAAGTTTAGCATTCAAATCATTTGTTAATCTCATTTGATGCATGAAAGGGTATTATCGTCATTTACCGATTTACACAAGAACTCTATGATATGGACAGATTATAATCTGACCAAAAATCCTAAAAATCCTTTAGAATAATATCTTAATAGTAGGTAATGAGTTTTGGGTAAAAAATCAAGTTTAAACATGTCTTATGCAAGATATCGCAATTTAATTAATAAAAAGCTTCTATTTACGATATCGAGCATAACTTCAGTTTGAGACCAAGAACTAATGTCAAATTTTCGGTACAAGCTTATATATCAGTAACAATGGTTTTTGTCCTCTCACATTTCTAAAAATCTCATATATGTCAAAAGGGCAATTTTGGCATTTATAAGCATATTAACAAACAAGAGCATATAATTCAAACTACTAAGGACCAAGCAATATAACTCCAAGGGGTTATACTACTATATAATATGGTCTTAATGGATGCTTAAAACATGAAAGAATTAAGCTTAAACGGGTCAAAACTGAAAGTCAAAGCAAAAGTCAAGCTTTTGCGACTTTCAGTTATGAACCGACCTTAGACTGATAATTGTCGGGTTAGACAGGTTTAAACATGTTCTAATACTAATTACCAAGTTATTAGAATGCTAAAATATAATTTATAACCTCTGTTCTATTAGTTTAGATCAATATTAAAGTTTTTGTCCAGTTTGACTTTTTGACTAACTAGTTTGACCCGACAATTAACTAGTCAAACGAAATAATTAGGAGGTGCCCTTTTAAGGGTTAATCACCTATATTAATATGGTCACATAACCACTTTTATTTCGGTCAATGGCTGGACCATTTATGATTAAACCGAAAGTCAAAGTCTAATTACGATATCTTTGACTTTTCGGTTTTTAAGCTAATAAAATGAACTAAGCAGGGACTAAGACACTTACATAAGGTTCTAGCTATCTTTTCTACACTTCTTGATCCTCTACTAATGTTGGCTTTCTCCAGGAGTGAGTTTTTAAATTGTTGCAAATGAAATGAGCTCTTGAACAAATGAATTTAGGGTCCTTATATACTAATTTGTCATGCATTAGGATGTTTGCAGCTGTTTTGGAGGCATCTAGGGTCACCCCAGGTGTCCTAGTGGTGTTACAATCCCGTTAAACAGCCCATGGTATCGATTAGAATGAGGTTAAGTCGGTTCTGAGCTGAAACTTTCACATGTCCACACTTTTCTACGCTGGGCAGTCCCTCGCGGGCCGCGTAGGATCAGAGGAGGGGTTTACGCGCCCCGCGTCAACCTGTTGATCAGGTTAAACATGTTTCAATCGTGGCAGTTTCAGTCCCTAGTCCTTAGAAACTTAATACAACCTCATTTTTGGCATATAATGTCACACCCCCAAAAATCCACACGCGGAGTATCACCGCTTGGAGGCGTGACGTGACCAGGATCAAGCCACCAATCATATTGAACAACATAATTAAGTAAATAAAACCAATCACAATACAATTAGTGACCAAAAGAGAGTAACCGATTTTAAGTTAACAGCGGAAGCGTAAAACGTAAGTTTAATAGATTCATAGTTTAAAGTCCAAAACGTAGATTTAATATGTTCATAAGGATTTTAATATTAAGTACGGAACATCATAATCCGTATCCCACAACGACCTCCTCCTCGTGCAAGCTCCATAAGCATCTAGCGACCTGTAAGGCATGTAATAACGAGTCAACAACAAAGTTGAGTGAGTTCACGTTTGGTTGTTTAGTTTTAAGTTGTTTCTGAAAAACGTGGTTTGACTTTCGTTGGCTTATTTGCCGTGGGGGTTACCCCGTAGTTGAAAGTATGTTTAACCAGTTCCTTTTCGTTACCCAACCCATATCCATAATCAGTGGGGGACTTCCCCATGTGAAATACTAGACGGTATGATATCGACTACTACGAACAATAGTTGTGCCCTACATCAGTGTCTATCATCACTGACAGTTTGCCATGGTCCATTAGTACACGCCCGTTCGGACGACACGGTGTGAGGTTTGTTAAACCTAATAGAGCTATTAACTAATGACCCGCTCGCCATCGGCCTCGGCGATTAAGTCGATATGTAATGAGGGACTTAATGATAGAGTTTTGTCTAGTAAGTTTTAAGGGGGTTGTCCTACCCAAGGAGGATGAACGTACGTATTCTACCCAAGGAGAATACACAGAATTTATTATTGGCATCCTACCTATGGAGGATGGCCGTACATATCCTACCCAAGGAGGATATGTAGATCCCGTTTTAATTTCTTTAACCCATTCCCAACCACCGGGAATCCCATGCCTTAGATAGTGTGTGAACTCACCTCGGTTGCTTCGTTTGACTCTCAAAAATAGCTAACAGTCAAGGTCGGTCAATCACGTCCTATTATGATTACCATTTAGTCGTTTAGTGGTTTTCAAATAGAGCACAAAGTTCCTACACGTATTTATCACATAACATGCGTCACTTTAACGGTTTATGCCCATATAAGCTTCCCATCTAATCCCGTTCATAAGCAAACATACGACATTGCACATAACACATATAACATGTTATATCATTCACAGATAACCTACCCGACATTTAGACACGGAAATTACTACTTATGTCGTTTCAGCTTTTATATTCAAAACTGGGCTGTTTTCGGGGTTTTTAATAAAATAGTTAACTTGTTCCAAAAATTCCCAACTTTTTACAGAAGGTCTTAAACGTTCCAAATATTATTGTGTAAAAATATCGGGATCCAATTCATCATAAATATTTTAAAAAAAATCATTTTCCGGACTGCAATCAGATTCATCTTTTTCTGATTCCAGTCCACGGAATAATTTATTAAAAATTTATTGTACGTCCGATTTATGAAATTCTAGTGGGAGGATTACAAATACATTAGTGGTCATCTACTGTACAAATTTCATGAGCTGATTCAACATAGATTTCCAGTTATGACTAAAAACATATCACCCATTTACTGCAGCAAAAACTCAGCTTCAGCTGCTGTTTTTAAAAGGGTCTTTAAAAATAGTAAACGAAGTCCAAAAATTATGATTCCAGTGCCATTAGAACCGTATTTCATAATACATAAATCTAGAGTTCAGAAAATGCATGTTTCGTTTCATTAATGTCCGGTTACAGCCAACTGAAGTTGGCTGTAATCACTAAACAACTTTCTGTTTTCAGTTCATAACATTCTAAAGCCTGTTCGATTGATTCCGTTAACATGTTTAGTGATCAACAATGACCTTCAACATCAATATTAACAAGCAAGCATCAATATACACCCAACAACATCATACTTATCATTATTTCATCTTCAAGTAGACTTTCATGTAAAGCGTCATGTTTCTATTTTTGAGTTCTTGTTCTTTTAGTGTTTTAAACATTCACATCATACTACAACTTTAACCATAAGAACAAGATGTACAAGAGTGTGACAAGGACTTACTACTAGCTTATAGCTAGGAAAGAATCTCTAGTGAAGAAGATGCTGAGAAAAGATGATGAAAAGGCAAGAACAATGCTCTTTTGAAGCTCCACAAATTGCAACCTCCTTGAATCACCTTTGTAGCTTGAATGGAAGTTGATGAATGGAAGAGGGTGGTGGTGGAATGGTGAAGGTGGTGGCGGTTGTGGTGAACCGAGAAGAAGGGAGAGAGAGTGGAAGGGTGGTGTGAAGATATGGAGAAATGATGATGATCTTATGCAACCATACTTATAATCCTTCCATCACATATTTTGGCAACACTAGCAAGCAACAATCTAATTAAATAATGAGATATGATCTTACACAAGATATGAGGCATGGTGGATGATTTGTGTGGGTCCATATGGACCGAATTCGGTTAGGGGGGGGGTTGGTTGTAACTTTTGTGACTAAGTGGTAACTCTAAGTTAGAATCCAAGTATAACATTTCCATATATTAGTATGTTGATATTTAGGGGGTGTTATGGTATACGGGGATCATGACTAGCCAACAATAATTAAATAATGTGTTTGAAAAATATTTGGTGTCCCGGGTAATGTCCGGTTGTTCGGTCGGATACTGTTCCGTTAAAGTGTTTAATTATTCCGTAAAGTGTCTATTATATATATTTTTGTAACGCAATTTATTCCTAACACATAGGAAAACATTTAGGACCATTTAGTAAATTTTTCTGTATACTACTAGTATGTTAACACGCACATGTAAGTATAACACAGTAATCAGAGAGCAGTTAAATGATTCAGCACAGTCATCAAGCACTTTAATTATCATTAATAAATTGTACGGATACATGGAATTACAAGAGTTGTCACATTCTCCCCCTGTTAAGAAAATTTTGTCCCGAAATTTACTTCGTAGTTACTGAGGAAGCTAGTTATGTTGCGTTGGTTTCCTGGGGTGTCACATCATCCCCCCGTTGATTTGGAATTTCATCCCGAAATTCTGCAGTAGCTTCAGCCTCAGTAGTTGTTGCACTTTTCTTAAACAGCTGGGGATACTTGAGTTTCATTTGGTCTTCTCATTCCCAGGTATATTCTGGGCCACGACGGGAATCCCAACGAACTCGGACTAGAGGTATCCTGATACGCTTGAGAATCTTAACATCTCGATCAGTGATTTCAACGGGTTCCTCGACGAATCGCAACTGGTCGTCGATTGTGAGCTCCTTTAAGGAAACTATGAGGGTCTCATCTGACAGATACTTCTTCAGATTTGACACGTGGAATACGTTGTGAACTCCGCTGGGTTCTTCAGGTGGATTCAACCTGTAGGCGACTTTGCCAATTTTCTCAATGATTTCAAATGGTCCGACATAGCGCGGATTGAGTTTGCCTCGTTTGCCAAAACGAACTACACCTTTCCAAGGTGAGACTTTGAGTAGCAATCTATCCCCAACCTGGAACTCGAGTGGTTTCCTTCGCTGATCTGCATAGCTTTTCTGACGGTCACGAGCTGCCGCCATTCGCTGTCGTATCTGGGCAATTCTCTCGGTCGTATCTACTACCAGTTCTGGGCCAATGATTTGGCTGTCACCAACTTCTTCCCAACAGAGAGGTGATCGGCACTTCCGTCCGTACAATGCCTCAAACAGAGCGGCATGGATGCTGGTGTGGTAGCTGTTGTTATAAGAAAACTCCACTAGCGGGAGGTGCTTTTCCCAGCCATTACCAAAATCGATTACACATGCCCTAAGCATGTCTTCAAGGGTCTGGATGGTGCGTTCAGATTGCCCATCCGTCTGTGGGTGATAAGCGGTGCTCATATCTAAACGTGAGCCAAAAGACTTGTGCATGGCTTGCCACAGTTCAGAAGTAAAACGCGCGTCACGATCAGAAATGATGGAGGTTGGCACTCCGTGCCTTGATACTACTTCCTTTAGGTAGATGTCTGCTAGAGTAGAAAACTTGTCGGTTTCCTTGATAGCCAGAAAATGTGCAGACTTGGTCAGTCGATCCATGATCACCCAAATGGTATCATTTCCGCGTTGAGATCTAGGCAGGCCAGTAACGAAATCCATGGAAATTTGCTCCCATTTCCATTTAGGTATCTCTGGTTGTTGAAGTAGGCCTGATGGTTTCTGGTATTCAGTCTTGACTCTCGCACAAGTCAAACATTTACTGACGTAGGTTGCTATGTGGGCTTTCATACCAGGCCACTAATATGTCGTCTTAAGATCGTGGTACATCTTATCCGAACCAGGGTGTACCGAATAACGAGACTTGTGCGCTTCGTCCGTCACAAGCTCGCGTAAGTTTCCGTAAAGCGGAACCCAGATGCGCCCTGTTACATAGTAAGCACCGTCTTCCTTTTGTTCTAGCCGATGCCTCGATCCTCGCAAGGACTCGGCCCTGATGTTCTCTGCTTTCAATGCTTCAACCTAAGCATCTCGTATCTGAGTAGGAAGACTAGATTGGATGGTAAGTTGTAACGCACGTACACGCTTAGGTATAGTATCCTTTCGACTGAGGGCGTCGGCCACAACATTGGCTTTGCCCAGATGATACTTGATTGCACATTCGTAGTCATTCAAGAGTTCGACCCATCGACGTTGTCGCATGTTTAACTCCTTTTGCTTGAAGATATGCTCGAGACTCCTGTGATCGGTGTAAAAATATCGGGATCCAAATAGTTAACTTGTTCCAAAAATTCCCAACTTTTTACAGAAGGTCTTAAACGATCCAAATATTATTGTGTAAAAATATCGGGATCCAATTCATCATCAATATTTTATAAAAAATCATTTTCCGGACTGCAATCAGATTCATCTTTTGTTGATTGCAGTCCACGGAATAATTTATTAAAAATTTATTGTACGTCTGATTTATGAAATTCCAGTGGGAGGATTACAAATACATTAGTGGTCATCTACTGTACAAATTTCATGAGCTGATTCAACATAGATTTCCAGTTATGACTAAAAACATATCACCCATTTACTGCAGCAAAAACTCAGCTTCAGCTGCTGTTTTTAAAAGGGTCTTTAAAAATAGTAAACGAAGTCCAAAAATTATGATTCCAGTGCCATTAGAACCGTATTTCATAATATATAAATCTAGAGTTCAGAAAATGCATTTTTCGTTTCATTAATGTCCGGTTACAGCTAACTGAAGTTGGCTGTAATCACTAAACAACTTTCTGTTTTCAGTTCATAACATTCTAAAGCCTGTTCGATTGATTCCGTTAACATGTTTAGTGATCAACAATGACCTTCAACATCAATATTAACAAGCAAGCATCAATATACACCCAACAACATCATACTTATCATTATTTCATCTTCAAGTAGACTTTCATGTAAAGCGTCATGTTTCTATTTTTTAGTTCTTGTTCTTTTAGTGTTTTAAACATTCACATCATACTACAACTTTAACCATAAGAACAAGATGTACAAGAGTGTGACAAGGACTTACTACTAGCTTATAGCTAGGAAAGAATCTCTAGTGAAGAAGATGCTGAGAAAAGATGATGAAAAGGCAAGAACAATGCTCTTTTGAAGCTCCACAAATTGCAACCTCCTTGAATCACCTTTGTAGCTTGAATGGAAGTTGATGAATGGAAGAGGGTGGTGGTGGAATGGTGAAGGTGGTGGCGGTTGTGGTGAACCGAGAAGAAGGGAGAGAGAGTGGAAGGGTGGTGTGAAGATATGGAGAAATGATGATGATCTTATGCAACCATACTTATAATCCTTCCATCACATATTTTGGCAACACTAGCAAGCAACAATCTAATTAAATAATGAGATATGATCTTACACAAGATATGAGGCATGGTGGATGATTTGTGTGGGTCCATATGGACCGAATTCGGTTAGGGGGGGGGGGGTTGGTTGTAACTTTTGTGACTAAGTGGTAACTATAAGTTAGAATCCAAGTATAACATTTCCATATATTAGTATGTTGATATTTAGGGGGTGTTATGGTATACGGGGATCATGACTAGCCAACAATAATTAAATAATGTGTTTGAAAAATATTTGGTGTCCCGGGTAATGTCCGGTTGTTCGGTCGGATACTGTTCCGTTAAAGTGTTTAATTATTCCGTAAAGTGTCTATTATATATATTTTTGTAACGCAATTTATTCCTAACACATAGGAAAACATTTAGGACCATTTAGTAAATTTTTCTGTATACTACTAGTATGTTAACACGCACATGTAAGTATAACACAGTAATCAGAGAGCAGTTAAATGATTCAGCACAGTCATCAAGCACTTTAATTATCATTAATAAATTGTACGGATACATGGAATTACGAGAGTTGTCACATTCTCCCCCTGTTAAGAAAATTTTGTCCCGAAATTTACTTCGTAGTTACTGAGGAAGCTAGTTATGTTGCGTTGGTTTCCTGGGGTGTCACATCATCCCCCCGTTGATTTGGAATTTCATCCCGAAATTCTGCAGTAGCTTCAGCCTCAGTAGTGGTTGCACTTTTCTTAAACAGCTGGGGATACTTGAGTTTCATTTGGTCTTCTCGTTCCCAGGTATACTCTGGGCCACGACGGGAATCCCAACGAATCGCAACTGGTCGTCGATTGTGAGCTCCTTTAAGGGAACTATGAGGGTCTCATCTGACAGATACTTCTTCAAATTTGACACGTGGAATACGTTGTGAACTCCGCTGGGTTCTTCAGGTGGATTCAACCTGTAGGCGACTTTGCCAATTTTCTCAATGATTTCAAATGGTCCGACATAGCGCGGATTGAGTTTGCCAAAACGAACTACACCTTTCCAAGGTGAGACTTTGAGTAGCACTCTATCCCCAACCTGGAACTCGAGTGGTTTCCTTCGCTGATCTGCATAGCTTTTCTGACGGTCACGAGCTGCCGCCATTCGCTGTCGTATCTGGGCAATTCTCTCGGTCGTATCTACTACCAGTTCTGGGCCAGTGATTTGGCTGTCACCAACTTCTGCCCAACAGAGAGGTGATCGGCACTTCCGTCCGTACAATGCCTCGAACAGAGCGGCATGGATGCTGGTGTGGTAGCTGTTGTTATAAGAAAACTCCACTAGCGGGAGGTGCTTTTCCCAGCCATTACCAAAATCGATTACACATGCCCTAAGCATGTCTTCAAGGGTCTGGATGGTGCGTTCAGATTGCCCATCCGTCTGTGGGTGATAAGCGGTGCTCATATCTAAACGTGAGCCAAAAGACTTGTGCATGGCTTGCCACAGTTCAGAAGTAAAACGCGCGTCACGATCAGAAATGATGGAGGTTGGCACTCCGTGCCTTGATACTACTTCCTTTAGGTAGATGTCTGCTAGAGTAGAAAACTTGTCGGTTTCCTTGATAGCCAGAAAATGTGCAGACTTGGTCAGTCGATCCATGATCACCCAAATGGTATCATTTCCGCGTTGAGATCTAGGCAGGCCAGTAACGAAATCCATGGAAATTTGCTCCCATTTCCATTTAGGTATCTCTGGTTGTTGAAGTAGGCCTGATGGTTTCTGGTATTCAGTCTTGACTCTCGCACAAGTCAAACATTTACTGACGTAGGTTGCTATGTGGGCTTTCATACCAGGCCACTAATATGTCGTCTTAAGATCGTGGTACATCTTATCCGAACCAGGGTGTACCGAATAACGAGACTTGTGCGCTTCGTCCATCACAAGCTCGCGTAAGTTTCCGTAAAGCGGAACCCAGATGCGCCCTGTTACATAGTAAGCGCCGTCTTCCTTTTGTTCTAGCCGATGCCTCGATCCTCGCAAGGA
Source organism: Helianthus tuberosus (assembly GCA_030545235.1). Classification (NCBI taxonomy): domain Eukaryota; kingdom Viridiplantae; phylum Streptophyta; class Magnoliopsida; order Asterales; family Asteraceae; genus Helianthus; species Helianthus tuberosus. Next base: position 34,257,136 of record CM060429.1, read on the forward strand.
CTCAGCCCTGATGTTCTCTGCTTTCAATGCTTCAACCTGAGCATCTCGTATCTGAGTAGGAAGACTAGATTGGATGGTAAGTTGTAACGCACGTACACGCTTAGGTATAGTATCCTTTCGACTGAGGGCGTCGGCCACAACATTGGCTTTGCCCAGATGATACTTGATTGGACATTCGTAGTCATTCAAGAGTTCGACCCATCGACGTTGTCGCATGTTTAACTCCTTTTGCTTGAAGATATGCTCGAGACTCCTGTGATCGGTGTAAATGGTGCACTTGGTACCGTACAGGTAATGTCTCTATATCTTAAGTGCGAAAACAACTGCTCCCAGCTCCAAGTCGTGCGTAGTGTAGTTCCTTTCATGAACTTTAAGTTTGCGTGATGCGTAGGCAATGACCTTGTCACGTTGCATCAACACGCAACCCAGTCCTTGGATGGAAGCGTCGCAATAAACTACAAAATCATCTGTGCCTTCAGGCAATGAGAGGATAGGTGCGCTACAAAGTCTATCTTTTAAGTGCTGAAATGCGGACTCCTATGCATCACCCCAACGATAGGTGACACCCTTCTGAGCCAGTGAAGTGAGAGGTTGCGCAATCTTTGAGAAATCCTTTATAAATCTTCTGTAATATCCTGCCAAACCCAAGAATTGGCGGATTTCTGTTGGTGTACGGGGTGTAGGCCAGTTCTTGATCGAGTCAACCTTGGATGGATCAACATGAATCCCATCCTTGTTTACTACGTGGCGTAGAAAGTGGACTTCGCGAAGCCAGAAGTCACATTTCGAAAACTTGGCATACAGTTGCTCTGCTCGAAGAAGTTCCAGCATAAGTCGTAGATGCTGCTCGTGTTCCTCCTGACTCTTAGAATAGATCAGGATATCGTCGATGAAAACAATAACGAACTTATCCAGGTAAGGTTTGCATACCCGGTTCATGAGATCCATGTAGACCGCTGGTGCATTCGTTAATCCGAAAGGCATAACCAGAAACTCGTAATGGCCGTAACGAGTTCTGAATGCTGTTTTGGAGACGTCCTCCTCCCGGACTCTCAGTTGATGGTAGCCTGACCTCAGGTCAATCTTGGAGTAGAAACTCGACCCCTGCAGCTGGTCGAATAGGTCATCAATGCGTGGGAGAGGATAACGATTCTTCACGGTCACCTTGTTAAGTTCGTGATAGTCAATACACATTCTGAAAGTACCATCTTTCTTCTTCACAAACAAGACTGGAGCTCCCCAGGGCGAAGAGCTAGGACGTATGAAACCCTTTTCCAAGAGTTCTTGTAATTGCGTGGACAATTCTTCAAGTTCTGATGGAGCTAGTCGATACGGTGCACGAGCTATGGGCGCTGCTCCAGGAGCTAGCTCGATTTGAAACTCGACTTGTTGATGAGGTGGAAGACCAGGTAATTCCTCAGGAAATACCTCAGGAAAATCACGTACAACAGGTATGTCTTCTATCTTCCTTTCTTCTGAAGATGTATCAGAAACGAGGGCTAGAATAGCAGTGTGGCCCTTTCGCAAACACTTCTGGGCCTTTAGCAAAGAGATGATGCCTACGACAGCACCACTCTTGTCGCCATGAATCACGAGGGGTTCCTTATCAGAACGCGGGATGCGGACAATCTTCTTGTTGCAAAGAATTTCCGCTTGTTGATGAGATAACCAATACATCCCAATAACAACGTCAAAACTACCCAGAACGATAGGAATAAGATCGATAGAGAAGGTCTGACCAGCTAAGACAAGGTTACAACCCTTAACTATGTGCGTGGCCTCGAGACGTTTACCGTTTGCTAGCTCTACCGTGTGTTTGGTGTTCGTGCGCTTAAGCATTTGACTAACTTTTAAGGACACATAACTAGTATCGGCACCCGAATCAAATAAAACAGTAACAAAGAAATCATCCAGAAGAAACTTACCCATCACAACGTTGGGATCGTTCCTTGCATCACCCTGACCCAGCACAAAAACACGTCCCCTGGCACCATTGCCATTATTGTTACCCCCGTTGTTACCTCCATTATTTCTTCCATTATTGTTCCCGTTTCCCTGGTTGTTATTGTTCTGATTCTGGTTCAGCTGAGGACAGTTCCTCTTAAAGTGGCCTTCAGTGCCACACAGAAAACATCCTTTATTGCCCTGTTGTTGTTGCTGCTGGTGGTTCTGTGGATCTTGTTGTTGTTGTTGGCGATTATGATTTGCTGGTCGTGCGCTCCTGCAATCCTTTGCCTCATGACCAAACTTGTTACACCTCAGGCAACGACCCTTCTTGCACTGCCCGCTATGATGCTTGTTGCACCGGTTGCACTTGGGGTGGTTCCCTCGGTATCCACCCTGTCCTTGACTACCGGAAGATTGCTGACCAGGACTCGGGTAGTCATCAGTCTTTCGCTGCTGAGACTGAACTGAAGTAGAACCCTTACTGGAATTCCCATCTCATTTTCGCTTGTTGTCGCTAGGTGCATCAGGAGTAGCTGTGGCACTGATACATTTGGGCAGTCGGTTCTATTCAACTGGTTGATCGGTGAGACGATGGGCCAACTTAATGATTTGTTGAATGGTACCTAGGTTAGCTGAAGTCACATGACTCTGAATCTCTGGTACAAGACCCTTGAGGTACAGCTCAATTCGTTTGATGGGAGGGTCCACCATAGTAGGGCACAAGATGGCCAGCTCGTTTGACGTTTTCGTATACGCCTCAATCTCAGACCCCGTCATCTTTAGATTGAAAAATTCCACCTCTAGCTTGTGGATGTCATCGCGACTACAGTATTCTTCTTTGATCAGTTCTTTGAAACCGTTCCAGGGGGTGGCATTTGCAACCGCCAGCCCCAGCAGTTGAACCTGTGCCTTCCACCAGGTTAACGCAGCACCTTCAAGCGTTCCAGTAGCATATTTCACCCTACGATCCTCTGGGCATTCACACATTTCGAAGACAGATTCGAGCTTCTCGAGACCAGTGAAGGAGACCTATCGCTCCTTCTGTGCCGTTGAAGGTACTGGGTCGGCAATCCATGAAGGTCTTGAACGTGCACACAGGGGGCTGGGCATGTTGACCTCCTATAGGGACAGCTGCGAGTGCCTCAGCAACCCGTTCATTGATCAAAGCCGTCAACTGGGCTTCAGTTAGGTTGATACGTCCTCCGCGTCCGCTCATGATCTTCACATCGAAGGAAACACAAGTAAGAAAGGTGTCGTGAAAGTACGTAAGTGTGGAGTGACAGAAGAGAGCAAACACACAGGGTTTCAATTATCAGTTGTTGTATTAACTAAGCATGCAATTTACTATGTAGACAATTAGATAGGCAATGTAAGCATGAACCATTTCACCTATGGTGTTGAGTCTTGCACGTGGAGCGAAGCGTCGTTGTGGATCGTTGAACACTGTACAGGTTATAGTCTGGTTTATCAAAAAAGCTTTTCCCCTTTTTAAAACCAAGTTCATTATAACCAATGGCTCTAATACCAATCTGTCACACCCCCAAAAATCCACACGCGGAGTATCACCGCTTGGAGGCGTGACATGAGCAGGATCGAGCCACCAATCATATTGAACAACATAATTAAGAAAATAAAACCAATCACAATACAATTGGTGACCAAAAGAGAGTAACCGATTTTAAGTTAACTGCGGAAGCGTAAAACGTAAGTTTAATAGATTAATAGTTTAAAATCCAAAACGTAGATTTAATAAGTTCATAAGGATTTTAATATTAAGTACGGAACATCATAATCCGTATCCCACAATGACCTCCTCCTCGTGCAAGCTCCATAAGCATCTAGCGACCTGTAAGGCATGTATAACGAGTCAACAACAAAGTTGAGTGAGTTCACGTTTGGTTGTTTAGTTTTAAGTTGTTTCTGAAAAATGTGGTTTGACTTTCGTTGGCTTATTTGCCGTGGGGGTTACCCCGTAGTTGAAAGTATGTTTAACCAGTTCTTTTTCGTTACCCAAACCATATCCATAATCAGTGGGGGACTTCCCCATGTGAACTACTAGACGGTATGATATCGACTACTACGAACAATAGTTGTGCCCTACATCAGTGTCTATCATCACTGACTGTTTGCCATATTCCATTAGTACACGCCCGTTCGGACGACACGGTGTGAGGTTTGTTAAACCTAATAGCGCTATTAACTAATGACCCGCTCGCCATCGGCCTCGGCGATTAAGTCGATATGTAATGAGGGACTTAATGATAGAGTTTTGTCTAGTAAGTTTTAAGGGGGTTGTCCTACCCAAGGAGGACGAACGTATGTATTCTACCCAAGGAGAATACGCAGAATTTATTATTGGCATCCTACCTATGGAGGATGGCCGTACATATCCTACCCAAGGAGGATATGTAGATCCCGTTTTAATTTCTTTAACCCATTCCCAACCACCGGGAATCCCATGCCTTAGATAGTGTGTGAACTCACCTCGGTTGCTCGGTTTGACTCTCAAAAATAGCTAACAGTCAAGGTCAGTCAATCACGTCCTATTATGATTACCAGTTAGTTGTTTAGTGGTTTTCAAATAGAGCACAAAGTTCCTACACGTATTTATCACATAACATGCATCACTTTAACGGTTTATGCCCATATAAGCTTCCCATCTAATCCCGTTCATAAGCAAACATACGACATTGCACATAACACATATAACATGTTATATCATTCACAGATAACCTACCCGACATTTAGACACGCAAATTACTACTTATGTCGTTTCAGCTTTTATATTCAAAACTGGGATGTTTTCGGGGTTTTTAATAAAATAGTTAACTTGTTCCAAAAGTTCTCAACTTTTTACAGAAGGTCTTAAACGATCCAAATATTATTGTGTAAAAATCTCGGGATCCAATTCATCATCAATATTTTATAAAAAATCATTTTCCGGACTGCAATCAGATTCATCTTTTTCTGATTGCAGTCCACGGAAT